>CM060975.1:68534593-69838343 GCA_030765065.1 Deroplatys truncata | reverse complement strand
ACCCCAGATTACTCTTTACATGAAACATTTTTCTAAAATTTTAATTTTCTCAAAAATGGCTCTAATGATTTTGATTAAAATATTATATATTTAAGATACTTTCATGACAAATAAAATGTATATCTTGAATTTTCTGGGAATGTCTCCAAAAGTATTCTTCAATGTAAATGACTTTTGCATAACTGGTAAACCATAATAGATAGACAAAAGTTTACTACACAAACAATGCAGATCGCGTTAAAATACACAATTTATGTCATATGTATTTTACTTTCTCTACTACGTCTAGTAAGTAGGGGAAGTATTGTATTCCACCCAAAAATTCGATACCGAGATTTCACCGGAAATACATGTTTTGAGACCCCCTGAATCCAAAAAAGCATTTTTGGAAACATGTCCGTGTGTGTGTCTGAGTGCCTGTCTGTGCACAGCATAACTCAGAAACGAACAGTCGGATAAACACCAAACTTGGTATTTAAGTTCAGTATCTTTCAGAGATGCGACACGAAGGTTTTCAAGAAAATCCCCCCACCCCAGAATACCCTTTAATGGAACATTTTTCGAAAATTTTAATTTTCTCAAAAATTGCTAACGATTTTGATTAAAATATCATATGTTCAAGATATTTTCATGACAAATGAAATGTATATGTCGAATGTTCTGGGAATATCCTCAAAAGTATTCTTCATTGTGAACGACTTTTGCATAACTGGTAAACCATAATAGATAGACAAAAGTTTACTACACAAAAAATGTAGATTGCGTTAAAATACACAATGTATGTTATATACATTTTTTGTTGTTGAGTGTACCATTTTCGAGATATTGCTTGTTATTCTCTTAAAATTTTCAATACTTATTTTCTCAAATGGGAATTCGTTATTCATCTTTTTGTTTTGTATATGCAAAGAGTATTAATCTGTGGCAAAGAGAATGGTGCTACATATAGCAACCAGCTATTAAGAGATATGTATATACTTAAAGGTCACTGCAAATACAAAACAAGGGGAACATAGTACGCCTTAAGCGATAGTCAAATACTTTTGGAACTGTCGTTTTGTGTAAAATCTAGTTCTCTTTGCATGTCAAAAGATCGTTTCTGCAAATTTTTAACTCTATTAATATGAAATAGATGGAGAATAAGAGTTTGTAAGAATAGTTTGTACAAGAGTAGAGAAAGTCATGAGAGTGTAACACATCATATTGTTTTTATTGAGTGAACCATTTTCGACATATTGCTTGTTATTGCCTTAAATTTTTCAATACTTATACATTTTTCAAATGGGAATTCGTTATTTATTTTTTTGTCCTGGTAATGCAAAGAGAATGGAATACTCAACATAGCAACCAGCTCTTAAAATATGTGACTATCGCTTAAAGCCCACCAATTCCCCTTGCATCTACAAGAAAATTAGCAATAAGATTAACATCTCGATATCTCGATTAACATGAAGCATGTGGAGAATAAGCGCCTGTAAAAATAGTTTGCACAAGAGTAGAGAAAGTCATGTGAGTGTAACGCATCAGATTTTTTAACGTAGTCCCGATGCTTCTCAATGCATACGGTCCATCGTTGCACAAGCTTTCTCATGCCCTCAGAAAAAAAGTTTTTCGGTTGAGCCGCAAACCATGTATGGACCGTTTCCTTCACTTGAGTGAAGCGACGACCCCTTAAGGCATTTTTAAGTGGATCAAAGGATATGGTTTGACACTTCATCGACAATCAATCTTCGGTTCTCCGAATCAGGATACGGACATGCAATCATTGTTGGCGTCACTAGTGGATATGGATGGGCGTCCTGACTTTCTTCGTCCTTCACAGTTGTCCGTCCATTTTTTGAACTTCTCAATCCATTCGTACACATTTCGCCCAGGTAAACATTGCCCTCATATTGTGCGAAAACTCTTCGACGGATTATTTTAGTTTCTGGTACATCTTTAGACGAAGAAAAACGGATAACCGCACGCTGTTCTTCTTTGGTACAAACGGTGAGCGGTGTAGCCATGCTTATTATGCAACAATACAAAACTACTGGAGTGATAACGGTCAAGCATTCCACAAGCGGAGACAAAGGAACAACATGTCGACGTGCGCGCGCACAAACCGATACAGCCAACCTGCAACAGATTAAAAATAGCGTGCGGATACTTAGTGACTTACCCTCGTATGTGTAATGTATTTTATTGCTGTAATATTGTGATCGCAAAAATATCTTGAGTTTTGCACCTTAAATAAATACTATAATAAAGGCATTGTTAGGGAAAATTAAAGATATATACGCTCCTGCGACTGCTCTTTCAATATGTATCATAAGAGATAGGTGACATTTTAAATGGGAGTGCTTTGACAGGTGCAAACTAAAGTTTAAATATCAGTAGCTTTAAACTCCCCCTTATTATTCAAAATGGACTTTATTTAATGTAAATAAATAGTTATTAAACAATTATAGAAAGAAACGTAAGCCTGTATATAGTGCATATGTTGCCTTTATGTATGCAATTATGATTGGATAAAAGGAGACAGTTTGCTGATTTTTTTCTATTTTTAATTGATTCATTTGTATAGCATCCTTTAACTTCTGTAGTCATATGGGAGTTTTTACTTTAATAACAAACAACTCGATGATTGTAGGTTTTTTCTACGAGTTTCATTAGGAAACACATCCACACTCGCTCCCACATTCATACTTCCAGACACTGTAGAGGGTAGGCAATGATTCTAGTTAAAGAAAAATTACCCCGCCCAGCCGGGAAGCAAACCCTGGTTAAGAAGTCAGAACGCTGACCACTCGACTAAAGAGGCAGTCTGTTGATAACTTTTATGAGAGTTTAATGTCCCTTATAACAATTCACATCAGTGGGGATGGCAAATGAATCTGACATCAATGCTCAAAAGAACCGGAGAGCTATAGTGATAAAAGCTGCTCTTCTATACAAGAGTTTACCGAAACCAAGATTGGAATTTGGTCGTGCAGCGATACTTCCCTTATTTTTAGTGCACATCAGTTAATTTGTTATATTTTATTAGCATGAGAATGGAGTTTAATGCTCTTCAATATTCAAAGTTTTAAATGGTTATTTTCCAGGTGGAGAATGGAAAACAATTAAATACGAATGTTTCAGCATTATCTTAGAACGATGTAATGAAACTATATATAGCGAGTTATTATTAAAGGTATAATGAGTAAAAATATGTGACGTACACGACGAGTGTCTGGATCCTGAGATGAGGATTCATTCTCAGAGAATTTCGGAAGCGTTTGGACTTCCGAGGGACCTCTAACCAGTGGAGCAGAGTCGCGCAATGTCTATTAGAACGATCTCAGAGAAGAATGGATAGGACGATGGACCCGAAGTGCAACGAATAAGCAAAGGCGGGGTTGCTAGCTATTCCGATTGAGCCTATCCTGACGCCGACACTGACCTACCATGAGAAGGCATTTCCTGGGGAGTCCTTGTCAGGGGGTCCTCGGCTAGGAGCCCACCCTGCGCAGAGTGGTTGGTATGAGGTTCTAAACAAGCGTTAAGGAGAAATGTTTTTTCAAGGTGAAAATTGCATCAACCCTCGCCGTCAAGTTCTGCAACCCTGGAACAAAATGACAAGGAAATAAAACGGAGGGATAGAAAACTCGCCGTGGTATATAATCCGCGGAAGCATTCGCCGGTCAAACGGGAATCGAATCTGAAACCTCTCGTATAGGAGCCACAGGAGTCACGGAGACTACAAAATTATTATCTGTACATCATCTTCAAGATGTAGATCTGCTGGCAGATACTCTTTACTTTGAGGTTACTATAATGCCAAGGAATAGATTTCGGAACCCTGTGGAGAAAATTACATGGTGATTTATGAAGAACTGACACTTTTATTTCTTTAATTATTCTGTTCTAAAATCATTCAATGCCCCAATTTTAGCACCAAATTAATCAGAATGTTCTGGACTTTCGATTGCCTGTCACTAGATGCGCAGATGTTCATGTTTTATTCGTAATTGTTTGTTTTATTGTTCGGCAACTGTTTTTGAGATTTTGCTCTAGTCAACGTGAAAATGGAGTACACATTAAATGAACGACTCTTCCTTGCAAAGCAATACTGGATTACGAATTCAATTACAGCTACTCAAAGGGCATACCAGAGAGAATTTGGTGTTCGAAATCCTCCCCAAAGAAACACAATACTGGGACTGGTATACAAATTAGAAACAACTGAATCTCTGGTGAGTGAAAAAGGCAAAACCGTTCACCTAGGCATCCCACGGTTGTTGTTGAGTAAGAGCAGGACTGGATCAGTCACCTAAAAATCATTAAGACTTTTGTCGCAGGAGACAGGGTACAGCTACTCAATGTGTCAGAGAGCTGTGAAAAGTGCAGGCCTAAAGCCGTATAGGATTACGGTTGTCCAGTAGTTACAGGAACCAGATAAGGATAGGCGACTGAATTATTGTCCTTGGTTTCAGGCGTTCATTGTGCAAAATCCTGCCATATTGTCCATCACATAGTTCACAGATGAAGCATGGTTCCATTTAACCTGCTATGCACCTATGCACTCGGTTAAAATCGAGTTTGTTGCGCAATATCCGCACAGAGAATAGTGGGGCCATTTTTGTTAAACAATGTGAACACTGCAGAGTACCGACGGATTTTCATGGAGTTTGCTGAGCGACTAGTCAATGTAGAGCTGAGACAAGGATATTTTCAGCAGGACGGCGCTACATGCCATACATCAAATGAATCTATGCCGCTAATTGCAAGTTTGTTTGACGACCGGATAATTTCCAAGAACCTGTGGCACCGAGATCTCCGGATTTGACATCGCCGGACTTCTTTCTAAGGGGTTACTTAAAAGACGGGGTTTATGCCACACATCCCCAGTTATTGGACAACATCTGAAGCACAATATTACACAGGAGATTCAGGCTATTGACAGCAGAGTCCTCCAACGAGTGGCCAGTAACATAGGACATCGTGTTGTGCCTTATCAGGATGGAGGACATTTTCAACATTTCCTCTAAAGGTAAATAATCTCCCAAAATTCCTTTGTATTTCAGGTATAAGAAGTCGTCGCTAGCATAACTCGTATTGAAACCATTAAAGAAATAAATGTGTCAGTTCTTTATAAATCACCCTGCATATTGTTGCAAGCATACTAATTACCAGGTAATTACACAAAAATGATAGAATGCAGTGCATTGTATATCAAGGCTGTATGCATCTTTAAGGTATCAGAAAAAAATAAATAATTTAGGGAAATAATTAAACTCCATAACTACAGAAACAAAGTTCAGTGAACGCATTTGCTATTTCGGCGAAAGCAAAACGAGTACTCTAAAACGGGTTAAAACATCTGAAAGGTTCTTTGACATACGAACGACACTCTAACTTTTCTACATTACTTTAAAATGTCTTTTAGGCTTCCGGAATTATTATTGATATGTTTACTTGCTGGTTTACAGGAGTTTTAAGATTCGTTTAACTTTAGATGTGTACCTACTTTTTAAGGCATACTTACTGGCAGTCCAGTCTTACTGTAACACAGTGTCTACAGGCTATCCAGGAAAAATGGTACTGACCACAATTCACAGTGCATTGGTCCTGAAGTGTGCTACCCAATTATCACTTAACTAGTTAGCTGCAATTAAGCATATATAGAGTTAGCCATTATAGTCTTTCTGAAAAAGAAATTACCATGTCCTGGTTTCCCTATTGTTTAGATGAAACCTAGCTGAGTTTAAGCTAAGTATACTGATTTTATTAATGTATACTCATATTATAAAGACAGAGCTTCTTCACCTCTATTTCGTTGTATGTGTTTCTGGGTTATGTGAAGCCTACGTAGCTTTTATGTTAATAACTAAGGGATCAATGAGAAGATACAAAGGTTTAAAATGTTACCTACTGTAATTATCTAACACTTACTCGGCCATTTCGATCGATGACTGTTTCATCCCCAAAGTGTGCTTATAGGTTATGCAGAGTTTCCAGAACTTGATAGACTGTCGGGAGAGGGGGGTTTAAGAAAGTCAGATGTTTCACATTCTTTTGCGTGGATATCAGGGAACTTTTCACCCGTTATTAATAACAGTCGGGGCTGCATAAAATTACAGTTATAAGGGTAAAGAGAAGGATTAAGCATAAAATTACTCTACATCACTGTAGGAATGGGGAAAGGTAAATGAAATTAATAAATCCATCATTCCAATTTACAAAGCTAACGGTGCAACGTCGAGTAAACCAGCTTTAATACGTAAAATTGAAACGCAATGGTATTTCTATTATAATATTTTAAGAGACGCTGGTAACGTAATTCTTACAGACTTTAAACACATTGTCTGCCAATGTTTAAATGACTACTAAACAAATTTTGCTAAAACGATATTTTCGTGAGCATGCCCACTTTTATACTGACAACTTTTGCCACGTTTAGGGCCCCATCTAAAATCCTTTGTGATTGAGTGTTTTTATATTTACGTCCGCATCACTTCACAATATGAGTTTCTACATACGTAGTACATTTATTTGTGTATGGTTAGCTGCTGATTTTTTATTCTCATGGTGGACTGCCACGCAAATCGAAAGCATGAAAGATATCTTTCTTATCTAACGAGATTTCCCTTGGTCAGTGCCTGAATGCCTAGTTCTCATGAGATCGAATGAGATGCTGAAGGAAAACCTATTCTGAGCACGCCTCCAGTAGGAGATGAGTCATGTCTTCCTGTCTCCCTTCCCGCAAAATGACCAGCAATTCTTCAGCAGGATCGGGAACTGCCTCCAGGATGGGATATCAGTTCCATCCGACATCCACTACAAATAAAGTGGCGTGCGTGTCCACTTCCCTCCCTCCCTTGCTTTGTTTTCTATCTCGTACAAGCGTCTGCAAGATCAAGAATCTAGCTTCTGCGGACACAGTCGGTTTGTAGAAAGATTATCTTCTCAGCTTGCGATCTTCTTTACTAAAAGTGTGTAAATTAGAAGATCGTTTCACAAATAAAATGGCGAGGGAAGAACTCCACACTTTTGTAATAAAAAGATGACTGGTATGTATCGTCAGCACTGGCAGTAATATTGGAGGAGCATGACATATTCGTACATATTTTAATGACGAAACCGTTCTTAAACTGTGTAGAAAATAAACTTTGAAAACAAAATGCAGATTATCATCTTTATCAACATCATCAACGTTATCCTTCACGCCCTTAGTAGTATTATTTCTTTACATTTCTTGATCTTCCTATCGTTTCTGGGATGTCCGATATTCCTTCTGCCTATCTGTTTATTTTCTATGACAGTCTATGACAGTGTCCGTTCGGTATTGTGTTATATCCATTTACTTCTATATTTCTTTATTTTATAATTTAATTAATTTTTTTAATTCGTTTGACATGTCTTTATTTCTTATGTTTTATTTTTCGATTACTTGATACTGCTGTTCAAAGTCTCATTTAATTTATCTAGATTTTTCTATCTTTTTTCCGTTCGCATTTCTTATTCCCACATATGTAACACTTTTGGCACTGACATAACTTTAAAACATTTTAATGCGTCTCTTTTCTGGCTTTGTTTTGTACTGCTCTTCTTATTGTTCCGTTTAGATAGGTACTTATATGTTACCAGTTTTGTTATCTGGTATAAACTTACGACATTGTGAGTCCGTAGTGTTTCTGTAATTATTTTAGATCATATATTTTGTGCGCCTTAGCTTTACTAATATACATACATATATAGCATTATATATTTATTATATTATTATATTATCCATTATATATACCACGTGATCAAAAGTATCCTGGCTGAAAATGACGTACAAGTTCGTAGCGTCCTCCATCGGTAATGCTGGAAGTCAATATGGTGTTGGCCCACCCTTAGCCTTGATGACAGCGTTCAATCTCGCAGGCATACTTTCAATCAGGTGCTGGAAGGTTTCTTGGGGAATGGCAGCCCATTCTTCACGGAGTGCGGAACTGAGGAGAGGTATCGATGTAGGTCGGTGAGGCCTGACACGAAGTCGACGTTCCAAAACATCCCAAAGGTGTTCTATAGGATTCAAGTCAAGACTGTGCAGGCCAGTCCATTACAGGATGTTATTGTGTGTAACCACTCCGCCACAGCCCACGCAGTATGAACAGGTGCTCGATCGTGTTGAAAGATGCAATCGCCATCCCCAAATTGCACTTCAACAGTGGGAAGCAAGAAGGTGCTTAAAATATCAATATAGGTCTGCGCTGTGATCGTGCCACGCAAAACAACAAGGGATGCAAGCCCCCTTCAGGAAAAACACGACCACACCATAACACCATCACCTCCGAATTTCACTGTTGACACTACACACGCTGGCAGAAGACGTTCACCGGGCATTCGCCATACCCACACTCTGTCATCGGATCGCCACATTGTGTACCGTGATTCGTCACTCCACACAACGTTTTGCCACTGTTTAATCGTGTAATTTTGACGCTCCTTACACCAAGCGAGGCGTTTGGCATTTTCCTGCGTGATGTGTGGCTTATGAGCAGCCGCTCGACCATGAAATCCAAGGTTTTTCACCTCACGCCTAACTGTCATAGTACTTGGAGTGGATCCTGATGCAGTTTGGAATTCCTGTGTGATGGTCTATTACTCTTTACGACCCTCTTCAAATTTCGGCGGTCTCTGTTAGTCAACAGACGAGGTCGGCCTGTACGCTTTTGTGCTGTACATGTCCCTTCACGTTTCCACTTCACTATCACATCAGAAACAGTGGATCTAGGGATGTTTAGGAGTGTGGAAATCTCGCGTACAAACTTCTGACACAAGTGACACCCAATCACCTGACCACGTTCGAAGTCCGTGAGTTCCACGGAGCGTCCCATTATGCTGTTTCACGATGTCTAATGATTACTGAGGTGGCGGATAATGAGTACCAGGCAGTAGGTGGGAGCACAATGCACATAAGATGAAAAACGTATGCTTGTGGGGGTGTCCGGATACTTTTGGTCACATAGTATATATGTGTGTGTATTGTATGTAAGTTATATATATCGCTATTGTTGCTATTTTGTGTTTTATTCAAATCATATGTCGCTTTTTGTAAGTTGTATTCCGAGATGGCTATAGTGAAATGATCTTTTAGTATAAGTTTCATAATAAAATTATGCTTATTAAAATTATGTGAACGAAATGTTTTGTAATTTTTTGTATACAAAAATTAGCGACTAATTTTTGTAACTTTGCGTATGGCCTAAATGTATTGTCTCATTGTTATTGGCATCTGAACCATGTATTTTTATTGCATCTCTTATTATTTATATTAAGAGGTGCAAAGAAAAACAGCTATAAATCAACTCAAACTTAGCTCCACGACAGATGCTCGAACAACGGGCCATAATAAAAGCTCTGGAATACTTAGAAATGGTAGACATAGAGGACAACGATGAAAGAAAAACTGTTATGTATACAGACAGTAGGGTACCGATTGACTCCATAGTGGGTTTCAAAACTCACAACTACCTATTTGAGAGAATAAGGAAAACTACAGCAATACTCAACAACGGCAAATATGTTACGAGAAATTACCCATAACAGCAGCTAAAACCACCTCAGGGGAGAATCTATGAAAGAATGGCAACACAGACGGGAAGAAATTTCAAAAGATACAATCACAAAGTATTTCATTTACAACAATGAAGAATAGGCTACGTACAAATATCAACCTCACGCCAAGTATGATAACAATAGTACCTGGACTTGGGAACATCAACACGTATGCAGCCCAGAGATTTACTGTAACAGAGGGCCCCAAATACTGGAGGACTTAAGATTCGAGTGTAGTGCAGTGAAACGTGAGAGAGAAATCCTACTAAACAGTGTCCTTTAAGGAGGCAATTGGCCAAGCACAAGTCTGTCATAATTAAAAAGTACTCACAGCCATTTATAAAATATGTGACTGTTTAGAGTTTTAAACATTGAAAAAAGAATCAAGAACAATAGCTATCCACAAATATTATGAATCTGTAACAAGTAAATGGTGTTATTTATGCAACAATGTAAGAATAGTTAAAAACATATAGTACTACGATGTAGTGGAGCATGCAGAGAGTATATTATAATAATAATAATAATAATAATAATAATAATAATAATAATAATAATAATAATAATAATAATAAAAGCGCATAGTAAGCCTCTGTGCTCCATTATTTTCCATAGAAGGTGTCTAAGTACTTTATCGAATGCATTATTGTAGTTCAATAAATAGTTTGTTTGGTTAATCCATTTTGAATGATGGGTTACCAAATTATATGGATGATGTTGATTTTAATCCCTTGGCATCATTAAACTCATAAACGGATAAATAAGTCAGTGGTTACTTTATAATGTATTAAATTTCGCTACATTATTTTCTGGCATCTTCTATAAGCCAGTATTCTTTGTACGACGATAAGCATAGCTCCGCATTACATGGTCCAACGGGAGTGGGGAGCAGATCTGTAACGTGCTGCATTCGATAGGTTAATACTTTATAGAATTTCGATGCTCTCATCCTGTAGATACATCTGCCTTACTGCTTTGACTAAGTCCCTGGAACTGCCACCAATTCTTCCCCATAGGGCAATGCTATATGAAGTTTTGCTGAAACCGTGTCGATAAAATTTGTTGAAAGCATGGTTCACGGTTAATGAAAATACAAACGGAGGGGGAAAATTGTGTAAAATATTAAAACAAAGTACATATTTAAAAAAGATTGACATACACGGCTTGTGCAGAAGAACAATTAATTTCATTTATTGAGCTAATAGAAGCCAAACTATGAAGTAGTTAAAGTACTTACAGAATTGTAAGTCGCCATTGGGGTATGTCAGCTCGAAACAAGTTGAGATCGCCTTGTGGTTTATCGAGAAATATGCGAGTCAGATGGGGAATTTTATGCCTTACCGGTATGTTGCGTTGGTAGCTCAGTAGATTAGAGAATTCGGGGGAGCCGTGGTTCAAACTCCGTCTATGGCATTGAATCTTTCAGTCGTCTGATTCTTTCCAATATGGAAACTGACTGGAAATATGAATGCATGACTAAAATATTACGAAATGTATAACATGCATATTGAATTCTTCACATTATAAATCGTAAAGACTCTTGTTGCTGTCCTCATTTAGAATATGAAATGTCATGGAAAAAAATTCTTGATGGAAACGTTATCGTGTAATAGATAATATTAGATAAAACGCTCATTGGGCAGAACAATTAAAATTGTGTATTATATTCACATGCATTTATCTACCCTCTATGGCTTATTAGTGGATATACAAATTATTCTTACGAAAGTATATTTTCCTGTCTATTCTTCTCATGAAATCACAAGAAGCGATTGAAAATCGAGAGAACCTTAAAAAGACTGGCTAGGTATTGAACAATTCAAACAATTAAAAATGGATATCTCAGAAATGGCTACTGCCACAAAAAGTTATTTGAAGCAAATTACTGTTTTAAAGAGATCTACACTTTTTGTGTAGTAGGTTTTCGTCTACCTCTTAACGTTTACCCGTTATACAAGATTATGTAAAATTCCTTCTGAATGAAGAGGACTTCTATTCTCAGAAAATTCAAGATATACATTTTATTTGTCATGTAAATATTTTTCGTACATTGTATTTTTAATCAAAATCATTAGAGCCATTTTAGAACATCCAAAATTTCGAAAAAATGTTCCATGTGAAGGGTAATTTCGGGTGGGAAATTTTATTGAAAAATCTTCGTGTCGCATGTTTGGAAGATACTGAACCTAAATATCAAGCTTGGTATTTATCCGACTTTTCGTTTATGAGTTATGCTTTTCACAATAATCACACAATGACATTTTCTAAAAATGATTTATTTGGATTTAGGGGGCCTCAAAACATGTATTTCTGCTGAAATTTCGATATCTAATTTTTTAGTGAAATACAATACCTTCTTTAGCTCTAGCTACATGGTGGAGAAAGTAAAAATGCTACATACAAAATAGATGTTAGAACTCTATTTACTACTGACCCTACAAATTTCATGTTCTACAACAGATCCATTCATTAACCCTCATAATATAAACAGCTTCATTCTCAGATAGCAGCTTCGCTCACGTTAATGCCGCTTAGTGAGGTCTCTCAAGCAATATTACCAAAATCACAATAAAACTAGTTTTTCTAGCATAGTGATGGAAATTAAATGATACGAATTGCCTGTGCTTAATACTCAAGCGAGTAAAGCTTACTAAAAAAGAAAAAAATTAGTATGTGTTACATTCACATGACTTTCTCTACTCACTATTGTACAAACTAGTCTCATAAATGCTTATTTGTCTATCTGCTTCGTGTTACTACAGACAAACATTTGTAGAAATCGTCTTATTGCATATTTTCTTAGGTAAAAGGGGATTACGGGAATACAGTAGTCTTCAAGAGATGGCTATCTTTTAAGAATGGGTCGCTATGTAATTCCGTTCTCTTTGTATGGCCAAGAAAGAAAAAGAAAATAAAGAAAAACTTGAATAACTACCTCCCATTTGAGAAAAGTATAAGCATTTGAACATTCGAACCAACAGCAAGGAATATCTCGGAAATGGTTAACTCAAAAAAATAGGTAGATGGCATAAATTGTATGCTTTAACGAAATGTACATGTTTTGTGTAGTACGATTTTGTCCATCTCCTGGTGTTTACCAGTTATACAAAAGCCATTAAGAATTAAGAGGACTTCACAGGCTATTCCCACAAAATTCAAGACATAGATTTAATTTGTCATGAAAACATTTTAGACATATGGTGTTTTAGTAAAAATCGTTAGTCATTTTTGAGAAACTAAAAATGTTCGAAACATTTTCCATGTTAAGGGTAGCTTGGGTGAGGGGATTTACTTGAAAATAATGCAGCAGGATTTTTAGTCAATAATTTTGTTTTTTCAAACATCTGGGGCTCACCTTCTTAAGCATGCTTGTCAACAATGGATCACTGTTCATAGTGTCACATCACTGCACGGCTGTAAATTTCGCGCCTAAAACTGAAGCACCGTCAAGTTGGACAATGACCGTTCTAATATTTTAGAAACAACGATAATCACAAGGCTGACCTTAGGAAAGCAAGTCTACAGTCGATACTGTTACATAAACTTTAAATTATATTACATAAATGAAGCGGAAGACACGGAAATATCTAGTCAATAAATCGATGCAAGTAGGGTATGCAGGAACATTTGAGATGCTCTGAGAAGGGGAGATCCATGCAGATGTTAGAGGGTGGGCCATCAGCTACTGTCGTGCGGGATCATCCTCGCGCTCGCCCACACAAATACCCACGTCTTTCGCCAAGAACCGAATGGGAGCATGTTACCTTTCCAACCACGTCCCTTCAAAATGTGTCATTCTATCAACCCCGGAGAAGCAGAGAGATAGAGAAGGTGGAAAACAGCACAAGAAGCTAAACTGGACTCTTGAGTTGCCCTCCAAAGGGTTGAAGGAGGAGGAGTGAGCGTATAAAAAAAGAAACTTGAGAGGTCCGAAGGAAACGCAAAGGAAAGGCAGGCGCGAAAAAAAGCAGGTGTGTATGTGTTAGGACGCCATCATGTGGCCGATTTCCCTTCCCTCAAATTCTGCCTCCCCCGCTCGGAAAACTCGTCAAATGCTCTTACTCCTTCTTCACCCAGACAGAGTCATGTCGACGTGTAAGAAAGATTTTGTGTTTGCTGTCGACATTGGCGATTCTTTACAGACAACACAGCAGTTCAGGTGAATTTAAACTTCGTAACATCAATGCGAGTGGAACTAACGGAATATAAACTGTCCTAGAGAATGCCGAAATTACAGTCGCTGCTTAGACTTGCAACGCAATTTGAACACACCATATTATACTGCTTAATAAGAGTGATATTTTCAATTTTGAGATTATGTTATTCACTTAACACGTGTATACAGTACACTATTTTTTGGGTAATCGATAAAAATGATATTAGTTATAATGAGTTAGTTGCTCATCAACAGTTGGTTGAAGTGTAAAAATGACTGGCCAGGATTAACGATAAAATACTACATATGAATGCCTGTTCCATGACAAACCTTACTTTCAAATAAATGCCTGATACACTGAAGTCGAACCAGGAAATTTCATCACCATCGATTACTTTCGGCTGGTGCTATCATGGCGACAAACTTTGAATCGAAAATTGAAGGGGGGTAGCAAATAGGATGTGCTTCTTTGGTTCCTAATAAACCCAAAAGAAGGTGTGATACCCAAAAAGTAGTTAAATGAGAAGTATGGGGAAAGGTCATTCGGCTAATTTCGCCCGGTATGCAAATGTGAAAATCAACATTATGTGCGAATAAAATGCACTTTAAGAAGTAAACAGGCTGCAAAAACAACAGAGGAGATGGGTAGTTTGCAACGAATGCAGAAAGAGCGACCTCCCAGGCATAGCATAGTGGATTATAAGTTCATGAAAAAACACGATCGCCCAAAAAATATTAGAATAACTGATAAACGCCAAATTTCAAAACCTTTTTCTACATAAATGGACACGAAGTGTATGGACTGCCTCTATGGTAAACTGGTCGCGTTCAGGTTTCCAGAGATCCGGGACCAATTTCTGGCTGGGGCGGGACAACATTTCTGTAACCACTCTCCAAAGAGTCTGTAAGTATGTGTGTGGGTGTGTTTCATGGTAAAAACGAATAAATCCACGTTTAATCCTACGATTAACGAGTAATAACACCATCGGGGGCCCCACCCGATATGACTGTAGAAGTTAAGGGGCTATACAAATTCAAACATTACAAACAATCGTGTTTGGAATGAAAGCATATCACTATTATTCATTACTACAAAAAGATACATTATGCTGGTCTGCTGTATGTTTTTGTCAATTACGCTCTTTATCTTTCCACAAATTATTGTTACAGTTTAGTTCTAATTTATTTTTAGATACTAAATAGATAAGCATTAACAATACTATACAAACAGGTAATCACATGCGATAAAGAAAAATTAAAATATTTCTGAAAGAGGTCATTTTTTGTTGCTGAGATCACGAGACATAATAATATTTCTGCCCAAAACATGTAAAATATTAGTCATTAAAGTCAATTTATTGATGAAGCAGTCATTTGTAACCTCAAGAGTTCCGTTCACAACCTCCGACATCATCAGTACAGCTAAGTTATAAACGATACCTTAAAAAGTAAATTGAATATCTGACTTTTTTGTGGACATATCAATGCAGCTATGTCTTTTCGAGTTCAGCTTTGTTGTTCTTAGCAGCTTTTTCATTAAGGAAGCTTACATTCTTTCCTGATTTGTATTGAAATCAAATACACGGCGGCTATAGCAAAGAAAACCCTCAACGTCTTAAATATAACACCAAAGAAAAGGAGTAGTAAGGATTTTGGAATTGTAGAAACTTTGATATTCCTACGAAATGAGGACAACTAATGGAAGGATTTGAAAGTTTAAGGAGGAATGGAGCGTGTGAAATAAGCCTTGAGGCTGTTTAGAAAAGAATGGGAGAAAGAAGGACAGTGCTGATCAGGAAGAGCACAAGAAATTGGGTGGAACACTGGATAAGTAGAAATTGTTTGGTAAAAAATGCAATGAAGAAATGATGAATAGGAAGGAGGTTCGGGTCAGATAACGTTGTTGGGTGATAGAGATAAATCAAGGAGTCAAAGAAAGCGAAAAATAGTGAAGAACGGAGGAGGTTATTCTGCAGCGTACGACCTCTCCCTGGGCAGAAACAATTAAAGATGTCAAATGCTATGAATGAGTGATTGTTTTTACTTTCTCTACTACGTATAGTAAGTAGGGGAAGTATTGTATTCCACCCAAAAATTCGATACCGAGATTTCACCGGAAATATATATTTTGAGACCCCCTGAATCCAAAAAAAGCATTTTTGGAAAAATGTCCGTGTGTGTATGTCTGGGAACACTATAACTCAGAAACGCACAGTCGGATAAACACCAAACTTGGTATTTGGGTTCAGTATCTTCCAGAGATCCGACAAGAAGGTTTTCAAGAAAATTCCCCACCCCAGATTACCCTTTACATGGAACATTTTTCGAAAATTTTAATTTTCTCAAAAATGGCTCTAACGAGTTTGATTAAAATATCATATGTTTAAGATATTTTCATGACAAATGAAATGTATATCTTGAATTTTCTGGGAATGTCTCCAAAAGTATTCTTCATTGTGAACGACTTTTGCGTAACTGGTAAACCATAAGAGATAGATAAAATTTTACTACACAAAAAATGTAGATCACGTTAAAATACACAATTTGTGTCATATACTTTTTTTTGTTGTTGAGTGAACCATTTTTGAGATATTGCTTGTTATTCCCTTAAATTTTCCAATACTTATACTTTTTCTCAAATGGAATTCGTTATTCATTTTTATTTTGTCCTGGTAATGCAAAGAGAATTGAATACTCCACATAGCAACCAACTCTTAAAATATTTGACTATCGCTTAAAGTCTACCAATTCCCCTTGCATCTACAAGAAAATTAGCAATAAGCTTAACATCTCGATTATCATGAAGCACATGTATAATAAGCGTTTGTAAAAATAGTTTGTACAAGGGTAGAGAAAGTCATGTGATTGTAACACATCAGATTTTTTAAGCATATATTTAAGCCCAAGTCTCTATGTAAGAAGATGTGGAGTTCTTTATTTTGCATTTGCAGCTATATTCCTACTGTTTTGTTAATGTAGGTAATAAGGCGGTTTTGAAAATGAAATCAATGCGGTAGTGCTGATTTATTTAGGTAAAAGAATAGGATTTTCAAAGTGTGTGCCCCTCTGAATGAATACAGAATATGCACCAGTAACAGAAATGTCAGCGCCTCCATCATGTTCTTCAAATACGAATTATATAACTAATAAGAAGTAAATAACGCACCTACGCAGGTGATTTCCTAGATCTGTTCCGATGCTAACGCACTTCAGTAGAATGCGTTCTGGGAGGAAGGATTAGAGAAGAAAGCACCCTTTGGAAAAAATGGCAAGGGGAAGAACTACCCCAAGCGCGACAGTCCGATCAATTCTACCCTCTTTTACATCCCCCAAGGAGGGGACCCTTTCTAGGCGCGCGCGCACGCATGCACACACACACACACACACACACACACACACACACACAAACCTGCTCCTTAGGAGAAGCCAGCATCCGGAATCCTTTATCAATCTTCCCTGGCAATAATGCTTTGCTGGCTCGCCTTTCCCGACGGAGGCTACTGGCATCAGAAATCAACCTCTTTCCTTAAAATATAAGGAACTTTCCTGGCTAGCATCTATTTGTCTTCCGTAAAATGCATTTTCTGATAAGGGCAGCAGTGATTTACTCTACGTGCTTCCAACGTAATATTTAAAACATAATGAGACATCGAGTACAAATATATTTAGATATACCTACTAATGCAGTTTTTCAGGCGAATGTTCGGTTGAGGTCACGCGCGTGTGTAGATAAAACGCATAGAAAATCAATAAAACGCTATTCTTACATTATAGCGTTGGTTGAAAACTATTTTAAAAACATTTCTTTAATGGTCTTGTAAACATAGTCGAACATATAGTAATCGTTCTGGTCTCTTAAGTAGCAGACCTGGTTCAAATTCCAGGTCGGTGAATGATGCGATCAGATCTTGAGTTCGTGTGTGTAGCCAAGCATTGCCACTCAATTGGCGATGAATGTTTGCTGGAGTAGCATTTCTTGCTTTCAAAAAACGAATCATTGCTCTGACTTTACAGTCGCGAGTCGTTCGATTGCTTTGAATATTTCGAAATGCTCTAACAACAGGAAACACAAAATGACGATCGCTCACAGCTGTCTCTGGCTTCCTAATGAATGGAGGAAGTGACTGCGCATGCTCAAATTCGTGAATGCAGCGCTGTGCCGGTAAAATATTAAAACAGTACTTACTTTAAAAACACGCCTTATAGATGGGTTTAACGCTTCAGAACCCCGAGAACGATGCACAGACAGACATACATGCGCGTACCCTCTCAGATTTTCATTTCTTAAAATACTTGTCAATCTTTTTTTTTTTTTGTATTCAGGGGATTTAAAAAAAATATCCATTAAAATCCCAATAAGATGTTTTGGGGTCCAATGCAATACAAATGCAGGCCTGAATTTAATGCGAAAAATGGGAAATGTAACGGTTTTAGAGACTTCTATTGACAACACACGTACGTCCAACGCCCCACCCCTTGCAGTCTGACTCGCCCGTGAATGTATACCTCTTGTTGCTGCTATCTATATGAATTCCTCAAATCTAACTAGATGCCAATCATTGCTTATACTTCTAAAAATTATTGTAATGAAGACGCTATGGATTCAAATTGGCTCCCGGGTAAATTCGAATAAATCTGTTTACTTTGTACCAAGACTGTGACGTAGCTACAGAAGGAATCGGTGGTGTGTTGGTGTAATAATGATGTAACAGCTTTCAGCACTATCATCAATTTACTAGGCTTTACGTAAACAAAATAAAACGCAAGCGCTTAGTGATACACGAAAAGTCATTATCGACTCCCAAATTAATCAAATACCCATATGTATTAACCAAATTAACGATGTGACGTAATTCCTTCAGAAACGAAGTGAAGAATCGGTTATGCTACAACAATAAGTTTTCCCAAAGCGAAGCAATAATTTCAAGCTGCATATTATAGATTAGATCATGTACGTGCTAATGTTATTCTGGTTTGGGAAACATGGCGAACGATAACACACTTCCCAAACATTATATGAATGGGGAAATATCTATCCGGGTTTATGGTAAGGGTCAACCATTACTCTTGCGGAACTTGATAATGCAATCTCATTAATTGCTAAGTGCAGGCTAGAAAGCTTGGATGTGAGGGGGAGGGGGAGCAGAGTATGATGCAATTAAACATTTGACGATCCATGCGCACGAAGGGATGAGGTGGTATGTGCATCACTTCGCGCCTCATTAAATAAAAAGTCTGGTGAATACGGAAATAAAATGTCAAGCAGTAGTAATCCCTTACGTTATTTTAGAACTTCATTTTAACCATGTACTAAGGACCTATGCATTAATTGTACGCTATTTATGAAAGAGACAAAATAAGATTGACAATTCCGGAAATTTTCGAACGCAAAAGTCATGAGTGAATGAATAACTTAATTAAATATGGAAATTAGCATTCGATCTAAAGCGACAAAGCTAACTGATATGCATACTAAATACTGAGGGGAAATACTGAATGAAAACATCAATTAGTCAGCTTCACCCAACAGAGATTCGAACCTAGGACCGCTGTATAACGGCAGGAATGTTACTCTTGCATGGACATGACAATGCCTGTTTGAGCCATAGCATCGTGTTGTATCTTACGGAACATTATTATTATTATTATTATTATTATTATTATTATTATTGCTTCCTACGCCCAAATCACTCTTCAGCATGTTTCCCTGTCTTCCCAATCTCCGTCTTCTAATCTCTTCAGTCGCATTTCCTGAAGACTTGTTCCATCCATGTAACCCTTGGCTAGCTTAATGTGGATTTTCAGGTGGATGTTTGCCGGAAATCCTCTTCCTCTTCCATCCGTTGAACACACGCACGCAAGTTAATTGCTCACAATGGATAAAATTAATTACTGAATTTTCAACAACCTTTACGATGCAGTTATGCGACTTCAAGACAGTTTTGCAAATCTTGCTGCAGTTATAATAATATCGTATGTAACTTAAGTATTTTGCAGTATTTGGTTAAGAAATAACGTAATCCATAAACGATCCAAAGTATTACTTTAATTTTTCTGAAAAGAGTGCTTTGAATGGATATAGTAAAACAGACAAAAAGCAGGGCGACCTCCAAGAACATGGAAGAATCAAGTTAATATTCCGTGAAAGATAGACTAGAGAAGACAATGAATAGGTAAGACAGTTTCGTTTTTGGGCAATACAAAAGTTTAGGCGTATTTGGCTTTCAGAAGAAGCCGTAAGCATTGCAAAACTGACGAACGCTTTAAAGATTATTACATTTATATATTTAGAACTTTTGGGACTATTTAGAGGATGCATATCATACACTTCAGTAGATCACCGTTAAGAACCATAATTTTAATACAATTCGTATTAGCTTTGATCTTAAATAAAAGAAAACGGCCTACACCTCTTAAATTTGCAAAAACGGCTATCTTTATCTGCTCTAAAGAATATTATAAATCGTTGGAATATATTGAAAATAAACGATCATGTTTTCAGATAGAGGATCAATTTCATTTCAGGAAAAGTATTTCAAGAGAAAATGCAATTTGTGAAGGATTTTATTTTCTCAGGTCGAGTAAAACTTTTGGGCGTTATTATCTGGCAAATGTTCGTTAGTTAGATTATTACACGAACTTATAGAACTCCAATTACAAGCATATCTATTGGTTTAGTACCATCGGTTAAGCGGGATATCATTTCTGTAACATTTTATAAAAGTTTCGTGTAGAATGGAGGGCCAAATAATGTATAATTAGAATTAGTAACAAAAATCGGAGAGTGAATTGCTTCCGCAGTTCCATCGCTAATTTCTACGATCTCCACTTAATAAGAGAGGTCAGACTACTCGACTTCATTCCACCTACCGATTGAGACCATACAGTATATAACACCATACGCTGTTTCCGAATATCAACGTTTCGTCTTAATTTGCAGTTACAACCGAGTTGAGAGAGACTGTTATCAGGAAACAATTCACATTCATATTCATTTATTCTGAACATAGAAGTAGAAGCTGCCGGATGTGGCTTAAATTAATCTTTTGCAACTCTTAATACCGGCGATAGAAAAACATTGTCTTTTTTCCCTGCATTTTCCATAGCCTCCAAAACTTCGGGGCATGCTTCTACACACATTGCGGCACTCATAAGTTCTTAAGGATGTTGGAATTAATTTATTTTCCTCAACAAATTGAACTAACGACACACTGTATGGGTTAATGGATATATTACCCGACGTTACACACGAGGATTTTTTTAAACTTTGAATTGTGTTTTCTCCTCCCCATTCTTTGGATATGAAACCAACATACAATGATCAAGAATATTTTATGTAGCGTTCTTCATTTTATAAATCGACATTATGATTTTAAAGCTGAGGCAGTATTTTAACACTTGAATAGTTTCAATTAAATTATATAATATGTAAATTCGATAACAGGCCGCCTTGAAGCAATATGTATGTAATAATTTATAAAATGTATGCAACAGTCATTGCAAATGCTTATATTATTGTAGACATGTTCAATAATGTTATGTGAATACATTACGCAATTTAATAATGTAAGAACTGTGAGAATAATATGTTTAAAGTTGCTAACAATGAGGTCACAATGAGGTAACCTTGATGCAATAATGAGTTTGAGAGTTTGAATGCTACTAGTCATTATTAGAGCAACGATAAAGTAAATTTTGTGACAGTTTAAAAATAGCCAATCAACAGCCAGAAAAAGCTTTAGTAAAACGCAGGTATTCTATTGGACTAAGAATAGCTAATCAGAGACTTGAAATACAGAAGTTTACGGGTTTGGACTGTTGAAATATGTTCAGTTGCCTGCAGATCTTGGTAGTTCGTTTGGAAGATATGTTCTCTAAAGAAATATTACGTATTCGTGTGAAACGAAAATTATGTATACGCGTTAACAAAGTGCAAGTATTAAATTAAAGAATCTCACAACTCTTGATATCAGTATAGTACTATTTAATTTGTGTCAAGGATTAATAAAAAGAAGTGAATTAAAACTTAAAATCTGTGTAAGCCTACATTCTTGTCGCACCACACCCTGATTAAGAGAAACGTGCCAGTCAAGGCAAACATAAACATAAATACTATCTATAGAAGCAGTTTAATTACAAAGTTAATAAATATTTTTTTAAACTTGGAGCGTAACAACAAAAAATACATCTTCAAATCGGCTTTTCATGCGTAGCAGCATATTACGTAACAAACAATCTTCTTCAAAATTGACGTCCATACGTGGAGCTAAATAAAATAAATAAACTCCAAGAACAATTCTACTTCAAATTGGCTTCCCAAGCGTGGTGCTAAAAACAATTTTACTTCAAAGCCCCGTGATATTCGCAGTAAGGCACCCAAAATTCCTTGTTTTGGGTATAGAGGATGAGTGGATATTGTTTATGATCTCCTCCACACAGCTCCGTAATTTTTGCAATTGGCATATAACCACCATGCAATGGAACAAGGAAAACAAGTGATATTGTTTTGGATTCCCTTGCACCAACAAGTACGAGGCAATGAGAGAGCGGACGAAGCAGCTAAAGCGGCCATCCAAAAACCAACATTTAATGCAGAGATAACAACAAGCATTTAAGACTTAGCCCTAAATATTCGAACCAAAATCATTACTTCATGGAAAAAACATGGTCTCAAAATTATGGAAACAAGCTACTTACTATAATAGGATCTTCAAACAGCAAATTTAAACAGGAAACATCAAGCTATTATTACCCGCTTAAGAATTGGACATACAAAGATGACACACTCCTATCTGATCACCAAAGAAACTCAGCCGCAGTGTTCAACATGCAAAACTCCATTGACAGTTTCCCATGTACTTGCAGAATGCCAACGCTATAACCCTCACAGGAAAATATATAACATTCCAAATAATATTAGCTGTCTTAATAATTCCATAATGTATAAAAAGATTGTAATCTTCTTACAAAATATACAACTGTATAATGAAATTTAAAACAACTGTAATATAATTACAACCGTTCTACGCTAAGTGCATAAGATAACCTTGAAGTGGTATACTTCTGTTATATTTATTTGTTGAGCCCCACGTTTTGGAAGCCAATTTGCGATGGTAAATTTATAATGTTATTTGTGTATGTGTGTTTACTCCACGTGGTGAAGCCATTTTGTGACGTGATTCTTTGTTAGGTTTGTTAGCTCCATCTGGTGTTAGCAATTTGCGGCAGCATTAGTGTTTGTTTGAAAGAATGCTACTGTTATTTTATTTACTTTTGGTTCACTGTCCTCCGGCTAGCTATTATCTTTTTGGTCGAGCACTTCTCTTTATACAGGTTGTGTAAACGGAAATGAATCTTTTATCCAAAGATAACACTGATGAAAGAATTTGTTTTACACTTTTTATTGTCGAACACATTCACTATCACAATTTACACATTGATCTTGACACTCGCCAAACTGAAACTGTTATAATAACTTCATTACTGATCATTCTTAATTCGCGTACTTCAACTTTTTGTATAATTAACTATACAACACTTTAGATTTTTCATAACTCTGCTACGCGTAACTTGCGAATCGATAATCGACGTATACTGTACAAATATTTCTGCTGGACTGAAGGCGACGTGTAACGTACAAATGTTTCCGACGAACTGACGGACTGAAGGCGACGTGTAGCATACAAATATTTTCGGTGAACTGACGGGGTCTATCTCTAACCTAGCCCTTTTTATACTCCTACACCCCGATATGCCTAAAGATTATAACTGAGCTGCTATTGGCTAATAAAACGCGCCAACATTAGCGTCTATTTTTATATACAATGAAAATTATGAATACATATGCTCTAGGGACAATGTTCCAGCAAATTCTAAAGAAAAAACGCGCCAATATTACGTAACTTCCTCGTTTCCAATAATGATAAACAGCTCACCCCCTCGCTGCATTATTGCACGCTATTATTGTCAGTTTCAGTAAGGCCGTATAAACTTACTTCTCAACAATAATTACAATCAACAAACATCTCAAATCAATGTCACATAAAAATGCATATTCATACTGTAATCATTCTTTACATTTAAATAATTTGTGATACAAATTACTGCATCAACCTTTAAATTATTTTACTTTTACTTAGACTCCATAGCTATTTAATAATATAAAGGCGGGAAAGGGACCCTTATCGCAAGAGTTAATGTTGTTATGAGGAATCTCTGTCCTCTTAACCCGTTAGTTAAATATAACTGGACATGGATGTGATCTCTAACTGCAAAAGTTATCAATCGGTTGAGGAGTTTTGGGAATTACTATGTACAATTTTCTCTCTTTATATACTTATGTAGTATGGATTACAAAGATAATTCCTTGGTTTTTAGGCTGACTGCACACTTCGTGACACAACTGACAGTATTCGAATAACATGTAAACTGAAATAAGCATCAAATAAAAAGAATGAGGTATTTGAAGTTGTACTGTTTTGCCCTTTCTTCTGCTTTTCTTAAATAGTGACTAGCTATACTGCTTGGGACAGAATAAATATATGGCTTCGTTTTATTTCATATACACACTTCTTAACTATAAGCACAAACACCTTCATGTTTAACTCAATATGTTCGTAAAGCAATATCCCAATTTACCATTTTTGGAGAGGAAAAGTAAAAACTGTAAAATCCAAGAGGCTTTCCTTTAAAATATATGAAATGCTTGGGTTAGAACAATAAAGCAACATACAGTAATAGCCACGGACAAACTAATGCTATCACTCATTAATGTAATAAAGATCTAATTCACGGATTCTCAGCATCAACACATTAATATCTTCTTTCTTTAATATTTTGTTCTAGGTTTTACGTGCTATGTACTTTGCTAATATTGCAAGTATAATAATTAAGAGGATATTAAAGACACATACATTTATAATGCACACATAGTAGAGAATAAGTATATAACGTTATAACATATAAAGTATAATATAAGCGGGAAAGGCCATATAAAGGCCAAAGTTATATAACCAGTAATATAAACTTCCGAGTATCTGCGTAAGCAGTAGTATCTACGTAAGCATGTAACGAACCTTGGATTCATAATTAAGACGATGGAAGTCTTCTGTAATGTGTGTGTAACAAACTGTTATTGGATAGTAGCACCAATCAGTACATAGATACATGCCCCTAATTCAAACACGTCGTTAAGAAAACGGTTGAAGGGAACGCTAACAGAAGCTTGTCAGTCTTCGAGCAGGGAGGTAGTGTATAAGCTCGTCTCTAAATAGACGCTAAAACTACGTATTTATAGTTTATCAGTTATACATATTTTAACATGTCAAAGGTCATAGTTAATTGTGATTATGTGCATGTGGTTTGTATAAAATACAAGTAAAATAGTTAACAGAATACGTGTGTGTAAAAAATATTTTAACATTCTCCATACCTAACCCTGACAAGAAGACACAAGTGCTCTCTGACACCAACACAGCAGCCATGGCACAATTATAAAATAATAATTACAACATATTAACACACACACACACCAAGAATACAGATATACGATCATCAGATTCCAGTATACGAGAACGTCGTGATACATCACAAGAGGACGGGCATCAAGACGACATCCATACGACATCAATACAGCATCCATCATCATCAACGTAGTGGGGTCTTACCAAGGAGGAACCGCTACAATAAATATGTGGTTTCATTTTATCTCATATACACCGCTTCTTAACTAGACGCAGAAGCACTTTCATTTTAACTCAATATGTTCGTAAACTAATATCCCTTTACTATTTTGGGAGAGGAAAATAAAAACTGTAAAATCCAACAGGTTCTCCTTTAAAACCGGTTATATGTATGATTTTAAAAGTAAAATGGTTCAAACGTATAAACATGCTTGTGGCCATTTCAAAAGAAAAAAAAAGAGAATGAGAGTTTAAGGCAGTATAATTTTAAGTGATTAAACACAAATAAACGTGTTGCTAAGAAAAGAATATAAATAATATATTGATACTTTATCTTATGTTGTGTCACACTGGGAAGAATAAAAACATGAAATAATAACAAAAAAGGAGGAAGGCGATTTTACTGCTTTGCCAACATTTTTAATCAGGCGAAAAAAATCAGAATTGTTTATATTATCTTCGATAACAGGGTTCGATACTAATATTTGCCGTTCTTCATCGCCGGAACCAGGACTATGGGAGACGTGGAAGGATATTTTAGAAAAAAGGAAAAAAATCCATCTTAGCCGGGAAGGGCCTTCGCTTTAACGAAGTTGAGGAAAAGTGTATACGCAAACTCCACTAACCTCTCTTCATCCTGGAACGTATACAAGAAGAAACTAAGAGCGGAGGGGTGGTGGGCGGAGGGTAACAAGGAAGGGCTCATCGAGGGAAGCTTGTACTTTGAAACGGAAGTAGTTTGGGGGAAAGGGGAGAGAAGCAACGGTAGGATTTAGGAGGTATCGGTTTCTTCGGAAATGACGCCGCTTTATCCCAAACCAAATTAGATTCCTCGAGAGTTGTTGCAGGAATTTTAATTTGTCATTGTGTCGGCTAGGCAGGTTCCTGCAAGTGCCTCGACCCGCTCTCAGGTCCTGTCCCTGAGGTTTTCTGTCCAATGAGACAATAGAAATCCATTAACACCATCCAGTCTTAAGTTCGTTTCGAATTTTAAAATGTGATTAATGTGACACTAATACTTTACCTCAGTAGCTACAGCAATATTTTCATTTAAACCACAAACATTTAAAGTAGTTAAAAAGAACAACAAAAGTTTGTATTTCTGATATACATTCCTATAAATATATTTTAAGGGTAGTTGGAAGACAAAACATTCAACATATTCAGTGTTTTAAATTAATTAGTATCACTTGGGAATGTTCTAAAACATTAGAAAAGTTATATCAGATATAAATGGGATGCTGCTTTCACATGATTTATGGTCACGTATTCGAAACTACCCCCATATCTAGCTACAAATAAACTGCTGCATTTGTACAAAGTTTTCTGTTTCATATCCGTTATTTCACTACTTCCCACATTCTTAAATAGATTTAAAAGCTTAGTAGAGTATAAATATTAAGCTACAAGAAATAAACATTCACTAACAAGGCTTAGTATGACAGTATTGACGCAGTAAATATTATAGCAACCGTTATTATGATTTTTCCAAAGGGCAACGGTTCGTGTCTCTCTAGAGAAATGAGTACAGGACACAGGCCATTAGCCGTGCACGTTTCCAGTTTTCACATGCCGGAGAGAGATAGTGCATTGGGGACGGGATTGTGAAATTTTAATTACCACTTATCGACATTAATTAATTAACTAACTAACAAATTAATTACAACCACAAACAAATCAACCAAGCGGTCAGTTGCGGCCTAATGAACTTCCACAGGTGAAACACAAATAGTCCGTCACATCATCGTTCGTGCAAAAATAATATCGCTAATATTGGTTATGTATTAATCTCACGCTAAATCTATTAGTTGATGTGGACGCCGCGCGCGAACCTGCGGTTATGCATTTTGCGGTTAGTCGAGAGGTTGCGTCACAAGATGGTGTAGGGGTTGTATTGTTACCCCACTGTTGGAGAGCCAAACTTATAGTAGTTGTTGACCCACGTATTGCGGAAGATATGTTTCTAGGAGTGTTCGCCCCACGTACGGTACAGTTTCTGGTGGCCTTCGCCCCACGTTTAAAAATCAACTTTGTATTTTAATGTTTATTTAAATGTTATATGCCTCGGCTGCGTCATTAGTAATTTGTAAAGCACGTATCTCTTAGCAGGGTTGGTAGGCTAAAGAACTAGGCTTACACAAGTTATAATTGTATTGTACTTTTTTTATTAATTCTTCACACGAATAAATCACACTTCACTGATGTATCCTACTATAAAACTGTGAAATTATTGTTATTTGCACTTTTTAAAACGTAAACTTTGTATTATTCTCACCGCAATGAATGTTTTTGTCTCACACTGAACCCGTAAAAAATCTAACTGACTGCTTGTGTACGCTTCCTGGTAGCGTCTCCCACCTGAATCTGTATATTTCGTCTATTTCAAGTCTCTGATTGACTAAGCCTACTCCAATAGAATACTTTTATTTAACTTAAGCGTTTTATAGTTTTTAATTGGCTATTTATAAACTGTTTTAAATATTAAATTATTATTGTTCCAAGATTTATTAGTAGCCTTTATTAAACTTATTGTTAGCAACCTTCGGTTTTTTACTTTGTAATTCTGTATGCTACGGAAAGCAGCTTGCTTCTATTCTCACAGCTCCTACATTGTTAAACTACGTAATACATTCACATAACATTATTATATATGTACATAATAAAAATAAACACTTTTTATATATGATATTATACACATACTGCTTTAAGGCGGGCTGTTATTATATTTTATATTATATAATTATACTGATATCATTTAAGTGTTAAAAATACTGCCTCAATGGTATACATTCGGTTTTATCAAACTGAGTTACGGAAGAAAGTAAAAAAAAAAAAAAAGAAAAGGCCCACGCTTCAGCCTTTTGTTCCCCTTAACTAATTCTGGTTACTGGGAGCAAACATTGCGACAATATAAGTATATGTTTACGACACCTCATCCCTCTCCCCATCATTTGTTTGCAATAAAACTGAAGGTGGTTAAGAATGCCCAAACGCGATGCTAAGGGCCGGGGCTACTTGAAATAACTACTCTAAAAATAGCAGACACATCCGTAGTTTTCCCGCGGTTGTTTCTTTGGATCGCCGACTTCTTTTTTCCAGTTCACAAAACACTTGCAAGAAGCTTTGACCACAAAAGATCTTTTCCAAGCAGTACTTACAGTTCATAGAGCTCTAGTGTACACGAGGGAAGAAAAGCTCCAATACTCACCTGCAAACAACAGAAAGAAAACACATTAAAGAAATGAAACAAACCAGGAAAGCAGAGAAAAAAGATGAATCAAGGAAATTCGCAGTTGCTTGTGTTTTTAGAATAAAATGCAGTACAAATAAAACCTACATTGTTCTTACTGATACTCCCTGGTGGGACTTAGCGATACACGCTGGTATGTTTGGCAGTGTTTATTGCCATCTGTTTCTATAAATAAGTATCTTACAACTTTAGAGCAACAAAACCGATAAATAACAAAACAGTAAACTTGCTTTTATGTGTAGTTTCTCTACCACGTAACAGGAAGTATGGCACTTCAACCAAAAATTCAATATTAAGACTTAAAAACAAACTAATATCTTTGGAATCTCCTGAAAAAAATCTGATGTGTTGCACTCACATGACTTTCCCTACTTTTGTAAAAACTACAAACGCTTATTCTCCATCCACTTCATGTTAATCGAGATATCGAGATGTTAATCTTATTGCTAATTTTCTTGTAGATGCAAGGGGAATTGGTAGGCTTTAAGTGATAGTCAAATATTTTAAGAGCTGGTTGCTATGTGGAACATTCCGTTGCACTTGCATGTCCAGGACATAAAAAAAGAGTAACAAACTCCCGTTTGAGAAAAAGTATAAGTATTGGAAAATTCCAACAAATAACAAAGAATATCTCAGAAATGGCTCACTCAACAAAAACACGTATGTATGTGACATAAACTGTGTGCTTTAACGAGATCTACATTTTTGTGCAGTAACATTTTTTTTATCTCTTACGGTTTACCACTTATGCAAACTTCATTCACAATGAAGAGGACATTAGGTGAGATTCCCAGAAAATTCAAGAAGTACATTTCATTTGTCATGTAAATGTGTTAAATATATGATATTGTAATCAAAATCGTTACAGCTATTTTTGAGAAAATCAAAATATTTGAAAGATGTTTTAAAGGATAATCTGGGGTGGGGAATTTTCCTGAAAAACTTTCAGTCGCATCTTTAAAATATACTGAACCTAAATACAAAGTTTAGTATTTGTCCAAGTTTTTGTTTTTGAGGTATGCTGTTCACAGAAACACAGACACAGGCGGACAGACACATGCAAGGACCATTTTCTGAAAATGTTTTTTTTTGGATTCGGAGGCATCAAAACATGCAATACTTCCCTTAATTACTACACGTAGTAAAGAAAGTAAAAAAGAGTAAAGAATCTCTGTTGCTCTCACATGACTTTCTCTAGTCTTGTACAAACTATTTTTACAAACGCTTATTCTCCACCTACTTCATGTTAATCGAGATAAACATTTGCAGAAACTATTTATTACTAATTTTCCTGTAGGTGCAAGAAGAACATTGTAGGCTTTAAGCGATAGTCAAATCTTTTAAGAGCTGGTTGCTATGTGAGGCATTCCATTCTCTTTGTGTGTCCAGGACTACCCCGCTGGTCTGGGGTGAGGGGATTTTCTTGAAAATCTTCATGTCATATCTTTGAAAGATGTTGAACCTAAATACCAAGTTTGGTATTTATCCGATCTTTCGTTTTTGAGTTATGCTGTACACAGGCAGACCCACAGAAACACACAGACACACTTTTTCTAAAGCAGTAGAGAAAGTATAAAAAGTATCCCTCTGTGTGTGTGTGTGTGTGTGTGTGTGTGTGTGTGTGTGTGTGTGTGTGTATGTGCGCGCGCTCTCTCTCTCTCGACTAAAAGTTGACATTCAAGAAAATCCTCCCCCTCCACATCCATGCTACCTTTCACAAGAAATTGTCGTTATTTTTTATTTATTCAAAAGCTACTGTAACGACTTTGAGTAAAATGTCATATTTAATATCTTAACGTGCGAAATAAAATGTATATCTATCTCTTGAAAGTTTGTGATCGTTCCTGTTTACTTTCTCTTCTACTTACCTAGTTTGTATTGAATTCCATTCAAATACTCGATACCGAAATACACTCTTGTGGCTCTGTGAATTCCGAAAATGATTTTGGAAAAAGATCCTTGTATATGTATGTGTGAACAGCATAACTCAAACACGAAAAGCCGTTAAACACCATTCCAAACATGCGTCACAAAGATTTTCAAGAAAATCCCCCACCCCAAGCTACCCTTTATAAGGAAAAATGCTCTTTGTTTTTTATTTTCTCAAAAATGGCTCTAACGATGTTAATTAAAATTATCACATGTTTAAGGATATCTTTAAGGCAAATAAAAAGTATACCTATGTAATATCCTGAATTTTCTCCAAAGAGACTGTTAATGACAAGTCTATGCGAAATACGAGAGAAAGAAAGAGATCTAGAAGGAAGTTTCAAACATGCTGTAGGGCACCAAACTTCGCCAGTAAGATTTAAATACACATCAAGGAGTATTTTCAAGACGCCTGATACTACAAACAGCTTATTTTAAGAATTCTATATTTTCTATTTCGGAATGTCTGTGTATCTCTTATGGTTAATGGCTATACAAAACTCAACGTTTACACAACTTTTAAGACAATACACTCATATTTCTCATACCAATATCTTAGACATGTAATTTTAATCAACATAGTCGTTTTAACTTTTTCTTGGTCATATCGCGACGGTAGGTTCAATGGCTCACATGAATCAGTGTATGCCAGGCAGAAGGCCTTAGTTGCCTTCTTGTAACACCTACTTGAGGAACTTGCTGATAGATGACCTAGATTGAGCAGTAATCTTCCCGTATCACATATCTTTATTTCCATTTATTTTGTTGTTGGAGCTTTGGGTCGCGGTACTGAATATCGAACCCCCATTTACCTAACCACTGGAGGAAATCACGGAAAAACACCTAATCAGGCGGTGCAGGCGAATACAAACCGTGAGTACCAAATGAGAGCCCCATAGGCTACCGTTTGAACCATCTCGCTGGGTTATTTAAAGCAATTTATTATAAAATGCAAAGTAACAAAACAGTTCCAAGAGAGGAGCATAGTTTTATATGGGGAAATTTCATGAATATCTTCGACTTGTGTCTTTGAAAGATACCGAACTAACTAGGAAGTATTTGTAAGTATTAAACATAGACATTCTTTGGTTATTTCAATTTTTCTTATAACATATTATGTTTATTATTTATTTCGATAGGAGTAGATTAAAGTATTTCATTACGATGCAAAAAATTACTAATAATTATTCCATAGTAAAACGCTATTAACATAATTTATGCTTCATGATACTTTAAAATATTGGTTTTTACATCATGATTTTTACATGAAATACATTTCCGCAGCCTATTAATACCAGCAATAATAATAATAATCTAAATAAATAATGCAAATTTTTTTAAAAAAAAATTATTTTGTAGCCTTTTTGGAATGCATCCATTGATCATACTCGACATGAAATGCACAGTGCATAGCTGCACAGCATTACGGTACGGCTGTGAATATCATCTTCAAATTCAAAATAAGTGCTAGTTAGTTACCTATGCTCGTGTTACACGTTTCCCCTACGAACATTTGAAACGAGAAATCACCAAAGTATACAGCGAGTAAAAGTGAAATTAACATTACTCGTACTCTATTGCAGAACAACTGCGAATTCTTTCGCGGATGGAAGAGTTGAAAACTTTCCTGGTCCCTTCTCTTCTCTTCTCTTCTCTTCTCTTCTCTTCTCTTCTCTTCTCTTCTCTTCTCTCTCTCTCTCTCTCCTGCTGTAATTATGCAATATTAGCCCCATGGTAACAGGTGACGCAGGATTCCGAACACACAAACATCGATCTCAAATCACAATCCTTTGCTTTTTTATCGACTAATCCCCATGCGCTGTCATTTTCACTTGTTTCTGAAGGTGACAAATGACGGCGATACGTGGTATCATTCGGTACACCCCTGAGAGCGGCCCCATATGTAGAGGATAACAATAGAAACGGCTCGATAGGCAATCTCGATGACGTACATCGTCATCTATCAGAGGGGTACGTCATTATCAGTTCCCTGATCGCCATTATCGTCACTTATCAATGTAATTTGTCAGACTTTATAGCGCTCCAATCCCAAATGCGTCTTGTATGTATTGCCGGTCAACAGAGCCATCTACCAGCGGCAGACAGCATTAACATTATGATGTAGTAGGTCACGAAAGCAAAGGGGATGCCAGCGGAACAGATCAGTTAGAGCATATTAATATTTTTTGGGAGTGAGGGGGTGGTTGTTCTCTAAAAATCGCATTTCAGGGCTTTATCTGTAAGCTTGCAGTATTAATTCCAGAATGATAATACCTTCGTTAAATCCCATAAATTACAACTCATTTACATTTCAATTAACATCCATGCCGCTCTTATCGTTCATTCTACCAATTAAAAGGGAAAGGCAATCACAGAGTTAGAGAAATACAAGATAAAATGAAAAGTTTTCACAGAGGCACAATTATTATTCCGTGGACTTCAGAGCGCCTCTCGTTCCGTTGCTTCTCAACACCCACCAATCAGCTTGTTGACCTTTATCATACGCCCTCGGATGTCTGCTGGAACGCAAAAGCTAACTGAAATATCCGGCTTGAAGAAGTAGTTGGGTAAACTACTGTAAGGTTTAAAAACATTAACAAGAGAAGCAAAGCCAGTTTGACTCGTTCTCATGAAGATTCAAGATGGCTATTCAAACCATTGTGTGAACAAAAAATAGACTTATGAGGCTAATAATAATAATAATAATAATAATAATAATAATAATAATAATAATAATAATAATAATAATAATAGTATCGCGCATAAGAATTTCTCCAGTTCAGGGCCCATGTTTCTTTCTGTCCTTAAAGGTCTTCCGAGGCTTCTACTTCCAGTCGATTGATATCCACAAAATAACGCTCCAATCTGTGTATGTGTTGTTCCTATCTGCTCTCTACTGTTCTCTTTCTCAATTTAATTTTTTATCTTTCTGTTATGCGTTTCTCAGTCACCGTGTAAGTGCAAATCATTCAGATACATTTAACTGGCCTAAACGTTTTAACCTAATTATTACGAAACTCATGCAATAAAATATCATTCACTACTTTTAAATTAAGGGAAGATTAATATGTGAAAACGGGTAAAAATTGTTTTTTTTTTGTGGAGTCTTAAAAATTGGAATCTGTTCTTTAATTTGACATATATTTTATCAATGTAGGATAATACTTTATTTTAAATATATTTTAAATATGGTACTTTTTCTGACATTTTGTACTGTGAATGCTGCACTTCACCGAAAAAAATTATAAATCCCACATATTTGGGAGTAGAGAGATAAATGCCACCTTTTAGAGGAATTTTTACTCCATAAATGTTAAATATGCAGCTTCTATGTGCTCAAGGTTTTGTTCCTTGCAAATATACACAAGTATGTTTTCTCCCTTTTTACTTTAAACAGCTTTTCCTGTGAATTACGTCTTCTGGTATAAACGACCCGTTTTCTCAGAAACTATTAAGGATAGTCAAATTAAATGTTATAATGATAAAAACAACCTCTAGGACCTTGTGGATCCACTTTTGTGTTATTAAGATGCGTGGCTATTAAAAATCATTTGATAAATGCTTATTAAAGTCAGCATAATTAAAAAAAACTTTCTTCCTTAACATTTATTGTATAAAAGTGGATCTGTGAATTTAGAAGTCATTACATCGACATCCTAGAAAAAGAAGTCGGATATCTTAAGTAGTTTGAAATATTGTGTCATGAATAGCACTGGAGGGATAACGTTTCAATCTCCCCTTAAGGCCATAGAAGTTAACACCAGACAACTAGCTTCTGGGAAAATTCACATACTACAAAACACACATTTTTAAGAATGTTCACATCTATTAAAATCAGTATAAACTGGGGAATTCTTCTTCCTACTCGTTTACTCTCCGTGTGTAGGAGTTACGCCCCCCAGGACTTACAAGTGGCTGCCAAGTGTTAGAAGCCTGTCGAGGAACAAACACTTTCGATCAAAGAGAACTTCCAGGATGGGTGCTCAGTCCAATGCTTGGTATAAGAGCTGGGAAGTAGATGACATGGAATGATGGTGAAATGGATAAAAGAAAAGGTGATGATGGAGCAGTTGGTGGAATGAATGGCAGGGAGAATTCGGAAAAAACTCGCCAAGATGCTGTTTTGTCCACCACAAGGTCCCTGGGATCGAACCCGGGCCATCTTGGTGAGAGGCCAGCGAGCTAACCACTTGGCCCGGCACCGTCCCATTTCTGGTATATTCGTGCCTAGATATTCTTAATTATTCTTGGCCGAAATACTCTGTTTTCAACCGACTTTTCGTTTCTGAATTTAGTTTATTTACAGCCAGATGAAGACACATATTTTTTTTTAAATGTTATTGAATTCAAGGGATCTAAAGAGATTTTAGTAAAATTTCGGTATCGAATTTTTTAATGGAATGCAAAGAAGTAGTAACTCTAAATAGAACGAAAAATACAATTCTCCGCCTATTAATATACAAACTAAATTAATAATAATAATAAGAAGAAGAATCTCCGTCTCCCTGTCTAACCTGGGTAGCTGGTACTTCACCTTGGTAGACCAGTCCGTGTAACCGCCTACTAACGTGAAAGTTAGCGCGGTTGTTTGGGCCCGAAGGGTGATAGCTAATGATGAATGATGATAAACCGTTTTAAGTTCCAGAAAAGAGCCGATAACACGTAACCTCCAGAGAGGCTTCTGCGAGGTCCGAAAGTAAATAGAAACTTTACTGGCCAAATCACTTGGTCTGGGACGTTGATTATGGTGGCAAGGGATGTAAGATGGAGAAAAGTTGTTGCGAGGAGGACCGAGTTATTGTCTTCCACAAGGGGGATGGGAAAGGGGATCACTCCATCCGAAACTCATCTGCACAGCAGCTGTGAAATATCGACCAACAAAACCAGTCACTTCGTACGGAACATTTCCGCTATATTTTACTTTTTATTTTCATCCCATTCGGCTTCCAGGCACCTCCTCATTTTTTACCGTGGTAATCCTGGGAGAAGATGCAGAGATCTTGTGAAGCTGGAGGTAATTTAGCCAAGGTGGTCCATCTCCCTTATCAGAGTTAAGAATCAAAATATTTGGGCATTTTTACACTGAGGAAAGCCCTATGACCTTAGATTATAAACGATTGATCTCGTAAGATGTCAGAGGAAAGTTCGAGATCTTTTTAAAAAAAAATTAAACCAAATTACAAAATACGAGTATAAAGCACATAAGTGTATGTCTACCGAAGGTTCCTGGTTCATCACAATATGAACAAGAATGATTAAAATCTCAGGTTTATGAGAGAGGAGCAATTGAAAATCGGTCATGCCAAACAGCGTCATTGAGCACTTGTTCCCTATTTGAGTGGTTCTACATTTACTTAACTGAGAGACGAGACGGTCAGTGTCATTGTTGCAAAAGCTTTCAGTAGCTGATGGAAACACACTGTCCTCGTGCGGTTCAAAACAGTGTTCTATCTTTCTAAGAGAATCACATGAAAAGATCTGAGCTTTACGAAGGATGTTGGTGTGTTTCCCAGCCAAATTTTGAACTCACTATGACAGCATAGTCGAAAAAATCTGATGTGTTACACTCACATGACTTTCTCTACTCTTATACAAACGTTTTTACAAACGCTTATTCTGCATCTACTTCATGTTAATCGAGATAAACATTTGCATCCTCTATCTTATTGCTAATTTTCTTATAGATGTAAGAGGAATATATATATATATATTTACAAGGGCAATATAGAAATACAGTAGCCTTTAAGCACATACATATCTCTTATTAGCTGGTTGCTAGGTTCAGTACCATTCGCTTTGCCACAGATTAATATTCTTTGCATATCCAAGACAAAAAAATGAATAACGAATTCCCATTTGAGAAAATAAGTTTTGAAAAATTTAAGGGAATAACAAGCAATATCTCGAAAATGGTTCACTCAACAAAAAAAATGTATATGACATAAATTGTGTATTTTAACTACATTTTTTGTGTAGTAAAATTTTGTCTAGCTCTTATGGTTTACCAGTTATGCAAAAGTCGTTCACAGTGAAGAATACTTTTGGAGACATTCCCAGGAAATTCAAGATATACATTTTATTTTTCATAAAAATATCTTAAACATATGATATTTTAATCAAAATCGTTAGAGCCATTTTTGAGAAAATTAAAATTTTCGAAAAATGTTCCATGTAAAGGGTAAACTGGGGTGGGGGGATTTTCTTGAAAACCTTCGTGTTGCATCCTTGAAAGCTACTGAACCTAAATCCCAAGTTTGGTGTTTATCCGACTGTTCGTTTCTGAGTTATGCTGTTCACACACAGACACACACACAGACACACACACAGACACACAGACATACAGACGGAAATGTTTCCAAAAATGCTTTTTTTGGATTCAGGGGGTCTCAAAACATGTATTTCCGGTGAAATCTCGGTATCGAATTTTTGGGTGGAATATAATACTTCCCCTACTTACTATACGTAGTAGAGATAGTAAAAAACAACCATTGGTAGTTTTGTGTGAGAAAAGTTTATACTTTGCGACACATAAACAGACATTTGTGGACACCGGTTTATACTGGTGGAAAAGTTAATTTGCCATTCGGTAACATGGTGGATTTATTAAGAACTTAAATGTTTCAACCACAATGAAGTTAATGTATTACTTCAGCATTAGCAATTATGCGGATTATTTTATAAATGAACAATCTTATGTGCAACGCTCACACGATACTTTCTATTACAAAGCCATACTTAAACCTATACACAAACAACTGCCTTCCGTCCACGTTACATTACATGGGATACATGCTTTCTAGAAATGATTTCAAATTCGTCTACAGCCAGGGATTAGGCATCTATGCCTGTTCCGGTCTCAAAAGATTGCTGCGACCATCTTGATTTGGGGTGCCCTACACTTCTTTTGCCTATAATTATAGCTTGCCTGGCAATGTTGCTTTCAGGTCATCTCTCTAAGTGACTTTTCATTTTATCCTTGCATTTATTGAGAAAATATTCAGCTCCGTTCTGATGTATTCTCTTGTTCTGTCATTTAACTTATAGCCTGTCACCCATCTAAGAAATTTCACTTCCTGGATACGCTTGCGTTAACATTTTGCTAGGGTCCAGGTTTCGGATCCCTAGAGTAGAACAGGAATCGCCATAACTTTGTAAAACCTTAGAACTGTGCCCTTCCTTACTTTTCCGCTTTAATGTTCTTATAACAATGCCTATTTATTTTCCGCCCTACATCGTAATTAAAATTATAACTTATTATGCATCCTAAATAATTAAAATTAAGTTGTTCAATAATGCCATTATTTATTTCTACTTTTCCCCTTATTGGGAATTTTCCACGGAAAGCAATTAATTTAGTTTTCACTGCTGATATTGTTGAATTATAGCCGCTAATAAATTTATACAAATTATAAAGAGCCCTTTGTAAGTCACTTTCTGAGGCTCTGGTCATTAGCATATAAAGGTGTAGATAGCTTAATATATTTATATTAAAACCAATATCGATGATTTAAAGTTAAGCAATATATTCTATAACATGCAACATCCGGAGAAAGGAAACTCTAAGAATACAACAAAGAATATTTCGAAAACTACTAACGCTATGAAAGACGTTACTTGACACAAATTGTGCATTTTAATGAATTCTAAATGTTTTCTGAAGTAAGGTGTGTTATCTCCTATTTCACTGAAATGAAAATTACGCTAATTCTATCGAGGAAGAAGCGGACTTCATAAGGTATAGGGTGGTCCACACAAGTCGTCCTTAGTTGAAGTTAGTTTATACCGGATAGTGCGGATGCCATAAGGTTTGCCTAAGCAGAACTGCAAAGGGGACTGCATACCGGCAGAGAAGAGATCGCTAAATGTAAGACCAATGCTTGAAAATTAACACGTTAACTGCTACTACTGGTCCTAAGGCTCATTCGGTAGAGAAATTGCCTGCTATAAGGTGTTCCGGATTCTGGTCTCCAGAAAGTTGTCTTTAAAAAAAAACATTTCACAATATGCCCAGGATGTGGTGTTTGAATGTGAGAGTATCTATGTATGTGTGTGGGGTGTGTTATCGGTTATTTAATAAGCAATTTACCCATTAACAAGAATTGAAGATTGCCGCTTGACGCAAACCTAAGATCACATGTTAAGTCATTTAGTTCCATGCCAGTTAATCTACAATCAGTACAACTGTACAGCACCAATTGGTGCCGCAAAGTTAACATGAAATAAAATTCTGTTTTTATTATATTTATGTGTCTTTAAAGGTACGTTAACATTAAATTATTTTCTATTAGTGCATCATTCAAAAAAAACATTTGCAAAAACATGTCCTTTCTGGTGGACGAATTGATGTCCATGTTCTACCTGGAATGATCCATCATATCTTAACATCAGCTGTTTCCCCCCACAAAAAAGCGTGCGCAGAAGACATGCCGCGCCTAGAAATATGATCAGAACAAAGCCTTCGAGCCTCAGCTGCATTTTGGTGCGCCTCCGCACACCTTTCTGTCAGAGTGACCTGTCTCAAACTACTAGCAGACGACCACGCCACGCTTATCAGTAAACACGTCCACGTAAACGACCACGTAAACACATGCAGACATCAGCACCCATCAGTGACCTTCCGCTTTGTACCAGCACTTCCCTTTGAACATCAGCGATGCAGCAACTTCTTTTGCACCTATGTATGCGGGAAACATTAAACTGCAAATGACGGCTTGGTATATGCAGAAAATTCAAATATACCATTTATTTGCCTGGCAATGGCTCAAACACAGAACCTTAAAACCAAAGATTTGGGCCGTTTAGACAACATAAAAAATAAATATGTTTTACCATGTAAATGGTTGTTTGGAGTGGGAGGAACATTATACAAATTTTGTCTTACATCTTATAAAGTTGCTGGACTATTACAAAATTTAGTATTTATCCGAACTTTTGTTTGAGTTATGCTGTTCATAGATAGAAAACATGCACTTATTCAAAAAAGTTGTGTCGTCAGTAGCTCTCAAAACACGTATTTCTCTTGAAACATCGATATCGAAAATATGGGTGAAATATAGTAGTTCTACATATTCTTAGAAAATACACGCTACATTCACATGACATTCTCTAAGCAATATAATTTATTTTTATCTCTCTTCTGAAAACAAAAGCTTATTTTTCTATAGAATTCTCGACAGTCGAGATAAAAGTTTGAAGAGGTTGTTTCGTTATACATTTCATTGTGCGTTAAAAATATAATATTGGAGACTGAAGTGAGTCAAGTCTTTAAAAAGCGGGTGGATATAATCTGCTCTTTCCGTGCCATAACCGGAAACAAAAGTATGGTGACTTAGCACTTCTAAAAATGAATGGAATATTATAAAATTAAAACCAATAATAACGAATATGATTCCATAAAATTATTTAGTATAAACTGTGTGTTATAACTACATCTACGTTCTTAGTGTAGTAAGTGTTTGTATGGTGTAACAATTACAAAATAATACATAATTCATTCATATCGAATGGCAATTCATACTAAATTCAAGACAAATATTTTATTAGCCATGTAAATATCTTAAATTATGATGCTTTAAATAAAATCCTTAGAACTATTTTTGAGAAAATTAAATTTAGCGAAACATGTTCCATGCAAAGGGTAGTTTGTGGGATATTTTCTTGAAAATCCTCATACCGCGTTCTTGGAAGATGCATAAATACTAAGCTTGACATTTATCTGATTTTTTTAAATGCACACGGACCTTCTAAATGTTTCGGGAGGGGCTTCAGGGAACCTCAAAACATTATTTCCGGTAAAATATCGATATCAAATTGTGGGTGGAATATAATACTTCTTCTTCTTACTAGAGATATATGTAGAGAAAGTTGTATTATTATTATTATTATTAGTAGTAGTAGTAGTAGTAGTAGTAGCAGCAGCAGTAGTAGTAGTAGTTGTAGTAGTAGTAGTAGTAGTAGTAGTAGTAGTAGTAGTAGTAGTAGTAGTAGTAGTAGTAGTAGTAGTAGTAGTAGTAGTAGTAGTAGTAGTAGTAGTAGTACTTTGATTGTGAACAGTTTCAGTCTACTCTTGTAAAATTCAAACAATCGTTGGGCCTCATTGCCGTACATGATTTTCCTATGATCTAACAGTGTGTATTTAATATTAATATATACTTACTACTAGTACATGTACTGTTGTCTGTACTGTTGTTGTCTGTTCAGTTCTATCTCTCTCCTGTTCACGTTTTTTTCAGGTGTTATCATAACGTTTCAGATGATTTTTGTTCTCTATATGTATTTTGCTCGATCTTTGTGTGTAATCCTTTGATTATATAATTTGTGTTACTGATTTATGTATCCCCTATTGGTATTTACTGTATTATATCTTTAATTCCACTTCCTGGCTTTCATGTTTGTTTACTTTGGAGTCTTTTCATGAGATCCACTTGTAAAGGATTTTTATGTATTTGTTTTTGGTTTAACCCTTCGGGATTCGCCTGCAGCGCATCTTGGTCGTACGTTTGTCACGTATGCAGTTGCAGGGAGCAAGATAATTTGTCAAAGATTTGATACTTTATTATATTGGGCAAACTATTACATTTTTACACATTTGGTCATTTTTATATTTGATGATCTTTCTTGACTTGGGATTGTAGTTGAAGCTAACTTATAACAGGAAACCGTGGTCTGCCATTTCCCTTGGCATTTCAAAGGGATTTCACCATGCCATCATTTCCTTAGGGACACGTCACCCGATGGATCACATGATCCTTAGGAAATCCTGAGCCCACGCAATTTCAGGGCAGCGGCACACCATACTTGGTAATGCTCATGGCATGATTGTCGAGACCCCCTTAGGCAGTGTCATTCTTTATAAGGAGCTGCAGACCTTTGCTGGGGGTCGTTCTCATTCTGGACTCCTCTCAGCAGTTCATGCTGGACCCGTCGGACCTGCAACTGATACTTGACAACTCTTCATGGTAAGATCCCATTAGGGAAAGTCACAATATTTTATGTAATGCCTACTTAGAGGTCACTCATTGTATGTTATATGTGTTGAGACTTCAGTCATTTCAAGACTGAATGTTAAGTCCCTTCAGGACTGGATGGTTAAATACATAACTGGTCTCTTCAAGATCCGAAGCTGGAATCATGTTCTAATTAATATAATAAAATAGGCCACCAGGAAACATTGCGAGTTATTTGTTCTACTATATACCCTCATCTCTAAGCTACGTTCCCCAGTCACAACCCCTAAGGTTGCGACAATACTATAGTACATACTAACATAATAAAGCAAGAAAGAAAATTAGAAAAAAGGAAAGGAAAGAAAGAAAACAGAAATAATAATAAGCATGAATTATAATTATATTACAAATATATACAGTGCTCCGACCTTTATGATTTCGCTCTTTATACCGCCCTCCCCCTCTCCCTTTTCCAGGGCAATTAACCTCCTTTACCGAATTTTAAACAAAAAGGAACCCATCTTATGACACTCCGCGTCCAACATCACATCCACGCAGGCTACGTTCCCCTGGACTCCAGAAACTGTGGTGGTAAATATTTTTTCTTAGTAATTCCGTTTCCCTGCTCTGAGTCAGAATATTATTCCATGTTTCCCTTTCACTACAGAGTGGATATATACTCACTCCGGTGTCATCAGTTAATTTGTTGCCTTTCCAGATACCCAATCTTAGCCACGCCAAACCACTTCTTTCCTTTCGCGTAGAGTTCCCTCCCCACCCCGCGCTATTTGATACTGCAAGTTAAGCGAAATTTTAGCCATACATTGTGATTATAAATTCTGTCTGTCAATATCACGTAGTCGTCTCTGAATAATCTTCAACTCACTACGTCCCATGTCCTTCCCCTGTAGCCAAATGTACCCCATTCCAATTTCTTCTAAGACCTCGCAAATTCGTTACCCAACATGCATCCACCATTTCCGTACTTGTTTCCACAACGCGCGTAGAAGTACCCATCTCCCCGTACTGTGCGTAACCAGCATTCAACTGCCCTTATTTTTAGATGTATGGTTTCATTGTATAAGCCGGATTCTTTAAGAACCCCACAGTTTGCAGTACCCCTCCTCACCTGTAGAATTCGCTTCAAAAATGTGTCTGGATTTGGTTCAGTTTTTTAATCTTTTCCCAACTAGACCTGACACCAGCTCTGTATACCATCTCCATTATCATAATTGGTGTATCAGCAACTTCCATAAGACACTTTAATGACTCCAAATGTTTTACATTCATTTACATTTTTTGATGTCTATTGCTTTCCCCACCTTCCGTTTACAGATAATGTGACGCCCAAAACGCAAATACTTTAACATCTCCAATGTCTGTCCTGCGTATGTCCAGATCTCCTTGCTTCTATATACTGCTCCATTCTTGAACGTTAGCGTTTGGGTTTCATTTCATTCACTGCCATTCCCGATCCCTTACAATATGCTTGTAAGCAATTTAGTTCTCTTTGCAGCCCGGAAATTGGTGTCAACCGCGTACATCAGAGCGGGTATGCGGATATCCTCTATACTAGAAGCATCAGGTTCAACTGAATTCAACACTTCCGGTATATCGCCCACGAAAAAATTAAAAATCATCGGTGAAAGAATATACCCCGTATTATTCTCTTTCGAGTTATAACATTCTTCGATACTGTTTTGGAATAGCATTTTACGCAAAACTTGATCTCTTTGTATATCGCCTGAATGCCCTAATGATTTTTCCTGGCAAGTCCTTCGCCCTAATTTCACCCAAAGTACTTGCCTTTCAACACAGTCGAACGCTTTACAAAATCTACGAAAGCACAGTGTAGTTTTTCCCTTTTTTCGCGTTTGCTTCACTCTAACACTATGTAATATAAATATATTGTTTACCGTACTGTATTTCTCCCTGAACCCCGCTGAAATACCGATAATTTGTTGTTTTCGTTGATCCGTGCTCTCAGTTGATCATATATAATCCTGCAGTTAATTTTACTCATTGCTGAAAGAAGCGCTAACCCCCTACATTTTTGTGCTCCCCTTTTTATATATTGTACGTACAATTGCCGTCGACCATTCCTGTAGAGAAAACAAGAAGCAGGTGGTGTTATTTTTATGAAAGATAAATCCTATTTTAATCATTTAAAGAAATTCCTAGTAATTGCTCGAGAAACTCGTAAACTGTTATACATTAAATTTTCTCTTTGTTCAGACGTACGGAAGCACGCGGACTAAACATGGGTGTGACTGAAATTGGCAATTTATGTAGGATGAAGGCCCATCATCCATGCGTTCCTCGTCTGAATGCCTGCTGCGCGTTATCACATTTAGCTTTCATGGTGCAGGCGCATGGGACTCCTTAGCAACCAGACAAAAGTCGAACACCTGTGTGAAAACACGTTCTGGTTTTTTGCTAAAGCCTAACACGCGAGTGGAAAAGTATTTTAGCAGGGGGAGAAAGAAGTGGAACTCCCTGCAAACGTGCCTTTTGAGAGGAAGTAGAGAAGGGGGGGCACATACACACACATCCAACTGTGCTCTCCATTCATGAAATCCAACGAAATTCCGAGTACATTATGTCGACGCAGCACTAGTTTCTTCTAGATTTGTACTTCCAGTCTCTTCTGTCTCATGCAAAATTCAACACTCGTGTCTGAATATTAACTCTTTCCTTATTTCCCTTCACATACTTCCCTGTGTTTCCCTTTATCTTTCTCTCTCTAGTTATCCCTTCCTCGCTACTTTTAGTTTCATTTGTAAAATTCATAACTGGGCTTCGCATGAGTTGATACAAGTCACTATCAAATTAATAGCGATTTCATGACTTCATTATTTACTAGCTAGCTTACCCGACATTGCAAGGACGGCTTTGTAAAACCTCAAATGATAATGAATTTAATTTAAATTCCTCCGCATTCTTTATAAAATGATTGAATAATAATCTAGAATATCCTTAATTCTAATAACTCTTATCTCCTACAGCCCCATGATATTCCTAATAAGGTGTGAAAAATCATCTGATATTCATGGAATATCTAATTTGCTGAACCTCATCTTGACAGTCTTCGAAAGTGCTTTGAAATTATGTATCATCTGTATTTTGGGTGCGAGGATTATCGGGATACAAGAGTAAGTTTTTTAGGTTATCACAGAAGATAAATTTTAAACCTCTGTAACTTCTTTTTCGTTCCGTAGTTATTTAATAACATAAAAGTAAGTTTTCACTTAAAATAGAAACCCCTAACATATGTATACAACAAAATGGAAGTAAAACTGGTGAATATCAAGATTCCCCATTGCCAGGTCATCAAACTGTTTTGTAAATTACGGTGCCTACAACCATTCAGAAAAAGGGTCTCAGTAGTTAATTGCAAATTATAGATTGACTGATTGGAGAAAATTGCGTGTCTTTATATAATATTTAGCATACTTACAACATGCACAGGAAATACAACAAAACTACTTACATACGGGTTATTAAAATCTTTTGATATATCTAGTATATAAACATTGTACCCTTATAAGCAAATTCGATCGTGTTTTGCTATGCTGGGTCTTCTGTTTTCTCAGTTGGTAAAGCGTAACAATCTCTATACATTGCTTGAAGGGAAATAGCCGATCTTTTGAGTAATTTTTTCATGCATTTTCTGTTTAGCAATAGAAATTTTCCCAATGAAAAGTCAAGACCAGCTTCGCAAGTATGTTCTTTTATAACTCCAATATGTATAATAGTTTTGTAAATATATTTTATCCATTTAGGAAATGAAATTTGGGGTTCTTATAGACTATGTCCGTCGGAAAGAACAGTGCTTTGTAATGGTGAAATAATTAATGACAATCAGTTTAGTAGTTTCCGTAAATACACTTACAAGGAGTGCCCACACGCACACAAATTTTCTTTGTAATATTAATTTCTCAGTTTCCCTATCACTTTGCTTTCCTTCTCGAGTAGTGGCGCAAGGCGTAATGCAATACGTACGATGCAGTCAATTCTTCCGGAGTCAAATAAAAGACTTCTTCAGCATCAGCACTCACTGCACGACACAGTTGTCGTCAAAAACTCACTTATAGAACAGCACTTTATGTCGCACCAGAAACGCATTCACTAACTCTCTCACTAACTGACTGACTGACTGACTACTCTCGCGAGAATGCTCGCCTATATAGGCAATGGAACCTTCCGCAGCACATTTCAGAACTATCTGGATACACTTCTGTAAGCGGGAGAAAGGAAAACTTCCATAAAATTCTGGTTATCTGCAGATATCGTTTCCGACGTTTAAGCCGGGCGAGAGCGTTGCTTATCTCTGTTTACCCCGACTTGGTGGCACCGTCCTCCCGATAACCTTGAGCCACAGCTGCTGCGTCACTGAGATACTGGCTTGAGAAATATAATACGTAACTTGAATTTTCTGTAAATAGCCTGCAAAGGAATATGAAACCATATGAAATAGCCAAAGGTTACTACAGGAAATACTGGAGTTCTTTGCAATACACAATTTGTGTAAAATATTGGGTTTTTTTCGCAACGTGACACATTTAGGAAACATTCCGTTTATGGATGTACATTTTCTCAACTTTAAGTGCCTCATCTGACCCAATATGTACGACTTCTAAATCTGCTTCTCGTTGGTTCAAGTGTAAACGTTTCCGCATGTTGCATATAACTAAAGCACTAATTTCTCAGTGTATAGTAATAATTACCGGTCAAAAATGTATAATGAATAACGTAACATGAATAAATAATTTTTTGTATATGGATAATATAATACAAAAGGCATATTTGTGCGTAATGGTAGAGAAAGCCGTGTGATTATACTACATTCGTCTTTTATACTTCACGTACTTTTTGCTCAAAAACTATATTTCACAATGTAATTCTACACAGTGGTGTAATTCATTTTGCAAAAGGATTGTTTTAAATGTAGAATTCTTCTATTAAATAAAATTGAACATTGCATACTACAGTTTGTATTTTGTTTTGCATTATTAATATTATTCAAACCGCGATGTAAGCTGCAAACAGATACATGTGTCGCCTAGAGAGCAGCACCAGCAAGGTTTGCACTTAGAGTATTTAACTGTCCCACTTTCTTATTACAAGACACTTATTTGTAGTTAACCACTAACTGGAAGGCTTGTGAAAGAGCAATTTCAAAACATAAATCAACACTAAATTCGGACATTGAAACAGTTGCAGCACCATAGCAAGTCCCCTTTCAGATACGTATCGCGAGCATTTGAGATAGCTTTGAAGATTAACGAGAAAACTTGAATCAGCTGAGAAAATTCAGTATGTGTTGGGGTACCCGTGCGGTTCGAGTCCTGGTCATGGCACTGGTTCAACTCACGGCTAATGTGAAAATTACCAAAATAAAATGAAATTTGAACTCTAGAGTAGTACCGCAGCTAATACAGACTTCCCGATGTGGAATTATGAACTTCGCCGGAATAAGTTAACCGTGATAAAACGTATTAAAAGTGGCCGTTTTTTGGAATAGCTCAAATGGGACCAGGAATGCAAAAATATGATGTTACTGTAAAACCTTCTTGAAGTGAGGTATGTGAGAGGGTTTCCTACCGTAATGGCTGGCTTCCCCTGCATTTGACACAATTACCATTTCGTCTGAGAGTTATTTGCGACTACCGGAATGCTTCAGCACATTCCTCTATTTTTTTTCTCTCCCTCTGTCCTCCTCTGTTTGCAGGTGAGGGAGAGGGGGAGCGGAAGAGAGGATGGGTGTCGGGGATTCAACGTTATATATCAGCGAGTGTACCGCCTCCAGGGAGAATATGTTCCAGTCTTAATTCAGGGCTGCACAATAGAGAGCACTGCTGGGCAAAAAGAACCACAACTGCTATTCATTCCTCAACAGTCCGCAAGGTGAATATTGAACCAATGTAACATTCTCTGTTAGCTAAAAGACAAACATAGCCATAGCTTGGTCGCCTACTTTAAAACTTTCCTAATGCATAGGTTAAAAAAAATGTAATGTGATTCATTAACACACGGCTTTCTCTACCAGTGACAAATTAACATATACCTAGTCATTATATATCACACTATCCATACAAAAAGCTCTTCTTCTGTTACCCCAACGTTACTCACTATATTTTGTTGTCTAAGAACTGTTTCAAATTAAACAAGAAGGTTTCAATATGCGGAAACAGCATTCAAATACTTATACCAGCTCTTACAATGGAAAGATAACAAAGGGAGAGAAAAATCAAGGGCCGCAAACTCTCAAACTTGTTCCGGACGCTGCAAACAAAATTGACAAAATTTATGTAAATTCATAAGCTCTACATTTGTCCGGAAGACCTATTGTCACAGAATATTCAAAGAAAACTCAAGATATACTTTTTACTTTTCATATAAATATACCAAATATGGGACTTTTAATCAAAAGTTAAAATCATTTTTGAAAAAATAGAAGGTAACAAAATATGTTTCATGTGTTGTGGGTGAATTGTTTTGAAAATGAATGTTTCATGTCCTTGGAAATGCTGAGCTCAAATACTTAAATTAATTTAATTTATCTCGCCAAGTTTTGAAATTATTGTACAATGATCTAGAAGATTTTTACTTCTCTACTACGTATAGTAAGTAGGGGAAGTATTGTATTCCACCCAAAAATTCGATACCGAGATTTCACCGGAAATACATGTTTTGAGACCCCGTGAATCCAAAAATAGTATTTTTGGAAACATATCCGTGTGTGTGTTTGTTTGTCTGTCTGTCTGTGAACAGCATTAAGTCAGAAACGAACAGTCGGAAAAACACCAAACTTGGTATTTAGGTTCAGTAGCTTCCAGAAATGCGACACGAGGGTTTTCAAGAAAATTTCCAAACCCCAGATTACCCTTACATGGAACATTTTTCGAAAATTTTAATTTTCTCAAAAATGGCTCTAACGATTTTGATTAAAATATCATATGTTTAAGATACGTTCATGACAAATAAAATGTATATCTTTAATTTTCTGGGAATGTCTCCAAAAGTATTCTTCATTGTGAACGACTTTTGCATAACTGTGAACCATAAGAGATAGACAAAATTTTACTACACAAAAACGTAGATCGCGTTAAAATACACAATTTATGACATATACATTTTTTTTGTTGAGTGAACCATTTTAGAGATATTGCTTGTTATTCCCGTGAATTTTCCAATACTTTTACTTTCTCTCAAATGGGAATTCGTTATTCATTTTTTGTCGTGGTAATGTAAAGAGAATGGAATACTCCACATAGCAACCAGCACTTAAAATATTTGAGTATACTTAAAGCCTACCAATTCCCATTGCATCCACAAGAAAGTTGGCAATAAGATTAACATCTCGATATCTCGATTAACATGAAGCATATGGAGAATAAGCGTTTGTGAAAATAGTTTGTACAAGAGTATAGAAAGTCATATGAGTGTAACACATCAGATTTTTATGGTAAATTTTCCTCCTTACCGCTTATAATTTGAATTTCACACAGACCCGTCTATTACTAATGACGGATCAAAACTCCCCTAATATTGATGCAAAAGGACGTGAAACATCGGCGGAACGTCTGACTTCCTTAACCCCCCCCCCAAACAGTCCTCCAAGTGCTGGAAATGCTGCACAGCCTATAATCAACCTTTGGTGGTGGAAGATTAATCGTCGAAATGGCCCAGTACTTTTTGTGCCTTCTCTTTGTGCCCATAGCTATGTCATAACATAAAACCTACATACAAAAAAAAACCTGAACAAAACGAAATATAGGTGAAGCTGGTGAATATGAAGATTCCCCGCTCCCAAGCCACTGAGTTAACAGCTTTAGTAAAGACGCATAGTGTGCAATAATCAAGAAAAATAATATGTTAACTAATATGTTAATATGTTAACTATAAAATATCCATGATTGATTTCCAATGTTAGCGGGACACAGCTTTCTCTCTTTACACAATTATACTACATAGTCTGCTAATGATCTTGATTATAGCATAGAAGGAAATGGAACAAAACGTTCTTACTTGAGGGTAATTAAATTATGTTGGTACTGGCAGATTCGATTCTCTTATGTTTTGCTGTCTTAAATGCTAAATCGTGACCGTCTACATATAGGCATATTACTTGGAATGAAATATCCGCGTCATTGTCTTATTTTATATGCACAACAACTATTTTCTACTCCATGACATTCTGAACTAAAAATCAAGGCCTTTAACATAAGCATGTTCTTATACAACAGTATGTTTTATTGAAGTGCAAGGGCTTTGCAAATCCTTAATAATATTTTAGTAATTTATGAAATGAAATTAGAAGGTAAGAGAGACTTTGAATTTACAATAAAGTGAAAGTATCAAATTCTGTTATGTGGTTCTTGAGCTTACTCTACATACACACACAAAGTTTTCTCTTTATAATATTATAAACCGGAAATGCGAAGAGATACTGACTCTTGAGAGAGACGCTAGTTAATATAACAGAAATAAAATGTTTTCATTCACAAACAAGAATTTAAGTTCAAGATGATCAGCACATAAAAGCAACTATGAAATAACAGACAGACAAGGAACACTGAAAAGATGAAAACAATTTCTATCAGAACCACCAAGGCTGGATCGCCCAGATAGCAAGACTACAAATGTACCGGAGGATAAAAAAGAATTACCGATTTTGATGGAAGAAGCGGAGCTTATACTTAGAAAATTGAACAATGGAAAGCAACAGGAGCTGATGGGAGCTCTATTGAAGTATTTAAATGTACGGATGAAATAAAGAAGATCAAATTTTCACATTTTATTTCTTTATGAGAATGTTGAAAGACTAAGGACTTCATGGAGACAGTGAAGCAGCAAATACACCCATGATAACAATGCCATGAAATACAACGGCGATTAATCTGATACTTCATTTGGCAAAACATCTACTGATATTTACTGAATGAACGTCATGAAGGAAAAGCCACATAATGCAATTGGAGAATTGCTAAAAATCGAAGAGCAATTAATTAGAGGGACGCATGTGCGACATTTGTGGATCCTGAAAATGCGTATGACAATGAGTAGAGTGGTAAAACTCAGAGAGATTTTGGAAAAAAAAGTGAGTGCGGACTGCACAGAAAGACAGCTTATAATCCGAGGGAAGTAAAACAGAAACTGTGGAAGACACAGATGACCCTATCATCCGCACTGTTCACCTGGAAATTTCAGAGAAGAATTGTTTCCAGAGCAAGGTAGGAGGAAGAAAAATAAAATTTATAATTGTTTTGATGATAGGCCAGTGAGATTCTGGTGGACCTGGATACAGAATTTTTGAGTGGAATCAATAATTCCCGTACCTACCATAGATATGCGGTAATGAAAGTAATAAACAACAGTTACAATATTGGTGATGCAGGATCCATCTTTTTCTGTACATTTCTTATTCATAATGTCTAAAAATACTCCACTTTATTCCGCTTCCAGGTGGAAATATCAATAAAAGAATTTTCCAGGGCCAGAATAAGATTTTTTACAACACAGAATGAGCGATTCCTACATTCGGATACACATTCACTGAACATGCAGAATCTGATGCTGAACTTCAGTGTGCATCGTGACGTTGAGAGTAACAGCGAATACTACTACTTCTTTGGCGCACGGAAGCAAATCAAATAAAAAGGGAAAATTGGAGACAAAATTAAAATCTCAGATTTGTGGTGCGCACAAAGCAAATCTATGTCAGGTCAAAGGCAATTTAACTTCTGTTAAGGTCCATCTAACATTTTACACAGAAGTATATTTGCACATATTTTGTACACCATAAAGAAGCATATCCAAGATATCTTCTATTTGATTTGCCAGCTACCTATAATAAGTAAGTGGAAGTATTGTACAGCGCCCAAAAATTCGATGTCGATGTTTCACCGGAAATACGTGTTTTGATGCCACCTGAATAAAGAAAAAGCATTTTCAGAAAAATCTGTGTGTTGGTATGCGTATGTGGGTGTAGGTGTGTGTATGTGCGTGTGTGTGAACGGCATAACTAAAAGAAAATGTTGGATAACTACTAAAGCTGTGAAGTCCCCTTCATTCGGAAGGAATTTTATATAACTGGTAAACCATAAGAGACAGACATACTACCAAAAAAAACAAAACTCTATAAAACACATAATTTTTACTAAGCATCAGCCGTTTCAGTGATTTTGTTATTATTAGCTTGAATTTGTCAACATTTTATCATTTTTTTATATTTGTCGGTTGTTGCTAGCAATCTCATGAGAAGACCATTCAGCGAATAGCTTTTAAACATCCGATTATGAACTCACTTTCCTCCATTCTCCTTGCGCCTACAACGAAATGTGTAATTAAATTAGATGTAACAAAGTTAAATGGAAAAATAAGCTTTAATAAGAATAGTTTGTAGAATATACATATATAAAAATGACAATAATGGATAGAACTCATGTGCATGAAACACAACGGATTTTTAAAAAGTTCCATTTGTGTAATATCCTTTAAGTTCTATGATCATATCAACCGAGCGGGATGGCTCAGGCGGTAACCTCTGTGGCCCGCATTCAAGAGGACGTGGATTCGATTCCCACGGCCGACTTTCCTGAACAATAGGGTTTTTCGGGGTTTCTCAGGTTCGCCAGGCGAATGCTGGAGGGTTCATTACATCCACCGTGTTTCCTGTCCCTCCATTTCATCTCCATTCTCATTTCACTTCACCATTCGTCTGCTTGGTTTCTTTCAGGGTTACAAGTGTCGGCGAGAAGTCTGCCTGGCAGGGGAAAAGAGTAAACCTTCGTCCCCGGACTGCAAGCGGTCTCCGGGTCCTGGACCCCCCAGGAGATGTGCAAGCCCATAGGGGGAAGGGGAGACGGCTGCACCAGTCACCACCAGAATTCAAATCTGGAGGTGCTAAGTCCCCCCCCCCCCCGCTTCTAGTCCTATCCAATCCTATGATCAGATCATATCCGGCGTTGACATTAGAAACACTGATGCTATTTGTAGCTCGTTGACTGTAGACTTGAAACTTTAATTTCATTCATTTTCACTATGAAACAGTGAATGCTCATTCTTAACTTCCAAGAGCACAGGAAATAATGATTTTGACGTATAGATCATATTGACTGAATGAAATCGGGAAATGGAGCTCAAATGAGCCGGGGTTCATAAAGATTAAAGTTACCGACATACCGGAAAAAACCCTTATCCTGGCAACTAATCCTAACTGAGGTTCGAACTCGGGACCTCTACCACTACACCACAGAGGCGAGCACGAAACTCCCAACCCCGGCCCATAATCGAAGCCGGCACTTCTAGTTTGCCCATGTTTTTGTAAAATTATTTGGATTGCTCTTAATAAAGCAGTTCTTCTCTTGTGTTTTGTTATTACTCTTGAGAAGTAGGTGAAATAGATCGCATTTTCTGCTGCGGAGAAATTTATTTGGCGTGCCGTCTTATGAAATTCTATTTCTGCCAACATGGATGATCATTGGCCAATAAGGTTACAGATTTCGCCCATGCTCTAATGAGAAACTTAGTACTCTACGCTTAAAAAATAAAACAATACTACGTTCTACAGCGAACTGTCCTTTAAGTGAGAGATACATGTCCTATAAAAATACACAAGTTCTATTTGAAGTGGAAGACCTGACGGTTAACTCATAGTTTATATCCAAAGATGCTAATTCCAAATGCAGAATGAAAATTGTTAATTACATAAATGGATATTTGACATTAAACAGTATTTTAACAAACTCTGCATATTTTTCGTCTTGTGCTTTTATTGTGTATCCTTCACGATGCATATACTTATTAAGATTACACATCAATAAAAAACCATTACCTAAAATTCAATGTAGAATGTTATTTGTGGTAATATTAGCTCAAGCTCAGTGTTTTGAATAAAACCGTTTAAACTATACTTATCAAATACAGCTAAGAAAAATGTTTGCTTATACCGAATTAGTTGGGTAAAACATTATGAAAAATATAGCTTTGCTTACTCGGAAGATGCCTAACCACATTTTATAGAAATACTTTGGTTATTCAGTGGTTATGAAAACGCGTCACGATACAGAAATTTTATGTCGAATGCAGCGTTCGCTATTCCTAGGTAGGGAATAGTGAGGTTGAAAAGAAAAAGGAGAAAGAAAAACGTGTAAGGATATTGAGGAAACGCTGGGGCGTATAAGGCATAACTAACCTTTTCCCGCCCAGAAATGCAAACTAACAGCTAACGTCAACAACAACCGGGAGTGGTTGTGTACTTTGTTCATTTAAAATTTCTGGGGAACTCTGCGTTCCCACAGATTGGTTCCATGGAGAGAGTCACTCTTGAAAAGCACGCTTTCCATTGAATGTAGTAGGTAGGTCTGTGCGTGTAAGCGGAAACTCATCGAATGAGACAAGTAGTTAGGCAGGTGGATCGCGGTTTCGATTCTCGATACCTCGGTCGAATCTCCCCTTCCATTTTGAAGTTGAAATCGCCTGCAGTGGAGGTGGATAACCGCAGCTTCATTCCAGCGGGGAATTCTTGAAGCTGCCGAAGAGCCATGCAGTTAAGTTCTGGACCTTCTATAATCCGAATTCGAAAATCAATAATTTGCCATCGGCTTCTGCTGCTCGTATTGCCCTTTTGGAGGTCGGCACCTGAGGATGCCCCAGGCAACTGACAAGAGAACAATTTTTAGAGCTCATTAAAGAGGGCTTTCAGCCGAATCAATCAGCTTTTGAACGTTTGCTTTGAAGGGAAACGTTTGCAGGGATTGAAACACCCTTCCCCCACATACAAAGTCTGTTTCTAAATCTATTGGATTCTTCAGTGTTCAGAAGGATGCAAGGTACACAAAGTTAAAGATAATGGAAATGGAATAGGTAAGGTTGGGGTAATTTGGACATAAAAAGTGCCCTTGTTAAAGTTTCCAGATCCGTGGGTTGTTATCATGATGAAATTTTCCAGCTGTTCTTCTATATGTTAGCACAAACACCTTCAGGAATAATGTTAATGCTCTTCAACTAGGTCGAACTCTTTATCATAATTACTACCAGGGTCCGCCACTCTGCTTGCTTAATTATTTTAAATGCGAAGATACCACTTTATCTTCAGCCCTCTCCTCCTCACATTCCCTCTCCCTTCAACGCCGCCATTTTCTACTTTCTCCTCTCTCCTCCTATTCCTCTGTCTTTCTCTCTTCATTAGACTCTCTCCCTTCCATGGTGTGAGGTGTTTGAAAACCGGTAATAAAATTCATTTTTTGGCATGTTAATGCAAATAAAGCTAAGTAAAGGAATATATTTGAATGCAAAGAAATAGAGTTTAGGAGAAAAGAAAGTTCATGGTATGGAATGAATAGGAACAGCATATGGATGGTTAAAAGAAGAAAATAATGTAAATAAAAATAAACATAAAATTACTAATTGTATTAACATGTAATAGTAATCCGAGAAGACATCTAATATGTAATAACTTAATGCTCAATAGATTAATACATCATTATTATAACCAAAGGAGGGGAGATGACCATAAAATGGCCAGGGCCAGAAGCAGTCACTCCCAACAGGATTGTAATTATTTTGGCACTCAATAAATATTACATATTACATATATTAAGTAAAGGACTGAACAATAAACTTTAGGTAATACAGGAAATACAGATAGTCGAGTGTATGTGTGATGGCAACGAAGGGCTAAAAGGTGAACATGAAAGCACGGAATCAAGTTCCTGCATTGATGCCTTTCCGAATCCTCCGTAACAGTGAATTCAACAAGGTTTATTAATCCTGGTTGATTTGAATGAGTGACTAGTGGTCTGACTCATAGCAAGTATCGGGTTGAACAATCTCCCTCGTTGGGGGCATTGCTCACCCGATTAAGGAGGGTAACTGCAATGGCAACTCAATGCTAAGTTGCTTGGCATAGTGTACAGAGCGAATGACGTGTCTGTCGATTGTGTTTACTGTGTAGTTATCATGGCGTCCACAACAGAACAGCGTGTGTCTGTTGTGTTTTGTTCGAAGTCACCACTTGAATTTATACAGAAATTTCCTGATATCACCATTCCTAAAAATCCATAATGTATAGGGCGTGAGGAAAACTTAAGCAGTCCGAGTACAAGTTAAACACAAAGTAATATAGAAAACCAACAGTTCTAACCCTCGAAAATTTAAGAGATAAACTTTGTCGTGGAAAGAATTCCAAAAAAATAGCTGCCTCGTATTTTTTTTATGACAGAATCATTCACTGACCTGCTCCCTCTCCAGATTTAAGTCCATGTAATTACTATCTGAGAGGATTACCCAAGGACTAACGTTTGTGTAGCAAAGTTAAGCTCTGCTCGTCAACAGGTCGGGCATGTAAGTGTAACACATTCATATGGTTTCGTATCGTATCTAGGGGAGAAACGGCCGGCGCGAACAGTCTCACATAGCAGCGTCCTCGGTCGAGGGCTGTCAGTTGCGTCATTCAACAAGACTGCTTGCTCCCGGCACTTCATTTGCATGAGTATAGGTATATTGGTTGCATTTCACTGGCGGCTATATTGCCCATTGGTGCTATTATCCACATGCTAAGCAAGGTGCATTTTGTGACGCGAAAGGCTTTGGCCAATCAGGGAGAAGGAACCGCGAACAGTACATGCTGTGCGTTAGACTGGAGTAAACTCAATTAAAAGGAGCAAGGTTTAGTGTCGACAACAAAGTGTTGCCTACCCACTAGGAGCTTCAGCAAAGCTGATTCGTTGCTCGCCTCCAATGGACACCCCCGGCTCGAATCGTGTGCCAAAAGAAAACTTGCGGCGGGGCAGACAGTCGGACGAAAGGTTTTGGCACCACATTGGCGCGAGTCCTCCGGTGTCGAGAGCTGCAAGGGCGGAGAAAAAAGGACGGGGTTGAAGTTTAAGGGAAGGGGGTTCACTTAATTAGGAGGGGCATGATATTCCTTATGCACAATGTCTACCACCGTGTGTGGTAAACGATCGCGCGTGATGGTCATAAGGATCAGTTTCCCGTACAGCAGCCCTCTGTGTATGTGTGATGGCTCTCTCGCAGATGCTTTTGTAACAGAGGAGATGGTAAAGTCACTAAATGCTACTTAGGCTGGGTGGGGGTGCTCTACGGAGTTGAACTAAAAAGGAAAAAAGCTTTTCCTGCAAGCGAATAGAAGAGTAAACACACACGAACGTGCCTTGCGCAGGCGCGGAAAACACCGACTCCTTCACCCCGTTGGCTTCAACATTTTTGAATTATATGAACCTTTAGAGCAGACTTCTTGCTATTCATAACATCTCCCAGAAACACTGATATTCTTTAGGGTAACTTCACTAAAATTAAAAATAAATTCTGCCCGTTAAACCTACTCATCCACTTTAAGCTGCTAGTGTAACCGTTAAGATGGGAAAGCATGCCTTTTATCATGTCTTAAAACACGCAAATTTGTTACCCTTTTTCTTGGGAACGGTTTTATGATCTTTGCAGGGACTACCAACTATAATCTGAGCTAAGTAATTATTAACTTCCCACAAACGTCTAAATCATTTTGTTTAACGATTTCTAAAATTTATCAATCCGAGACAGATTTTATGATCCGGTATGCACATTTTCAGTATAATTGAGTTTGCTATCCTTAACAATTCTATCCAAATATATCTATTAGTTTTTGAGAAAACGGGAAAATGTTTGAGAAATAATTTCTGAGAAAACGAATTTTAACAGTGTCCCAGGTTGTATGGATTAAAAAGCATTCAATTTTCTTCTTAGGAAGTTTCTAAAGGCAGTTCTGTGAATCCAGCCTGCTTGCCTTCGTTTCTCGAGATATTTTCAGAGCACTGTAATACGACCTGGTGTACTGTACGCAAGAGGTAAATACGCTGTTTACGTCGCGAATTTTGTGAGTATTTTTACAAAAGCGTTTGATTTGTTTTTCATTTGCGTTTTTTAATATTTCTTTAGCTCTCATCCTTTTAAAAATACAAGGTTGGTTTGTGGAACCTGGAACTATTAGAATTTTAACCAAGAAAGAATGTCAGTGAGATGAAAACATGCCTTATTTTGGGAAATTTGTTGCCTGTGATTAAATTTATTAAATTAAATGTTCAAAATGTAATTCTTTCTATAGAGTAATACAAGCTATCTATACTCTTGACGAACATTTGGAGTGTTTTTTGATAACAATTTACCCTACTTGGTTTGAATCGGGTGTCTAGAAATCAAACGATGTGAAGACAAAATATATGAGCTGTACTAATAATGATGCATGCTGTTTTAGAAATAATTTTCAAAATATAGGGCTTTAATTTAAACTGCATAGAGATTGTGGGTGCAGGTAGGCGGATGAAATTCTGTTTTAAACTTTCTCTTTAAATCCAAATTGAAGTGTATTTTTTGTTTCATTTAAGTTAAATAGAAGTTATTTAGACAGGGAAGTTTCGAAATTATACTGCGTTTAACATCAATCATTACATGTGTTAAGGTTGGAGCATGCGATAAATTACGAAAAATCTCCCTTTTACACATCACAACTAACGTAAGGAACTTTGGTCAAGAAATTCCAGCGCAGAATAAGAAAGACAAGTCCCCTTTTTGTCAGTGCTGTCTAATTTTTGGACATTTTTTCGTCCATTGCCGTCATTTTATCAAGAAATTTAAATGCCCATACCATGTATTCGTATTTTTATTCTGAAATCACAAGAATGTTTTGAGTTAGAATTTTTGAACGTCTGTTTCTTTGCTGTTCGTTATCTTCGTGTCTTCCATTTATGCGTTACAATGTCAACAGTTTTGCCAATCTTAACGATTATACTCTGTATTGGTCCAGAAGCCTGTTCAAGAATTTCATTTTCTAGAGCCTATGTAGGGAAGTTTTGCATTATTTCGGGAACTCTCTCATTGAAGGTCGATGTTACCATGAAGACCATTCCCTTTTGCCCGCATGAGAAACTAATTAACTCGATCAATGAACTTCAGACCTGCGTGTGTGTGTCTTACCTGTGTGTGTGTGTCTTACCTGTTGTAAGTTATATTATTGTGTAATTTGAAGAGAAAAAAGGATTTCTTTATACATCACTTTACAGTCTGTGTGAACTATACTAACGGATAATGACTGATAATTATTCTTTGCTTTGTGTATAAAATTGGGGTTTTCTGCACTGCAATTTAATTATGTGTGTATGAAGGGTCTTTCAGCAAGAGTGTCCTATCTTTAACATGTGATAGCTGCATTTGTTATTGAGTTACAGCAGTAACTTTTTTCATGTGGTTAAAGTTGTTATTCAGAAATAGCCATGGAACGTTACAGCATTCCGCAACGCGAAACCTTCCGTGTATTGCGTGAAGTTTACAGTGTGCATAATCGTCCCTGCGAGAGAACGATTCGGCGTTTGATCGATAAATTTGAATGAAGTGGTTCTGTCAGCGATCAAAGAACGCCTGTACGTAATCGACATAAGCGCTCCAACGAAAACATAGGCGCCGTTCGTAAGAGTGTACGCGAGAACGGAAACAAATCAATTGCTCGTCGAGCGCAAGAATTGGGGCTTTCGCCGACCACAACTTGGCGAATTCTGCATCTGGACTTAAAGTTTCATGCTTAAAAACTCAAAAACTAAAGCCCAATACCCATAGGTTGGGCAGTGTATTCGCTGACTGGGCTATGGAGCAGTTGGAAGCTGACCCGGATTTTTGTCGAAAAATCATCTTCAGCAACGAAACCCACTTTTGGATGGATGGTTGTGTTAACAAACAAAATTGCCGCTATTGAAGCAATCACAATCCAATGCAGATTCAAGAACGACCACTTCATCCCCAAAAGGTTACTGTGTGGTGTGGATTTTTGTATGGTGGTCCATATTTTCTCCAAGACGAAGATGGGGAAGCTCTAACTATCAATGGAGAAAGATACCGGCCCGTATAAGGGACTATGTTTGGCCTCAATTGGATGGTATGGACCTCAGAAACTACTAGTTCCAGGAAGAGGTACCACATGTCGTACTGCTCTCGAAACAATCGATGTTTTGAAGGAGAAGTTCAGAGGTTTCATCATTTCCCGTGGTGGTGATGTTAACTGGCCCCCGAGATCATGTGATTTAATGCCGTTGGATTAGTTCTTGTGGGGTTGTGTTAAATCTCGAGTTTATGTCAACAAGCCAGAAACAGTAAATGATCTTATGAATAACATCACGCGTGTTATTCGTGAAGTTGGACCTAATTTACGTTCTTCTGTCATTGAAAATTGGGTCAACCGTATACGCGCAACCCAACGAAGTCGCGGCGGTCACTTAACTGATGTTCTCTTACACATGTAATGAGGTTAATTATGCTACAAAATATAAAAAGAAATCAACCTCTATCATTTATAGAACGTGTTTTATTTAAGCTCAAAGATAGGACACTCTTGTTGAAAGAACCTATATAATACCCGTAAATAAATATTTCTCTTCGTAAAAGTAAATACACGTTATGCGTACTCTCAACTTAAGCTGGTGTACCTTCAGTTTCTTAAGATCCCAACAGAAAAAAGCACCGTCTGTCAGTTGAGAATGACTTTGGTTATTAACACGAACAACATATCTTCTCAAACATTAGAAAATAAAAGTGAAAGAGAAACATATTTCAATGTTATGATCATCGTCCATTACTATTCACCCTGAAGTTGCGCAAGCAAATCCGAGCCTATGTTTCGTTTCTTGTCACCGTATCTATAAGAGGTTATACAAGAAAATTAAAACGAATTATATTAACGCAAACATTAAATATGCTTTACTTAACACTTTAGAATGAGATGCATGTTCAGTTTCTTTTCTTTTTATATATTTATATTAGATATTCTGGAAAACTAACAAAGTTGCAAAACCGGTTTTGATAATGGGTTCCTAATCTGTGGAGGTCTTATGTCCACTATATACAAACAAAGTATTCAGATATTTGGCTTCTTTAGCACCTTTAACGTCACCCATTACAAATATATATCTTACTTGGAGAGCCATCACCTGCAGTATGTGCGCATTTCATGCATTTTGAACAAAGCATCCACTTCTCTAAATTGTGATTGAGAACAGGTCTGCACAATAGATGCACGCTGTGTCTGCGTTGTCATCTCCACTTTCATCAGGCAGTTCCATTTCATCTGTGTCGGACTCCGATGAAAATTCAATGATCCTCCGTTTCTTGCCGGATGGTTTGTCACGTCGAGGTGCTTGGTTTGATACTCCCCGCTTTCCACGTCTCAAATTGCTTCAGTTTTATCACTATTTATTTCGATTCCACTAACTGATGCTTATAAGGAGACCCAGTGATAAGGAGAGACAGCTCGGGATCTTCTGGATCATATTTGGCTTCCAATTTTTGGCGGAGTGCTGTGGTCATGAAAGTCTAGACTTTGGAGTTTGAGGAACAGAATTTTCTTCAGATTAATTTGAGATAGTCTACGTTTAGATAAAAATGTTCTATTCAGCATGTTGAATGATGGATTTTAATAGTAACGTAGAAAAAATACTTTATTTCATCATTAATAGAAAAATAAACGTATTATAATTACAAGAACAAACGGATTCCCAATTTGGGGAGGTCCATATAAGGAATCCCAGATTTCCCCAAATTGAGGCACCTGCGTGTGTTAACCAAACATTAAAACATTGCACTTCGAAATTAATGAATGACAAAGCTTGTGCTGTAACTTGAAACATGAAGCTGCCTATATTTAAAACCTATGTATAAGAGTCTCATTCTTTTAATATTTTGTAGCTCTCTAACAATGAACAAAACCTTCAGAAACGTGAAAAATGCTCTCCTGCTTATAACAACACAAGACAATATCGCTTCATTGAAAACGTTTTTTTTTCAAGGTCAGTCACATGACTGTCTTCTAGTTCCAATGTTCATCGCATGATGACCTCAGCTTCTTGACAGAAAAACATAACCTTCCCAAAATAGGGAACCTTCCCGTATACAGGGTGGACCATTTAAGATGAGTCTATACGATATCTCCAAAACTAAGCATTGTAGAAAGAAATGTATTTATAAAAGTTGCTTGATATTATGGTGGAACGTATTTGGAGGACGTTATGATAGTCGTTTTAGGGTAATATGCATTACTTGTGACAGTTTTGTATCACGTATGAGATCGCTCCGTCTATTACGCTTTAAATGTAAGAAATGTTAATTACTGGAAGATAAGATTCCGCTATTGATATAAAACCAGAATAAATAAAACTAATGCTTCGGCATATAAATAACCCCTCTTACTACGAGCATAAAAGATTACATATTTGCACTTAAATTATGAAAAGTAATGTACATAATGATGGCGATTTTCTCGATTCGTTTATCATTCACTCATACCTCTTATATTATATTGTTCTACTCATATAAAACCAAATTTTATTCCCACTTAATATAGTTATGCTAAACATTTGCCTAATTTCAAATTATGCACCTAAGAAGTTAGATGCACGATGTTGAAACAAACGCACCTGTTTATACATAGTCCAGTCATAAGTTCTGTCCTATGATTAAGAAGCAATATGTTTTAAAATAAAATACGCAAAAATATATAACATAAATATTTTAATTCAGTGACTAATGAACGTTTCTTACACTGTAAATCATTCAAACTGATCACCTCTGGCCTTTACACAGGACTTTAATCTGTTAGACCAGTCTGCTGCAGCAGGGATGACATCTAGAGGAATTTCCTGAGATCTCGCTTTAGAGATTCCAAACTGAAGTGAGGTTTAGCACAGGCCTTACTCTCCAAGATATCCCAAAGCCTATAGTCCAGTGGGTTCAGGTCTGGGCTGACAAAGGGCCAGTCTTCTGCTGCAATGCATTCTGGAACTTTGTCCCTGAGCAATGCTTGAATTGTACTAGCCTTGTGAGCTGGGGCCGAGTCTTGCTGAAAGACTCAATGTCTTCCATAGAAGAGTGTTTGGTTCAAGGGCCTCACAAATCTCTCTAGGATGTCCTCTTGGTACCGTCTGGCTCCTGTTTTTACTCCTTGTTTGCAGAAATGGAGAGATGTTATTGTTTATGTAACACGCCCCTCCAAACTATCACTGATGCTGGGTGTTGCTCTCTCTGGACACGGGGGATCAAACTTCCTGGTTCGTACCATCTTACATACTCTGATGGAAGCTGATATTTTAGCTTCCTCTGAGCTCCGTGCTCCGTGTATTTTATCATTTTTCTTGTTGTACTTTTCCCCCACTGTGAAAATTTTCTCATTGTGAAGAGTCATGATCATTCTGAGCATGGTAGTGTAAGAGCCTCTTTGATCTTTCGTATCTGATCATTTTTAGGCTCGAGGTTAACGAATGTCCCACTGACCTTCGATAAGCTCTCATATGAAGGTCTTCTCTGATAATTCGATACATGGATTTGGCGGATACATTCAATTCTCGGGCCATTATTTTTTGCTTCCGGAGTGGGTTTCGACGTATTCGTTCTCTTACTTCTTTGACCACTCCTCGAGTTCTGATGGTATGTGGCGTGCCAGATCTTGGCAAGTCCTCAATAGAAGAAGACTCAACAAATCTCTTGATAGTTCGGTAAACAATTTTAATGCAATTTTCAGTTGTTTTAAAAGCTTCAAAATTTCAGTACGCTTCTAACCACACTTATAAAGAGGAATCTCTGCAATTCTATTTTTATTTACACCCCATTCCATAGTTATTATTTGATGTAGGAAACTACACAAAGCAAATGTGTTTAGAATAATAACTCCGCTACGATGGTAACTTGTAAACCTACCTTAAATCATTTATTTTTAAATTGTAGAGGTACAATCATAGAGGACAAAACTTATGACTGGACTGTGTATATACCATTAATGACTTCTAATGAGTTTGTTTCTTCAGTAGTAAGTTTTTGTAAATCACTATGCAGAGGATTACGCAGGTTTTTCACTGTATATTCCAGCTATATATTTTATTCGTCATACCGATATCTCAAACATATCTATACTGTTGTAGACAAAATCGATACACTCATTTTCAGAAAACGAAGACAATGAAAAGCTTTTCGAACTAAAAAGTTGTTTAGATTTAAGAAGTTTCTTTGAAGTCCTACCCTTGCATCCTTAAATTAGTAAAATTATATTTTTTTGACACTATGCGTGCATATACATACAAAACAATCAGTTTTATTGTTTTGGGATTAAAGATACCTGCCTAAAACAGCATGTAGGTGAAGCCCCAATGACGAATGTTTTTAGTCAAATGCAATACTTCCTGTATCCTTTGCATCTACCTAAGCAGAGAGACTTAAAAGTCACATAGCTTTTGAACTACTGCATAATTTCGTTTACATATTCTACGTCTTAATTCGAATCTCGGGAATCTTTTCTGTCGACGCTCCCTCCCAAATTGTGGACGATTTTTTCGTCATCACTGTTTCAAGGTTTCTTCCCAGACTATTTATGTACGCTCGTTGCTCACACAGAGGTCTAGATTGACAGACTCCTGATATGGTTATCACCGCAGGTTAGTCATTCTCCAAGTTGCAACCCCGTTTGTAAATTCCATTTCGACATTCAGCGTCCGTCAAACACGAGCATACCCTGGGCGTAGGAAATTGCAGCCTGTTTGTAGGAATATGCTTGGCCGGTATTCCAGCGTGAAAATTGGCTATTGTGTTCCTGGCGCCTAGCATTACTCCAAGATGATGAAACGTACATTAATCGAGTTTGTTGCCTCTGCTCTGTGGCGCAATAGTAATTAGCTATAAAGCCTAATTCTATTCGTCAGTAGGGAATTCCATTGTAGTTAAAATTTAACAATGTTTGGCCGTAGCAGTAGGTACGTACGTACGTACGTACTTTGTTCTCGCGCCAGCAAATCAGATTCAGGACCTGCTCTCCACGGCGGATACACGCGCTGCATTCCTCTTCCGCACAGTAATCGGACGTTTAATATTGCGTTAACTGGTAAATCAGCGATGCATGAATATGCGCTCCCAAGCGACGTAAAAATAAAACCTGCATTCCGCTACACTCAAGGGAAAGATGCTGGATTTTACTACCAAAACAAGCAACGCAACACTGCTGAAACAAAAACATGCATTCCTGGAGACTCCAGGGATGACGCGCATGGAATTCTGATACCTATGCTCCAACCCCGTGAAACAAGAAACTTCCACCGTTCCATCCACCATACGACTTCATTCAGTCTTAAAGTCATCCATAGTAGTGAAAGCTTTTTACCTTTGGACCTATAGTCACGCTTGAATAAAGGGTATTGCAATTCCTTAGGATGTTTCTTTATTTTTCTTTATGTCGATCAAACATATCGTAATAACTACACTAGATTAACAAAATCCCTGTAACTCTGAAAAGGATTACAACCGTTCTGACATTTTACTCCGATAATCCTCTGTTATACTCAAGGAAACATAAGCTGATTGCTCTATTGTGGACAGCGAAGTTGGTTGTTTGTCATGAAACATAATACTTGCAAATGGATAGAGAGGGTGAAATCAGGAATAACAGAAGTGTAACTGGACTTGCATCGTGATCAGTAAAACAGTTTTACTTTATGGGATAAAATGTGAAAATTATTCTTTAGTTTGACATTGTAATCATATCACCAATACCATTGCAAATTTATTGTGTTAAAATAATTTCGAGCAAATCTAGTGTTATTTAAGTAGTTGTGAGCATGATAAAGTTAAATATTTTTGTAGCATAATATCAAACTGCAGGAAAAACAAATACCTAGGTTAAATTCTTATGTAAGATGTGTCCACTAATAATAATATGAAGATTCTGAAGAATCTGCTTGAACAAATGCAATAATAAAAGCATAGGTAAAACGAGTTTTGAATAGCTGTAGAATTTTCTCAAGCCAAAGACATCGATGTGAACAATGTAGTTTGTGGTAACTGGTTAAATGAAATAATATAAAAGGCTATTTATAGCTAATATTGGAAACGTTTCTTTTAATCTCATCAGGGTTGTATGGTTCTTCAGCTGATTTTCTTTTATCGTTTATTTTTAAGTTTATTTATGTGTATTTTATGTTTATTTATTTATGACATTTATTTATCTAAAGTAGGTTGGATATTTGGAAAAAAAGAAAATAAATTTGATATATAAGGGCTTTTCATGTCTCAAGTTACAATTAATATCTTTTAAGATTGCATAAAACCTGAACAGATTATGAATCAGACTAAAAATTAGATACCATGGCCTCGAACACAGATCTTCGGCTCTCCGTGCCGATACTGTTATCCCTTGAGCTGTACCTAGAGACACCTCCCATCCGATTCAAGTAACTCGGGAATCCTTCAAGGCGACCAGGCAACTTGCAATGTTACAACTGCTTTACATTTCTGCGCTTTATACTTAACCACTATCTATAAGGTTTAATGCGCTACAGATATCTCTCCATGCCAGCTAAGGTGGTAAGAGCTTAACACAGAGCCGAAGGTCCGTGGTGTAAGCAGGGATTTAAGCGTTTATGAAACCAACCAATCAACACGAACCGAGACACGTTCAAATGTTCACTTGCAGTACGATTCTTACGCTGAATAGAGCATACGTTCCTAAGCTACAGCCATTGGTTCAATTCCTTGACAGCTTTTAATGTCCCAAGAATTGCGAGAAGAAACATTTCACAGATGAGCAAAACACGGATTTACCCTATAACTGGGTTTTCTGATAACGAATCAAGTTCTACGCCAAATTGTCTGCTTATATAAGCGCACAGGAAAAGCTAGATACGCCCATATCTCAAATAAAGCTTCCGAAATAAGGCTACTTAGAACTGACATGTTGAAATAAATATTTTTTCCATAGAAAATCAGACAAAAAGGGTTGACATTTATTGCAAGAGTTACCAAAATCCGCACTGGCACATACGTCGCAGCAAAGCTACTTGTAACCAATTCTGTGTTTCTTCTTTTTTTCTACTTGGCTGTTTACTCCAAAGAGCTGCAAGTCAGGAATCGTTACCCATACAAGGAAAACAAGATGACAAGGCTGCTGCGGTGACGCATGTTGACAAAGTGGTAATGCGAATTTGGCACAGAAAACGGGAAAATTATGGGCGTCTTTTGGGAGAAAGGGGGCAACCCTTGGCGCGAGTTGCTAGCAACATGTCTCATCCCCTCCACAAGCGGGACGTATCTTTTCTCGAAAAGTGGAAGAGAGAGCGAGAGAGTCAATCAGTTGAGGTCATGCAACAGCAGGGTTGATTTATTAGGCTCTTATGATGCCGGGAATGATGGATGAAGGCAAATGGGTTTCCCATATGAGTGGTGAATCTCAAGAGCTTTATTTATACACATGTGAGCGTCACATTTCGAGAAACAAATGTGACATGGCAGAAGGTAACTGTTGTAGTCGCGGCGAAAGCTTTTCTTTATCCTCTCAACATAGAGAGTGCTTTATGTTTTAACTTTAATACATTCGTGATACCAAAAAAAAACCGATCATTTAAAAAATTTCCACTCAAGAGTACAACAATGAATTCACATCCTTCAGCATCAGTGGCGCATGCTCATGTAGTCCGGAAAACTGTTTCATAAGGCGACTTATCACTGGCGCACTTTCCTCGACGACATGCTTTCAGATGTAACAATACTCCCTTCTTAGGCTTTATTTCACAAAGGCTCCTTTCGCAATCAGAATGCTTAAGCCCAACCTATTAGAGGTGCTCCATTTTGTAATGTAAAATATAGAATACTGTCTTGTATTCGTACACTTGGGTGCTTGTGGTCGAAAGTAAGTTGCTAGCCTTACAAGTAATATGTACCACAATTTTGTTACGCTCAGCTTTCGGCAACGTCTCTGGGTCCAACTGTTCTAGAAGATTGGGTAATACCTATTTCTTACATACCAACAAGAATGCATTTCCGTAGATGAAACCTATACAATTCTAATAAAGTAATATTTGAAATTCCAATTGATTGGTACACTTATTATTATTATTATTATTATTATTATTATTATTATTATTATTAAAATAATGTGGTACTCAGATTTTTAGTTTCACTAGCGCCTATATTTACTTTTGCATTAGAGGTAAACCATCAGAAATACACAAAAACTTACATAATGTAATGTTTAGCTATCGTTGCAGTATAATTTTTGTCAAACTTTTTTGTGACATCACACAATTCCAAAATATTTGTTGCTATGGGTTTGAATTTTCCAATCATATATAGTTTTCTGAAATGTTGTAACCATTCATTTGCTTCCAGTAGCCATGCAAAGAGTGGAGCTTCAAAACCAACATAATAGGACCCATTTTTTTAAGATTTGAGTACCGTTTCAACCTCCCGTTTCCCCTTTTTCCAATATGTAATGAAATCATTTCATCTTGATTAACATAAAACAGACAGATAAATGAAATGTTGTAAGAATAGTGTGTAGAAGAGATAAAAAGAAATGATAATGGGTAGACAACGTCATGTAAACGTGACCCATCAAATAAGCCCAATTGGAAACGACCGCACATTCAAAACAATTAAACAGTTAAAACTTGCGCCATAGTTTAAAATAATAACACTGCACACTAGGGGGCACCGGGGTAACGTAGTGGTTTCGTTTCAGCTCTCGCACTGGGGGTCCGGGGTTCGATTTCCAGTGGCGATTTTAAATCGGCCCTATACACACCTCACCTCTGGCTTGCTCATGTGAAGTATGCTCAAGCCCAACGTGATTCGAAGTCCACGGTAACAGCTGTAAGAGTCGACCTCCGTGGTCTAGTGGTCCCATACTAAGCTCTAGTTCCCGAGGTCGCGGGCTCAAACCCGGTGGAGGTTGATGGGTTTTTTTGGGCATAAAATGCTTAGCGTGGCTTCCTTCGGAAGGGAAGCAAAGCCGGAGGTCCCGCGTCGTAGATTTACGGCACGTAAAACAACCTCAAGCCTGATAAAGAGGCTCTGAAGAAAATTTCCGATCTTTCACGCCCAATATAAAATGGAGCACTAAGAACCATAGTAGTTAAAGAGCATTCATAAATAAAACTCAATATATTTTCATTTAAAGCTGTAGGTGCTCTCATTTCACTGCCATCCTCATATAACCCTACCATCGAGGCAACAGATTCCGCCCACTGGGTGCCTCCACCTCAGAAATAGGTCCATGGTGGAATGAGGTATCCTTAAAGGTATGGGGAGCGCACTATGTTATATCCGCTTGTCATTGAAGCTTCACTGTAGAGCTGATAAAATTTTCTAGAATAGGGGGGTGCTTATAGATTCGTAACGCAGCTGCTTAATTAGGTCATTCATTTAGGATAATAACATGTAACCTCTAGCAATTCTAAATATTGTGATTTTGATGGTGTGTTCTAATATGTTATCATTAATTCAGTTATTCCTGAAAACTAGTAGTTATAATAAAAACAAATGTATAATTAGGAACAATTTGGATACACTATTACCTAAAAACTCTTGCAGGTTTAAAATTTTCATTATTATTCCACACATCGAGAAATCTTATCTTTAAAGCTGATTAAAGAAACAATATCCGAAATCCCATTAATAATGTTCTTGAAGGAAAACTTCGCTCTATATGAAGTACTTGGCTACGGCAACTTACAAACGCAGCTCTCCAGTTTGAAACATCTTGAATGAATAAAGGAGGACTTGAACAGAATTGTTTTATTTACTCACAGATAGCGCTGTATTGGCGGAAAGTGTATAAAAATAGACGCAGAAAATGTCCAGCTTAAAGGAAAGCACCGAGGAACGGTAGTGAAAAGAGGTAGAACCGATGAACGAGGAAGGAAACAGTGATTGTTGCCAAATTGCTGCCCTGCCCCCGGGACTTTGCCTGGTAGGGGAATCAATACGACCCCTAGTTCAGGGTGAACAACCACCTTTATTCCCTACTTCCAACCATTTTTTGTCCTTCGCTCCCCGGATATTGATCAGCTGTTATCATCGTTTACTCCTTCAATTCTGAAGAGCAATGTGATCTTTCCCCTCCCAAATCTGCCACATTAAAATACCGAACCAAGCCACACTCTCATCAGTCCACACACTGTATGCATTCACTACGTAACGAGGCACTCGCTTGTTAGATCCTGTTGATATATGCTAATTTGTGCACCAGCGGAATCGCTTCTCAGAAATGGGCACCCAAAAACAAGAGCTCCCTGCGATGTTCAAAAGCTACTTCAAAATTCAAAGTATTACAATCACAATATTTAAGATTGGAAAGAAAAGCAAAGGCATCAATGTTTGTTTTTTTTCTCTCTCTCTCTCTCTCTCTCTCTCTTCTTTTTACAAAATATTGAGAATATGTTCGCCTTTCTCTTGTACAGCATAAATGATTCTTCCTTTCACACCATGTACGTTTTTTAGATAATACCTTGAAATATTACAATTTCTTGCAAAACATAATTTTTTGGTTATAGTGGGATCGCTGGGTGTGTGACGGAAACTTGTTCTTTAAGGTAATCCTAAAACCAGAAGTCGGCTGGACTGAAATCTGAAAATCGTGGAGGCCATACTGTTGAAAAGTGTAAACTAGTGATACGATCGCTTAAAATCTGTTCCTCAAACTTTTTGATGAAATTCCTATAACTTAGATTGAATGTGGGCCTACTATTAAATAGTTAAGGTCTAAATTTTCCAAGGCCCTGTGAAAAGTTCCTCTTGCTTTAATAATAGCATTGCTTCAGCGGTATTCGAACATTTAGTAGTTAGAATCATGGCTTGAAGCTTACTTTTCATTCATATGGGGTATTTTATAGGGAAGTTCCTGAACTGTCATCGCATTTTCAAGCTTCAAAAGAGAGCTTTAAGAATCATGATTGGTATCCCAAGAAAAGAAGGCTGTAGTAAACATTTTAAGGATTTAAATATATTTACGTTACCTTTTTATATATTAAAGAAATTCTAAATAATGTACGGCCAAATCTTGGTAATTTTAGAATTAATGCGGGGTTTCATGCACATAATATCCGAAATAAATCTAAATTGCATCTACCCACATATAGATAGTATGTAATACCAAACTCTATGAAAGATCCTTCAAGTATAGTTGTATAAAATTATATAATATCTTACCACCATATCTAACTAACACAACCACTAAACAATTTAAAACTGAATTAAACAAAGTCTTATGCAGTTTTACACTGTTGAAGAATTTAATAACTATTGTTTTAATATGACTAAACGAGGTAGCAGCTCTCCCAGACAGGAACAAATTTTGTGTATATATAAATGGGTTTAGTGCTGCTGCGGAGATACTGCACTCCTCTGCTTTCTGCTCACAGAAGGCAGTACAAGAAGCTGATACTCATTTAAGAATGTAGACACCACTGGACTTAGACCAAAACCAGAAGTTGCCTCGAAGTACAAAAAGCGTCAAAGAAAATCTCACTGCACCTCGCATGTATGTCACATTATTTATCGTTGTACGTGGCCTTGCGAAGTCATGGCCATTTCATTGGTTGCTTTTGGCCACGGTGCAAGGGGGCGCCAGTCCTGCTAATTAGTTACACCAATAACCAGAACAAAGGTTACAATATATGTTTACGCTCTCGATCGTATTGACCAAATGAGAAAGAGGTAGAGTGAGTGCATTCAGTTTGTCATGCAGACCTCCTATTGTGATTGGTAGCCCATACCGAATCGGCTAGTGCAGGATACGTCTTTGAAAGGGTTAAACGCTAAGCGGAAAACTTGATGAGCGCCCAGATTAGTAAAATGTAGAATGTGTAGTGTGAGAAGATTTTCTGGAGGTGCAAATTAAAGCTTGAATGGTATTCATTAAATACATAGCAAGGCAGCACTTTATAACAAAAAATAAATATAACTGTATTCTCACAATGGTATCAATGCTTGTTGCTGCATAGAAGCAAACGTAACTAAATAATAAATCAATAAAGCAGCATGTTTTCCCTCTAATTCAAACTATCATTGGTTAATATACCTTTACTAACGTATTGCTGATCATAGGAATACAACAGGATTATAGACAAAACTACAACTCAATTTTATTGTCATAATACGTAGGTCATATTCGGTAAACCATATATATATATATATATATACATTTTATCTCTAGTTTCTAAACATGATCAGTCAATTATAACAAAAGAGCAATTTGCATTTAGTAAATGAATATCATCTGCGGATGTTTTACGGGGAGTACCCACTTTCTAACGAGTATGTAGACCGTCTTCCCCACTTTTCTGGAATATTTTTATCCAGTAATTTACTATAAAAAAGTTTATGCACTGCCGTTGCAATTGCTGTAATAGTGCGACCAGCCTTCCATATACCCTCGACAAGTCCACGAGTAATTTCGTCGGTTCTGAGACAATAAACATGTTTTGGTTTCAATAATACCAGAAAAAGCAAAGGCATCAACCTCCCCTCCTTTCCTCCTTATTGCTGTGTTATCAAACCACCACACTCTGTGATAGGTAGGTGAAGGACTCGCCTCAAAAGGTTCCAAAAACGATACGAACTCCGCCGAAGATTTTCTTTGGCGCTCTGTTACAATTATATCGCTGTAACATTGTATCATTGTCTCATTGTATCATTGTCTCATTGTATCATTAAGCTTGTGAAATCTGTACAGATGTATATAGTTTTAAATTTGATCAAACCTACAATTCTGTTTATTCTTATGGTGAATAATAATTATTATTATGTTTAATTCAACAAAACTGTAAAAATACTAACCTTAGAATGCAAAATAAATACATGAAAATCAAACTCATTGTTTGCCAAATACAGCAATTTTTTTTCCTTACTCAAATACTGTAATACTTGAAAGTTTGAAGCGAGTCATGAAAGACACTGCACCACGTTCGCCAACTTTGTGCTATTGCGATGTCCTTCTTTTAAAAAGGACACGATGTAACAAAAATAAGACGTTTGCCACTCATATGACTTTCTCTACACGCATTTCTACAAGCTATTCTTACAAAGGCTTATTCTTCAATCTGCTTCTTGTTAATGGAGACAGACGTTCATTGCACATTTACACGTTTTATTATATGTATGGGTACCGCAAGCTAAGGCGATAGTCGATTTTTACTTTCTCTACTACTATAGTAAGATGGGGAAATATATATTTTGAGGCCCCCTGAATCCAAAAAACATGTCCGTGTGTGTGTCTGTCTGTGTGTCTGTGTGTGTGTGTCTGTCCGTGTGTCTGTGAACAGCATAACTCAGAAACGAACAGTTGGATAAACACCAAACTTGGTATTTAGGTTCAGTATCTTCCAGAGATGCGACACGAAGGTTTTCAAGAAAATCCTCCTACCCCAAATTACCATTTACATGGAACATTTTTCGAAAATTTTAATTTTCTCAAAAATGGCTCTAACGATTTTGATTAAAATATCATACGTTTAAGACATTTTCATGACAAATAAAATGTATATCTTTAATTTTCTGGGAATGTCTCCAAAAGTATTCTTCATTATGAACGACTTTTGCATAACTGGTAAACCATAAGAGATAGACAAAATTTTACTATACAAAAAATGTAGATCGCGTTAAAATGCACAATTTATGTCATATACATTTTTTTGTTGAGTGAACCATTTTCGAGATATTGTTATTCCCTTAAATTTTACAATACTTATACTTTTTCTCAAATTCGTTATTCATTTTTAGTGGTAATGCAAATAGAATGGAATACTCCACATAGCAACCAGCGCTTAAAATATTTGACTATAGCTTAAAGCCTACCAATTCCCCTTGCATCTACAAGAAAATTAGCAATAAGATTAACATCTCGATATCTCGATTATCATGAAGCATATGGAGAATAAGCGTTTGTAAGAATAGTTTGTACAAGAGTAGAGAAAGTCATGTGAGTGTAACACATCAGATTTTTAACAAATGGTTTGCTATGTGATAGCATTGAAATTCCATGGCCTTTGCATCATCACGAGAAAAACCGAATTGCGCCTTGCCACTTGAAAAAAAGTATTTGAGAATTCAAAACAATAACACAAAAATGATTAAAGCCACAGTTTTTGTTCATTTGAAAAATGTGTGGTTTAAAGTGATCTATGTAATTGTTATTTTTATTATTACTATTACTGTTAGTGTTGTTATAGTAATATTTTGTCTATTTCTGACGGTTTACCAATTATACAAAAACCATTCAGAATGAAGATGACTTCTCAGGCTATCCGCAGAAAATTCAAGATGTACATCTAATTTGACATGCAAATATCTTAAACATGTGGTATTTTAATCAATATCGTTGCAGCTATTTTTGAGAAAATCAAAAACAAGAACATTGTTCATATAAAGGGTAGTTTTAGTATGGATATTTTCTTAAAAACGTCTTGTCACATCCTTGGAGGAGGCTGAATTTAAATACCAAGTTTGGTATTTATCCAGCTTTGCGTTTCTGATGTTGTTCACACAAACACACACACACACACACGCGCGCGCGAGACTGTGAGAGTCAGCGAGTCTCAGAACGTGTATTTCCAGTGAAATTTAATTTATTGGATGGAATGCAATACTTCCTCTACTTACAAAAGGTAGGTAGCAGACAGTAAAAATACTCCGCTGTTGATTGGACTTAACTGCTGTTAACAGTACTCCCGTGCATTAGATAATATTACGTTTCCATGTCGAAAAGTGACTTAACCTCAGCACTTTAGGAAGACCTCAACAGACAATTCCGACACGTAAGGAGACATTCGTATCATTGATTTCAGTTGTCCATTTGGAACACATTACGGAAAGTATTGTAACAGATCACCGGTACTTGGCACCAAATGTAAAGTTTATACTGTAACCGCGGCATCTACCAATTGTGTCACATTAATTCTAGATCGTAGTCTAAATAACGTTCAAAACTCTACAGTTAGTCCAAATCTAACACTATAGGAGCTTAGGTCATATAGATACATGGTAAAGCAAATTAATAGACGTATACGACCTTCACTTTGCAACTGATTTCAGCCATATCAGCTGGAAGCCAAGCCAAAACATTTGCGACACGCCTAGCCACAAACAGCAACGAAGTGCGGCCAGGAGCCATCTTGGAGATGTTTTTATTACGCTACCAAAAGGAGACCGACGTTGTTATAAACAATTCCTAACTTTAAACGAATTTAATAAACGATATTACCGATACCCAAACTCTGCAGTTCTTACAGCTTTTTATGCTAACCTACGTAAAAACAAACGTATAAGTCGCTACTGCAATATAACGTATAACAACGAAAAACTAGACGTGTTACACTCACATGACTTTCTGTACTCACCATCGTTTTACTACACATTTCGTTTTAGGTACAAAGAGATTAACGATACTCAAATATTTGAAAAAAAGTGGTCACTATATACTGGTCTTGAAATTCTATGTCCTTTTTATGACATCGCGTGAAACAACTGAATAGTGACAGCAGTATTGAGAGATTGTAACCAACAATAACGATGTCTAGGAAATGGTTGATCTGCAAGAAAATGTTGTTGGAAATAAATTGTTTGTTTTAGAGTTATGTAATTTTTTGTATATTACACTTTTGTCTGTCAAATGGTTTTCTGGTTATACAAAATTCCTTGGCAATGAAGAGACCTTTGTATCGTATTCCCAGAAAATTCAAGATATACACTTTATTTGTAAGTAAATATTTCAAATATAGAGAAATATTATAAAAAATCATTGGGGAAATTTTTGCGAAAGTAAAAAATATGTGACATTTTCCATATAAAGGGCAGTTTGGGTTGGAGGGATTTTCTTGTAAAGCTTTTAGTAGCATCTTTCGAAGATCTTGAACTTAGTTACCAAGTTTTGTATTTATGAAATATTTAATTTTTGAGTTGTGGTGTTCAAAGTCACATTAGGGTAATTTTTCAAAAAGGGGGGCTCAAACACGTATTTTCAATGAAATCTCCATATAGAAGTTTTGGAATACGATGCTTCCTGTTACCAGATAGGTGGCATAGAAGGTAAAACGAATTATATTTCTGGAATCATATTTTTGAACCTCTTCTAATATGGTTCATTTCTATTTTCTGAATACCCTTTATTGTTTATAATTATTTTAAGCGGTTAAAGAAAAATCATGATTTCATCACTTCGTCCAAATTGAATAAAACGCAAACCGACGTATTACATCGTAATATGCCTATAATAACACCAAGGAAGCGATTTTCTGACAAGTCATGAAAATGGCACTTTGAGCCTCCAAGGAGCGAAAAATCACGATTTCATCACATTACTTCCACACTTCCATAAGTAACATTACCAAAACTTAGATACCTAAATCGCAACATGAACATTGTTCAGATGAAAAAAAAAAGCTTATGCGATTTGTAAAACTTTGAATCAAATGCTAGCTGCAATTAATGAGGACGCACCTCAGCAATAATTCTACCTTTTCGATTTACTCATCATGGTTAAGAAAATAAAATAAACGCTGTATGTATAATGTGCTTGATGGCTGTACAATGAACGACTATTTCATGTGCTTTAACAGTCCACACCGTGATATTAATGTGTGTGTGCTCGATGTGTTGGTAACTCTAAAACGGATGTTACCGTACAATATATAAATTTACTTCAAACAGCAACGGGACATACTTTTGTCTGATCCGTCTGTCCTAAAAAGCGACCAGCAGTAGTAGAGTACAATTTCCCTCCTCATCCACTACCTTTAATACCAAAAGTGTACGTCAATCTAATTTCAGCACGGTAAATGTATGTAAAGCTTCCACTGTTTGTGGAACGAGATTTTCTACTATTGCGCTGTTTTTATACAGCTGAAAATCAGGAAGCATCCATCTATGTAGCCAGAGACTAGGTTATCCAGAAAAAGTCTAGCATTTGACTTAAAAAGAATGCCTTGCATATAAATTAGAATGCAAGAGACATTTATTGCAGATTTTAGATACAATTATTAACAAGTGGTCTCATGTGAAACCTTTCAGTAATGGGTTGCCCGCTGCATTTAAACACTAAACTGCGCTCTGAATGTATTATGTGCATTTGAAGCCTCCTCTGTTTGTTGAGGATTAAAATACTTTAATCACGTTGCTTTTCAACGACAGTATGAATCTGTTTTGCAGTTTTGTCTGTTTCACTTATGTATTAAGCGAACAATCTGGCTTTGAAACATTTAGGATTTGGATAAGTCACAGCTGTCTATCCTACTAATTTTATCCTTTTTAATTTCTCACCTCGAGGTGAATTTTTCTGCCATAGTGAATGAATGGAAATGCAGAAATTACGATCTTCATCTAAGGACTGCTGTGTAAATTTAAGTGCTGGATTGAATATTCATACATGCAAGTTTATGTTTTTGCATTACGAGTGTTTTGCAATCATATTGTTTTGTTTTATGCATTATATAGTAAAAACAAATGTAATCCGAACGTAAATTTTGGACCTCTCGTATATTAAGTAAACGGTTTATGCCAGAGTTACACAAAAATTGTACCTACTTGGTACGGAAGGTATACATCTTAGGTGCTTTTACAGACTGGCAGGCGTATACCTGCTCGATAAAGACACCTACCGCTGCGATCTTCTGCCGTTAATGATCACCTCCATGAAAACTAAAATTTATAATACACTTCTTGCTATAATTAATGCTATACAGAATTATCTTTTAAGCCTTTAATATATTTATTATCCGTCAAATAAGGATCGGTGAGGTCTTTGGAGTGCAGCAGCTCAAAGAAATAGTTCTCATTACCACAAAAGGAATAAAGTTTAGTCTACAAAACCGGCGGTGGGTCCAAGCGGAAAATTTGCTGGACGGCGGGCAGAGTGCTCCAGCGGTTCTCAAATCGTCAAGGGTATGCACTCAGCCGTCCATCTACACAAATTAGCGAGCTAGCAAAAACCAGTCCGTTATTCGATTCCCAGAGGGTCAAGTTTCTTGCTTAATGACGTTTTAGGGGATACGATGGAACTTAAGGTCTATTTTTGTGCCAGATCAGTTTATTCAACGGTCTAAGGGTAAACCTTTCTCAACTAAAATAAAATATAGGCAACGCCTCTCACAAAATATGTTTTCCATTGCAGCACTAATAGATTGTTTGAGGAGCATTGAAGAAATAACACTCTTTCAAGAGCCATAATGTGGTTATTACTTTATCTACCACTTACTCACCTAGTAGGCAGAGAAAGTATTATATTCCACCCAAAACTCTCTACCGAGATTTCTCCGGAAACACTATTTTGAGGCCTTTGAATAAAGAAAAAGCATTCTTAGAAAAAGGTGCGAGTGTGCGGGCGTGAGTGACTGTGTGTCTGTCTGAAGAGCATAACACAAAAACAAAAAGTCAGATAAATACCAAACTCGATATTCAAATTAAGAACATTCCAAGGATGCGACTGAAGATTTTTCATAAAACCTCCCACCCCAAGCTACCCTATACATGGAAAAGTCTAATAAATGGCTCACGTTTTTATTAATATACTATAGTTTTAAGATATTTACACGAAAGTAAAATGCAAATTTTGAGTTTTCTGGAAATAGTCTGTAAAGTCCACTTCATTTGGAAAAAAAATCTGTATAATCTTGTAAAATGGGTAAACCGTAAGATATATGCATATACTTACTGCACAAAAAATGTAGATTTGTTTTAAAAAACACGTTTTATTTCAAATAACTTGCTTGCAGCATCAGCCATTCCAAGATATCTGTTACTATTGTTTTGAATTTTTCAAAACTTTCTAAAAATTTTAAAGGCTGTCGCTATTTGTTTTCTTCTCACTGTTACAGAAAGAGCAAGGAATTTCAAAGTGGCATACAGTGGCACGCTTTTAAACATTCGGTTTTTTATATCCCTCTTGTACTTACCTAGAATGAAGTGCGTAATGAAAGTATTTCTACAAATGTTTATCTCGATTATCATGAAGTAAAAATAAAAATACGCTTTTGTAAGAACGATTTGTAGAAGCTATACAAAATAAACGACAGTGGGTAGAGAAATTAATGTGAATGTAACAAATTATCGTGTTTCTTACCGTATGATATAGTACCATCCTTGAGCATTTGTAAGAAAAGTCAGCTATCGCTATCTTAGTATTCTAAAACTGGTAATATTTAGCTTTGTCACTACAGGAAAAAAATCGTAAATCGTATTTGATGAATATATTAACACATTCGAGTAGACAGTAACATTACTATATGTCAGTACAGCATCAAGTCGTACTGTTAAAAGTAAATGGTACGTAATGCCATTTTGGGATCTGTTGTATTTGCTTTTTCCAGCAGGCAGAGAGTTTGTTGATAAGTTTATACAACTGTCTTAAAACTCCAATATATCTATTAACAAGAAGAAATAAAGGTGAAGCATATTCATGCATAGGAATTTGGAAGCCATTTTGGACGTAACAAAAGTAGGTTTAGGTTGCAACAGAAATAGTTCTACTCTAACTTCGTGAACAAACACTTCAAAGCAGTTTGGATGTGTTAGAATAATTGCAGACCAGAATCATCTATAGAATAATTAAAGCACAACGGGTATTATTACAGTGGGCAAACAGGGAAAAATAAACGTCAAAGCAAACTTGAAAAGTTGAAATACAAGCGAAAGAACTCCTGCTTTCCTCTGTTTTTCGTGTAATTATTGAAGCTTAATTTTGCACATATTTGGTTAATTTGTTCGAATTTGCTTTCCGTATGCCAGTGAACTGAGAGACTCCACCTACATCATCCGTTTTACAAGTGTCCCAATGAAATAAAAATTTTAAAGTATAAAACAATAATTTTAGATATATAAAAAACAGGTAATTTAAAAAATTAATGTCAACATTATGCCATGTTATGTTATAAAATAACCTCCATTTTTATGCACAGCTGCCATAAAAATTGTAGTTGTGTGTGCTATAGCGCCGTCTTGTTGGGACCATGTTGGCTCCTCCCAGGGATTTCTTGCAAACTCCAGGGTGAAAAAAGTCTCAATTATATGGACATATGGATTAGAAGTCACTCTTATTATTCGTCTTCCCTCATCTTCAACAAAATAGGGGCCAATAATCCCTTGTGAAGACAGGGCACACCACAGTAACCTACTGGCTGAGTCAAGGTTTCTAGTGCAAGGATACCAACGGAAAATTCACGGCTTAGGTGAAAATGGTCTTTGTCGGACATCCATGGTTTGCTTAGTAATTAGTCATCTTCAAAGTTGGCGCAAACCGGTCACCAAATTCAGTCCGGTTAGTTTTGTCGATGTTTTAATTGATGGACAGTTTGCAAACTGTATGGATGAAAGCGCAAACCCTCTCTCAATAGTGAACACTGCCACGGGACATGTTCAATAGCGCTTAAAGCCGTCGCAATGAAGGTTTAGGATTCCAAATAACAGCACTTTTTACAGCCTAAATGTTTGCTTGTGTTCTAATGGTTCTTTGCCTACGTGGTGGTTGTGCTGAAGCCGTTCGTTCAAAATTTATCACCCGTGTGTTGATAGCATATGCTCACGGCACTGCATCATGTCGTCCAAGATTGTTCTTGTGTTAGCAGTTGGGGTATTGTTCTTACAAAACAATTTTACATCTGTAGCACGTTGAGCAGCAGACCACATCTCCGTATCAAGAATAATGGCATAAAATCGGCGAACAATTGACATCGATTTTGTGTTGCTAACATTAATCGACAATGTTTTCTAAAGAAATGAAAAAATTTGGTTTCATCAAGAGGCCCTATATTTCTGTACATAGAAGTTCCTTCGCTGTTCATATTTGTTTTATTGTCTCCTGTTTAGGTCTCGGAGCAAGTGAATACTAATGCAAGGTTTTATAGGGAAAACTATCAGGAACCAAGTCCGGTTGGTAGGAAGCAAGGTCTTAAGCTTGGTTTTTTGTAAATGCTACAAATCCTTCCTACTTTGGTAGTTAAAAGGAAATCATAATAAACAGAAAGCACCTTTCGCAAAATACTTTTATATCATTTTTTCAGATTGTTTCGATATTCAGACGTAATTTTGTAAATTGCAGATAGATATTTTTTATGTCCTAGCAACGCCGCCTCACGGCAGTTTTCTTCATCGGCAGAGACAAGAGCAGAAGGCCCTTGTGTCTGCCTGCAGTACACTACATTAACAATAAACGGTAATAATAATGATAACTTCGGAAACACACTGGAGTCTCGTATAACGAACCGGAACAGTTCCACGGTGCCATAAAACTCGTCCTCTCCTCCAGTAGCCGTATTTATTACACAACTGAAAGTGGACACAAGGGGGCTCCTATTCAACGTTGTGACGAGTCCGTTGTTGTTTATTTAGCAAACTTCCAGGCAACAAACAAGATACTCCAATGAACTAGACGTACTCGGGGTTTCAGCAGTTATCATCCGGGCAGGATCGCTGCTTTCGCTGTAATGTGTCTGGAAAGTAAAAACATTCACAAAGCAGACTACATATACACACTTAAAACTAGCCTCTAGTTCCCAAGGTCACGAGTTCAAACCCGGCGGATGACGATGGATTTTTTCGGGCGTAAAATCCATAGCATGGCTTCCTTCGGAAGGGAAGTAAAGCCGGTGGTCCCGTGTCGTGCATTTACGGCACGTAAAAGAACCTCAAGCCTGATAAGAGAGGCCTCTGAGCAAAATTACCGGCCTTTCACGCCCAATATAGAATGGGACGCTAAGGACTATAGTAGTTATAGAGTGTCCTTAAATAAAACTCAATTTAATTTAACAGTTAAAACATCTTAAATATGCTCCATATCTTAAGATAAAGCACCACTGAAATTTGGCGAAAACCTCGGAAACATGGAATTTGGTATTGCGCGTCCGAAAGATATTAAAAAGCAATAGGTTAAAAATGAATTTTTGTTATGATATTGTGAATATTTTACTCCATATATAAAGTTAGCATTATGTAATTACAACTAATTTAATTTTAAAATATGAGCTTTTAGAATTCTTTCTCCACATTTTTTTCAGTTCATAAGGTTTCATGCTATGGAATTTTCATTTAAAAGTCAAACAATTAGAGATGATATATACACCTTTTGTGATTTAGACAATTAATGTGTAGTACTATATTTAAGCAAAAGTTTTCATCTTTTAAACGGAACAATCATTTTTAGTGCAGGATATCTTAAATTAAATAAAATTAGAACAATATTGGGTACATTTCGAGTGGAAATCTCAATTTTTAAATCGCTATTGAACATTCATACACTACACTTATGTGTACAATGTTTTGGGAATTCGATAAGAACCTCGTTATCTACCAACGGGGTATTGTATTTTCATCCAAAAATTCGGTGTCGAGATTTCGCCGCAAATACACGTTCTGAGGTCACCTAAACTTAAAATAAGCATATCATTTTATTTCTCTTCCCTTTATTTCTGACAAGTACAGAAAATGTTGCATTCTACCCAAAAATTTAATATACAAATTTCACCAGAATTCCACCTAGTCCCCTGAACACAAAAAGAGGATTTTTACTTCTTCTGCAGACTTTATATGACAGGAAGTACAAGTAGTAAGTTTCACCTAAAATTATAAATCAGGATTTTACCCCAAAACAGATTTTGGGCATCTTCGAATTAAAAAAGACCACCTCCCATATACTCGTTTTGAGGTTCAATGAAACTAAAAAAAAAGTAAGTACCTGTGGTTTGCGTGTAAGCGCGCGTCCATTCTCCTTCCGCAAACTATGACGAGCTTATCTTATGTAAAGAAGCGAGTGGTGAATTGCAAACTACGTAGTACACTCCTCACAATGCCATTCTGACGTGGCTTCATATAGGATCATCACTTTCACTGCTTTTAATTCCTCGAGCTATATCAGTTCTAAGAATGTTTATCATCGATTTCGTCTAAGATGACTAATTTTGGAGGACATATAACCTGAAGATCCAGATGATATTCTAACCGAGATTCATAAGTAGCCTTCGACTAGCGACCTCCTATCAATGAACATGTTCCAGGCACTCTCAGCACCGCCACGGGGACAACTAAATCGATTGCCCTAAATTACAGGAACGCTTGCATACCATAAAGTTACAAAATTATTGGATTCCAATGTAACTTGATTAAGTTGAATAATAAGACAAGCCTCCCCTTCTTCTTTCTGGGGAGATAAACCAGCCACCCTAAACCCTTCCGTGGTGTGCTCTGACTACCGCGGCGAAAATCAATGGACCTCTGCGTTCTTTGCATGTGGCGAGTTTACCTCCTTAATTTCGGGATAATTTATAGGTAAGTTATATTCAAATAATTTAGGGATGATCAATAATATACACTCCATACAAATTTTATTAAAACTGTTGAATGTCTTTATGACACAATGTTTGTGGCTTTTGGAAAGATAAATTTCGAAATATTTCCTGTGGTACAAGGTGTAAATTAATATTTAATTATTTACAATGAAATGAAAATCTTAAAGTATGCTTTTAAAATTCCTTGAGTGCAAATTATTTTAATTCCAAAGATAGAATTATAAAGGATTTAGGATTAATTATTCCAAGTGCCCATAATGTTAATGTCAGAAAAAAAAACTACAAATTTTGGTACTGGTGTACAGAATGGTTCTGCCATTTTTATTTATGGTAAGCAAATTACGACTGCCTCTGGATCGAGTGGTTAGAGTTCTGGCTCCTTAACTCAGAGATCCCCGGTTCAATTCTGGGCTGGGACGCGGGAAGTTTTCTTTAATTGCAATCTTACCCTGTCCTCCGCACTGTGGAAATATGAATGTGGGATGAATGCGAGAGTGTTCCAAGTTAAATGTGACTAAAGACTAATGAAAAAGAACCTACGAACAACGACTATGTTTCTCGTGTCAAAGCTCTCGATATGACCATAGAAGTTAAAAGGGGTTATACAGATAAAACAATTAAGAAAAAGAGAAAGAAAATCAGCATATTACCTGGTAGGGGATATTATTCAAGCTCAAAACTGATAGTTTGGGAAAATTTCTCCTAATTCGCCATAAAATTTGCATGGGTATATTTTATCCGATTCACACAATTAAAAGCTTATTTTGGCCAAAAATGCAAATGTTGACAACTCTCGCGGTTTTCATTAAAATTTACGTCGCACGTACCCTAAAGGTCAATTAAATATACATGTAGACCTTAACACTAATGGTTGACTGTTTAGACGAGACCGGCGTCCAAAGATCAGAATGCTGTCCGACGTCGGTATTTTCAGGAAATGGCAAAGCCCCATAAGAAATCTAATACAGGCAATTCACCCAAATCAATTCGAAATTGGGCCTGCAAAGTTAGCCATTGTGCAATGGAACTGAGCAAGGCTTTGTTTTAACTGTTTTCTCTTGACCTAAATATATTAACACCTCTGGTTTATGTTTTCGCATATTTATTCTCCAAAGATCTTCCAGGGGCAGATTTTTTCATGCTAAATTGTGGATGGTCTCTGTTGGGATGAATGGTCACGCTTGAAGGCATATCAGATTTTTGCGGCATTAACATGTATAATACTTCCTGGTGGATCGGCATTCCATGTAATTTTCGTACGTAGTGACGTAATAAAGCACAGTTTTTTTTTAAGATAATTGAAGAGTTCAAAGAAATTCTATTTGTAATTTGATCATCAAATAATAATCAAACGAAGGCGTCACGAGTACTTCCCTTCTCATAGTCATGCGTACGCTGAAGGTACTGATTAAATAGTTAGAAGCGTGCAGATCAGGCATATACATAGTTCGCATACTAAACCCCCCTTATAAGTATGCAAACCTGCATATGCAGTTTTGTAGTCCAGACTGGACACTTGCTATGACATCACGAGCAGAGCGGGTATTGTCCTGTTCTATTAGTAAGCATTAAACTTTGTGTACAATGTGCAAACTGCAAACGGAGGCTCACAAATGTTGAACAAAATGAAGAAATGAAAACAGAAAACAAAAGCCAATATTTTTACTTTCGTACTAAGTATTATAAGTAGGGGAAGTATAGTATTCCACCAAAAAATTCGATACAGAGATTTCACCGGAAATATATGTTTTGAGATCCCCTGAATCCAAAAAAAAGCATTTTTGGAAACATGTCCATGTGTGTGTCTGTGTCTGTGAGCAGCATAACTCAGAAACGAACAATCGGATAAACACCAAACGTGGTATTTAGGTTCAATATCTTCCAGAGATGCGACACGAAGGTCTTCATGAAAATCCCCCCACCCCACATTACCCTTTACATGGAACATTTTTCGAAAATTTTAATTTTCTCAAAAATGGCTCTAACGACTTTGATTAAAATGTCATATGTTTAAGATATTTTCATGACAAATAAAATGTATATCTTGAATTTTCTGGGAATGTCTCCAAAAGTGTTCTTCATTGTGAACGACTTTTGCATAACTTTTAAACCATAAGAGATAGACAAAATTTTACTACACAAAAATGTAGAATCGCGTTAAAATACACAATTTATGTCATGTACATTTTTGTTGTTGAGTGAACCATTTTCGAGTTATTGCTTATTCCCAGAAATTTTTCTCTACTGATTTTCTCTAATGGGAATTTGTTATTCTTTTTTTTTGTCTTGGATATGCAAAGAGTATTAATCTGTGGCTAAGAGAATGGTGCAACCAGCTATTAAGATATATGTTGATGCTTAAAGACTACTGTATTTCTATATTTCCCTTGTAATTACAAAACAAGGGGAACATAGTGGGCCTTAAGCGATAGTCAAATATTTTTAGAACTGGTCGCTATGTGTAAAATGTAATTCTCTTTGCATGTCAAAAGATCGTTTCTGCAAATGTTTATCTCGATTAATATGAAATAGATGGAGAATAAGAGTTTGTAAAAATAGTTTGTACAAGAGTAGAGAAAGTCATGTGAGTGTACACATCAGATTTTTTGCAGTATAAACAGAAATGATTAAGAGGCATTGTATCTCACAGTATAAGAAGTTTTCTTCTTATAATTATTTTTCATTATTTATAAATTTTACTCTGTTGTAATACATTACGTTTCTTTATTCATGCCCCATACTTTTTGTGTGTTTATTAGTTGCGACAATAAACAATAATAAGCTTATATACATACTAAAAAAGGTATACTTATATGTCTTCCCATTTACAGTAAAAACTATATTATATTTGCTACAGTTACAATTTTTAATTTTAGTTTATTATTAATAAGCATGTTATATTGTCATGCTTATTTGTAACATTTATTTCTACTTCATAAAATATAAAATTGTACCATATTTATTGACAAAGTTTATTTTCATTTGATAAACAGCAGATTAAGACGTATGTAATTAATAATATTTGTCAACAAATATTCTCTATGTCTTTCAGACAGACTGCGAGTAACAGGAATTGCACTCATCAGCAGAGCGGGCAATAAAGGAAGTTTCGTTCTTTACTAACTGTATGGAATATAAGTGGAAACAAGCACATAACAAAAGTATAAATGTAATACCATTATCGTTAAGCACATAGTCTGTCCATTTATAGCTTCAGTTAACTGGTAATTCAGAAACACCAAATGGAAAAAAAACATAGATTTTCTTAACAGTTCATATTATTTTATTATGTAAAATCTAATTTTTTACAAGTTTAGGTCAAATTTCATAGATACAATATCTTAATCAAAATCTTTAAACATTTCTAAGAAAATAAAAAGTATAACTTTTTTTCCAAGTAAAGGATAGTTTGGGGTGGGGGGATTTTTTTTTAAATCTTTGGGGCGCATTTTTTATATGATACATAACTTAAGGTACTATTAGGTACTTATCAAGCCCTTCGTTTTATTTATGTGTTCACAGACACATACACTCATGGATCTTTTTTAAAAATTTTCTTACACAGCATGGCCTAAAAGCAGAATTTCTAACACAGAGCTAAAAGCTTTACGATTATCGCACTAGTGTGATAATAATCGTCAGTATGACCAGCTTTGGTTTTAAGACCAATCACATGGCAATTAATCTTTGTATTAATTAATTTTGGTTTGATTAGGTTTTACTCTTCATTATGTCTTTTTACATGATTAATTTCTCATGGCGCTCGCCTTATCTGTTGGCAATACAAATCATCATACTTCAATTTATCGTAATTCGTTGTAGAGTTAACCTATATATATATATATATATTATACTGGCAGCTTTCTTTAATTTAAAACGTTACTCTTTTATCTAACCTACATAGAGATTAAATGGCGGAAATTATGAATTCAGAAGAAACTGAAATGGAAGGGAAATTACAGAAGCAGCAGAAATAATAACACCAGAAGTGCTTACTAAAAAAATCCAGAAAAAAAATATGATATGGCATTTAATCGCTTCATTGCCTGGTGTAAGGCAAAACATGGTGAAAATAATTTCACTGAAGCTGACTGCTAGCGAATCAACAAAACATCAAAACATCTGACATCTCACTTTTTTAACGGCATTACTCTTGTTTCAAGAACGCGTTGTAAACGTCATATCTGTTAGGTTACGTCCCGTCATATTTCAGGAATTAATATAACATCATTGATATTTTACAAATTCGAGCGGTGACTACAAAGCAATATATGCCACACATGTGAAAAGTGGTTTTAATTTGCTCGCATTCCTACTCGCAAATCAAAAACCTAGTTTTACCTCTTGTATCATAGTTTACTACTTTGGAGAAATCAAAGGTCCTCAAAACATGTACTTCCGGTGAAATCTCGACACGCAATTTTTTGGGTAAATACAGCACTTCCCCTTACCTACTATAGGTAAGGCAGCGAAATTACGGACTGGTTTTTCCGTTAAATTACAGCAAATTCCTACACACTTCTTTCCAGTCCTGTAGCATATATTTTATAGGAGTGGATACGTTTTAAACAAATCTTCAGTAATTCAAAAGGCATTAAACCTATACTTGAAGTTTGAGGGTGCCATACAAATTACCAAAGGTTGCTGTACGGATACAATGGACTCTCTAGACAAAAAAGTGTAGAAAGTACAAAGTTCCTCCATGACTTGCCTTAAAGCTTGAACAAAATTAAATCATGATTCGCAAAATACGAACCATAGTTTCCCTCTGTCTAACCTTAAGATTAAAGGAACCCATACACATTACACTTAGTAAGTAGGTACATTAAACAATCACTACTCTACCTTACACGAGATATTTTTCATTAATACAACTTTCTATTTCGCCCCTGTTTACCACTAGGTATACGCTCAAACCTGGTTTCAACATAATATTGTTTCTTTGAACGACGCAGCTACGTTTCGCTTTCAAATACGCTGACGCATTTAAAAGAGAAACTCAACTTTGAAGGGCCCTAGAAAGGCAATTAACTTACCATCAGTATGATGGAGAAAAAGTTGTGAAACTATTCGCTGTAGCAGACTTTCATTTCATTCTCTTTTTCTTCTAACAGTGAAATGCGTTTTGTACCTGGATTTTGCACTTATGCCGACAGAAATAGAACAACTTTAGAGCTAGTCGTGACACACATTCTCTTGCTGAACCCAGATATCAGGGACAAACTGAAACATGTCTTTATTGAGACCGCTTCTTCCATACAGATTTAGAAATACGAGTATTATTGACGTTTTCAGGCCCACATTTTCCACACCAAAAATGCGATAATGGCATTTAAAGAAACATTATGTAATAGAATTTAAAAGAGAGGGTAACATATAGCAAGTAACTGAAGCAAGATTGCATTTGAACTATTTGGTAAACTAATACTTTGCAACAATGATAGTCACATCAAAATAACACTAATGCCCAATTATTTGCGAGTGAATTACTTATAAAGTTTGTGTATAACCCACGTTGTTTGTGTATGTGTGTTTACTTTATGTGAAGCCATCTTGTGACGTCATTCATTTGTTCGGTTTGTAGCTCCATCTGGTGTTAGCAATTTGCAGCAGTGTTCGTGTTCGTTTGAAAGAACGATATTGTTATCTTAATTAATTTTGGTTTACTGTCCTCGGCTAGCTATTATTTCTCGGTCGAACATATCTCTTGATCAGGGTTGTGTAAACGGAAAGGAATCTTTTATTCAAAAAGAACACTGATAAAGAAATTTGTTTTATACTTTTATTGTCGAACACGTTAACTATCATATTTATACATTGAGCTTAACACTCGCCAAACTGAAACTGTTATAATAACTTCTTACTGATAATTCTTTTAATCCACGTACTTCAATCTTTTGTATAATTAACTTTACCATACTTTAGATCTTTCATAATTCTGCTGCGCGTAACTTGTGAATCTATATCCGATGTATGCCGTACTAATACTTTCGACGAACTGACTGACTGAAGACGACGTGTAGTGTACACAGATTTTTGATGAACTGACCGACTGAAGGACTTTACCTCTAACCTAGCCTCTATTTATACTCCCACTCCCCGATATGCCTAAAGATTATAACTGAACTGCAATTGGCTAATAAAACGCGCCAACATTAGCGTCTATTTTTATATCCAATGAAAATTATGAATACATATGCTCTAGGGAAACGTTCCAGAAGATTCTCAACGGAAAAACGCGCCAATATTACGCAACTTCCTCGTTTCCAATAATGATAAACAGCTCACCCCCTCGCTGCATTATTGCGCGCTATTATTGACAGTTTCAGTAAGGTCGTATAAACTTACTTATCAACAATAATTACAGTCAATAAACATCTCAAATCAATGTCACATAAAAATGCATATTCATATTACAATCATTATTTACATTTAAGTAATTTGTGATACAAATTACTGCATCATATGCCCCACTAGAAACATAATTATAAATATTTACAACTTGTTTGGAAATTTTATAATTGGGTTTTTAGTCTCCTAAATCTTGGAACACGCTATCACTTTCACTTAACACTTCACACGTATTTAACACACGACATATATATTTTTTTTTTATCTCGCCACTAATTACTGGTTCTAGTTTAATGTGTTTAGACATTAATCTGACATCACAATTTTTTATAGCAAATACTGTACCCTGAATTATTTAATTACTGTTACCAAATTGTTTACTTTCTTAAGTTGTTGACAAAAATTTATACATTTAAGATTTTTGTAATTATTACACATACTATCCAAAATATTCACCCTCTATACAAATATATTTACATCTCTGAAATCTAGACACTGTTTCACATTTTTCTGTTTGCTACATAAGTATTTGTTTTTTTAAATTATTTTTACCCCAATTTTTTGTTTGTTCTGAATGTATTATTTTTTTTTATTGTTTTGTTCTGAATTTATTTCTGTTTTTTTATGACATATATAAATAGTTAACCCTCTTACGATCTAATACATTTCTCTGCAAGTCATCTTCAACTATCCAGCATTTACTTTACAACTCATTGCTATTTACCCTCCTGGATCAAATTGTGTGTGGCTAAACATTACTCGTAGCTGTATCCTAACCTTCAAAAATTTGTTCATGAATAACCTCTTGTATTCATATGAAATTTCATTCCCTGATAACATTTGAAAACAATCTAAAGTTTCCTGAACAACACATCTTTTAACAACTTTCATTTTCAATGTTTCAGGTATCTTTTTAATTTGAAAATACTCTGATAATTCTGCAATAAACTGTACTGGACTGGAGTTTTCATTAAATTTTGGAAGTGGAAAATCACTTAAGATATGATTGTAATTTTGCAAATTCCCTACTCCCATATTTAAATTCTCTAGTGTTACTTGTGCACTCTGAGTTTCAGCATTAGCTATAGATGAAGCTGCCGCATCTCTCACATTATTTGTCATACCTGAGGAACTACCTCTATCATTATTTTGTACATCTGATACATTAACATCACATATATTTGCCCTTGAATTCAATTCTAACCTATTTACAGTACCTTGCAGATTTTCTATTGTCTGTTCCAGTTTTTATTATTCTCATTTTGAACAGCTTGGTGTTTGTTAATTTCAGAAGTTAGCTTTTGATTCAAATCTTTAGACAAATCTTTAACTTCTTCAGACAATTTATTTCTCTGTGTTTCTGACTCCTTCTGAATTTCAGATATTTCCCCTCTGAAATTAACTTGCACCTGAATTAAATATGCATTTGTAGCCTCCATTATCTCTCTTAACTCACTTGAAATGCTACTCATTCGGCTACCTAACTCTGTACACTTTACATCAACATGTTCAAACTTAGTATTAACCTCACTTTTTTGGTTTGATATTTCCCTGCTCATTTCTGACATTTTCTTTGAAACCTCGCCTATCTCATTTCCTATCATTTCCTGATTTTCATTTCTCATTCTCATCATACTACTATCTAGCTCCATGAATTTCTTTTCAATTTCTTCCCTGTTTTGTTCTAAGCTTTTACCAATATCTTCCCTCAATTCTCTCTTATTCTGATCTAGTTTTTGTTCTAAACTCCTATCAATATCTTCTCTCAATTCCCTATTATTCTTTTCCATATTCTGAGTTAGTTTTTCTAATTTCTCACTACTCTGAGTTAGTTTTTGTTCTAATTTCTCATTATTCTTTTGCATATCTTCCTTCATATTCTGAATATTCTTATTTACTGTTTCGCCAAAATTTCTCATCATTTCCATCATCATACTAGCATCAAAATGAACATTTCCTGCTATTCTATTCTGACTTTCTTCACTAACATTTCCTCCCTCAAATTCTACATTGTTTGAGCTATTTTCTGTAACTTGTATTGAATTACAGCTAACTGTTACATTATCCCCTTCCATTATTGTTTCATCAATATTATTAGTAGCCATTGTCTTCTTTATCCTACCACTCCTCAAGTACATTTGAATGTTATAATTTTGTTTTAAAAAAAAAATTACTATACTCTGACCGACCTTTTGTGATGCTGTCTGTTGCTGTTACTTTGATGTCCAGCTTCCTGCCCCTCTCTCCTAGGTTATATGTTGCTTCTGCGTTGTGTTATGATGAATCTACGTCGTCTCGATGTTTTTGTGTCCACTCATCCGCGTCGTTTGTCGTTCCTATAGTTGTTTCTGGAATCTGCGTCTTCTCGATGTTTTTGTAGTTGAATTCCCCTGTTGCCTTGTAATCACGGAATTACGATGTCCAATCATCCGCGTAGTCTGTCGTCCCTTTTGTTGTTTATGGAATCTGCGTCTTGTAGATCAATTCACTGCTCCATTCATTCCACATCCTGGTTAATTCTGCTACTTTCCTGGTTAATTCTGCTACTTTCCTGGTTACTTTGCCCCTTTCCTGGTCACTTTGCCCCACGTTGGGCGCCAATTTGCGAGTGAATTACTTATAAAGTTTGTGTATAACCCACGTTGTTTGTGTATGTGTGTTTACTTCATGTGAAGCCATCTTGTGACATTCATTTGTTCGGTTTGTAGCTCCATCTGGTGTTAGCAATTTGCAGCGGTGTTCGTGTTCGTTTGAAAGAACGATATTGTTATCTTAATTAATTTTGGTTTACTGTCCTCGGCTAGCTATTATTTCTCGGTCGAACATATCTCTTGATCAGGGTTGTGTAAACGGAAAGGAATCTTTTATCCAAAAAGAACACTGATGAAGAAATTTGTTTTATACTTTTATTGTCGAACACGTTAACTATCACATTTATACATTGATCTTAACACTCGCCACACTGAAACTGTTATAATAACTTCTTACTGATAATTCTTTTAATCCACGTACTTCAATCTTTTGTATAATTAACTTTACCATACTTTAGATCTTTCATAATTCTGCTGCGCGTAACTTGTGAATCTATATCCGATGTATGCCGTACTAATACTTTCGACGAACTGACTGACTGAAGACGACGTGTAGTGTACACAGATTTTTGATGAACTGACCGACTGAAGGACTTTACCTCTAACCTAGCCTCTATTTATACTCCCACTCCCCGATATGCCTAAAGATTATAACTGAACTGCAATTGGCTAATAAAACGCGCCAACATTAGCGTCTATTTTTATATCCAATGAAAATTATGAATACATATGCTCTAGGGAAACGTTCCAGAAGATTCTCAACGGAAAAACGCGCCAATATTACGCAACTTCCTCGTTTCCAATAATGATAAACAGCTCACCCCCTCGCTGCATTATTGCGCGCTATTATTGACAGTTTCAGTAAGGTCGTATAAACTTACTTATCAACAATAATTACAGTCAAGAAACATCTCAAATCAATGTCACATAAAAATGCATATTCATATTACAATCATTATTTACATTTAAGTAATTTGTGATACAAATTACTGCATCATATTATACATTTTTTAACAACCATCCCCAAGTTTTTCTTGGAAAAAGTTTCTTATCTCCTGTACTTATACAGATACATATAATTATGTACAAAATTAAATAAGAAAGAGGACGATTTTCAAATACTAAATTAGAAATGTAAATTTCAAGATAATCGCATTTTGCCATTAGAAATGGAACAAACTCGTTTTAAATAATGGTATGGTAACAAAATCGAACCGGAATAAATTACACATTTTATTCCCTTTACTTCTTAGGTCTGGCTATTCCAGGGCACCAGGAACTCGTTCCAAATATTTATTAATATCCGTTTTGGTGTTTTGGAAAGTGTTATACAAAACAAGGTGACAGTGTTTAGCAACCGCTTTGTAACTTAGCTTATATGTTTAAACTAGCATAACAGCAGCTTCGCTGCCGAGATTCTAGTCTCATCCTCAGTCTCTCTCTCTCTCGCTCTCTCTGCAACATACGAGGGCTGTCCCAGAAGTACCCGACCTAAAAAGAAAACACAAAAATGTTGGGAAAAAACATCCTTATTTCTCAACATAGACTCTTTTCAGCTCGATACACTTTTCCTAGCGATGTTCAATAGCTTCGATACCCTATTTATAGTGACAACCGTCGAGTTGTGCAAAATAGCCATCAAATGAAAACGCCATCTCTTCATTGTTGGCAAATCTTTTACCACCAAACTATTTCTTCAACTTAGGAAACAGAAAATAATCAGAGGAGGCTAATTCTGGCGAATACGGTGGATGATGAAGCAATTCGAACTTTAACTCATTCATTTTTGCCATGGCGATAATGGATGTATGAACTTGTGCATTTTCTTGATGAAACAGAACTTTTTTTTCGCTAAATGCGGCAGTTTTTGCTTGATTTCATCATTCAAACGCTGCAATAAGTTTGCACAATACTCGCCATTGATTTCTTTTCCTTTTTGAAGATAATCAATGCAAATTATTCCACGCGCATCCCAAAAAAACTGACCTTGCCTGCAGATGGAACTGTCTTCGCCTTCTTTGGAACCGATTCTCCCCTTTCAATCCACTGTTTTGACTGTTCCTTCGTCTCAGGTGCACAGCTTTCTCATGCATAAATTTTCAGTTAGTATTCTATGTACAACACCTTTTGAAATGCCTACGATGTCTGCTAACTCCGTCACTTTCACTCGACGGTCATCCAATAGCATGTTGTGGATTTTATTCCAATTTCTGGCGTGGTCACCTCATTTGGTGGACCACTGCGATGTTCGTCTTGGCAGCTCGTACGGCCTCGCTTAAACTCTGCCACCCAATATTTTATTGTTGTAAAGGAAGGAGCAGACTCCCCCAGAGTAGAATCTAGCTCAGCTTTAATATTAGTAGTACTAAGTTATTTTAAATGAAAGTGTTGCATCACACAACGATGGCCAGTTGTATCCATGTTTACAATTCGCTGAGAGAGTTCACTATTAATGGCTGCCAAACAATTACTAAACAACGTAGCATCGTCAAACTTCAAACTTAATCTTTATAAGGGTGGTACTTTCTACCATAGTCATTTGTTTGAAGCAACAACCGCTATATATGCATCAGGCCGGGTACTTCTGTGACTGCCCTCGTAATTGTCATGTGATTTTTGTAAAAACGTCTTTTCTGAGATGCTGATTAAGATTAAAACAGTAGTAAAATCTTTACATTATCCTTCGGTTTGCTTTATGCATATGGAATGGGAACAGCACTATTTCCCCTTAAAATGTTATACGTACACGAAAAATGGTAACGAAGCATAGAATAACTGCTTAAACATTCACCTTATGCAAATTTTGTAAACAAAACATCTAAGAAATATTGTGCTTGTAAATTATGATACTGTAATGATTAAAAAACAGTAATAAGCTAGATGTATAGATCCTTTTTTATTTTCTACGCCCCAATAGAACCTGTCCCTGTAACATAACCTTTCACTAAGTGGGATCTAAGTTATGTTATATACCAAGTTTCTTAACAATCCTATCAGTATTTTATAGGTAAAAAGCTAACAAACACACATACAAAAAAACATTAAAAGCATTGTTTAGCTTAATTCTACTGCTAACTTCAGCTGTTCTTCCAAAATCAGAAATATTTTAAACACTGACACTCCCTGAAAAATCTGGAGCCTTATCTTTTGGTGATAAACACGATCTATCCACCAAGACTATTAGACAACGTCACATTTAGTGTTTGGGAGGTCTTGGAAAACCTTATCATCCCAGTCATCAAGTCGCCAAGGATAGATGAGAGAATTTCGAGAAAATGCGATTTTGTGTTTAAGAATAATTAAAAGCCATCTGCGTCCGTGAGACAACAGACTATTAAATTATACAAAGCGTTTGGATTAATTTCCTTTGCAGCATCGCGCGTAATTAGAAAACAACGGAGAAGAGAAGAGGTGATAAAAATGAGGAAGAGAGAGCGCTACAACAGAGAGGGTTAACGAAATCAAGTTGTAAAACAACCACCGGCATTTTTAATTCATAAATCCATTGCTGAAAGAGACCTTTGGTAAGGGAATGTCAACGAAAGATAACACGCTTTAATGAAGGAACGGCTGTACTCAATATGAAGCTTTCGTCACAGGTTGCAGATACAAAGGGAAATAAGTCTGGAATAAATAAGGAAAATGTACATACTAGGGTTTTCGAACCCTAAGATGTGTTTGCAAATGTTTCCGGTGTGGCTGCATTTAAGACAACATATTCCTGAAATTTAGGTGAAAAAAAATTGTTTCTAGATTTTTACTTTCTCTACTACCTATAAGGGGAAGTATTGTATTCCACCCAAAAATTCGATACCGAGATTTCACCGGAAATATGTTTTCAGACACCCTGAATCCACAAAAAAAGCATTTTTGGAAACATGTCCGTGTGTGTGTCTGTGTGTGAACAGCATAACTCAGAAACGAACAGTCGGATAAACACCAAACATGGTATTTAGGTTCAGTATCTTCCAGGGATGGGATACAAAGGTTTTCAAGAAAATTCCCCCACCCCAGATTACCCTTTACGTGGAACATTTTTCGAAAATTTTAATTTTCTCAAAAATGGCTCTAACGATTTTGATTAAAACATCATATGTTTAAGATATTTTCATGACAAAAGAAATGTATATCTCGAATTTTCTAGGAATGTCTCCAAAAGTATTCTTCATTGTGAACGACTTTTGCATAACTGGTAAACCATAAGAGATAGACAAAAGTTTACTACACAATAATGTAGATCGCGTTAAAATACACAATTTATGCTATATACATTTTGTTGTTGTTGAGTGAACCATTTTCAAGACATTGCTTGTTATTCCCTTAAATGTTCCAATACTTATACTTTTTCTCAAATTCCTTATTCATTTTTTTTGTCCTGGTAATGCAAAGAGAATAGAATACTCCACATAGCAACCATCTCTTAAAATATTTGACTATCGCTTCAAGCCTGCCAATTCCCCCTGCACCTACAAGAAAATTAACAATAAGATTAACATCTCGATATCTCGATTAACATGAAGCATATGCAGAATAAGCGTTTGTAAAAATAGTTTGCACAAGAGTAGAGAAAGTCATGTGAGTATAACACATCAGATTTTTTAAATATCTACATAAATTATTCTATCGTCCAATTTAAAAATATACTTTAATCATGCCATGTAATAGATTTAAATGTAAACAGTTAACAGCTAAGCCTCAATTTCTTCGCTTACGTATTTCCTGTGCTTCTGATAAACAACGTCTTCAAGATTTGGTTTTATTTTATTTTATTTTATTTTGAAGAAGTGTGCTAAAAATTGGTGTTTAAAATTTCCTGCATTTACATGTGTAGCTATGCATTTGTCAATTTTTACTTTCTCTACCACGCACTGGACTTGGTAGGGAGAGGAAGTACTGTATTCCACCTAAAAATTCAATAAGGATTTATCGAAATCTTGAATAGAGTTTTTTAAGAAAAAAGTGTTTTTAGAAAATGTGGGTGACAAGGTTAATAACTCAAAAACGAAAGTATCGATGACTACCAGCTTGGCATTTAAGTTCACTATCTTCCAAATATGCAACACGAATATTTTACAGAAAGCCCCTGCTCCAAACTACCCTTTACGGGAAAACTTGTCGATAACTTTTATTTTCATAAAAATGGCTCTTACGATTTGTATTAAAACCCCATATATGTAAGGTATTTACATGAGAAATAAAATGCATATCGTAAATTTTCTGGGAATAGCCTGTGAAGTCCTCTTAACTGGTAAAGAATTTTGTATCACCTTTAACTGTAAAATTTAAGATATAGACAAAAAGACAAATAGACAAAGGTTTCTACTATTTGAAACATGCAGAACTCAACATACAATTTATTTTACATAACGGTTTCCGTAGCATCAAGCATTTCCGAGATATCCATTATTAATTTGTATTTTCAATATTGTGACGCAGCGTCCAAGGTTATCGGGAGGTCGGCGCCGAGCGGTCAGAGTAAATAAGATAACCACCGCTTGCCAGCGTAAACACCGGGTGGGCTATCAGGAGATAACTAGAACTTTTTGGAGGCTTCTTCTCCCCCTTCCTCAGCGAGTGTGTGGAAACAGTTCTAGAACGTTCGAGAACCTTCTGTGGAGGATTCTACTGCCTATATAAGCGAGCGTTCTCGCTTAGTCCAGTTAGTTGCGAGTCAGTGGCAGGTGAGGAGTGGAGTCAATCAGTGCAGGTCGAAGCGAGTCGACTGCGAGTAAGTGGCGACAGTAGGGTGAGTAGCGTAGGTCAGTCGCGTCAGTGAGCGAGCGAGTTGGCGTGAGTTTCCCGTGCGCCATCAAGAGCGATTCTCCGAGCGAGTTGGTTAGGTTGTCGTGACGTGTAGCGAGTGCTACTGCGGAACGACGGGTTGTGGAGGTCTTGTGTTCGACACCCGAGCGAAGTTAACCCTCCGGCGTGAATAGGCTGTCACGAAGGAAGTGAAGTGACAATAGTGAAATTGAACTGCATATAGATGAAACAGTGACAGCTAAAAGTAAACCACTGAAGAGTGACAGTGGAAATGCTGGACAGTCCCAATACTTTTAAGATGCTGTCGCAATTCAGACGTTTCTCCCGATGTCTTGGAAAGACTTGGAATTTTTAAGGCTAGCATATAGAGCGTCCCGCGTTTAAACATTTGAATACCGATTAGTTACCTCTATTCCCCTTATGCCTATACAGAAATGTGTCATGAAACAATTTGTGCAAAAATTTATCTCGAATAACAGGAAGTAGACAGAAAGTAAGCTTTCGTAAGAATACCTCCTAGAACATATACCAAAATAGACGACAGTGGGTAGAAAAAGTCATGTGAATATAACACATAAGATATTTTAAATCCTTCCACTATTATTTTTGCTGAGACTCAAGACTTTCAGAGCGAAACAGGCTGTTTTATAAATGGATGAATTTCCAAGGTTAGGGCTCTGTATTGTAAGCAAAGGTCTTCAACATTGAGATCATGTACTAAATTTTTTTTAGAAAACTGAATGTTTGGAATATTTAAAATAATGAAACAAATTTATACAAATTAATATTTTTAAACAATTGGAGATAAAATTATTCGCCATGCATGGACATACAAAAATGATATACTAACACACTGCACGCGCGACATTCTCTCCATTTCCATTTTCACAAGTATGCCTTGTATGCTTTACTGTTCATACAATACCTTCTTTCTGATCAGTTTATCCCAATGACGATAAAAACGTTAGACTAAAGAGTAACACAAATTGGGTGGGTGTCTGCTGTGCGAGGGTTCCCGGGCTCGATTCCCGGCTGTGGGGTGGGAATGTTTCTCTAGCTAAGATTATTCCCTAACCTCTTCAGAGTCTGGAAGTATGAATAAGAGTACGAATGTGTGAGTGATCTAATAAAAAAACCAAAAGTTTACCAGTAACCCAACGACAAGCGAAAACGAGTTAACACCACTGCCTAGGCAATCATATGCTCTAAAGGAAAGGCCCCGATAAGACCATTGCAGTTAAAGGCGGGGTATAAATGGAACTTAAGACTATATATATATATCCAATATATTCTGTCATAAGGTATTCTCATGTGCAGAAAAGGTGGCCAATTCCCCTAGATTTCATTAGTGCTTTTTTTTCTCTAAGACTTGCACATATATAGTGACTCTCATTATTATTAAATTTTTGGAACATTTCGAAGTTTGGACGAAGGTATGTGGTACAAACAAAATTGTTGTTATATAACAAGTATGCGTTTTTTTCTTTATTTTCATTTAGTGAAGAATATTCTTTTATTTCATTAAACAATCTGGATAAAAATAGTATTGCATTTGTTACTGCATAGATCCCTATTAATATATTTGGTTTTGCCCCATCAACATTCAGTTTTGTTATTTTTTACCTCCCACTTGTTCGGGGTTATCACTTCGAGGCCAGAATAGGACTGTGCACTCAGTCAGTTTACCTTTAGAACTCCAACCAGGCTTGTTTCGAGTGCATTTGAACAAGTACAGTCGGTAATATTATAAGAGTTGAAGTTGCCAAAATTGAAAATTCTAGTAGCGTCATAGTCGGAAGACACAAAAATAAGACGCATAAAGTCAATAGAGATGTATAGAGAACTGAATAGAGTCCATCCAGCAAAAATATAGGTCAAAAACATTAACCGAATATGAACAAGACTTGGTACTTAGGGAAATAAAAATCTTCTCCAAGTACCCCAAACGTCATACTTTTTTAACGAACTTGGTAAAGAAGTGGGTGTGGAAACTATAAAGCGTGTTATAAGAATACATGAGTTAAATGGCCAGATAGCATGGAAGAAGCAATACGTACGTGACGTTAATAGATATGAGGCTTCATCTAACCGAAAGGCGTGTAGCTAAAGATGAAACGAGAGAAAATTCACTCTTTGACTTCGAAATAAATAAAATAAACAAGAACGATGTTTATAGTCCGTGTAAAACAACCTCTCTTAATGAATACTTCTCTGATTGGTGTAAATAACGAGATGTAGACTAGTTCAATGCTACATTAATTCGAAAGTCCACGTGGAGGGATGAATGAAAGATGAGTTACCTGTGGCTTTAACAGCACGGTGCTATGTCAAACGTTTCCTCTGGAAGAAACATGCAAAACGAAGTCCAACGTTACTGTCGGCATTGAAAATAGGGCTTGTAAGGGTTGCTGAGTTGTGTGTAAAAATTGGATGTTATCTCAAACTACTTAGGACTTCATAAGCATTTAAATGCCATAATAATAATCCAATTCCTTATTGATATCTCCCACAAATTGACACAGATTGTCTATGCTGTAAATATGTTATTGATTTTTAAAGCATTAAGAAACTTATAAGATATGGATATACGCTAAGATATGCTTTTCTCCCTTTTATAAATTTCCCTTGTTTTACCCCGTTTATACTGTGTTTCTACGGTTTTCGTTACCACCTATCGCCGCAACTACACAATACATAGACACAACACAAACACCCATGCCCATGGCGGGACTCAAACCCGCGACCCTCGGGTTGGTGGAGCGCCGGAGCTATACACTCCAGCGACCACGGCTACGAGGGCCGGCATCTATTTAACTGAAACTAATACGAAAATTGTATGTAAGAATTTTATCTGTTGCGATCAGTGAATAACACGAAAACTCGAAAAAAACTTACTATTTATAAAATTTGATTGTTTCTTATACTGGCACTGATCACAAAGTAAAATTTTCGGACAAATTATTTGAAAGTTTCTGAAAGCACAAGGTTGGTGATGCATCCCTTTAATACTTTTGAATAGCAAAGCAACATGAATGATTTTATTTCATTCATTTTCATGCGTATTTTGAGATATAACGCGAAAAAAAAATCACAGCTGGGATTGGAGCCTAGTTTAGCCTATTGCCATCACGTGTACTTTGCGCCATTAGAAAAATATCGCGTCCCAGTTTTATGACGTCTTTCCCGTTACTGGCTAGCAGCTATTCGGAACATTCGCGTATACACGATCACAGCTGGATAAGCTTACGGAACAATGAGACGTTCCCTTCCCCTGCACCGGAATGAGACAGACACCTCCGTCGCTTTGCTGAATGGTAAGGAAATTTCTAGAAACTTGGGCTCCCCTACCCAAAAACTAGCCGCAGTAGTCAAGTTCTTCGGTCGCACTTCCCCCTTCCTTCCCTGCTCGTGTAACTTCTGGTGGAGGGGTAGTGTAACTGTTCATCCACAGGAACAGCCTGTCTGCACGTAGAAATCTGCATACAGTTCTTGGTAGCCTCGAGGTATCGCAGAATTATTCAAGTGAGAGGAGACAAGGAAAGCAAACTTGAGTTTTCTCTTGTCCCACACTGTACCACTGCAAGGATATGGATCTGCATATATACCCTGGCGGGTCTCCGATAACTTGCAATCAACACGGAGCGTTTCTCACAGGCAGTCTAGGCTTGATTGCTACATAATGGAACATTATTGGTTTAAAAGAAGAGGCAGTCGTGTAACTATGGTAACGTCCCCAGCTTCAAAATCCAATAACGTCTTCCCTCACGCAGGGTGTGAAAAGTAAGTCAGCTTCTAACACGGAAGGAAATAAAACCCTGTTCTCTTGGCCCTCAAAGAACCGCCTGTGCGGAACATCAGTCAAATTCTTCATGCAAATCTATCATTAACATGAAATAATGAGCGATAAAAAGTGATCTTTGGTACATGTTGAACTTAATCCAGCTAAGTATGCCAGCGTTGTTCAGTTTAGAGGAACAACAAATAACGGGAGATAATCTTTGATTGCTGAAAACCTCTTAGGTTATACCACGATATTTTTAGATATTTTTCACGTGTCCTTTCTTTTAGGGAGGAGTAGGCACGTTTAAAGTCTCTTTTAACAACTCAGGTTTGTAGAGACGAGGACTGAATTATAATCAAATTAGCACTGAACTAAGAATTAGGGATGAGAAAACGAAGAATGTCAGCACTACAGGCGAAGCTATACCAATTGTGTCTACTAAATACTCTGGTAGGAGGGATGAGGTGAAACACTGTCAGGGGCGGCCAGAAGTGATATGGCCAGGCGCATCGCAACGGGTTCCCTAACGTTTCCATATTGAATATTGTTAAATGCTGGGGTGAGGGCCAAAATGTTTCCATCAAATTATTAAATTTTAATCCCCCCAACACGCACATTGCGGAACGTAGCACAGACACTGCAAGGGGACCAGGACCTTGATGTTCACATTCCGATGCAGGCGTGGGGTTTCGTAACAAATTACACAAATTTCATATCTTTCACATTAACTGTGGTTTATTAATAAAACAAATTGTGGCCCTACATTACACACACACACAAGGAAATAAAGATTGAGGGGAGATGCCTCACACACAAGGACTCTCAGACTGACTCTTACACACAAAGGAAGTAACGCTAACATCTATCCCCCTCTCTCTCCAACTCTGGCTAGGCTCGCCAGTCAGAGGTGGAGAGTGTCATGCCAGACGGAAATTCAAACACAAGCCGAACAAACTAATACCTACATCACCTCAATAATGCTGTCGCAATAATGTGTCTGGCATGATAATACCTACTAACACCTACTAATACGCCACAAATTGGAATATCGTCACGGATAAGTGCGGGCAGAAGGTCCCGTGCGAGGGAATAAAATATTTCTTTATTCATAGCATAACGAGCTTACATCGCCGTTCACCGCGCTAACTCTGCAATCCTGCTAAATGAAAGGAAACGTAATGGAAGACAGGAAATTACGTGTGTTAGTGTATTACCCCAGAATCCGCCTAAGCACCTGGGGAAACCAACAAAGGAAACCCAAGCCAGGGTGCCCGGTGAACGGGAATTCAACCCGAGACCTCTCGAATGCAAGACCAATACACTACCGCCTGAGTTGCTCGACATGGACAGAATAAAGCGCACATATACATGTTGGATATAATATGCTTATACCGATCAAGTGCCTTGAAGTATCATCTCTTCACCCCTATTGACCGTGACGGCATTAGTGCCTTCTTCCATAGCGCTGTTCTTTACTTCACTGTGAGTCGAGGAAGTGTTAATCAGCTCAGACTTCCTTTAGAAACCAAGGAAAACCGCGAGGAACCTTAGTTCAGCTCTCATGCATGTCAGATAGAATCGCAATATTCTAAACTTAAGGTAATTCAATTTAAAAAATCCGTAGTTTCTGTAAAATATTTTTAAATTTAAGAAAATAATTAGAGACAATATATGGCACATGCACAAAATTTTATACACTTATTCAAATGCCTTCCTGAGATGCAGATAATTATTTCTTTTGTTATCGTTTACAAAAATTTGAATAAGACGGCGTATTCACAATTAAAAAATAGTAATACTTCAACAGTTATTTTCTTAGACAGTGTATTAAGTTTTGGGGATGAACCTTTAATATCCATATTAGTTTGAGAGAAAATAAATTAAATATAAGATTTTTAATTTCGCTTTCTTTATTTTTTTCAGCTGAATGTTATTTCATATTATCAGTGGTCTTTGAATTACCAAATATTATCACAACTTTCTCCTCTCATTGTACGCATAAAATGCCATGCGCTTCAGTTGAAAATTCCGTCATTTGAAACAATCTGAAGATAGATACGCGCTGAAAAATTAAAACACAAGAAAACCGGTTCGAAACCTACAAAAGATTTCTGGCCTTTACAATATAAAGAGAGTAAAATGGCACAAAAAGGTAAAGACGGAAACGGAAGTCGTCTACAATTAGCAATTCTGGCCTGTGAGTGACGTTTCCGATAACGGCTCGAGCCTCTGTTACGGTCAGTGTTGCCAACACTAATTCCTAAATTGCCGCTGCTTTTCGTAAATTGGCCTAAATGCTGAAGGTTTAATTTTCCCCCCTTTACATTTTGGTTCGACTGTACCTGGCTTCTCATGAATTATGGTTTATTTGTTTGCTCCTTAGGTATATCATTCCCCCTGATTGCAAAAGTGGTTTTCCACCTTTATACAGTTAACACTAGACTCCATCCAGCCGTTATTATATCTGTCTATGATTAACATAAAACAAATTCCAAGAAACAAACATGAATGAATGAGCTATATTAAATTGGTGTGGAAACGAAGGTGGAATTATAAACAACTTGCCTTAATGAATTATTCTCTGATGAATGTAAACCCTTGAACTGGCTTAGCCCGGGGTAACACCATAATATTTGTCTGTTTCTTTTGAAGTACACATGAAAAAATGTCCAAAATCTCGTACTGTCGCCATCAAATTATTACCGCTATGAGGCAATTTCGCTGCATTTGTCTGTTTCATTAATTACTTTGGCCCATGTATATACTAACAAGAATAATGTTAAACAAATTATGGGATGTAATGATAAAGAGGAGTTTCGCCATTATAAGAGCCGTACAGAACTTTAATGTTGAGACAAACTTTCAATTAGAAGTTGCAACAGGAAGTCACTATTTGGAATAAAACCAAACAAGGAGTAAGGCAAGGGTATTCCCTTTTAGTTGATCTTTTTAACTTATATTTAGAGGGCGTGATTAGGGAATGGATAGCAGCTTATAAATCAACTATAAAATAATTCTTTTATTTTGGATGCACTCCTCTTTGCTGACGATCAGGCCATAATTGCATCCCCAGAAGATGACCTAAAGAAAGCTATTTATAATCCAAGAAATGTAGCTGCAGAATATAATTTAACAATTTCACCAGTACAGTAATACCATTGCACGGAAAAAGCAACTAAGAGCAAAGTATGCTAAATAACATAGCTTCAGAGCAAGCCATGAACTTGAAACATTTAGAAGATTTTTAGGAAAGACAGGAACAAATATATCTCCACAAAGATAATTTATTTCACAACATATGTGCCCCGAAAGGAAATGCACCACTAAGAAAATCAAGGAAACAAACTATAATAAAATTATACAGAGTAGACCATTTAAGTTGAGACTGCACAATATAACCAAAAGCGTTGTAGAAAGAAACTCGTTGTAAATGCCATTAGTCGTGTTTTACTTAGAGGACGTTGTGATGCTCATTTTAGGGTCAATTTAATTTGACACTAATTGTAGGTTCCCATTTAAAAATATTAAATTGAGCCTTTCCGCCATAATATCAAGCAACGTTTATCAAAGAAATTTCTTCCTACAACGCTTAGTTTTGGAGATATTGTACAGTTTCAACTTAAATGGTCCACTTGTTTAAAACTTTAATAGTACCAAAACATGCAATAATACGTATTGATGTAGATGAGATGGAATTTTTAAGAGTAGTTGCTGGATATCTATGCTATAAAAAGGAGCATACATATTTACAAATATTAAACTAGAAACCAAAATAGAACAATATAGGCAAAAACCCAAAGTAACTGTAATTTGGAACCGAAACAGATAGATACGATTCATAAACCTTGTGAGGTGATGATGGTGGTTATTATTATTATTATACTGTTGCATAATTACATTAGCTTTAGTAGTCAGAAAGTGTTGGTAAATAAATTGACTCTTATCGTCCGCCTTATTAGTATTATCATGATTGTTATTTTAACTGCAGAAGTGAAACCAAAATTAAGAACGTTATCGATGATATCAAGAGGTTTAATGGACATTATTTGGAGAAATAAATATATGAGCAAAGAGAGAAAAATCAGAATATATAAAACCTGCTTCAGAGTGACGACATATGTGTGTTACATCAAACGCATTGATGATAAAAGACAAATGAAGAAATAAGGAGTAGATATACATGGGACAGACTTTATGAGATGGGTAAAATGAATGAGAAAAGAATGTAAAGATCATGTTAATAGAATGGATGAAGATTGTCTTCCGAAACTTGCGATGAACCTAAAACCAGACGGACTACGACCAGTGGGAAAACCGCCAACGCGATAGAAACAAGGTTTATTACGAATAGAATAAGACAGAATAAAACAAACAGGACATTGTCCTTAATTAAGATTATTACTATTATTATCATAATCATCTTAGCGTTTACAACAAGCCTAAATATGCAGCCTGTTATCAAATAGCTGGAATTGTGCAAGACGGAAGGCAAGAAATTGACGCTTGGAGAGGGCAAAACTACAAATTATAATACCAAATTAAATCCCTCGTTCCTATATGGGGCGCTTTTCTGCTCCCAAGTGTACGTATGTATAATAATCATTTACTTCCACCTATTTACAGAAAACCATTTAAATGATTATGTTTTAAGACTTATAGATGCTGCAGCACCTTTACAGTATTTAATAATTGTGTATTATGAATGTTTATGACGTATTTTACAAATGAGTAACATTAATTTTATGTTGATCCTGGAAACATTTAATACAGTTTCCTTACCAACCAAACCCAAAATTAACATAGACAAAGACGGGAACTACCAAAGATCAAGTACTGAATCTGCGAATGTTTCGAGTTTATAGATAACGCTTTCAATTCTCTAGCTCTCCTCGCCCCCATTTCCCTCATACATACTCACACAGATACAAAATTTGCCGATATTCGTGGGGTTCAGGTAGGAAACAAAGCAATTTCAGAAGCGCACATAGCTCTGACAAACACACCCTCAAATATTTATTGGAAAATGGTTCGTTAATTTACTATATCCACAAAACCTAAGGGAAGCACTGTGTTTATCAAATTGCAATTAGTTCACTTTGCAGCCCGTCACAAACACAACTCCTATAAATGGGCCACTTTTAAGGCCCTGAAAATTTTATTCTGCTTTTATGTTAACGGATGATTGGCTTTATGCGAAACTCTCATAGTGTGTTCGAAAATACCGCGACCGATCTGCAAGGCTAGAAACTCCAGTTTGCAATATACTAAAGTGTTCTAATTTTCTGAATCTTTTTGGTATTGTGCTCAAAATAACTTCATATGAAGCACCCATAACTGAAAATAAAGCCAACGAACGTAAACACAACAAATTTAGGTCTCTTATTAGCAAAGTACGAGGGGCGTCCAATAAGTAAGTTTCCCTATTTTGTAAAAAAACATTACCCTAAAAACATTACCCACAATTGATCATGTTAAGCTAATTTTATTTATATTGTACAATTCCTCTGTTACTTTTCTACATAGTCAACATGTTTTTCCAAGCATTTTTGTGGACGTAACACAAGTTTTTCCTAGAGAGTGTTATACCAGGTCGGGTCCTGTGCTCGCAACCAGCTGTTCACTGATTTGACTTCATCATCGGTGTAAAAAGTGCTTACCTTTGAGTTGGAGGGGCAAGCTCCGGTGAATACGAAGGATAAGAGAAAACTTCCAAGTTGAATCTTGACCCAGGCGGAGCTCAGAAAATTCAACTGGGAAGTTTTCTCGCATCCTTCATATTCACCACATCTTTTCCCAAGTGATTTTCACATGTTCCCCTGACTCAAAGGTAATCATGGAGGTAACCACCTTAACACCGTAACGAAGATCAATCAGAAGTAAACAGCTGGTTGCGAGCACAGGACCCGGCCTGGTGCAACGCTGGCTTGGAAAAACTTGTGTCACGTCCCCAAAAATGCTTGGAAAAACATGTGACTTGGTAAAAAAGTAACAGAAGGATTGTACAATATAAATAAAATTAATTCAACATGATCAATTGTGTGTAATGTTTTTTTATAAAATAGCGAAATTTACTTATTGGACACCCCTCGTACATTAACTGGAGTAATCAATTATTATAGGGTTGTTCCAAGCTAAGAACATGAGAGATTCCTACTGGATTCAAATAGCATCCGTGGAAATTCGTAAAATATTATAATCGCCCCAGTCTTAGAATCCAACTTGATGTAAACACATTACGTCATTAACTAGCCGCGATTCGCAGGAAATCAAGCACAATTACAACATCCACGATTATCTGTGGCTTTTCAAGAAGTATGTTCATCAAGCAAAGTCCAAAACTTTTACTTAGTATGAAATAGTAAATAATGTGAATAGTAAAACTAAATAAGATTATAGCTGCCGTTTGTGTGTGATATCATTCACCTCCCTTCGTGATGAACATAGTTGCTTCTACGGCGACTAACAATAAAGGCGAAAATAGTAAAACATTCTAAAGGTAAGTCGTTAAAAGCGGCGAGTAACGAACTGTGTTGAATGTTTCTAACAAACTAATGCAGGATAACTGTCGTTGTGAATAACACTGTTAAACTGCCGCACAGCAAGGAATGATGGGAAGCGACATAATTTTTAGTGGTCTATTTAAGCATGCGACGCATCCGCTATGTATTGGGAAATCAGTTCGACCAGATTGTTTCCACGTTTGTTACGACAGCAATCCCTGTGTGTTTTACTATGGCTACAAACCCTTAACCCTAAAAAGCAGACGAACACGGCGTTGGAGTGGACACCGTACAAGGTTCGTGTCAGTGTGTTTAGTAACCATTTTGGGAAATTGTTTCTTCTTGTCAGGATCTTTGTAACATCCCAAATTGTACTCCTAATACGAATTTCTTCTATAAAATATTCCATGCTTGATAAAAGCCTGAACGATGAAAATCAGATCACCCTCGTCACAGTGAAAGCGCAAACCACATTAAAAAAATCTGTGTTACACTCACATGGCTTTCTCTACTCTTGTACAAACTATTTTTACAAACGCTTATTCTCCATATGCTTCATGTTAATCGAGATATCGAATTGTTAATCTTATTGCTAATTTGTTTGTACATGCACGGGGAATTGGTAGGCTTTAAGCGATAATCAAATATTTTAAGAGCTGGTTGCTATGTGGAGTATTCCATTCTCTTTGCATTACCACTAAAAAAATGAATAACGAATTTGAGAAAAAGTATAAGTATTGGAAATTTAAGGGAATAACAAGCAATATCTCGAAAATGGTTCACTGAACAAAAAAAAATATATGACATAAATTGTGTATTTTAACGCGATCTACATTTTTTGTGTAGTAAAATTTTGTCTATCTCTTATGGTTTACCAGTTATGCAAAAATCTTTCACAATGAAGAATACTTTGGGAGACATTCCCAAAAAATTCAAGATATACATTTCATTTGTCATGAAAATATCTTAAACATATGATATTTTAATCAAAATCGCTACAGCCATTTTTGAGAAAATTAAAGTTTTCGAAAAATGTTCCATGTAAAGGGTAATCTGGTTTGGGGGATTTTCTTGAAAATCTTCGTGTCGCATCTCTGGAAGATACTGAACCTCAATACCAAGTTTGGTGTTTATCCGACTGTTTGTTTCTGATTTATGCTGTTCACAGACACACACACACACACAGACAGACAGACACACACAGACACACACACGGACATGTCTCCAAAAATGCTTTTTTTGGATTCAGGGGGTCTCAAAACATATATTTCCGGTGAAATCTCGGTATCGAATTTTTAGGTGGAATACAATACTTCCCCTACTTACTATACGTAGTAGAGAAAGTTAAAAAAGTTCTGAATTTCCCAAAGTGGCAGCACTGACTCGCTCACATTGCGACAACGCGACGTGCATAAAAAGGGTCATATACACCCATGTATATTGAGATAATGCGACTGTCACATGTATCGTACGAACTGAAAGACCATGCAACGTTTTTGAGGTCGTACGACACAGAATATTGTGCGTCTGTTGCGTCGCATGGTAAAACTGCTTACATTTAATTCAGTACACGACACGAAATCGCATGTATAAATGGGGCCTAACTGTAAATTAATCCGGTATTTTCGAGGGCTGCAGAAATAAGGGAAACGGGAGCATTGCGAACACCAAGGAAGAAAACAAACAGACGTAAGGTAGAATTTTAGAAAAAATCAGATCACTTTATCAACTGTGCTATTCGTAGGAAAGTGCACGGGTTTTCTCTGAGTAACGAACCGCCAACGTTAAGCAAGTCTCAAATTATGTCAACAATGATCCTACATTGTCTTCTGTTAAGCGATCCGCCTTTCATAAATTACTGCTAGAAATTGGACTTGGCATGGAGAACCAAATTTTACAACTCTTTCGGTAGTGGTGCAGCTATAGATTAACGTGAGTTTTACTTTAACTGTTCTGTACTTAATTTCAACACAGTTTTTATTTCGGGTTTATTATTATTATTATTATTGTTATAGTTGGAATAGTACATAATTCCATCATTCTATTACATTATAAACATGAGACAAGAATCAATGTGGCATTTGTTTGTGTATCTTGCTCACAGCTGATAAGGACACGAGACTAATACGGTAGGATACAAATTGTTTTGTTTATATCAAGTCCGATTCTAAGACTGGATCGAATATACGTATCTATACGCACAGTTTTTACCTTCTCTGCCATCTGCCTATAGGAAGGAGCGGAAGTATTGCATTCCACTCAAGAACCGATACCCGGATGTCACCGGAAATGCATATTTTGAGGCCCCTGAACCAAAAACTCCTTTTGAGCCTGTGTGTGCATGTGAATGGTATAACTCAAGAACGACATGTCGGATAAATACCTAACTTGCTTAAGTTTAGCATCTTCCAAAGGTGCGACTAAAGTTCTTTTTTTTTCTTTTTTTCTTTTTTAAAGAATACCTCTACGAGCGGAACTACCCTTTACATTGAAACATTTTCATTACTTTTTTATTAAAAAAAAGTCTGATGTGATATATTCACCTGACTTTCTCTACTGACTATAATTTATTTTTATACAGCTTCTACAAACTATTCCTATGCAAGCTTAGTTTTCTATCTGCTTAATATTGGTCGAGATAAATATTTACCGATATAGTTTTATTACACACTTCAACATTTCTGTGTAGGTAATAGAGGAAACCGAATCGATACTCATCCGTTTTAAAGCACTTTGTTTTAAACTTCCATACTGTTTTCATAACACCGCGAGAAACAGCTGAATAATGACAGGATTTAAAATAGAGTACAAGTGCTGAACAATTGAAACCAAAATTAACGGATATTTCAGAAATGGCTGATGTCACAAAAATGTTACTTGAAGTAAATTGTGTATTTCAAAGAGATCTAAATTTTGTATAATTTGAATATATAGTTTATTTGTTATTTAAATATCTTAAATACATGGTAATTTTCATTAAAATCGCTAGAGCCAGTTTTTAAAAATTAAAACATTTCGAAAAATGTGCCATGTAAAGCATAGTTTGTGTTGGGGGATTCTCTTGAAACTTTTTGTGTCGTATATTTGGAAGATATTGAACTTCAATACCAAGTTTGATATTTATCATCCCAGTTTTCAGACTGAACCAAAGCAACCGGACGGAAACCGGAAGATTCGTGGTACAAATCCTGGCTATGGTACGGAATTTTTCAATCTGGATCTACCTTTCTAATCTTATCCTGCACATGGATTGCGTAAAAACACAATTAATTACCATTTGCTGACCTAATGGTTAGTTAAACCATGAAACCCAGGACTTAAAGTACTTACGAAATTGTAAGTTGCCGTTGGGGTATGTCATCTCAAAATAATTTGAGATCTACTTGTGGTTTATCGGGGACACGCTTGTCACTTTCCAAATATTAGTAGAAATTCAGGTTAAGTTTGAATGACTCTGTGGAGAGATGAGATATATTTCTAATTTACGGAAGTTCGTAATACTCACAATATTATTATTATTATTATTATTATTATTATTAATTAACAAGTTGGAGGATCAACTGGGCAGGATTGCATTAAACTACTTAAGGTAATATGTTTATCAATAAAAATTCATGCATTCTACTTACTCTACGATGGACATCAGTCTCAAATTGGTATCTGAATACTCACCTGAAACACAATAGAAAATGTATCATTAATACCTTATTAATTTTATTTATGAACCAGTACAAGAAATAAAATTTCTGCGGAAACATGAATAAACCAGAAAACCATCCAGGTTTTCCATAACTGAAAATCCTTTTATTTATATTCTGTTCGAATCAATTTTTTAGAAGAGCACGCGACTGGATTAATATCTGAGCATAGCTAATTGCATTTAAAGACTGAGAATTTGATTTACTTTCAGGCACATATTTATTTACTATGACTATGTCGGTGCTAGGAAAGCAGAAATAGCTATACTATAATATCTATTCTTCTAGGATAGCTATTCAAAGCTTATTTTGCGAAAGCCATGTGTCTCACTGCAGAAGGTCTTCGGCTTCGCTAGAGGTAGGAAAACAGTTATCTACTAGATTTCAAATAACAGTAAAGCATGTCCATAAAAAGCACGATTGAAAGGCACAATGCACTTATTCCACTGTTACTTGTCTGACTGATTCTTTCGCACAAGTCGTCATCCTCTTTCCATTTACAAAGAGAAAGAAGGGACTTCTCTGCTTTCCAACATGCACACTCAAATTCATATCATACTGTTAACAACAATACATCAGCATAGTTATCATAACTGCTCACTTAATTCGTGTTAAAAGAAAGCATATATTCAACATTATAGTAACTGACAGGTATGTTAATATGTTCCAAAATGGCATCTCAGGTAATTCATTTTCACATGTGTATCATAAGAGGTGAATAGCATAACTAAAGCCTATTGGCCGGCAGAGTTTAGTGTGCGTTGTTCTCTATCGCAACTTGGCAGCAGGGACTGCTCCAGTCTCGCGTCATATACATACATGTAACGATTGTACTGTAATATAACGTACGTTACTTTTGGAATCGGTTATAATTATACTCAAATGATTGCGTTAATGCAGAGTTGGGAGACTCTTATTTTACATCCATCCCCGCTTTTTTGACAGTTTGCATTCTCGGTTGCGTTATTTTTTTGCTACCTGTAGAGCATGTTTTGCATAAAGGTGCTCACTGGCAATTTTAGACTGGCAGAATTTGAGACGTGTCGTATGGACATCAGAACACACGTCTTCTCCGTGGAAGTGATGCGTGGCTCTGGAGTTATTATCTGGAACGGTCAGTGATCACCGCTACCTCTACGATCTTTCTCTAGTCCTTCAGTGCATCTTCATACCTCACCAACACGCTAATGACAACGTCACTTCTCCACCGTTTCTTAATCTTCCTTAATGCTTCTTAGTATAAATATAGCAAAATTGCAGTTTTTATTTACCACTTAGCAATCATGTGCTTGTTAAACGACATGAATTCATGTCGATATTCTGCTACGTTTTTGAATGAAACAAAACCGGTCTCGTATATCCGGCAATATGTTTATACTCGTCATAAATTCCTAGCATTTGAAGCCCAGAAGTCACAAACACATGCACTTTCTTAACTATTTCTTAATGCCTTCGTGGGAAGAAATCATATTTTTTATTGTAACACTAAGTTCCCAACAATCCTCCATAGTTACCAACGCTCCCCATTTGGCTCTCGCATTTGAGGGGAACAATTTTTCCCTTTGTCACAAGCCCGCGACTCAAAGCCCACCCTAAACCTTACTCTCCCCTTACCCTTCCTTCCCAACGAATATCTTACCCACCTATCACCCTTCCGCGAGTGCTCCTGATTTGCCCTCTAAACCTCAGTGTAGGTACGCTTTATATGTATTTTCTTATCTCTCTCTATAAGTAAACGCGTAGAGGGTAGGCCTAGGTATAAGATTTAGCAGCGTTACTACATCTTGGAGGGTGCAAGGAAAAGGGTTGGGAATTTTAATGGATGGGAGCTTAAATAATGACTCAGTGGTATTTCATTCCCCTCAGAGAGATAGGTAGATTCCATCATTTTCAACTCAGTTCTTGGACAGGTTTCATAAAGCTCGCAGATAATTTCCTTTCGGTACTACCTTCCAGTGATATGAATATGTAAACGAATATGTGGTTTGGCGAGGAAGTATTCAAAATTCTTTCAGCATGCAACACATTTTTAAGGGAATGTATAAGTGCTTTAGTGCAAACTAAAAGTTTGAGGAGCAAAGCAGTTGCAGCAAATAAGGTTCCAAAAATAAGCTGTTTTCATGATCGTTGCGAACATGCGCTTACGAGCCTCCACTGAAAAACTGCATGTTTATAAGCAGTGTACATTTTCCTCCTTGAGAATTAGAAGCAGCGAGATGTTTCTCTTTATTTAGAGAAATATTGCCGAGAGGTGGAGTAGTAACTAATTCATAATCCACAGGACGTATACTTACACCAGAGGTGGCGAAAACGTGACTCGCGAGTTGTTTTGACTCGCTGCATTGGCGGCACTTTATCACATATTCCCAACTATCCTAAGAATGGCTCTTACGCGTACTCATGTTTATAAATATTTTTTACTTCTGTTATCAAGTATTTTCAATCGTCTCAGTTACCTCAATCAGCTATGATACGTCCAGTGTGCATTACTGAAGAAAATATATTGGGTGATTATTATATTCTTTGTCGATTGTTTACAACTTCAATATATTTAGAAACAAACAAATACTTTTCGTAAAATTAAGCACAAAACATATCGTGATGCTGCATTAACTCCTGCTATGATAAAACTCTTGGAAATCGAAACCCCGACTAGCATCACCACTCCAGCAAATACAACAAAATGGATACATATATTTCCCATTACCAGCGAATGTTTCACGAAATTTGTGGCATGCACCAAATACTGATGGATCTAAAATGAATGGTAGTAGAGGTTGTCCTGAACATATAATTTCTTAGTCTTCCGAATTACCTCTCTATATTCTCCTGTAAACTTCTTGCCATAAGATTTGCCCTGGAATACACAATGAAAGCTGAACACTGTTGTTATATCATCTTCATTGACTCCATAAGCGCAATTCTAGCTCTTCAGCAGAGGTCACCCAGAAACTCTTTAGTGCATAACATTTTAGAGCTGTATAATGAGATAAAAGCGTGCAATACACGTGTGACAATGGCATGAATACCATCCCACGTGGGAATGAAAAAGCTGATGAAGCAGCTAAAGAAGCAACATGCCACTCTCCAAGCCTGGCCGAACTCAAAGTTCCGCATCACAACTTCCAAAATTTCCTACAGTATGAAATATGTAAGTTATGGAAGTTATACTGGAGTTCCACATCCAATAGTAAACTAATCGCCTTAAGCTCCCATCCTAGTTTCAGTTACCCGATAAAATACCTAATTCGCCGTGAGCAAGTACTTCTCAGCAGGCTACGTATCGGACATACTGCAATTACCCATTCATATCTCCTTGGAAAAGATCATCAGCCTACATGCAAGCACTGTCACTCCATTCTCACAGTTCAGCATATAGTTGCAGAGTGCCCTATCTACGATGTTCATCGGCTTCAGCGTGATATTCCTGCTAACCTCTCGGTGACTTGAATGATCCAACTATCTGTCATAACATAGTGGAGTTCTTAAAAGAAATAAAATTGTATAATGTTATATAATCAAAGTTGTAATTTGTTTCAAAATATTGTAACCTTTAAAATTTATTGTAGTCGCGTTATGACTTAAGTGCTAAAAGACAATAATAAGTTTAAAAAAAGAAACTGTGCATTTTCTTAAAGCACAAAGTACAAGATCCGGATGAACAAATAAATAAATAACTAAAAAATAAAGCAAATAAAATACTAAAGCTTTATTTTAACAAATTATTTATTATATATGTGTTGTATTTCTATTCTCTTAGCGTCAGTATAACATTGTATTTCCTTCCACATGTTACGGATATTATAGACTTCCCACACCTGTCTTAGGTTTTAATATCAGCGAAAATCAAATATCAACATTAACACCAACCAGCCCTTTTATTTTATGATATATAGTTTTATGTGGCGATATTACTTCTTTTATTTGAGCATAATTGTATTGCCAAGGAGCCTGTTCAAAAATTAAATATCATGTTTAGCATAATTTAAACTTGTAACATATTCTGTTACATCCACTATAAAACCTCATAAGCCTGGAAACCACGGAAAGCAAAGCACCTCTTTGTAGGAAAAAGAAAACTAATTAACCTTGAAATGGTTTAATAGGGCTATAAATGACCAAGTACTATGGAACATATTTCCAAAGGTGCCACACTTGGTATTCATTAATCATGTGAATGTTACACATCAAATTTTTCCTTTCTCTAACACTTGCCTATATGGATCATTGCTGTGGAGCAATCATGTTTCTGCCAATAAAATATTTATTTTACAGAAGCGAACTATTAGAATAATAACTCCAATAACTCATTGCAAACACCTGTTTGTCAAACTAAGTATTTTAACGCTGACATCAGTTTTCATCATAGACTGTCTACTTTGTATTAAGAGGAATATTAGCAACTACACTTATGTGACTCATACATGGTTATTCTAACGTGCGAGAAGAAATGTGTATATACATAAATGTAGATATTCTAAGACTGTAAATAGATTTGAGACTGTATCACATGAGCTATGTAATACATAGCAGCTTACCAGAAGCATAAAGCAACTCGCGCTACTTGTGTTTATAATATTAACACCGGCATCAAATACTTGATATTGTCTAGATGAGCCCTATACTAATATTAGATTATAAATAATAGTTATTTTATGTAATGCGTTGCTATCACTTTTATGTTCTAACAATAAAGGTCAATATCAATACAATAAGTAGAGGAAGTATGGTATTCCGCCCTAAAATTCCATTTCGATATTTCACCGAAAATACACGATTTGAGGTTCCCTTCATAAACATACTAAAACGTATCCTACATATTTGCTTTACTGAGCATATCTTTGTGAACATCATAACTCAAAACCGAAAATTTGAATGGATTCCAAAGTAAGTATTTAAGTACAATACATTTCAATAACGCGACACGACAAGAAAATCCGCCACACTCCGAGCTATTTTTAACCTGGAAATGTTTTCTCTATCTTTTTACCTTCTCTACCACGTTACCTAGTAGGTAGAGAAGGTATTGCATTCCACACAAATATTCTATACCGAGATTTCACCGGAAATACATGTTTTGTGGTTCCCTAAATCTAAGAAAGCATTTTAGAAAACTGCCCGTTTGTGTCTGCGCATCTACGAACAGCACAACTGAAAAACGAAAACTCCGATAAATAACAAACTTGGTATTTAAGTTCAGTACCTTCCAGAGATGCGATACTAACATTTTCAAGAAAATCCCCCATCGACAACTACCCTTTACATGGAACACTTTTCGAAATGTTTGATTTTCTAAAAAATGGCTCTAACAATTTTGTTAAAATAGCATATATTAAAGATATTTACATGAGAAATAAAACGTATGTCTTGAATTTTCTGGGAACAGCCTATTAAGTCCTTTTCATTCGGAAACAATTTTGTATAATCTTGTATAACTGCTAAACGTTAAGCGACAGACGAAAACGTGCTACACAAAAAATGTAGATCTTTAAAAAACACAATTTATTTCTAATACGCTTTTTTGTGTCATACGCCATTTCTTATATACCCGTTATTAATGGTTCGAATTGCTCATTAGTTGGCCATTCTTTAAGTCTCGTCGATGTTCAGTTGTTTCTCGCGATTGCATGGAAACAGTATGGAATTTTAAGGTCAGCATATAGCTTCCAGTTCTTAAACATTTGAGTATCGCTGTCCTCTTTGTAGATATCCATAACGAAATGTGTAATGTATCTAGTTTTTCAAAGGTTTATTAGGATTAAAATATAGAAGTAAAAATAAGCTTTAGTAAGAATAGTTTGTATAATCATTAATAAAACACAGGGTAGATGGCACTAACGTTTTTTTATTAAGTTATCGTGCATTTAAGGTATTGGCATAGTATAAAACGTTATTTTCTGCGAACAGCCTGTGAAGTGCTGTTCAGTCTAGCTGTATTTTGTACAATTTTTTATAACTAGCAAACCTGTGCGATAAAGAAAAACTTGCTTGTAAAAACTGCATTTTTCGTTAAAACACATTATCTATGTCGCGTAACCATTCATTGCTATTCGTTTGAATTTTTCAATACTTGTATTTCGAAGTGCCAAGCCACGGTTCGTTTTTCCTTCTCGTGATGCCATTCAAAGAGTATGCAAGCCAACCTGTGCAGACCGGCTTTTTACGGAACTCACTAGCGCTCATCTGACATTCCTACAATAAAATGTGTAATGAAAGTAAAACATATTTATGCAAATGTGCTAATATCCGGATTAACATGAATTAGAAAGAAAAATCATTGATGTTACATTCACATAACTTTCTCTACCCCTATATTTATTAGTGGGTATACAAATTATTCTTATTAAAGTTAAAATTTCTATCTAGTATCTACTTCATTTTAATCGAGATAAACTTCTCCAGAAACAGCTAAGTTACACATTTCGTTACAGTACAAAGGGAATAGAGATAGTCACATGTTTAAAACAGGGCGTTATATGCTGGCTTTAAAAGTCCATACTCCTCCCATGCACCGCGAGAAACAACTGAAAATGGACGGGATTTGAAAAGAATGGCAAAATACTGAACAAATCCAACCATTAATAACGGTTATCTTGCAAATGGTTGATGTGACAAAAACATTATTTGTATAGTACTTTTTGTATAGTACGTTTTCGTCTATCGTTTAAGGTTTATCAGTTATACAAGATCATACATAATTCCTTCCGAATGAAGAGAACTTCATAGGCTATTCCCAGAAAATTCATTGTCATTGTCATTTAAATATCTTTAATGGATATTATTGTAATCAAAATTGTTAGAGCCATGTTTTAGAAAATAAAAAAATTCGAATAATCTTACGTGTAAATGATAGTTTGGAGTATGCGATTTTCTCGAAAATGTTAGTGTCGCATCTTTGAAAGATGCTGAAACAACATAACAAGTTTGGTATTTATACGGCTATTTGTTTTTGAGTTATGCTGTTCACAGACACAGACACAGGGTCTTTTTCTAAAAATGCCTTTTTTTAATTCAAGGGGGTTCAATCTCCATATCGAAATTTTGGTTAAAATGCAATACCTTCTCTACCTACTAGGTACGTGGTAATGTAAGAATAGTTTGTAGAAGAGATTTTAAATAAACGATAGTGGTAGAGAAAGTCATGTGAATTAACACATGAAATTATATTTATTATTATAAAAAGTAAGTCAATATGATGCAAATTCAGTTCAAAAAATTCTTTTCGGTATCATAAAAAGTCTTAATTTCATTATTTACTTTAATAATACTTATAAGGGATTTCTTGTAGTGAATAAACATCCAGCCTATAATGTTTTTCTCCTTTCATATCTGATTTTCCTGTAAGCGGAAGCGAGGAATGCAATTACGATTGCAGAGGGTGTATTTGATGCAAAGGGATTCACAATACTTCGCATCAACAAGTGAATCAACTATTTCCGTAAAAGGCAGCAGCTCGTAGAAACTTTGAGCCCTAAGACATCAAAAGCGGCGAGAAAATAACCAACGCTCTGAAGAGCCCAGGATCCAAGGGGAATTAAGTGTAAACACAGTATTAACCTAAAAACCTACTGCCCTGTTAGTTGCTGATATAATGTACAAAGTTTTGTAGTAATACAAACCTCAAATATTCAAAAAGCTCATAAAGACTGCGTCAAATTTATTATCAAAGCCACGCCGTAGATTGATGTGTTTAAGAAGAAGTAAAATGCGTTGTAACACAGATGGAAGGGGAATTCCGTGACATACGTAACTTCTACTCCAGTTGAAATCTGGGCCCAGTGCAATGATAAAAATAATCCATATTTATAGCCTGCAGAATTTTTAATTTAAAAACCACAATTGAGAGCATTGTTAAAATATATTTCCATTGCTAAAATTATTTTTGCATTATGTATATTAGGTTAATTAGCCTTATTTCTTTTTTCTTAGTTTTCTATAGTTACTATAAGTGTTAATTACCTTTTTCATGACCAAAACAAATAGCGACATACAACTTGAAAAATTTATAACTATCTGAAAATTCAAATCAATAACAAAGAGTACCTCGCAAATGGTTTAGGCCACAAACAATTTTATTTGATATAAATTGTGAACCTTGAGGCAGTAGTTTTAACACTTAAATGATTTCAGTCAAATTATATAATATGTAAATTAAATAACAGCCCGCCTTGAAGCAATATGTGTATATAATAATTTGTAAAATGTATGTAACAGTCATTGCATATGCTTATATTATTTTAAGCATGTTCAATAATGTTATGTGAATGTATTACGTAATTTAATAATGTAGGAGCTGTGAGAAATACGCTTAAAGTTGCTAACAATGAGGTAACATTGATGCAATAATGAGTAAGGAAGTTTAAATGCAACTAGTCATTATTAGAGCAGCAATAATGTAAATTTTGAGACAGTTTAAAAATAGCCAATCAACAACCAGAAAAAGCTTTACTTAAATGCAGGTATTCTATTGGAGTAGCATTAGCGAATCAGAGACTTGAAATACAGAAACTTACAAGTTTAGACGGTTGAAATCAATTCGGTTGCCTCCAAACAGTGCTCATAACCAGACGTGTTGCCTGCAGACAGTGCTCATAACTGGATGCGTTGCTTGTGCGTCCTCGAGAGATTTAATACGTATTCGTGTGAAACGAAAAATAGTTTATTTATTAAAAAGTGTAATTAATTAATAAAAATAATCTCACAGCTCTCTACATCAGTGAAGTGTTATTTAAATCATATCAAGTATTAATAAAAAGGAGTGAATTAAAACTTTATATCTGTGTAAGCCTACATTCTTAGTCGTACCAAAACCCTGCCAAGAGAAACGTGTCTCTAACAAATACTGACGCAGCCGAGGCAAACATAAATATAACATTTAAAGAAACAGTCAAATTATAAAGTTAATATTTTTTTTTAAAATTGGGGCAAAGGCCACCTGAAAGTACATTTAGGGGCGAAGGCTACCGGAAACTGTTTACTATACGTGCGGTTGCAACTATTATATGTTCGGCTCCCCAACGGCTGAAATATAATACAACTCATTCAATACAACGTAAAGAACAATTCAACGTAAAGAACAATTCTACTTCAAATAACAATACAAACTATCTCAAATTGACGCCCAAAACTAACAAATACTGAAGCAACCTCCCTCTTCAGCCTTAATGAGGCTTACGTTTTTTGTCTATACCTTATGGTTTACAAATGAAGAGGACTTTACAGGCCATTTGCAGAAAATTCAATATATACCTACATTTTATCCGTCATGCAAATATCTTAAACGTAAGATATTTATGATATTATGATACATACAGGATGGACCATTTAAGTTGAGACTGAACAATATCTCCAAAACTAAGCGTTGTAGAACGAAATGTCTTCAATAAAAGTTTCTTGATATTATGTGGGAAAATGAATGCCATTAGTCATGTTTTGTTTGGAGGACGTTATGGCAGTCATGTTAGGGTCAATTCATTTTTTTAAAATGGGAACCTATAGTTAGGGTCAAACTAAATTGACCGTAAAATGACCATCATAACGTCCTCCAAATAAAACACAACTAATGGCATTTACTTTCATATTATCAAGCAACTTTAATTCAAGAACTTTCCTTCTACAACGCTTAGTTTTGGAGATATTGTGTAGTCTCAACTTAAATGGTCTACTCTGCGTATTATGATGGTATTATAATCAAAATCGTTAGGTAATTTCTGATAAAATAAAAACTAACGAAAATGATTGCGTGAAAAGGTAGTTTGGATTGGAGGAGTTTTCTTGAATATCATCGTGTCCCACCCTTTGAAGGTGCCGAATTTTCGATTTTGAGTGATGCTGTTCATAGACACATCCACCAGACAACACAGATATCCACCCACAGATACAATGCTTTTTTTGGCGGGGAGAGTTCATGGATCCCAAAACAAGACGTACTTCCGCTGACATCTCCATTTCGAACTAGCAGGTGGAATGCAATTCTTTCACATACTTTACACACTACAAGTAGATGTACAGAAAGTAAGATCATAAAGACTGAGGTAACTTTACAGCAGGTTTTTCAATGGTGTGTAAAACCCGAAATAATTGTGGTGGAAATATGTTGTGGAATATTTATAACAAATCTGTTTATGGTCGGTTATTATTTCCAGTTACTCCGGGCTATCATGTTAAAACATGCCCTATTTTGTGATTATGTACTAGACGAAAACCTCTTGTAATAAACAACGTAGCACTATATTTGAAGCGAATCTTGGCATTTTATATGTTGGGAGATATTAAACGCCAGTCCTTCTCCAAATCAGTAATGGCTTTACGTAATGTTTGCAGACCAAGAGTGCCGATATTAAATTTTACTTTTCTGCACAGAAGCGGGAACGTTTGGACAGGGAACCCAGAAAAACGACAACCTAAAATATTTTTCTTCTTAATTAAAACCATGGAATAATACTTAGTTCTGATATCGGGTGGTGTCGGATTGGAGGAAAATAAATGTATCCAACCCAAACTAAACTCTTTACCAAACTTATATTCTTACAAAAAAATGCCGTTTCTGAACAGGGAAAAACGGGGAAAACTTCTGTAGCAACTAAAACGAAAAATTATCTTTATCAGAATAAAAAAGGAAAGAGAGGCGGAAGAAGGGAGTTTGGGCTTTAGAATTCCATTTAGAAAACTTTTTACTGCGGTGTGTTCTAGTTTTCTTAAAATACAGCAGAGTTTTCTTCTCTCTTTTTCATTTTACTACCCCCTTCCCCTTCCTAACGCGCTTGCCGAACATTAAAATCCACAGTCTAAATGCTAATAGATGACTCTTTTCAGTTATTAATTCTGCAGCCAGAGAGAATTATCGTATTGCTTTCTTGTTAAACGTTTTTTTAAAGAAGTTAAGTAAATTTCCAGACCGCCTCATTGTGTTCTTTAACTCTCGGCGCAAGAAATGTAAACTATGGAAACATGCTACTGCTACTGGGAATGACATCTGTGGGTAATAAAGGAAATAAATTTATGCGAAGTAAGGTCGCGAGGTCAAATCCTAAACACAACACCCTAAAATTCACTTTTAGCTCATTCCGTACAATTTAAGTTTTAGTTTTATACAGTGTTGTGTAATTATACCCTTATAATTCACTCTAACATGCATTAACAGCTTAGCTTTTGCTGTTTCTCGTTTCGTACTCTGAAGATTGTTTCGCACAATCTTCTGCACACATGAAATACGTATGCAATTTTGCCTAATATTATACTTTAAGACAAAATATTTTCTATGTTACATAGCTGAAATACTCAAGCTATGTAAGAGACCTATATTTTTCATTGATTTTTTCCCCTTTAAACAACGAATGAGCAGAACTGAACTATTAGATTTACAGTTACACATTCATGTGCAAAGAAACACAGCAATGTGAAATAAAAAAAAATACGTTACTTAAGTTATCCACTCAAAAACATTCCCCTGCTCCACTTTACCAACTAGAAAACTGCCTTTTCAGTTTTTTTTCCTTCCATCTTTTAACTCATGCTCCTAATTTCTTTAAAAAATTTGGTTTATAATAATGCTGTTTTAGGCAATTTTTTGGGGGAGTGCTTATTTAACATCTTTTATTTAGATTATACAGTGATGCACCTGTATATAAGAAACAATGACATGTGGTCTAAGTTGCATAATAGTCTTTCTGTACCATCTACTGAGGTAATATTGCTGATGGAATCCTGAGTTTCATATTAAACTTCCTCTGCCAGCTAATTGTTTGATAGTGATTTAACAACATGATGGACTTTTGCAAGTAGGGAGTTGTTAGAAACATTGAAATAAAAAGTTACAAGCAAAATTACATACTTTTTGTTCAGCATCCAATATAGGGTAGTTAATATTCGAACCCACTCGCGACCTCTCTCTCTACTGCGAGAGACAATCGGCATTCGCCGGGGAAATTACGCCGGCAGAGGCGGACTAAAATCCTTAACTTATAATAGATGCTGTAAATGTTGACCTTCTGCTCTCAAACAGGCAGCATATCCGTTCACTCTCGGAAGCTCAGCAGCAGGAATTCTTGTGATGAAACGCCTCATTATGATCAGAAAATTGGAGTGTGGTGTGCGATAAGTGCTAGAAGAATAATAGGGCCCAGATTTTTTGATGAAACAATAAATGCAGAGCGATATCAGAGGTTAATTCTGAGGTCATTTTGCAATCGCTTGGCATAAGAAGAGAAATCGTATGGTTGGTTCCAGCAAGATTCTGCAACAGCACATACGGCTGCCGAATCATTACATGCAATAAGAGTGGTGTTTTATGACAGAATAGTTAATGTTGTTTTGTGAACCCCTCGTTCTCCTGACCTAACGAGTTGTGATTTTTATTTATGGGGTTCTTTAAAAGACAAAGTGTATCGTTCCAATCCTCGCACACTACAGGAACTTAGAGAAAACATTGTGCAAGAAATCACAGGAATTGCTGCTGCTGAGCTTCGGAGTGTGAGCGTGAATATTTACACGAGATACGGTGTCTGTTTGAGTACAGAAGGTCAACATTTCCAGCATCTATTATAAAGTAAGGATTTTAGTCCGCCTCTGCCGGCGTAAATTCCCCGGCGACTGCCGGCTGTCTCGCGCAGTAGTGAGAAACCGCGAGTGGGTTTGAATAAAATTTAATAACCCTTTATATTATGTTTTCTGTTTGTGGCTCTTGTATTTAGTGGGTTTGCACCTTTACACTATACTCAAATCCATTTATATACGTAATTTTAATTATTCCTTTTTATGGCACTAATAATGAAAGCAGATGTTTTAATATAAGATACTCAATTAAAAAACAAAAAATTACAACATTGCAGGGTTACCAACTTGCTTCTTGCTGTATGTGAAGATTACTGAACCACTTGACTGAGGCCAAGTAACAAACATTGCTGCGCGAGAAACTGAACGACAACAGCAGAACTGAATGATGGATATACATAAATACGTTTTGGTGACAGAAGATATCTGCTACAGTTGAATCGATGAGAAGGCAATCATTGTCCTGTTTGTGACGTCACTGCAATAAAGTGCAGAACCGACAGTTTCCTCATGCTTGATATATGATAACTCTCCTTGTGATAATGATATTTCCCCGGCGGGTTAGCCCAAGCCCTTTCCTTTATTTTGCCAGCATGGGATTCTGTCGACTATGTTCTATTTTTTTCACCTCTTTCCTATGTTTTTCTTCCTTTTTGGCTCCCTACACATATTTTCTCCATTTGATTCCAGGGTGAATCGGCAGGTCCTCATTCATTCCCTCCCCTTCTCTGCAATCATTCATTTGACTGGGGTAGAGGCTGGGAAGAACAGAAAGAGAGGCTTTCCGTGATGAATCAAATCCAAACACGCACACGTGTCGAGGGGAAATAAGAACACAGGGAAAAAACACATGCGGAGAAGAAATATTCTGCAGCCTTCCTACTTTTCCAGTCTTTTGAAGATCTGGTATTTCAAGTCTTGTAGAACACAAACGTTAAAATAAAACAGGGTAAACCGACAAAACTTTAAACCGAATTGCTGAATGTTTTTTTATCTATTATCTAACTTTGGTTTAACTATTTACATATACCGAGCGGAATGGCTCCGCGATAACGTGTGAAGCTCACATTCAGGTGGTACCGGGTTCGATTTCCGTCGACCGTCTACTCTGACACTGGTTTTTTGTGGTTTTCCCTGGTCGGTTGGCTTACGAAAGTTTATTTTCCTATATACTTTATTTTAAACAAGGTAAACGTTGCCGGAAATAGTTGCATTACACATTTCATATTAGATACAAAGGGAACATAGTCAAATGTTTAAGAACTGGACGCTGTATGCTGGCTTTAAAATTCCATACGGTTTTCATTCGCGAGAAACAACTGAATGTTGACAGGGCTTCAAGAAAATGGCCAAGTAATGAAAGATTCGAACCATTAATATCGGACAACTCGGAAATGGCTGATGCCACAAAAAAGTTATTGGAATTGAATTGGTGTTTTAAAAAGATCCACATTGTTTGTGTAGCACGTTTTCGTCTATCGCTTATATGCAGGATTATACAAAATTCCTTCTGAATGAAGAGGAGTTCCCAGAAAATTCAAATACCATTTTAATTGTCATCTAAGTAACTTTAACACATGGTATTTTAATCTGAATCGTTAGAGCCATGTTTTGGAAAATCAAACATTTCGAAAAATGTTTCATGTAAAGGGTAGTTGGGGATATGCGGATTTTCTTGAAAATCTTCGTGTGGCATCTTTGGAAGGTAGTAAGCCTAAATACCAAGTTAGATATTTATCCAACTTTTCGTTTTTGAGTGATGCTGTTCACACAGACGTTTTGCTAAAAATGTTTTTTCTTGGATTCAGGGGACTCAAAACATGCATATGCGGCGAAATCTCGGTATCGGACTTTTGGATGGAATGCGATGCCTTCTCTACCTACTACGTTTTAGAGAGAGTAAAAACGCCCCATGTGTTACATTCACTGACTTTCTCTACCCACTTCTCTATGTACTTTAACAAGATCTACTTTTTTGGCGTCGTAAGATTTTGTGTATCGCTTACGGTTTACCAGTTATACAAAAGTCATTCAGAATGGAGAGGTCGTCACAGAAAATTTAAGATATACATGCAAATATCTTAAACATGCGGTATTTTAATAAAAGTCGTTAAGAGTCATTTTGGGGAAAGTTAACGAAAAGTGTTCCATGTAAAGGGCAGTTTGGGGTAGGGTTGGATTTTCTGCAGAATCTTCGTGTCGAATCTTTGGAAGATTCTGAACTTTTAGGTTTTGAGTTATGTTGTTCACAGACAAACGGAGGCCTTTCCGTATTTTTTTTATTCAGCGAGCTTCAAAACACATATTTCCGGTGAAGTATCGCATTTTTTGGGTATGATACAATACTTAGTTTACTTATTATAGCTGAGTAGTAGGGAAAGTAAAAAAGAAACAGAATCCTTCAACTACTTTCCCAGAAATGATGACCTTACATTTGAAGGGCAGAGTAACGGCTAACGTCACGAAACATTTTATGTCATAAATTGTTTATTTTAATGAGCTACACATTTTTCGCCGCTGTAAGCTTTTGTTTAGATTTCATGACTTTCCAGTAACACACAATTATATAACAGTCAATCAGAATGAAGAAACTTTGTAGCGGGAAATCGTCGTTGGGTGCCATTTGTAGCGGGAAATGGTCGTTGGGTGCCATTTGTAGCGGGAAATCGTCGTTCCAGAGTTGTTGTGGTCTTCCGCGACTATTGGTGCTCGTCGGTTGTTGCGTATTCCATTCCTAACTATATCTAATTATTAATCCTCAGGTTATAGTGGGTGAGGCAAGTTTAAGAAATACACTGCAATTTTCCCTTAATAAATGAAGTTTATTCACAATTGAAATAATTATGGGCGGCTAGCTTTTCCCATTATTATAATCCCACCACTCTAAATTAGTCAGGGGCCTAGTTATCTGCACACGCATTCCCACCCTTGTGCATCTGTAGCACCTCGTGTCGACGTGAATTATTGAAGATCAGTGATAGAGAGAGAGAGAGAGGGCTCTGAGGCCTTGCCTGTCCTTATATACGGGAGCCTAGTTATGCTCACCTCTGCGTTTAAAATGTAACGACGTTTCCTATGGGTCCTCAGACCGCGTTACCTTAACATGTGTGAGAATATGTGGCTTCAGATCTGTGCACTTATGCGCCATCTTGGAGCCTTGTGAAGCTAGTTCCATATCCCCGTCTCTTTCTTTTCCCCATCTGTCTCTTTCTATTTCTCCGTGCCGTTACCGGTACCCTGCTTGTTGGCTTGGTGAACAGTACGCTCTTTATACTTTCCTGGAATTTTGCTAGCTCGCCCATTTCTTACAATTAGCTCTGTACAAATGTTAGATGTTGAATATTTTAACATGTTAGTGACTTAAATTATTACTGTACATTTCTTATAGGTATGGTTCCCCTTTCATATGTACAATTCCTATATATGTATAATGTATCCCCTTTCAACTTCACAGGTTATCCGCAGAAATTTCAAAGTATACATGCTATACCTCATGCCAATATCTCAAAAGTAGGATTATTCAATCAAAATCATTAGAGTTATTTTTGAAAAAACCAAAAGTATCGAACATTTTCCTTATAAAGAGTAGTTTGGGAACGGTGAAATGCGTAAAAAGCGTTGTGTTACATCCTTGAAAGATACTGCAGTTCAACATCAGCTTTCGTATTGACCCCACTTTTCTTTCTTTAGTTTTGCTGTTCACAGGCAAACAAACACAGGAACTGATAAAAATATGTCTTTTTAGTTTCACAGGGACCTCAAAAGGTGTGTTTTTGATGAAATCTCAGTATAAAATTTTTGATGAAATACACTTTCCTTGATCGGTAAGGATTGAGGAAAATAAAACAATATATATAAGAGTTTAATATAGGATTTATATGAATTCGTCCCATTCCTGGTAAATTAATGGCTACTTGGTTAAACATAAATGAGAAATTAGAGAAAAAACATTAGATTGGCCATTTTGCCCTATTTTCGCCCACGAAACACAAACACAAGCATTCCTGTGATTAGAAAGCCTGTCAAGTTAACACAATAATATAAAGTTCTTGAAAAGCACCTTCTCCATCCCCAGAGAGTCCCAAATATGCATGCATATGCAGTAATTATAACGAGGGTAAATAAAAATCGGGATAATAGGTGTTTTTGTTAGGGCTTATGCGAGGCTACGAATGGCTCAAAACACGGCCTTAACCGCATAAAAAGAAGAGCATAATCGATTTTTTCGGCCCCTAGTGCCCAATTAATTCTCTCTCACATAAAAGCGAGGTTTTACACCCCTTTTCATATCAGCCGTTGTGGAATGTAAACGATCGAGATGAGTGTGTAGTGGAATGGCATATGAAGCAACGTGAAGCTTTTTGGCATGTGAGAGATGCAAATTAGCGACCCAGCATACACAGGCCGTGCTTACAAATGTAGTTCACATCCTAAAAACGGACATAAAGGGCTCATATTAAATTATATTTGATCAATTCCACTGATCATCAGCAGGGCATCATGTATACGGTTAGGAATCAATCAAGAACTACAGAATCATAGCAGACAACGCATCTTAGCCGTGTTTTTTGTGAAAACTGGGCTTAGATTTTTAACAGGAAATTGCATTAATTTGAAAACTATTGCGCTATCTTTGGGCACAAACACTGTAGCAAACTTGCTAATACTTTACCCGATATACCTCAAATGCTGATTCATTAATTTCATTTGTATTCTAAGTGTAATTATTAAACAAAGATGTAGAAGACTTTTATGGTGAAAGAACCCCTTTACCCTTAAAAATGTGATCTCATACTGGCGTCTGACATCCCTAGTAGCTGACGAGAGATCACCTTGATCCTGGCGGAAATGGTGCAATATAGATATATTTCTGATTTCCCGAGCCTCCACTGACACCCGTCCAAGTTCTAGAAAGGTTGTATAGCTTATAGTTACCTTTTGGTGATGAGACAATTATCGGAATGGTAGGATAATTCCTTAGGTAATCATAGCAAATGAAATTTTAAACCTTGTACCGTATCTTTATATCCGCAGTTACGTAATAACATAGTTTACATAATAGAAAACCCCTCAACATAAATATATAATAAAAAGGGGGCGAAGCTAATAATGTGAAGATTCTTCATCCCCAGGACACCAGCTTAAACGTTTTTGAAATATCACAGTTTTCAATCAGAGAAAAATAACCTTCTCGGCGGTTAATTTGAGGCAGTATTTTTAGCATAACAGCCCGCCTTAAAGCAATATGTGTATGTAACAGTCATTGTATATGTATATATTATTGTAAACATGTGTAATAACGTTATGAGAATGTATTACGTAATTTAATAATGTAGCAGCTGTGAGAATAATAGGTTAAAAGTTGCTAACAATGAGGTAACCTTTGGCAATAATGAGTAAGAAAATGTAATAATGCTACTAGTCATTCTTGGAGCAACATAATGTAATTTTTGTGACAGTTTATAAAATAGCCAATCAACAACCAGAAAAAAGTTCAAGTTAAATCAAAGTATTCTATTGGATTAGGAATAGCCAATCAGAGACTTGAAATATAGACATTTACAAATTTAGGCGGTAGTGACCAAGTCAGTTGCTTGTAGACAGCGCTCATAACTGGACGCGTTGTTTGTAGACAGTGTTTCCTACCAGACGTGAGATGCGTCCTCGAGAAGTATAGTACGTATTCGTGGGAGATGAAAATAGTTTACGTGTTAAAAGTGCAAGTAATTAATTTAAAAAATCTCACAGCTCTCTGTAAATCAGTGAAGTGTTCTTTAAATTGTGTCAAGCATTAATAAAAGGAGTGAAGTAAAATTATAATCTGTGTAAGCCTACATTCCTACATTCCCTGCAAAGAGAAACATGTATCTAACAATAATACCGAGGCAGCCAGGCAAACATAAATATATAATATTTAAAGAAACAGTCAAATTACAAAGCTAATGTTTTTAAATTTTTTGGGACGAAGGCTACCGGGTGCCATACGTGCGGTTTCAACTACTTCAAGTTCGCTCCCCAACAGTCGAAATATAATACATCTTCTTCAAACTGACTTTCCATACGTAGCAGCAACAAACCTTCTTCAAATTGGCGTCAAAACTTGGGGCAAATAATAACGAAACAAATCTACTTCAAATTGACGCCCAAAGCGTGGTGCAAATAACAAACAACAAAATAACCTTCTTCAAATTGTAAAATATATGTTCACCAATTTCTGATGTTATGGTGGAATCAATTATGTAGCATATGCCAAATAACTGATTGTGAGCAGCTTGTGCAAACCTTGTTATGTAAAGACTATTAAAAGTTTTGGCAAAAGTACGCTTACATTTCGTACCGTTATAACCATATACCATCTCTTCTGTTTTCTCAGTTGCTAAATCCTGACCATATAATATGTATATTGCTTGCAATTAATCGGAGGTGCTTTTATCTGAAACGCAAGCATTTTCTGTGGAGTAACTACTAGTTTTTAATCTTTGGAATTCTCAATGAAAAGTCAGTCTTCTTCGCAGGAATGTCGGTTTTATTACTCCAACGTATTTGTGTTCTAGTATACAGGTTTTGTAATTTTTATCACTTTCTAATTTTATAGGGCGTGTCATAGCGTGTATCTATCAGAAAGAATAGAATATAAAATATTTACGAAAATTAGTTTAATGGTGTGCTCTCTCTTTCTCTCTTTCTCTGTCACACACACACGAATTTTCTTTCTTTACAACATTAATACAGATTATACTAGGGAAATCATCCGTCCCTAGGTACTTTTTTTGACTTTATGCAAACCCTTAAGCTACTCTAGTTATGGAACTATGGGTATGTGTCTTACTGTGTATTCCTCATTTGCTTTATAGCTCGTTTATTAATGGCCCTACACTCAGTGGAGGTTTCTCAAGATTGCAGCCCATTTAGAAAAAAAAACCATTAACATTATTGTCAGTAGCGGCTCGTGAGTATACGTTTTGGGTGTTCACAAAATTTTAGTCAGACAGCCCTGAAAATGTGAAATAGCATCTGTTGCATTATAGTTATGATTATGAACAAACTGATACAACTGCAGTTGATCCCAATAATAATAATAATAATAATAATAATAATAATAATAATAATAGTAATAATAATAATAATAACAATAATAATAATAATAACAATAATAATAATAATCATAATGCACAACTGGTGACGAAAGAAAGGTTTGCTTTGTAGGTGTATGTTGTTGTGTACATATTAAATACAGTGGTTTAAGACAAGAAGGAAGTAAAGTATAAATTAAATTGTAGTTGAGAATATGGATGGTATGAAGATAATGGGAGACGTTTCCGCGGTCGTGCACGTTATCTACTTCTGCTGTAGTGTGCTACCACCTAATGGCATTGACATAAAATTGTAGTGTAATATCCAGAGAGCTGGAGAAGTTTCGCGCACTAGTGCACGCCTTCAAGTGCGCAAGACCTTATGTATTTGATCCATAAGGTATTTACGTCATACCTGTTGCGCATGCGCTAAAGCTCCTTAAAACGTGCAAAATCCAAGATTTATCAGCCTGTTGCTATATTTAATCGAGTTTTGAGGAGTAATGCGGTATATTTAAACTCCATAGATTACGGCGTTTAAATTATCAAGACCGCACGTGTTCACGTGCTCTTACACAGCAGTCGCCACTGCGTATTGTTTTCCATTCATACTATTGTATGAAGAAAATCGCCGGGCCATTCCAAAAGCCTACGAGGGGCTCTATTTATATTTTGAGCCTTGGCAACCCTGAATGTTGTAGGTGCCACCTAACGTTTCCAATGGAAAGGTTGACATTTTTGACCATAATCTACTTCAAACATTTTGTCAATAAATCGTCATTTGTTTTGTTTACACCAACTTGAAAATTGTGTGTAAAAAAAACACGGAATTAACTCGTGAAAATGTTCGTGCAATGATTTATTACGACTTTCGACGTGGATTATCAAGACAAGAGTGCATCGATCAACTAACATCCACATTTGGCCTTAGCCACTGTGAAACGCTGGTATAACGAATTTAATCGTGGCCGCTGTTCGCTCAATGATGAAGTTCGTGAAGGTCGTCCAAAATAGTTGTTGTGCCAGAAAACATTGATGCTGTGCAAAAACTAATAATGAAAGATCGTCATGCGACATATTGTGAGATTGAGGCAACCCTAGGCATTAGTTCCACCAGCATATATATAATATTGCATGATTATTTAGCCGTGAAAAAGGTTTGCGCTCGTTGGATCATAAATAATTTGACGCAATCTCAAATGATCCTCGTGTCGATTTGTGTACAAAAGTGCTCAAGAAATACAATGGCGGTGTCTCAAAAGACGTATATAAGGTTCTAACAGGTGACGAATCATGAATCTATGCGTATGAGCCGGTGCGTAAACAGCAGTCGCCTGTATGGGTGTTTCAAGATGAAGCAAACCCAACAAAAATAGTTCGCACTCGAAGCACTTCGAAGCAAATGGTCGCCTGCTTTTTCAGCAAAACTAGCCATGTGGCAACAGTGCCTTTAGAGGAACGTAAAACGGTCAATGCCGAATGGTACACAACCATTTGTTTACCGGAAGTCTTCGGTGCAGTAAGGAAAACCAACAAGAACCGTAGGATCGTTCTTCATCAAGACAATGCGAGCGCACACACATCTCGTCTAACAACAGAGTATTTGAAGGCTCAAGAAATAGAATTGATAGTCATCCGCCATACAGTCCTGATTTGGCGCCCAATAACTTATTTTTATTCCCGAACATCAAGAATAAATTGCGTGGACAACGATTTTCGTTGGCAGAAGAAGCCGTTGATGCCTTCAAAAACCATGTTTTGGAGGTGTCTCAAAAAGACTGGAATAAATGCTTTGACAAATGGTTCAAACGGATGCAAAAGTGTATTGATCATAAAGGAGAATATTTTGAAAAACAATAAAGCAGCTTTTAATCAGAAATTACTTTGTTTTAATTATTAGGTTCAAAATATAAATAGTGCCCCTCGTAGCAGTGCCGTGGGAGCGCGGACTGCCTGACGCCTCATTCAAGAAACACCCGGTTGAACATAAAATAAGTACTGATATCGGAGGATCTGAATGTCGAATCGGTTGCTGGAATAGTTATAAGTTTAGAGTGACTATGCTCAATGTATACCATATACTAGAGGGGCTAAAGCTGTCTTTTGTTATCTCCCGGTCACTGACGATTTAATTAACAGAAAGGAGCCACAGCATACATACTAAATTCCATAAGCACTTTGGTAACAGGAGGTAGGTGAGACTTGTCATTGAGAACGCGCCTAAAACAGGGAGAGTACTGATAGAATTCACCCACTTAATTTTTCTTTCCTTCCCCCTCGAAACGTTTCTGGTAATTAGTTTATTGTGAGTCACTAGGAGGGCGCCGTTGCCATGTTGCAATAATTGGATTTGCCTCCGTGAAAGTTGGAAAAACCGTCAAAACGCGTATAACTCGCCGGAGAATATGACAAAGAGGGAGATGGGCAGAGATGAGATACCTTCTCAACATCTCAGCTCCGTTAATATTTTTTCTGAGACTTCATTCGCTACAGAACCTCTGGTTTCAACTAGAATAATAAAATTTGCAGCATAGGCTCTTTTAGTTATGTAACTGTGTACGAGATTTCTAAATTCAACAGGAATTTCAACATACTTTAATCATTACGTAAAACATACAGCTTCTGATTTTGTAATTAAACTGCTATAGTAACAGTAGATCACTAAATCGATTAGATAAATGGTCCATTTACTCAGTACCCAAAAGAATAAGATTATGAAAATTCCACCGCAGGTTTTCTTGCTCTTCATATTGAATTTAACCGATGGGTTTCATTGTTTTGGCAAAAAAATCCGTTTTAAAAATTTTAAACACCTACTTAAGTTTAGAAAAAAAAACTTTTCTTTTACTACAAGAAATAAATTTTCTCAGAACTGCATAGAGGTAGCTTTATGAAACTTGTTTAATTTGTTTAATGACGAATGCTGCGATTTTGACATACATTATATTCATTTTAAAAGGAGTTAGATGCTTCAAAATAATCAAATTTAAAAATGTTTGTCTTCAGATCGTATTAGGGTATCCCTTTCAGTCTGAGAATCTCTAGATACCTTCAAAAACTCAACGTTATTTTTACCTCCTATATCATAACTTCCTCTTCTTCCACATTGTACTCCTTGGGAGACTAGTACATTTATGATCAATACAGAACTAAACAAATATCCCAAATCATCCACAGACCTACCCAGGCATACTAAAATATATACTGATGGTTCTCTGCTAAATGACAGATGTGGGTGTGAATTATCTATCCAGAATACACAATGAATTCTTCTCCATCTTTTCTGCTGAACTTTATTTGTTAAAAAAGCGTTGCAGTTCATCACTACCAGTAATGAGGAATCCTTTCTAATCCTAACCGACTCACTAAGTGTCTTACAAACCCTTCAGGACAGAAAACACATTTCGCACTGGCCCAAGATATTTTCAGCATAAATATGGATTTGCAACACCATCTCATGTGGGCATCACTGACAATGAAACGACAGGTGCAGCTGCCAAAGAATCCACCAAACACCCAATGAGCGACCACTCAATCCCAGTGCCTTACATCGACGTATCCAGCAATATAAAACGACGTCCAAAGCACCGCTGGAAACAACAAAGGATGAATCAATCTGCCACCAAACTTCACAAGATCAGGCTTTATCCTAAAGTCACACCACCCTTACGTCCACTGCAAGAAAGCAACAAGTTGCCCTAAACAAGGTTATGGATTGACCATGCCTCACTGACAAACGCATATCTTTACTAAGGACAACGTGAAATGCAGGAAAAGGTACCATGATGGTTTCATAAGCTCATCCTTCATAAATGTTGAGAAAATGGATCACCAATTTATTGAGCTTACTATTATCGACTAAGCCTCTTGTTTTCTGAACTTCCGCTTTATATTTCTGTGCATTATAACAAACTATACTTCTGCATATTATTATTATTATTATTATTATTATTGTTATCAACATCATCATTATCATCATTACATCAATATTACATCAATATACAAGAACATATATGAAAGTAGGTATTACTTATAGGTTTCTACACGAAGCACCGATTTCCACCAAACTTGGTACACATAAGCTTTGATACAAGGCAAAAATTATTGTCTAGCTTAAAATTCGAAAATCCTACCCATTTCATACGATTACTTATTTAATTTTGTTTGATGCCTATAAAAGCTCGCAAGACCGTATAACGATAACTATAGTTTATTGTTAATAATCAGGTTGAACACTGATAACATAAGAATAATAACTATTTGGGCTTTCACGGCCTCACAAAATAAAAAAGGAATACTGAATTCACATATTAGTTGATTTCCCCTCTGACATTGATCTTGGGGTAATAACATAATGAAATAAATAATTACAACAGTCATGCCACCTATGTCTATGCTTGCGGAAATGTAAAGTAGCTGCAATCGCTTAGTTGAGAAATTAAACAAAATTTGCAACTGCATTATATCATACTATGATAACAGGAACAGCATCGAACTGCTTCTTCTTCTTCTTCTTCTTCTTATTATTATTATTATTATTTATCTTCATATTATTAGTTATTATGTACGATATAAAGTAACACAAAAGCATTCAAAATGTCGGCCCTCGTAACCGAGGTCGCTAAAGCGTATAGCTTTGGCACTCCGCCAAGCTGAGGGTCACGGGTTCGATTCCCGTCATGGGCATGAGTGTTTGTAACAGTAATTGCGGTAATAAGCGGTAAAAAATAAAAAAAGAGAAAACATAAACCCGGAAAACAGGTAAATATTTACAATATATAAATAATCGCATTGACTCCAAAACTCTCTATGGTACTCAAACATTGTTAACATAAGAGTAATAAATATGCTGAAGTTAATATCCATACATTCTGCGATCATACTTCTATATTAGGTATTCATAAATCATAATTTGTAGTCTCATTTTCTTCTTCTTCTTAATGTTAAAATTGGCCTTACTTTTGTTTGGTCTTTCTAGTCTTTTCTTAGAAGTTTTATGTGTGTTTCTTAGTGAGAATAAACAAGGTTATATTGACGTTCCTTAAACTGCTATCTTCCCGACTGAGATTTTTTCTATAATCAGGCAGCTTAAATGTGACAAAGTTGAAGTCGTTCATCTGTATTCACAAGAAAACATCATTACAAACTGTGGTAGGTTGTGATTGTTCAGTAGTGTTTTTGCGTAGTGTTTTCTTAGTAGTTTTATTTTGTTATTTATAACGTCCTGAGAGTTTTAATTAACTCCTTAACTGTCTGGTAGTTTCATAAAGAATAGGGTAGTGGTTAGGTATATAACTTAATTATATCGTCATTCGAATTTAAAAAGCTACCCGAGCAACAAGAAAAAATTAAAATTGAGTTTTATTTATGGACGCTCTTTAACCGCTGTGATCCTTGGCGTCCCATTCTAAATTGGACGTGAAAGACCGATAATTTTGCTCAGAGGCCTCTTTATCAGGCTTGAGGTTCTTTTACGTGCCATAAATCTACGGAACCACCGGCTTTACTTCGCTTCCGAAGGAAGCCATGCTAAGGATTTTTACCGCCGAAAAAATCCATCGCCCTCCGCCAGATTTGAACCCGCGACCTCGGAAACTAGACGCTAGCATGGTAACCACTACACCACAATGGACGACACCCGAGCAACGTTGGGTAAACCAGCTAGTAGGTATACACATAATACATACAAAAAGAAAAGGCTTAAGAAAGGATGTTATTAAAAAAGAACTGTATATATTTTCACTAAATGAAAGCAAGGACGAATACCTGAAAATCTTGATAACGCATGTGCGGTAAATGGATGAATAAAGGCTTCTACGGAAAGCACTAAATTATTAACCAACAAGAGAAAGAGATTTGGAAAGATAGTGCAACAGATAGTGATGGCTTAACAATGGGTACATTATCTAAATCAGAAGTTGTTTGTTATTATTATTATTATTATTAATTATTATTATTATTACTGAAGGTTTTAGATCGGCTCTCCGTTTGGTGCAGCAGCAGCAGTATGATAAGAGTATCTCATTCAGTTCTTGATTGTAGTTGCGCTAACGTCGTCTGTTACTGCTAGTTTGCACTTCTGGCGGAGTGCGTCGCCGTGGTAGAGAGGCGCGGGATCCAAACATCGACCGCAATACCATACGACTATTCAGAATGCTAATACAGTCAACATTATCATGGAATTCCATTGTAAGAGTCGAGACGAAAAACTGAAGTCGAAATTCTCAACATTATTTTGCATGTGAGGGACCCACGAAACAATACTCTCCAACCTGAAGCTTTTGATATATATCTAAGTGTTTCAGTTTTCAATATATATGAAGCAGATATTTCTGTTGTGACAGGCATCATGCAACCGCTCCATTTTACAGTTACAGTTCTTCTTAAAAGAAAGAAAAAAAATTAAATCTCACACTGCACGACAGGCAGGAGGATAAAACCTTAGGGAGGAAGACCAGCAAGATTTACGACCAGAACTAAACTTACACCCCCTACCTTTTACCTTTTATAGCGAGCTCCTCCAAAACGATCCTTTCCCGTGCTTTCGTATATAAAAATTATAAAAGCCAAGTTTTAATCTCATCTCTCAAGGTGGGAAAAACATCTCATAAATGTTACTTAACCCTTTCTCGTTTTAAAAACTCTCTCCCCTTCAGAGAAGTAATTTGGGACGTGATAAATAAAAAGATAAATAAAAATTTCACCTTATGGGGACAGGTGGTGTCTTTTCATGGCTGACGGAAGCGATTACCATGTTGATGGCATCAGAACATCTTGCTTCACCCTACTTTATGAGCCTGCATTCCTTCAGGAATTATGGGTGTAAAGTTATACCAGGGCAGAAGTAACTGTTACTGCCTATTATACACAGTTAGGGAAACCAATTCTCTGATGACAAGCCAAAATCTAACATGTGAGCTATTAGTTTTTTTTAAAATTTTGAATTTTGACGCGTATTAAAATTCAAGTTACCTTAAGTAAATGCAGCAAGCTTACTGCCGCGAGATAAAAATATCCCTTACCAACAAGCTTTGATAACAATGAAAATTGGAATAAGTCGGGGTGTGGGTGTGTGTGTATTAAATTAAAAATTAAATTGAGTTTTATTTATCGACGCTCTTTAACTGCTGTAGTCCTTAGCGTCCCATTCTATATTGGCGTGAAAGACTGGCAATTTTGCTCAGAGGCTTCTTTATCAGGCTTGAGGTTCTTTTACGTGCCGTAAATCCACGACACGGGGCCACCGGCTTTACTTTCCTTCCAATGGAAGCCAGGCTAAGGATTTTTACGCCCAAAAAAATCCATCCACCTCCGCCGGGTTTGAACCCGCGACCTTGGGAACTAGAGGCTAGCACGGTACCACTAGTCCACGGAGGACCAGTGTGTGTGTGTGTGTGTGTGTGTGTGTGTGTGTGTGTGTGTGTGTGTGTGAGCGCGCGCGCCTCAAAAAATAACTGATGTAAAACACATATAACATTCTTAAAAACAGTCATTTTTCTATCCACTTTACGATAGTTACGACAAACTTTAGCCTGTAAATGCATAAACATCGCAATATTCTTAATCGCTGATACTAAAAATCAACATCGTTCTGAAGAGCTAAAGGGCATAACGAATATTTCCCAAACGACCACTGCTGCAAAATAGCTATTTATGTATCAAGTACGCAAAATAAATCCGAAATACTGGATGAATACCTGGTCTTTAGTAAGATCTCTCTAAATTGTATTAAGTACAATAAATGTAATATAAGTACTGTATGAATATAAAAGGCATAGTCAAGTAATTTGTTGACATATTCTCACAGCCGCACTGAATCCTACGCTATGAACCGTACCAACGCCTCCTAGGAAGCGTTGACCGTAACGATTTGAGATGCGGATTTAGATGGCAGTGCCTATTTTGAGCGTTCGTTTCTAAACAACAAGCTTGTGATTAAAAATATGGGTGAAAATCCCGAGGTAATTTCAATTCGAGCCAGAAACATCGAATCGAAGCTGCTGCCAGCAAAACCTCGGCAGCAGTATGAGAAGGAATGGACCAATACTCAATGCTTAAAGCTACTTTGTATTTAAAATAAAATATTAATATCAAACATTTTATACAGTAATCTCATTTCTTAAGCATAATTCTGAGGGATACTAAGGAACAAAATCCAAGGTTCTTACTAGGGAAGAAGTGAATAATTTTCTAAACAAGGTGGATAATGATTTGACAAATTGTTTTATGAAAAATGCTGCTAAATTTTATGATTAACATAAAAACAATGATGGTTTAAGTTTCTGATTTTATGATCAAGTATTTGGATTAAAATCCTGTTAAAAGTTTGTGTACCGAGTCAATACACCTGAATTTTGTTTATTACGCCGCGTAAGTCTATTTTCCGCATATTAACAGTCCGACAAGTAGCTGTTTTAGAGAGTGTGTACTAAAAAACCGATGTGTTTCATTCACATGACTTTCTCTAACCTCTATCACATATTAGTGGGTATACAAATTATTCTTACGAAAGTTTATTTTCCTACCTACTTCATTTTAATCGAGGTAAACCTTTCCGGAAATACCTGCATCACACATGTTATAGATACAAGGAGAATAGCGATAGTCAAATGTTTTAGAACTGGACGCTATATGCTGGCCCTAAAATTTCACTCTCTTTCCATTATATCTAGATATATAGTGAAAATTGACAGGACTTGAATGAGTAGTTATTGAACAATTCGAATCAGTAATAACGGATATCTCGGAAATGGCTAATGCTACAAAAAGTTATTTGAAATAAATTGTGCGTTTTAAAGGGATCTATATTTTTTATGTAGTATTTTTCCGTCTATCGCTCCACGTTTACTTCACAGGCTATTTCCGGAAAGTTCGAGATACACGTTTTTTATCATGTAAATATCTTTAATACGTGTTATTTTAATCAAAATTGTTACAGCCATAGTTCAGAAAATCATTAATTTCGAAAAATATTCCATGTAAAGAGCGGTTTGTTGGGGGATTTTTTTGAAAATCATCATATCACATCGTTCTTTGAGTTATTCTGTTCACACTCGCACATACGCATATAGACAGACATACACACACAAAGATCTTTTTCTAAAAATGTTTTTTTTATTCAAGGTACCTCAAAGCATCTATTTTCGGTGAAATCCCGGTATCAAATTTTTGGGTGAAATACAATAGCTTCTCTACCTACTATGTAGTGTTACAGAAACTAAAACTGCTTCTTTCACTTTAAACGTTTCTTTTAACGAGTTCTGCGTTTTACCTGTGCAACAGTTTCGTCTATCTCTTATGTAGGTATTCGTTGAGAGTAAAGAGATTTTAAGTTTTACAGAAAAGTCAATAATTATATATAGTGCTTTATGCATGTGTATTATAACAAACCTTTTTGGTCGAACACATTGTAATACTCTGATTACACGTGACGTAACTGAACTATAATGGCATCCATTATACTTCAGCAACTAATCTCTCCGTCCATACCTTTAAACACCTTCAAAGCAGCAGTTCACTGTGATCCTTTCCTCAGATAAACAATTAAATACATATGTGTATTTAAAATAAAACACATTCTGTTCATTGTAATTTTAATATTTTAATAAATTGAGTTTATTTCCTTTTTTTCAATATTGTTCAATGTACGTTACCGGCAAAAAATCAATGAATATGGCCTGGATTTCATAGTACTGTCATGTGTTGCAGTACTCTTGGCATCATGCTGCCATCTGATCAGTATTTAATTACACACTAATAATAAGGTGATATCTTTTTGTAAACACTAAAAGGTTTGAAATTATAGTATGGTCGATCAAAACAGTCGTATGCAATTTGACTATAATGGTCAATAAGACGCACGCATGAAAATTATGAAACGAGCTAAGCATACTCGCATCTTAATTGCTAGTATTATAGTCTTGTTGCGTAATATACCTACTATTCTGTTCTCAGCAATCATATACAATGGTGGTGGTGGTGGCGGCGACGGTGGTGATGGTGGTTCATGTCCCAGATTTCAAAATATCTGACTTAATATTCAAAATGTCAATGAAAATGACCCTAATAACGCAAAATGTATTATACATGTTTGGATTTATGCCATTTAAAGAAATGCTGGAATCGTAATAAAATAATACGAATGAATGCATACTTAAGCAGAAATGCAGAGGGTTTCTTTTGATTGTGTTTAACGCCGGCTCTTACTGCATACAGCACCACAGGCTATGACACTGATGATACGTGAAAGGAAATGATATTTGGGAAAGCGAATTTCGGAGGAAAAACGTTTCGACCTAAGTTTAGTAGGTACCTTCCCAGAATTTGTCAGTTACGAGGACTGAGGAAATTCTGGAAAAACTCAGTCAGGGAGGACGGTCCTGGCGGGATTTGATCCGCGGACCTCCCTCTCAGGAATGTCCACGTAGATGTGGCGGAGGCTTGTCCCACTTCCGTTGCGTGGTGGTAGCGTGTCTGAGTTCTAATGTCAGTTAAAGCGAGTTATTTGGATAAGCTTTTCCTTTATCCTCAGAAGATGAATGTGGATTGAGGCAGTATTTTTAACACTTAAATGATTTCAGTCTAATTATATAATATATAAATTCAATAACAGCCCACCTTAAAGCAATATGTGTATGTAACAATATATAAAAATGTATGTAACAGTCATTGTATTAATATTTATACATTAACATGTACATGTTTAATAATGGTATGTGAATGTATTACGTAATTTAATAATGTAGGTGCTGTGAGAATAATAGGTTAAAAGTTGCTAACAATGAGATAACAACGAGGTAACCTTGAGGCAATAATGAACTAGAAGGTTAAATAATGCTACTAGTCATTCTTGGAAACAATAATGTAATTTTTGAGACAGTTTATAAATAGCCAATCAACAACCAGAAAAAAATTAAGTTAAATGAAGGTATTCTATTGGAGTAGGATTAGTCAATCAGAAACTGAAATAGGGCAAATTGTACAAACTCAGAAGTTAAGTTGCTAGTAGACAGCATTCCTAACCGGACGCGAGACACGTCCTCGAGAAGTTTAATACGTATCCAGTGTGAGACAAAAAAAATAGTTTACGTGTTAAAAAGTGCAAGTAATTAATAAAAGAATCTCACAGCTCTCTATATCAGTGAAATGTCATTTAAATCTTGTCAAGCATTAATAAAAAAAAGAGTGAAGTAAAAATTATAATCTGTGTAAGTCTACATTCTTAGCCGCACTACACCCTGCAAAGAAATCCCTGTCTGTAACAATAATACTGACGCAGCCGAGGCAAATATAAATATATAATATTTAAAGAAACAGTTAAATTACAAAGTTAATATTTTTAAACTTGGGGGGAAGGCTACCGGGTACCATACGTGCGGTTGCAACTACTTCAAGTGTTCGGCTCCCCAACAGTTGAACTACAATACAACTCCTAATTCACGATAACCCTTAAGCTGTATGAACTGATCATAATTTCACTGATTTCATTAATTGACTGTCCGATATGACCTCCGTTAAGGGACATTAAATATAAACGATAAAAGTGTAGCTCACTTTAGCAAAAACAGATAGAAGGGGAAGCATTTCAAAATTGGATATTGAGATTTCTCCATAAAAGCATGTTTTAGCTCCCTGAATAAAAAAAATAAACACAATTTTAGAAAAAGCCCATCTGTGTGTCTCTCTCCGTACCCTCCCTCCCTCTCTCCCTCTATCTTTCTCTGTCCGTCTCTAAACAGCGTACGAGTAACTATAAAACGAAAAGTCGAAAAGACCAAGCTTCGTATTACATTCATCATCTTAATTTCTATCAAAGTGATGACACCATTCAGTTGTTTCTCCCGATACCATGGGAAGAGTATAGAATTACAAAATCAGGATACACAACCCACTTTTAAAAATTTGACTATCGCTTCAGGCCCCTGGCTTTAGGAGGAATAGTTAGTAAAAACTATATCAAAATGATAGTGGGTAGAAAGTCATGCAATATAACACACAAGACAATATTCGTGACAATATAATTTTGATGTATATTTTTCCACATTGTCAGAACTTGCTATCTCCTATCAACAACTCATCAGATGATGATTCCTGATCCACCATATGTTGTTCGCTACATCATGCCAACAGAGTTGTAAGAATAATTTTGAAGAGCCCTAATTAATTCTAAAATTCTGCAGATCAATGACTAACGTGAAAGATGTAAAATCGCTAACAGCTGTTTTATATCCTACGGTCGAAAGAAGCAGTGTTAAAAAGGCTGTCGCCACAAGAACTAGCGGCGCAGAGTTTTCGTGCAGCTTCTCGTGTGAACCTTGCCACACGGCGCTTCTGCAGTAAAAACATAATTACCTGTCCTTCCTCCAACCCCCACTAACTATAATCACAATCTTGTAATTACCCGCCATTTCGCAGGAACGACCTTTTTTTTTCTCCTCCATTAACATCGTGCGAAGTTTTATAAAGGGAAGAACAGACGTGTAGGCCACGGATAATGAAATTGGTTTCGAATTTAAAACGGGCGTAATTAAATCTCTGAGCTGGGTTGCTTCGAAGTCCAAGGATCTACTGATGAATGGATGGACAGGCATAGAGAGATTTTTGGGTGAAAGGAGTATGTGTATTATCATCATCATCGTATAAACCATAGATAGAACTAGAAGACGCTGGAAAATCCTCCTCATTTGCGAAGTTTGGCACTAGTTTCCCCTTCCCTGGGGCAGGGTAAAAGCAACGTCTATTCTATAGCGAAGGGTACGTTGCGCTTCGTGGATCCCAGGAATATGTTACTGCATTATAAAACGATATTAACTTTTTCTAATGATATTTAATTTCGAATACAGTTCTTTCGTGCATTTTCAATGAAATTATTTAACATTTAATGATAGTAACTACAAACAAAACGTGCTCGTTAAAGCGTTGATTAAAAGAATGAAAGAAAAAATGTCATTTCAAATATTTATACACCCTTAAAGATAAAAGCCAAATAACTGCAGTTTACTTCTATCAGATACAGGCTTTATCTAAACAGTCAATGAAGGGAGAAGCGCAAAGTAGACGTCAATATGGAGAAATTCAGTAAAACAACTCTTTTATATAATCATTTAATAAAGCAAGAAGCAAGCCATATCATGTTTACTTTATCTTTACCCAGTAGGTAAAGGGAAGTATCCAAAAAGTTCGATGACATTTCACCAAAACACATCTTTTGAGGCCTCTGGAGCCAATAAAAAGCAGCTTTAGAAATAAAACTCTCCTGTCTTTGGTGTGTCTGTAAACAGCGTAACTCAAAAAGAGAAGTCTAATAAATACCAAACACCATGACTTTCAAGAAAATTCCCCAACCACAAACTAAACTATGTATGCAAAATGTCTGATATTTTTTTATTTTCTCAAAAATGTCTCCAACGATTTTGATTAAGTGCCGTATGTTTAAGGTATTGGCCGGCGCCGAGGCCGACTTGTTGGATCATTCGCCTCCCACCAAGGCGGCCCGGTTCCATCCCAGGGAACCGTATGTGGGATTTGTGGTGAACGAAGCGGCATCTGAGCGGGTTTTCTCCGGTTCCCCCCGCCATTCAGTCCACCAACTGCTCCATAACCACATTTCCTTTCACCATTTCATCGTCATTTCATATCATCTCCTTCCCCCTCTCATAACAGGCTTCGGGCTAATCAGCCATCCTGGTTCCTCTATCCGATCCAAAGGGCTGTCTGCCCCTCGACAAGCGTCTGACCCCAGGCATTGGCCTGTAAGTTCTCCAAACGGGGACGGTAAATCGAGAAAGAAAAAGATATTTAAGATATTTACATGACAAGCAAAATCTAGATGTGACAGACAATTTTCTGGGAGTAGCCTGCGAAGTCTTCTAAGTTCGGGATGAATCTTGTACGATCTTGTATAGCGGGTAAACCATAAGAGATAGGCAAAAATATGCAGCACAAAACATGTAGATCTTTTTAAAACACATAATTCATTTCAAATAACTTTTTTGTGGCATCAGCCACTTCCGTGGTATCCTTTAACATTGGTTGAATTTTTCAGTGCTTTGTAATTCTTTTAAAATACTGCCGTATGCACTTGTTTGGGAACAGTATGGAATTTCAAAGTCTACACACAGCGAGCACCTCTTAAGCAGCTGACATATTGATTCGGTTTCCTCTATCCTCTCTTTCCTAGAATGAAATGCATATAATTAAACTATTCCTGCAAATGTTTATTTAGATTAACATTAAGTTCGCACAAAAATAAGCTTTTATAAGAAGTTATATAAAAATACACGAAAGCGGACAGAGAGGGTGCAGCACAGTGTTAACCTGTGTGGTACTGGACTTTGGATTAACAATGTTAGGGATTGGTAAACCTACACTAAACCCGCATTTAGGTATTGTTCAGGCATTCGTGCTACAGCTTACTGCATTAACGTCCAAGTTCTAGTATTTACACATACAGAAAGTATTGTTGTAATTATACCCACACTTGTGTTCGTTCTTTGTACAGCTGCCACAACTGCTTAACCGCCCAATTCTTTATGATACCTTATTTAATTCATTTGAGATGAATCTTGGGAAATATGTGGGAAGGAAAAAGTAATGGAAAGTTTGCTGTGTGGGATGTAAATAAGGCGTAGTGTACTCCCCCAGTTCAAACGTCTATTGCTATGACATTACAAGATGGTGTGAGATGAATGTTACTTTATGAGACCGGAGGGAAGTCTATAAGGCATTTCAGTAGTCATCGAAGTCACCCTACTCCCGTATCAGCAATATTTTTACTTTGTCTACTACGTATAGTAAGTAGGGGAAGTATTGTATCCCACCCAAAAATTCTATACCGAGATTTCGCCGGAAATACATGTTTTGAGGCCCCCTGAATCCAAAAAAAAGCATTTTTGGAAACATGCCCGTGTGTGTGTCTGTGAACAGCATAACTCAGAAACGAACAGTCGGATAAACACCAAACTTGGTATTTAGGTCAGTATCTTCCAAGGATGCGACACGAAGGTTTTCAAGAAAATCCCCCCACCCTAGAGTACCCTTTACATGGAAGATTTTTTGAAAATTTCAATTTTCTCAAAAATGGCTCTATTGATTTTGATTAAAATATCATATATTTAAGATATTGTTATGACAAATAAAATGTATATCTTGAATTTCCTGGGAATGTCTCCAAAAGTATTCTTTATTGTGAACGACTTTTGCATAACTCGTAAACCATAAGAGATAGACAAAAGTTTACTACACACAAAATATAGATCGCGTTAAAATACACAATTTATGTCATATACCTTTTTTTGTTCAGTGAACCATTTTCGAGATATTACTTGTTATTCCCTTAAATTTTTCAATACTTATTTTCTCAAATGGGAATTCGTTATTCATTTTTTTGTCTTTGATATGCAAAGAGTCTTAATCTGTGGCAAAGGGAATGGTGCTGCACCTAGCAACCAGCTATTAAGAGATATATATGTGCTTAAAGGCTACTGTATTTCCAAATTGCCCTTGTAAATATATATTCCCCTTACATCTACAAGAAAATTAGCAATAAGATAGAGTCTGCAAATGTTTAGTTAGATTAACATGAAGTAGATGGAGAATAAGCGTTTGTAAAAATAGTTTGTACAAGAGTAGAGAAAGTCATGTGAGTGTAACACATCAGATTTTGTCTGTAATAATTAACTTAATGACCAGGCACAAAGATATCAAGTGTAAGTAAAATACTTGGAGACAGGATGATCGCTTATACTTGCTGCACCTTGATGCATCGAAACCAACAAGCACGTCTGGATTAGTATAGATAAGTTCAGATTCCAGACAAGCCTGGCCACCTCATTGGAGGTAAACAGTGATTCGGTTAGTTAGGGCAAATGTTTGCCAATCAAGGAGACTCGTGAGCAATTCCCTGTCCAGGTCAGCGATTTTATGATGGTTCCACATCTCTGTGTACTCGTAATCTTTGGGCCAAACTTCTCTATAAATGGAATTATCGGTAATGAGAGAAGTCATCTTTAGCTTTGAAACCCAGGACTATACTCCCGAGTGAGATGTTTTTATCATACCGAAAGGCGGCATTGTTATGCAGTATAAAGCAATTTTAACCAAGAACAATAATTTTAAAGAAGCACACCCCTGCGAAGTGAACTAACTTCTATATCTGTAGTTTTGTTTCTGGCTTTGTATACTCTCATGACTTAAATTATTTGATTGGAAAACCAAACTGTTCATCTTTGTCATCCCAAATCAGTTCTCCGTTAGTAATTGTACATTATAGTGTAGTTTTTAATAATATTAGTGATCGAATTAATAAATATTAGATATTTCTATTATAAAATACGCTGCTCTTCTGGGCTGTACAGTGCAAATGACTTGCGACCCTGAAGTATTAACATCATTAAAGAGTTTATAGGTATAATGATGAAAATTCTCTCGCAAAAGATCTTCTGTATATGAGCTATGCATCAGTATTGATAGAAATGCTTATTCCAGTAATCACCGAAATTAAAAACTCTTCAAGATTTATTATGGATTAACTCCTCAGAAATTTAAAGAACACTATCTGAAAAATAAAATTAACTTGGTCAGCTTTGAAGTCCTAAATAGGTTGATTTTATTTTATGTTGTCATACTTACGCTGCTTTATTTGCTGGGTAACTCTAGAGGGGTTTTGAGCTTTGCTTTGCTGTAATATTTACACTCATACATTATAGCACAAATTCTTCAAGCGATTACTAATGAAAAGGATTGTGCCACAGTTTTAGTATAATTCAGCATGGCCAAATGTCCACTTCGGGACGCTCGAGTCTTCTCCCGTATTAGGTTATTCTGCTTCATTATTTGTATAAATCACTATCGTAGCCCGCTGCACAGGTGGCTTTTAAAACCTCGAATGACGGTTTAATTCCATTTAATTCCCCGTAATCTTTCTGAAATTATTATACAATGACTTACTAAGGAACTAATCGATTTTATTCGAGTTTTCTGTGAATAACTTGTGAAGCCCTCTTACTGCTTACTAAGTAGCATATGTTTTTGTAAAACTAGGAAATCATAAAAGACAGGTAAAAACTTACTAAGAGAAAAGTGTAGAGATCGATAAATTTAAAAATTTGGTTCACTTTCTTTTCCGTAGGTCAGCTGTTTTCGAAATATTACTCTATCTCACATGTCTGTCAACTAACAAGACATGTTGGCGATTCTTCTTTATATTTTTACATTACAAGAGCCCATCCCGTTACTACAGATGAACATTTGAAAGTTGCTTCCGAATGATTTATGTCACTAAAAATTATTGCTTAATTTCAATGCATTCTTCGGCAAAACTTCGTCACGAATAACGTAATGTGGATAGAAGAATAATTTTGGGCAATGAAAATGATAATACAACCTCTCTAATAGTAGGAATAGGAAGTATTGTATTCTATAAGAAATTCGACATCAAGATTTTACAGAAATACATGTTTTGAGGCCCCATGAACAAAAAACATTTTTGGAAAACGTTCCGTGTGTTTGTACGTATGTCTGTGAACAGCATAACTTAAAAACGAAAACTCCAATAAATAACAAACTTGGTATTTAAGATTTGTTATCTCCCAAAGATGCGACAGAAGATTTTCAAGAAAATTCCCACAGCCGAAACTACACCTTGCAGGAAATACTTTTCGTTATTTTTGATTTTCTTAAAATGAGTTTAAGGATTTTAATTAAAATGCCATATACTTAAGTTATTTACATAAGAAATGAAGTGTCTACTTTGAATTTTCTGAGAATAGCCTGTGAAGTCCTCTTCATTGGAAGGAATTTTGTATTTTTTATAACGGGTGAAGTACAAGAAATAGACAAAACGCCTTATACAAAAAAGTGGACCTTTTTAAAGCACACAGTTTATTCAAACGACTTTTTCTGTGGCATCGCCATTTTCGAGATTTCTGTTATTAATGGTTTGAGTTTTTTAATATTTTTTTAATTTTCTTAAAGTGCTGTTGCTAATCAGTTGCTTCTCGTAGTATCATGAAAAATGCATGGAATTTCAGGGCCAGCATATTCCGACTAGTTTTTAAACATGTGACTATCGATATGACTATCCCCTTCGTACCCATAACGAAATGTGTAATTAAACTATTACCGTAAATGTTTACTTCGATTAACATGAGGGGGATAGAAAATTAAGGTTTGGTAAGAATAGTTGGTAGAAGCTGCATAAAAATAAACTATAGTGGGTAGAGAGAATCAAGTGAATGTAATACAACAGATGGCAGCCTTTTCGAAATACTCCATGCTGAGGGTCATCTAACGGATATGCTTTAGCTCTGTCTTTCTTTCCTGGAAAGAGCTTGTTGCCACCAATAAACATTTGAATGATTTCCCCGTATGCTGTAGCTAAAGACGTGTTGTTTAATTTGAAATTATCATCATAAAAATATATCCTGAAAAAGGTAACGTAGGTAGCAGAATCGCGCTTTATTATGAATATTATAATATATAAAGGATGCCTTTGAATCTGTCGTTGAAAGAAGACCCCCCCCCGCGCTAGTGTGACAAGGCAGAATGATGCTAGCTTACTGAGCAATGCGAAACACTGTGCTGAGCGGCTGTAATGTCCAGTAGAGATTTAACGGTGCTTTCAGTTGTTTTCCCTTGCCGTTTCAGCAGAGGGCTGCAAGTTGAAGAATTAAATGCGGATCGTTGCGGATGATGGGTTTCGAGCAAATATTCGGGAATGAGCTGACGGTGCGATTTTCTGCGGTAAACTGTACCTGTCGGTCCGCAAGAATTGTCCAATTAGAGATGGCTAGGTGTTCACGGCGCCGTGAACTTCCAGGAGAAAGAGTGAGGGGGGTGTGGCCTGTCCCTTCTTCGTAAGCTGGGCGGACGCGTGCCCAACTGAATCATGCTACACGGGACATCATTATTACTATGTTCATCCCTCCATGTCCGATTTTTACCCTTCTCTTCTATCTATCCCTACTTTTCAGAGGGTGGTGGTCAGCATCTGTAAAAGCCTTCCAGCTACGTCAGGAGAACAAATGGGGGTGGGATTGGACGGGTTCTTTCTCTTCCGTCTTCACTTTCTTTCCTTCCACCTATTCGTTCCTGTATGTTTAAATGCTCTCACCGCTATAGGTACATGCATTTTGGTTTGAGTAAATTAAGTTATACACATATGTTTCTAATGTATTTAGATCTGCTCTTCCACCCCAAATACATGAAAATGAAATGACAATGTTATACACACAAATACATTAAAGTATTCAAGCAATTTAGTAGTTATACTTACAATAATAAAAAGTATAAGATTATAAGATACAATTGCTAAATACACAGCAAAATTTATATTTTAAATGGCTGTTGAAATGAGTGAAAATATCTATGCGAAAACATGTCGCATTAATCTGTTCGTGTTATCTTATTTGCTGGGCGCCTATTATTGTTTTATTATATTGAAATTTGGGTTCTTTGTCCTCCGGCTAGCTATTATTACTCAGTCGAGCAAATATCTCTGAGTGTAAACGGAAAAGAGTTGTTAATAAAAGATAACACTGATAAAAGAATTTGTTTTCACACTTTTATTGCCGTCACACTTAATTAATAGTTCACATCTGTAATCTTTATACACGCCTGACTGAAACTGTTATATTTCCGAATGTAATTACTGTCGTATTAGTTGCCGCGTACTTCCCATTTTGTAACTAACTTTACGATACGCGAGAGATTAATCCAAACTGTATGACGTGCACTCCACGAAAGATTCCTTAGAACTACGCGACGTGTATCTCGTGAATGATTCTGTAGACCAGCGTAATGTGTACCTCGCGAGAGATTCTGTAGAACTGCGTGAAACATACTTATGGCTCGAGAATATATACTCTTTCTCCCCGAAATGTCTGAACATTATAATAGAGCTGCTATTGGTTACCAAATCGCGCCAACATTAGCATCTATTTTGTCAGCCAATCATAATTACTAAACACATATGCTCTAGGGAAGATATTCCCTCCATTTCTAAAGAAAGGCACGCTACCCTGACGTCATTTGTTTGTCTATTCTTAGTGATACACAACTCACCCCCTTGGTTTATTGTTACCCACTCTATTGTCAGTTTCAGTGAGGTCCTGTAAACTTACTTCGTAACAATTCTTATGGCTAACAAACATCTAAAATCATTGTCATACAATAATGTTAGTTTACATACAATCACTCTGGCATTCACAGTGTTGTGATATAAAATATTGCCTCCAACAATGCTACGAAAATGCTAGTGAGCTATTTAAGACCTTTGCTTGTATTTTATTTGCAAATTTCCTAAGCGTTTGAAAGTCCCTTATATACAATGAAGAAAGGGCACTCTAGATTCTCTGCAGTTTACAGTGAAAGCAGCACAATAAAATTGTGTTTGCTGGGATGGTAAGGTCAAAGTTGAAAAGCATTTTGACAAGGCTAATGGCTAATAGAAGTCAGGACCTGTGTGAATAACATCCACATTTGGTTTTTGTTATTTGGCTATTTTATCCACTAAATAGAAAATTACATCAATAAAAACGGAGCACCAATTCAGAGACTTCGATTCAAATATTTTTCAGTAGGAAGGATAATTTTGCAATAAATTTCAGAGAATATAAATATTAAAGCAAACCTCTCTGTACATGTGTGTGTTTTACAAACCTCAGCTTAGGTTTTAGTCCAAGTAAATTCCAAGGTTCTTTTTACCGAATGACTTTAAGGAGCAAACTATTCAACGTACTGAGCAATCGCTTGGCCCCCCATGACAACAGCGAGCACAAATCATCTATTCTTTCATTTGTGTATTTTTGCCTATAGTTTGAATTAAATAATATAACTGTTGATTGAGGAGTTTTGGTAACTACAAGTCTGATATCTTTATCTTCGTAATACAAAATTTACAAGCATCAAATACATAATAAATACACTTAAAGAAGGTAAATAAATAAAACCAATGCGAAAAGGAACTAAACGAAAAGAAATTAAAACAGGGGCCTCAAAGAAACGTTGTTACATGTGTTTTTATGAAATTTAGACGTTTTGAATGTTAAAACACACATGAGGTTCATTTCTTTAGAAGGACATTCCATTCATTAGGTTTAACGGAGGTCAATCCCCAAACTGACTCTATGCACTAGTTTATAAACGTATACTTTACGTTGGAAAAAATCCAGAAGTTGAACTCTTTTTTTATGAAGTCTAAATTTTTGTGCCTTGCTTTCACTCAAAATATAGATACACATATACTGCAGTAAAGGCCTCAGGAATATTACAAAATACGAGCAGATTTTAAAAATGTCACGCATGATTATATCGTTACAGCAACAATAAGGAATTAAGACCGGTTGGATACCGCAAAAATGAAAAACATGCCTCTTTTAAGAGAGGAAAGGAAAAGCTAGTATCAGGAATGATTAGGACAAGGGTAGAGTACAAACAAAGAATGCGCGTGTGATGGTGAGAACAGGGTTGTTAGGCTGTGGAAAGGGAGAATGCATGAAAATAACTGTGAATGTGGCTATCCAAGCGGCAGCAACTAAAGACTGGGATGGCAAGCGGAAATGAGTAATTGCTGGAAAAAAAAGTTTCGGTAGAGGGGAGTTGGATTTTTGTGTGGTGCGAGTGAGGGGGAAGATACTCTTTCCGAATAATAAGAGAGGAAAAAATGGGAGGACGGGGGGGACGAGCAGTGCGTTAGAAAGTAAAAAAAGGGGGTGGGAAACGATTTCTGCTTCTCATCTAACGTATAAAGATATACCAGCATTATCATTAAAAGCTGATCATGCAATTAAATAAAATGTCATTTATCAGTGCGCAGCTTCTCACAAAGGAAGACATGCTTCACTTCAGAGCTGTGTTATCGCCACTGTGTAGGGTAACTTTGGTCAGCATCTTTTGATACAATGGAAACAGGTTGCTCGTGCCCAGATCTGTTACGTTTGGCGGCACTTTGCGATAGCTACGGATGCGGCCAAGTGACGTCCTTATCTTTTTCACTGTCTCAAAACACTCTGACCAAAATATAAAACGATTTTCATACCATCTGGCACATTTTACGGAACGCGAAATTTTAATTCCTATTATTATTATCATCATTAATATTACCAGGGCCCGGATTTTTAGGTTTTAACCTATATTTTTCCTCGCTATTTCATTAACACATTTCAAGATATATACTCGTTTCACACCTCCTGGAGCAGAATATGCGAATTTCATTACACCTAAAATAACCTAAATAGCTGTTTTTCCTTTTTTCGAAAAGAAGAATGTTATTTTCGGATTGACTCTCATTGTAAAAATAGCCAGTAGATAGTTCAAATTACTACAGTTAAACGTAGCACATGTGACACCTAGATGCAGCTGATAGGTCAGGAGGAGCATACTTGGCTGTCTGCTGCCATTTACTATCCCGAGCACTTAAAAGACGTTAAAAATGTCGTCAATGAATTGGATGAAACAGAAGCTTCCTGCATTGCCAAGGCTAAGAAGCCACTCTCCGGTTGGAAAGTAAAATCTTGCCACTGAAAGATGCTCTAGATATCATTGGTAATGTTTCCAGTAAAGAAATACCTGGACCAATGGGATCTGCATGTTCTTCGAAGTTGCAGAAGATTCTTCAAAGAAATCCTGGCTTTGAAGAAATGAAAATAATCAATTCAGTATTGCAGGGAGAAAGTATACAGGAAAACTACCACTAGAACCTGCACTGGCATCTATGTTGTACGCTCCAATGGTGTCATGTTCCGTTAAAAGAACCTTTTCTTCATACAGGAATGTGTTACGTGATAATAGGAAATCGTTTACGCCAGAACATTGGAGAATGTATGTAACTATTTACTGCAAGCCAAAATATAAACCTTACAACTAAGTACCAGAAAAACAAAATTTTTGATATCTGTATTGATCCACGAAGTGAAACATAAAAAAAAATTAAAGAAAAACCCCCCAAAACGTATTTTAAGCATATAAGAAACCTAAAATGAAAGTTTATTTCACCTAAAAATCCGGGCCCTAATTATTACTATTATTATTAAATCCGAACAGTGATGTTGAGCAGAAAGAAATTTAAATATAAAAGGGTAATAAATAACTATTTGATACAGAAAGGAATTATTGACAAAAAGAATCACCGGAACGATAAACTCATTAGCAGTGGCTGTAAGATTGATGTGAGTTTCGCTTGGAGCTTTTAGTAAAATCACAAGTTAAGTAAAGCCCTTTCCCTGTACACGCTGTCATTAGTCGTATTTTGTTTGGAGGATATTATGGAGTCAATTTTATTTTTACTTTCTCTACTACGTATAGTAAGTAGGGGAAGTATTGCATTCCACCCAAAAAATCGATACCGGGATTTCACCGGAAATACATGTTTCGAGACCCCCTGAATCCAAAAAAAAAAGCATTTTTGGAAACATGTCCGTGTGTGTGTCTGTCTGTGTGTCTGTGTGTCTATCTGTGTGTTGTGAACAGCATAACTCAGAAACTAACAGTCGGATAAACACCAAACTTTGTATTTAGGTTCAGTATCTTCCAGAGATGCGACATGAAGGTTTTCATGAAAATCCCCCCACCCCAGACTACCCTTTACATGGAACATTTTTCGAAAATTTTAATTTTCCCAATAATAGCTCTAACGATTTTGATTAAAATATCACATGTTTAAGATATTTTTATGACAAATGAAAATATTTCTGGGAATGTCTCCAAAAGTATTCTTCATCGTGAACGACTTTTGCATAACTGGAAAACCATAAGAGATAGACAAAATTTTACTACACAAAAACTGTAGATCGCGTTAAAATACACAATTTATGTCATATACATTTTTTTTGTTGAGTGAACCATTTTCGAGATATTGCTTGTTATTCCCTTATATTTTCCAATCCTTATACTTTTTCTCAAATGGGAATTCGTTATTCATTTTTTTGTCCTGGTAATGCAAAGAGAATGGAATACTCCACATAGCAACCAGCTCTTAAAACATCTGACTATCGCTTAAAGCCTACCAATTCTCCTTGCCTCTACAAGAAAATTAGCAATAAGATTAACATCTCGATATCTCGATTAACATGAAGGATATGGAGAATAAGCGTCTGTAAAAATTGTTTGTACAAGAGTAGATAAAGTCATGTGAATGTAACACATCAGATTTTATTAATGGGAACCTATATTTTGTATGTTGTTATCTCATTAGAAAATGGTTTATAAAATACAGTTTAATTTGTAATGAAGAATAAGGAAATAAACAATTTTGGTTCCCAATTACAAACGCAACTTGACCCTCAATGGTCCAACCATTCATTGCGTTCTTTGTACACAGCCACTCGGAATTTTCGTTGTTATTTGCGTTGGTGTAAAAATGATTGCAAAGTGCTTTATACAAATGTTGTTTAGTTTTTTATGAGTGAGAAAACAGCATAAAAAGGTAGGTTCCCATTTTAAAAAAATTAAATTGACCCTAAAATGACCATTACATGTCCTCCTAGTAAAACACGAGTAATGGCATTTACTTTCTCCCATAATATCAAGCAACTTTTATTTAAGACATTCCTTTCTACAACGCTCAGCCTAAATGGTTCATCCTGTATATGTAATGTGTTATAATCGCATGAATTCATTTAGCCCCTACATTTTATTTATATATTTCTTAAAAAAGCTTATTTTCTATAGACTTCATGTTAATGTTTGCAGAAACAATTTCATTACACATTTCGTTGTAGGTACTAGGCCAGATATGGCTTTGTTAATTTGTAAAAAGGTGCAAGAGATTCATCGGACAATCCATGAAAACTCTACTTACAGTCCAGTTTATCCCGCTGCGACCATCATTTTTGGAGCATTTAAACGGACACTGCGAGGTCATCACGCAACAGGGGATACTGGAAGCTGGACATATAAAATAATTAAGAAACGGGTCTCTACATTGTGGTTTTGTAGTTCGATACTGCGGCGTATCATTAAGTTCATTTCATTACCAACGCACTGTAGTGTTGTATTGTTACTGATAAGAACTCTGTTATATTGTTACTCTGTTAGAGATAAGAATCGACATGTGTACAACAACAAATGGATTACTGCTATGAAACGCAAACACTTTGTGCCAACCAAAAATGTTAGATTATGGGAATTTATTTCAAAGAAAGTGATTTTAATGAGTCGGATGTTATAAAAATAAGAATAATGAAAGACATAAATTCAAAAGTCGTGAAAGATAATGTGGTGCCTTCGAAATTTTTTGGGGGACTAGAAGAAAAACCTCCCAAAAAAGAAACTAAAATTTTCTTAAAGAGAAAGCAAGTACTGCAGCTAATGGATAATTCAGTGAGTAATTCTCACCAAGAAAGTGAAGCTACACTAGTCTTGACTGAGTCTTTACACGTGGAGTTGAACATTGATGGTGAAATACAGTACGAGTTGGGAACTGACGCTTTTAGTGCTATAAATAGCACTAATGTGAACCGAAGTTTGACTGATGAGGAAGGCAAAACTTCAACGTAAATGATGAAGATTATAAACCGAATGAATATTTGAAGGAATTCAGTGAAGATGGGGATGATGATCTAGGTATGTCAAGAAAATATTGTTTTGTGTTTGTATGTGTAAACGCTATTCAGTATTTGTCACTCATGTGGCACTGAAAGAAAATCTAACACACGAGGGGCATTAATGCGACTTATAACTCACTTATGAGTGGTGCTCTGGAGGCAAAAGTGAAAGTCTGAAAAGTAATGTGTGCATAGTTTCAGGTCTGTATCTTTCGGGATGACAATTGTTTCTTGCCATTCTCAAAAACAAAACTATTACTTTTTCTGAATAATATTTTTATAGGCATGTTAAAAATCTGTTTTACCTTCTGCACACAAAGCCTGGTTAAAAGAAAATAAAAGCAACTTTGCAACTCCTATGAATGATTCAAATTTATGTTTATATAGGGATAGACAATACGACTCCCCAGGATTTTCTGCTGAATATGTGATACATTCTATAATGAATTTGGCATAAACGAAACATTAGACTTCATAAATATACAGAGAGAAACTTCAAGTGGTGATATTGAGAATACTGCTTGCGAAAATATACCAACTTCTACGATGAAAACCAGCTCATGAAATTGTTTCTGACAGACAGACACACGGATATTAGAGCTTTGATAAAACATCCTCTGTGTAAACAGTAGTTTGGGGTCGGGAAATTTTCTGAAAAATTCGTGCCACATTCTTAGACAGTACTGAAACTAAATACCAATTTTAATGCTTATCCGACTTCTCATTTTTAAGTTATGCGGTTTACAGGCACTCACACAGACACCCTTTCCCACAAATATGCACGTACACACAGTGACCACGGATCTCTTTCTAAATTCATTTTCTTGGATTCAGGGTGCCTAAAAACATGTATTTACCGTGAAAACTCGGTACTGAATTTTCGGATAGAATGCAAAAAGAAATTTCCGCATATGAATGACGAATCTGATATATGGCATCTTGCTAAATCCCTTATGAACATCTTAAATGAGATTTCAAAATCATTGATCTTAAATGAATTGAAGTATTCTGTTTATAATCATCTTGGAGGGTGTCTGCTACTTGTAAAAGTGAGACAGTATACTCCTAATGGAAGTTCATATCATATTACTAATGTCCATAACTGGATAGGGTTTGAGAAATTTTTTTTCGTGTACTCGTAAGTTGTGTGAAGAAAAAGTTAAAAACACAAACTGGCTGTATAGTAATTCCATAGAATTCAATGACTTGTGCAGTAACATAAATAAAGAAAAGGTTTTTAAGTGTCATTGCGCATATAAATAGTTTGCATCATACAGGAAGCCTTGAATCCTATCACAATGAGCGCTTGAAGGATGTCCAAAAACGAACACATTTTTAATTTCTGGGCATGTGTATCAGATCAATGATAGCTGCTCATCATCATTTTCACCAAGTTAAAAAAATAGTGGCCAGTTTTGTGGAACATTTTAAATCGGCTGGAGAATGGTTGTATAAAAAGAAGTATGAGAACGACTTACGAATGGAGACAAAAGCTTGCAACATAAATTGTGAGGGAAGTAAATTTACACAAGTTTCAATACGAGTACACTGAGTAGGAGTTACTGACCATAGTGACATATCTTGTAATATTGACTCACTCTATAAAATTAACCTAATAGCTTGATTTTGTATCTGATAATTTCACCTTATTATTCCTGTTTGTTCTAAGCATTATTTTCCAATAACAATCCATTCCTTTGAGTATATTCAGTATTATAGAATTGATTTATTACGGTATCAGCTTCAACATTTACTGAACCAGAAACATTCTTCGAAATAATACACTTCAACCAAAAATGTGTCATTCCTGCTGAAACTTCACGCTATGAATGATCAGCTGCTCCGGCAGGGGATACCTGCTTCAAGAATGCTGGCTTACCGCATGACGTCACCACAGTGCGTTGATTATGCACAACCCAAGATCTCGTAGAACATTAAATAAAACAGTTTAACCCTCCTTTAAAAAATGCCTAAAACATTGAAAAATCAAACCAATTACAACGAATATTTTAGCAACTTTAATGCTATAAAATTATTTGAAATAAGTTGTTTGTTTTTATGAAATCTACTATTCTCGTGTGTTTGATTTGTATCTATCTCTTATGGCTTAACATTTATACAACATTATACAAAATTCATTAAGAATGAAGAGGAATTCCAAGGCTATTTTTCAGAAAATTAAGATATACATTTTATTAATCGTTTAGAGCTTCTTTTGACTACATTAAAATACTTAACGATTTTCAATGCTAGTTTCACGTGGGAATTTTCTTGAGGGTCTTCCTTGAAGATGCTGAACTTAAATACCAATTTGAGTATTTATCAGAAATTTTAGTTTCGAATTATGCTGATATTTCCCTCACACCCCTATTTTCTCTAAAGTATCTTCATTATTGTGGGTACCAGAAAATCTCATTTCTTGTAAAATTCCAATGTAGAATATTTTGGTTGAATACAGATTATTTCTCTGTCTACCCTAGTAGAGAACGTCAGGTTTGTGCCGTGCTCTACTGTCGACAACTTCTTTTGGAGGTATTTACGTAATCAGTAGCTACAGCGATTTCAGAGTTCGACTGCGGCTCGGATTCCGATATATCAACAAGGCTTGTGCATCTTTTAGGAAACATACGGTATTGTGTCTACAACGCTGGATACAAGATGTATCCACGGCGAATATAGTATTATGACATCATCCAAGCTGTCACGTTGTCTTCTCTCCGTTTCCTTCTAGCCTGTAGGCACATCCTTCAGGAACGTTACCTTGTGCGGAGAACTCACTTTATTTGTCCTTTCGTTCTATTGAGTCAGGCGTAACGCATTTTTACCGGATAAGTGACTGTCATCCCAAACCGGTTCAGAATTATGCCACTGTGCGTTCAGATTGAGTCAATTCATATCTCAGTTAATCGTAATCGGGCAAACTTACGTTATTTTTAATTCTCATGCCTTTTAATTGTTGGTTAATGTTTATTTATCTAGTTTTTCCATTTGTCATCAGAGTAATAATCATTATATTTAGGCGGGAGGTCGTATGGTATAGAGCTGCTAACCTTATGAAGGAAAACTCCCCGTTGCAATCTGGAGACAATGGCAAATTCTTTGCATTGCACTATGCTATAGGCTTTCCTATTTTCTCCCTTTCGTTCTTTCCTGCAACATTTTGACCGAAGCAGATCACGATAGCAAAAACTTATAGGGTTATTTATTAATTCTCTATCAATTAAGAGAGCGCATGGATGTTTATGTAAAGGGAACTTGTATTTTCAGTTACTTTGGTCCTTTTCTTCCATATTTCTTTTCTTTCGTAAATACGTTTAATAATCGAAAACTATAACGTGTGTGTATTTATTTTTTCGATATATTTTCATAAATCACCTATTCTGAGTTGTGAAGTAGAAATATTTTATTTACAGCTAAAGTATACCTGGTGGAAAGATATGGACATCTTCCTTTAAACCAGAGTGAGAGAGAAGGAGGGAGAGAGGGAGGGCGGGAGAGAGGAGTATATTAAAAACGTTATGAGGACTTCTTATCTCATTTTCCCAGATTTATACAAAAGCACTTTAGAAAGAAATGTTATACAAGTGGGTAAGAATTTCGCGCTTGAGGTGTAGAAGACGCTTGGTCGCATTTGAACGCGTAATCTTTTCGTAAAAAGCCAGACTGTATATGGCAACAATATTAAATTTTGAAAGCGGTAGTTTGTTGCTACTGTAGTTCTTTCGTGTATATACAACGAATTTTATATGCTTAAAAATGAAAACACTTGTTTTAATTTCGAAAGAAAGAACGAAACGAAAATTAGTGATATTTTAACAAAACATTTACACGAAATAAAATGAAAGTGCATGGCTTAAAACTGTCAGGTATAAAAAAACTTCATGTATTTACCTCAATCATTCATCTAATAGCCGGCCCTCGTAGCCGTGGTCGCTAGAGTGGTCGCGGGTTCGAGTCCCGCCACGGGCATGGGTGTTTGTGTGTGTATGTATGTTGCGGAAATAAGCGGTATGAAAGCAGTAAAACACAGTAGCATAAACTGGGTACAACAAGGGCATTGAAAAAAATACAAAACCAAAATCGTTATTTATATTTAGCAACTTACTGAATTAGATAACACAAAAATGAAAATAAAAATTAAGGGTTGAAGAAATAACCTCCCTTATTTTTATGTAAACATATACATATGCTATAAATATGTAACATACAGTATTAGCAAGGCCATTGAAAGTGCGAGCAGGCAATGCCATAAGTGTTTGGATAATGTGCTAGGTTATGGTGTCAAACACCTTCAGTTCCTAACTGCAGTCTCAGGAAGAAGGAGGAGATAATAATAATAATAATAATAATAATAATAATAATAATAATAATAATAATAATAATAATAATAATAATGCCGATGAGCTGCTGTTCTTATTTTCTTTAACACCTACTTATAGCAGTAGCAGGAGGTATTGTATACCATCCAAAAATTTGATATCGAGATACCACAAAAGCATGTTTTGAGGTTGCCCGAATGAAAAAAGAAAATACTACACATCGCGTCATGGTGTGTGTGTGTGTGTGTGTGTGTGTGTGTGTGTGTGTGTGTGTGTGTGTGTGTGTGCGCGCGTGCTTGCGCGTGTTTGTGTGAAGAATTTAATAAATGTCGAACTTCCTTTTTATGTTCGGCATCTTCCAAGGATGCGATATGAGGATTTTCAAGAAAACACCTCATCGCAAACTAATCTTTTCCTTATTTTTCGTTTTCTCAAAAATATCTCTAACGGTTTGAATAAAAATACCAATGTTTAAAATATTTATTTGAGTAATAGAATGCATACCTTGAACTTCTGCGAATAGCCTGTGATGTCCTCTCTGAATGAATTTTGTATTATGTTATAATACTCGTAAATCATGAGACAGACACAAATTACTACACAGTAAACATAGATATCAAAACACACAATGGCATTAACCATTTCCGAGATATTCGTTATTGGTTTGAATTTGTTAATACTTGTCATTGTTCTTGAAGTTCTGTCACCATTCAGTTGTTTCTCGCGCTGTCATGGAAACGGTATGAAATTTCAACACCAGCATATAGCAACCTGCTTTTGAACAACTGACTGTCGCTTCAGCTGCTGTCTCCCCTTTGTACCTACACTCAAATGCAAGCGTTTATTTCGATTAACATTAAGTAAATAGGAAAATACGCTTTTCCGGGAATAGTTTGTATAAGCCTCATATAAATACATGACAGTGTCACCGAGCAGGATGGCTCAGACGAAAACGTCTGTGGTCCGAATTCGGGTTCGATTCCCCGTGACCGCCCACGCTGACCATGAGGTTTATCGTCGTTTTCCCCTGGTCGCCAAGGCGGTGCATTCTACCAGGATCTCTCCTTTCTCCATTTTAGGTGTGATTTCAGATCAGGTCCAGGAGATGGCATGGCATGCATGCGTGCGTGGAAATATTAGGGACTTCTGCGCGTCTCTGTAGGCCTGTTTTGCCTGGGACCTCCTCCAATTCCTTCACTTCATCCCTGTGTAGCCGCCATAGAGCAAGATAGTCGCAGTGCGCAGCTGTTCCTCTCCGGTAAACACATCCTACATCTTACACGATAGTGGCAAGAAAAAGCGAACGCAACTGGTATATATTTTACATAAGCGCAGTGCCTTGATCCTTTCCGTGTTTGATTTAGGAAGCCAGTAAAAGCTGCCAAAACCTTTTTCTGACGAAATAAGTGTTCAAACGCTAAAATAATACTATAGCAAACCTTATTCGTCTAAGCTAAGTGGGTGACATGTGTAGCCTTTGCTAATAGTTTTGTGCAATTCCCATGCACCACATCCCTATATGGTAATATTTATCTACTTCGTACCGCATTTATAATTCATTTTCTTACAGCAATATTCTAAAAGCCTCAAGATTCTCACATTTAGAGGGTGCAAACTTGAGCTTTGTCAGAACATGTTCCCCCAGTGGAGTAACCACCCCTCTCCAGCTATTGTTCTAAAACTCATGTGCATGCGTGATTTAAGATATGGATTGGGCGGCGTGGAGAGCAAAAGCACCGCTATTTTCCCCCTCTCACTTTTTCCAGGAGGGATTTTAGGAATTATTAACGGATTGATGGACCGCATTCTGGATGCTGGAAGAAAAGGATTAACGCGAATGGTAACAAGAAGGTAGTTTAAAAAGGGAAGGGGAAGCTCTCATAATTTTTCTTTGCTTTTTTCCCCCAAAGAGAAAGAATTGCAGCCAATCCCACTTTCACTCTTCAGGCACGTTTGGATTAAGAAAAATGTTTACCATCTTGTCTGTAATGCTCTATGCGTAGTCTAGTCACTTTTTCAAAGAAACGCCCATAATAAGGCAAATCTCTTAGAAGACATAAATCCTAAAATATACAAGTATACATGCTTCTACACTAACAGTCAGTAACATACCCTTCTTTTTTGCAAGTTACGATATAATAACAATAATAATAATGATAATAAATACTTTCTTAAAATGAGATTTCTAGCAGTTTTCATCATTTATGTTCATACAGAAGATGAGGGTGTTTTTATAACAGATCTCGCAACTACCCTACCATTAACTGCTGAGATTAAACTCACTTTCTCTTTCTACCTCGCTCTCAATCGTCATTTCTCTCTCTCTCTCTACCGCATTCTCTACCCTTCGTCACCCTCTCTCTGAAACGTATGATCCTTTGAAATTCCACAATGAAGATTCCTCCCCCTGCAGCGTTAACATAAATTACGATGTAAGAAAACAAATTTGGAAGTACAGAAACATCTGTGTTTTCCTTATGCTTGCAATGTGACCAGAACTATTGTTTCTCGCAATAACCGGTTTATGTACACGAATAACAGACATATAGTAGGTATAACTTTCTAAATATTCCTCCTATTAACATTTTGTAAATATCATGCTTTGCCAGAAGCATGAGGTTTGTAATTTGTTGTTATGTGTTACGTTTCAAAAACTTATAATAACGATATTCTTACTTTTGACTCTATTATTTGGAACCTACCCCGCATTTGGAGAATTCTCCACTGAAATTTTGGCAAAATCTTTCAAAAGTCACCATGTTCCTTTCTAAGCCATTTAAAGTAGTCGTTAACTGTGCATTTACAGCTTAATTTCGCTTTTATTCAACTATTCCTTCTACACCTTAAAACCCTTGCAAATGTTTCACACGATGGAATTTTTGTATAATTTGTTTGGAATTTTAAGGTAATAAAATAAGTCGTACGATAACTTATTTACAGCTTTATTTAAAAATCTTATTCGTGTTTTTGTTTAAAATTCAAATGAAGAACATTATATTCTTTTTCTGAAAAGCTATAATGGCACATAAAAAATTAATATTGCTTTTGAAGAAGGTATATTTGAAGTTTGATCCGTATATTTATCATTTAAATTTTTAAAAACTTCATTATGAGGGATCCTTGCCAAAATATTCCAAAAAACCTTTATACTTTCTCTACTACGTAGACTAAGCAGGTGAAGTATTGCATTCCAACCAAAAATTCAATACCAAGTTTTCACCGGAAATACATGTTTAGAGGCCCCCCTGAATAGCACTTTTAGAAAATGGTCCATGTGTGTGTCTCTGTGTCGCTGTGTCTGTGAACAGTATAACTCAAAAACGAAAAGACGGATAATACCACACTCGGTATTTAGGTTCAGTATCTTTCAGAGATGCGACACGAAGATTTTCAAGAAAATCTCCCCACCCCAGACTACGCTTTACATGGAACATTTTAGGAAATTATGATTTTTCAAAAATGGCTCTACGATTTTGATTAAAATATCATGGATTTAAGATAATTTCATGGAAAATAAAATATAAGTCTTGATTTTTCTGGGAATGTCCACAAAAGACCCCTTATTTGTGAATTGCGTTTCCATAACTGTTAAACGTAAGAGATAGACAAACTCTTTCTTAAAAAAATGTAGAGCTCGATAAAATACACAATTTATGTCATATAGATCTTTTTGATCGAGTGACTCATTTCCGAGATATTCCTTGCTATTTGCTTGCATTTTCCAATACTTTTACTCAAATGGGAATTTTTTATTCGTTTTTTTTATGTCCTAGACATACAAAGAGAGTGGAATGCTCTACATAGCAACCAGCTCTTAAAATATTTGACTATCGCTTAAAGCCTTCCATAATTCCCTTGCACCTACAAGAAAATGGGCAATAAGTTTCTGCAAATGTTTATCTCGATAAAAATGAAGTAGATGGAGAATAAGCGTTTGTAAAAATAATTTGTACAAGAGTAGAGAAAGTCATGTGAGTGTAACACATCAGATTTTTTAAAAAATTAATATCTCGAAAAGCTAAGAATTTATTGAAATGGCATTTAAAAGCCTCTTATGTGTACGCCAGATAAGAAATGATAAATTCCCCTTACTTAGTAGATAGAGGAAGCATGTATTCCACAAATATTCGGTGTAGAGATTTCGCAGGAAATACATGTTTTTCGGTTGCTGAATAAAAACAAAAAACATTTATGGAAAAAAAGTCCGTGTGTGTAAATGAGCAGCATAACTTAAAAGCGAAAAATTCCGTAAATACCAAACTTGATATTTAAGTTAAATATCTTCCACAGATGCGACAAGAAGATTTTCAAGAAAATTCCCCCAACCCTAACTACCGTTTGCATAGACAGTGTTTCGATATTATTTTATTTTCTCAAAAGTGGCTCTAATGGTGTTTATGAAAGCAGCGGTATATAAGATATTCACATGACAAACAAAATTTATATCTTGAATTTTCTGGGAATAACCGTCATTCGGAAGGGATTTTATATAATTTTGTAAAATGGACAAATCATAAGAGTTATACATAAACTTAGGTACTACATAAAAATCTAGATCTTCTGTCATTTTTAATGTGCTACGACTATTCAGTTGTTTCTCGTGATACAATAAAAAAAGTCTAGAATTTCAAGGCCAGAATATGTCTGGTTTTTAAACATTTGAGTATCGCTATTTCCTTTGTACCTATAGCAAAATCATTAATGTAACTATTTACAAAAAACGTTTACATGAATTCACTTGAGGCAGATATCTTAGTGAGATGTCGCTATTCAGTTATTTCTCGCGATGTCATGGGAAGAATATGGAATTTTAAGGCCAGTATATAGTAACCAGTTTTGAAACATTTGATTATCGCCATTCCCTTTCTACCGATAACGAAATGCACTTGTTGAAGTGGACGTAACAGATTTCTTATATCCCATATTCCAGCTGACACTGAAAGCATGTAATTCAGGATAGGGAAATTGTTAGAAATAGAGGCAAAAGCAAAGCTCCACAGTTTGCGCTTGTATCTACAAATTTATTACGGATGTTATTCCACAGCACTGGAGGATACATTTTACTTTTATTTCTGGGACGCCACAATCGACACAAATGAACCAGTGATCCAAATTCATTTACCGTTATTTTTTCACGCCCATATTGTTTCATGCCCCTTTCCCTCAATAAAAACACCCAACATCCCCCAATTTCGATGTCGATACTGGATTAGAAGGAAAATTAAAACCAAATTAAAATCTCAACGAATGACTCGTTTCCAGGAATTGTTGAAGTTGGCAAACATGGCGAAATTGTTTGCTTTCCTGATTGTAGAGATTTCCCAATGGAAATTATCCCCCGGAATGAAATATCCCGGGAGGACATTCGCCCTCACCCCTCACGCTTGTTGACTTACCGTGAATTCTAATCGATACCTATCTAGCAACAGCACCCCCATGCTCTCCTTTCGTATGTTCAACATCAATCACAAAAACTTATATTTCACACGCTTCATGCACACAAGCTGGTATTTCTCTGTCTCACCGTACTCTAAACGCCACATGAAGGCGTAAGTTTGGTTTCTTCATCACGTGTGTATCATCCTTCCTCTAATGCAAAACGGGATGTTAAATCTCGAAAGGTGCTTTCATTTACTTCATTGACCGTCTGCTTTCTATAGTGCAGCATCAGCTCATGGATTTCAAAGCCTTGAAACAACACATCTGAATTGATGCATTCAAGGCTTCCTCGACCTATGACAAATTCACATACATCAATTATATACCGTGACTTTGCACAGTTTTTCAATTGTCACTGTTCTAAGTTCTTATCTGGTTCACTTTCACTGGAAGCACTTCGTTCACATTATCACTTCACTGAGGTGAACTAGTTCAATTCTCTGTCATTTCACTTCCTTCGTGACGTAGTCTCTTCACGCCGGACGGTTGACTTCACTCGAGAGTCGAACACAAGACCTCCACAACAGCCGTCAACAAATCGCTCGGAGAATTACTCTTGATATACGGGAAATCCACCCGCCAATTCAACTCGCACACCACCCTCAACTGGCTCGGTTGACTGACTCCCGCGAGAGCGCTGGCTTCTATAGTCACTGCAATCTGTCCAAAAGGTTCTCCAAAGTTCTATAACTATTTCAATACACTCTATCGTTATCTGCCGATAACGCGCCCTGTGTTTACACTGGCGAAAGGTAGTTATCTTGTTTATTCCGACCGCCCGGCGCCGACCTTCCGATAAGCTTGGGCTATAACTGCTGCGTCACAATATTGTATTATTTATACCAAAAAATCTATTATTCTATCCACGTTACGTTTTTCACGATGTATTTTTACTTAGGGATGATTTCAAATTAAGCAAGAAGTGCTGCTTAGTAACTATAAAGTTGCAACAGTGACATGGGGAAGATATTTCAAAAGTTTACCGACTTTGATTAAAATAACATAATTTTAATGTACTTTTAGTAGATTAAATATAATTTCATTTTTAACGAAGTTTAATTCAAACCTTATTTTTAATTTTTTAAAAGGATTAAAAAAGGAAGGATGGATGATGCAACAGAGTGAATTAAGAAATACTTAAGACAAGCCTACTGTTGAAAATATTTTTTTGTTGATACTTTGTCAAATAAAATGCATACCTTGAATTTTCTGTGAATAATCCGTGAATAGCCCGATAGACCGCCCATGTATTGATTGCTCTTTGTATAACTAGAAAGCCTTAAAAATAGAAAAAAAGATTACACGACAGATTACCTTGTGGTTTTTCTTTTCAAATATATGCAAGCTTTTTTTTGGAGGGGTTCACTTTGAACGGCTTTTCTGCCAATGACATTTTCTTATAATTAACCCGTTTTCCATAAACTATTGAAGATAGCTTAATTAAATTTTATATGATTAAAACATTACTTTAAGCTATTGTGGATCTGTTTATGTTAGTTAATAATATGGTTGGTTATTGTTTTTAAAAAATTTGCTGATAAACTTTACTAAATACTGTGATGTTACATTCACATGACCTACTATTGCTCATTACTTTCTCTACCGCGTACACATGTACTACGTAAAGGTATTGCATGCCACCCAAATATTCTATACCGAGATTTTACCGGAAATACATGTTGGGAGGCCTCTGAATAAAAAGAAAAGCGTCTTTAGAAAAAGGTTCGGTGTGTGTGTGTGTGTGTGTGTGTGTGTGTGTGTGTGTGTGTGTGTGTGTGTGTGTGTGAACAGCATACTCAAAAACAAAAAGCCAGATAAACACTAAACTTTGTATTTAAGCTTAGTGTCCTCCAAAGCTACGACACGACGATTGTCAAGAAATCCAAACTATCCTTTACATGCAATAGTTTTAGAAATTTTGATTTTCTCAAAAATGACTCAAACGATGCTTGTATATCTTGAATATTCTGGAAATATCACGTGAAGTCTTATTCATTCGTAAGGAATTAGTATAACCTGTTGTATAACTGGTGAACAAACGATAGACGAAAACATAATACACAAAGGATGTAAATGTCTTTAAAAGACGTAATTTATTTATTTATTTTTTGTCCTCGTTCATGTGGCAACAATTAGTCATCAGAATGTCATATTTATTATTTGTTTTGATGATAATTAACTCCTTAACCGAGTACATTATATTGGAATGAATGACGATCAAACGGGACCGGATTCTTAGAGCTTAAGGGTTACTCGAATTCGTCTTCTAAGGTTAAGGAAAAACCCTGGAAAAATATCACCCTAACCGAAATGACAACTCAGGACCTTTTGAATGTGAGGCAGACACGCTAATCTACACCACGGAGGTGGGTTTATTAATGATTCGAATTGTTCAATACTTCGTCATTCTTTTAAAGTCCTGTCAATATTCAGTTGTTTCTGGTGATGTCATAGAAAGAATATGGAATTTTAAGGCTCGGTATAGCGTCCACTTCTTAAACATTTGACTATCGGCAGTTCCCTTTGTATCTATAACGAAATGTGTAATTTAGCTATTTCTGCAAAGGCTTATGTCTCGATTAAAATGAAATACGGAAAATAAGCTTTCGTAAGAATAATTTGATAACCCATTAATAAATGTTAGAGCGTAGAGAAAGTCATGTGAATACAACACAAAATTTTTACATAGCTTCTATAAATTATTCATGCAAAAAGCATTTTCTTCTATGACTATCTGCTTCAAGTTAGTTGAGATAAACTTTTGTTGGGTACAAAGGGAATGGCGATAGTCAGATGTTAAAACTGGTCAGTATATTATATTGGTCATGAAATTGTATACTCTTTCCAGAGATTGCGAGAAAAACTAAAGAGCGACAGCATTTAAAAAATGACAAAGTATTGAATAAAATTCAAACCAATAATAAGGATATCTGGAAACCGCTGATGACAGAAATATGCGTGTTTTAACGACACCTGCATTTTTTGTGTTATGCATTTTTGTCTATCTTTTACAGTTTACCGTTTTATACAAAACTATACAAAATTCCTTCCTAAAAAAGAGATTTTGCAGGCTATTTTTAGAAAATACAAAATAAACATTATACGAATTTATCATGCAAATAACTTAAATATGCGATACTTTAATTAAAATGGTTAACAGCCATTTTTGAGAAATTAAAACTTGTCGAAAACTTATCCATATAAAGGGTAGCTTTGGGTGGGGATTATCTTGAAAATGTTAATCTTGCAACTCTGGTTCTCTGGATCCTGTAGTTAAAAACCAAGTTTGATATTTATCCGACATTGCAATTTTGTGTTATGCTGTTCAGACAGACACACCTTACCTTCTCTACCTACTATGTACTTGGTAGAGAAAGCAAAAACGAAGGAATAGTCAATTCATACTCTGTCTACCACATACCTACATAGTAGATACAGAAGATATTTCATTCCACCCAGAAATTCAAGACCAAGATTTTACCGAAAATACATGTTTTTAGGCCCCTTAAAACTAAAAGAAGCATTCTTAGTAAAGGGTCCGTATGTGTGTCTGTGAACAGCATAACTCAAAAACGAAGTGTCGGATAAATACCAAACTTGGTATTTAGGTTCAGTACCTTCCAAAGATGCGACACGAAAATTTTCATTAAAATTTCACACCCCACACTACCCTTACATCGAACATTCTTCAAAATTTTTTATATTCTGAAAATGACTAAAGATTTTTTATTAAAATACAGGATATTAAAAATTTTTAGGTGATAAATGAAATTAAAAATCTTATAGAGCTGGTAAACATTAATCATTAGACGTAAGCGCACTGCACAGGAAATGTAGATCTGTTTAAAATCCACAATTTAATTCAAATAACTTTTTTTCGGATATCCGTTATTGAGGCTTCGAATTGCTTTATATTAGCCATTCTTTTTTAAGTCCTGTCGATTTTGATTTTGTTTCTCGCGATATCATGGAAAGAATTAGGAATTTTGAGGTTAACATACAGTGTCTAATTCTTAAACATTTGACTATCGCTTTTTCGCTTTGTATCTATAACGAAATCTATAATGCAGCTATTTTCGGAAAGGTTTAACTGGATTAAAATAAAGTAGATAGAATAAACTTGCGCAAGAATAATCTGTATGCCCACTAGTAAGCACTATAGGGTGGAGAAAGTCATGTGAATATAACGCATCAGATTATTTAAACCAATTTCTTGGATGTGCTGCCTTAAGTAATAGCATTCTATATTCACTGGTTTATCTCAGAAGAATATATAACTTGTATTTTCCTAAATGTCGATAGAGCCATACAAATACGTGGGTCTCGCGCCGCCATCCACACAGTGACCTTGACACAGAGAAAGCATGCAGCGTCAAATGCCTAGCTCAATTCAAGGACACCGGGAAACAACGCACTAACTTTCACAGGATAAACAACTAGCAACTTGAATTCTGGATGTTTAACACCTTATAGATTATGCGACTTCGCCTCTGTCGCCAAAACATTGGCCATTAATGCGAGCTACGAAATGTGAATGTATGTCATTCCTTATCATTAGGGTACTGCTTCATTTTTACGCTATACTGAATGGGAAATGGGGTGAAAATTGTTTATTTAGATTGCGTTGCAAAACCTTTAGTCCAGGAAAAAAGTTTTCGGAATGAACACATGGGTAGGGGAAATAAGCCAGAAAGTGGATTTAAGACCTGCAAATTATATAACTTAAATGTGATGATATCACAGGCAATATCGGGAATACGACAATGGTTGTCGCAAAATGAAAATATATCCGTTAAGCTGGGACAAAATTTAATGTACATTGACTCCAGAAAGAATTCGCCTCTACTTTAAAAAATTCTAGTGGCCAAATTAACTGAGAGAAAATGCCCAAACGCAAACGTGTTCTGGCGTTATTCAAGAGTTTTTCATTCCATTGATTTATTTTTACTTTCTTAAAAGTTGCACAGGATTTTTAACTTTTTTCAAGTATGGTGTAATCAGAACTGTTTTATATGATTTCATAAATAAATTGTTATATAATACCCGATAATTGTCACCGATTCAAAATAACTAAGAAAGTCCGTGAAGCCGTAAAATCGAGGCGGTATTCACAGCAGGTTAAATACGAATGTTTATAATTTCCAATTTTTATATTTTTTCCTTCATCAGGTCTAAACCGATTTTCACCGCAGTTTTAGCTCTTCTACTAAAACATTTGGCCTAATAAAGCACGTAAAATAATAGTTTGTTCTGCATATTAATAATCAGTATTTTCTCCCGTTAATTTGGTTGCTAAAGCTTTTTAAAGTAGACACGAATACTTTATGGAGTTACTGTATATTAAGCCAAAGGACTATAGACTCTACACCATGCAGTGATAGAGAAAGTGACCCAAATGAATAGATTCGTCATCATCATCATCGACAAGTTTATGTATATCTTACCTAACACCACAGAAAGCACTGCAACAGTGTGCTGGAATTCGACGCACGAAATTATCACTCACTCTTAAAAATATATCTACTACGGTCCTGAATTAGAAATTTTGGAACTTCTAAGCATTGTGTCCTAATTAGAACACAGTAGAATTAATGAAATATTGAGCTTTGGATACTTATATAACTGTGGCATGTCACATTACAAAAACATGAAATTAACACTAAATTAGGTATAAGCTGAAATTAGAACATTTCTAACAGCAAAGATATAACAAATGTCACTCTCTAACCTTTCTGGAATCCTCTCGTAGCCTTATTCAATCTCCCCTTACTTCGGTACCTTGTTTTTCACCATGTGCTCTGTTTTTTGTAAGCTAGATTTTTAATCGCAAGCCTTTTACACACTTGTTTGTCGACAAAATAAATTTCCGAGGGTCATTTCATTAGTAATCACTTTTGTTTACACGTAAAAAAATGAAGATTCACATAATAAACCCTGATTTCTTATAAACAACGACCACTCATTTTCAGCAAGCTTGATATCCACCTGCAATCACAGCGCGATGAGCATTTGTCAACGGCGCAAAGAACTACGGCGTTACCAAAACCGCTATGTTGGCCGGAAGTGTAAATCCGTTTGTTTTTTCTCATTTATATAATAGGAATTGCACTTCCGCCAGCTCTCAAATTTTTTTCGCTCAAAAACCAATTGAATTAACTAATTTGTGGCCACAGTTATTCTCTAATGTGTTCCGGTTTGCAAACTAGGAAAAAAAGTCTGATGTAATGCATTCACTTGACTTTCTCTACTCATTCTTCTACAAACTATTATTAACAAAACTTATTCTTCCATATGCTTCTTGTTAATCGAGATAAACTTTCATTGCGCATTTATGCTTTTGTAGTAGGTATAAGGAGTATAGGGAAGGCTAAAGCGATCAGATTACTAAGAAGTGGATACGATGGATTTAAAATTCTCTATGCATGATCACGAGAAGTAAGAATAGTGACTTACCACTTTAAAAAAGTAGTTGAATTATTTGAAACTTCCAACCAATAAAGCACATCTCGGAAATGGTTAACACTAGAACAATTTTTATTCAACATAAATTGTATCTTATAACAAGATCTAGATTTTTTATGCAGTAAGACATTGTCTATCTTTTATGGTTTAACGATTACACAAAAATCATTCAGAATGAAGCAGTCTTCACAGGCTATTCCCAGATAAATCTAGATATATATTTTATTTTTCATGCAAATATCTTAAACATATTGTATTTTAAAGCAAATCTTAGAACCATTTTTGAGAAAATGAAAAACAACGAAAATGTATCCATGTAATGAACAGGATGGGGAATTTTCTTGAAAATCTTCACGTCGCATTTTTCAAAGATTTTGATTCGGTATTCGAACAATTCTTCGTTTTTAATTTATACTGTTCACAGAGAAAACAAAAATACAAACACACAATGATGCTTTTTTATCATTCAGGGAGCTTCAAAACGTGTATTCCAGGTGAAACATAAATGTCGAATTTTTTATTGGAATGCAATACTTCCCCCACTTAATATAGGTATTAGAGAAAGTAATAAGAAAAAATTCTTATGTGTAACACTCACATTATTTATCCACCTTTTAGCATTTCACAGTACACCTTATTCAGCTGTTTATACCACCTTCTTTCTTTTTACTTTCTCTACTACGTATAGTAAGCAGGGAAATTATTGCATTCTACCCAAAAATTCGAAATCGAGATTGTGCCCGCACGCCATGCGGGGAAGCCGGTGACGCTACAAGCGGCGTGTTCTGGTGTTATAATCCCCACCGAACAAGGGCGCTCTGATGGTATGGCAACTGGTCGTAGGAAATACATGTTTTGAGGTCCCCTGAATCCAAAAAAATGTTTTTAGAAAAAGGTCCGTGTGTGAGTGCGTCTGTCTGTGTGTGTGTCTGTGAACAGTATAACTCGAAAACAAAAAGTCGGACAAATACCAAACTTTGTATTTATGTTCAGTATCTTTCAAACACTCGAAATAAAGATTTTCAAGAAAACTCCACCCCAAAATGCCCTTGAAATGGAACATTTTTCGATAATTTTGATTTTCTCAAAAATGGCTCTAACGATTTTGGTTAAAATACCATGTGTTTAAGATATTTTCATGGCAAATGAAATGCATATCTTCATCATAAATGCATATCTTGGGAATGTCCCCAAAAGTCCTCTTCATTCTGAATGACGTTTGCATAACTGGTAAACCTTAGTTAAAATTTTAGTACATGAAAAATGTAAATCTCGTTAAAACACACAATTATGTCTCATGCATTTTTTGTGTGGAGTGAACCATTTGCGAGGTATTCCTTGTTATTTGTTTGAATTTTCCGATACTTATACTTTTTCTCAAATGTGAATTCGTTAATCGTTTTTTTTCTTTCTTTCTTTTATGTTCCGGACATGCAAAGAGAGCGGAATGTTCCTCTCAGCAACCAGTTCTTATAAGATCGCTTAAAAGCTACCATATTCCCCTTACACCTACAAGAAAATTAGCAATAAGATAGTTTCTGCAAATGTTTATCTCGATTAACATGTAGTAGATGGAGAATAAGCGTTTGTAAAAATAGTTTGTACAAGAGTAGAGAAAGTTATGTGAGTGTAATATATCGGATTTTTTTCTGAGGAATCGTTAGCTCATTCAAGCAGGAAACTCGCTGAATTTTCAAATGTTAATTGAGAGCGATTAAAGCACACTTTCATTTAAGAAAACCTAACAATACGACAACAAATATTTTGAAAACTGCTAAGCCTAGAAAGTAATTTATCTGGTACAGATTATACATGTTACATATTTCTCTTAGTAGGTGTTTCTTTATCCCTGTAGGTTTGCGAGTCTAAATATAGAATTAAATAACAATGACGAAGACTTCACAGGCTATTTACAGCAAATTTCGGACACACATTTTATTTATCATATCAACATCTCCAGCATATAGTTTAATACAAATCGTTAGAGCAGTTCTCGAATAGTAAAACGTATTGAAAATGTTTCCATGTAAAGGTTTGTTTGGGGAGGGATTTTCTTCTGGAAACTCCGCGCCCGGGTCCTTAAATGATGTCTGATTCAAATATGAAATTTATTGCTTTTTACTCTCTCCGTCATCTGTCTAAAGTAGGGAGTAGAAGTATTGCGGCCCGCTCATAAAAATGTGATATCAAGATTTCATCACAACGTTTTCAGCTCCATGGATTAAAAAAGAGCATTTTTAGAAGAAGGAAATTTGTGCGCGCGTGCGTGTTTGTGCGTGTGTGTGAATAGCATAACCGAACAAAAAAAATTCGGATAAATAACAAACTTTCTACTTAAACTGAGTTTCTTCTAAGAATGCAACACTAAGATTTTCAACAGGATCCCCTACCCTAAAAGCATAAGTATAAGTAAAAAGTTACTTATTTTTTATTTTCTCAGAATGGTCCCAAAGATTTTGAAGAAATCACATTTTCTGACATACTGACCCGAGGAATAAAATGTATAGCTTAAAATCTCTGTATATACTAGTAAAAGACGCCTTCATCATGAGTTGACTGTATATAACTATAGGGAACAAATACTTTATTCAGAAAAAAACATAGGATTTCAATATATACCTTTTTTCTGTATCTTTGTCTTTTACGAGATATTTTGTGTTGATCAGAACTCCAGGATTTCAGGTAACATGCTTTTGAAATGTTTTGTCCGTTCTTTCTTCCGGGGGAGAGGTTCTCACCAGGCCATGCAAAGGATATTCATACCAAGTCTAGAATATAGCGAGCTTGTTCATATAGGAGACTGTACTTGGGTCCCCAATGCTTCTATACAGCTATAACAAAATGTGTATTAAAACTATTATGGAATACATCTCTCTCTCTCTCTCAAACACACACACACTTTAAAAATTCTAATTGTTGCTTGAGGATAGCTATTGTAGCGTGTATGTATGTAAATTGTCACGCCAGACACATTATTGCGTCGTTGGCGACAGTATTGTTGGGGTAATTCTTTTGGCTGGGGTTTTGAAGTTCGTCTGGCCTTGACGACTCGCCACTTTCTTGGCTGGCGATCCTAGCCAGAGGTGGAGAGAGTGGGTGAAGTGAGCGTTACTTCTTTGTGTGTTGTGTGGTGAGCGTCACTGTTAGGTCGAGTGTGGGTCTGAAAGGTTCTTTGTGAATTGTGTGAATGTAGCCTCGTGTGTGTAGCATCTCCCCTCAGTTTCTTCCTTTTTATTTTTTGTGTGTGATGTAGGGACACCGTGTTTATACTGAATAGGTCACAGGTAATGTGATCAATGTGAAATTCTGTGTATTTTGTTATAACTATCTCACGCCTACTCTGGAATGCGTAGTTTAAGATTCTGGTCCTCTTGCTATCTCTGCAGCTATGCCTCCCAATGTATATGCTGGGGTAATTAAAATTTAATATTTAGCTCCAAACATTTTGGCCTCATCTCAGTATATAACAGTATTATTCACGCTAACACGAGTTATCAAAAAACGAAAATTATTAGAAAATTATGATTAAAGTGCTCGATTTCATGTGTAAACATGGCGATTTCTTCCGAGAAGTTCGTTGGTTTGCAAACAGTGTGTTCAGGATATCAATAAGTAAGAGGACTGCAGGGACAGGGAAGCAAAGGTATTACTTAATGTGGCTATTAAAGTTGTGTGGATAAACTAGATTGCCACGCTCCATCACTGCGAGGGTAACAGTTTGCTTGTTTACATCTGACAAGCAGAGGGGCCTGAACAAACAAGTGTACCCTCTCTTTGTATGCAGCTGGGTACACATGCACGCTCCTAAAAATTATGCAAAAGCCCCAACTGCGTAATTCTGGAAACAAAGCCACAGATGCATACGCCGCACGCACTCTAATGGATTGGACCCATAATTCAATTACATACTAGGTGATGTTGTGTACATATAAACTACGCTCTTGCACACCCACAAGTGCGCGAACCACGATCAGCTTAGAGCGTCCTGTCCAGTTTTGTATAAAACAATCTAGGGATGACGGGTCTGTCACCACTATGTTTAAAAATATGATGTTGCATTCCAATGACTTTCTCTACTCACTCTTCTACAAACTACACTTGCAAAGTTTCTTACTCTAGCTACTTCTTGTCAATATAGATAAACCTTCATTACTCATTTACTCTCTTCGTTGTAGGTATAAGAATACAATAAGCTAAAGCGAAAGTCAAATCTTTTAAAAGCCACTCGTTACGTGGTGGCTTTGAAATGCTCTTCTCTTTGCACAAAAAAGAAACAATGAATAGCGATTTGCAGTTAAGAAAAGTATAGTGGAATTTAAAATTCAAACCAGTAAACAAGAATATCTCGGAAATGGTTAACGGCAACAAAATTGTATTTTGGATAAATTGTGTTATTCAACGAGATCCACATTTTTTGCGTAGTAAAACTTTGTTTATCCCCTACAGTTTACCACGAGTACCAATTATACAAAAGTGGTTCAGAATAAAGAGGACTTCACAGGTTATTTTCAGAAAATTTAACAAATACATTTTGTTTGTCATGAAAATGGATTAAACATTGATATTTTTAACAAAGTCGTTAGTCATTTTTGAGAAAATGAAAAATAACCAAACGTTCCATGTAAAGGATAATTTGGGGTAGGTGCATTTTCTTAAATACAAGTTTGGTATATAACCAACCTTTCATTTTTGAGTTACGCTGTTCACACAGTAAGTATAGAAGATAAAAATGGAAGATGTAACTACCGATAGACTGACTTCAAATACAGTTAACCGAAGATGCAAGATGGTTGTTTACCATGGTTCTCGGAGTGAAATATACCGCTCTGTTTGGTGCTCTGGGCTATACTATGCCACTTATTCCCTATAATGCTAGTGTATTCTATGAAACATGCAATTTAGCAACAACAGGTGGGGAGCATTTCTGTTAATCTCACGTGGTTTATGATCTGAGAACCTTCAAATTTGTACTTATTACTAACAAATATGAACATTTTCTAAAATGTGAAAATGTTTTGTCTAGGAAATAAAAGGAAAGATCTGTTTTAAAATTTGTAAGCAGTAGATTGTCTTTATAACCAATATTATAATACGTACTCAGTTTGCTTTATTTTGTTGGAAACTGCTGCAAGCTTTTCAATCACGTTGTTTCATGTAAACGTTGAGAAAACGTTTGTATTGAAGGAGTTGTATTATAGTTCAACTGTTGGGAGCCGAACACTTGTAGTAGTCGCAACCGCACGTATAGTGAACACTTTCCGGTAGCCTTTGCCCCAGATGTACTTTCAGGTGGCCTTTGCCCCAAGTTAAAACAAATTTAACTTTGTAATTTGTTTGTTTGTTTCCTTAAATATTAAATATTTATGTTTGCCTCGGCTGCGTCAGTATTATTGTCAGAGATATGGAAATCTTGGCAGGGCGTGATGCGACAAGAATGTAGGCGTACACAGATTTTTAGTTTTAATTCACTCCTTTTTATTAATCCTTGACACAAATTAAATAGCACTTCACTAATATAGAGAGCTGTGACATTCTTTAATTAATTACTTGTACTTTTTAACACGTATGCTTATTTTTCGTCTCACACGAATACGTATTATATTTCTCTAGAGGAAGCATCTTGCATCTGGTTACTATCACGGTCTGCAGGCAACTGACCTGATTTCAACCGTCTAAACTTGTAAATTTTTGTATTTAAAGTCTATGATTGGCTAATCCTAGTCCAATAGAATACCTTCATTTAACTAAAGCTTTTTCTGGCTGTTGATTGGCTATTTTTAAACTGTCTCAAAATTTACATTATTGCTGCTCTAATAGTAGTATTTAAACTCTCAAACTCATTATTGCCTCAACGTTACCTCATTGTTAGCAACTTTAACTTATTATTCTCACAGCTTCTACATTATTAAATTACGTAATGCATTCACATAACATTATTGAACATGTTTGCAATAATATAAGCATATGCAATGACTGTTACATACATTTTACAAATTATTACATACATATTGCTTCAAGGCGGGCTGTTATTGAATTTATTAAATTATATTTTCAAGCAAATTTTACAGCACACAATTCTCTCCTAAAGCATAACAGTTAAACTTCTAACCCAACAGCCCCAGTGGGCGAACACCTACCGCAAGGCTACTGCATACTCTACTTCCGTCCATGTGCATCTGCTCAGCATGCTTGCAGGCGGCATCCGAGACCAGATCAGCTCAAGAAACTACAGATATCTCAGGAGTGAGTGCACCCCATGAAGTATCAGGAAATCGAACTTGAGTTCCCTCATACAGAAGGCTGCAACTCTACAGTGATGGCTGCTTTAAACCATAAGTAGAAATATAAGTTTAAAACGAGAACTAAAGCAGTTTTACAGCAGAATTTTTTTTAGATAAAAGACAAACAATGCTGAATAATGAGGAAACTTGGATCTATTTAAACCAGAGAAGAAGAATAGCAATAATAGAGCAACTCGCACGACTTTCTCTAACCACTGCCAATAATTTAAGGTACCCACCTATCCTCCCTGCTTTCCATTAATAGTGACAAATGCATTTATTGCATAAAGGATACAGAAACTGTTTATATCACAAACTGGTTATCGTTAATAATGAGTCCATGCGAAAAAGATAGAAATCACACATGTTCAAACATGTTACATAGATGACGCGTTATGGTAACTACCAAACTAGGACAGCTTAGTCTTGCACAGATAATTTTAATACCACGAAAAAGGTTGTTTTACAATATGGTGTATTTATGAACTGGACGCTTTCTCTTGTACATCTCGTAGGCTTTCTGGTTGGACAAAAATCGATAACAATAAAGAAGGCTTCAGATTATATAAATACAAAATTCGAGACATACTTGTCAAAACCTAAAAATATATTTTAAACAAAGCCATTTGATGTTTTTTGAGTAAACAAGAAATATGGACAATTTGTCAAGTAAAGGTACCTCTGGAGTGTTGGAATTCCATGAAAATGTTCGCCATGTATTCTTAAAAACATTATAGGATAAATACAAAGTTTTGTACTTAGGTATTTAACTGTTGGTCTTTCAGACATTATACACACAACTTTTCCAAGAAAGGGCTTTTTGGAGTTGAATGTAATACTTCTTATAGAGAAAGCACGAGGTCGAAATCGTCTATTTAGGAATGCGTAGAGGGATGGATGTGAGCATATATTTATCACTGTGTAGTGCTTCGTTGTGAAATTACCACGTGAACATATCAATTAAAACTGCTCTCTCTTCAGAAATTCCTAAATTAATACCCTAATGAACCTGCATACATCGGTGTCATTTTAGTCTTCAACATCAAACGTATTAATGTAACGAATGATTTTAATGAACAAAGAGCCCCCGCTGTTCGCCTGCTCATTTACATTAAAAGGGTTCAGCATCTAAAATCCGCCATTAGATCGCATTTAAAAGGCAAATATTTTAATGTGTGTATTTTTATATCACTGAAGAAGCAGTATTACATTTATTCAGCGCAGCAGTTTGCGAGTTACAACGCACACAGACAAGGAAACAAGCTATAAACCACCAGTTTATTTCCACGCTCTTGTAACTACGAGAGGCATTAGATACCAAATATGGTTATAAATCTCTCTTTCCGCACTGCGAAGTTTCAGTGCTTCTTGCCGCTTCAATAAGCCTATTTATGTTTCAAATTAATTTCCCCTGTACCGTTGACTCCCAAAATTATAAATCTGGATCGAGGCGACCATGCATAATATCGATACTTGTCGCCGTGCGCATGCATTACCGCGCATCGTAGATGGCGTTGTTGCTGGAAGAATGTTAAGTTTCACGGACCCCTCGAAGCGCAACAGCCGGCCCCCCTCCCACAAATATGCGTTTTAATTATCCGGAAAGTGTTATTTATGAGTTACGAGGAGTAAAGGCTGCTAAATTATGATTAGATTAATCACATACAAGGGCGAAAATAGCGGCGAGGCAAAACCCTTGCTTGTCAGACATTTTAGAGCTGCGTACACAGGCAGGTAATGGTAATTCATAGCGAACGCAAAATAAAACAAAGAAAGAAGAAACTCCTGTATTTATACAACACCTATATATATTATAAAACAGTAAAAACATTTTACGGAAATCTTCGATTTTGATTAAATAATTGATGTTAGCCTGTAAAACGGCTGACTCTGAAGTTGATTTATACACAAGAATGATCGAACCAATTGATATTAAATTTGGTATACCAATATAGCGCATAAGGGCCTACTTATAAAACAGGTTATAGGGATCTTAATAACGTTTCCCGATGTGGGGATTCTATTGGATATGAAGCCAAACATTAGAAAGATTCCTGAAAATGTATCAAATGGTAACGGTAAGTGTAGATGCCATTCTTTAAACCAGAGAAAGCTCTCGATAATCGCACTGAAAAATTGTATCAACATGCTCTAGGGAAAACTGATATTACGAGGGGCGTCCAATAAGTAAGTTTACCTATTTTATAAAAAAAAATTACATACAATTGATCATGTTGAATTAATTTTATTTATATCTTACAGTCTTCTGTTACTTTTATACATAGTCAACATGTTTTCCAAGCATTTTTGGGAACATGACACAAGTTTTTCCAAGCCAGTGTTGTACCAGGCCGGGTCCTGTGCTCGTAACCAGCTGTTCACTTCTGATTGATCTTCGTCACGGTATTAAATGCTTACCATGATGACCTTTGAGTCAAGAGAACATGTGAAAATCACTTGGGAAAAGATCTGGTGAATATTGAGGATCCAAGAAAACTTCCCAGTTGAATCTTCTGAGCTCCGCCTGGGTCAGGTAAGCACTCTTAACACCGATGATGAAGTCAAATCAGTGAACAGCTGGTTGCACGCACAGGACCCGACCTGGTACAACACTGGCTTGGAAAAACTTGTGTCACGTCCCCAAAAATGCCTGGAAAAACATGTTGACTATGTATAAAAGTAAAAAAAGGATTGTACAATATAAATAAAATTAATTCAACATGATCAATTGTGTATAATGCTTTTTATAAAATAGGCAAACTTAGTTATTGGACGCCCCTCGCACATATCCTCTTATATAGTATGCGGGGGGGGGGGAAATGCAGAACATTATAGAGTATCTGGCAGTAACAAAATAAATATTTTGAGGTCAGAAGCTGGAGTCGCAGATGCCGCACAATAACAAGAGCGTTACGTAAATATTTGAAGTTTGACTTTGTGAAGCATGTTCATTTGCCATCAAAATGAAATGTAACTCACACAAGTGCGTATACTGTCTCAACTAATGAGTACTGGTAAATAATGCGAACATGCGCCATCCAATTGACTTCACAACATAAAGGCGACACTCTACATCAGACACACCTAGGACAGTGACTAATACTATACAAGACTCCATTTTGTTTACATATGACACATCAGAAACAGGCTTCGCAACAAAGTTTCTTGACATGACGGATTTAATGTTGACGCATGTAGCGCAGTAAAAACACTTCTGCGACCCCTTATTTCTACTCAAAATGCTTATTTTGGCACTGTCTTACTACTATACAATTTTCTGCATTTATTTTTTCCATAACCAGTATATTACCAATTTTGGCAATAGACTGAAACATTGTCACTATGACATAATTTTAAAGCATAACCATGGTAATCTGCGATGATGGGCAGGGAAGTTCGTTTGACCGTTAAGACACATTAAACATAGGAAAGTTAACTCAAATACAACACGAACGCAAAAGCTTATGACCAGATTAATAAATAGGGCATTCACAATGGTTTTCACTAACATGGACATGAATACTATCGCCAGACGCTAACGCCAAACTTTGCAATCTCCCAACTTTCATGTTCCCATTAATGGGATTTGAGGGTAAAAATAATACTATCGCACTGCACAGAAAAAGACAAGAGAAGAAATGGAGTCATTTGTAAGAATTTAATTGTTTTGTTTAAAAATATTCGTTGTCTTTATGACAAAAGCATATGCCTTGCAAAAATAATTTTTAAAACAAAATATTTGGAAGCAGAGTGCAAATGAATTGAAATGTGAAAGTAGTTTTAATTATTATTATTATTATTATTATTATTTATTTCGACATTATATGAAACTTAGTAGAATATACACCATTCCATTTTCTTTTATGTATTGAAAAAATAGTAGTAACTCAAACACAAGCCAACGCAGTTTGTAGGCGTAGCAACATAAAATATAAAATTGTTAATCATCACTTTTACACTTGTTTTGACGCTAACGTTTTGTTGAATACAGCGGATAACAAGACGAATCTTGTGCTCATGCTAGCCTCTAGTTCCCGAAGTCGCAGGTTCAAACCCGGCAGAGGGGGATGGACTTTTTCGGGTGCAAATATCTTTAACATGGCTTCCTTCGGAAGGGAAGTAAAGCAGTGGTCCCATGTCATAGATTTACGGCACGTAAAGGAACCTCAAGTCTGACAAAGAGATCTGTGAGCAAAATTACCGGTCTTTCACGCCCAGTACAGAATGGGACGCTAAGCACCACAGCAGTTAAAGAGCGTCCATAAATAAAACTATTGTTCTTTTAATCTTGTGTTCACACGTTTATGCCATAGCGTTAACGTTAATGTTTATTTTCGTCTTCTTTTTGCATGATACAACTAATTTTCAGTACTTACAAATGCTGTTAAAATGGGCGTAGGTTGACATTTCTATGCATAGGTAATCTCGTTGCTGTGAAAACATAAGAAATCTAAATAATGAAAAAATGGCATGTAAAACCAGTGCCGTAAGTAACATCTTCATCATTCGAAAACGTGTTTTCAAATATTTATCCTAACATTAAAATTTGTACCATTATTAATGATACAAATCTCCACTCATGTTCTTCCAATCCAAACTGATTGTTTTATTTTTGTGCCCAGGAGTGGAAGTAAATTCCAAATCAACTTGCTTATATTATAATGTTCACAAAAAAATATGGCGACACGGTTAATAGTACTTATGTACAAACATGTTGCAATAACGACGAAATTAACCTTTAACCATGGTCGATTGGTGAACAATGCTTCAAGATTTATTCTCTGCTTTAAAACTTACAATATTCTGATTAAAATTTCAATTATTATAATCCAATTTACATAAATAATTATCGTGCAAAAATAGGCATCCAAAATTAGAGTAGTAAGTGCCGTACAAAAACTCAAAAATTGAAAAGAATCGACTTCGTTTCGTATTTTGAAACGTTTACGCGTTCTCGTAAGCCTCACTTACGACACAAATATTGCAATAGACTTTTATGTGAGAATCCCTTAACACATAAACTGTTTATTTTTAAATACATTTATAAACATTTTTAAAACAATAGTTGAAATTCCTATTATTCTGTTATCAGCATGTGGTAAAATTAATTTTATTCATGTGGGGTTATTCAGATTGAAACTTCACCAATACGTCCCCTGAAAGTGATTCTCAAGATACAAACATGGATACTTGTTTTATTGTTTTCTTTCCCCAAGGAATGCTGAGTTTGTAAACGAACAGTCCAGTATGATTGCTGATGAAACTACACCCAACATTTGTTTTCTGCATTGCGAGAGCACCCTCTATAAGATGGACAGTGTCCAGCTTTACCTGGCAGGACACGGGAGTTACGGTAGCCAGTAAATCTCTTTGCCCGCCCCCAACATAAAGAACTCCTAATTTTTCTACCCTCCCCACCTTTTGAGTTATATTCTATTGACTATATTCTTTCACTGGACCACTGCCAGTGGCAACAAAGCAAAAGTTTCCAAAAAATACGAATGTCACCGCCATAATGCTATATCACATTTCAAATATCTAGTCATTTTATATGTTGTCTCCTCCGATCTCAATTCTGTCCCATCAATACTGTACGAAGTAGTTTAAAAATAAACTGGAGCCTGCAAATGCATGCACCTGGGCTGCAAGTACGATGAAGTACATTTAAATTTAATAACAGAACATGCCTTGTTAATACGATTGTGTACATGTGTATTGATGCTCAAAACTTCGTGACGCAATCGCATCCGAAATGTTTGCTACATTGTTATTCCTTACATTGGAAGCCCCGCTAATCTAATTTATTTTCGCAGCTATTCTACAAATTATTGCAGTATTTTATATTTATAAAATTTTGATTTAGTAGTTCTACTTTCAGGTCAAATGGTCATATGTTCTCTCAGTTATAAAACTTCCCAATACGATACAATTTAGATATTGAGGGGATATTTAAAATCAGGATTAATTGAATTTTAGGCTTGACCCTATTAGCATTTTAAATTTGAAATGATACTCCTATATTTGGAAACTTGGGATCATTTAAATAATAAGTAGGTTGGATGAAAAGGTTTATTTTGGTATAATCAATTCAGTTCAATGTTTGCTCCATTGTTTACTAGACGGTAATATATCCTATTTGAGAACTGTTTGAACATCTGTTCTCTTAAATAACACCGAGTATTCTGTGGTTTTGTTCCATTCAGCTTTGACCAACAGTAAGAATAATCCAGGTTACCCAGACGAAGGTTTAAGTATTAGAATATACAGATGTCATTTGAAATTTAAAGAGGCGTAGCTGGAGATGAAAGGTGTCAACAGAAGTTATAATTAACTTTGATTGTAAACTTTCCCCTTAAAATCTAAGCTAATGAGCATTTTATTTAAATGAAGTTAAAATTAAATAACTAGCTATTTAGATTGGGAAGTTTTGAAATAAAAACATCGAGTTAACCAGATTTTATATGCTCCATTAAACTATTCACTCTTTCCTTTACACCGAAATTGACTCAGAAACATGGCAACATAGGGCTTCTTTACAAATTTTCTTCGGGATTTTGCATGTGGCAAGGGATGTGGAGGGGCACTTTCTTCTTTATGGTCATTTAGAATTGTAATTTCATACAATGTTGCCATTCACCACTCTGTAGCATTAGTGTATTACACTGGGTAAAAACAAAATATTTTGCTTCAGAGTGGTTACCTAGAACAAGCACAGACTCCACAGGTGAACCGCGGGTATACTAGTGTTTGGACTGCCGCACTGGAAGTATGTGATGATTAAGTGTAACAGTCATTCAGACTTTTCGGTCATCTGCTTGCATCAAATTCATTTCTGATCAAGAATTTCCAGGTGTGCTTTACCTCAATGTAGGCTTAATTATTCCTAAACTTGTACTGAACTGAAAGAGCCATGAAGTTAAAATATCACTATGCATTTGATGCTATATAGATCCTATATTTTATGTGCATTTTCAGAATTTCTAACGCTTGAAGCGAAATATGCTCTTCAAACACTAATATATTTAAAGTACTGACGAGAACAGATGAGCTTATGTGGCAGGAATGTGGTCAATTGAAGAAGAAAGGAAAGAAAAAAGAAAGAAGGAACGTGCACGGTTTCTGATTTTAACAAGTCGCTAGAGAAGTTTGCAGTTAAAGACAGGGTCCATTTACGAGAAGTTGTGGACATTTATTTAATCTCATAATAACAACTGCGGCGCCATGGCCGAGTGGTTAGACCGCTCGCCTCCCACCGAGGCGGCCCGGGTTCAATCCCAGGGACCTGCATGTGGGATTTGTGGTGGGTCTGGGCGGATTTTCTCCGGGTTCTCCGGCTTCCCCCGCCATTCATTCCACCAACTGCTCCATCATCACCTTTCCTTTCATCCATTTCACCAACATTTCGTTTCATCTACTTCCATACCAGGCATCGGGCTGATCACCCATCCTGGATGTTCTGTCTGATCCATGAGTGTCTGCTCCTCGACGGGCCTCTGACCCCAGGCACCCGCCTGTAAGTCCTACTTAAGAGGAGGGTAAACAGATAATGAATGAATAACAACAACACATTCTTTTTTGCACTGCCACCAAAAGCAAAGGAGAGACTATATTTGCAAGAAACTGTTTTAAGTAGTATAACATAAAGGTTCGGGCATCAAATATACTCGCATGAATATTTCTTTACAGCCTGCCAGCATTACATAGCGTTGGCCTTATAAGTCACCTAATCCATTATTCCCTATACCAAAATATCAAAAATATCTCTTGGATATAGAATCTCCTATTCGACATAATGTAATTGCACTTGCCGCCCTAATGCTGAAAGTTAATTGAAATTTTGATTTTCTTTTAGGAGGTTTACAAAAGCAGAATAAGAAATTACCATGTGTAGCACTCTTAAGATACGCAAAATACATGTTCTAGTAGGCAAAGGCATTGGTCCAAAAATGACACCAAACATTATGCTTCGAGAAAACCATTTTTCGTGTTAGACATTCACAGGATTATTTTAGCTTCGTTCAAAAAGTTCTAATGGCTTCTTTTTATCTGTTTATTCCTCGTGTAATACTATTACATATCCCTGCCTTACAACTATTCCATTTTATTCCTTACGTCATCTCCTAGCAACGCACGGAAGAAAAAAATCGTTTTTCGCAATTTTGTTTGTTTTAAATTACTTATCTTGCTTTTAAAAAACGTCACACAAAAACTATAAACAAACATAAACACAGCGGTTAGTGCAATACTCATGTGCTAGCTGCATCGTTTAAAAATTTGAAATTTGTCACCAGTTAGCAACATTATACTGCACCATTTCAATTTGAGCAGCAAACAATTCACATACTATAATTTAATTTCACGTGTAATCATAAATGACTTAGAGCAAAAGGCAGCTGGCAGGTTTACAAACTCTAACATTTCGTATACCCAGTTTGCAAATATCACTGATGTTGCATTATAACTAATAATTACATTCCAAAAGTAATTAAACCAAAGGAATAGTCTATGTAAATACAAATATGGTTTTAGTAATCACTTTTATAATTCCCTCGTATGCATGCATAACAAGATGCATGTATAATCTCTTACCTCAGAACATTAATTTGTGTGTAGAAACCCGCCTGTTTCCAAGCTCAGGATTCCTGGGAAACCCTGGTGTGTCTCTTTTGTTTTTGCACTTTAAATCTGACGAAAGTTAACGGCACAAACTGAAATTATTTCTGTTACGTCAGCCATTCATTACATCAGCTTTTATATGCTTAGTATTTACGGAGAATTTAATGCAGTTATTCTATTCACCATCTCTCTGGTTTGCCGACACTTATTAACCAACCTCGCCATCCATGCGACATACTTGAAAATAACCAAAAACACAACACTGTTCCTACAATAGCATAAAATGGCTGTTATTACTGAAACAATAATTTGTAAAGATCGAAATGGCCATGTAAAATAGGCACTGAGAATTGGTATGTAGATAGTTGTGCCTGTAAATTGTCGTGTTAATGTTGCATAGGCATACTTGAATATGTTTCTACAGCACCAACGCTGTTAAAATTAAAAAAGATACTAAAGAAGGAATTAAAACCACTGAAAGGGCATGCTATGTCAAAGGTTAACCATATATAAACCATTCGAGAGAACGTCCATTGTAATTAAAGAAAGGAATCAGAGCCAGCCAAGGAAAAATTAAATCGAATCCGGTATTTTCTTTGCCCATGCAAACACCGGCTCTGTTTCGACTACTTACCACCCCATTCTTCTTTCACCCCGTCCTCAAATTAAACCCTTTCATAATTAACCTCCACAACTTCCAATTACAATTAACGTTTAAGATTACCGTGTTTTAAATTAGCACACGGAAGGCGGAGAGAATTTTTAGGGGAACAATTAAAAATGTTAATTGCCCTAGCACCCCTCTCTTTCATTCCTCCTCTCCCTTGTCCAGCCTGGCTGTTCCAAATGCTCAGGTTCCTTCACCAATGTCCATATTTTGTAACAACTGCTAGACCAATTTCATTCCATATTCCACCTAATAAGATTATATTAATTAATACCATTATATTCGTAGTTGATAAAAAAAGCTGACAGTATTAATTTACTGCGAAATTTAAAGACATTTTTCTGATAATACAATATTGTTAACGTCTTTACCATTTACGTTCATACTACTTTTCTCTTAGTTGTTCTCTAAATCTAGGATATTTTTACTTCGAACATTTGCAGCTTAAAACTTAAATAAATCCCGGAATTTAAGAAGTGTCCAATAACACATTTATATAAAAAATCTGATGTGTTACACTCACATGACTTTCTCTACTCTTGCACAAACTATTTTTATAAACGCTTATTCTCCATCTAGTTCATGCTAATCGAGATAAACATTTGCAGACTGTATCTTATTGCTAATTTTCTTGTAGATGTAGGGGAAAATATATTTACAAGGGCAATATAGAAATACAGTAGCCTTTAAGCACATACATATCTCTTAATAGTTGGTTGCTAGGTGCAGCACCATTCCCTTTGCCACAGATTATAACTCTTTGCATATCCAAGACAAAAAAATGAATAACGAATTCCCATTTGAGAAAATAAGTATTGAAAAATTTAAGGGAATAACAAGCAATATCTCGAAAATGGTTCACTCAACAAAAAAAATGTATATGACATAAATTGTGTATTTTAACGCGATCTACATTGTTTGTGTAGTAACATTTTGTCTATCTCTTATGGTTTACGAGTTATGTAAAAGTCGTTCACAATAAAGAATACTTTTGGAGACATTCCCAGAAAATTCAAGATATACATTTTATTTTTCATAAAAATATCTTAAACGTATGATACTTTAATCAAAATCGTTAGAGCCATTTTTTGAGAAAATTAAAATTTTCGAAAAATCTTCCATGTAAAGGGTACTCTAGGGTGGGGGGATTTTCTTGAAAACCTTCGTGTCGCATCCTTGGAAGATACTGAACCTAAATACCACGTTTGGTGTTTATCCGACTGTTCCTTTCTGAGTTATGCTGTTCACACACAGACACACACACGGACATGTTTCCAAAAATGCTTTTTTTGGATTCAGGGGATCTCAAAACATGTATTTCCGGTGAAATCTCGGTATCGAATTTTTGGGTGGAATACAATACTTCCTCTACTTACTATACGTAGTAGAGAAAGTAAAAATGAGTCATTTATGCGATCAGCTTTATGTTGTTGGTGTACTTCTGTACAATGAAAGCAATACCCAATTTTATACATTTAACCCCGATAAATTAGACGAAGAGTGGCGAAAATGCCTTTCTCTGTCGAGTCATCAAATATGCAACACGCACTACACCACTCTGCAGAACATGGAAAACAAATGAATAGACGGCTAGAAAAGGAGTTGCGTCTGAGAGTCACAGTGCCTCGCGAGTCGCGCTTTCGCTACCACTGAATTAGACTATACTGAAACCAATACATGTAATAACGCTATAACAAAAAAATTCTGGATATTGTCGCTTTTGCATGAATTGATATTAACGCTACTCTCAAGCCAATAATATCATTTTTAAAATGTGTGGGCGTGTATATGTGTGCGTGCAGACGCGCACGTACGGCAACAATGGACAAATAGATTGCTATGAAAATTGGTATGTATGCTTGATACTTTAATTTCTATACTCAAAAGGGTGCAAAATAAAATGAAAAAGGATTTAAAATAAGTTGCAGTATCATTCACTTTATGAAAGCATTTACTTAACCAATGTATAAGCATAATGTTTTTGACAAGTTTTGTCATTTAATTATGCTTTTATTGTACCAACGACTCAGAAAAAGTTGATTTTCAAAGCATGACATGTAAATTGTACAGACAGAAGAGAGAGCAAGGACAATAAAAGAGAATGGGAGTGAGATTGGAAAAAGATAGGGAAAGAAATGCAGAGGCAGGAGGATGGAAGGAAAAAGTGAGAGAGGGGGAAGGAGAGATCGTGAGATACCGAGAGAGGGGAAGAGACATAGAAGAATCCTTGCATTTAATGCAATAACGCGAGATAATAATTAATACTCCTTGATTCTATATTCTATGTAATATTCATACGCCTACATACCAAAGTAAACGTGAAAAAACATCTCTATGTTTCGATGCTTACAGGTAGCGCAACATTCTCTCGTCTGCTTTGCAAGTAAAGCAGTGCGCAACTGGAAGTCTCGCTATTCAACTGGCATGCGTAGTTTTCCGAACCGTACCGCCGTTTATGCTGAGAAACATTTCTTGTGCAACTTGAGGTTGTAAACCATTTAAACGCTAATAAATACTTTATTTAGTGTTTTTGTTTAGGGTTCGTTTGTTGAATATGTCTTTGTGAAGGCAGTGTGCGAATTAGAAGACATTCTATACTTTAGAACCCCCTATTATTTGAGATATGTTCATATTTATTGTCATGTATCTATTTTTAGCATTACAAATATAATTGCCTCGTTAAAATGTGAACGCTTGTTTTCCGAACATCATACACACTCAAAAGTATCCCTTGCAACAGTCATTACAGGGATTTGGGAACCAAACCCAACCCTAAATTACCTCTCACTCAAACATTATCCAGCTGACAAACAATATATAGCCTTCAATAATATTCTATATGCACATAGGCGATTCTAATCCTGGGGTAGCGCATGATATAGTAACACATCTAATTTTTCTGCTGTGTATTTGTATCCAGCCATTGGTGCTCGAAACGCTGTGTTAAGCCCGTTGAAGCCGCCGTAATGTATTTATTAGCAACATTTATCACTCACAACTGAGATTTGTTAAGCTTGCATCGCATTAACCCATCTTGATGCACACAACCCCATCCCATCCGTTTATTCCGCCCTCCCCCTACATACACGCGCCTTTGGAAATATGTGCACGCTTAAAATCAATATTGTAATTATAGTGAAAATGTTTCCAGCTCGATGGTCTGATCAGCAGTGCTAATGAGCCGTGCGCGTGGATACACAGTCCTCGCGTATTCCTGCGACTCTCATATGCATTCATGCTTTTTTGTATCACCCTTTGTAACGGAGATTCTTCGGAGCCAAAAACTAATTTGTGTGTGTGGGGTGGGGGAGGTTACCAGCATTTATCTTGTTTTGCTTTGGGCAGAGTTGATGTTAACACTGGCGCAGAAAGAAACATTAAACATCTTATGTGCAATACCCACACGAACTTCTCTCCCGGCTACCAACGATACCTACCCCAATTCTGAAGTGAATTACGGTTTGTAATTTGATGTACGCTACATCTACATGACATTCAACGTTTGATTAACGTGTTTAAACGGCCAATACGGTTTACTTTAAAATGCAACGACTTTCAAAGTTGAAAATAGCGGTGTCGTATCAAGAGCAGGGACAATTGGCAGTATTTGTTTTCTCTCTTAAAGAATATAGACGCGTGGTGGTCACGCGAACTATTTAAAACTTGTGTGTGTGTGTGTCTCTTTTCTGTTATGTGTGTGTATCTTGCATCAGCAGAGCCCTCCTAAGTAGCTGGATGCCAGTTGCTTTTATGCTGGTTACCAGTATTAGTATAGATATATAGATTTTGTAATTATTATTTATTTACACCTCTACTATCTATTATTCATTTTCTTTACTTATGTTTTCTATTTTATATTTTATTTGTTTGTAATTAGGTAGTAGTTATAGACTTAATCTGTAAAATGAATGTATATAAGAATTGAAAACTTTTAATCAATAAATAGAAAATTTGGATATATGCCTCGGTGTAGTAACCTAGATGTCAGGGTTGGATATTCAGATTTGATTTGATTCTCTCTCTCCCCCTCTCTTACTTAGTCATACCTATAGACATTACTATAAAGCTATAAATACAAATAGAAACACTTCAATAAATTCAAGTTTCTTCATTTTATTTATCTAATTATTACTATTAAACTTAAATAAACATTGATTATCGCTGAATTAATAACGAAATCAAACTTCACTTCATTCATATACTGCAAACCTTTCCCTTTAAAACTTTCTAGTTTGCTACGAAACTCTGATTGTTTATATAGGTATGGGGAAGATAAAAAAGAACGCAATAAAGCTATGTAGGAAAGAGTTCATATTGATTACAGGTCACTACACGAGTTATGTACAATAGACGTAATCACTGGGAGAGACTTTCTGTCCATTACAAACAAGCATACATACCATACATATTATAATGTTCACATAAAAAACTATTCTCCGATACACTTACATTACCTACAACACTCTTTTGCGTAGAAATTATTTCAAATAAAACATTAAGTGCCTAGAGAAAACAAGAATCGGACACTTTTGAGCACCTTACGGGATATGCACTTACATTCGGGACAACGTAATCATGCAATATTTCGGAACCTGCTAACCCCGCGAAGAAAATTATTTGACATAAATGGTATACTTTTAATGAAATCTACATTTTTGAAACAAGTGTTTTCTATCTTCTATGGTTTGTTAGTTATACAAAATTATACGTAATTCAATTAGCAGGAAAGAGACTTCGCTGTTCACCAAAAATTCAAGAAACGCATTTTAATCCGCATGTTAATATGTTAAATATACGATATTTTAATCAAAACCGTTAGAGCCATTTTGAAAACACAAACAATAAGAAAAATCCTTGGGAAATGCTAGATCTAAACACCAAATTTGGCATTTAGAGCATTTGAGTTTGCTGTTCATAGAGAGAGAGAGAGAGAGAGAGAGAGAGAGAGAGAGAGACTTTTTAATAGAAAAAAGAATTTTCGTGAAATTGTATATCGAATTATTGGGTGAAACATAATGGTCCCTCTGCTACCATTGTAAGCAAAATGTCTAGGTAAACGAATCACAGAGGAAAAACCAACAAACTGCCTTCCTAAATTAAATTCTGCAAATGTTTGACTTCAAAATATAACTTAGCATTCTGATGCTAATAAGATATTGCGTAAATGTATTGGTCTTTGAGGTATAGGTTTTCGAAAATATATTTTTCTTCATTTAAGTTTCGTTTTAAAGCCAAGGATACGACAATAATATTCTATAACAGGTACAATGTTGGATATTATATGAATGTAATTTTAATGTGTATATCACACAAGAGAGGATGTTATAAGCATTTAGAACGTTTAAGCGCTCAAATATAGCAAAAAAGAAAAAAAATCTGATGTGTTACACTCACATGACTTTCTCTACTCTTGTACAATCTATTTTTACAAACGCCTATTCTCCATATGCTTCATGTTAATCGAGATATCGAGATGTCAATCTTATTGGTAATTTTCTTGTAGATGCAAGGGGAATATGGTAGCTTTTAAGCGATAGTCAAATATTTTAACGCTGGTTGCTATGTGGTGCATTCCATTCTCTTTGCATGTCCAGGACATAAAAAAAATGAATAACGAATTTGAGAAAAAGTATAAGTATTGGAAAATTTAAGGAAATAACAAGCAATATCTCCAAAACGGTTCACTCAACAAAAGAAATGTATATGACATAAGTTGTGTATTTTAACGCGATCTACACTTTTTGTGTAGTAACATTTTGTGTATCTCTTATGGTTTACCAGTTATGCAAAAGTTGTTCACAATAAAGAATACTTTTGGAGACATTCCCAGAAAATTCGAGATATACATTTCATTTCCCATGACATTATCTTAAACATATGATATTTTCATCAAAATCGTTAGAGCCATTTTTGAGAAAATTAAAATTTTCGAAAAATCTTCCATGTAAAGGGTAGTTTGGGGTGGGGGGATTTTCTTGAAAACCTTCGTGTCGCATCTCTGGAAGATACTGAACCTAAATACCAAGTTTGGTGCTTATCCGACTGTTCGTTTTTGAGTTATGCTGTTCACACACACACAGACACACACAGACACACACACACACAGACACACAGACACACACACGGACATGTTTCCAAAAATTCTTTTTTTGGATTCAGGAGGTCTCAAAACATGTATTTCCGGTGAAATCTCGGTATCGAATTTTTGGGTGGAATGCAATACTTCCCCTACTTACTATACGTAGTAGAGAAAGTAAAAATGAATAACGAATTTGAGAAAAAGTATAAGTATTGAAAAATTTAAGGAAATAACAAGCAATATCTCGAAAACTGTTCACTCAACAAAAGAAATGTATATGACATAAGTTGTGTATTTTAATGCGATCTACATTTTTTGTGTAGTAAAATTCTGTCTATCTCTTACGGTTTACCAGTTATGCAAAAGTCGTTCACAATGAAGAATACTTTTGGAGACATTCCCAGAAAATTCGAGATATACATTTCATTTCTCATGACATTATCTTAAACATATGATATTTTCATCAAAATCGTTAGAGCCATTTTTGAGAAAATTAAAATTTTCGAAAAATGTTCCATGTAAAGGGTAGTCTGGGGTGGGGGGATTTTCTTGAAAACCTTCGTGTCGCATCTCTGGAAGATACTGAACCTAAATACCAAGTTTGGTGTTTATCCGACTGTTCGTTTTTGAGTTATGCTGTTCACAGACACAGACACAGACACACACACACACACAGACACACACACACAGACACACACACGGACATGTTTCCAAAAATGCTTTTTTTGGATTCAGTGGGTCTCAAAACATGTATTTCCGGTGAAATCTCGGTATCGAATTTTTGGGTGGAATGCAATACTTCCCCTACTTACTATACGTAGTAGAGAAAGTAAAAATAGTGCATTGTTTTAAAAATTCTTAGGTTTTATATCCACAAAATTTCGCATGCCACTATAGTTATTTTATTGTCTTCTGCATACTAACTTTGCATAAATCTATTTTTCTATCTATTTCATGTTGAACGAGGTAAACGTGTGCGGAAGTTGTTTTCATTACACTTTTCGTTGTAGGAACACGGGGCATACAGTAAGATAAGGGAGGGTCAAATCTTTAAAAATCGTGTTGCTATATGCTAGCTTTGTAGTTGCACTCTTTGTATGGCAACAGAAAGAATGGTGTCTAAGTGCTTCAAAAACTATATTGATACAGTATTTAACATTTCAAATCAATAAGAAATATCTCGCAAATGCTAATGCCGCAAAAAATTTGTTGGTATTAATTGTGTTTTAATATACTTTTAGTGCAGTAACTTTTGTCTATCTCTTGCGGTATCCCATTTAAACAAAATTATACAAAACTCGGTTATAATGAAGAGACTTCAAAGGCTATTCGCCCAAAATATCAGATAAATGTTTCATCAGTCATGCAAAGTTTTAAACACATATTCTCAAACAATTTTTGAGAGAGTCAGAATCGGTTGGGCTGAACTTAAATACCAAATGTTGTTATTGAATTATGATGTTCATAAACACACACACAGACATGTGTGCTTCTATAAATGGATTTTTGTAGTTTAGCAGACCTCATAACATGTATTTCCGATAAAAATCCATATGCTGCTTTTGAGTGGAATGTAATACCAACTTTCTCTTCCTATAATAGGTAAGCATAGAGAATACCGTGATTTAAAGCACCGGTGAGTTTAATTAAATGGATAACAAGAAAATTTAAACTGTCGCTCAAAATATTGCATTGGCTATTCTAGAAAACTGAAGGAATAATAGGCCCAGTTGAAGAAACATGTAGCGTGTTCACCCTGCTATCCCTTGTAATTAGACTGCCCACAATCCTGTTACGATTTTAAACGCAATTCCGTAACACAGAAACATTAATTACGCCCAAATTACCTGTAATGTCGTTATGATAAACCATCCACGACGGGGAAGGGAATTTAAACGTTAATCAAATGAACGAGGAGACCAACTAATACAGTTCGTTCCCAATGTGCAGAAGGCCATGAAAAGATAGGTCTCGCAATGGATAACCCTATTTGTTTTATCAACTGGCTGGTGCAGGAACGCTCGCATGGCTTTCGCAAAATATTTTATGCTGTTGCTGACCTCTACGAGATTTTCTCTCATGACGTTGTACAACGAGGATAAAACGCGAAAAATACTGGGCCTAATGCTAGACCAACACACGGTTTCCATATATATCCAACCACGGATTACAGCTTTAAGCGAAAACATCCCCCGTTCTGAAAAATATCTGATGGGATACGTTCACGCGCCGTTCTCTACCAACGACAAATCCATTACCCGTTATAATATTATAGCAGCTATTCATTCTATATAGTTACGATATATTTTGCGCAGGAATGATTTCAAATTAAGCAAGATGTGCTTGGTTACAACATGTGGAAATAGCACTCAAATGTTTATTAGTGCTAACAAGCTCTTGTGATGGTATTTTAATAAACATCGTTTAAAACATTTTTGAGACAGTACAAAATAACGAAAATATTTCGATTTAAAGGGTAATTTGGGTGTGGTATGGTCTTGAAAATCTCCGTGTTGAGTTCTTGAAATATGATTAACTTATCTGACTTTAGCTTTTGAGTTATACTCCTCACATACACACGGAGCGTTTTATTCTTTCTGTTCAGGAGATCTCAAAAACGTGTATTTCCGGTGAAATCTCAATACAAATTATTCGGTGAACCATGCAATTCTTCCTACTCCATGAGGTGGTAGAGGAACTAAAACCAAAAGAAAAAAATCTGATGCGTCAATCCGTTACGACTTTCTCTACCGATCATAATTTCAAACAAACCCTTACATGTTGTAGTCGCACATAAAAAACGGTTTGTCTTTTCACGTTACGTCACTCACGAAAAACTTTTTATCAAAAAGAATTTCAAATTAAGCATACTGGATTTTATAAGGAAAACAATACAATTTTCCTCATATTCCAAGTCAGTTCTTGTAACTATTGAACCCATGCAAGAAAGAAAGAAAACATTTTTTGTGTAGTAAGAAGTCGGATAAACACCAAACTTGGTATTTAGGTTCAGTATCTTCCAGAGATGCGACACGAAGGTTTTCAAGAAAATCCTCCCACCCCAGATTACCCTTTACATGGAACAAACAGTTTTCAAATATTTTAATTTTCTCAAAAATGGCTCCAACGATTCTGATTAAAACATCATATGTTTAAGATATTTTCATGACATATGAAATGTATATCTCAAATTTTCTGAGAATGTCCCCAAAGGTATTCTTCATTCTGAACGACTTTTGCATAACTGGTAAACCATAAGAGATAGACAAAATTTTGCTACACAAAAAATGTAGATCGCGTTAAAATACACAATTTAGTCATATACATTTGTTTTGTTGAGTGAACCATTTTCGAGATATTGCTTGTTATTCCCTTAAATGTTCCAATACTTTTACTCAAATGGAAATTCGTTATTCATTTTTATTGTCCTGGTAATGCAAAGAGAATGGAATGCTCCACGTAGCAACCAGCTCTTAAAATATTTGACTATCGCTTAAAGCCTACCAATTTCCCTTGCATCTACAAGAAAATTAGCAATAAGATTAACATCTCGATATCTCGATTAACATGAAGCACATGGAGAATAAGCGTTTGTAAAAATAGTTTGTACAAGAGTAGAGAAAGTCGTGTGAGTGTAACACATCAGATTTTTTCTCTTGTCTTACCTATTCATTGGCCAGCTTTCACAACCACGGTTCAACATGGTAGTGACAATTGATAGGCAGCGTTTAATTCGTTTCTCTTAAGAAGGAGAGTTATAAAAATACCATCTTTTTTATTTTTGCCTAGAAATATTTTAATATATGAGAATGTTCTAATAGTAAATAAATCGGCATTAACCTACAGTTCGTTTCGGGATCACCTGTTCATTGCTCTCGTTAAGAAAACAATACAAATGTAGGTGCAAATACAAAATGAAGTAACTTCAGTATCCTTGGGCTTAAAAAAATGGTTACAAACACAGTAAAAATGTGCTAGATGATATTCTGAAAATAAAATTTGTATAATTCCTCTTATATACTGATTCATTAGTGAATGTTAAAGATCACCTATTCCATGTATCGACAGATCTGAGATATTTTAAATGGAATACTGAAAAGTGCAAGAAATTCTTTTTTCGGGAAATACAAAAGGTAACCTTTCCTCTCACTTAATAGGCACATGTAATAAAAATGACTTGATTAGTATTATGATGTGGGATTTAAAAATTAAAGCTACATTTATTAAACAATTTTTGGATAAAAACTGAAATTCTATTTTTTTATCCATATGCTTAATATTTGTATTTAATCTGTTGTCTCCTTTAAACTTTTAATTTTTAGTTTATTCTAGTGTTTGTTTATTTTTGCTTAAAATTAATTTCTTCATTCTGGCTATATCAAACACTAAAGGCAAGTTAATTTAAATTACACATATAATCGGATGTGTATTTTTTAAAAATATTTCAAAATTTCAGCTGATACCTATACGATACATATAAAATAACGATATTTGAATTTCATTCAAAATATTCAAATAAAGATAACATTTAATGTTTGGGCTATGTTGACTAAAGGGACAACAATGTATAGTGTTTCATCATAAAAAATGTTAATCTCTTTGGCAAATCCTGGAAAAATTCAAGCTTTATAATGTAGTTTTTTTTTTTTTTTACTTTTCATGTAAAGCTTTCGTAAAGCTTGCAAAACGCTACCGAGTTTACCCAAACCAAGGAGCGCCCAAAAATGCGCAAGTGCAGTGTCTGGTTCCCTAATTAGGATAACCAATCTGTAGCCAATGACCGCGAATTCTTTATTTGACAATTCTGAAATAAATATGTCATAAAAATTATTTATAACTGCAGATAATTTTCGGATGTTCTTAGATTTACCGCGTTTCAGTACTCGATGTACTGACCTATTACTTCCTTACGGCCTAGACTTCCAATAGTTATCAAAATACTAAAACCATACAACCACTCATTTAGCAGAAGAAAACAAATAAGCTTCTAATTTTGTGGGAACATCAAGAAGTGGAATTATAATACTGCATTTAGAATGTTTCTGAATTTGTTTTGTTTTCGGAGAAAAGCACAGGAAAGTTACTGGCCTTAGGCCTTACTATGTACGAGGGGCGTCCAATAAGTAAGTTTCCCTATTTTATAAAAAAAAACATTACACACAATTGATCATGTTGAATTAATTTTATTTATATTGTACACTTCTTCTGTTACTTTTCTACATAGTCAACATGTTTTTCCAAGCATTTTTGGGGACGTGACACAAGTTTTTCCAAGCCAGTGTTGTACCAGGTCGGGTCCTGTGCTCGTAACCAGCTGTTCACTTCTGATTGATCTTCGTCACGGTGTTAAAGTGTTTACCTCCATAATGACCTTTGAGTAGGGGGAACATGTGAAAATCACTTGGAAAAGATCTGGTGAATATGGAGGATGCGAGAAAACTTCCCAGTTGAATCTCCTGAGCTCCGCCTGGGTCAAGATTCAACTCGGAAGTTTTCTCGTATCCTCCATATTCACCGGAGCTTGCCCCAAGTGATCTTCACATGTTCCTCAAAGGTAAGCACTTTTAACAGCGATGATGAAGTCAAATCAGTGAACAGCTCCCAGCACAGGACCCGGCCTGGTACAACACTGGCTTGGAGAAACTTGTGTCACGTTCCCAAGAATGCTTGGAAAAACATGTTGACTATGTAGAAAAGTAGGTAATAGAAGGATTGCACAATATAAATAAAATTAATTCAACATGATCAATTGTGTGTAATGTTTTTATAAAATAGGGAAACTTACTTATTGGACGCCCCTTGTAAATGGTTTTTAATGTAAAATTCGGTACTTCGCACACTCACAAATAGTATCTAGATGTTAACAGAAGAGCATTAACAACAACAAAAGAGTAACCTGTTCTGAATCCCGATAAAATATAAATGAAAATGATACGCTAACATAACTGATATCGATACTGCTCGTTGCGATAGTGAATATTAGCGTTTACGCCCGTATTCATTACGCGATAGCTACCTAATACACTTTAACGAAGTCAATAATCAGGCTGGCATCCCCGTTTTTGGATGTCGATAAGGTATTATTAATCCATGTTGCGGAAACCTCGACCTTTCATTAGCGAGCACAAAAACTTGCTGGCTCAATTAATGCGTAACCTTTATCCAATGATATATACGGGACAACTCCAAGGTTGCAACATTTCACTGTTTCCCCTGGGTTTGTACCCTTTCTGTAGTGTGGATAGTATTTCTGGATTATATTAGCTTCAAGGGACTTCAGAATACAGAATACAAAGCAGAAAACTTGTAATTAAAACGCATACTAATTGGATAACACTCGCGGGATTATTTGTACAATTATTTATTTACTCAGAAAAAGTCAAGACCGTAAGACTTTCTGTGACACTCTATAGTTCATGTTAAAATATATAACAGCCTGCATCAAATCAAATTGAAAGGGGATATACCACACAGACAGACATATATATATATATATACATATAAATCAATATCAAACAAAATTTTACATAATAATTTAATTCAGCAAGAAAGATGTTAGAATATTTAGCAGCCAAGAAATGCACAAAGCAGATTGTAACTTAGACAAGTAAGGGACGGGCGAGCTAGATAATTCCAGGTAAAAGATACTTCTAGGTAGAGCCCATCACCTTTCACCAAGCTAATGAGCAAGGACTGCAGAAATAAAAAGAGATGGATACAGAAAGGAAAGAGACAGAGGTATTGAATTTGCTTCCTGGCGCGTCACTGGGACGCGTGTACGAAAGGTTTTGGAGCAGAATATTTTCATACATAATAAGGTAACGCGGTCTGAGGACCAATTAGAAATGTCGTTACATTCTAAGGCGCGAAGGTGAGCGTCACTAAATTTGGGTATAAAAGGGGGAGGAAAGCCCAAGATTTAACTCTTTTATAGAATCTCGCCGACACACAGTGATACTCTCAGGACGACAGATGCAATGTGTGCATATGGGTGGGAAGCGGATGCAGTTAGATTAGGCTTATAATTTATTATTATGGTGGGAATTGTTACAGATGGGAAAAGCTAGCCGCCCATATGTATTTATTTCATTAAACCACATCTTTAAGGGAAATGCAGTGTATTTTAATTTGCCTCACCTACAAAAAACCAGTGAAATTAGTTAGATGGGTAATTTATTAGGAATGAAAAAACTATCAACCGCTGAGCAGCAATAGTCGGAGACCAGGATACTGCAGCAGAGGTCATCAACCAGAGGACCAACGATTTCCCGCTACATTATATAGAACTTTTAAGTGCGCTCGCTAGCGTATGTGTTTCCGATTGTTATGAATCTTAGTGTATGTTCTACATTAGGCTTCACTTAAAGAGGCTATATTGCCGCCCTTATACCGCAGGTAAGAATCTAGCAAAGTTAGGATGGTGTTTAACAAGAAGGTCACTTTCACCTGCCTTTCATACACTTCAAGTCATAACGAGAAACAAACGAACGGTAGTGGAACGTGTACTGCTTAACATACTGGAAAGTTTAAACAAATAAGAGCGAATATTCCGGATTGCCTTATGCAATGAATTATATTATTTGTTACAAATTTTATATTTTAATAAGTTCTACATTTTGTCTGTTTTTGTGGTTTCCAGGTTCTATAAGATATAATAAGAGTATGTCGTTTATGTTAAGATATGCATTTTATTCCTAATGCAGATATATGACATATGTAAATCAAATTTTTTTAAATCAATTCTGAGAAAATTAAAAACAGCGTACATTTTTGTGACAAAAGTTGTTTTTAATGTGAGGAATTTTCTGATTCTGCAGTCGTTCTCCGTGATGTAGTAGTTACCATGCTAGCCTCTAGTTCCGGAGATCGCGTGTTCAAACTCGGCGGAGGGCGATGTATGTGTTTCGGGCATAAAAATCCTTAGCATGGCTTCCTTCGGAAGGGAAGTATGTCCACGTGTTGTAGATTTACGGCAACTAAAAGAACCTCAAGCTTTATAAAGAGGCCTCTGAGCAAAATACCGGTCTTTTACGCCCAATATAGAATAGGACGCTAAGAACCACAGCAGTTGAAGAGCGTCCATAATTAAAACTCAGTTTAATTCGCCTCTTCGTTTTTGAATTATGTTCTTTACACACACTGCATTTCTGATTTATGATTTGGAATGGAATGGAATAGTTCTTGTTGGATATATAAGCGGGGGAGAAAGTATAAAGTGATATTTCCTACATCAATGGCTAGTCAAATTAGTTTTCTTTGTTTCTTTTCTTACCAATAAACATTTTACGGGATTTAAAGTAATTTTAAGAGTCCAAATAATAAAGTTAATTCTGTAAGGATCTTAAAGAAAAAAATTGCCTTTGTTTCAAGATTACATAGAACATTTTCAGTTGGAAATCTTCTTTTACTATTGCATATGTAAATTATAACAGCTTGCACCTGCCTATAAGCGCCAGAAAAGCACTGTATGAAAGTTCGGACCTCCCAGCTTTGGATGCTTCAGGAAGAACATAAAGTTAAAACTCACTCTATGTGTACCCAAGGAGACATGCAGGGGGGAAAAGCATCTGTTACAACAATAGACCAGGAAAAGCCACCCTGGATGAAATCTCAAAATAAAGAACATAAATAAAGGACAGCATCTTCTCCCCTAGTGCCCATCTTGGGCGTAGATGAGCGAGGAGCCTTTTTGGCCAGTCCGGAGAAGGGAAGGAAACTCATATAACTCGTCAAGCTCTGGGGGAGTTGAAGTACCTAATAAAGTCCTGATACATACGGGTCCCTTAACAGGAAAACTTTGTGACAGCTCACCACAGAAAACTGAACCAAGAAATACCACCAGTTTAATGGGAACTAACCTACAACTTCATAACAGTTAATGCAAGAAATGTCTGAAGTTGTTCGGTTCGCTTCCATAGGTCTTAGGAGCCAAATAACCTTCCTCGCACATTTCAATGAAAATCACCACAGCTTCGCGTCCGTAGACATATAATAATAGCACTGGCAACAACAAATACATATTAATCAAGTGCTAGGTATATCATGCTTTTACCGCTTCGGTACTCAAAATAGAGCAATGTTATATTCCCCACAAAAATGCAATATAGGCATTTCACCGGAAATACACATTTCGAGGTCCCTTGATTCCAGAAGGAGCATTTTGAAGAAGCATTGTGACGTGTGTATGGCTTTAAACTGCATAACCAAAGAAGCGAAATGTCGGATGAATTCATTGTTTCATACGTACGCCAGATTGCTTTCAAATTAAAAAAAAACAAGATTTTTAAGTAATTCTTTCCACCCCATGTAAGGGCTTATGTGGGAAATGTTTCGTAACTTTTAAAAACTCTAAAAAAACACCTCTTATAGTTTGATTATATTATATATTTGAGATGATTCCTTGACAAATACTCTTTGTATCTTCAGTGCCTGTTCTTGTTATTAAATTATGTGTAACGACAAATAGTAAACTAGCACTATAAATTGTTATGAAAAAATAAATAAAAAGAAAGTGAATACCTAAGCATATACCGTTTAAATTTGGTGTAATTATCAGTTTCGTATAAATTCGCTGTTGTTCGTTTCAATTCTTCAGTATTATAGGTAGCACGACTTGAAATGTTAAACGGTCATTTTTTCTTCCTTTCTAATCACGACATAGAAAGTTAAACAGCTGACTTTAGCCTCAACTGTTTTATACTTTTACGTAGCAACTACAAAACTTGTATTGAAATAATTTTTGGTGAATATTTATTACGATTAACAGCAAACATATTGTAAAAATCTGAAGTGTTACATTCACATGGCTTTCTCTACTCACTATGGTCTGTTTTCATTTCAATTTTGCGATCCCTTCTTACAAAGGCTTATTTTTATATATACTTCATTGCATGTTTTGTTGTAGGTAGTAAGTGGATACCAGAGGCTGAAGCCATAGTCAAATCTTTAACAATCAGGTCGCTGTATGCTGATTTTGAAATTCCATTCCTCCAGCACGATATCGCGAGAAACAAAAGAATAGGAAACATGTAAAAGTATTGCAAGATTTAAACCAATAGCAACGAGTATCTAGAAATGGTTAATGCCAGGAAAAAAAAATGACATACATAAATTGCTGTTTTAATAATATCTACATTTTTTTTCTCTAGGACGGGTTTGTCTCTACCCCCCCTCTCTCTCTCTCTCTCTCTCTCTCTCTTGTGGTATACTAGTAATACAAAATTAAGCAAAATTCAATCAGACAAAGAGGACTTCAGAAAGATTCAAGATAAATGTTAAGACTAGTTTTGAGAAAATAAAAAATAACGAAACATTTTCAAAGTAAAGTGTAGTTTTGGGTAAGGAGATTTTCTTGAAAATCTTCGTGTCGTATTCGTGAAAAATCCTGAATTTAAATACCAAGTTTCTGAAATTTTCTTTTTGGATTCAGAGGGCCTAAAACAAGCATTTCCGGTGAAATCTCGATATCAATATTTCCTCCGCCAACTGTAGGTAGGTAGTAGACAAAAGTAAAAATAAGTTATGATTTGAATAAACTGTGGAATTGCTATCAGAAGTAAATTGAAATAATCATGGAAAGCCCGGTATTTTTTTTTAATGGAGGGGTCTGAATGAGAAGAGTTTGCATTGTAATTTGGAGAGTAACTGAACTCGAATGTTGTGGTTATAAAAACCTAAACGGTTCATAAAACAAAAGTATTGAAATCGTATGTCAAGTGCTGAAGCTTCAAATACCATGACTGAGCGTCCTACATAAAGAAGAGGCATGAATGAAGGACTGACTACTGCGCCAATTTTTTGAGGAAGCTAAACTCTCCTTTCCGTGCGATTAAGTCGAGAGTTATGACAAAGGATGGGCGGAGCATCCCAGCTCATACTTTTCGAGGCGTCAGAAATGGCGCATTGCTCCTTGCGGTCTCCTTCGTTTACACAGCAGGCCTGTGTGTGACGTCCCCAGGCTCACGACTTCGCCTGCCATTTCAAGTAATAGTTAAATGATCCCATCTATCATTCACAAACAGGTCTTGTGTAACCTCCATTCGTACGTTGCCTAGAGTCGTCGCAGCTAATTACTTGCAGTAAATTAATAACAAACCTGCATACGGCACTTACAGATTCATGTAAAAAATAAAAATATTCATATATTTTGGACAGCAAAACAACTGTCAGATTTGGAAATTATTTTAATATATTTGTAATAAATGTCAAATAAAACTCAAATCTGATGTGTTACATTCACATTACTTTCTCTATCGTCTATCATTTACTAGTGGGTATACAAACTATGAAAGTTTATTTTTCCATCTAGTTCATTTTAATTGAGATAAACCTTTGCATTTTGTTATAGATACAAAAGAACAGCGACACCTAAATGCTTTAGAACTGGAGGATAATATGCTGGCCTTAAAATTCTATACTCTTTCCATGCGATCGCGAGAAATAAATGAATATCAAAATGAATTTCAAAGAATATAGTATTGCACAATTCGAACCATCGGGTACCTCGGAAATGGCCTATGGTACAAAAAAATCTGGTGTGTTACACTGACATGACTTTCTCTACTCTTGTACAAACTATTTTTACAAAAACTTATTCTCCATATGCTTCATGTTAATCGAGATATCGAGTAGCTAATCTTATTGCTAATTTTCTTGTAGGTGCAAGGGGGATTGGTAGGCTTTAAGCGATAGTCAAATATTTTAAGAGCTGGTTGCTATGTGGAGTATTCCATTCTCTTTGCATTATCAGAACCAAAAAAAAATGAATAACGAATTTCCATTTGAGAAAAAGCATAACTATTGGGAACTTTAAGGGAATAACAAGCAATATCTTGAAAATGGTTCACTCAACAAAAAAAATGTATATGACATAAATTGTGTATTTTAACGCGATCTACATTTTTTGTGGAGTAAAATTTTGTCTATCTCTTATGGTTTACCAGTTATGCAAAAGTCGTTCACAATGAGGAATACTTTTGGAGACATTCCCAGAAAATTAGAGATATACATTTCATTTACATGAAAACATCTTAAACATATGATATTTTAATCAAAATCGTTGGAGCCATTTTTGAGAAAATTAAAATTTTCGAAAAATCTTCCATATAAAGGGTAATCTGGGATGGGGGGATTTTCTTGAAAACCTTCGTGTCGCATCTCTGGAAGATACTGAACCTAAATACCAAGTTTGGTGTTTATCCGACTGTTCGTTTCTGAGTTATACTGTTCACAGACGCGCGCGCGCACACACACACGCGCACACACACACACACACACACACACGGATTTTTTTCTAAAAATGTTTTATTCCGGGAGGCTCAAAGCGTGTATTTCCGGTAAAATCTCGATATTGAATTTTTGGGTAGAATGCATTACTTCCTCTAGCTATTATAGACAAGAGCGGGATGGCTAGGCGGCAACGTCTGTGGCCCGCATTCTAGGTCCCGAGTTCGATCCCCAACTCTGGCTCATGATTTTGTCGTGGTTGTCGACAGGCCAATGCTGTGATGGTTCATCTTCCACCATGACTCTCCTCCCTCTCATTTCCTATACCCATAACTTCCTTATCACCCATTTCAGGCTTATAGGACCAGACAACGGTGATCGGTGAGCTGCAGCTGGACGGTGGCTGTAACTCTGTAGACTTTTCTTCCCTGGCGTCCCTGCGGGGACACTCAGATCTCTCCTCCGAGGTTCGGTGGCTTGTATGCAGGACCGTGCGTCGGAGGCGTTCAATCTGGAAACATTAGGGACCCCTTCTGTCCTTCTGCTGTCGTCATCCGGATTGGTCGTCCTTCGGGCCTCTCCCTGGGTGTCACTGGTAGAAGCACAAGGGCCCAACTGGCCTGCTAGCGGTGCCCTGCCCCGGTTTCAGGGCCCCCCTCCACTCGTTCATATATATATATATATATATATACTTTTATCTTCTACTATAGGTAAGCAGTAGAGAAATTAACAAACTCGCTTTGAGCTTATGTAACACTTTGGAAACACGTTGCGTATTCAACCACGTTACAATGCATGAATTCTCGTTGAGAATTATTGGTAAAGATCTTGGATAATAATATAACAGAATATTGATATCTAATATTAGATATATGCTTACGGCATACGCTCTGCACCAACCACCACTTCACCCTTTATCCTGCACTGTAACCACTGCCAGCTTATGCAACATCAGTTATCACAGACATGTCGCAGTTTCAAGAGTTTTTCGCAACTAAATGTGTAATTATTTTAAAAACAATAATAAATATTTAATGCTACATTGCGTTCAGCTTTATTTTACAGCAGAATTTCTGTCATTTATAGTCATAATTTTATGTTCTTTTGTCACTACTCAAAATATACACTGCATTAACTTAGTATCACTTGACTTTAAGTTTTGGTGATTTATATAGTCAGATATATCGGTGCTTTAACAGAAAAGCATATTTTGTGCATTTTTACGTCGCAGCATAAGTAGCATGTGGATACTTCGATAAGTATGTTCAATGTGACAGATAGATGGTCTTAGTTGCTTAGCCGCCTTCCTATACCACCTGCTTGCTCACAGGCCATTCTTATTTATTTTATTCTAGACTGAGACTTGGGTCGTGGTACTGAATATCCCTATAATGTTTAACTGGCAACTAAGCGAAACGTTGCAGCAAAAACAGTCAAATTAGGCGGTACACAGGCTTTGAACCCGCGTCCTCCCGAATGCAACACACAGGTCCTACCGTTTGAGACATTTCACTCGGTAGCAATACGTTTGTAGTGATTACGTAGCAGTTACTTACTGTAAATTATTGTTAAGATCAAATCTTACCTACGCCACATTAATAAACAAACAATAAATAAGTAAAACATGTTTTAAATGCAGGAAGAAATGTGATGTGGTGATGTCGAATATTTTCACTTTCACAGCTATGGTAGTTAGAAGAAATGTGTGTGTGATCATAACTTAAAAACGAATAGTTGGTATTTAACTTCAGTATTCTCCAAAGATGTAACACAAAACTTTTCAACGAAACTCTCCACTTCAAACTAACCATTACATGCAACCTTTTTCGTTATTTTTTATTTTCTAAAAATGTTTCTAACGATTTTTATTGCATCGTATGTTTAAGATATTTGCCTAACTTATAAAATTTATGTCGTACAAATCAAAATAAACGAACAAAAACTTATTCAACAAAAAGTGTAGAGATATTCAAGTATATGATTTATGCTGAATATCATTTTTATAATATTAGCCTCATATAAATTTAGATCTCAGCAAAACTATGAAGTCAGATACTGATACAGCAATATATTGCAGTTATACCATGAACTTGTTACTTTTTATCAAACTAAAAATAATATATTCATCGATGGATCAAAGACAGAAGATAGATGTGGATATGCACTTGTTACAAATACAAATCAAACTGTTTCTTCCCGTTTGCCAGATATGTATTCCAATTTTTCTTGTGAATAAATGGCAATTCAGAAGGCAATAACACTAATTCGTTCAATAGATAGTAATCATTTCATAATATTTACTGATTCCAAAAGTGCTCTCCAAGTTCTTCAAGATCGAGCCACATCTCAGCCACTGGTACGTGACATTCAGCATACTCTTCAATCTATTCTAACAGAAGATCGTACTGTAACTCTTGTCTGGATTCCATCACACATCGGCATTAAAGGAAATGAACAAGCTGACGTAGCAGCCAAAGAAGCCGCTCGCCATTAATTAGTTGAAAAATCCATCAAAATTCCGTCTCAGGATGCTGCATCACACTTTAAAAGAGCGATCCACATCCTTTGGAAGCATCAGTTTGTCGCAGTTCTCAATATCTTTTGTTATCTTATTTGTTGGGCACTTATTGTTTAATTATTTTTTTAAATTTGGGTTCTTTGTCCTCCGGCTAGCTATTATAACTCAGTCGAGCAAGTGTCTCTAAGCAGGGTGTGTAAACGGAAAGGAGTTGTTACTAAAAGATAACACCGATAAAAAAAATTGAATCTAGACTTTTATTGCCGTCACAATTAATTAATAATTCACATATTTAATCTTTATACACACCTGACAGAAACTGTGATATTTCCGAATGTAACTACAGTCGTTTTAGTTGTCGCGCACCAATTACTTTGCGTACTTTACATTTTTGTAACTAACTCTGCAACGTGCACCTCGTGAGAGACTCTTCAAAACTGTGCGACACTTGCTTATAGCTCGAGAATATATACTCCTTCACCTCGAATTGCCTAAACATTATAACAGAGCTGCTATCAAATTGTGCCAACTTTAGCGTCTGTTTTGGTCAGCCCATCACTACTACTAACATATATGCTATAGGGAAGATATTCCCTCTATTTCTAAAAAAAAAAGCACGCTACCCTGACGTCATTTGTTTATCTCTTCTTCTCGGTTTTATTGTTACTCACTTCTATTGTCAGTTTCAGTGAGGCCGTGTAAACTTATTTCCTAACAATACTTATGACTAACAAGCATCTAAAATCCTATACATACAATAATATTAATTTACACTAAAATGATCACTCTGGCATTCACAGCATGTTATGATATAAAATATTGCCTCACAGTGGACCTCAAACAGTAAGCTGCAGCTGCTAGACAGGAAAACACCAGTCCCTTCCCATATACTGCCTTGAATCGCTGCTAGATCACGAATCGGACATACAAAACTCACTCACCTCTACCTCTTCACCAAAGAACCACCTCCTGAATGTTGTTTCCGTACTACAAGACTCACTGTTGAGCATCTACTATGCAAATGCCAACAATATGATAACTGTTGCAGAACTGAAAAGATTTCCCCCTACCTCCACACTGCAATACATACTCAAGTGGCCTATCTAAAACTAAAGAAATTTCTGCAGAATATCGGTATTTTTAACAAAATATAACATGTTTCAATATAATATTTAATTATTTCTCGTTCATAATACCAATCTTAATATTAATATTTATTCGACTATGTTAAAATTAATGCTGTAATTCCATTATATATTTTATGTTGTTTTTATATGTTCTCTTTGTGTGCTCTTTGTGAACATGTAACTGTTCGTACAGTTATGAATTAATGTAATTAATTGATGAGCTGCATATGACCATGCAGTTAGCGCGACTTTAAGTAAATAAATAAACAAATAAATAAATATTAGCCGTTACAGAAATAATCGTTGCTACATCATAAAATTTTCCAGGGTTGAACTTGCCATGTGGCGATTCCTCTTTTTTACTGCATGGGTTCATTAGTAACATAAACTGACATCATATACAGGTGTGTGTTTTGATTTTCCATATGCACGCAACCAAATACGTATTGCTTAATTTGAGACTATTTCTAATAAACTATTTATTGTGCGTTTAGTAATATGTATAGAAAAATAACTTTCTACGTGCATGCTGTAATAAGGGGTTATGTGAAATTGTAATCAGTAGAGAAAGTCATGAGAAAATGACACACCATCTTTTCTTTCAGAAGTTCTAGAAAATAAAATAAAATATGATTACAGAAGAAGCAAACTTAGCACCTCGACGTAACAAAAAGAAGCGAACTGGGTTACAAATGCACTGACAAGTTACATGCTAAGAATTAATGAAAACTGAACCTAAGAGACAGAAAGAAACAGTTGCTAGATGAGGTGGGGAAATGTTATTGTAGGGATGTAGTAGTTATGTAAACGTCGACGGGCAAAGGTTGTAACACAGACATGTGAAAACACGGTGCAATGCTGTTATCCATCACTGTAGGCTAGAGCAATGCCTTCAGGCCAATCAAAGGTGCATGTGTATGTGTGCAGCTGGAAGTTTTCTTTGGACGAGCCATCCACTTTAAGCACAGCAGCAGTTTTTTCCCTCACATCTTTACATCTAGCGCGTGCGCAGCATGTGTGTTTGCAGGCAAGGCACGTAGCACCTGCTTCAAGCACTTTATGGCTTTGGGAGCCCTTAACCGATCGAATTGATTCCACTTCCCTCCCTGGCTCTCAGCCGAAATAACTTCCAGGCTCCTTTATGTGTGTTTCCGCAGAAGTGTGTAACCGCCTAGCCATGAATGTATATTCTACTTCATTTCCAATATCCGATATTGGTTGCACAAGATGGTGAAGGTTTGACGGGGGAGAAAGAACTCCGACTTTCTTAACGACTGACAAACAACGGTCTTATATACATCTGCTATTGGTAGCACTGCTGTTCGAATATCGATTGCAGTTGATCCCTACTATACAAAGGTAGATAAATGACAAGACTTTCGGTTTTATAATGTATTGAATTGTAAAGGATGTTACTGGGTAAGCAAGTTGTCATAGCTACCGTAACTTCTTCATTTAGTCTCACACTACTTTGGGAGCGCTGCGTATTATCCAGGAGGTGGACGTGGTGGGGGTATAGCGAGCTGAAACGTGCTTCCTTTATCGCAGGCGTCACCTGATACTGATTTTCGTGTTTTTTTTAAAAAGTTCCCTTGTTTTACCCAGTTTATGCTGTTTTCGTTACCGCCTATCACCGCAATTACACAACACATAGACACACCACAAACACCCATGCCCATGGCGGGACTCGAACCCGCGACCCTCAGCTTGGCGAAGCGCCTGAGCTATACACTCCAGCGACCACCGCTAGGAGGGCCGGCCGTGTTAATACTAATCAAAGAAGAAGGTTTAATCGTACACAAATGTGTGCATACTCCTTATGCTGATTAAGTGAATGGAACGAATGCCGTAGCAACCAGAAATCAAAATAAAAGTACCTGAGTTATAATGTATGTATTATACACACAAGTAATACCAACGGAAAATTGAAGGTTCTTAAATATTAAGCCTAACAACAATTTTACAGACTTTTGGTACAAACATTTGTCATGGAACATTTTTAATCTGAATAATAAGGGAGATATTTTTACTTTTAGCCCCTTAACAAAGTCCGCCTATTTGAAGAAAGTATTAACGTGCCATATTGCCTATTCTTTAATTGAAATCCAAGGTAGTCGGTTCATCAGTTTCTGAATTATAGAAATGCGGCCATTAGTCCCAATAATCATAACTAATTTATCCAATATTGAAAATTGCTACATTTTCGTTGCGTTGTCATTATATGTGTGCATTTCATTTCATCTGTGTCTTAATTACAACACATTAGCAAAATGGGCATGTAACCAGTTTCGTTTCGATAATCAGAGCGTAGAACGTAAGTTTAGTATCCGTCTAAATATTCGCACAATATCCCCTTATGCCTTACTGACTGTATCTGGTAGGCGCGCATGTGCTTTTCCAATACATACGCAAGTGAAGCCAGTGGAAAGTCAGTACTTCGAACTTAACACACTGTATACATTCTTGTGTTACTGTACGCTGCATTACATATCTGTACCTTTTATTATTTACAAGGTACGTTACATAATAGATGCATAAATTATTTTATAGTTCATAATAATAAGCCATTGAAAAAAAGTTGTAATATTTCAACAAAAGAAAAAATCTGATGTGTTACACTCACATGACTTTCTCTACTCTTGTACAAACTATTTATACAAACGCTTATTCTCCATCTACTTCATGTTAATCGAGATAAGCATGATTTATCTTATTGCTAATTTTCTTGTAGATGTAAGGGGAATATATATTTACAACGACAATATAGAAGTACAGTAGCCTTTAAGCACATACATATCTCTTAATAGCTGGTTGCTAGGTGCAGCACCATTCCCTTTGCCACAGATTAATACTCTTTGCATATCCAAGACAAAAAAGTGAATAACGAATTCCCATTCGAGAAAATAAGTATTGAAAAACTTAAGGGAATAACAAGTAATATCTCGAAAATGGTTCACTCAACAAAAAAAATGTATATGACATAAATTGTGTATTTTAACGCGATCTACATTTTTTGTGTAGTAAAATTTTGTCTATCTCTTATGGTTTACCAGTTATGCAAAAGTCATTCACAGTGAAGAATACTTTTGGAGACATTCCCAGAAAATTCATGACAAATAAAATACATTTTATTTGTCATGAAAATATCTTAAACATGTATTTCCGGAGAAATCTCGTTATCGAATTTTTGGGTGGAATACAATACTTCCCCTACGTAGTAGAGAAAGTAAAAATGAGCTTGGTGTATGATGTTGTATTCTTTGTCCAATATCCGATTCCTTTTTGACAATCGCTGCAGCGCACTGATCAAATCACAATGTAAACATTCATACAAGCTCACACTGCCTACGCAATTTACAATTAGCTATCCTCGGAAATGAAATCGTGACGTTTTCAACAGTTTATCAATCCCGCACAAGGAAAATTAATCCTTGCAATGTAATACTTGAACTTAGTGGTGAAAATCTGCACTTCAGTGGGCCGTAGCTATTAAAATCCGAGCCCTCTTCTGAAGTACAGATAGGCAATGCAGGAAAGAACCCCTCCAAGTCTCAAGGGTTTTTGAACGTGTAGTTGGCAGGCCTTAACGAGAAAGTGCGCTAATGATAACTATAAGACTGTCAAAGCTCCAAGAATAAGTCCCCAACACGGAGGCTTGATATTGAATATTGCCAGAAATGGCAAGGAAGAAGGGAGAAGAAAACTTACACAGCATGGTAGGAAGGGGAAAAGAAGATAGAGTAAGTTTTCGAGGTCGACCCTGAAGGGATTACTTTGCATGACTTATTTAGAGAGAAAAGTAAGGAGAAGAAGAGGAAGAGACGGTTCATAAAACGAAGTTAAGGGGGAGGGCAACATTACCCACGGCCTGTATCACACCCTTAACCATTTCTCTCCCCTACCCTTCTTCGCCAGTACGTGTGTACAGTTTAATGTCTCCGAGGATGATGGAGCTAGCCGTTTTGGCTTCCAAACACAACCCCCTTCCCTCCCATTTCTTCATATCTTGTAAAACACCTCTCCTTCCACGAAAAGTTTTTTGTGGTGAGCCTGAAATATGAGGTCCAAGAGGTAAGTGTTAGTCTTAAAACTAATGAGAAAACGCCTTGGCGCATTGGCACCAAACCCAAGGTTCCATAGTTCCTCTGTTGTCCACAGTTTCCCTTTGGTAAGAAGTAATCATAATAGTCTCGTGATTTCCCCCCCCCTAATATCCTTATGTAATCAACGTTACTCATCCTTTATTGCAAACATGTCACATGTTTCTGTTGTCACACATTAGGAATCTAAAACATCTGCTGAGTTTTAAGTATACCAAAGCGTTACGTCGCCTTACTTCTAAAACCTCACGAAACCGTCTTATCAAACTTTACCCGAGAAAGAAAAAATAAAAATGTTTAACTTTTTTGCTCCACGAGGTTCATTATGCCTTCATTACTTCATAAAATTAGAGGTGTGTATGTTTTAGAATAAAATAACATACAATCTTTAATAAATATAAACATAAGAGGACATCAGTATCTCAAAAAGTGCCAAAGTGGCTCATTGCCCGCAGTTCGATTACCGGTGAAGTGGAGAGTTTAAGTCACCCGTATCTAGACCTTTATCTCTGACTTCGCTCAGGCGAAGTATTACAAGGCCCAACGTGGTTCGGAGTCCACGATAAAAGCCGTAGGTCCCCTCGTTCCATAGCCATGCTCATTATCATCCTACAGTCACGGACACCGCTCGCAGGAAGCCTCCAGCTAATAAATGGCTCCAGCCATCACATTGTGGAACGAGGTACGGTCAATGACCATAAAATACCATAAAGGGAACGTTGGAAAAAACAACATGTGTCAAGAGCAAAAAATTGGACTTACGAGGTTAGAGATACAAGCTGACATAGCGGAAAAGAGTCACATTACTCACCATATCATAACATACTTATCCTAATTACTCTACGAGTAAAAACCAACTTTCTTATCCACCAAATTTAGTAATCATAAATATCTGTAAGAATAGTTTCACTGGCTTCATATAACACATATCTGTTGTTTACACGGTGCCACACTCAGTTGGGCAAGAGAGTACGAGTTAGCTTACATATTTCGGTCATGTAGCAAACAGGACTGCCGCTGGGAATATGTCAAAATACACATTCCCTGTCATTCTATATGACACATTAATACCTCTAATTAACACATTATATGACTTAGATGTATGTCGCAAAGTTAACTGAGTAACAATAAAGCTCCAAGAACAAACAGTTGATAATAAAAGTGTTCATCTATGACAATCATAAATGTTTCATATAAACCTACTTTAATTTAGGCAAGTATAAACTTACAACAATCAGTATTTCGGAAAGCGTTAATTGTTTTTTATGCAAACGCATACACAGAAAGATGTAGTACATTTTTCTGATGCAAATTTTCGATTATGACTAAGAGTTTCCCAATTACAGTGAATTTGATAAAAATTAAAATGGTTCAGTTTGTGTTCTACAGAAACTGCAATATATCTATTATGCTAGTGACGTAATTCATGATGCAGTAAGTCTAGGTTTGGACTAGACTATCTGAGCAGCCGTTTTCACTAACAGCCACTCAAAGTAGGATAAGAAATATCAACGAAACTGCTGAAAACAGCAAATCAAACAAAGCAAACGCGACTGCATGGCTTCCTTCGAAAGGGAAGTAAAGCCGTGGTTCCGTGTTGTAGATATACGGCACGTAAAAGAATCTCAAGCCTTTCCGGTCTTTCATGTCCAATATAGAATGAGGCGCCAAGAACATAGGAGTTAAAGAGCGACCATAAGTAAAACTCAATTAATTTTTACGACGATAGAGCTTAATCAACGTCGTTTACTTCTATCTGAGCGTACTCCATTTATTTATGTCATAAAAGAGTTTTACATTTTCCGCAACGCCTATAATTTTTAAGGCAGATCCTAAAGAGGTTTAGTGCATAAAATGAACAAATAACAATACAGCACAATAAACATTAGTTTTCGTTACTTCTTGCTACCAGGTCGCGTGTATAAACGAAAACGCTTACATTTTCCGTTATTAGCAGCAGTATAATACAACGCTTATACGTTTCTGTTTTAAATATGACGAGTGGTGTATTTCACAACGGGAACGACTAGCACTATTTTCCAGGGGTTGAGATATTCCATGTATCGTAAGCATAGGGATTGCAGGCATCTTGCTGCAATAGTGTGGGAATATGCAACACCGGGTCTTATCGGACCCATGACGTCATAGTAGTTCCCTGATCGGCACGCCCGCCCACACACGAGCCTAATCCATTAGCATGTCCCAAGGGTTTAAATCGGGCCTGCCGGCTCTTCATGTTACTGCATGGTCACTAATAACTCCATAGATTGGTGAAATGAATGGCATATTGGCAAACGGACGGACAGAAGAGAGGTTATTCCCAACTGCCTGTCCCTCTTATTAACGCCGATACATACACTCTGCACCGCTACGTTCAGCCCTTGATGATGAATTAACAAAACATGTTTACATCTCAGTCAGACTTTTCATCTCCGTTCCCTTAAACAAGATAGCAATGTGCAACAAGCTGCATTTCCTATTTCAGGCTTGTCAAACACTCCTTGAGCTATCAATGCAATCTTAATCATCGTTTACTTTGCTGTAGTATTAGGCACTGGCGTAAAGCAATTGGGCAAATGTGTACTGGCATACAAAATCGTCCAAAGAGGAAGTAGGAGTAACGTATACTGCCTTCAATCGGTGTTGACAATTCTAGCGTAATGAACAGGCAGATTATATTAGATGGAATGTAATGGAATATGATGGACGGATGGATGGACGGAGGGAGGGAGGGAGGGACGGATGGATGGATACACCAATTTTTTTATGAAATAAGGTATTCAGTGTTACACATTTTTTACCAGAAGCAGTAAACGTGTTTGACTAATTCCCTTTTTACTTTCTCTGCCACGTACCTAGTAGGTAGAGTAGATATTGCATTCCAACCCAAAAATTCGATACCGAGATTTCACCCTAAATACATGATTTAAGGCCCCGAATAAACAAAAAAGCATTTTTAGAAAAAGGTTCATGTATGTGTCTGTGTGTGGGTATCTGTGAACAGCATAACTCAAAAACGAAAAGTCGGATAAACATCAAAATTGATATTTAAATTCAGAAGCTCCCAAAGATGCAAAATGATTTTCAAGAATATTCCCCATCTCAAACTACCCTTTGCATGTTTGATGTGACCCTAACAATTTTAATTAAAATATACTAAAGATATTTACATGATAAATAAAATATATATCTTAAATTTTCTGAAAATAGCCTCTAAAGTATTCTTCATTTGAAAGGAATTTTTTATAATCTTGTATAACCTGTTGATAGCGTAATTAGTGACAGCAAGATATAAATAATTAAATAAAGAAATAACAGTAAGATAGAGAAATGATTGCAATAAACGGTTTCTGTATATTAAATAAATGTATAATGTAATAAGCCTGAGTTAAAATAGTAGGTCATTAGCGAGTTATGTTAAAGAAACACATTAGTAATAGGCGAGTAGCGAACGCGTTGGAACAAAGAATTCTGGAATGCGGTAAAGGGTTGAGTTCAGTAGTTTGCAAAGTCACGTAGACATGAATTCTGTAAATTAGAAAGGGAATGAAATTCTTAGGTTCGAGCAAAGCACCGCATAATAACAGTGTCAGATACGTATATGTAGAGTTCTGGATTGGGCCGTGTGAGCCGGAACGTTGGTAGGGGTAGCGATAGGTAAGCGAAACTTAATTAAAGAACACGCATTATAAATCAAACTCATTTAAAACTTACTTAATAAATCATGTAACGTACTCGTGTGACGATGCATGTGATTACTTGTGTGGTATTTAGTTTCATTTTTAAGTTATGCAGCGCACACGAGTCTGTAAGATTTAGCGGCTATTGCGAAGGATCTTTCCGAGTAACATTTTTGCGACTTATGACAACTGATGCTTCGCTTCATTACTATTACAGAAATAATTTAATTCTTTAACTCAACAGTCGGCGACTCTCTCCAAACTGAAATTTGAGTAACATTAAAATGTATCAGCTAACTAAACTGGTCTTGTCCTGTCACACTACACTCGCGCATCCTCTGCGACAAAGAGCTCATAGCTATACCACAGAAGCAGCTGGCGGACCAGACAACGCAGAACGAGCAGGAAGAGGACATCGTAGAACTCATCAACGAAGCAGGTAACATTAAACGTTATCTAAATGCAACTTCGAAATAGCAGCATTAAAATTTGAAGCAAAGGGTACGGCTTCACGGTAAACGTTAAGCGATAGATCAAAGAAGAATGCACAAGAATTGTAGATCTCTTTGAAACACACAATTTATTTCAAATGACTTGTTTCTGTGACGTCAGCTACCTCCACGATATCGTTATTAATGGTTCGAATTGTTCAATACTTAACCATTTGTTTTAGTCCTGCCGATTTTCAATTGCTACTCGGGATGTCATGGATCCAGTATGGAATTTTAAAGCTAGACGTATAGCGCCCAGTTCTAAAACATTTGATTGCTATTCCCTTTGTATCTATAACGAAATGTATAATACAGCTGTTTCTGAAAAGCTTTATATAGATTAAAATGAAATAAATAAGAAAATAAACTTTCGTAAGAATAATTTGTATACCCAATAATAAGCGATAGAGGTAGAGAAAGATTTTTTTAAATAATTGATATTTCGACCTCTGCATGTATGCTTGTTGGGATATGTTTCTATATAACGTTAATGCATATTTAAATTAAAGAGTTTAAAATACAGAGATTCCTAGTTTTCAAAAATATATGCATGGAAATTATTATGTTCATTTTCGAATCTGCATATAAGCATATGCCTTCTTTTTGCATATTAAACGCGAAGAATTCATTATTATTTCCTGAAAGGTAAAGAAAAATCAGTTCATTTAGCTCATAGGCTTATCATCAGCTTGAAAATAAAGATGCAATCCAGCAGGGCATGCTTGGTGTAAGAAATATTGGTTTTCTGTTGGTCCATTTTGGGAGACTATTAAACGTTAACAACAAAAGCTGTCGAGATTATTGTTTTTAAAGGCCAACTTCACCATTTATTAATGTCGAAGGCGTCAGGAGCTCAATATTCTCCTCATATATAGGAAAATGATGTAATCTTAGAACCCTAAGATGCCAAGCATTCTTGATTTCCAGGCTCTGAACAAAGGACAAATTTGAAAAATAGAAAAATAATAAAAGAAACAGCGAGTCACTCCTAAGAATATGAATTTAAATATGAAACATATAGTACACTGAACCAGATCCATTTGAAGAAGATGATGGTTATTATTGCGTTATTATTATTTGCCCCAAATGTTTAAACAATATTAACTTTGTAATTTAACTCTTTCTTTAAATATTTAATATTTATGTTTGCCTCGTCTGCGTCAGAATGTGTTAGAGACATGTAAGTCTTGGCAGGGCGTGATGCGACAAGAATGTAGGCTTACACAGATTTTAAGTTTTAATTCACTCCTTTTTATTAATCCTTGACACAAATTAAATAGCACTTCACTGATATCGAGAGCTGTGAGATTCTTTTATTTAATACTTGCACTTTTTAACAAGTATACTATTTTTGTCTCACACCAATACGTAATTAATTTCTCGAGGACACATCTCGCGTCTGGTTAGTAACTCTGTCTGCAGGCAACTGAACTGATTTCAAGCGCCTAAACCTGTAAATTTCTGTATTTCAAGTCTCTGATTGGCTATTTTTTACTCCAATAGAATACCTACATTTAACAAAAGCTTTTTCTGGTTGTTGATTGGCTGATTTTATCAACTGTCACTAAAATCACATTAATGCTTCCAAGAATCACAAGTAACATTTAAACTCTCAAACTCATTATTGCCTCAAGGTTACCTCATTGTTAGCAACTTTTAACTTATTATTCTCACAGCTCCTACATTACTAAATTACGTAATGCATTCACATAACATTATTGAACAAGTTTACAATAATATAAGCATATGCAATGACTGTTACATACATTTTACAAATTATTACATACACATATTGCTTCAAGGCGGGCTGTTATTGAATTTACATATTATATAATTAGACTGAAATCATTTAAGTGTTAAAAATACTGCCTCACAGTAATGAGATAGGTTAACTATCGATATTCATATTATAAAGAGAGACAATTTGTGTGTGTGTGTGTGTGTGTGTGTGTGTGTGTGTGTGTGTGTGTGTGTGTAAGGCAATCTCAAAACCTACCCAAACGATTTTGATACTTCTTTCACCACTGAAACTCCAAGTCCTACTGACGGAAATAAGGCTATAAAGCACCATCTAATTTCATTCCACAAATTATTAAAAGATTAAAAAGGATTTACAAAGCCGTTGTACTTGAATACGAACAAATTTGAGCTGTAAAATAATATGCTTGCGAAGAAGGATGCCATGCAGTAGGAAATGGTTGTTGTTACTTCACAGAATATGAGTTAACATAAGAAAAATCTGATGTGTTACACTCACATGACTTTCTCTACTCTTGTACAATCTATTTTTACAAACGCCTATTCTCCATATGCTTCATGTTAATCGAGATATCGAGATGTCAATCTTATTGGTAATTTTCTTGTAGATGCAAGGGAAATATGGTAGCTTTTAAGCGATAGTCAAATATTTTAACGCTGGTTGCTATGTGGCGAATTCCATTCTCTTTGCATGTCCAGGACATAAAAAAATGAATAACGAATGTGAGAAGAAGTATAAGTATTGGAAAATTTAAGGAAATAACAAGCAATATCTCGAAAACGGTTCACTCAACAAAAGAAATGTATATGACATAAGTTGTGTATTTTAACGCGATCTACATTTTTTGTGTAGTAAAATTTTATCTATCTCTTATGGTTTACCAGTTATGCAAAAGTCATTCACAATGAAGAATACTTTTGGAGACATTCCCAGAAAATTCGAGATATACATTTCATTTCTCATGACATTATCTTAAACATATGATATTTTCATCAAAATCGTTAGAGCCATTTTTGAGAAAATTAAAATTTTCGAAAAATCTTCCATGTGAAGGGTAGTCTGGGGTGGGGGGATTTTCTTGAAAACCTTCGTGTCGCATCTCTGGAAGATACTGAACCTAAATACCAAGTTTGGTGCTTATCCGACTGTTTGTTTTTGGGTTATGCTGTTCACAGACACACACACACACACAGACACACACACACACACACAGACACACACACACACACAGACACACACACGGACATGTTTCCAAAAATACTTTTTTTGGATTCAGGAGGTCTCAAAACATGTATTTCCGGTGAAATCTCGGTATCGAATTTTTGGGTGGAATGCAATACTTCCCCTACTTACTATACGTAGTAGAGAAAGTAAAAATGGCGCGGAAACCTCATTCTAAGCAGTATAATTGTGGTTGTAGATGGTCACGATTTAGCAATTAAGACACACACACAAAACAAACAAATCGAATCTATTTACAACTCTACGATACGTATACGAAACAAAACCAAAGTATTCTAATAACTCTCTTGTAAGAAAGCTTTGCTTTATTTCCTTTGTACTTATGGCGTAAATAACTGAGCAAGCATGGCATGTTAAATAATTGTATAAAGAGGTAGACTTGTTAAAATTAGTCAGTGAGCCGATAATTTTGAATTAACAACTGAGAAAACTGAGAGATCTCGATGATCGCAGACTATGTGTCTTTTCCAAGGGGGTTAACTTGGTGGCCTGGGAGTACGGAATTCTTATATTCACCAGCTTCGCGTCTATTTTGTTGTGTATGTTATGGATTGCTGTATTATGTAAAAGCTGTGTCCCTTTTATGTTATTAAATAACTACGGGAGCAAAGAGAAGGTACAAAGGTTTAAAATTTCGGCCACTTTAATTGTCTAACAAGTTACTCGACGTCGTTCTCCGTGGACTAGTGGTACCGTGCTAGCCTCTAGTTCCCAAGGTCGCGGGTTCAAACCCGGCGGAGGGCGATGGATTTTTTCGGGCGTAAAAATCCTTAGCATGGCTTCCTTTGGAAGGGAGGTAAAGCCTGTGGTCCCGTGTCGTAGGTTTACGACATGTAAAAGACACTGAAGCCTGATAAAGAGGTCTCTGAGCAAATTACCGGTTTTTCACGCCCAATATAGAATGGGAGGCTAAGAACCATAGTAAATTTAAGTTACTCGACCATTCGCATTGATGATTGTTCTACAGTCATGGGGTACTTAAAAGTGAGGTAGAATTTCCAGAACGGGGGGAGGTTAAGAAACTCACAGTTTCGCTGATGTTTCACATCCATTTTTACTTTCCCTACTACGTAGAGAAAGTAGGGGAATTATTGTATTCCACCCAAAAATTCGATACCGAGATTTCACCGGAAATACATGTTTTGAGACCCCCTGAATCCAAAAAAAAAGCATTTTTGGAAACATGTCAGTGTGTGTGTCTGTGTGTGTGTATGTCTGTGAACAGCATATCTCAGAAACGAACAGTCGGATAAACACCAAACTTGGTATTTACGTTCAGTATCTTCCAGAGATGCAACACGAAGATTTTCAAGAAAATCCCCCCACCCCAGGTTACCCTTTACATGTAACATTTTTAGAACATTTTAATTTTCTCAAAAATGGCTCTAACGATTTTCATTAAAATATCATATGTTTAAGATATTTTCATGACAAATAAAATGTATATCTTGAATTTTCTGGGAATGTCTCCAAAAGTATTTTTAATTGTGAACGACTTTTGCATAACTGGTAAACCATAAGAGATAGACAAACTTTGCTGTACAAAAAATGTAGATCGCGTTAAAATACACAATTTATGTCATATACATGTTTTTTGTTGAGTGAACCATTTTCGAGATATTGCTTGTTATTCCCTTAAATTTTTCAATACTATTTTCTCTAATGAGAATTTGTTATTCATTTTTTTTGTCTTGTATATGCAAAGAGTATTAATCTGTGGCAAAGGGAATAGTGCTGCACCTAGCTACCAGCTATTAAGAGATATGTATGTGCTTAGAGGCTACTGTATTTCTATATTGTCGTTGTAAATATATATTCCCCTTATATCTACAATAAAATTAGCAATAAGATAGAGTCTGCAAATGTTTATCTCGATTAACATGAAGTGGATGGAGAATAAGAGTTTATAAAAATAGTTTGTACAAGAGTAGAGAAAGTCATGTGAGTGTAACACATCAGATTTTTAATTCATTATTGGGAATAGCCGCGTGTATACGAAATTACAATTCTAAGGGGTAAAGGGGAGGATTCATCATAAACATCTTTTAGGTCATTGAACAATAATTTCATAAAGCACAGGGAGAAGTAAAGAAAGTTTAAAGAGCTATCCGTGCAACGTGGGGCAGCGATACACTGACACCTCAAATTAACGACTATGGAGTGATACGAATCCCATTGCAAGGAGATTAGAAGGTACACAAATGTGACAGTAACGAAGGGCACTGTGCGGCATCCCCAAAGACTACCAAATATAGTTGCAGGGTGGAAGACAACGAACCATCGCTAGGCGCGAACACCCCTAAAACAGTTTATAAAAATTGCATCAAAAGCTAATTGAAGAGCAGATGGCTTCAGGAAGTACATGAAATGTAATCCGCCCACCTCTCCAAGCCGGAAGTTCCGCCATTTCCACTAATTGCTTCCTGATTAGTCCTCACGTCACGAGTTTGAGACTTAAATAATGGAAACTCTTTAGAATCAGCATTAGTGTGGTGGACTAACTCTGATTAAAAACGTCCATTAGAACCCACCCCGCCTCCCATTATCATCTTCATGCTCCTTCAGCTCATCTACACTCGAGCGTGATTTGATGCAATTTCTCCCACCACAGCCGCCGCCATTTAGCCGAGAAACTGGAGATTTTCAAAAGTTTATACTTTCACAATGATCGTCTCTACCAAAACTTACCACACAAGAGCCTTACTCTGGCAATGATTAACATGCATTTTACAAAATCTTTCTGGAATTGTTTTCCCAATCAACCCAAGATATATTCTTAGATGTGGCAATCCTCTATGCAAGAATTGATGTCGTAGTTACAGAGTTGCAAACGATTATAATTCATTTCTGCTGTGGTTTTGAATTTGTTTTATTTTACTAGCATATAAAACACTGATAGAAATTTTGTGTCTACAGACCTGTATATATCGAGGTCGCGGGTTCAAACCCGGCGGAGGGCGATGGATTTTTTCGGGCGTAAAAATCCTTAGCATGGCTTCCTTCGGAGGGGAAGTAAAGCCGGTGGTCCCGTGTCGTAGATTTACGGCACGTAAAAGAACCTCAAGCCTGATAAAGAGGCCTCTGAGCAAAATTTCCGGTCTTTCACGCCCAATCTCGTAAAATGGATCGGTATTTTGGGTCCGTTTATATACTCATTGTCATGGCGGTGGGCACAGACTGCCCAAAATACAGATCCATTCATTCAGCATCCTGAGGATGGGATACATGTACGCTCCCGAAACGTCGATGTCTCCACATCACTTCACCTGGCTTGAAGCCCGAGAACGTGAGCATATTCGTCGCCAGGAAAGCTTCAACTCTTATTTCAGGAAAGTATGTATGTACATTTCTAAATTCATTTCCGAGAACATCTTATTTTTCTTGGCCAGAAACAACTATTTTTCAGCAAAATTTATCTACTCTTGATAAAGATTCCAGTGCTTATGTAATGTGGGTTTTAGGGATGCATTGTTTTTAGAAAAGATGTGGATATTTTAATATGTTTTTCTTTCACAATTAACTGAAAAAAATCATTGTATACGCACAGGTAAATGACAACAAACCAATGCACTCAAATGTTTGTATAACTCTAATATACAATTCACAAATCTTTCGTTTTAAAGCTTCTTTGTTAAGAGTACGTTTTGTATACGTCGTTGTGCTTCGGCTTCAAACTTGCAAATCGAAACCGTAACTTGGTTACAGAGTATGACAGTATATTAAGACTGAAAACACAGATTAACGTTAAGAATAAACTATGTGCAAAATTTAAAACACTGCTGTCATAATTCACGTTACTACATAGCCTCCATAGTTCCTCTTTTGAGCTACATCCCTTTTAGCGTCGAATTAGGCAGCTCGGTTTTAATTGTTACATTGATTTGTTCTAGCCCCCCTCCTCCCCTCACAATCACATTTGTTGATCTCTAACATTACATTTAGCGGGATCGATTCTAGTACCTCTTGGATTAAATTGTTTAACTCACAATATGTTTTGAGAGTCCTTAGTCGCATGTTCCGTGCGCACTTAATCATTGGGTTGTTTTTTAAAATAACACAATACGTCAAGAGGAAAGTTGACTATTGTTTTGTAGCGACGGGAATGAGTAAAATTAAACTACAGATTTCATTTGAGCAAAGACAATTTAATACTCAGCATAAAATTGGACTAACTAAAATTTAGTTTCAATTTTAAATGTATTGATAGAAAAATACTGCATAATAGCAGTATCCAGCTCCGCCTCATGGTGATTCCTCACAAATAGACATACATAGCATACAAATATATAGAAACAGGAACATTACTAAACATCAGCACTTGCGGTGATAATAACCGTAAGGGAACCTTAATTATAAGTTATGTCCATTTTAGTTATACAAATTACTATTTAGTAATTAACCCTCAAGTTTAAAGAGAGGAATTAATACTTCACAAAAGTAATTTTTTTGTTTTCTTTATGTAAATGGTTTATTGATAATGCTTTTATATCTATCTATTAATTAAAAAATCTTATGTGTTACACTCACATGACTTTCTCTACTCTTGTACAAACTATTTTTACAAACGCTTATTCTCCACATGCTTCATGTTAATCGAGATGTTAATCTTATTGATAATTTTCTTGTAGGTGCAAGGGGAATTGGTAGGCTTTAAGCTATAGTAAAATGTTTTAAGAGCTCGTTGCTATGTGGAATATTCCATTCTCTTTGCATTACCAGGACAAAAAAAAATAACGAATTTGAGAAAAAGTATTGTAAAATTTAAGGGAATAACAAGCAATATCTCGAAAATGGTTCACTCAACAAAAAAAAAATGTGTATGACATAAATTGTGTATTTTAACGCGATCTACATTTGTTGTGTAGCAAAATTTTGTCTATCTCTTATGGTTTATCAGTTATGCAAAAGTCGTTCACAATGAAGAATACTTTTGGAGACATTCCCAGAAAATTCGAGATATACATTTCATTTGCCATGATATCATTTTAAGCATATGATATTTTAATCAAAATCGTCAGAGCCGTTTTTGAGAAAATTAAAATTTTCGAAAAATGTTCATTGTAAAGGGTAATCTGGGATGGGGGGATTTTCTTGAAAACCTTCGTGTCGCATCACTGGAAGATACTGAACCTAAATACCAAGTTTGGTGTTTATCCGACTGTTCGTTCCTGAGTTATGCTGTTCACAGACACACACACGAACTTGTTTCCAAAAATGCTTTTTTTTGGATTCAGGGTGTCTCAAAACATGTATTTCCAGTGAAATCTCGGTATCGAATTTTTGGGTGGAATGCAATACTTCCCCTACTTACTATACGTAGTAGAGAAAGTAAAAACGGATAGTAATGAATGTCTGCATATTGTTTGTGTGTATACCATATAACTTCGAACTAGAACTGTTACTGAGTGAAGTCTGCAATTTCTAAAATCGTGGGTTCACACAGGCACAGAGAATCAGTTCATTTAGCCTTTTAATTATGGTAATACTACGTAAATTTGTATACATTTTGTATATACAGCTTAGTAGAAGCATTATAATGACAACTTTGGTGCATTAATGGTGTGCTGAATTTTTGTTGTATAATCAATACGTTTCATCGGGCATATTTTAATTAACCTTGTTTGCTATAATTAAAGGTATAATGGTAGTGGCAAACGAATGTCGCATCTTATAATACTGTATTGAAGAACGTACTAAACCAAAGATAAATATATCACATTCAAAGCATCAGTAAGTAAATTTTCAGCAATATGACAAAGTAGAGTATTTGATGAAGTCTATTGTATGTATATATTATGTGCTTATCCAATCTTGGGTACTGGTCTATTATGATTCTTAACTTCTTTTATTGGGGTGATTCCTTTATAAGAGGGCATTTACAGTTATTAAAGTAGCAAATCAAAGCTGTGTATTTTAAGATAAAATCTGAATTAAGGAGTTTGAGACCAATAAATTATAAATAAAAGTGAATACCTATTGTTTTCGTTGGTCCTTAATTACAGAAAGTTTGAGTCAAAGTAACTTTTAATTCATTTAATTCTGCTGTTCGCACTAGTCATTCGAATATTTTCCTCCAAATAACAAAGCTATGTCGTCTGTATATAGAAATAAAGATCCAGTATACATTTATAAATATACCTTAACAAATCGTTAATATACATCATAAATTAAAAGGTACTAGTGCTGTACCCTGCGAAACGCCGATATTAATGTTTCGAAAATCAGCAAATTCTTTGCCAATTTAGTTTGTTGTAATCTGTCACTCAAACAAGATTCCAGTAACCTTTGGGCATTCCCAGTGACTCCTAGCTTATATAATTTGTTTAGTAAAACGTCGTAATTGGCTGCATCGAAATATTTATTCCCAATATGCAGTTCATAAGCAATTTTAGTGACTTAAAAATCACATTTTTCTAAATATTTAACTAATCGAAATTTTATACATTTATCCAGAGGTTTAAAGATACAAGGAAACAAATATATTGCTCATATTACTAATACTACCAGTTTAACAACCATGAATCATTTAAGTTTCGTTTTGTACACATACTATATGAAAACAAAGATTGAAAACGTCGACAGCGGATCTAGCAATATAATTAATAGATATGTAACCGTTCCAAAGAGCACACACACTGTCAATGTTTAGCGATGTTAGATTTTTAGGATTTGCTAACTTTGATTAGTTCATCTTCCTAGTAGCATAGACACCAAAGAGGAAAAAAAATAAGAAATCTAAAAATTAAATTTGACAGCTCAAAATAACATAAAAATGACTCGATTTACGTGCCTAACACTGGTATGACGGGGTGTAAAATATCTCTCAGATAACCTACCTATATATTAGCAACCTCAATTAGGAATCCATTACTTTGTGTACTGTCTATTTGTATTTACTGTTCTGCTTATTGGTTTTGTGCTTTCTTTTAATTGAATACAAACGTTTATCACTTACAGTTAACATAAAGCTTGAGCTTAAGTCGAGTCTTCACCACTAGGAAACAAGCGAATGCAGAGGATTAGCGACCAGTGCTGTACAAGACTAACACACTTGCTAACGGTTAGAAATGGAGGGTAACATTTACTTGGCAAAGCCCAGACGAGTAATTGGTATGCCGAGTCGCACTCCTACCTAGCCCAGTTATCGTCAACCCCACGGACCTTTTCATACACGCAAGACTTACTCGATCGTGGCGGTCGGAATATGAACTCTGCAGTAACTAAGTCAAAGGGACCATATTTGCATTCATGCGGGGGAGACAGAAGCTGTGTATGTCCATATGTGGCTCTTCATTAAGGAAGGCAGTCTCCAGTTGCTCCATGAATTAGATTTCCTTGCAATGTACAAGAGAAAATGGTTTATGTGACAAAGCTTACGTTTAGAAAGAAGAAACGAATGAGTAATTACACACAGAGATAATTGTGGAAGAATACAAGCTGGAGGTGATTTGTCATAGAAATCAATTTAGAGCTTGCATTCATTTTTATACACATATTACGGAACTTAGATGGCGATATTGTTTAATCGGAGAAACAAAAATCTTATGTGCTAAATTCTAATTAACTTCTTTCCTCATTATTCTGTAAAATAATATTTAAAAAACTTATTCTTGTATCTACTTTCTGTTAACTTCTACCACTAAGCAAACTGGGCAAAGGAAGCACTGCGTTGCATACAAAATTCGACAGAGATTTCAGTGGAAACAAATGCTTTGAAATCCCTAAACCCTAAATGCTTTTTTACGTTTAGGGAATTTTTACATGAGTATGTATGTATTATGTATTTATGTGTGTATATGTGTGTGAACAGCGTAACTTAAAAATATAATGTCTGATAAATACAAAAATTGATATAGCTCACCATCTTCCAAGGAAATGACACGGTTCAAGAAAACATCCTCACCTAGAACTACCCTTCACTTGGAAACATTTCAGGTATTTTTGACTTTCTCAAAATACCTGTAACGATTTTGATTAAAATGACACATGTTTAAGATATTTGCGTCACTAATGAAAGTGAATTCATTGGGATTAGCCTATGGAGTCTTCATTATGAAGGAATTTGATATCTGATTTGGTTAAACAGTGTTATACATACACTTAATACACGAAAAAACCCAAAAACACATTCTTAAAATACAGAATTTATGTCGAATAATTTTTGTGACATTAACCATTTCCGCCATTTTCGTTACCCTGGGTGTGAAGTGTTCAACAATTTAAACATTTTTAGAGTAATAAAATTACCGTTATTTCGTTTCAGGTGGTATCATGAAAAAAGGCATGGCATTTCAAAGCCGCAAATAGAGACCCCTGCTTTAAAGATTTTGACTCTCGCTTCAACCTCCTGTGTTACCTTTATAACTATGACGAAATATGTAATGACGCGTTATCTCGCCTCACATACAGAAGATAGAACAGTAAGCTTTTGTAAGACTAATCTGTGCAACAGAGATAAAAACAAACGATAGTGGGCAGAAAGAATTCCGCGAACGCAACACTTCAGATTATTTAAATTCTTGTTACCAACCCTAGTATAAATTTATTTACCTGTTTTCATAACACAACATAACATGTATACTGCATAGAAAGAGAGGATAACGGAGAGTAGAGACCGGTTGGAGAGGGAGAGATGAGATACGGAGGAAGAGAAAGTGAAAAGGTAAAAAAGAGAGTAGAACCTCCACAATTAACGCAATAACAATGTATATTCTGCTAGTAAAATCATAATTTCGAAACATACGCTAGTGCTGTTTGCTTGGTGTTGGAGAACTGGACATTCAGTTGTACGGTTACGATTGCGTACTAAGAATGCAAATAATTTTCATGACAGCTGGAAAAAAGTAAAAATGCTTTAGAGGAGTTTTATATCAAAATATGTCAAATAATGAAAGGGAAAAAAATCTACCTATATGTTCTCTTTCCCTATCTCCGTCCATTAAACAGTCCTGTGATGAAAAATTCTAAAGTACTTTAGCTCTCCTTTATGTGATTTTGTGTGGCGAAGCCTGATGTGACACAAAAAATGACACGCTATACAGCATTTTTTTTTATAAATAAGGCTTTTCTGTTAAGTTCAATGTCGTTTCATACTGCTATAAGGTTCAATATATGTTATATTTGATAAAGAAAAAGTGAGCTCATTTGTGGCCTCAGCAACCTCATACCCCCAAGAATACTACAAATGTAGCATAACATTAAAAAAGTTGTTATTAAAATGTATTATCACACTCAAAGTATATGTGTCTCTCTAGCTATAGCAACACTTAAAAGATAACGTACAAATTAATATTTTTCGACCAAATAACAAAAAAAAAACTATACAACTGGTGGCATGTAATTATATACAACTGGGTAAAATTAAACATTCATGCAAATACCAAGAGGTCCCTGTATGACTCCGGTGACATAGGGATCCTATAATAAACACTGTTACCAAATTCTGCAGTTGAAAATGTGCAAGTCCTTTAACCCAGTTGATCTGTAGAATGAAACCACGCTCTGCTACCAGTTGTGTGCTGGATACATTTAGCCCAGGATTCAGGACATGCAATGTTTATGATTAGAAGAGAGTTGAAATTTATATTACTGGAATGTATTTAACGTATGTATTTAAGCGTTTTTGAATTTATATTATGTTCGATTATCTCGTGTTCAGTCTATACACTAGGCTGTAGGTAGTACTATTACTTATGTATAATAAAATGCCTACCAAATCTCATTAGCTGTAATTTTCTTTTTTGTACCACCCTCAGTAGATTCTGTAATCTGTATTTTATCTCTGGAATTTGTAACTACGCTTTATCATTTAAATGCAAACATTCGGTACGCAGTACGGACCTGAAAGAATCCATGTAGAGTCATTAAAATTTGATTAAAATTTTATTATAAATTCATTATAAATTTTATTGCAACAAGAACTATAAGCTTCTGAGCACGAATGTATTTTTGCTGTTGATGATATTAGAATTTATTTTGGTTAATCGAAAAAAATAAAATATGCTAAATACTGAATTATTTATGATTACTTACACAATAAAGCTATTCAAATGCGTTTAGAAAAACTCTGTAAATGCCATAGCTGGAACAATAGTAAATATTACGTGGAATTTGTGTTGCTTTGGGAAATAGAACTACCTGAGACGTAATAGGCTTTTACAGAATGTACATTAAATAACTCTTTTTAATCACTAATCAATTAGTTCTTCCCAAGTAAATTTCACGATTGGGATTTTGTATTTCATTACTTAGAACAGAGACAGTAAGAATCCCATAGCACGATGAAATATTGTAAACCATTTTGATCCTCGAAATCTCTTTCTTAGGAGAACCGTTTTAAAATGAAAGGAAGGAACAGCCGAAGTGTTTACTATTTGGCTGAAGCATTTGGGATTCTGGTGCATTACGGAGCGAGCGAAAGTCAAATCTCTGCAAGCCACTGGAGCCTAGAAAGGTCAAAGGTTCACTTAATGTCCTGTGCATATAAATCACATCCGCAGCAGCTGATTTTAATTTCGCGCTTTCGATCGGTAGGTATGCTGTTTGTGTGCCTCTACGTGAACTATATAACGAATATTCGCTCAGCTATTGTCTGGGTAAAAGCAACCTACCAGTTCTTTTATCCTGCTTTTTTCCTAACAGATCCTTGGATGATTTGCAGTATTCCTACGGCAAAAACGTTTATGCTGAAATTGTAAATTCTCTACGTCAAGAATACCATTTTAAAACAGACAAGACATAAAGGACTAAAATAATGTTAATCCTATAATATTATTTCAAATTTCAGGTTATCTGTAGTAAGATAATAAAAGAAACAAAGGGTATGAAATATTCACCACTTTACTAGCGGTTTACGGCTAGTAATAAACAAAAATACATATAAAATCGCAGAAATTTCATTTATTCCAGTTCCGATTTCTCTTGTACATTATTTTGGATTGTCACAGGTTCGCTGGTTGCATTCTTGGTTGTGATATCGTTTCGCAAATTTCTAAGTAAATTTAAAATACCGTATTTATTAAATGTGACGCAACCAACAGCGCGCATCTCCCACGGAACTAAACGTGGAACTTTTGTGAAGTAGTACCGACTTGCCTGGCGTTTCTATCCTGATTAATGCGCAAATAAAGCTCAAATCAGCTCGTTAAAATAGTTCGAAGCCACGTCTCTCTGCTTCAAGATAGATTTTGCATCTGATGAACAGTTTACTAAAAAATCTAGTGGAATGTTTGCTGTGGAAATTCCGGAGAACACACGCCGAATATTTTGTTCTTATTGCCCAGCGTTTGACGTTAATTGAATAAGCTCCATTGACGTTTTCCAAAGATAAAGAGTGGAATGTATTTAACCTTGGGGAGCGAGTCAATTATCGTCATCAAAAATGTTTCTACTCCTGCCATAGACCCATACGGTTTAGCACACAGTTGTATCGTTGTGCTTCAGGTATCCTTCTTGATGCGATTGTCCTTTGAAAAATCTGATGTGTTACACTCACATGACTTTCTCTACTCTTGTACAAACTATTTTTACAAACGCTTATTCTCCATCTACTTCATGTTAATCGAGATAAACATTTGCAGACTCTATCTTATTGCTAATTTTCTTGTAGATGTAAGGGGGTAATATATTTAAAGGGCAATTTGGAAATACAGTAGCCTTTAAGCACATACATATCTCTTAATAGCTGGTTGCTAGGTGCAGCACCACTCCCTTTGCCACAGATTAATACTCTTTGCATATCAAAGACAAAAAAAATGAATAACGAATTCCCATTTAAGAAAATAAGTTTTGAAAAATATAAGAGAATAACAAGCAATATCTCGAAAATGGTTCACTCAACAAAAAAAATGTATATGACATGAATTGTGTATTTTAACGCGATCTATATTTTTTGTGTAGTAAAATTTTCTCTATCTCTTATGGTTTACCGGTTATGCAAATGTCGTTCACAATGAAGAACACTTTTGGAGACATTCCCAGAAAATTCAAGATATACGTTTTATTTGTCATGACAATATATTACACCTGTGATATTTTAATCAAAATCGTTAGAGCCATTTTTGAAAAAATTAAAATTTTCGAAAAATCTTCCATGTAAAGGGTATCCTGGGGTGGGGGGATTTTGTTGAAAACCTTCGTGTCGCATCCCTGGAAGATATTGAACCTAAATACCAAGTTTGGTGTTTATCCGACTGTTCGTGTCTGAGTTATGCTGTTCACAGACACACAGACACACACACACACACACACACACAGACAGACACAAACACACACACAGACATGTTTCCAAAAATGCTTTTTTTTGGATTCAGGGGGTCTCAAAACATGTATTTCCGGTGAAATCTCGGTATTGAATTTTTGGGTGGAATACACTACTTCCCCTAATTATTATACGTAGTAGAGAAAGTAAAAATGGACGCAGTACCGACACGCACACTAAGTTTGTCATAAAACACTACAGATGCGACATGTAAAATCTGATAAATTAGTAAATGTCATATAATTTTACGTTTCATAAATATGTCAGCTAAGTGTTGTAATACACTAAACATCTATTACTATCCAAAGGAATTACATCAATGTAACAAAAGTGATTTTTAGGGAGATTGTCTTACGAGAACACACATGCAACTAAATTTAAGGGTTGAAAGGAAACTGCGTGAATTGTAGCCTTTTCAAAAGTTTGGAAATAACTGAGGTAATTGTTGGTAAAACCAATTAAATTTAAAATATTTAGTATTGTGGATTTGCTAATGTGTGTGTGTTTTTTTTAACATACAGTCACTGTACTTCCGTTCCCACCTGCAACAGTGGCGGCCGAAACCTGAGCACACTGGCACTGACAACCATGTCCTACCTACTGGAAATAAGACCAGATTATTACCAGAATCGTAAGGATTGAGTGTTCAAATCCTCTTGGGTTACCGCCACTCTGCAACTAGTGCGTACAACATTACTGCAACCGATTTCGCTATTTAATGTTAAAATGAATAGCCTGGCTGTCCGAGGTACTAGGGTAGCTTTTTAAACTGGAATGACGAATTAATTTCATCTGCTCCCCTCCATCCTTTATGAAATTATTGTAAAATGACCTATAAGATTTTTAACCTTATAATTGCAATTTCGTACGGTCCCGACTATTCCAAATAAAGGAAAAAAAATCCCCAATGTAAAATATCGGCGAAACGTCTGACTTCCTTAACCTCCCTCCGACAGCTTTCCAAGTTCTGGAAATGCTGTATAGCATATACGGAGTATGTATCCTTTGAAGGTGTAAGAATTCTCGGTCAGAATGGTCCAGTAATTCTTTAGATAATTATAGTAGGTTAAATTCTAAATTATTATTCCTTCTTTTGGTCCCGTAGTTATTTAGCAACACAAAAGTTACACAATTTTCACATCATCCAAAAAAACCTTAACATATACAACGAAATAAGGATTCCACACTCCCAGGCCACCAGGTTAACCGCTTTAGAAAAGACAGTTTGGGACCACTGAGAAAAATAGTCATCTCAGTTAACAGAAAATATTGATTTACTTATTTCTAATGTTAGCATTAGCAGTTTTCTCTCTTTATACAGTTATTTAGCTTGCCCTGCTAACGAACTGATTACAACATAAATACAAAGGAAATAAAGTAAAACATTCTTACATGAAGGTTATTAGAAGGTTTTAGCATCCTTTCAGAAACTTCAGTGTTTAGGCTGTTTCATCTCACACACACACACACACACACACACACACACACACACACATCCGCAGTATTTGATAATTGGTAATTAAAGAAACAAGTATAACACAGGATCGATTGTCGCTTTTTTAAACTTTTGCCTTCTGTTTGCTGAAGTGTTACATCATGACCATCTATGTATATTCCTTGCAATAAAATGTAACCGGCTTTTGTTTTTATACTCCATGGATTGTAGCAGTTGCTCATATTTGTGGAGTATGCGGCGGTACCATGGGAGGTGCTGTGCGCCAATTTGGCGGCAGGGGATTTGCAGGAATGGTCCCGGGTTCGATGCTAGATCAGGGACATGCATGTATCTTGGATCTAGTGTTGGTGGTTAATATGACTGATTCATTTTCCTGCCCGTTTATTTGCGTCATAGTTTTAAAATCTGTTAGTGTTACCTCGCCCCCCACACACACGCACACATGCATTTCTTTACTGCTTACTTCATACCATCGCCACTATCTGCCGATACATTTGTTCTCAGAACTACCTCCAAAGATATACCAGGAATAAGTGTCTACTAAACTCTCCTGTTTCTTTATTTCAAATTTCCTATCCCCCCACTTCACTATCACATGATTTCTACCTTCTTTCTTATTGGATGTCTGAGGCTATGAGAGCACCTACCTTTTTCTACACATCTGCTTTTCAGGCGACCTAACGGTACACTACGAAAGAGTATTCTGCTATCACTTGGATACAATTGAGGGAAAAACCAACCCCGATTCCTGCCTGCTGCTGGCACTATCTTTTCAACCCATATTCACCTTTACAGTAATACTCGTTTACCGTCTTATTTAATAATACCATTCCTACTGTTATTAATGTTCATTTTCGCTATAGTTATCATTTTATATTTAGCTACGTAGAACTTACTGCCTCAAGTAACTACATCTATTTTCCCTACATACATAGCATTTTCAACTAAGTCAAAGCTCAAGGATGCTCTTTTATAACTCCAATGTGTTCGTATTCAAGTACAAGGGCTTTCTAAATCCTTTTTAATATTTTAGTAATTTATGAAATTAAAGAGCCTCATGTCCATCAGAACAAATTGGGCACTTTAATCGTGAAAAAATTATCAAAATCGGTTGAGTGGTTTTTGAGATTACTCTAAATACACAAACAAACACACACAAATTTCTCTCTTTATAATGTTAACATAGGACAGATTAAGAAGACAGAAGTTCAATTGTTAAAACGGTAAATATAATACGATTTTGCGCTAACTTTTACAATAGAAAGTCTCGATGAATGCATTAATTCGCATTGCACCAACCCTTTCTGTACAACGTAATGTTGGAACCGTGTCGGGTACTTATTGGTACCTGTAGAGGAAGCCCTGAATCCTTCCGCGTATGTCTGAGACGTGCCACTGTTAACCGGCATAGTAATGTTGCACAGCAACTTCATTAGCTTCTCTGAACTGATACAGTCACGTGGCCGTTGCGTTTCTCATTGGGACATGTTGTATTCTTATTGTACATGATGCATATAGAATGCAAATACTTATTTGAAAGTGCGCACTTGTGTTTTGTTTTATTTAACTAGTGCCATAGCATTCCTGATTTTCATATATCCCTCTCACTGCTGTTACTAGTATCCATTATCATAAAGTAAAACTTGCATTATCAAGTAGTAGTAAGTATTAACGAAACGTTCTTTATTAACTTCTAAGCTCTTAACTTCTAAGCTATACTTTGCTCACTTTGGTGTGATTACGATATAGGAAATTAAATTGAGTTTTATTAACTGCTATGGTACCATTCGTCCCATTATATACTGGACGTGAAAGACTGGTAGTTTTGCTCAGAGGTCTCTTTATCAGGCTTGAGGTTCTTTAACGTGCCGTAAATCTACGACACGGGACCACCGGCTTTACTTCTCTTCAGAAGGAAGCCATGCTAAGGATTTTTACGTCTGAAAAAAAAATCCATCGCCCTCCGCCGGGTTTGAACCCATTTCTGTAAAGAAAATTTTACAAAATTTTAAAAATATCAGCAAATAATGACACGTATGTGGTAAAGTGCTAGACATTCTAAGGTTTGACCTGTCAGCTAAAACTTCTTAATGAAACACAAAACTATAAATTTGTGAACTACCATAAAATTGTCACATGCAAGATTATAACTTTTACGAAACAGAGAATGCGGCTGTATCACGTAGTAAAATCGGATTAAATAGAAAGAACTGATGGTTTCCTAATAATAACAGGTAGTACATAAGTACATAAGTACGTCATTTCAAACGAATTAAAGCTAAGAAAACAAATCCCAGAAATCTGAAACTTAAACCATTATTATCTACCGTTATTTGCACATATATATGTCATCCGCAAGTATACCACCTCATTAATTTTGGAAATGTATACTTTGTTTATATGTTTACTAATTTATCTATTGTTTGCATGTTTCCAGGACGTATTGACGTGTTACAGTTTGTGTGTTAATATTCCTAGTCAGACAGCTGGTCATCAATTAGCGGCCAATGTGGGACGTGCAGCAGTTCGCCACCATGCCACTATCGATTATCGATCCTTGCAATTTGGAAAGGTGTATCCTACATTGTGTTTCAGCACCTGGCCAAAATGCATTTACCATCCAATTTATTTTGTATATACTTTGAATAATTGTTGTAGAAGGATAACGAATAAAAGTTTCTAACATTGTTGTCTTAGGCAGTTTTTATTTTCTGTTCTTTTTATTTATTTATTATTTTTTAATTGAAGGTGTAAGAAATGGAATTGAAACTATCATACCTAGTGTTAGGTTTTGCGGTAACAGGATTAAGGTACTAACGAGTTCAGTTTAGATTTAGAATGCTCAATTCGATTGCTGTGTTTCCCAAAATGGATTGAACGCAAATGCGGCTACAATATGTAGAAATAAATTAAAAAGCCGGTAACTCTGAAAGGTGTTGTGTGACGTTCAGATGTATTTAATAGCTTCATCAATTTGATATCTCATGCACCTCGTCGATGCGACTTATAGTTTTGTAATTATAAAAGGAAGTTACAGCGCGGAAGTTACAGTGTTAACGTGCTCACTTCGGCCGCTCGCTACAGGCTGAATGAGTAGGAGAGGATGACGGTCCAGTTATACCCTAGACTGAATGTCGCATGAGAGTCGAGTTATGAGCGCGAGCAGGTGCTGAGTTTGTATGTCACAGGGTATCAGCAAGTTGCATTAGAACAGGTTTGTAGACGTATCCACGTAATATAACATACGGGCTGCTTTGCTTCAGTACGATGTGCAATACACTGGAAGCTCAAATAATATTAAAAATAAGCTCCGTTATGCTCTACACATAATGCGACCACTCTTTACTCGCATTCTTCACAACGTTTTACTTTAATGTTTTTTTTATTAGCTTATACCTACCAACAGGCAAATAATAGTAAACACAATATCTTATGTTTTACCCTATAAAACAATTATAATACTCGTATATCAGTGTCAAGTAAATAATAGATTTATATTCTCTTTTTGTGTCTAGGGGATATACCTAGCTGTGAATAAATACATTTTCAATATCTCATTTCCGAAAAGAGAGAGAGAGAGGGAGGTAAAATGGTTATTTACATAGCAGTTTTCAATTCAAATGTATTACAAAATAATTGCCGAATAAATACTAAAGGGTCTAATAAATGTATCTGTAACTTCATTTGCTTTCTATCTTTAAATATTGCCATATGGATAAATAAATGTAAAATGAAAAGAATGAAATATGATTGCTAAATTGGCATAACACCTACATTAGAAAAATAAATGACGCCCTGACCATTTTCAGTTATCGGTTATTTTTAATTTTAAAAGTAGAATAGAGTGGTGCATTTATTGGTCCTAAACATTTTACACATTGAAAATCATACATTAAACGGGTCAGATAGACTGTACGTGCTTATGCAGGGTGGATTACTTAATTTGAGACTGTACAATATCTCCAAAACTAAGAGTTGAGGTAGGAAATGTCTTTTATAAAAGTTGCTTGATATTGTGGGGGAAAGTAAATGCCATTAGTCGTGTTTTATTTGGAGGACTTTGTGATGATAATCTTAAGGGTAATTTAAATTGACCCTAATTGTATATTCCCATTTAAAACCATTAAATTGACGTTAAAATGACCATCAGAGCGTCCTCCAAATAAAACACGACTAATGGCATTTACTTTCCCCCATAATATCAAGCAACTTTTATTAAAGACATTTCTTTCTACAACGCATAGTTTTGGAGATATTGCGCAGTCTCAACTTAAATGGTCCACCCTATATAACGCACTGTATTCCATATGTTTCAGTCTATATTCATCAAACTGTACTTTTAAAGTTAATGATATTTTATAAGAAGTGGGGGGAGAAAAAAGAGGGTAAGTGAAGCTGGGATGAATATATTCTTATTTCTAAAAGTAGGTGGCGAAAGTTCAAATCATACACAGTAGGGCTCAATGATTTGTGTTTTAAGACAGGCGTAGAACAGCTATAGCTTAATTAAGTGGAAAGGATACTACATTGGAAAATATGTGGCCAAAGTATCTTATACTTTGCCCCTGCAAGGCTGCTCGAGTAGGCCATCCATTTTACTCCTAATACCTATCCGAGGAGCCTTTACATTTTTCCCTCTTTCAATCTCTTTATTTGTAATCCAGATATCCATATAGATATACTTATATAATATAGAGGTAAAAGTCAATAAGACATGTGTAATTTAGCTGCCTACAGTAGGTGGGGGCGCTCAAAATTCGTTAAACATGGAGTTCCCTTATTTCCTTGGTTACCACGCGAGAAAATTACTTACACATACGTGTCACAAAAAATCATTGGTAAAGAAACGTTAAATCGCTCCCCTCCTTCCAGTGCCAAAATTGTATGGGTATCTCACAGCTTCTTCTTCCCTCCATCGAAACTGCTGAAATAGGCTTAACGCTTTTTAGTCTCCCATTCATACCTTTAGGACTTACACAGGATTAGCCAATCACTTAATTTACATTCAATCATGTTCAATTGTTGTTTGACCAAAGTCTTTCCAAATATTTATCTCAAGCACATAACGTAGCATGTCAGATATTAATTATATGTATGAAGTTTCATGCAGGAAAAGCCACTGTAACATTTCAGATGTTCCCCAACATATTTTGACCGTACTGTTATTTTGTAGTAGTTTTTATAGTATATTTAAAAAGACAGAACTGGCCTACCGTTAGAGCCCTCTCAGTATTCCGGAACAGAAGTAACATGGATACTCACCTAAAAAGAAATAGAAAACAAAATAAGATATTTAAAATTACATTATTAAGAAAATATTCATAATAATTAAACACTTTAAGAGTACCCAAAGGTGAAATTTCCTAATTGCAACTATAAACAGATCTCACTGCAGTTCAGCCCGAGATAATACAGTTCAAACAAATAAAATACCAGTAATTTTTTTTTCATTAAAATCACTTTTTAGGGTTATTAATTGCTAAATTATTACTTTAGCAAAATGCCAATGTTGCAGACAATTAATACGTAATTATTTTATTAACTGAAATGTTTATTTGTTGTATATAAAAGGTACAAAATAAAAATAATGTTGAAAACGGAAACTGTGTTTATATTTTAGTTTTAGAAAAAAGTAGATTTTTGTGTTAGAATGATAATCGGATGTACCTACTCTTAATATAATCATAAATACTAACAATAAATAAACATAATTTATAAAACTTCAGCATTTACTTTGAAAGCTAGAAGAAAATTAAATAAAATTGGTATAAGGTGGAATATTTTGAACCTCCAAAAACAAAACCAAAAAAGCAAGAAACGAACCTTTGAAATTTTAGAGGGCCACTAGCTTCGTGCGCAGAGATGTTAAAAGGAATAGTGTAGCGCAGCTTCTATAGTTATAAGTAGGCCTCGGACACGGTTGCTGTTTCGTTGCACTTTAACTGGAAAACAGTTCGGTGCGCACAGGGTTTCACTGAGACCTCCCCCTCCCCAAACACTGCCAGTCATTCACTCTAAGCAAGCGATCATTACGTATACAGTCTGTTCTGAAGTTACGAGTCCGGCCGTTGATAGCTGACAAAACATGCAAAAAACAACCAGTAAGAACAGTATCTTACTTGTAAATGAATATGGACGTGAGTATTTTGATGTAAGAGGGGAAAATATATTTTGTAAAGTATGCCACGCCTCATTGAAATCAAAGGAGAGATAAAGGTTTTTAATGCAAGACACTGTAAATGTTTAAAAAAAATTCTGATGTGTTACACTCACATGACTTTCTCTACTCTTGTACAAACTATTCTCCATATGCTTCATGTTAATCGAGATATCGAGATGTTAATCTTATTGCTAATTTTCTTGTAGATGCAAGGGGAATTGGTAGGCTTTAAGCGACAGTGAAATATTTTAAGATCTGGTTGCTATGTGCAGTATTCCATTCTCTTTGCATTACCAGGACAAAAAAATGAATAATGAATTTGAGAAAAAGTATAAGTATTGGAAAATTTGGTTCACTCAACAAAAAATAATGTATATGACATAAATTGTGTATTTTAATGCAATCTACATTTTTAGTGTAGTACAATTTTTTCTATCTCTTATGGTTTACCAGTTATGCAAAATTCGTTCACAATGAAGAATACTTTTGGGGACATTCCCAGAAAATTCGAGATATACATTTCATTTGTCATGAAAATATCTTAAACATATGATATTTTAATAAAAATCGTTAGAGCCATTTTTGAGAAAATTAAAATTTTCGAAAAGTGTTCCATGTAAAGGGTAATCTGGGGTGGGGGGATATTCTTGAAAAGCTTCGTGTCGCATTTCTGGAAGATACTGAACCTAAATACCAAGTTTGGTGTTTATCCAACTGTTCGTTTCTGAGTTATACTGTTCACAGACAGACACACACACAGACACATAGACACACAGACGGACATGTTTCCAAAAATGCTTTTTTTGGATTCAGGGGGTCTCAAAACACGTATTTCCGGTGAAATCTCGGTATCGAATTTTTGGATGGAATACAATACTTCCCCTACTTACTATACGTAGTAGAGAGAGTAAAAAAAAAACCTCACAAAGTATTACGTTGCTTCCTAGAAATGAAGTGGTGAGGATATATTATCCACATCAGAAACCACGAACTCAAGTAGCCAAACCGAAGCTCACAGGGATTCATCTGACATGAAGGTAAGCACAAATATCCCATTTAATAAGCTGCAAAATTCTGCTTTTAAAACGTTTCTGGAGATATGTACAGCTATAAAATTTCCTTGTGAATATACTTTACGCAGAAGTTATTTGTCTTTGTCATAAATGTCAATACCAGAGTTCTTGAAACTCGTCGATAATTTGACACAAGGCTTTACAAAAGTACACAAATATTCTGCTGCTGAAATAGCACAGCATAAACTGAAGAGTGTTTTAAATAAAAACCCAGGATATGCAATTATGTGCCGTATTAGGAATGAATAGTAACATAATTAATGTTAAGAATAACATTATTCTAAATAATGCACATGTGTTTCTCAAAGGTGTATGATGTTCGTCAGTTTCGTTTTGCACTAGAACATCATACGATGTGGAACGCAGCTTTTCAAGATATAAACTTTTTTGAGTTTGAGAAGAGGTTTCGCTTTTGATACATTCAGAAAATATATTGTAATCCAATGTAATAGTTGTCCAGGCATGCAAATCACACATGAAACTGTTTATTTTATCTGCCACAGTTCATATTTATTATTTTATTCGTCTTATTTATATTTTGTAATAATAGCTTTAATTTTCCTACAGAATTGTATACTTCTGTGCCCACCTATACCTATAGCGTAGACCAGAGGTGGCGTAAACGTGACTCGCAGGCGCCGTTCCCTCTTTGCAACCCTCCGTTTGATTTTCACATGCTGCTGAGTGATGCAGTGCGTGTTGCATATTTGGTGACTCGCGGAAGGAAGGCGTTTTCGCCACCCTTGGCGTAGACAGTCTCAGCACAGCACAAACTCAGTAGTGCACGAGACTACTGCTTCTCTCCTCTCCGCTCGCTTGTAAACAAAGTACAGTATAATAGAAGTTAACTTAACCTAAAGTCATGTCCGAAGCCTAATTATAAGCTAAAATATACCTACATAAGTAAATAAATTGACATTTGATTATCTAAAGCCATTTGGTCATTCTTTACATGTGTTCACATTAAAAAACCTGCAAAAACTATCTATTGTTTAGTTACCAAATAGTATACTAATTTAGCGCAATGTAATGATAAAATTCGTATAGTTTGTCTCCTGGGATTTTCTAAGTTTAAGAATGCCAAAAAACGCATGCTCGGATTCACATTGCCACATCGTGAGCATAGGACCCGTTGAGCATTATTTGACTCATATGAGAATCAAAATTCTCAATACATTATTATTGCTCCAGGCTTCGCTCCTGTTGTTGCCTTAACTGCGGAGATTCTTTGTCATTCCTCCATTTCGTTCTCTGTGTAATCTATACGCCATGCGATTTTTGAAAACCGGTAACTAAGCTGCTTATTCTGGGATGTTAATATAAATTAATACACGGGTAAAAGTCTTACTAGTACACAAGTATGTGTTCCTGATGGTTGTGCGATCGGAACCTTACTATTTGCAATGATAAATGGAAAAAGACAATAAAACATTCAAAAATATAATGTACCTATATTGCTTATGTAAACGAATGATAATAATGAAAAACTTATATCACTTTTAAAAACTCCACCCTATCGAAATCTTTTAAACAACAAAATTTGTCAGAAATATTGGGCTTATACATGTTTACTATGTAACTTTCACAAAAGTCAATAATACCTAAGCTAAATATTTAGACAACTGTCCATTTTGTATCCAGTTATATTCTGTTTGGTGAAACTAATTAGCATATCAAAAGCGTATTTTCTAAGTGGAAACTAAAGTAGGTCTATTGATGTACGTTCACTGGTGTTTTAGCCTGTCGTTCTAGTTGTAGCAGTAGATAACAATGTTCTTTTGTTCTCAAGGAACCTGTTTGTTACTCCAGGCGGCACGCTCTACCAATTCAGTGTCTTTATGGCACCCTTTGGCTAACTGAAACACAGTTAATGATAATATATGATATGAATCGCAACGATCGGTTTAGCCATCCTTGAGTGAAAACATAACGTACACATACACGTACAAACAATACGTTTTAATTTGTAAGCAAACATTTAAAATAATGGATTTTGTCTTCAGAATTACACACGTAAACTTCAGTTATTGATCCAAAATCTAAAACTATAAAAAAAACTTCCCGCCGCAGGTTTATTATACATACACTGTCACTTGTGGCAGGTGTCTTAGAGCACGGATTCGTGAACGGCAGATCCGCGGTTTGAATCCCGCCAGGACCACTCTTCCCGCATGTTTTTTTCAGGTTTTCCTCGTAAGTTTAATAATAATTGGAAAAACTAAAATTGTTAAGAAAATTGTATTTGAATAAAAAATGTTTCATTTAGTCCTCCGTAGGAGGTTCCCTAACTTAGGCATGGAACATTCCCTTTCTTAATTATCAATTGATTTCATGTATCATCAGCGTCTACCGCCTGTGGTGCCGCATGCAAGTAGTAGAAGGGGCATTAAACACTATTAAATACACAGGGACATATTATTGTATTTATTAATTATTATTAAGCATTAACCAAATAATTCGAACCATTTCAAGATGTTTATCTTCGGTAGGGTTATGGACATAAGCCTAACATTCAGACAGAGTGACTGTGGCCATCGATGGAAAGAAGCTGCGTTTTCTGGGGCTATTAATCTGGAAAAAAATGAAGGGAGGTAGAAAGATTTTCTTTTTATTCAGCTCCGGGTTGGGAGGAGGACGGGGAGAAGCAGCTAGCTACTGCTCCTCGCTCTTGTGGAAGAGTAAACAAGCAGACAAAACAAAAAACGAACCGTCGACATGGAAAACACGCCCACTCCAGCTCTGCAAGTACTTCCCCTTTTAGAAAATATGCATCTTCACTGCACATCTACACCACTTTGCTCCTGCAATTATTATATCCACTTTTCCATCACGGAGTTGGAATCAAGGCCGAAAATACCCTATGGTGACGTCTGTGAGGATTTCTCGTGCACACATTCGCAAAGATACATAGTAACCCAGTTTTTGTAATGGTGGATCAACACATCTAGTTCTAGCTTATATTACATGTCAGAATGTGCTCACAGGATAGGGCAGCCTTTCTCTAAAACAGAGGAGGGGGACTGGACGAGGAACAGCGGTGCATTAAAAGTGGTAACAGATGGAAAAGTAAACCCAGATGTGGTAGTGGGGTGAGATGAGGTATAGACAAGCTTTTTAACTACTGAAGCAAACTGTAAACTAGCTTAAGTTGGAATTGCATTCTCCGAAAATTCTGTAATTTCATGCACAGAATTATGCTAGATCCTTTACACTGTTTTTAATTTCTGCACCGCTCACTTTTTTTGTTTTCCTTAAAAAATCCTAAATATACAGATTACAATATTGTAAGTGTGATACTGACAATACATTTTCTGTGAGAGGCCGTGAAGTCCACTTCAGTCTTATTGAATTTTGTGTAACTGGAAACAGATATACAAAGTTTTCCTGCAAGAAAAGTGTAGATCTCGTTAAAATATGCAATGGAATTTTGGGAGGCATTAACCATTTCCGAAAATTTTTGTTTTATGTAGATATTCTAATATTTTAAACCTTACGCTTTGGAACGTTATGTGATCGTTCTTTCGTTTATCGTGACTGCAGATTAACTTGGATTGCTTATAGTCCTGCGTTACATCGTTGGCTGACATCTCGTCTTTCTTTGTTGAAAGCTTTCTGATGACGGATATTTGTCAAGATTAACGGAAAGTAAGTAGAAAAAATAATGCTTTGCATGAATAATTTATAGAATATCGATGAAAATAAACCATAGTGGAAGCACTGGATGTCACTACAATTTTGAAACGAATTATAAACCTTATCACAACAATAACTCTGCAGCTGATGAAGTTATTGTTCGTGTTAACTACAAATTGTTAGTAAATAACAAAAAGATTATCTGTGTGGATGGTTTTAGCTCCTAGTTTTTTATAAACTTGAATGTCTGAACGGTTAAATGTCATTTTATAGCTTCATGACTTCATTCCAGCAACTTGCTTGAACAAGCGATGAATGAGATTGATTCTAAAATACACGTTTTGCCGTATATATTATCATACGCCTTATTTTCCATGGATATACTTTGGTGTTTAGCAGTGAATATAAAAGTAATTGAAAGGTACATAAAATCAAAAGAAAAGGGTTTATGTACCGCAATGCTACCAGACAAGGTACAACGTTACACAATGGCCATTCTTACACTTCGACATGGAGGAAGGGAGAGAACTCGGAAGGCATCCTGTCTCCTACATTCTTATTGCCATATAAGTAACGCATACACGGCATTCTTCACAAAACCCACGGGACATATTGGGTGGTGTGAGATCAGCAGAGCTTGGAAGCCATCTATGGCGAGTCGACAGGTACTTAATGTTCTTTGCTATTTTTACTTTGTCCCTTTAACAAGTAATTTATTCCTTTGCAAACATACGCTTTCATTTAAACACATTACTCAACTTATAAAGCGCTACACTTCCTAAAAACATCACCCGTGAACTTAAGAATAATTATGGAGGTATCATTATTTCAAGCAGGTTTGCGAACAATGTCCCAACTGTAATGCGTGTTTATCCTTAAATGGCATTCAGAATATATTTTTTCATCAGCAGCTCAATATTTATTTCTCAACAGCTCGTCTATGGAAGGCACACGAAGTTTTGCATTCCACCCAAATACTCAACATCAAGATTTCATTGGAAAAACGCGATTTGAAATCTCTTGAATTCAGCTTTTAAAAATTTGGACACATACTCGTATGTATATGTGTATAAGTGACTGTTTATCTTCGTATAGTTTAATGAATATTAATTTTTATACTTGAATCAACATTCATGAAACTTTTCAAAATTCATTATGTTTTATTTTCTTATAAACGACAGCTTTAGGCTAAAATATATGATTGAGACATTACCAAAACAAATTAAATGCATGTGTTATATTATCTGTGGAAATTCCTACTCACGTACACTAACTCTTATAAAATTTTATAAGCTGGGAAACAGATACAAAAAAGGTTACTTCAAAAAGGAAAAATCTAGAGCTCGTTAAAACATAATTTGTACAAAATAAGTTTGTGCGCAGCATTAGTCAAAATATTCGCAGTTGATCTTCAGCATTTTCCAATACTTTAAGAAATACACTTTCAAATTCATTTCGTTTTTCCTGAATTCATGCAAAGATCCTGTAATATCAAGGCAGACATATACAAAACAGCGTGGAATTAGCCTCCTGTATGATCCAGCAGTCTGCAAGAGATTCTGTGCTTAAACCATTTCTATCTCAACATTTACCATGATTAATAAGAAGAAGATAAAAAAACTAACACTCTGTATCAATAACTTACAGAATATTTTAAAAAATAAATGGTAACGGCTAGAGAAATTCGTGTGTTCATAAAAATAAGTTTTTTTAAAAAAATCCTTTTTTAAATACTCTAAATTCTTCTTAGGTAATTATTGAATGTTCTTATATATGACAGAATATGGTAGGATGCAATTATTAGTAAAATAATTTAGAATTTATATAACCTATTGGAAAAGAAAAAAATGAATAACGTATTCACCTTCATTTTCATCTCCTATCAGCAAATCGGTAGTTATTTATAGGGGAAACTTTGGCCTTTATTTTATTTAGTTTATTATTTTACAAATAGAGTTATATGTTGTCATTGCAGCCCTAGTCTAGCATTTAACGGATCAATAAGTTCGCTCTTTCACTGTGATTTGCCAACATTAAAGAGGCATGGTCGCCCAAGTTTTGGTTAAGAATGTACCTATGTGGATCGTAACCTTTCCCTTAGAGTCATGCTTCATTCTTAACGCTGGACCATAGAAAGATATTCATCTTGAGAGAGGACCACGGGTTCTAAACATGGTGTTTGTCTTCAAAGTTGTGCGGCAGGGCTGAGTAAGCGTTTCTCTTAAATCTTCCCTCCCCTACTCCGTGTAAATGTGGGAAGTTAATCGCTCTAGTAGCAGACACAAGCACCTGGCACCCCGGGCAACAACTCTACTGTCACCTGTTGGCTGTCTGTGACGGATCGTTGTGCACCTACCGTCTTCAAAACTTTCCTTCCACAGTAATCAACACCTATCTGCCGTGAGGGAACAGTTTACACATGTTCTCCATCTACAGTTTATCCCTTTGTATCACAAAAGTTGACTCGCTTACAAAAAGTAACTAAAACGCTGTGAAATTCAACTATTTCAATTCATTTTATTATATATATTTTAATGTTGAATGCTGTTTTGTGGAGTAGAGCCATGTACATTTATACAAAGAAAGGGATTTTGAGGACTGTGGTGGAAAGTATAATGACCTATGGTGCCGAGGCGTGGACTTTGGTGGAGGGACAAAACTCTAAGATCTTGGCAGTGGAAATGGGCGGAATAAGACGTAGTGCTAGAGTATCAAGGATGGAAAGAAGGAGAAATGAAGAGGTGAGACAGATGATAGATATGGAGGAAACAGTGGTGGAGTGAATTGAAAGGTGGGGTCTTCAATGCTATAGACATATGAAAAGAATGGAGGATGATAAGTGGCCTAAGACCTTTTTAGATTGGTCACCTTGTGGAAGAAGAAAGCGAGGGGCCAAGAGCAACCTGAGAGGACAGATTCATAGAATGATGAATGATAGGTGCCTGGAGGAGGATGACTTGTTCAATCGGGAAGAATGGTGAATGGGAATACACGACAGCTGCTGAAGAGTGGAAAGCCCTTAAAAATAAAAATTAAATATATATATATATATATATATTGTTTTAAATATACTCTATATAGATAAGAGAGTCATATTCAGATTTGATCTCAGTGTTCCCAATATCACACACATAACAGCTGATATCGTAAGGCTGATTGCTCCTACGTGTGATCTCGGAATTAGCTATTCCAAGCAAATTTTCTTTCGGATAATGATTATCCACAGGTCGCTGTGATACACAAAATTATTCAATGAGCCCCAAGGAAGATTTAAGGAACCCTACTTAATATTTTTTTTTCTCTTCTATTGGCAAGTAATTTTTTTCAGTTTGTTTCTACCCTTCGACTTTAGCCCAAACATGGAATGTTAACATCATTGTTTAAGTATGAACTTAAGTTCTGGTGATATTGTAAGTCGCTATTGGGGTATGTGATCTCAAAATGAATTTAAGAAAACCTTGTGGTTTACCAGGGCAAATTTGAATCACTTAGGGAATTTAATGGTCTGTCCAAATTTGCCATAGCTCAGTTTGTCAGAGCAACGGCACGAAAACCCAAAGATCCGTGGTTCAAATCCCAGCTATGGCATTGAATTTTTCAGTCCGATTCTTTGCAATTTTTTTCTTATGTAGCATTAATGATGCTGTGAATTTTCAAACTATATATTGTGGCGTAAGCAGTGTCATACCGGACGCATTATGGTGTCGCATTGTCGACAGCATTATTGGGTGCCTTTTATTATTTCTTTCGGCTGAACGAGCCTTCTGTTTTGGCGCGGAACACGACAGAGAGAGAAGGCTTTGTTTGAATCTCGCCCAGTATGACGGCAGGGTTGGAGAGGGGGGGATATATCTTTAGCGTTACTTGAACGTGCGCGTCACTTTGAGTGTGAGAGTGTAAGAAGCAAGTTGCGTGTGGCCAGTCGTCAATTTCGAGGCATCTCCCCTCATCCTTTATTTCCCTAAGTGTAATGTAGAGCCGCCAAGTGTTTTATCAATTAATTACAGGTAATGTGTGTTATGTAATATTTGTGTATTTTGTCAAAAAACCTCACGCCTTCTTCTGAATGTAGACACCAAGGCCTCGGTTCTCTCGCAGTTTGTGAGCTACGCTCCCCCATGGGTGATTAAAATTTAGTAATTTGCTGGGAACCTTTTGGCCCTCACCCCAACATGTAACAATATGGCAGAGAAGAATCTGAATGTTAAGAAAATTGAATATAGGTAAATGATAAAGTATTTATTCTGAAAGTATTGTCAGACAAGGAAATTTATGTGGATATGATGGATATATTAAAGGATCCCTCCCCTTTGTATGTACCATAGAAGAAGGTTTGCTTGCGGAGCTAAGAAGAGCAACAACAGATGTCAAAAATGCACAGTGTTGGAAGACCGATCTGTTCCTACTCTCGAATATTTTAATGCTGTGCATGATATGATTTCGAAAGATCCACGAATTGACAAGTTCGATGTGGATTTGTGGACGTTCCTAATTGTAATGATCGTAATGTAACAACAAACGAAAGTCTACGGGGAAAATGTTTCAAGGTGTGCTTTGTGTGCAAGACAACGCACCTGATACAAGCCCCCGATAGCAATGCAGGCCATTGCCCTCCCTATTCTTCAGGTTTAATCCCTTTAGATTAATATCTGCTCTGAAACCTAAAAGAGCATTTAAAAGGAAATTATTTTTCATTCAACGAAAAAGTATTAGCACTGTGGAGAAGAAAAGAAAACAAATTTCAAGCGGCTTAGAACTCCTTTATAAACATTGTACTAAGCCTATAGAGTTAAAAGATGATTATGTTGAATAAAGAGAATTCTTTTGAAATAAATGTAATACCCTAAGCTGAGCTAAGACTTCACCAATACTCCTACATTATGAAAGTGAAACAGACTTTAACATGCTCTCAGCAAAGAAACCCACACGAGCTTTAGTTTTATACGTTGAACTGTACTGGAAATGGATAGAGTAATTAGCAGAATGAACGACAAGGGAAACAGAGCAAGTCAAGATACCCCACTACTTCATTTGCTACAAAATCCCAAACATGGCTGCGGGGATCAACGATGGCATTCCAACCCTCAAACGACTCGGAAATAGTAGTTTTACCAAATGAAATTGTATAATAGCATTATGATAATCCTTTCCTCGCACTACCTGTGCTGTTGTTTATCCAGAACACTCTCTGTTAATCAGACTTCCTGATGTTTGTACCGTCTTCTCAAATGAACGGTTTGCAATTAAACAAGCTGTGATTTATGTTTTGAATACTTAATGTTCAAAGTTATTTCTTATATACTCAGATTCTAAAAGTGCACTACTTGCAATAAACATTCTGTCATCAACCCATATTCTTACACAAGAAATTCAACCACTACTTCAAAGAGCCAATAAGCAAGTATGGATTCCATCCCACATTGGAATACAAGGCAACGAATTGGCCGATCAGGCAGCAAAAGAAGCCACTATATATCCACTAAGTGACACAACTATAACTACACCAGCCTGTGATGTTATCTCAACTATTAAAAAAATCTGATGTGTTACACTCACATGACTTTCTCTACTCTTGTACAAACTATTTTTACAAACGCTTATTCTCCATATGCTCCATGTTAATCGATATATCGAAATGTTAATCTTATTGCTAATTTTCTTGTAGATGCAAGGAGAATATGGTAGGTTTTAAGCGATAGTCAAATATTTTAAGCGCTGGTTGCTATGTGGCGCATTCCATTCTCTTTGAATGTCCAGGACATAAAAAAGATGAATAACGAATTTGAGAAAAAGTACAAGTATTGGAAAATTTAAGGGAATAACAAGCAATATCTCGAAAATGGTTCACCCAACAACAACAAAAATGTATATGACATAAATTGTGTATTTTAACGCGATCTACATTTTTTGTAGTAAAATTTTTTCTATCTCTTATGGTTTACCAGTTATGCAAAAGTCGTTCACAATGAAGAATACTTTTGGGGACATTCCCAGAAAATTCGAGATATACATTTCATTTGCCATGACAATATCTTAAACATATGATATTTTAATCAAAATCGTTAGAGCCATTTTTGAGAAAATTAAAATTTTCGAAAAATCTTCCATGTAAAGGGTAGTCTGGGGTGGGGGGATTTTCTTGAAAACCTTCGTGTCGCATCTCTGGAAGATACTGAACCTAAATACCAAGTTTGGGTTTATCCGGCTGTTCGTTTCTGAGTTATGCTGTTCACAGACACACAGACACACACACGGACATGTTTCCAAAAATTATTTTTTTGGATTCAGCGGGTCTCAAAACATGTATTTCCGGTGAAATCTCGGTATCGAATTTTTGGGTGGAATACAATACTTCCCCTACTTACTATACGTAGTGGAGAAAGTAATAAGCTCTAACATGAGGCTTGACTCCACGAGAAGCAAACTCCGTGGTATAATATCGAGTTTTTCGACATATCTTCCTAGTAATTCTCTTTCCAGACAAGACCAGGTTTTAATACCCCGATTAAGAATAGGTCATACCAAGATCACGCACAGTTATCTTCTTTCAAAGGACCAACCACCCTTCTGCCACCAGTATAACGTACTGTTAACGACGAAGCACATAATCGTGGAATGTCCACAATACGAGCAATGGAGACAACTCTACCAGATACCCTATGATCTACAAACTGCACTCACTAAGAGTGCTAACTACCCTAAGATAGTTGAATTTTTAAGAGCATACATTTATATAAAAGTATATAATGAACAATCAATTTGATTAGTTATAGTGTCACAATTGTATATACTAATTCATGTAATGGCTTAAAACTACCAGTATATTAAATAACCTCATTGCTTTATTATTAAATATTTATTTTATAAAAAGTTATAAAATCGCGATATGACTAATATGTTAAAGCAACTATAAACTTTCAAAATAAAGAAAACAAACACAAATACAGGGCGATTTATGAAGAACTGACACATTTATTTCTTTAATTGTTTCAAAACGAGTTATGCTAGCAACAACTTATTATACCTGAAATGCAGAGGAATTTTGGGAGATTATTTATCTCTATAGCAAATGTTGAAAATGTCCTCCATCCTGCATAGCGCACAACTCAACGCGTCGTTCCATGTTACTGGTCACTCTTTGGAGGACTCTGTTGTCAATAGCTTGAATCTCCTATGTAATGTTGTTCTTCAGATCGTCTAATGTCTGGGGACGTGTGACATTAACCCTGTATTTTAAGCAGCCCCATAGAAAGAAGTCAAATCCGGATATATCGGTGGCCACAGGTTCTTGGAAGTTATTCGATCGTCAAAGAAACTTGCAATTAGTGCCATGGATTCATTTTATGTATGGCAGGTAGCGCCGTCCTGCTGAAAATATCCTTGACTCAGCTCTACATCGTCTAGTTACTTTGCAAACTGCATGAAATTCAGTCGGTACTCTGCACTGTTCACATTGTTTAAAAAACAAATTGGTCTCACTATTCTCTGTGCGGATATTACGCAACAAACTCCGATTTTAACTTGGTGCATAGGTGCTTCATGTATATCATATAGATTTTCGCTGGTCCAATAGCGTGAGTTATTTGAGTTCACATAGCCGGATAAATGGAGCCATGCTTCATCTGTGAGCCATATGATGGATAATATGGCAGGATTTTGCACAATGAACGCTTGGAACCAAAGACAATGATTCAGTCGTCTATCCATATCTGGTTCCTGTAACTGATGGACAACCTTAATCCTATACGGCTTTAGGCCTGCACTTTTCACAGCTCTCTGGCACATTGAGTAGCTGTACCCTGTCTCCTGCGACAAACGTCTTAATGCTTTTTTGGGTTACTGATCCACTCGTGCTCTTACGTCAACAACCGCGGGAAGCCTAGATGAACGAGTTTTGCCTTTGTCACTCACCAGAGATCCAGTTGTTTCCAATTTGTTTACCAGTTCCAGTATTGTGTTTCTTTGGGGATGATTCCGAACACCAAATTCTCTCTGGTATGCCCTTTGAGTACCTGTAATTGAATTCGTAATCCAGTATTGCTTTACAAGGAAGAGTCGTTCATTTAATGTGTACTTCATTTTCACGTTGACTAGAACAAAATCTCAAAAACAGTTGCCGACAATAAAACTAACAATTACGAATAAAACATGAACATCTGCGCATCTAGTGGCAGGCAATCAAAACTCCAGAACATTCTGCTTAATTTGATGCTAACATTGGAGCATTGAGTGAATTTAGAACAGAGTAATTAAAGAAAGAAATGTATCAGTTCTTCATAAATCACCCTGTATTAGCAAAAGTAACGCACCTGAAGTGTAACGCTTTGCGTAAATCTATTTATGATCTTATTGGGCTTAGATTTCTTCTACCGACATGATCGATTTGACCAGGGTTCCAATAAAAAATGGTATTCCTATTGTCATTTAATCTGATTAAGTCTGCCCTAAAGAATGAAGGCTAAGCTTTCTATCCGGATCTTTTCTACTGGTCCATTGGAATTGATTAAATCTTTGTTTTCCACAGAGCACGAAAAACATGCTGATAACACTTATGCCCACAGCAATCTACATGCTCTAATCTAAATGCATAAAGAGGCAATGCACGTCCTGAAATGGACTTTGCCGTCTCGCTCTTTTTAATTTTATTTCAGAAGTTATCAACGGCAGGGAAAACAAAAGAGATCCACTGTGGAGCCCGCGTTGCATATTAATTTATTTTGCACCGAGCTTTGCCAACTTTCAGAGACATCTCCACTGAAGCCAACTCTACTTAACTGCGCTTTTAAGTGAAAATTATTAATTGCACGGATGAGGAAAAACGAAAACAACTAACATGGAACCAGTCATCTTTCTACCAGCGACGATAAACCACTTCAAGCGTAGGTTAGCTCGCCAAGGATGGCATCGCTTACTTCCTAGACTTTAAATATTCGGAGAATATACTAAAGTTGACTAAGGACATTTAATGGTTGCATAGTTCTTAGAAGGAAAGTAAATACCATTGTATTTACCTTACCCTACTCCTGGCAATCTGGTACAGGACAGCATCTTCTTCTTTTGTTTATTTATCGTTACAGGTGTGTAGATTCTCTAGTGTGTCTAAGGCAAGTTGCGCAGTCGCCTTCCTGTACAATTTGGTAGGGTAATTTTCTAAGCTTTGGTCTCAGTTACTTATATGCTGTTGACTTAATTGGATTCATTGAATTCCTGTTCTCTCCGATTTTGAAGAACGCAGTCAGTGTTATGCCGGATAGATAGTCTAGGTAGCCATCCTAGCTAACGTAATTAGCTACGTTCTGCGCCATCTATTTATTAGATTATAATTAAAACGGAAATGTACTTTTCAGGAGTCTTGAAATTGGGTTTTTGAGACACATAACAACTATTCCTGACAAGGGGATTAGCTGCACAACCGCCATCCAGTACCACAGACTTGGGTAATCTCTAGAGAATGCCCTCATTTAGGTCTTCCTGTGCCACGTGTTTATTTACTATTGATTTAATTGGAAGCACTTTTAGAATATTAGAATTGTTTCTCTTTGCATTTTGAAGCACGGAATCAGTGTTATGCCGAACAGCTGACCTTCCCCATTAGCTACGTTATTTCTATTTTAATTAACCTTTAGGTTCCAGTCCGATATTTCATGGCAGTTGAGGGAAACTCCAATCAGTTTTATAAGATATGAACTGTAACTTCCAGAATGCGACCTACAATATCTACCGTTGAACCATCAGTTAATATTATATGAATCTCTCCTAAATAAATGGTTCTCAAGCTTATGCTACTAGCAAAGATATTATTAAAGTCTTCATTATTGGTTTAATCAAAATGTGTTTATCTCTCTTAACCAATCTATTTTATGTTTTCTTATGTATTACTTAGCGCGTTTAACTCAGAAGTAAAATATCACTATATTACATTTGCGATGAACACTTTTAAGCCTTCAATTATCCAAAACAAGCACCTGCTAAATATTGAGGCAGTATTTTTAACACTCAAATAACTTCAGTCTAATTATAAAATATGAAAATTCAATAACAGTCCGCCTTGAAGCAATATGTGTATGTAATAATTTGCAAAGTGCATGTAACCGTCATGCTTATATTATTGTATTCATGTGTAATAATGTTATGTGAATATATTACGTAATTTAATAATGTAGGAGCTGTGAGAATAAGTTAGAAGTTGCTAACAATGAGGTAACCTTGAGTCAATAATGAATTTGAAAGTTTAAATGCTACTAGTCATTATTGGAGCAACAATAATATAAATTTTGAGATAGTTTAAAAATAGCCAACCAACAACCAGAAAAAGCTTTAGTTTAATGAAGGTAGTCTATTGGAGTAGGATTAGCCAATCAGAAACTGAAAAGGAGAAAATGTTACAAATTTAGAGTTCAGTTGCCTGCAGGCAGCGTTACTAACCAGACGCAAAAAGTTTCCTCAAGAAATATAATATGTATTCGTGCGAGACGAAAAAATAAGTTTCCTGTTAAAAAGTGTAATTAATTAATAAAAAGAATCTCACAGCTCTCTATATCAGTGAAGTGTTATTTAAATCGTATCAAGTATTAATAAAAGGAGTGAAGTACAATTATAATTTATGTAAACCTACATTCTTGTCGCATCACAACCCTGTCAAGCTATCCATGTCTCTAAAATAAATACTTACGCAGCCGAGGCAAACATAAATATTAAATATTTAAAGAAACAGTTTAATTAAAAAGCTAATATATTTTTAAACTTGGGGCAAAGGCAACCTGAAAGTACATTTGGGGCGAAGGATACCGGAAACTGTTTACTATACGTGCGGTTGCAACTACTACAACTTCGGCTCCCCAACAGTTGAAGTATAATACAACTCCTTCAATACAAACTACTTCAAATTGACGCCCAAAGCGTGATGCAAACAACGTAAAGACAATATCTACTTCGATATATTATCTTATATCTGGTAGGAATTGAATATTCATGTATAAAGCTTTTAACATTAAAGTTTACTGTGACGAGATACGGAAACAGAAGACCTTCCTATGTTCCTTGACCCACCATTATCAACAATAACGTTAAGGTTATTCGTGACTCATCATTCGTTTCCGTCTCTACACTGTTCATGCCTTTGTTTTCTGGATTCCTTTGCAATAAGGCCTACGATTTAAACCTTTATTTAATGCTGCTTTCTGACATTTATTATTTTCCATTATTGCAGTTTCCTTGATATTCGCTAATTATATTAATAATACTGTCAGTTCACAGTCCTCGTTTGTTTCGTGATCTAGAAAAGTTTGTACCCAGATACGTCTCGCACACATTTTATCTCAGTTGCAATTAATCTCCCGCATTTACTTCCAAACAGCAGCATCTACAATTCAGAAGCCTGCTGCATCTGAGGTCTTATAAGAAGCACCTTTGCTTCTTAAACCAGGGGTTCTGTATTCGATTCCGACGGGGGGTGGGAAGTCTTTTAATTAGAACCATTGCTTGCTCTTCTCACTGTCTAGAAAGTGTGCGTGTATGAGAGAATGGAGTGCGATTCCATGTTTAAGCAATACAACAAAGCTCAAATATATTTTAGCTAAAACTATGTATAATCACTACAACTTGGCATTTGCATATTTGTCTATTATGTTCCTTTGTTTAGGATTGCAGGCTTTTTTATATATAAATATGTTTCATACTTAGCGGAGTAAAATATACTAATTTTATGGTGCTATAACTGCCTATTTTCACAGTGTGTGCCTTTTCGTAGCTTACGGGTTTATTATAACTTTTTATGACAATTTTATTAAGGTTTATGCCTATGTCAATTTCAATATTTGTGATATTAGTGGCCATTTATTACTATTATTTATTAATGTGATGTTAACCTTAGTATGGCATTTAATATTTCGTGCTCTGGGTTAATGAACCATTGTTGACAACATAGCCCTGAGGAAGTCTGTAATACAGCATTCCTTTCCTGACGTAGGCAGTTGCAGGGTATCGTTTAATAATAAAGTAGTAGCTACTTAGCACAATAAAGCCTAGATTAGTGGTCAACTACAAAAAAACATTGGTTTACGACTGGGAAATCGATCCTTTTAGTCTTAACTCATCGCTTTGTTTATTAATATGATGGCTTTGTTGTTTTTAATTAGCACGTGGGAGAAAATAGAGCACTGACCTAAAACCATTAGACTTATTTCATTTCAAACCCAACAGCCTGTTTAACAATAATAATAACGGACTCAATAATAATTTTAATACCAGCATGGGAGTGTAAAACGTTTTCAAGAGAGAAGTTACTTAAAAACTGATTATAGTTTTTGCCATAAAATACATAGTAACCGAAGAGTGAAAATTTAAAGACATAATGTTTATAGTTTACAATTCATTAAGAGAATATTGGAATTTAGTAAATTTAATATTGTGGCATATTAACAATTTGGGGGGTTACATTATTGTTCTACATTGTCATTACCAGACAAAATGTTCATTACGTCACTCTTGGCTGATAACTTTGCTAGACACGAGTAGTGGGGGATAGCGTCACTCTCAGTTAGTATTCCGTGAGGAACGGACCGCGTGTGTAAGCCGGGCTTTGGATCGGTGGACATCTCCTCCCACCTTCCGTTTTTTAAGAATGTAGGAACCCCAAACGGTTGGGAAATATATCTAGGAATGTGTGAGTAGATTTATGCTATGGATTTTGTACAGTAAAAAACCAATGCCTTCCTCTTAACCTTCACACCACGTTTCGGTCCTCCGCAGCCAAGTAAGTATATGCACCCTCAATGTGCGTGCTGGGTACCTATTAGAAATTAACTTAATTTTCATGTGCATTTTTAGGCTATCTACCCAGCATGTAACAATATGTGTTATATGATATTTCTACAATGTTATGTCAAAACGTGTTTTTAAAGGTAAGTGAATAAATGATTGTGCCTACATCAGTGCTTATCATTACTGATAGTGCCTGTTTTGAAATTGTTATAGTGCCTGCCATATTATGTTTTTAGCGCCTATTGCACCAAGTCCTAATAATTCGCATTAAGTGAAAATCTACGATATGACCATTGCTGTTCTAGGTTGCTCTATACAAACAATGAAAAAGGCTCCGATGCTGTGAAGCGGTAATACTACGGCAACCTCACAATTACTCAAACTGCGCAAGAGCCCTCGTCTCCAAGGAGATGTGTGGTCGTGCACGTTTGGTTTCACTGTTTAAAATCTTTTTCTAAAAGCCGTAACACGAAAATCATTAAGATCATGTTACCGTTAATAATAGATCCTTTATTAAAATTGAAATATTACTTGGAGGTATGTGCACAAAAATGTATGAATTTGATTAGAGAAATTCGCAGTTACACTGTAGCGAACCGTTGCAATGCTTCCCGATTGTCTAAACATGAGCACAATAATTGCCCAGGAATTTATTTTTACTTTCTCTACCACGTACCTAGTAAGTAAAGAAGGTATTGCATTCCACCCAAAAATTTGATATCGAGATTTCACCGGAAATAAATGTTGTTTTTTTAGGAAAAATGGCCAAGTATATGTGTATGTGTGTGTGTTTGTCTACTAACAGCATAACTCAAAAACAAAAAGCCGGATAAATATCAAATTTGGTATTTAGATTCAGTACCTTTCAAAGATGCGACATGATTTCAAGAAAACCTCCCCCCACCCAGGCTACACTACATGGAACATTTTTAGAAATGTTTTATTTTTAAAAAAATTGCTCTAACAATTATGATATAATATCATATATTAGAATACTTTAATCACAAATAAAACATATATCTTGAATTTTCTGAGAATAGCCTTTGAAGTCCTCTTCATTCGGAAGGAATTTTGTATAATCTTGTATAGCTGGTAAGCGTTAAACGATAGACATACTAAACAAAAAATTGTAGACCTGTTTAAAACACACAATTTATTCCAAATAAGTTTTTCGCGGCATAAAGCATTTCTAAGATATCCATTATTAATGGTTTGAATTGTTCAGTACTTGGCAGTTCTCTTGAACGTCTGTCAACATTCAGTTGTTTCTGGCGATTGCATAGAAACATTATAGGATTTTAAGGTCAGCGTATCGCTGTTCCCTTTGTATGTGTAACGAAATGTGTAATGCAGCAAAGGTTTATTTGGACTAAAATGTAGTAGATAGAAAGGCAAGCGTTAGTAACAATAGTTTGTATATCCTCTAATGAACGACAGAGGGCAGAAAAGTCACGTGAATATATCAAATCAGATTTTTTACCGTAGTGATCATTATTGTTCAATATTACAGAAGAGGGAAAATGAGTTGTGAAGAAATCACACCAGGGTTATTTTATTTGAAAATTTAAAAGAGAGATAAGTATTTGCTTCCAACGATAATACCAGACCGTATATCTTCTATCCGAGGGATATGCGAGACCGATTGCATTAGTCCGCATGTTAGCCCATCCGATTATGATTCAAAAATCCATTTCCTAGTAAGAACTTTACATCATTAAATGAATGAGTACAGCTTGAACAGACGCATTCGTGAGTGAAATTTTAAAGGAAAATTGAAATCCGACATCATAAAACAGTGATTATATTCCAAGGGGATTATGCAATCATCATCATCTAGTTTCATGGAATAGGACTCTAGGATACTGCTTCGTCTTCAGCTTCTTAATTCCAACGTTTTCTAGCCGACCAATATCTCTCACTACTTTTGGTGTACACTGTAAAACTGGGCTAGGGTATCTATCTTGTTCCATTATATAAGGTTATTCAAAAAGTAGGAACAGACTTTAAATATTTATTTCTAATGAACGACAATAGATGGCGAAACATGCGATACATCACTGAATAGAGAAAAGTTCAACATTTTATTTTGTGTTCAAAATGAGCGTCATTTGTTATGCGAGGACGTTGCATACGCAACCATTTTCTACGAATTGATTCTATCAATTGTAAATTTTTTATGACGAGGCGGCTCGCTCTTGGACTTGCAACGAAATGCTGCACGCTGCAATGGAAGAATGGATTCACTCTTTGCATAATGCAGCACACAAAACGACTTTTTCTGTGGCGTCGTCATTTTCTCGTAAATAAACCCAGTGCCGATGTAGGCACTGAATGGAACTAATAGGTGGAGATTTAAAACTTTGAACTTTCCTCTATTCAATTATGTGTCGTATGTGCCATTATTTATTTTCGTTTATTAGTAATAAATATTTAAAGTCTGTTCCTTATTTTTGAATAACCCTGTGTTTGTACGTCCTTTCCAATACTGCTTATATAAACAAATTTTGTCTACTTTAACTTCAACTCTAAAATTTATGTTTGTTAATCCATCTTCTAGTTTACAGTCTTTAATTTAATACATTTCACTACCCGATCTCTGAATTTCCATGCCTTTGATCCGTGGAGTGGCAGTGGAACAACTAGTGTTATATACATAATATTTCAGTTGAATTAATTTTGTTATTTTTTCGTTTAATGTTCTCTAGATGGTTTTACAGATAACCTGAACGTTTGCTTTTTTTATTCATTATATGATTATTGTAATTATTGTAACGTATTTTAATCCAGGAAATTGAAATTAGTTACTTCTTAAATTATTTTGCCTCCTATTTCTAATTTTTATCTTATTTTGTTGTATTCCTCGAAAGTTAAGTAACTTAAGATTGTTATTAATGGAATCGCCCTTCTCTCTCCCTAGACACGAACAATCTGGCCAAAAGGCAATCAGTAAGTCTCTTGGAGATATGTGAATGAGAACAACTGAAAGTTTTTATGCCGATGCCCTTCTGTGCTGTATTATCGTTTTTCCACACCAGGTCCTCTAATACTGGAACATTAGCCTCCAGATAACTTCTCGTGATATGGAAACCGAGTTGTAGACTTAGCCCAGGGATGTTGTATGTTAAGTGAAGTTGGTCCACATCTGAAAGCAAGTGGGTCAACAAAGGCAGCAGGCGTATACGGTGTTTCCAAATGAGTATACAATGGCAAGGCGTAATTCCGGATTCTCTCGTCTAGAAGCTTTCCAGAAATGTGCCACAGGAAAAGAGAGGAACAGTGTAACCTTGGGAAATCAATTTGTAAAGCTGAGAAAGCGCAGAAGAAAGGAAAGGCGTGGAGAAGCCTAAATAAAAAAAATCCTGGCAAAGTTTCAAGTCATGGACGCACAGATTGCTTGCTAGAAGTACCATCCCAACGATCTAAATAAACAACACAAAGAAAAAGAGAGATTTTAATGCATGTGGCTGTTTTGGTGACGAGAAATTGAAGAAATCTGCATTTTGAAAAGGCAGCCAGAAATCAGCGACCTCGGGCAGAAAGAAGAGAATTGGCAAGCAGAGAAGAATGGCTAATGTTATTTGTCAAGAGTCCCCAATTGAGTGACGAAATCCACTAAAGAGAGGTTTCAGTCGCAGGCGTAATGCAATTCATCTTGTGGCTATAAACCGTAAACAAGTATTGCATGCGGCTAAGAAGTGAATGCCAAGAAACCTGAAGGGACATTTGAAGAATTACTTGGAATTGGAAACTTTTTGGTGATTATTAAAGGAAGACGTCTCAATGCTTTGACACCAAGCCTAGTACATACTTAATGGGTGAAACTGAAAAAACATACTTTTTGCTTTTAAAATGAATGTAGTTTCAAAAATAAATTTACTTTCCCTTCAATATTTTCAAGTAATTCAAATATTTAAGTCTGTGTATAAAATGTTCTTCGACACTGGTTGTTAACAGTTTTACCTGTAAATAATATCTATTTATCACAGCTGATATAACCTTCTTTAACATTTATATCAATATTTTGAGAATAAAAACATCATTTAAAAGAAAAATTTATTGAAAAAACATTTTTGAGAACATAAACGATTATCTGAAATTGTTCCATGTCAAACATAGTTTGTGGTGAAGGATTTTCTTGAAAATCATCTTGCCTCATCTTTGAAAATTCGACATTTTATTTTTGAATTGTGCTGTTCACACTTACACACGCATAAATACACACGCACGCGTGCTGGAATCTTTTAATTTGTATTTCAACTGAAACGTTGTTATCGAATTTTTGAGTGGAATACAATAACTTCTCTACCTACTATGTACGTGGCAGAGAAAGTAAAAATGGGTTTTAACAAAAAATTATATAACACATTTGATACTGTTCATTTTTAAGCAATTGAAAAAGTGAAGTTTTAAAAAAATGTTATTTACGCAGGTTTAGATAAAAGATGAAGTAGGTGGTTTGTTACGTTATTTGCACCACGCTTTGGGCGTCGATTTGAAGTAGTTGTATTATATTTCAACTGTTGGGGAACCGAACTTGAAATTCGTTGCAACCACACGTATAGTAAACAGTTTCCGGTAGCCTTCGCTCCAAATGTACTTTCAGGTGGCCTTTGCCCCAAGATTAAAAAAATATTAACTTAGTAATTTAATTGTTGCTTTAAATATTATATGTTAATGTTTGCCTCGGCTGCGTCAGTATTTATTTTAGAGACATGGATGACTTGGCAGGGTTGTGGTGCGACTTAAGAATGTAGGCTTACACAGATTATAATTTTACTTCACTCCTTTTTATTAATGCTTGACACGATTTAAATAAGACTTCAATGATATAGAGAGAGAGAGCTGTGAGATGTTTTTATTAAATACTTGCACTTTTCAATACGTAAACTATTTTCGTCTCACACGAATACGTATTATTTTTCTTGAGGACACTTTTTGCGTCTGGTTAGTAACACTGTCTACAACCAACTGAATAGATTTCAACCGTCTAAACTTGTAAATTTCTGTATTTCAAGTCTGTGATTGGCTAATCCTACTCCAATAGAATACCTTCATTTAACTAGCTTTTTCTGGTTGTTGATTGGCTATTTTTATAAACTGTCACTAAAATACATTATTGCTTCCAAGAATTACAAGTAACATTTAAACTCTCAAACTCATTATTGCCTCAAGGTTACCTCATTGTTACCTCATTGTTAGCAACTTTACAACTATTTCTCACAACTCCTACATTATTAAATTACGTAATACATTCACATAACATTATTACACATGAATACAATAATATAAGCATACGCAATGACTGATACATATATTTTACAAATTATTACATACACATATTGCTTCAAGGCGAGCTGTTATTGAATTTATATATTATACAATTAGACTGAAATCATTTCCTTTTAAAATACTGCCTCAAAGAATGCCAAGGTGTTGGAAACTTCAGGTTTTTCTCTAAAATATCTGAAAGTCTAAAATACAGTGATCTGTCACATTAAATGCTTTGCAAAAATGAAAGAATATTAGACAAAATATTTATTATTATTACTGTTGTTGTTATCTAGAGTTTTCATATCATACGACTGGTAAATTTGCTTCAAATCAATGAATTATTCATGAATATCTATTATATGTTATTGCAATTTTAGTTGCATTATCACGTTATAGACCATGTTAAACAATGCAAAAATTAAAATAACGAGAATTTTAAATATGAATCTTGGTTTTTTACAGTATATGAACTTACGTATTATTTCCCCACAGGTGTCTAAATGATAGGATGTGTTCAATAATTCCGCGGTCCACGCTTCTTTGACGTGGCCATTGCCTTCGCTCGGTTCGGTTTTAAATATAAATTCTCCGTCGGCATCGATCGAGTAGCGCTCAAGTATCTATCAAATTCAAGTCGTGTGTACCAGTCCATCTCACCCTTATGGTAGCAGTTGCGCCCTTTACGTACGCTCCATCCATCCGTGGCTTTACGGGTCCTGCGAGGGCTGACTTCGCTCACGTGACCTCCATATTGTATGGAGGGGATGTCTCCAGGGGCTGACCCTTCCCACTTTTTAACATACAGAATGTTTCAAATGCGGTTTTTACCCCAGCAATAAAGAACTAAAGTATATGCATTGTATTTATTTCTGTCCCTTTTCTTGGTTCACCTTCGGAAGGGGAGGCAGCAACGGCTCTTAGGTCTGAAAAATTTAAACTTTACAATACGAAACGTACTCCTGGTTTTCCTACATACCAAAATCTAAGGGCCAAGGAAATTCTCTGGTTCCGCTTGATACATCTATGTACTAGCTTGTGTTAAGAGGTTTCTGTTTTTGCAATAGTTGCAGCTTTTGTACATTATTGACTTCACTACGATCTTAGTTCACAGAGTATATGCGTAGGACCAAATTAAGAAAATAACCTAATGAATTACAATCTCACGACTTTCTCTGCCCAGTATTCCCAAAGCTTTTATATAACACTCTCACACCAAGTTCATTTTTCTGTATACTATCTGTTACTCGTGATAAATATTGGCATGAATGGTTCCAAATCCTATTCTTATGAAGCAGGTCGACACGACCATGCAGAAGGCTGTATATACCTGCCTTGACATTATATACTCTTCACATAAACGCAGGAGACACTAAAGAGTGTCTCCTGAAAGTGTATTAAAACGCTGGAAATTTCAGAGGAACATTGTCATCCCTGTTTTTTATAGTCCATGATTCAGTTTCGCACAAACATCGGAACTGTCATTTTATAAAACTTCATAGTTTTGCTTCTGTGCGGTTATTGCTAATTTCACATATCATCTGATAAACTTTTAATGTATATGTCTGTACCCCAATTAACAGAAATTTATAATCTAAATAATTAAAATGTACTTGTTCATCTTCATCTTCTTCTTCTTCTTCTTCTTCTTCTTATTATTATTATTATTATTATTATTATAATTATTGAAAATTCCCGCTAACCAATATATAACATTTTGTTCAACTCCACAGGGTGTAATTTTGGAAACCCATTGTTCCTCATAACTTTTGCTTTGTTTCTTACTAAGTAGAGGAATATTTATTCTTTTCTTCAGCATTTCCCTCTGAAGTTCATATTGTTTTGTATACATGCCTCTGAGATTACAGATTTCTATATTTATCGTATCCAGGATTCTAAATCGTTTAGTCTTAGACTTGTAGAGTTTTGTAACTATTAAATCCATTGGACTGAGGCTCATGTGTGAACCCAGACAGACCCCCAACCTGAAGGTTACAACTGAGTATTTATTAACCGAGACTAGGGTCTTTGAAACTGCTAAAACAAATATAGTATGAAATATACATGTAGCTGCTGCGAACGTGCATAAGAAAATAAATACGTTGCTTTTTATTCCTTTTTAATTTCTACATTCGTTAAAAGCCTTAATGGCAATAGCTGAATGTGTTTATAGATTGCCATTCCAAACAGCTGCTGCGTGGTATACTGATTTGTGTTTGAGTGTGTTTTGGGACAGACCGGGTTTCGATTCTCCAACGGATATTGCAATTTTAATCTACCTTATTAAGCTTTAAATGCATTAAGCGTCTTTTTAATTACGTGCAGTTCAAATAAAGGACGAAACTACACTTTTAATGTTAAATGCAGTGTCATGAATACAGGATTATTAAACAAAGATCATGTCCATCAGCATGCGCCTGGAAGTGCCAGGTTTTTCTGGGCACTCTTAAAGGTATCTTTACAAATTAAAAGGAAACAGAAGCTACCATTAAACATAAATAAACTCCTGGATAGTCTCATGGAAATGAAGGTTGGAAAATTTTAATTTTCTCAAAAATGGCTCTAAGGATTTTGATTAAAATATCATATGTTTAAGATATTTTTATGACAAATGAAATGTACATCTTGAATTTCCTGGGAATGTCTCCAAAAGTATTCTTCATTCTGAACGACTTTTGCATAACTGGTAAACAATAAGAGATGTCTCCAAAAGTATTCTTCATTCTGAACGACTTTTGCATAACTGGTAAACCATAAGAGATAGACAAAATTTTACTAAACACAAAATGTAGATCGCGTTAAAATACATAATTTATGTCATATACATTTTTTTTGTTGAGTGAACCATTTTCGAGATATTACTTGTTATTCCCTTAAATTTTTCAATACTTATTTTCTAAATCGGAATTCGTTATTCATTTTACTTTCTCTACTACGTATAGTAAGTAGGGGAAGTATTGTATTCCACCCAAAAATTCGACACCGAGATTTCACCGGAAATACATGTTTTGAGATCCTCTGAATCCAAAAAAGCATTTTTGGAAACATGTCCATGTGTCTGTGTGTGTCTGTGTGTGTGTGTGTGTGTGTGTGTGTGTGTGTGTGAACAGCATAACTCAGAAACGAATAGTCGGATATACACCAAACTTGGTGTTTGGCTTCAGTATCTTCCAAGGATGCGACACGAAGGTTTTCAAGAAAATCCCCCCACCCCAGAGTACCCTTTACATGGAAAATTTTTCGAAAATTTTAATTTTCTCACAAATGGCTCTAACGATTTTGATTAAAATATCATATGTTTAAGATATTTTTATGACAAATAAAATGTATATCTTGAATTTCCTGGGAATGTCACCAAAAGTATTCTTCATTGTGAACGACTTTTGCATAACTGGTAAACCATAAGAGATAGACAAAATTTTACTACACAAAAAATGTAGTACGCGTTAAAATACACAATTTATATCATATACATTTTTTTTGTTGAGTGAACCATTTTTGAGATATTACCTGTTATTCCCTTAAATTTTTCAATACTTTTCAAATGGGAATTCGTTATTCATTTTTTTGTCTTCGATATGCAAGGAGTATTAATCTGTTGCAAAGCGAATGGTGCTGCACCTAGTAACCAGCTTATAAGAGATATGTATGTGCTTAAAGGCTACTGTATTTGTATATTGCCCTTGTAAATATATATTCCTCTTACATCTACAAGAAAATTAGCAATAAGATAGAGTCTGCAAATGTTTATCTCGATTAACATGAAGTAGATGGAGAATAAGCGTTTGTATAAATAGTTTGTACAAGAGTAGAGACAGTCATGTGAGTGTAACACATCAGATATTTTTGTCTTGGATATGCAAAGAGTATTAATTTGTGGCAAACAGAATGGTGCTGCACATAGCAACCAGCTATTAAGAGATATGTATGTGCTTATATTGCCCTTGCAAATACAAGACAAGGGGAACATATTAGGCCTTAAGCGATGGTTAAGTATTTTTAGAACCGGTCGCTATGTGTAAAATGTAATTCTCTTTGCATGTCAAAACATCGTTTCTGCAAATGTTTATCTCAATTAATATGAAATAGATGGAGAATAAGCGTTTGTAAAAATAGTTTGTACAAGAGTAGAGAAAGTCATGTGAGTGTAACACATCAGATTTTTTTTCATTCAGGGGGCCTCAAAATACGTAATTCCGGTGAAACCTCGGTATCGAATTTTCGGGTGGAATACAATACTTCCCCTACTTACTATACGTAGTAGAGAAAGTAAAAGTGACGATGAATGTTACGTGTAAGGAATAGTTTGAGGTTGCAGGGATAATGCTGAAGATCTCCGTGTCGTATCGTTAAAAGATGCTGAACTTGAATAAACTTTGGTCTATTTTACACCTTTGGTTTTTGAGTTATGCTCTTCATACGCATACATATCGTCCTCCGTAGTGTGGTGGTTACCATGCTAGCCTCTAGTTCCCGAGTCGCGGGTTCAAACCCGGCGGAGGGCGATAGATTTTTTTCGGGTGTAAAAATCCTTAGCATGGCTTCTTTCGGAAGGAAAGTAAAGCCGGTAGTCCCGTGTCGTAGATTTACGGCACGCGAAAGAACCTCAAGCCTGATAAAGAGGCCTCTGAGCAAAATTACCGGTCTTTCACGCCCAATATAGAATAGGACCCTAAGAACCATGGCAGTTAAAGAGCGTCCATAAATAAAAGTCAATTTAATTATTACATACACAATCACAAGGATCGTTTTCTTAAAAAATATGTCTATTTTGGATTAAAAAGACCTCGAAACATGTATTTCCGACGAAATCTCGATACCGACTTTTTGGTGGAATGCAATGCTTTCTCTACCTACTATAAACAGATGATAAAAAGAAGTAAAATAGCAAAAACAGATATGGCACTAGCATGTTATATTAACAGGAGCTGCAGTGAAACATACACAACTATATTGAGAGAAAAGTATTTACCAAACGATGGAAATGAGTAATCTAGTGATAAAAGGTAGATAAAAATTCATAAATTAAGGTAGATGTAGGAAAATTAAAATGTTATAATAATTAACTAAACGAAGAATGTTAAGAATACATAATAATACATCTCTGAGGATTATCCATATTTAAACATATCCATAAAGGACAGCAGATACTCGAGAAAGACTTTGCATATGGCAAGCAACCAGTAGCATAAGAAGAAGGTTGAGAGTACCAGCGCTGCTGTGGAATATTTGGACGCACCATTTAGTTGTCTCGTTATAATGTTACTTGTGTCCTTCGAGTAGAGGCTTGGTGACGGTAAAATACAATAGTTGTTGGTAGTTTCCTTGAAGAGCCCGTTGTATGGGCGGATGGAGGGACATACGGTATTATATTACCACGGAGTGCTTTTAAAATTACACATGCTGGAGATAGGGAGCGGACGGAATTTCTGTTTCACACTATTCTGAATGGCGCTACAACGGAAGCTCTACATCTCACAAACATTCAGTTCAGGACAGGAGGAAATTTCAGAGCGCATCTTGGGGAGGGGCAGCAGGGCCGTTTAGATCCCAAGTACGTGGTCAGAAGCCTTATTGTGCAAGATGCCACTCTCCTGCCCTAATCCTTTGTGCTCCTACCGATGCAGAAGCCACTAGCAAGTCTCCCTTTTAAAAATCATTTTCAGCAAATGTTAATTCCTTCTTTGTCTAAAATTCGGTCCACTACCTTACTCTCCAGAAAGCAAAGGTTCAAGGAAAGATAATGCTTGATAACAAAATGCTTTAGCGTCCGGAACAAGGTACAGCGTATCAGAACTACTATAGCTGTTAACTATAATGCTCCGACATTGCCATTCATGCGGCGTGTTACAACATCCCCAACCTTTCTTTTCACTTGCATTTGGTTTACTTACTTTCTTTGTCTAGATATTGTTGTAGTGATATGCTTTAAGAATAATTTCAGAATTAGAAGGGATGAAAATTGCTCAGTTAATAAAAAATATACAATTTATAGAAATCTAATGTGCTACATTCACATGATTTTCTCTGGCAACTATCGTTTTTTTACATGACATCACGAGAAACAACTGAATGGCGATAACACTTAACAAATGACAAAATAATTCACCATTTCAAAGAATAACGAGTACACAGGGAATTCCTTACGCCTCACATAAAGAATTATTTGAAATAAACTGTGCGGTTTAAAGAGATCTACATGTTTTTTCCAAAGCTTTTCTCTTCCACTAATGGTTTACCAGTTACAGGAAAGTATGCAAAATTAATTGCAATGGAGAGGAATTTATGGGATCTTTGCAGAAAATTCAAGATATATACCCTATTTGCCATATTAAAATATAATCAAAACTGTTGGAGCCATTTTTAAGAAAATAAAAAATAAGGAAATAACAATTTACTTGTAAACGGTAGTTTGGGGTGGGGGATATTCATAAAAATCTTCGTGTCTCTCTCTGAAAAATGCTGAACATAAATAACAAGCTTTTGTATATATCGAACTTTTCATTTTTGAGTTATGGTGTTCATAGACATACACACACTAAATACATTCTTATTCAGGGCACCTCAAAACATATACACACATTTTCGCCGAAATCTCATTATAGAATTTTTGAATACAACGCAATAATATCACTACCTACTAAAAGTTTGTGCTAGAGAATGTAAAATTATTGGCATTGGTGTCCCCAAAATATAATGCTCCGTTTATCTTCATGTTTACACTTTCAAGTAGCCTACATACCCTTTAGCGACACGTTTAGCACGTCGTCAATGATTACATTAACCAAATTCAGCAAGTAACTCTGTTTCCTGTCCTGAATTTTTTTAAAGTGTTTCACATATTTGTTTTAGTTGTTTTACACAAGCCTCAGCATAACACGCATTGCAGAGCGATTCTGTTTTTATTTCTGATGTTGGAAAATACCTATGTAGATTCGTTTGGTATTCCTGCAGTTTTCGGATGTTTCTCATATTTGCCTTCTTCAAAAATTCGTTATCAGTTTCTGCATCAGCAAGTACCTCTTCTAAATGTCTAGGTATTCTTTCAGCTTCGTATTTCACGGCCGGAGTTAATCAATAAAATATTGAAATCTTCCGGGCTGGAAGGCGTGGTCTAAGGGTAACATTATTTACACCCGATGTTTTGGTCAATTCTTTGCTTACCATCTTCAAGAGGGTTACACCCTGGGCACCTTGGGTGTAAATAATTTTACTCTTAGACCACGTCTTTTAGCCCGGAAGATTTTAATATGTTACAGGAATACTTGAATAGGTTTATTGTTAAGGGAATCTTACCCTGGTAGCGAGATTTCCTAGCCTGAAGAGAAGTGCGAAAAAGTTTCATGTGTTTTTTTATAAATCCTTAAGAGTGACTTAGATAGCATACATTTAATAATCTTCGAAAACATTCCCCATTAACCTTTGAAATAACTTAGGGAATTTAGCTTACAAGCTCAAATTAAAACTAAAACCATGACTGCCTCTGTGGTAGAGAGAGAGTAGTGGAATTTATTTTAACTAACCTCTAGAAGGTCTGAAAATATAAGTGAAAGTGAATGTGTTTCTTGGTGGAAATGAATAACACCAACTTAAAAACCTAAAAAGAGTAATAGCACATTCAATTGTTTCTCAAATCAAAGTTAGAGGAGCCACCATAAATGAAACAGTAAAACGATTACTCGGTCGAAAACTTGGAATTTGTGAAGAAATTACTCGCTTAACTCGTTAGCTACCACGGCAGAGAAAGCTATCGTATTGAGTTTCGTCAATAAATAAAGTGTGTCTGTTTTACTTTCTCTACTACGTGATCATCAGAGTAGGGTAAATTTCTGTAATTGGATTTTGCGAAATGTTAATGACAGAGTATTTAACCCACACTTAATATTCTTCTCTGACATGGAAGAATGATTCCATTTACATGGTATGTTCCATCGCAACACAACAGACACTGAAGCACAGAGAAACCCGATTTTACACACGAGATTCCCTTACATGACGAGAAAATTGGTGTTTGGTGTGCAGCAAATGCACACAGAATAATAGGTCCTATATTTTCCGAACCAACAATAAATGCAGAGAGGTATAGGAATGACTTACTCATACCATTTTATGAACAGCGGAACTGATGTTAAATGTCAGTCTGGTATTTCCAACAAGACGTTTGCTACAGCGCATGCAGATGATGAGTCATTAAGTTTAATTCAGGAAATGTTTTGTATAATGGCCCTCAAGACCTCCCGATTTAAGCAATCTTCATGTGTGGGGAACTTGAAAGATAAGTGTATGCAAAAAAATCCCCATATATTGCAACTTCAGGCGAGAAATTCATTCAATTTCGGATACTGAGCTCTTGAATGTGAATGAACATTTCTTGAGAAGATGCCAGAGGACAACATTTCGTACTTCTGTTATGATTAGATATGCGATTAATATCATTACAATTTTAACTATAACTATGAGAATGTGAGGCGGTTGCACTGATTATTATACCTGACGAGCTGCGGCGACCGGCGCGGTAGTATTCTTGCGATGGCCGCATTGTGAAGGAAAAGCACTGTAGAACAGTTGGTACAGAAAGCGACTACGCAACTCAGATTGAAACATGTGCATCAGAGAATCTACAGGTAAGCTTTACGATATGAATATGAACCTATGAATTCCCAAAATTGTTATAAATTGAATCCGTATGAAGCGGACTTCACTAACATACACAGAAAATCAAGATATACATTTTGTTAGACATGCAAATGTTTTACACTTTTGGTATTTTAATTACAATCATTAACGTCGTTTTGGGAAACTGAAAAAACTAACATTTTATCATATATAGGGTGGTTTGAGGTGGAGAAATTTTCTTAAAAAGTTTTGTCTGGTATGCTTGAACTATATTTGGTACAAGTATTACCTGCATTTGGTACTTACCGTCTTTTCGTTTCCCATTATGCTGTTCCAAACAGAGAGATACACACAGAGTTCTTTTACTAAAACTGCTTGAAGAGGTTGAGGGTTCAGCGGACCTCAGACATGTATTTCAATACTATCGAAATTTTAGGTAGGTGGCGCCAAAAGCCGCTAATGGCCGAGCAGATATGGCTTTATATATGAAACAATTTGAAATAACATAAGTAACTGAAATAGTGGATAGCGCAGTTTTGTTGAGTAGGGCGTTCGCGATCTGGAAAAGTTTGCTAACCGCCGTCACAAGAGCGAGGATACCGTTTAATACGGTGACATGTTTCTTATGACTGGAGTTTTGCGATCGGTCATCAGTCATGCGGGGGAGGAACGCTCTGACACTTGGGAGAAGAAGGCGAAAGAAGAGAAAACTCACAATTTGTCTTCAAAACATTAATCTTTTGCTAAAGTGACGGCAGCCAACCTGCAGGAAAATAATACGTCCCTTCAGAGGGGAACACCATATTAACAGTACTGCCCAGTCTGCAGATGGCCAAGGAGGCCATAGGGAAGAATGATGCAATAAAATATATGCATCGCTAGTCTATTATGATCTCTCTTTCAGAAGCTTCAAATATAACAGATGAAGGGTAGCATACTGAGATTGTCAGCTATCCAAGCTCATCAAAAACTTATATCGCATTGCATTTTTGTACTAGCAGAATCCTCAGTTATGCTTTCATTATACCGTTTTCTCTGTTGAGGTCTCTCTTTCCTTCCGTTTTCCTCCTCCTCCCTGCCTTTTATTTACTTTTTTTTTGCTTTCTTTATCTGTCAAAACAGTTGTTTTAGAAATTAATAACAATGTTCCTATCTTTGCATACTATAAGTATTAAATTATAAAGCTGATTAAAGACTAGTTTAAGCGACAATCAAACGAATTCGCCAATTTCTGTAATTATAAAGTTATTTCATTTACATCCTGTGATAATAACTCAGGAGCAAACTTTCAATTTGATACAATACTTTCCGAGAGACGAGTATAAAATATTTTGTGAAGGTATAATACTATATATTGACAGAACACTCCTTTGAAACAATATATTTTTGTTTTCTAAACTCAGTTATTAGTTTTAAATCATGGTTTTCTTATGTATTAATGTTTGTTACTCTAGATTTTTAAAATAAAAATTCACAAGTATTCTGCGATGGATATTGTTTTAAAAGCAGAAGCATAACACAAAAATAATGATTTCAGTTGTGAATATGCTTGTGAAGATCAAGCACAAAATATTCCATTAAAATTGGATTACAACTAATGCAAAAGATTGAGAAATGTATGCTAGTGAAAAGCGCAAAATAAGACACAATATAAGCGTTTAAATTTTTACTGGCTGTTATCTCATACTTTGTTAATACATTTATGAAAATGGCAGAATACAATATGTTGTTACATAATGTGTATTGACCATTTGTGTATTTATATGTTAAAATTCAGTGCTGATAATTCTGTGATTTTTGGTCAAAATCTCAGTCCCTGGGACTCTTAATCCCAGCAAAGTCAACGGAGAAATAAAAATGTTATAAACCATAAAAAACAGTTTACTTCATACACAAGAACTAGCTATCTGCTGCATAAGCGACAGTTACTAACGCTAATCTGTTTTATTCAACAGCAACTAATGTCTATTTTCTTAAGTGCGCGCGCACATACACACCGAAGTACGAGTGCAGTCCCAGAAGTACCCGACCTGATGTATAGATAGTGGTTGTTGTTTCAAACAAATAACTTTGGTAGAAAGTACCAACCCTATAAAGCTTAAGTCTGAAGTTTGATGATGCTACGTCGTTTAGTAATTGTTTGGCAGCCATCAATAGTGATCTCTCAGCAAATTTGTAAGCATGGATAAAACTGGCCATCGTTATGTGATACAATACTTTCATTTGAAAGGTCTTAGTCCAATTAATATTAAAGATGAGCTAGATTCTGCTCTGAGCGAGTCTGCTCCTTCGTTTACAACAGTAAAGAAGCTAAGCCGTACAAGCTGCCAAGACGAACATTGCAGTGATGTATCAAATGAGGTGACCACGCCAGAAATTGAGGAAAATCCACAAAATGGTATTGGATGACCATCGACTGAGTGCGCGAGCTAGCAGACATCGTAGGTATTTCCAAAAGTGCTGTACATCCCATACTGAATGAAAATTTAGACATGAGAAAGCGTTGCGCAAGATGGGTGCCGCGTTTACTCCTCACAATAGAACAAAAGCAGCATCGTGAAGATGTTTCAGTCGAGTATTTGGCGATGTTTTGCTGCAATAAAGCCAAGATTTTGCGTCCAATTATAACCATGGATGAAACATGGGTCCATCACTTCACACTTGAAATGAAGGAACAGTGTCAACACAGTGGATTGAAAGGGGAGAATCGCCTCCAAAGAAGGTGAGACAATTCCATTTGCCGGCAAGTCATGGCGTCAGTTTCTTGGGATGTGAGTGGAATAATTTTCATTATCTTCAAAAAGGAAAATAAATCAATGGCGGGTATTATGACAACTTATTTCAGAATAAAAACGCCTGCATTTAGTGGAAAAGAAACTTTTGTTTATTTTCTCTTTCCAAAGTTGAAGAAATACCTTGGTGCTAAAAGATTTGCCAACAGTGGAGAGCTGAAGTCTGCAGCTAATGGCTGTTTTGTAGAACTCGATGGCTCTCGGTATAAACAGGGTATCGAAGCTATTGAACATCGCTGGGAAAAGTATATCGAGCCGAAAGAAGATTATGTTGAGAAATAAAGATGTTTTTTCCCAAAATTTTTGTATTTTCTTTGTTAGGTCGGGCACTTCTGGGACAACCTTCATATTAAGTATTGAACTTTTGGGTTCATGGTATCTCGTTGCAAACCTTGACATAGGTTACTTACCAAAATTCGAAATTACTTTAACATTTAAAGTTTAATGTTCTGTAGGTATACATTTAAAACTCTGGAAATGTTGGGTGTACTGGAATACAAATGATGTTGTCAGTAAGCAAAGTAAAACAAGCTCCCTAGTTTGGACTTAGGTGAACCACAAGGCTGTATCTGAGACACGCCGCAAGTTTTATGCATGAATTCATAATATGTCTTGCTGCGTTTATACTGAAAGCGAGATATTCTTATGCTTCATATGCATGAATACGTACGACACCATACGCTTATGCAGAGCAGCACTAGTTATATGTATGCATGCATACGTCAGGATACGCTCATACCAATAGTTATACTAGTTTGGTTTTGCATGGCACGTGTAATTGTTTACATAGATTCCAAAATGCAACCATAATAATGCAAAATGCACGTGGAGTGGTATTATTGGCGTGTTTTCCTTGGTGACAGGCAGCTTCCTCTGTCTTCGGACTTATGGCAACATTCCCTTTTTAAGACTTTTCTGCACAATGGAGTTCGTTTCACGAAGAACAGTCTGTCAGACCCAACCCATAAAAGTCATTCACTGCTTACCTACCAATGTCTCGTACTTGCTTCAGCTCAAGGGCTTATAGTGCATACAAATCTATTTAGTTATTAGACAGGAAAGCAAAGCTGGCATTTATTACGATCTACATTCAGGACCGCTTTGAGTGCAATTATAGGTGAAGATAGTGCGAGGATACATCATACATACTCAACACTAAACACGTGTTTCCTTATTCCTGTCGAAACTCCAATCTTCCTTGGGCCTTTCACATCTCACTCTTTAGCACTGAATAAACAACTATTACGAATGCCATAACTACCTTATTTTATGATTAAGTTCCTTACAATTTGAACAAATTACAAAGTGTGTTTAAATAACGAATTATTTGGAGTTAAGCAGTTTTTTGTAGGAGGTTTCAACAACGAAAAGGGTGGTTCTATATCTTCAATAATAACTCCTAACCGTACTTCAGTTTTGAAAGTACTGTTTTGGTAATGGGGACTAAAGTGTTTATATAATCTTATATTTTTTAAAACAAAAACATGGTATTTTGGAAATTAATGGCAGTCATTGTCGCTTTATCACTGAAGTCTTAAAAACTTTAATAATAATTATCTTTGAAATGATGCACAATATTTTATATATCGAATACTCCATACATTTCTGCTAAAATATTGTTATTGTATCTACCACAAACATAAACCCATTCATTTAAATGTTAATGGTTTATTCCTTATTCCAATGGAATTTCGTTATCATCACATAGTCAGAGTTGATAAACATCACATCTCTGCATGATAATAATCATTATTTAGTACTGCAGCCTTTAATATCTCAAAATCCATTACTAGGCGACAGCTGCTTCTACAGGGGAAAGAAAGACAAAGATCTAAATTCAGTCAGACATTTAATATGCAGCTCAGTGCAAATCTTGACGTTGAACAAAAAAGGGGTTGAAAAATCTTCCATTCTGCGGATGTCTCGAGTAGTTTTGACAGGTGAGGAAAGTCAGTCTATGAGAAACGTCATCCTAAGCTCCTTCACATATCTTAGAACGAAAAACAAGCGAAGAAGCAAACGCGCACGGACTCTCGCATGCCGTTAAACACAGCCATTAATCATAAGACGAGGACCAAAATTTTCCCTGGCCCGATATTTCCATGCAGTGCAGGCAAGGGTATACTGCAGTGAGAAATTGGTTTTCTTCGGGTGATCACCTAAACCTTGCTCATGTTTCACTCGGAAAGTAGAAGAGGAGATAATTTAGAGAGCTACAAATCATTGACTTGACAGCTCAGCCCTGCACGTCAACATCTTGCTTAACAGTTTTCAGGAGACCCTTGCTAGGAATCTCTTCTTCTTGCGCAAATAGCAAGGCAAAAAGGCTCCAAACCTTCTTCTCCACTCGGCTTTGCAGCATGTACATTCGTCAGTAAAAGCACGGTGTCTTAAGACTGATAACATCTTTACGAAATGTTCTAATTATCTTAATGAATATCATCAAAAGAAATCAGATTACACATACATCAGGAGGAATCTAATATTGAAATGTTTCCGATCACAAAATTTTACTGTAACGCACAATTATTAAAGGGAGTCGTTGGACAGAAGAGACGAGAAAGGCTAACGAGGGAGGAAGCCACTCAAGAGTAAACATGAGTGTATTAATCTAAACATTAAATGACACAAAAGGAATTTGAAATGGAATACTCACATCGCTAAAATGCCGTCATGTACACACCATTATACAGATACTTAAGATAATGGTCAAAATTATTTCATAAAATATATACACTTTTTTCAGCCTTTGTTAACCCCTCTCCCTGCCAAGTAAGTCTTCCAAGCTGATACCAGTATTTGTAGAGAAAGCTTACTCCATAACATGCCCCTTTCGAGAGGTATGCTACAGTACAACATAAAAGTACATATTACAGAGCAACGTGTTGTACTTATCACAGTTAAAGCACTTTATATTTTTGAATCCTCCACCTCATAGCGAAGGCAATTCACCTAGTAGGGACACCCCGAAATGAAACCTAACTTGCGATTGGCTGGTGACCTCTCAAGGACAAACTTAATTCATAAGCTCGGGAAAAGAAATGAACATACTTAACTAATACGACGACAGCTTTATTTAAACTTGTTCTACTATTAGGACTGAAGGCGTAATGGTAGATAAGGTCAAATATTTTAACTACTTAGTTTATAACATATGCTGTATAAAACACACCGATATGGAAATAAAGCAAGGTAAATTTAAAGATGTCCAAGTATTCCCCCAATATTTCTCCAGGATCCTATTCCAGGATCAAATTGTTGATAAAATCTTAATGGAACATATGTTCTAAGCATAACAGACATAAAAAGTAAACCGATGAAAAGATGCGACATTGCATCACAGCTTACGATACGCACTTACCAGACAGCTGCTGATAACTTCCACGCGGGCTGGCCCGGCTACCTGACTGTGCTGTAGTTAATTGGGGATTGTAAGATTGACTTTACTGTGGTACACAGCGTAGCGTAGAATAAAATTAACAAGCAAGTTGGGCTACCATCAGTGTTGCCAACACTTCCTCGGAAATAAAGGCTAGATAATAGCTTTAAAAAGGCATTATTTAAAAAAATGGCTAGATATAATTGGTCTAGAACTACCCATACTTTGTTTGCAGAGGTTAAACCCCATAAAGACATTCTAAATATTACAATTGATTAGGTAATTCCATAATATTTAAACATTGTAAAAGAATAATTTATTTAATATAAAATTGAACTGGAATAAGGTATATTTTTGCTAGGCACCAACACCATACGTTAAATATAACTGATATTGAAATATGAGGTTTACTGAAATTCTTTAGGTAAAATATGTAAAAACTGACCAATTCTATGTATAAAAAATCATACATTTTGGAAGCATGCTCCAGAAAGTCGACCTTATGATTAGTACACATTTTGATGACATGTCATGACTCACGATAGGAACATAATACGCGGTAGTGGGGATTCACCCTAACTACTTATTCCTTTTGCATAGCTAAAGTGCAGAAGAAAAAATGCTATTTAGGCTAAGGAGTTTGTTAAATAGGTTAGAATTCAGGCTATAAGCATTTAAGATTTTATATGGCTAAACGCTATTGTAAAAATGCTAGATTCAGCCATAAAATAGCTAAGTTGGCAACACTGGCTACCATAGCCTGCTCAGATCAGGGTTGCCTGAATTGGATGGTAAGATACAGTCTGCCCAAACTGAGTTTAACTACGCTACAGGAAGATCGGCATTTGAGCACCTCCTGCCTTCGAGTCTCTGGTCTTCCAGCGGAGACGCGGTTAATGTCCTACATCTATAAGGAATCTGATAACAAGCAAGTGTAAGGTGGGAGGAAACAGAAGCGGAAATATTACATATAATGCTAACAATATACAACACGGAGTTACCTCTACATTTTAAAGACCTTCTACAGTATAATTTCTAACTGAAAAAGTGGAAAAGCAAACTAAACCAAAAAGCGTCATATACAATAACTGAAAGTATATAAAATACTTCTAAAGCGTCCAAATATATGCCTATACTGAATTAATCAACATTTTTATGTGTTAATTTGACGCAAAAAAGAGGATTGTTTTTACATAAACTTCGACATTCTGTCTCCTATTAAGTTGTCACTTACCCTTCAATTTTCCTACACAATAAGTATATTAGAATAGTCATTAAGGTAACGTAAACTTCGTATATTTCAATTTAAAAATGATATTGAGTTATTTTGCAACCAATATCTCTTGCATTATAGTTTCATAGCGTGAAAAATAGATCAGCTGTTTTGGAAACATGATGTAATTTGCTCCATCAACATTTCTCAAGTTGTTTTCGATCCAAAGAAACGTCATAAACAGGATTTGGAAGAATGCAAGAATAGTACATAAAGAGCGTAATCAACGTGTTAGTGTTATTAGTGGAAGTTAGTGTTGTTGACGAGGATTTACTGTGTTTCCTTATGCCATGCAAATACAATCGTTGGCGGTGTTCAGCGCACATACGAGTCACGAGAAATTGTAACGTTAATACGAAGGTCATTTTCTCCAAATGGAAGCAGTTAATGTCGTCTCTACAAAAATTAGCCCCATTCAACTTAAGGAAAGAGGGCTAAAAATGTTTCAGTGCTTTCCCAGTCCCATACTACAGCAGGCAATATAAAAACGCTGGAATGAGAAAATGGAAGGGATGCGGTGCTACAAAATGACAAGCGGGGTTGAGAAAAGGGGAAAACTACCCCTATGTGTAATATCCAACACTGGGCTGGGAGAGGAAACATTAAAAATATCCATCTCTCTTTAGGATGGAAACAAAATAAATTTCCTGTGATACACGTGAGGGCACTTATGCTCTCATTAAATTGAAAATGGAAAAATAGCATCGCTACTCTTTACTGTTTCATCACGGTGAGCCCCTTGCTTTCAATAACTTGGCAAAAGGGTGGAATACATTTTAAGGCACTGTGTTGTGAATAAAATATATTACTTCTCTGTGAAAGTTTCTACTGGTTACTACATTACATATATTTTTTTTGCACGCTGGTCTCTTAATATTAGGTATTTAATGTTTATAACTCCCAGGGTTTCCCCATAGTAAATATACCAAAACCAGTAAATTTTAGTTTCATCATAAATATTTATATATATTTTTAGATAGCGAGTACACCGTTAATACTAAAATTCGTATGAAAGCATGAATTATAGTTTTCATATTAATTTATTAAACCAACAACTTGTGATTGGTTTCTTTTCTTATTTTTCTTGCCTGAATTCCTCATGTGTTGAACTTCATTCAATCTATTATCTAAATTGTGGTTGTAATATATAAAAATCTGATGTGTTACATTCACGTGACTTTCTCTACTCTTATATAAACAGTTTTTACAAACGCTTATTCACTTCGTGTTAAAGAGATAAACATTGGCAGAAATTTATTGCTAGTTTTCTTGTAGGTGCAAGGGAAATATGGTAGGTTTAAGCGATAATCAAATATTTTAACATATGTGAAGCATTTCATTCTCTTTGCATGTCCAGGGCATCAAAAACCGAATAACGAATTCCCATTTGAGAAAAAGTATTGGAAAGTTTAAGGGAATAACAAGCAATATCTGGAAAATGGTTCAGTCAACAAAAAAAATGTATATGACATAAATTGTGTATTTTAACGCGATCTATACTTTTTGTGCAGTAAATTTTTGTCTATCTCTTATGGTTGTACAAAAGTCGTTCACAATGAAGAATACTTTTGGAGACATCCCAGAAAATTCGAGATATACAATTTATTTGCCATAAAAATGTCTTAAACTTATGGTATTTTATTCAATATCGTTAGAGCGGTTTTTGAGAAAATTAAAATTTTCGAAAAATGTTCCATGTAAAGGGTAATCTGGGATGGCGGGATTTTCTTGAAAACCTTTGTGTCGCATCTCTGGAAGATACTGAACCTAAATACCAAGTTTGGTGTTTATCCGACTGTTCGTTTCTGAGTTGTGCTGTTCACAGACACACAGATATATTTCCAAAAATACTTTATATGCATTCATTGCACCTCTAAACATGTATTTCCTGTGAAATCTCGGTATCGAATTTTTGGGTGGAATGCAATACTTCCCCTACTTACTAAACGTAGTAGAGAAAGTAAAATTAGTTGAAATGCTTAATTAAACTATTTTTATTACTCCTTTTTTATAATTACTGCTTTGTCACCTAGAATAGAACATATACACTAGTAGTATGATTTAGTTACACACACAGATATGTATATATATTATATATATATATATTGGTACCGGTATTTATATTTTGGAGGGAAGGATGAACCAGATTTCAAAAATTCAATGCCACGACCGGGACTGCAACTACGGATCTTCGGCTCTCCGTGCCGACGTTCTTAGCTCTAAGAATACTTTTAATACATAGGTTAAAAGCTGGGAGACTAACCTTAGCTTAAATATTCATAACTTAATTTGTCATAAAATATTGTTTATACACATTTTTATTAACGTTTTCCATACAACCTAAAAATAAACAAAAATCTTGGGTTTTGCTATTTCATGACCCTGAAAACTCCTTCCCTTTGAGGAAAGTGATTTAGAAATCAGATGTCCTATTTTATAAGTTGGATATAGAGCATGTTATATACAAGTTCCTTCGTAGTCCTTCCAGCCATCCTTGAACGAAAAGGTAATATTCTCACAGCTTAAACACACGAACTCAATATCCATTTGAGGTTTTAAATTTAGTCTTTGAAAAAATAACAAGGACAGTCAATGACGGCATAATTCAAAAAGCTAACCACTGCTTTTTTGGCAGTATTCCTGCAAGAGTTAGCCAGGGAGCGCTTTAGAAATGCAGAATATCTGCTTTCCTCATTATGCCTTGGAAACTTACTAATTCGAAGGTAACAGACAATCGGCTAATTAGCCGCTGGATCAACCTAAACTGCAGCACTTTTAATCTAAACTTACGATTTTAGATTCTGTGGTCTGTGTTTGATAGTGTGAAACGGCTATGTCACCCATTTTTTCCTGTTTGGACAAGCCAAAGTCTGGTTTACAATTTTTTTTGGACTGACGTCTATTTATTTTATGCTATCTGTGTCCTGTCTCTTACTTTGGTACGGCGGCGGCGGTTTTGGCCTAGCTTGAGCTGGATAGGGCCTTAAGTGAGCGAAGTCAGTCCCAAGTAATGAAGATTGGCTCACGCACTATACAAACACACATTTTAAAATAAGAGTTTTTATTTCAGAAGCTCTAATATACGTTGACACTGTTCTTCATACAGAGAGAGAGAGAGAGAGAGAGAGAGAGAGAGGAAGAAAATTATTTGGAATATTTTTACATGTATAGATCTGCATACAGGTAATTGTATTTCTGCTCAGATTACTTTTTGTACATTAAATGCATTCCAATCCACAGTTAGAGGGAAGGGAGAGACATTTGAGCACATTCGAGTTTGTCAATGACGCTTTCGAATACCTGGTTAATCAAGTTTTCTCATGCAGTAACAGCGCATGATGCAAGTACGATGGAGCTTATCGACTATAAGAAAAGCCGTAATTACGTAGGTGAGAGTTATTCATGTTCTTCCCGCAGGATTGCACGGTGACTCATTCTGTGAGATATTTTTGCTCATTACGATGTGCTCTTATCATCTTTAAAGAGCCCTACTACACTTGTGATCTTCGTGAGGTGGTTCTCGATGGCGCACATACATGGCTTGCTCGCTTCCGAAGGGAATGCTGCATTAATCAGGATGATCCTATAAATGGCTGGGGCAAAAACATAAATTAATTGCCAGCTGGAGTAATTTGGGCACAGGGATGCGGGAAGAGGGTCAGGTTGGACCAGCTACCACCGACATAACGCAGATAATGCGAATCATAAATTATTATGAACGGTTGTGTATTTGGGATGGGATACCGCACCAACACCCCTTCTATCTCACTGTTGCAACCATAAATTCAGAGTCTCGCAACAGCAGCGGCTTTTGGGCCAGAGTAGGTCTTCATTTTCGGTAAAAGTCGGCCCAGCTTGGTACAAACGCGTAGTAGCACACTCCGTTATTTTTCTTTCGAAACTTGTGTTTTCCCACTACGGTGCTCAATTTCCAAGCCACGCCTTCTTCCTGAAGCCGCTTCGTGAAATATCTGGCAAGTGTGGGACGAGAACAGATTGTTTTGCTTTCTGTTAGACACAAACTGGGTCAGTGTGTGCCTTATCAATAAAAATGTGTTAAACATTTCAAAACACGACCCCCATAAGCAACTAGCGTTTACTATGAAACTAGCAAGTTCAGCTCAGGATTTGCTTACAGTTTCCTTACCGTATACGTAAGAGAGAAGTATGGCATTCAATCCAAAAATTCAACCTCCAGTTTTCATCGAAAAAGGTGAACTCCCCTCTCAAAAACGCCTTTAAAAAAGCACCGCGCGTGTGTGTAAACAGAATAACTTAAATCGAAAATTCGGATAAGTAATGCATTTTTATACTTAAAGATATTAATTCTTGAAATTGCTAATTTATACAAATTTTATACTAACCTTTTATTACAGATTTGTTCATCCCAATTAATGATAGGAATTTATTTTTCGTGGCTCTATGTACCTAACTTTACAATTAATGAATTATAAAGAATAAACATTTAGTCACCTTAAAATTCCCCATGTGATAAAAATGTTTAAGACTTTGAATTCTGCATATTATTAATCAGACACAATCAAATATTAACTTTTGTTTGATATTAAAACCAAAAATAAGCAAGTATGTAACACTTTTAAATTTATAAAAATTAATCAAGTATTAAACCTATGTGATTTCATGAAAAAACTTGTTTGTATAACTTTGTTCACCTTCAAAGAAAAATTGTATTGTGAGAAATATTTTAAAGAAGCATAAACATAACAAACATACCAGGAATACAAGAAAATACACTCTTAAAGTTTCACGCTGTAAATGCACACAACTGCACATGTCCATCTAAAATGGTCAGAAGAGCAAAACCACTATTTGATCCCAATTCTACAATTTTTTGAGGATTATAAGTGGGGAAATAAATGACAATAGGATATGTGATTCATTAGGTTTTCTTTATTTTAGTAACTCGTCGTGATCAGTTGAAAATGACTGTTTCTTGAGTCCTTTCAGTGCTACTTCCCAAATATTACTGCCTAAGTTTCAAAATGCTAATTACTCAAAGCCTGGATGATTTATATTAAATCTCTGCATATTGCTATACGCACTGCATTATTATTATTATTATTATTATTATTATTATTATTAATATTATTGTTATTGCTGTTATTGCTCTAGGTACATTTACAAATACAAAACTATTAAAGTTGTCTAGATTTAAAGTACCTACTGAATAACAGTCTAAGGATGAAGCAAACATCATATGAATATAAATCACTTAGAAAATAATGAGATTAAAATGCAATTTTACTCATAATATTAAGAAAAGCATAAAATATAGGTAAAACGTTTAATGACAACAAAGTCATATTCAATTTACTCCCTTCTACTGCACTGTACCACCTTGATAGTCTGCCCCCCCCCCAATTTTAAACCGCTAGACATCTCAGGATGTAAAGTCCTTCACGTAAAGTTCGGATACGATGACACCATGTGAGCTTTTCGTCAAAGATCATTCCAAGCATTTTTAGAATTCTAGTGTACAAGACTGTTTGGTTGTTCATGTTGACTACTAGATGAGAAATTTGGACTTTGCCTCTTGTGAAGGTAATAGATCTGATTTCGTGCAGAGAATCTGAAACCTGTAGTGTTAGTCCATTCTTGCAGAGTCTTAATTGTACTTTGTAATAGTTCTTGAGTTGTTTCTGGATTTTTTCCTGAACAACAAATACTTCAATCGTCTGCAAAAAAGATTAACACTAACTGGTGGGCTTATTAGATATGAAATGTCATTGACTGCTACTAAGAACAAGGTAACACTTGGCTAGATCCTTGAGGAACTCCGTTTTCAACATGGAAAATACTGCACGTGATACCATTCATCCGCACTTGACTGTCTATTCTGTAAAGCGTTGTATATAAAGCGTATCATATTTCCTCAAAACGCATGGTCAATTAATGCTTTAAGAATGTGTCTCTTCCATGACATATCGGAAGGCTTTTCTACATCAAGGCTTACACATCTGAGATGATTTCTGTCCTGAAGGCGTCTTGTACTCGTATGTTAGATTCTAACATGATTAGGGTGTTTAATGTAGAATAATGGTGTATATACCCAACTGAAAGGGACTAAAGAACTGTTGGCCGTCCAGTATCTATTTTAGTGGTTTCCCCGTCAGCATACACAGTGTAGGGTTACTGCTATTGGTCGATAATTTTCAGGGAGGTTATGGTTCTTATTAGGTTTGGTATCGGCATTACAATAGCCTGGTGCAGTTGATTAGGAAATTCGCTGTTTGTCCATATATAATTGTAGATTGCTAATAGATGCATACATTTTCCCTTGAGGTGGTAGATGTTGGAGGAATTCGTAGGGTATCCCATCAGGGCCAAGACTGGTATTCTTACATGACTAGAGTGCTTCAGTCATTTCTTCAAAGGAGAGTTTGTTCATTACATGGAATCTCTGGGTTCGAATACGTGGTATTTAGTTACAATTCAGGAAGTTGTGATTTTTAGTGAAGAAATTTAGGGTTATAATTAGAATAACTCGAGTAATTGGCGAAGGTTTCGGGTAGGATTTGTACTATCTTTTGGATATCTGTGATAGGATGGATTGAATTGGTGTGTTGCATATTAGTTGGGGTTACACAGTTGGTACTTCTGATTCTTTTAATCTTGGTCCATATTTTTTAATTAGTTTTATTGGTCATAGAAGAAACAAAATTAATCCACGACGATTTGTTGCTACCTTTTATAGTTATATGGGCGTATGCTCTACACCTGAGGTAAAATATCCTATTTTCCATAGTGGGAGAGTTTTTGTATTCAAAAAAGGCTTTATGTTTAGCTCTAACAGCCCGCTGACATTCTTCGTTCCACTAGGTTTTCTTCCGGCGTTTTGTATTAGTTTTAGGAATGCTAACTTCTCCTGTTTCTGTTAATATCTGTGTAAACTTTCCTACTAGAATTTCTACTAGTGTGTTGGGGAAATCTCTAGGTAGTGGCAGTTGTTTTGTGCTTTCTTTAAATATAGTGTCGTATTCTTGCCAATCAGATTTGCTGGTTTTCCATTTCCATGTAAGAGTGGATATAATTATTCTTAGACATTTTGGTGACATGAACTGGAAAGTGATCGCTGCCATGCAAATTCTCGGTGATTGTCCAATTTAATAAATCAGCGATGTCAGGTGCGCACATTACTGAATCTATGGAGTTAGATATTCCATATGCAATATTAGAGTAGGCGTTGTAGAGTTAAAAAGACATAATTTGTAGGAGCCTAGTAAACCTTCCATAGTCCTTCCTCTATTATTAGTCTGCTTACATCCCCATAGCCTACTGTGGTTATTGAAGTCGCCCAACACTACAAAAGGTTTCGGCAATAGTTGTGAGAGTCCTTTAATTTTGACAATTCGAATTCTTGGCTGTTAGGTAAATAAATATTACAGATACATATGGCATGAGGAATGAGAGTGCTTATAGCAACACTTCTACATCAGTGTATTTGGAATTTCTTTGTGAGGTAGATTGCTTGCCTCCACTAGCATGTGGGCGAACTAAGCTGTTTGTGTTGCAACCAGCGTACTGTTTAAGTGTAGCTACATATGAATTGGTAAAATTGGTTTCTTGTAAACATATATTTCTGGTGAGTTATTACTGATTAGTGGTTGTAATTATTCAAACCGGGTTCAAAAACCGTTAAGGTTCTATTGTAATATATTTATTCTTTTTAATGTATGGTTTATTTTTAGGGAAATGAGAAGTTCATTCTTAACCTACAGATTCTGTTGTGATTGCTGCCAGTATTTTCTTTTCAAGTCTGGCACTTGTATTTTCTATGTTGCGCTGTGTGAAATGTGGAAATAATGTCATAAGTGTAACAATTAGTGCATTGAAGTCTTTTATGTATTTAACTGCTAACTTGTGGATATTAGAACATCCATCTGAGCTCTCAAAGAAACTTTAAAGCGAATAAAGCATATTCTTTGGGAGATTCTTCTATTAATTTTCTAGTAGGATCAGCAAGATCACTCAAATTAGGAACTATTGTCTTTATTTTCCTCGGCTTTTTACACTATGAATTACAGTCCACTTTTTTTTCTCACTATCGGAGAGTTGATCTAAGTTATTAAGAGAGGAGTCTGAGAAACACCCTTCTTCTTCAAATCTTTGTCATAGAAACAGATACTTGTTAGTGGAAGTAGTCGTTCAATTCTTGATATTTGAGTTTCAGTGCTAGTCAAAGATAGTGCTTCATTTTCTATTGGTGTGGATATCGAGGTTCCTAAGGAATTTACAGCGCGTGAATTTTTGATTCTGAAGTTCCTGTGAGATTTGTTATTTACAACAATTGCAGGATCTGTTTCTGAACGTTCTGAAATTTTGTTTCCACGGCAATGTTTGGGATTATGCGTATTATTACCCAGTTCTGGGAAATCCTGTAAGGAATCAGGTTTATGTGGCAGTTTCTTTTGTAGGGCAGTGTTTAGCTAAATGACCTTCGGCTTTGCACTGGAAATATCTGGGTTGTCAGTTGAAAAGTAAACCCAGTGTTTGGTAACATCATAGTCTGTGGATGCTCTGGTAAATTTTCTAGGTCATCAGGGTAAATGTACATTTGTCTCCTGAAACTCATGATGTGAGTATATCCGGGTTCAGATATTCCTACTCTAAGGGGGGTTATTGATGATGCAAGTGAGATGCCTATCTTAGCCAAGTGTTGAAGTATATAACTTGGAATGTTTGAGCTGATATAAGAGATAATTCTTGGTCAGTAGAGGTCTGACATTAAAGCAAATAATGTTTATGTTAAATTTTGGATGTGAAGATGTCACGTTTTCTACTGTATTTTTGCTTGCTAAAAGCACACAAATTCCTCCATTTGATATTCTGGATACGAACCTAATGTTTGGGGCACCAGTGAGCTTACCTATGGCAAGAACGTATTCTAAATGAATAAATATATGATTAGAGTTATTAATTCAACCAAAGACTATAAATCATGTTGTCATTAGCTTCAATAACTATTGGCTGTTCCCTGCAATGTGTGTTTTGAGCGGCGGACACACCACTTTTATTTTATTAGTTTTGTGAGGTTCTTAGAGCACCTTTGTAGTCAGATGTCTCTATTATGTGAACTAAAATCTAAATCAATAAGCAGCTTGGATACCTCGATTAGATGACTTTCTTCAGAGGTTACGGAACTCGAAAAACAGAAAAAATGGATTATGAAGGCGATATCTTACGAAATCTTGTACTAATTCAACGTTGTTGGTTTCTTTAGAAGGAATGCTAGTAATTAACACTAACTAAACGGATGATTACTTAGGTATAACACAAATAATGCTTAGTGTCAATTTATTCGTCTTTGCTATGCAGAAGCACAAAACAAAAACATAACTGGTTTGAATTGTCCAATACTTCCACAATAGCTGTTCTTCAGTTGTTTATCGAAATGTGAAGGAGAGTATGGAATTTCAAAGCCAGCATATAGCGACCCGCCTTTAAAAATCTGACATTTGTTTTGGTTTCTTCTAACTCTTTTGTATCTGAAACGAAATGTGCAATGAAACTATTTTCGCAAATTCTTATCCCGATTACCATGAAGTAGATACAAAAATAAGCTTTCATAAATATAGTTTCTAGAAAGTATATGAAAACTACGCGATAGGGGTAGGGAAAGTCATGTCAATGTAGCATAATTTAAAAAATCTGATGTGTACACTCACATGACTTTAGCTACTCTTGTACAAACTATTTTCACAAACGCTTATTCTCCATATGCTTCTTAATCGAGATATCGAGATGTTAATCTTATTGCTAATTGTTAGGAATGGGAATTGGTAGACTTTAAGCGATAGTCAAATATTTTAAGAGGTGGTTGCTATATGGAGTATTCCATTCTCTTTGCATTACCAGACAAAAAAATGAATAACGAATTCCCATTTGAGAAAAAGTATAAGTATTGGAAAAGTTAAGGGAATAACAAGCAATATCTCGAAAATGGTTTACTCAACAAAAACAAAAATGTGTATGACTTAAACTGTGTATTTTAACGCGATATACATTTTTTGTGTAATAAAGGTTTGTCTATCTCTTATGGTTTACCAGTTATGCAAAAGTCGTTCACAGTGAAGAATAATTTTGGAGACATTCCCAGAAAATCCGAGATGTACAATTCATTTGCCATTAAAAGTCTTAAGCTTATGGCATTTTATTCAAAATCGTTAGAGCCATTTTAGAGAAAATTGAAATTTTCGAAAAATGTTCCATGTAAAGGGTAATCTGGAGTGGGGGGATTTTCTTGAAAACCTTCGTGTCACATCTCTGGAAGATACTGAACCTAAATCCTAAGTTTGGTGTTTACCCGACTCTTCGTTTCTGACTTATGCTGTTCACAGACAGACACACACACACGGACATGTTTCCAAAAATGCTTTATATGCATTCGGTGCACCTCAAAACATGTATTTCCTGTGAAATCTCGGTATCGAATTTTTGGGTGGAATGCAATACTTCCCCTAATTACTATACGTAGTAGAGAAAGTAAAAAATCAAATAAATTCTTAAACTCTAACAATTCAACTGAGTGTTTACACAGTTAATATCACAAAGCTGAATAGTCGTGTGCAAAATTTGAAGTATCTGGAATCAGCTTATCAAAATGTATAAATTTCACTTCGGTCTCCACTTGAAATCCCAATAATGGTTGTTCTGTATATGCAGTGAAAACGTGCTAAATAAAACTTAACAATGTGTGCTGTTTTGCAGAATTAGCGTTCATGTTTAAGGTTAGGCATATCCCATGCCAAGGATTGCGTAAAAGGAATTTTAGAGAGGGAGCAACAATTTTATATGACGAACAACAAAAAAACCACATTAATTTATTTCAGTGAATACGCTTGTGCTGGCAGAAATACAGTATAAAAGAAAAACACAGGAAAGCAAACGTGGTTAAGTAATGACAGCATATCACTGGTTCGTAGAACAGTGCACATAAAGCAAGACTCATCCACCGGAAACAAGAGACCTAGGGGCTAAACCAAAGGAGGTACAAGCTAAAAGAAAGTAAATGAAAATTAGAGAAACACTAAATGAAAAGGCTTTTAAAAATAAAGACCACTGACTTTCAGCATGAAGGAATTTGCTCTCGGTAACAAATTAAGAGGACAATATACTCGGCGTAAAAGAGAGAGAGAGAGAAAGAGGGAGAGGGAATAATCACTTTCAAGATACAATCAGGAGTGTCACATCATCATTGTTATCATCATAATTTGTTTCAAGAAATTCTTAATAATAATAATAATAATAATAATAATAATAATAATAATAATAATAATAAGAAGAAGAAGAAGAAGAAGAAGAAGAAGAAGAAGGAATATTACAACTGATGTCGGTATCTATTCTTGTGTCTTCACAGGTTTATTCTTACCCAGGAGTTTAGTAATTACTTGTTGTTCTTGGGACTGTTGTCCTGGAATAATTTGAATGGTTTCTTTACATTTATCTTGATATTCTCTCATTATGGCTTTAATACTACGTATTTTCATTATGTATTACTTGATTTCTACTCCTATCCAATGGAGTGAAACCAGCTAAAGAATAGGTACCTTCTTCTTAGCACTTGCTTTCTTGTAAGGACATCTATAGTAATATTATAAAGACAGAATATTAATTCTGTCTTTGTGTATGTAGTTTATCTCAAAAATCACTCAATCGATTTTGGCAATTCTTCCACCACTGAAAAGCCAAATTCGTTCTAATGGACATGCAGCTATAAACACCTGATTTTATTTAATAAAAGCACATTCTGATTTTATTTAATAAATTACTTAAGGATTAATATCTGATGTGATACATTCACTGACTTTCTGTACCCTCTATAGTTTACTAATGATTACACAAATTATTCTTATGCAAGCTTATTTTTCTATCTAATACATTTTAATGAAAATAAGCCTTTCCAGAAATAGCTAGATTACACATTTCGTTATAGATACAAAGAGAACAACGGCAGTCAAATGGCGTTACATGCTGGCCTAATTCCATACTGTTTCCATGCAATCGCAAGAAACAACTGAATGTTTAAAGGAATTTAAGAGACTGGCCAAGAAATGTACAATTCGAACCTTCAATAGCGAATATCTCAGAAACGGTTTATAGCACAAAAAACTTAACGTTTACCAGTTATACAAGATTATACAAAATTATACAAGAGGAATTCAGGCTATTCCCTGAAAATTCAAGATCTATATTTTATTTGTCATGAAAATATCTTTCATATGCGGTATTTTTACCAAAATCGTAAAGTCATTTTTAGAAAGTCACAAATTTGGAAAGATGTTCCCTGTAAAGGGTAGTTTGGGATGGGGGAATTTTGTAGAAAATCTTTTTGTCGCATGAAACATCCTAAATGCCAAGTTTGTTATTTATCCGAATTTTCGTTTTTGAGTTATGGTGTTTGGCGATGTTTTGCTGCAATAAAGCCGAGTTTTTGTGTCGATTCATAACCATGGATGAAACACGGTCCATCACCTCACACCTGAGACGGAGGCATAGTCAAAACAGCGGATTGAAAGGGGAGAATCGCTTCCAAAGAAGGTGAGAGTTCCATTTGCAGGCAAGGTCATGGCGTCAGTTTTTTGGAATGTGTGTGGAATAATTTTCATTATCTTCAAAAAGGAAAAGCAATCAATGGCGAGTATTATGGAAACTTATTGCAGCGTTTGAATAATAAAATCAAGCAAAAACGGTCGCATTTAGTGGAAAAGAAACTTTTGTTTCATCAAGACAATGCCCCAGTTCACAAATCCATTATCGCGTGATCAAAATCAACGAGTTAATGTTCGAATTGCTTCTCATGCACCCTATTCACCAGATTTAGCCCCCTCTGATTATTTTCTATTTTGAAGATGATGGTTTGTTACGTTGTTATTTATTAGCACTACGTATGGACGCCAATTTGAAGAAGATATTGTCTTTACATTGGAGTTGTTTGCACCAAGCTTTGGGCGCCAATTTGAAGTAGATGTTTGCTTCACGTATGGAAAGAGTTTGTATTGTAGTTCAGCTGTTGGAGAGCCGAATATGAAGTAGTTGCAACCGCATGTATAGTAAACAAATGTAATTTCAGGTGGCCTTTGCTCCAAGTTTTAAAAAAAAATATTAACTTTGTAATTTGACTGTTTCTTTAAGTATTAAATATTTATGTTTGCCTCGGCTGCGTCAGTATTATTTTAGAGACATGGATGTCTTGGCAGGGCGTGATGCAACAAGAATGTAGGCTTACACAGATTTTAAGTTTTAATTCACTCCTTTTTATTAATCCTTGACACAAATTAAATAGCCCTTCACTGATGTAGAGAGCTGTGAGATTCTTTTATTTAATACTTGCACTTTTTAACACATGTACTATTTTCGTCTCACACGAATACGTAATTAATTTCTCGAGGACACATCTCGCGTCTGGTTATGGGCACTGTTTGAAGGCAACACGTCTGGTTAAGAGCACTGTTTGGAGGTAACTGAACTGATTTCAACCGTCTAAGCTTATAAATAAATTTCTGTATTTCAAGTCTCTGATTGGCTAATCCTACTCCAATAGAATACCTTCATTTAACTAAAAACTCCTTTGGTTGTTGATTGGCTATTTTATAAACTGTCACTAAAATCACATTATTGCTATTGAGGATCACAAGTAACATTTAAGCTCTCAAACTTATTGCCTCAAGGTTACCTCATTGTTAGTACATTTTAACTTGTTATTCTCACAGTTCCTAGAATATTAAATTACGTAATACATTCATATAACACTATTGAATATATATACAATAATATAAGAATATGCAATGACTGTTACATGCATTTTACAAATTATTATATACACATATTGCTTTAAGGCGGGCTGTTATTGAATTTACATATTATATAATTTGACTGAAATCGTTTAAGTGTTAAAAATACTGCCTCAATTTCCAAAATTGTAGAAATAACTTAGTGCTAAAAGATTTTCCAACAGTGAAAAGGTGGAGTTTGCAGTTGATGGTTATTTTGTAGAACTCGATGGTTCTCACTATAAACAGGGTATCCAAGCTGTTGAACACCGCAGGGAAAAGTGTATCGAGCTGCAAGGAGACTATGTAGAGAAATAAAGATGTTTTTTCCCAAAATTTTTGTGTTTTCTTTGTTAGGTCGGGTACTTCTGGGACAGCCCTAGTAAATGTATAAATAGAGAAAGTGCTAAGATTAGAAAGCAGTGTACCGATATTTTATAATTAACTGAGATTATTTTTCCGGACAGTTGCTGGCAAAAATTATACACAAGGATGAAATTTAACGTACTTTAACTATCTAAACAAATCTGATGTCTTAGACTCACATGACTCTCTCTACTCTTGTACAAACTATTTTTACAAACGCTTATTCACCATATGCTTCATGTTAATTGAGATATCGAGATGTTAATCTTATTGCTAATTTTCTTGTAGGTGCAAGTGGAATATGTTAGGTTTTAAGCGATAGTCAAATACTTTAAGCGTTGGTTGCTACGTGGCGCATTCCATTCTCTTTGCATGTCCAGGATATAAAAAAAAATCTGATGTGTTACACTCACATGACTTTCTCTACCCTTGTACAAACTATTTTTACAAACTTCATGTTAATCGAGATAAACATTTGCAGACTCTATCTTATTGCTAATTTTCTTGTAGGTGTAAGGGGAACATACATTTACAAGGGCAATATAGAAATACCTTTAAGCACATACATATCTCTTAATAGCTGGTTGCTAGGTGAAGCACTATTCCCTTTACCACAGATTAATACTCTTTGCATATCCAAGACAAAAAAATGAATAACGAATTCCCATTTGCGAAAATAATCGCTGAAAAATTTAAGGGAATAACAAGCAATATCTCGAAAATGGTTCACTCAACAACAAAAATGTATATGACGTAATTGTGTATTTTAACGCGATCTACATCTTTTATGTAGTAAATTTTGTCTATCTCGTATGGTAAACCAGTTTACCAAAAGTCGTTCACAATGAAGAATATTTTTGGAGACATTCCCAGAAAATTCAAGATATACATTTTATTTGTCATGAAAATATCCTAAACATATGATATTTTAATCAAAGTCTTTAGAGCCATTTTTGAGAAAATTAAAATTTTCGAAAAATGTTCCATGTAAAGGGTACTCTGGGATGGGGATTTTCTTGAAAACCTTCGTGTCGCATCTCTGGAATATACTGAACCTAAATACCAAGTTCGGTGTTTATCCGACTGTTCGTTTCTGAGTTATGCTGTTAACAGACACACACACACACGGACATGTTTCCAAAAATGCGTTTTTTGGATTCAGGGGGTCTCAAAACATGTATTACCGGTGAAATCTCGGTATCGAATTTTTGGGTGGAATGCAATATTTTCCCTACTTACTATACGTAGTAGAGAAAGTAATTACTGGCTCACTCCGACCAAGGATGCTCCCATTGCCAAAGTGTACTGTGCAGCATTTCGAGAACTTAGAGGACTGTCGGGGCGAGGTAGGAAGTCAGACCTTCCGCCGACGTTTCATAAGCTTTAGTGTGAGTATCAGGGGATTCTTTTATCCGTTATTTGGTATAGTCAGTACTGTACGAAATTGGAATTACAACGGATAAAGCGGACAATTCACTATAAAAACCATCTACATCACTGCGCAATAATTTCATAAAGTACGGGAGGAAACAAATAAAATTAATTGTTTCGTAACTGAAGTTTAAAAAGTTAACCGTGTAACGTCGGGTAAGCCAACTAGTCCCTTTATAACATGTATTCAATAGGACTACTTCCGAACTTTACTGCCCAGGATACGAAGCATGTTCCCATAAAAATAGTTATAAGAGTTCAGATTTTCATCTATTTTACGATGCTTCCCATTGGTAGCATCGTAGCTAACACATCTAATTGTACTTAGTTGTTCAGCAATCGTGTCATTTCGAGCGATTTTTATCCTGGTTGGTTTGGATCCCATAAAAGCCATAGTTCCGTTTTGTGAGTGGAAATAATCCTATTCAAGCAACTGATTTAAAATTACTGTCTGAAAACCATTTTAATTTTTCCTAATAATTACTTGATTGTAATGGATATAGTGTGTACCTAATAACAGAGTGTTCTAGAGTTCGAATTTGAAGTGAGTTGAGTTTTCTGGATAATAAGAAACGCGCAGTAAAACCTATATCCCAGAATTATCAACAAACACCACCGCTGAGGTTTCCTCAGTCCTCATAACTGGGATGGTAACCTAAATTTAGGCCTGGAACTTTCCTTTGTCATTCCATGTATCATCAGTGGTGCCGTATGAAGTTAGAGCGGGCGTTGAACACTATTCCATCAAGCATTCCGGAATAGGTGAACCAACTCGCACCACAAGGAATTGATATCATACTCGGTATTTAAATGTCCCTGCTAAATGCATTAATGTGACACGTGAGGCATGCTGGAGTATAACAGTATTCTGTTGGTATAGATGCCTGTTTAAACCGATTAAACTACACACAACGTTTCGTTAACACGTTAGTTTATCTTTAATACAGGGTGATTTATGAATAACTGACACATTTCTTTCTTTAATTATTATTATTATGTTCGAAGATCACTCAATGCCTCAATTTTAGCACGAAATTAAGCAGAATGTTCTGGAGTTTCGATTGCCTGTCACTAGATGCGCAGATGTTCATGTTGTACTCGTAATTGTTAGTTTTATGTCGGAAACTGTTTTTGAGATTTTATGCTAATCAACGTGAAAATGGAGTACGCATTAAATTAACGACTCTTCCTTGTAAATCAATACTGGATTACGAATTCAATTACAGCTACTCAAAGGGCATATTAGAGCGAATTTTGTGTTCGGAATCCTCCCAAAGAAACAGAATACTGGGACTGGTAAACAAATTGGAAATAACTGGATCTCTGGTGAGTGAAAAGGGCAAAACTCGTTCATCTAGGCTTCCCACGGTTGTTGATGTAAGAACATGACTGGATAGGTTTGTCGCAGTAGACATGGTACAGCTACTCAATGTGTCATAGAGCTGTGGAAAGTCCAGGCCTAAAGCCGTATAGGATTGTGGTTGTCCATCAATTACAGGGACCAGATAAGGATAGACGACTGAATTATTGTCGTTGGTTTCATTGTGCAAAATCCTCCCATATTGTCCATTACATGGTTCACAGATGAAGCATGGTTCCATTTATCCGGTATGTGAACTCAAATAGCTCACGCTATTGGGTCAGTGAAAATTCACATGTTATTCATGAAGAACCTATACACCCGGTTAAAATCGGAGTTTGGTGCGCAATATCCGCATAGAGAATAGTGGGATGAACTTTTTTTGAAAACAATGTGAACACTGCAGAGTACTGACGGATTTTCATGAGTTTGCTGAGTAACTAGACGGTGTAGAGCTGAGTCAAGGATATTTTCAGCAGGACGGCGCTACATGCCGTACATCACATGAATCCATAACACTAATTGCAAGTTTCTTTGACGATCGGATAATTTCCAAGAACCTGTGGCCACCGAGATCTCCGGATGTGACATTGCTGGACTTCTTCCTATGGGGTTACTTAAAAGACAGGGTTTATGCCACACGTCCCCAGATATTGGACGATCTGAAACACAACATTACACAGGAGATTCAAGCTATTGACAACAATGTCCTCCAACGAGTGACCAGTAACATGGAATGATGTGTTGAGTTGTGCCCTATGCAGGATGGAGGAAATCTTCAACATATGCTATAGAGGTAAATAATCTCCCAGAATTCCTCTGCATTTCAGGTATAATAAGTTGTTGCTAGCATAACTCGTTTTGAAACAATTAAAGAAATAAACGTGTCAGTTCTTCATAAATCACCCTCTGTAATATTACATAAAGAATAGGGGCAGGACTCGTGGCAGAGGATGTTCCTAAGGAAACACCTCAACACGTCGCGTACCTCACACTCCGTCAGAAGTAAGCTTTTCGTGGCTCAATTGCTTCTGATATAGACCCTTCAAAGAAATTGAAAGCAATATTTGTAAAACCACTAAGGGGGTATATGATAATAAATTAAGTTGATTAGAATTAATTCTTCTATCACCAAGGAACACATGTTACACTCAGTGGTACGGGGATATATAAATTAATAGCCACCGATATATAAGGATTTTAAAATTATGTTGTATCTTCTAATTCGTGCTCCTTTCCTAATTATATAATTCTGCAAAGCAATAAATAAAACATTACAAAATATACATTCACGGCCCACGGCCACAAACTTTCTCATAAGAACTGTACCATAATACGCTTAAAAGTTTAAGGATAGGGTTATGCTAAAATAGTCGTGTTTAGTTATTGTACAGATTTTAGTGTGTTTACAAGTTGGATACAACAAAACATATATGTAGTAAAAGGTTACAAGAGGGTTTTATTAATTTCCTGCGGCTGAGTTCAAACTAAATACATTCGTCAATAAAGCTACACTTTGTAAGCAAGTCTTTTTTTTCTGAAGTGCTTTAAATCGATTTTGAAAAACGATATCCGAACAGGAGATGAATGAAATATGTGAAATGTGGAATCGTGCTCAAATGGGCCTGGATCGAATGAGGCGATATTTAGCAGATATCTCTTTTAAGACAACGACAAAAAAAACCTCGGGCTTTCCGCGTAGCTCAGTCGGTAGCGTACCTACCTGCGATGGCTTTCGATTCCCGGCTGGAGGCGGAAATTTTTCTCTAGCCAATATTATTCTCCATCCTCTGGAGTATGGAGTCTGGAAGTGTGAATGAGTGTATGTGATCAAATGATTAAAAATCCCCCAAAAGTGCCAGAAGCCCAACGAGAAGAGAAAACGAGTTAGCACCATTGCCAATAGGCAATAAGTTCCAAAGGAAAGGCCACCGATAAGACCAAAGGCGGGGCATAAATGGAACTAAAAAAAATATTGAATAAAATCTTTTCCCAATTGTAGTTCGATCTCTCCCGATACTACCACCACATCAAAAGGTAGACACAACTATTGTACAATATACTCTGATTTCATAGTTTATTACTCTTTTGTGCACTGCATTACGTTGATATGATGCATAGAAAAAGAAACCTGTAAAGAGGTTAATTTAAAATATGTAATTTTGGTAACAGATCACTTTCAAACCACTCATATGTCGAAAGATATTATTTATATTAATAATAATAATAATAATAATAATAATAATAATAATAATAATTTTAAAAACTTCTTTCTTTACTTCGTTTATTGCTCATCTGAAGGAGGTATCGGGGGTATTTTATTCCATCCAAGAATTTTATATTAAAGCTGTATCGAAAATGAACGTTTTGAGATTCCCTGAATAAAAAGCAAAGAAGAAGCTTTCCTAGAACGCAAAAACGAAAAGCAGAATAAATCCTCTCCTTTAAATGTAACATATTTCAAACATAGGAAGAATATTTTCACTCCCGCTTCAAACTATCCTCTTCATGGGAAATTTTTATATATATTATTTCTCAAAAACGGTACTAATGATGTTGATTAAAACATTTTCTTAGAAATCTTGCCTTGGCAAATAAAATCTTGAATTTTTTTGTTTGATAATACTGTTCACACTTTGCGTGAAATACTGTTTTTTCTCACTGAACTTAAAGTTCGGAAACATATGGGATAGACTAACAATTATAATAGAATAAAATACAGAGCTCCTTAAAATATAACCTTTGTTTGGCATTTATGTTAGCCATTTCCAAAGTATTCACGGTTGTTCATTTACATATTCGTATACATTGAGCAACAAAATTTAAGTTCCGACTGTCTAATGGTCGAGTGATAGGCATTCTAGCTTCTCATCAAGGAGATCGCGGGTTCCATTCCTGGCTGAGGCGTGGGAATCTTTTCTTTAATTATAACCATTCCTTATGCTCCTCAGATTCTGGAAGTATGAATATGGGACTGAATGTGAGTGTTTTACACTGTTAATATATACAATTCCAAAGATAACTCACAATTCAACGAGATACTAAAACCAAAAGTTGTTTCTCAAGTCAAAGCCATAAGTTTAAAGGAGAGTAGACAAATGAAGCAATAAAAATAATTCAAATATCGTTCTTGTGCTTCTTTAAGATCATGAAAGCAGTAGGCATCGGCGAACTGCTTTTAAGACATCTCACTGTTGACCTATCCTCCTATGTGCTGCAACTTAATGTGTATGTAAACCATTTCTGCGAATATTCATCATAACTAACTAGAACTAGGAAAATGGGTATTTTATGAAGAGTTTGGGAAATAAATAAGAAAATACGGTATGGCGTTTAGGCTAAAAAGTCGTGTGATTTTAACACAATAACGTTTGTTTCGCTAATTTTTACTTGGTGACAGTTTTAACAATCAATACGTTTAATTCAGAAGCTCCAGTCTGCTCGATGAGGCTTAGGGCAGTCACTTTATCCTTGATGTTATAGTCTGTCTGTTTACGTCAGAATTGTTGTTTCAGCGAACACAGTTTAGTTATGCAAGCACGGTAGCATCTGAGAACCCCGTTCTGGCCAATTCTGATATAAAAGTGTGTGTGTGTGTGTGTGTGTGTGTGTGTGTTTGAAAATCGATCCGCAGTAGGGGAAGAACCCCTGATTCACGCGGGAGGGTTACATTAATTAAATAGCACCCCATTCATGGCTCCTGCGCGGAGCATGTGCGGGGTAATGTGCCACTCGAAGTTCCCCATTTCAGGAACTCTTCAAGTAGTCCTGAACCAGGGTTAATGAGAAGTTCCACCATTTAGGAAGAGAAAAACAGCCCCTTCACAAACCACTTCTTGGCCATCGAAATGTCTGACCTTATATGAGTTCCTGTACAATGTAAACAGAGGGAGAAACGAGAATCTGCTCTCCACCAGACGAGCGCTTGCTAGTTATTCTATACGCTAAAAGAGATTAGCGAATATTTATACCAACGGTTTCCAGTCTGATAATTATCGATTCTGATGTAATATCCAATATCAAGACCATTCGTTTGTCTTAAGATTGGAATGTGTGCACCCCTAAGGGATAATGACTTGCCATCTCTGCAGTTTCAGAAAAGAAGCAGCGAAAGACAGAAGAAAGAGAGAAATAGGAAAAAAATCTGATGTGGCTACTCGCAAGGCTTTGACTACCCATTACAAAATTCATATAACGCGTCATTTATTTGTTTATGATCTCATGATATGGAGATATTAAAAGACACAGCTTTTTCTGAGAAAATGTAGAGTAGTTTCTGTAATTTAAGTTAACAAGAAGTCTTAAGCAGTTTTAATAATAGCCAAAATTTGCATCAAAGATATATATATATATATATATATATATATATATATTTTCAGTATTACAACAACGTATTAAAACGAATATAAAATGGCATTTTGGGCACATTCTTTCGCATTCTAATTTTACTAAACTATATCATGTACTTTCCCTTAACTGACATATGCTGTGATATATTTGAGTAAAACAAGTGTTTACAAAGTACCTATATGAAAGAATAGCACTTAAACCGATATATTTTCTTCCTCTTAAAATCCACTGTTACGTCCACTTAAAGGCACGGATGCAACAAAAGCTACCTATGTACTGTTTGCATAATGCATTTTTGATACTCCTAAGGAAAAAAACGTGATGGCGGTATAAGATGGAGAAAGAATTCCGCACATCATATTCGTCCAAGTGAAATGACAATCCACGAAGAAGACATATGATGTTTGTTGGTGCCATCAACGTCAACAAAATTGTGTATACCTTGGAAGAGAAATGTGTCGAAACTTTTTGATTCGTGGATGCCAAAAAGTTTGGGTCAATAACAACCACTCGTCGCTCTTCTTGTTTTCTTTCTGTCTCTCTAAAATCCCAGAGTGGAATATGGCAACACTCTTGAGTCATGCTTTGACGATTTAGCTTCCCGTAAGGGCGTCCTAAGTGGACTCGCACAGTACACTTCTCTCTCTTTTTTGTTCTCCCTCTCTCTCTCTCCCCCTTGCCTTTTCACAGTGAAATTACCGCTATTTCCTCTTCCCACACACATATACTCGTTCAAATCGAATATCTGGTTCCTGTGTGGATTTAGACTTTAAGTAAACTTGAGGTGTCTTTACTGAATGATCTTCGTCAGATTCAAACGAAATGGTTCAACTCTGAGGGTAAAAAAGAGGTATAGAAAGGACAGAGAAATGAGAGAGCATTGGCAATGTTCCACGGGCATAAGAGAACTTCACCCCCTCCGGGTTCTGATTGGTTGCCTGTCAGAAGGAAGGGGTTTCGCCGATCCAGAATCACTCTGACGATCGGCCATCAGAAGGGTTGGGGGTGGCAGAGTTAAAGTAAAGAGAAATTTTGGCAGGCTGCCTAGGATGGAGAGGGGTAGAGAAGGGGGCATTACCGTTTCACAAGTACAGACCCTCCCCCTCCCAGTTTCCTAACGCCCGCAAATTAGCGATCGAGAACGCAGAAGGGGTTTTATGGGAAAGCAGTTAAATTTATCGTCTGTCGGAAGACACAGCGCCGGGCAATCGCATGGGTTTATGAATTAAGTGCGGGTACGATTCAATAGGGGTGGGGGTAGTTCTGGTGACTCGAAGTCTGGATACTGCGGCTCCTGATGCTCCTCAAACACACATTTACAGACTGCCTGAATTACAGCATTGATTTGTCCAAATATGTGGTTCTTACAGTGAAATATATTTTTTCCACACAGCGCCAAAATCAGTCACTTCACAGGTATTAAAACCGACCTCCAAAAGTCATACATTCAATGTGACAAACAAATAATTAGAACGATATAGAAACATGCAAAAGGTGTTCGAAACTGATACAACAAAGAAGTAAGTATTAAATATTTCAGACGTTAAACATGAAAATACAAGCATAGCATATATTGTTGCACTAAAATATGTAAACCATGTTAAAACACCAATAATGAGAGAAAAGGACAGGAAAACTATGAAAAGCATTGAAAGCATGTATTCATTTTGAAACATTACCTAAACATTATTTACTTACATATACTAACCTCTATCTGTAGAAGTTATTTTGTGAAAGATAAAATTGAAGATGACTCGAGGATGGTCAATTTCTCCCATCTTAAGAAAACATGTGCGAAATGCCAGCACAACTAACTCCTACAGGAATAAGACGTGGCGAAACCGCAAAGTCAGGAAGAAATTAACACTGGTTCTAGGTATAAGGTTACAACCCTCTTTGTCCACTTACATATTTCCAATAAACCTAAAAAGGCATATTATTTATCTGTTTCCTGTCGTGATCACCGCCTCTCCTTGACTCCTTCGAAAATGGAACAACTCCTACGCCTGAAAATTCTTTATTTTAACAGACTTAACACATGGGATTTGCAGGGATGTTATAATACGTTATGAAATATTAATTTAGTTCTATGTCTCATTTAAAACGTGCAACAACATTATGAAAATCCAAGCGTACAACAGTCTACCTGGGACACACATGTCCACTTCAGCGCTTTATTGGTTTACAATTTCACAGGTTTGCAGCAAAATATCTGTAGTGTAAGATGAGTCTCTTAGACTTGTGATATGGTATCAGCCTTTCATTAATGGATTCTTATCCCGCTGATTAGAAATAGTTAAGCTGAATTTTCGGAGCAGCAATTTACTCGCAGGAAACAGCAGATCAAAACATGACAGATAAATCTACAGACAACGGTACAGCAACGGTTGGCTGCTTGCAATATTCTTCAGCAATATTTATACAATATATAAATTTATTAACAGTTTTTGTCTTATTAGCATGAGTGGTATACAAATAAGTCTATAGGTAGAACGTGAACCTCATCAATTTGATTACTATACAGCCGTTCTAAGAACAAATGCTATCTTTACTCCATATAAAGTAATACGCATGAAGTAAATGCGTATTGATTATTCTCCTAGCAAGGCTAATTTGCATTTTTTTGGCTATCATACATCTTTTAAGAATAAAAGAGGACAAGACCCTACTGGCATATAACTTTCCTGATCGTGAACAACAAAGGAAATGTGCAGCAATAGACACGCCATAGAATATAACACCAGAGTTTCCGGTTGAATAACTCCTCTGCTCGTTGTTTAATCTTTTGCAACTATAAGTTTCACTTAAATGAGAAAGAGGGAGGAAGAGAGGGAGGAGGTTCATGGCTGCAACTTCCTTCAGCGCGAATAATTACTGATTAGCAGTTCTGATGCATTCTCTTCGATTTTAATTTGATCATTAAGTCATGGAACTGCACACGTCTGCAACTTCAGATTTCCTTTATACTTCTCTGGACATACAGTTATGAGAGGACTGCCACAATCTTAACATTTTCAGACTATCTCTTGTTTCATTCCTTAACTTTTAAAATGTTATTTACATTGCTCAGAAAAATATTAAACTAAACAAAATTCAAGAAGTGATAAGGGTAAAGCTTGACTCGTGATGTTTTTGACGATCATCAATCTGGAAGCAGTTCAGTGCACTACAAAGGAACGGTTGTCTAGAAATGGAATGTCCGCTAGTTTCCTGCCTACTGTTTGTTTTCCTCCCCTCTCACTGCTCACCCTTCGTAATCCCCCACATGAATCACGAGTTACGATTTATCCCCCATTCACGATAGGTTATGTTGTTACCACATGATGACTGCAGTATGGCATTCGGGCGAAAACACCATATTGCTGTTATGTCAGGATCTACTCTGGCAATATTTCCTCCAAACACAAAGATGCCAGAGCCTGTAACATATTATTGAACCCAGAAATGTGCATCAAAGCGTGGGGCTGAGATTTCTGAGCTTGTAACGAAACCTCAGTAATCTTAAACTGCAGCCTGTGAGTATTACATATATTAAGTAGGTGCATGCCTGCAGATATAGAAATACTATCAACTTTGTGAACAACGAGCCGTTGGTGGATTGAAATTCCAATAAAAATAAGGCGAGAACACCCAATTAATAGTTACACAGAATATGTAGGTTTTATGTTATTTTATTCAATATTGGAATCTAAGGTGAAAATATGGTGAAGACATATCGTTCATTAGACACCAAAATGATCGTTCCTGTTTTATTCCGAATTTCAATGCTTGGAGAATTAGATAGAATTAAACGAAAATTTCTATAGTAAACCCTTCTTTACGCAACAATTAAAATTCATAACAAACTCAAGTGTGACGTAGCATAAAACAAATACTGATTCTCTACCTGCACTTTTATAATTCTGTGAACTGTTTGATATTGCAATTTAAATATTAGGTTTACTTATTTATGGAACATTCAGTGTAGATAATTGTAACTGAAGCCTAAAATTATAATTTCCGTAGTTTTCAGTTTGAAAATAAGTAAATTTCGATAAAATACGGAAAATGGTATTAGGTACCTAGAAAGCCACCTGTCTTGGGTTCGATTGTTAACATCTCAGTCGCAAGGAAATAGATAACGCATTATCAGTTGTTTTATATTATCGCCGCTCTCATTATCGGTACCCCAATTCTTCACCCCTAAACCTGTCTTTCTTGTGAAGGGTAGTTTGTTACAACGAATCATTCTACCCTCAGAGCAAGAAGACGGATCGGGCAGTAAGAAATACAAGGGGAAAAAGTTGCAACGTACCTAGTCTGTTTCCACGTAAGAAGATACATTGTAAACGCGAGCAGTGACTGGCTAGGCCAAGAACTTCATAAGTGGAACATTGTGTACCTATAGTTTTTTCCAATTAACCGGCCACTTAAACAGTGCCATGCTTTATGTTAACCTCGTGCGCAGTGATAATGAGTACAGTGATTTAGTTAAAGGTATTTGTAAATGTGAGAGTTGCGTGTTTTTTCCCGACTAAAGGATTTATTGAAAAATTGTGCGTCCTACAACAGATGGCTACTGTGCACAAAGTTTTCCAAGATGCAAAGTATTAAAAACAAATGCAGGCATACATAGTGATATATACCGAAACAGATTAAATATATAAATAACACACATACTTACACACACATATATATATGTGTTATATATAACATTGTTATATACAGAAGTGATATAAAAGTGTTCGTTATAGAAACCCAGGATACATAGAAATTCAGGAGTAAAAGGTAAGATTAACAATAATGGTAGTTTATGAATGCACTCGGGTATTATGAAGAACTCACCCAAAACACACACACACACACACACACAAACACACTTACACTTTTCTGAAAATAAATGAACACTCGCAATTTTAAAAAGATAAATAAATGAAGGCCCTGGTATTATATACTCTTTGCATAACCTCACAAGAGACAAAAGAACGGCCATATCATTTGAGAGGAGTATTGCTTAATATATTGAAAATTTAAATGAACAAGAGGAGATAGATCGAATATGTCTAAAGCTACACAAAATAGGTATTTTTACGAATTATTTTTATTTATAGTAGGTTTCTGTCTACTCTCAAGTTTCCCAACTATACTAGGTAGCCCATGTGCGCCAGCAGCTGTTGAATTAAATTTTCGCCGTGCAGACCATGTTGTTTCATTTTCGGCGAAAATGTTGCCGAATTTAAATGTGAAATGAGGACTCATTTTCTCTGACAGTCTCATTTATGTTTAACCTTCAATTCTCATCTGTATGATTGGATATCAGGGTTCCAGCTGGCGCTAACGAACCACTTGGATAACATTCTGTAAGAATGCAATGGGTTGAAGCGGGCGTGGTGCGAGCGCAATGTCAATTATTTTTACTTTCTCTACTACGTATAGTAAGTAGGGGAAGTATTGCATTCCACCCAAAAATTCGATACCGAGATTTCACCGGAAATACATGTTTTGAGACCTCCTGAATCCAAAAAAAGCATTTTTGGAAACATGTCCGTGTGTGTGTCTGTCTGTCTGTGTGTGTGTGTGTGTGTGTGTGTCTGTGTGTGTGTGTCTGTGTGTCTGTGAACAGCATAACTCCAAAACGAACAGTCGGATAAACACCAAACTTGGTATTTAGGTTCAGTATCTTCCAGAGATGCGACACGAAGGTTTTCAAGAAAATTCCCCCACCCCAGACTACCCTTTACATGGAACGTTTTTCGAAAACTTTAATTTTCTCAAAAATGGCTCTAACGATTTTGATGAAAATATCATATGTTTAAGATAATGTCATGAGAAATGAAATGTATATCTCGAATTTTCTGGGAATGTCTCCAAAAGTATTCTTCATTGTGAACGACTTTTGCATAACTGGTAAACCATAAGAGATAGACAAAATTTTACTACACAAAAAATGTAGATCGCGTTAAAATACAAACTTATGTCATATACATTTCTTTTGTTGAGTGAACCGTTTTCGAGATATTGCTTGTTATTTCCTTAAATTTTCCAATACTTATACTTTTCTCAAATTCGTTATTCATTTTTTTATGTCCTGGACATGCAAAGAGAATGGAATGCGCCACATAGCAACCAGCATTAAAATATTTGACTATCGCTTGAAACCTACCATATTCCCCTTGCATCTTTCAAGAAAATTACCAATAAGATTGACATCTCGATATCTCGATTAACATGAAGCATATGGAGAATAGGCGTTTGTAAAAATAGTTTGTACAAGAGTAGAGAAAGTTATGTGAGTGTAACACATCAGATTGTTTTTATTTCTCTGATTTTCAGCAATAATGACATTCAAATTTGGCTCCCTTGCATAGAACGAGGCTTGTTATAGGTAGTAGCAAGACTTCTTTGTCTACAGATTCTCTGTACCTGTTTTGTTTACTACAAAATATAAAACTATAATAGTGATTTCCAGTGTGTTTTAGGAGTGTTATTGTTGTTAGTGTTGGAACAGTTGATTATCGACTCTAAAACACTAAGGGAAACAAGAGACAACGCATTTTGTGTGGAAATCAGTATATGAAAGAGGTTTAGAAGGCTAGACCTCCTAACAGTGTAAATATAGACATTTCATCAGGTGCTTCTCATTCCAAACTTAGAACACATAGTGAGATTTGCAGTGCTGTAAATTCTAATGGCAATTTCAATGTTATTTTCGAAGTAGACTGTCTTCAAAATTTAATTAATATATTAGCATGCCCTAATTGTTCAAACAGCACATAAATGAAAATAATAATGAAAGTAAGGGTTTGTTATTTAAAACATGTGGCTCTAAAATTGATCAATTTGATGAATGCTGCCCTGCATATCAGTTGTGGCAACAGAGCTGAATTGGAACTTGGGAAGGATGAAGATTGTTCCTGAAAAATTAGCTGTATTAGGAGTATTGGAAGTAGGCGTGGTACACCTACATCACGGTAAAATCAGGAGCACACCACAACAAAAACAGCGTAGAAGGTACCTTAGAAAAGAAAAAAGCAGAAAGAGAATAAAAGTGTTCAAAAAGAGGGTCTAACATATGGTGCAGGGGAGTTTTGTAAAGTTATAGCTATAAACAATGTATTATAAACATTATTGCCACAATTTTTTCACTGGAGTCAAAAACAATATGTAGTAAAACTAGTGCTAGGAACTTAATTTATCTGCAAATTAAAAAGCATTAAATAAATAATGTTTTAAGTAAAATGACCAACATTTATTTGAAAGTTTGCAACTTGGAGGAAAATGTAATTTTTTTAAATTTATTTATTTTAAATCGCTTTAACTCGCAAAGGCCTATTCGTGACTCTTACATTAATACAGTGGTGGTTGAACATTAATAGACTTCTGGGAACATACATAATATCATTTGTTAATAAACAGATAAGTTTTTATGATGTGATCAATACAGTTAAAGAGCAGGTAATTATATTACAATGGTTTTAAATTACATTACACAGTGTAATATATTTCTTGTGTTTATTATTAACATTTTTAAAACAAATTGTACGTGCTATAAAAATTAAACTGTTTTGCTCCAGGACAATATACTCTTAGTGCTGGTCAGTTTAGTGAAAAAATAATTTAATAAAGTAAATTTTTTTCTGCTAGAGTTTTTAAAAAAATTGCATATTTTGACTATAATATATTATTTGGTAAATACAGAAACTTGATTTAAAAAATCTGATTGCAGAATTTTCGTTATCTAATAGTAATTGAGGTAGGAAAAGAATTCGAAAGGTTTGGTTAGAAACTGTGGATCTCTTGTGAAAACCTTAAATATTTACTTTGCTACTAATATAGATTTTTGCTTTTGGCTTATACTGCGCAAAGACAGGCAAACAGAGAGGGAAACACTCATACAATACGCATGCGGATTTTTCTCTTGAAATTCTTATTTGAGTTCAGGGAACCTCAACACGTGTATGTCCGATGTAATGTCGATATCTAAATTTTGCACGGAAAGCATTTCTTCCTCTACCTAGCGTAGGAAAGCGGTAGCGATAGTAAAATTAAGCTGCTGATAGAAAAGTAATTCTGGAGCGAAAATGGTGAGAACGTCAGTTGTGGAAAAACCACTGGGATAAGGGGTGGTGTACTGTAAATGTAAATGTTATGTCGCACACACTGACGAGTTTTCCACACCTGTAACCTCCAAATCTGCAATGTACGTTGTTAAAACAAAAGCTGAACTTTTCATAGCCGATAATGTGCAATGGAAAATCGGAAAATTGTGTTGCAATCATTTTCACCCCACCAAAGTCGTTATCCTCTTTGGAGCTGATCCAGGATTTGCCAGAGTTTTTTGGGAATTTTAACTGGGTGCTTAGGCACAATAAAAAAGGGGGCAGGTGTGTAGCAATCCGAAATGATTTCTCGTGTGTTGCAGTTGTCAACCACAGTTTCCAGGCAATGCAGTGATTCCGACCACTTGGGGATGTACCACTTGCAGTATTTAATAGTATAGCGGTTAGCGCACAGTTTTCCGCAGGGGCACCTACCGCATACACACACTGCCGGGTCCCTTTTTTTTGGCAAGGATCCCACGGGTTGTCACGGCCACCTAACTCCATCCCGCAACTAAATGTTGCGTTGGATGGCTCCATAATGTGGCCTTCCACTATTGCAGCATGTCAACTTTTACACATTCCGTAGAAATAAACAACAACCGCATATCCGCAAGATGTGCCTTCAAATGTGTATAGATTGGGTGCGTATAACACAGTTCTATGAGTGTTGAGAAATACGTACAAGCTTTTCGGTGTGAAGTTTCAGGCCTGTCGCCTAGTAACCCAGAAAGGCGGCTTCGGAACTCCTTTGATCCGAGGAGGAACTTACTCAATCACTGAAATTGCTAATTTTTACCACCTAGTAGATATTCCACTCAAATACCCGATCAGAAAATTTGCGGTAAATACAAGTTTTGCTGCCCCTTAACACCAGAAAAAGCAGGTTTATACAAATATTCCTCTTGTGTGTACGTATATGTGTATGTGTGTGTCTGAACATCAGAACTCAGAAGCAAAACGTTGGATAAATACCAAACTACACCCATCTCAAACCTCACTTTATAAGAGAAAAGCTTCAGTATTTTTTTATCTTCTCAATAATGTTTATTAACAATTTTGGTTAAAATCCCATATATTTAAAATATTTACATGACTAACAAAATGCTTATCTTGAATTTTCTTGGAATAGACATAACGAACTCATTCGGAAGGAATTCTGTATAACTTTATATAATGGGGGAACCATAAGAGATAGATAAAGAAAGTTACTATGCAAAGATCTAAATGTTTTGAATAAAAACACAATCTATTTCAAATTAATTTTTGATTCCTGTTTTAGCAGTTCGAATATTTCTATACTTTTTCGTTTCTTGAAGTGCTGTCGCTATTCAGTTGTCTCTTGCGATTCCGTGGAAACAGTATGAAACGTCAAGGCTAGAATGTAGCATCCGGCTTTAAACATCTGGCATCGATTCGTTTTCCTGCACCCTTTGCAGCTACAACGAAATGAATAACGAAGTTAATTTCTACAAAGGTTTATTTCAATTAACATGAAGTAGATAGAAAAATAAGCCTTCGTAAGCATAGCTTGCAGAAACTAACCATAAATAAGTGTTGGTGGGTACAGAAAATCATGGTTGTAACGCATTGGTTTCTTAAAAATCTGAACCAATTTAGCTGAAAGTGTTATCACTGGTTTGTTTCACGTAATTACGGTAGAAAATTAATTTTCGAAAATTCGTGTACCTAATTTTCACTCAATATTATTTTCAAAAAATGAAAATCAAGTCTCATGATAAATGCCCCACGTGATGAAAAGTTGAGCAATTTAATCTCTTGAATTTTGCACGTTATCCTTGAATATGGTCCTTTACAATAGCAATTTCATCATCCTTATATATTCTATTATGCACTTTATTTATATGGAAATTACATTTAGATGAGGCCTCTAAAATACAGCAAAAAATCTTTTATGTTAAATCCACATGATTTGCTCTCTCATTATTGCTTTCTTTTATATATTTTATAAGAATTATTGTTATAAAAGTATACTTTCCTATGTGCTGCATGATAAACGAGATTTGCAGAAATGGTTTCATTAACATTTCATGGTACGTACAAGTGGGATACAGTTGCTGGCTTTAAAATCCCATAATCTTTACAAACCACCACGAGAAGCAAACCAATAACAAATATATGAATAGTTAATTTCACACAAAAATATACCTAAAAATTGTTTTAACGAGATAAAACTTATTTTTAAGGAGATATCCCTTTTTTCGTTTAGTAATCTCCTTTACTTTACTACCTAAATACAACTATTACAAAATTCATTTAGAATGAGGAGAACTTCACAGAATTTACTTAGAAAATTCAAAGCATACACTTCAGTACTCATGCAGGTAACTTGATCATATGATATTTTAATCAAAATCCTTAGAATAATTTCTGAAAAAATTAAAAAAAGAATGGAACATTTTACATGTAAAGGATTGCTTGGAGTGGGGAAATTTATTAGGAAATCTTCGTGTCCCATCCTTGGAAAATGCTGAACTTAGATTGTTTAGTATTAATCCAACTTCTCGTTTTTTTCGCGTTATGCATTCTTAAACACGCACACACACATACACACAAATCTTTAATAACATTTTGGTGTGTTCAGTGGACATCAAAACGTGTATTTCTGGTGAAATTGTAATATTACATTTTTGGGTGGGATACAATGCCTTTCTCTAGGTAAGTAGTAAAGTAAGTAAAAAGATAGAACGAAAAAGAAGAAAAGAATAAAATATGAAAAGCATTTCATGCATTGCTTTATATACCTCAAGCATTACATATTTATTTAAAGTGAAACTAAGAAACATCATACAGGTATTAAGATCCAAATAGTATTTAAATATTTCCTTAAAGAGGCCAAAGTAATGGTTCACCAAGGAGAATACCCAGTGAGAACAAGAATATGCATTGGAAATAATATCCTGAAACAAATTATGAATTTTAATTACTTGGGTTGTGACATAAGTTTCGATGTGGATAGGAATATAGATAATAAGATAAATAAATTTCAACAAATATGTGGAACAATAACAAGAACTCTACAAAATAAAACAAGGAAAGAAACAAAGCTGAAGTTCTACAAGACCATGGCAGTCCCGGTGATCATGTATGGCAGCGAATCTTGGATAATAAAAGAAAAATACAAAAGTAAAATTCAATCGGCGGAAATGAGATTTTTACGGAGAACTAAAGGATGCACTAGATTAGACTTAATAAGAAATGAAACAAGTAGAGAAGAACTGAATATTTATAAATTATATGATAAAATTGAAGAAAATAAACATTATTGGAAAGAGCACATGAACCGCAAGAAAGAATACCAGTATTAATTAGTAAATATAAACCGCTAGGAAAAAGAGACATCGGACGCTCAAGAAAGAGATGGGAATAAAAAAAGAATGCGCCGACGAATCAGGTGTAATACCTAATCCTCGAAGTGAAGAAGAAGAACATCATTAAGATCCATCAATTAGATATTTTTGTTAAATATTATTGCAATTCGAATCAAAGCAAGTTATTCTTACAAGGGGGAAATGTTCTTTGCTAGTCTGTTCCAATACGTATTAGGTAATAAACAGCATTTTAAACAAAATAAACCGGCATTAATGGTTAGATCACAACCAGTTCAACCACTTTTGTATCCAAAATCTAATTTTGACCTTACTGCTACTGAGGACATTGCACTGACTATATTTTGCATTCATTTGAACCTAAAGAATCTCTAAGATATTACACTCGTTACAACATCGACACTCGGCTCCATTCACGCAACTCGCAGTTCTGCATGAACATTGCCTGTAAAGAAAGTCTAATCTGCAATTTCAAAGATTTTATTTATATTAAGGGGGAATGAAAAAGTATTAATCTTAGAAATAGGCTAATCAAACAGAGAACGTGAAGTTTAAGGATAATATACCAAATGCTGGATATGTTCATTTTCTGACGCCACTAATACGTACGCTGCTACTCGCCCCAGTGTAAAAGAGGCTTCGAGTACACATACACACAGCTATTGCTGGGAAGGGTAAGCTGAATTTTCTGAATTCCACCTGCTTTACATGTGCAATCTTGCCACCCTACAACAACGATAACGTAGCGTTGCTAGAGCTCGTGCCCGGCATACCAGAACAACACCCGGGAGTCTCATATTCGATTCCCTCCTACGGAAGGTAATTTTCTCGGAAGGGGACATGCCCAGCGGTCTGTTTATCTGCGGCATTGTCTGCTACTCCACTCCACCAGGGGGTCCCATCAATTGTGCCCGCCGTGAAGCTGCGGTTACGTCCGCACAATGGGCCCCACAAAGCCCGTAAAACAAAGGACTTCGAGCATAGGCGTCGGAAATTGCACGTCAGAATTTTCTACAAACTTTTAGACACTCTAAATGTTGCTCATCAACACTTACAAGCTGTTTTTGATAATGCGTAGTTTATCTGCTGAGCATTCTTTTGCTTTTGGGGTCAAAGATGTATTTCCGAGAATTATGCAGCAAAGCAGTTCTCTCTGTATAAGCTTTAACATTCCAGTATTTTGGTGATGTTGCCACCTTTCATCAACGCCAGGGAATGTACTTCTGTGTGCGCGCGCAAATCTCAGCTTTCGCCGCAAGCTTACCTGGTCTGCTACATATTAACAGTGAGTTATTCATCCTACAAGAGTATCCTGTTTTTTCTTATAGATCACTTGTATTTTATTTTACATCGCTTTAACTCCTTGGTCATATCGCGACGGATCTGTTGGCGGATAACTCTTAGAACGATATGTGATGGACAGTTAGCCTTCTAGGTCTCATCCCTGTAACCACCCGCTGCGCCATGTGTTACAGATACCCTAGCGCATAGTTACCGAATTTTCTGCTCTCGTGCCGTGCAGACAGCATTAGGGTGCCGTCCAGTCCAACCGCCGCCCCCTTATAAAGGCGGAAAGTTAGCCTTCTAGGTCTCATCCCTGTAACCCCTGCGAACACATTACTGATTCTGTTTTAAAATGGGTGAGATTTTTCTGTTGTATTTATTTGACACCTTAAACTTCTAGGTCGCATAAGTGGCTCAAGCTTTTAGAAATAATTCCTGTTGTTTTTACTGACTTTCAATGAATTCTTAAACGTCCGAATAATATTGATATTCTGTCACGCTTTCCAGACTCTGTGGAGAATAGAAACTAATCTAGCTTGCAGAAAATTGCCACCCCCCAGCAGCGAATACAAATAGTAATCACGTAACTATTGTAGTTAAAGAAAAATCCCCCATGGAAATTGATGGGATGAGAACTCAGTACGAAAATGATTCGTCCGCAGAACCAAACCAATTTAGCTATCGTTTATGAAGCTTGCAATGCCTAAACTGCACTTGCCTTCATCCATCACTCCAATCAAGCAATGCTTTTTAGGCAGCTATGACTGTGAATATTTGTTAGTGACAGTACCGATAATTTACTCTCATACAAAGTTCATTGTTACATTTAAATGCCAAGTTACACGAATGCTACATTAAACGAGAAAAAGTACTGTATAAAACTAAAGACGAAGACATGCTTTTGTGTTCAGTAGTTGGAGTGTAGGGCTGTCTGGATAAGTGCATAGCCAATACGAATGTGTAGCTCCTGGAACTTGAACATTCTACCTATGATTGTTAAAATACTGTTACAGAGCGGGGTGGCTCAGGCGGCAACGTCTGTCGCCTGTAATCGGGAGTTTGTGGGTTCGATTCCCGCAGCCGACCGTCTTGATCCATAGATTTTTTTTCGGAAGTTTCTCCGGGTCGCTAGGCGAATGCTGGGAAATTTCGTTACATGCCCCGAATTTCCTGGCGTCCATTTCACTTACATTCTCATTTCACCTTTCATCTGCTTGTTGTTTCAGGTTGCAAGTGTCGGCGGGAGTCTCGGTGTTGCATGGCAGGGAAAACGGATGCTTTATGTAACCTTTATGTGTAAGCCTGCAGGGGAGGCGGGAAGCCGGTTGCACGCCATCCGGGGAGTTTAAATCTGTAAGAGGTAGGGATCCCGCCCTCTGCCCTGTCGTGCCTCCTGATTCGGCCGCCCTCTGTCTCCTCCCACCTCACTCCTCCCTCCCAGGAGCACCCATCAGAGGGATAGGCAAAAAAATCTTGTACGTCGAAATGCTATGTCCCCCTCCGTACTTACTCCTAAAATAGTGTTAGAGAACTTTTGTGCTCCTTAGAAAATTTACGTTTATCTCTGACAGTCTAGAGACTTCATATTCCAGTAACAGAGAACACTATATAACCAATTTCTTGAGTTGTAATTCTGCAGCGATTTTTCATCTTCAGAGCGTTTTATGGAGTAGGGTTTTAATACAAACGCTGATAATTAATAAACCTAATTATAAATAACAGCATAAAATAATGGCGAGAGTATTATTATTTATTTATTTATTTATTTTTGTTATACGAATATCATTGTAGTAAGTGATCATTTTCGTGCTGCACTTCGTTTATCTCTCATGGTTTTCCGGTCATAAACATTCCTTAAGAACGAAGGTGACTTACTATATTCAGAAAATTATAAACGTTAGTCAAATATCTCGAACTTCATAAGATATATTTGGATCCTCGCCTTACTTTCCTAAAGAATTCCAGAATTATACTTTATATGCCTATTTTATTTACTAATTTCAAATGTTTAATTTTATATATATTGATTCAATTTTAATGCATATTTTATATAATTAATAATATTAGATGTTATACTTTAAGTTGTAAAATATTGATGGCAAACATTTAATGGTGGAACAAATTTTTATTATAAGATTTTTTTAAATTTCTGTTAATTATTTTTTCAACCTGCTTTTCAACTGTTACTTTTCAATTGCAAAACCTTTATGATTTTAAGAATATGGAAAAGAATATCATAATTATGACTCAGGACTTGTTGAACTGAAAACTTTTGCGAATCCAAATTCAAAAAGTCTGTTATATCCGAGAAGAGCAGCTCTAAAGCTGGGACTAACCTATCAACTAACCTATCCAAATACTTATAAATGGTATTAATATGGCTGCCTGACTCATTGTTGAGTGGTAAAATACCTTTAATTTTTTATTGTGTTTCTAATACACCAAGAAACAATTTAGGTAAAGTCAAAAGAAAAGCAAAGGTGAAATGTTTATTATTTTGATTATCTTTTGTAACATTCTCACCTTAAAATAATATTAAACATTATTCCGAAAGTTTAATAATACACTAGTAAAATAAAACGTAAACTATATAGAACCGCATTATTGGCCCCTTGGGAATTTTGGGAAGGCGGTAAGTCATAGCTGATGCATCTTTTTAGTGACATTCACTAGAATTTGGATCTCAACTCCTCATAAGAGTTTCATACTGATAACAATTGTACATCACGATAGGCTGTAGCTGTAAATTGAATCACAGTTGAACAATTTAATGCCAAGGATGCGACTCGAACCACTAATCTTCGGAGGGCTGTGTCAATGTATGATAAGAACTATTTTATATGTAACACTGCTTACTTGAATAGTTTAATCATGAAAACGTGGCAGGCATTTCAAGGGAATGAAGCAGTAGACTATTCTGTTATCAACTTCCACAAAATATGTTACGTGAGGGGTACACGTGGACAAGGATGAAGCTTTGAGATTCATGGAACTTTTGGAGTGAAATACGACATACTTACGTAGTAATGAGTTTAGTTTCGATTAGGGCATAGTTCTCGCTAGACATGTATCCTTTAGTTCTCTGTTACGAATTCCGTATTGATCGAACTTAACTTTGTAACTTTATAATCTTTTAATCTTCAGTGTAATAATTCAAACCTTTCATTGCCTTTAACATTCGTTGACTCCTTTATTCACATTGCAAAAAATATTGTAATAATAATGGACTAATAAGTAGAAACAGGAACAGACGACGAATTAGAACAGCGATGTTTAGAAGCAGAAGCTGAAGAACTCAGTTTTACATTGTATTTTTCCCCAAAACTATATGCAGCCTGCTATAAGCTTAAGTAGAACTGAAGACTCCTGTTGTCCCATTGTGTGTGTCATTGTGCCTGCAATGACCTGGCAATGACCTTGAGAATCTGCATGTACTCGTGTGAGCTGAACCGAATATAAATCCCTAACTTTTTTCCGCATGCGTGGATGAAGATCTGTTAATCCTTCCGGCTGCACATAACCCTTGTTTTCCATATACCCTGTTAGGCACCATCCTGTGCAAGAGGGGGAGGATTAAAAAAAACACACATACACAAGCATTCATGCCGCTACTGTGTGTGCGATCAAAGGCTACCCTCACTCTATGTATGCACATTTTTATATTCCTTTTTGAATGCGGTATGGTTCAAATACCTGCACCAGCCGCAGAACCCTAAACGAGCGCGCAATCGCGTGAAAACAACCCCCTACCCTTCCCGCCCTGTTACTGCCTTTGCTCGCCTACTAAACAAACCGCCCTCTAATACTCCTAGGTTTTGATGTTAGGAACACTGGTTATTATGGAGTTTAGCTTTTGTTTATTTTGGAGCACTGATTCGCGTCGTCAGGCAGCAGTCCCCCAAATTTGTTGAAGAGCAGTACTGTCTGCCACTGGTGTCCAGTCTGTGACTTCATTATCCTTGATTACTTCACTGATGAAAAAAGTTCACTCTGAATGCTTTGAAAATGTCATCAACGAGATTCAGACCCCAAGAAATGCATTTAATGAAATATCGTGTTTTCTCAAATTCTATAATGGTACCTAAAAAGGGACATAAATGAGTTCCTATTATTAAACTAGAAGGGATCAAAGAAGTAATCTAATTCTCCATAAATCAGATAAACCACATCATCCGTGAATAGCATTGTCTGAATATCTTAAATATTCACCCTGGCTCATTTAATTAATCTCACTGTAAATGAAACTCTGGTTTGACTTGAAACTGAGGCAGTATTTTTAACACTTGAATAATTTGAATTAAATTATATAATATGTAATTTTAATAACAGCCCGCCTTAAAGAATATGTATGTAATAATTTGTAAAATGTATGTAACAGTCATTGCAAATGCTTCTATTATTGTAAACATGTTTAATAATGTTATGTGAATTCATTGTGTAATTTAATAATGTAAGAGCTGTGAGAATAATAAGTTTAAAGTTGCTAACAATGAGGTAACAATGAGGTAACCTTGAGGCAATAATGAGTTTGAGAGTTTAAATGTTACTAGCCATGATTAGAGCAACGATAATGTAAATTTTGTAACAGTTTAAAAAATAGCCAATCAACAGCCAGGAAAGGCTTTAGTAAAATGCAGGTATTCTATTGGACTAGAATTAGCCAATCAGAGATTTGAAATACAGAAGTTTACGGGTTTGGACGGTTGAAATCTGTTCAGTTGCTGGCAGACCTTGGTAGTGACCAGATGGAAGATGTGTTCTCTAGAGAAATATTACGTATTCGTGAGAAACGAAAATAAGTATATGCATTAACAAAGTGGAAGTATTAAGTAAAAGAATCTCATAGCTCTTGATATCTGTGTAGTGCTATTTAATTTGTGCCAAGGATTAATAAAAAGAAGTGATTTTAAAGTTAAAATCTGTGTAAGCCTACATTCTTATCGCACCAGGCCCTGATTAAGAGAAACGTGTCTTTAAAGTAATACTGACGCAGCCGAGGCAAACATAAACATAAATACTATCTATAGAAGCAGTTTAATAACAAAGTTAATAAATATTTTTTTTAAACTTGGAGCGTAACAACAAAAATACATCTTCAAATCGGCTTCTCATACGTAACAGCATATTACGTAACAAACAATCTTCTTAAAATTGACGTTCATACGTGGAGCAAAATAAATAAACAACTTCCAAAAACAATACTTCTTCAAATTGACGCTCAAAGCGTGGTGCCTACTCCTTCATCTCCAAAAACTTCAACAGTTAAAATAATAACAACAAACAAAATTCTACTTCAAAAGAAAAACGCTAGAGACCTTTCAATATGGGTTTAATGAATAAATGATCCCTTTGTACAAGTGTTTAAATACTACATATTATAATGACAAAATAAGTGAAATTGCTGCAAGATGAACTTCTGATAAGAATCCTGACATCTATCTTCCAGTTTACTTAGTTAACAAATCCATAAATTAACTACATATTTAAATTATATGTGTCACAGCAAGTGCAAAATTTATCCACCGGTTAATTCCTATTTCATTAACCAGGTAGAACTGAAAACGGTTGAGAAGGCATAGCCGACTCCAGCAGCCATTCTCTCATGGCGACGAAAACAACCGCCTGTAGCATTATGAAATAATATTTGGTTTACAATATAGAGGAGTTGATTTTAAATTGATAAATATGGGCAAGATGAAATGTATGTCTAAACGTTTCTTTAAAAGCGATTATTCAGGTACCCAAAAATTAAATGTATCGTAGAATGAGTGTGATTCTGTCTTTACAACGTTTTCCTATACACGGATTGTGTGAAAGATCAATTAATTACCATTAAATGTTTCCTAATTCAATGGCCATCTGATTCCGGGAATTCTTTCGCATGTATGTGCGTAATATGTATGTAGGTATGAGTAGACAGTAACTGGAGCACAGCACCTAAAGTAGGTCACAGTGGACCGTTTTTGCTTCCAACGTAACCCCCTGAGAAGAAGAGATGAGGGAGAGTTCCGAAGGGTGACGAAGTGCGCTAGCAAGAACGGGGTCCCTAACGATTCCACATCCTGATTGCTAGAACTGCCTAATCCACGTGCACAACAGGGATCCCGAAGCTATTCAGACAGCTTCCAGGAAGGGAGCCCCAGTAGGCCCCACGGGAATCGAACCCGGGGCCTCCCGAATGAGAGCCTCACCCGTTACCGCGGAGCCTCTCACTCGATTACGATTAATATGTATGCATGTATGTATGTATGTATGTATGTATGTATGTATGTATGTATGTATGTGTGTATGTATGTATGTATGTATGTGTGTATGTATGTATGTATGTATGTATGTATGTATGTATGTGTGTGTATGTATGTATGTATATGTGTGTGCGTCTAGTTACTTTCACTCAAAGGGGCGGAACCGATTTCTAAGAAAATAGGCTATAAATAAGTTAAGTCCCCACTTAGATAACAAGAAACATGGTATTTTTACTACTATTCCCAAGGGGGAGTTAAGCTGGGAGAACGAAATAAAAAAATCAAAACATAATACTGATTATTGTACTCCACCCAAAACATGTAGTTGACCGAAAATACGTGTTTTGAGGTCCCCGAAAAACTTATTTTTTTAGAAAAAGGGATGCGATTGTGATTGTGTGCATGTGGATGAGTGTGTGGGATGCACACCAAGATTCGCAAGAAAATCTCTTCAGCCCAAACTACCCTTTACAATGCAAGACTTTTCTTTATTCTTAACTTTCTTAAAAAAGTGCTCTAAAATATCACAATTTTTTTAAAATATTTGGATGGAAAATAACATGTGTATTTGAAGTTTCTTGGAATAGCCTTCTTCATTCTTAATTTTGTACGAATACAGGTAAATGGTAAACCGTAAGACATAGACAAAACTGTGATCTGTCAAAACACGCAATTTATGTAAGATGAGTTTTTTGTGTCATTAATTACTTCCGTGATATTTGTCGTTATTGGTTTATATTTTCAAATATTTTATACTTTTTCAAGTGGCAGTAAGTCGCTATTAATTTTTTCCCTTGGTCAAGCAAGGTACACAGAAACTCAAAGCCATCATTTAACGACCCGCTTTTAAAATATTTGACTGCATTTTAGCCTTCTGCATCCCTCTTTTACCAAACGGAATATGTAATAAAAGTAAACGTATAACTTGAAGTAGATAGAAAAATAAGCATCTGTAGCAATAGTTTGTAAAAGAGTGTTTAGAGGAAGATATGTTAATGTAAATTATAATAAAAAATTAACGATGCCGTCAATTGATAGGGTCACAAAGCGCCGCCGGTGTGCCGGCATTTCGTCCCGCAAGAGTTCCTTTACATGCCAGTAAATCTGCTTCACATAGGGTTGTCGGTTTTAAGCAAACTTAAAAAAAATTGGCTTGGGCCGGGTTTCAACCCGCGACCTTGGGATAAAAGGCCAGCACCTAACCAACTGAGCCATTGACATGTAAGTTATCAGAGTTTTGGAAGCTGTATACTGTAAGATTATTTAAAGTTTTATGCTAGTTTCTGCAAGTATTTGTCTCTACAAATCGTGAACGTGAAACTATTACATTAAATGTAGAATTCTGTATCTGAGAAGTTTTCTTATTTCTTTCTTGACTTGTTGTTCAATTTAATGAGTATGAAATATGGTACTGTACCAATTTAGTATAGGTTAATTTCTACTGACACTTCCCCCAAGGAGTAAGCTATTTTTTCTGATTTTGAAGATGTATAGCGTAAACAAATACGATATAATATTCCGGCACAACCGCGTTTGGTTCATTAAGCTAGCAGTTTCTTATGGGAACTAACAAATCCCAATATTTCTACAACAAGTGAAGAAATGTGGATTTATTACTAGTTTTTTCGGCCAAAACGAGTACCAGTGCATGATTTAATGGTCGCAGTAAGGTTTGAATCTGGTTCAGTGAGACATGATGTCAACAATGTTTCGGGATTCACAGCGTTGTTTACTAGTTGACTATATGCCATACAGATCTATAATTACGACTGCGGGCTGCAATCAAGGAGAAGGGAAGAGGGAAACTGTTTACAAGCACCATGACAATGCGCCAGTTCACACAGCAAGGAGCCCCATCATCATCATCCTCCAAATAGCCCCAACACAAACTTAAAGCAGCAGTTTCGTGCTCACAGAGAAACAAGATACATATATGTTTCTATTTTATGAGGCTCAGCTGGCGAAAAGGTATTGCACACAAAGAAGTTATGCTAAACGTCAGCAAGCTTAAAATTGAATTACAAAAGAATGGACAGAGCAGCAGCTGTTTTATATGTTTTGTACAAGAAGGAGAAAGAATGTTATAGATTTATTTTAGTAAACACTCAAATTAAATTCCATCTTTTTATTTCCTTAATGCTAACGCCTGTTTAATGTTACAATAAAAAAATCTGATGTGCTACACTCACATGACTTTCTCTACTCTTGTACAAACTATTTTTACAAACGTGTATTCTCCATATGCTTCATGTTAATTGAGATATCGAGATGTCAATCTTATTGCTAATTTTCTTGTAGATGCAAGGGGAATTGGTAGGCTGTAAGCTATAGTCAAATATATTAAGCGCTGGTTGCTATGTGGCATATTCCAATCTCTTTGCATGTCCAGGACATAAAAAATCTGATGTGTTACACTCGCATGACTTTCTCTACTCTTGTACAAACTATTTTTACAAACGCTTATTCTACATCTACTTCATGTTAGTCGAGATAAACATTTGCAGACTCTATCTTATTGCTAATTTTCTTGTAGATGTAAGGGGAATATATATTTACAAGGGCAATATAGAAATACAGTAGCCTTTAAGCATATACATATCTCTTAATAGCTGGTTGCTAGGTGCAGCACCATTCCCTTGCCACAGATTAATACTCTTTGCATATCAAAGACAAAAAAATGAATAACGAATTCCCATTTAAGAAAATAAGTATTGAAAAATTTAAGAGAATAACAAGCAATATCTCGAAAATGGCTCACTCAACAAAAAAATGTATATGACATAAATTGTTTATTTTAATGCGCTCTACATTTTTTGTGTAGTAACATTTTCTCTATCGCTTATGGTTTACCGGTTATGCAAAAGTCGTTCACAATGAAGAACACTTTTGGAGACATTCTCAGAAAATTCAAGATATACGTTTTATTTGTCATGAAAATATCTTAAACATATGATATTTTAATCAAAATCGTTAGAGCCGATTTTGAGAAAATTAAAATTTTCGTAAAATCTTCCATGTAAAGGGTATCCTGGGGTGGGGTGATTTTCTTGAAAACCTTCGTGTCGCATCCCTGGAAGATACTGAACCTAAATATCAAGTTTGGTGTTTATCCGACTGTTCTTTTCTGAATTATGCTGTTCACAGACAGACACACAGACATGTTTCCAAAAATGCTTTTTTTGGATTCAGGGGGTCTCAAAACAAGTATTTCCGGTGAAATCTCGGTATCGAATTTTTGGGTGGAATACAATACTTCCCCCACTTACTATACGTAGTAGAGAAAGTAAAAAAACATGCAGGCAATGCCTACCAAGGAAGGCTATTTGCTGATGGCTTAACATATGAATATCGTTTATAAACACCGTAGAACGTAACAAGACGGCATTTATTGACTCCTTAAACTGTTCCTATTAACTTTCCTATGGCATCGACTATTGCTTCTGTACCTTAGTGCTATTGGTTCGAAAATTCAACCTATAAACTCCAAATGATTCGTTAACTCGCATTGCATCCTGCCATGTTGCACATTCCAAGCAATTTCAGGAATGTATTATTCAGTTGGAACAGGTCTCAAGAGTTAAATCTTGCAAGAGAAGAGGAGAAGGAATATTGAAGACATTGCAGGTAAATGAATGTAAAACACAGTATAGTGTTATACCCTGGTATAGTATTTAATGGTTTAGTAACCATGTGTGTGGATGTGTGTAAATGACGAGAATTGACTGGTAGCCTAGAGGAAAGTAAGAATACAAGTTTATAACTATTAAAAGACGAGCAAAGGGGATAAAATTGTGATGTCGATATGAAGTACCAGAGTAAGAACACAGCTTTAGACGCTTGGGATATAAGCAACCTGGATTGTTGTCAATAAGTCACAGAACAACAGTGGTAAACATAGCTTCTAACAAAAAAATAAACTTTTTTTTGGGGGGGGGAAACGTTGAAAGAAGGATTAAGGCCATATTTTATTTATTGAATAGATTAGTGTAGAGTGTGGTGCTGAGTGCAGTGAAAAGTGAGGATAACACAACCGAAAAGTGAACGAAAATAGAGGCTGTAAAATGAGCAGACAAAGCTAATTGAACTGTTTTAGGAGGAGGGAATATACAACAATGCTGAAAATGTACAGGAAAGTAAAACCAAATTGGCTGGAATGAGACGTAAGCGCCCTCTAAGAGGTATGCAGGAAGGAATGGGGAATTGTAAAAAAAATTTGGGGCACAGACTGATTCATTACTAAATCTGAAGATATAACAACTGTACGTACTTATTTTGCGCACATTTTAAGCCTTCATCTCGCAGAACGCGTTTTGATTCTTGGTTATGGGTGATTTCTTTTCTTCTTTACCTTCACTCAAATAATAATAATAATAACAATAATAATAATAATAATTTGTTTGATAATGGCGATGTCAATTGCCAGGATCATATCAGCGCTGTCGGTGTCCCGCAGGAGTTATTTTGCGTTGTAGTAAATCTACTGCCATGGGGCTGTCGCTTTTAAGCACACTTAAGAGCTATCGGTCTGGGCTAGGTTTGAACCCCCAACCTTGAGACCAGAAGGCCACCGCCTAACCAAGCCTCCGATCGAATAATCCCTCTCCGTATATTTGTATGGTGCATGTGTGTATCTGTGTTAATGCGCGCACGCATGTTTTTATGGCTGTAAACATGTTTCTTAAACTTTCTACATGCTATGAAGCACAAGCGTATGGTACTCATGTATACCAAAAGTTAACTCTCATGGCTTCGATTATAATGTGGTCAGTTTATGATAATTTCATCCGCAGTTTTATTTTCATTAATAGCTTTGCAATTAAACTGAAAACAAAATAGTTTCGTTCCACAGAAACCTTTGTACCTATACCTCTTTCTGCACAATTAAATAAATCCAAATTATTATTATAAGCATGGACTCTAAATGATAATACTGGTATAACTTTCATGTTGCTGTACACCATTTCTTGCTAACTTGCTGTTAGCTCTGAGCATCTTGGCTCCATTGTTTTTAATTCGTTCGTATTTAATTGCAATCTGATAGATGTCGCCCTGCAACTTTCTTTGGGTAAAGTTATAGATAAGCAAACCGCAGATGAGTTTTCTTTCAACTTTTGAACAAAACTATCACCGTCGGCCTAAAATTTAATTTCAGTAATTTTGTAAGGCATTCCATAAAATAACTAAAAGATTTACATACTAGACCCACTTAATTATATAATCAGCTGTTTTGTGGTATAACTGTATGATAACACTGGCAAATACAGCAGGAAATCAAATGCTATGTTTTCAAAACTAATAGGGTATGTAGAGCTTCTTTGCTCAACTCAGCGATATTAAATATTAAACCTCATAAATTAGCCATGGTGGATGATTATCGTACGTCCATCTGATTCTGGAGATAAAAAGGGGCTTCGCTTTAATTTTGACGCTCTTGCCAAGATTGTGAAGAGCATATAGACCTTCGTCTGGGTTTGTTTCATGATTAAGCTCCCCCTGTAAAGTTGGGAAACCTGCAAAGTGGTTTCTTAGCTTCAAAATTAAATAAATAATAAGAATAATAATTTCTTGGAAAACATGACAAGAGTAGGGGAAGAAGCAGAAGAAGAAGAGGAAGAATTGATTTTCTTACATGGAGGTCGCGACATATGAGATGCAATATTTCCATTTAGGTTTTTTTAAGCTCCTTACAAGAAGCTTAAATGTCGCTACTTTTTACGAAACATGCCTATGGGAAATCTCAGTTCGAATACTGATAAAGATTCTGTAGTGTAAAAGTAAATACTCGTATACCGGGAGTCATTAGAATAATTTAAACCAGTTACAGATTTCACTATTTAGGACATATTTTGTATCTTTAAGCGTTTTCTGGCTGCGACCGGTAGCTAGTAGCGGGGGTGGAACTTTTTCTTTCAAAACCACAAGTAGGTCAGCGCATAAACAGGTTTCACTTTCACTGTATGGCGCATGGTTCATGAGAGTAGATAAACGTTATCAAGACACCCACGATTTAAAAGAGGCTGGCATCTCGTAGACCTTGTACTGTAGGTATGATTATCCACTAAACAATCCTCGGGTTCTTTTATCACTAAACCTGTGAGTTTCAATTCGTAGTATAATGTTATTCTAACAATGACTCAACTTCTAGAGGAGCTGACATAAATATGGTATGGCTTCCAGACAGTGACCGCGAAACGTTTATTGGACGTGAACGCATTACTTTCATACTGTTAGTGTAGGTCAATAGCTACCAAGTTGTACTTGTCATTCCGCCAAAACATTACACCACCCTTTCGTCGTGATTGTTTGGATTAAGGGTCGTGTGGGAAACAGAACCACTAATGCCCCCCATCTCCCAGCTCAGGTATGTCGTTTTGTGTACGTTCAGGAGCCGGTTCTCACACTGACCTAGCAACGTTGCATATATCTCCAGCCACATTACGTCTGCAAAACGTTGTTCGGAAAATGATGAATTATTTCAAAACCATGTATGTCACTAATTCAGAAATAGATTAATCTACACGTCTTACAAGTAACAGACTATTATCTTCATAAATTCTCGTGGAATAAACTATCTAATTTGGAACCAGTATTGTTTTACGAAAACGGCTGAACACAGAACAAAGTGCTATTATAGCTTTTGTTTGTAATACTCTATAAAGTACATATTAGCAGGAATGCAACAAGTTCTCTCCCACCCTGTATCTCATGCACTAGAAATTTCAATAGGTATGTTATCTCTACTACTATGTATTACATTGGTCAGAATTTTTAATCAGTTCGTTTTCCAATTATGATCTCTTAAACACTAATCTGCTAGAATCTTTTTCGTTGTGGCATTCTTATCACAACTGCCCTATCCTATTTACGTTCACTAACATCTGCCTACAGAATATAGAGGAAGAATTGTACTCCACACAAAATTTAGATATCAGGAGTTCACCGTAGATACATGTTTGAAGATCTCCAAAACTAAAAGAGTAGCATTTTTTAGAAACAAATTTCAGTCTGTGAACAGCATAACTCAAAAACGAAAAGTTGGATAAATACCAAACTTGGTATTTGAGTTTACTATCTTGCAAGAATGCGACATGACGATTTTCAAGAAAATATCCCACCCTAGATTACCGTTTACATGGAGCATTTTTCAAACATTTTGATTCTCTCAAAAATGGCCAACGATTTTGATTAAAATATCATATGTTTATAGCAAATGAAATTTATATCTTGAATTTTCTGGGAATGTCCCCAAAACTCCTCTTTATTCTGAATGACTTTCCCATAACTGGTAAACCGTAAGAGGTAGAGAAAAGTTTACTACACAAACAATGTGGATCTCGTTAAAACACACAATTTATGTCGCGTGCGCGCGCGCACACACACACACACATCACATGTGTGTGTGTGGTGTGTGTGTGTGTGTACATATATATTTGGTGGAGTGAACCATTTCCGAAATATTCGTTGTTATTTGTTTGAATTTTCCAATATTTATACTTTTTCTCAATTGGGAATTCGTTATTCCTTATACATATGCAAAGAGAATGGAATGTTCCACCTAGCAAGCAGCTCTTAAAAGATTTGACTATCGCTTAAAGGCTACCATATTCTCCTTGCACCTACAAGAAAATTAGCAATAAGATTAATATCTCGATTAACATGCAATAGATGGAGAGTAAACGTTTGTATTAAATTAAATTGAGTTTTATTTATGGACACTCTTTAACTGCTATAGACCTTAGCGTCCAATTCGATATTGGGCGTGAAAGACCGGAAATTTTGCTCAGAGGCCTCTTTATCAGGCTTGAGGTTCTTTTACGTGCCGTAAATCTACGACACGGGACCACCGGCTTTAGTTCCCTTCCAAAGGAAGCCATGCTAAGGATTTTTACGCCCGAAAAAATCCATCGTCCTCCGCCGGGTTTGAAACCGTGACCTTGGGAACTAGAGGCTACCATGGTACCACTAGTCCACGGAGGACGGGGTAAGCGTTTGTAAAAATAGTTTGTACACGAGTAGAGAAAGTAATGTGATTTGAAGTTTATGAAATCCATTCCTACGTCCCTATAGTTATCAAAACAGCATAAATGGCCCTATGGTTAGGGATATCCCCCCCTCACAGTTGGCAAAACTATTAAGATTTAGTGGGAATTTTGTTTGTAAGGTTCTGTTTTAGCATTACTTTTATACTGGACACATGGCTTATTTTGGTTAAAAACACCATTGTTTTCATACTTAGTCTTGTTGTCTAAAGATCGCGAAAAAATTACTAACTATACAAAGATCATTTTAGGTATTGCCAGCTTATTAAGTACCGTACGGACGAATTAAACATAGAATATGAAAATTGAATGTCTGAAAAATTCGCAGTAATCCTTTTCTGTCGATCAGACACCGTTGTTCTTTTTCTCTTTCTGTTTTTTATTCCCGCTCCACTTTTACTCAAAAATTCAGGAACCCGCGAATTCAAAGTGACCTCCATTCGTTGCTACTTGATATGGATTTCATTAATTGATAAATACAACCTCTAAGAGTATTGGTTGAATTTTTTCTACATATTTTGCTTTACAACCTGACGTGTTTATCGTTTTATTAGCCACTTCTGTGATATTGCCTGAATTTATATTAAATGAAGCAAAAAAAAAAATACATTATACTGTAGTAATATTCAAAATAACGCGATGGTACAAGAATTGTCAGACCTAAAGTGATATTCGTGGAAGTCATTACACTGTTTTAAATATGCACAAATGGCAGTGCTAGAACGCATAATTTAATATTTATGTAGGCCAGAGGTTTTGGGTAACAAGATATCTGTAAGGGTAACCGATAAAAAATAACTTCTCTGATAGCACTTTTGAAATGAAGGTTAACAGAAAAGAGGCAACTTTACTCTCAAAAACAATTAGAATGTGAAAAGTTTGCACTCATTGATGACACCAGTAAATATGAAGTAGGGCAGAAATCTCTTGGAAAGTATCGCTTCACGGAACTTCTGGCCATAATTAGGTCCGGTTAGGCCAGTCGCTTGGTTTCGTAGAGTAACATTTTATTGCATACCCGCCATTAAAGAGAATGCCTCATGAACATTTTGCTTGTTTTCAAACTTGCTCTCACATTATGAGGTATAACACAATCCATGCAGAGATGTTAACAGGCAAAATTTGAGCAGGTCTGATACACCTGCTTGTAGGCCCTATAATAATTAGTTATGCCCTAAAATCGGTAATGCTACGTTAGATTACACAATCAATATTTACAAGAAAGAAATGTGAATGGAGCCTAATGCACTTTTAAACCAACTTGAGCCCTTTAAAACGTTAGAATGCAGGTTTTCAAGGGCATCAAGCTTCGGACCAAAATCTAATTACTCTAATAGTGTGATATGAATCGCTACAGACCAGAATTCACTCTGTGAGGCGAAATTTCAGCTTAGGTGCAAAAGCAACGTTTTGTCCCCTTGCCAAGGGTCGGAAGGACAGATGGAGGGTGAGCTGGAAAGCGGATTCACGGAAGGGTCCACATGGAGTCATATTTACCCTGTGTGTGTATGTGTGTGTGGGAGCGCGTGTGTAATAAGCTTTGCATATCGCCACAGTAGATGACTGTTGTTGTTTATAGAGAAAGGAAACGTGGGGCAACATGAAGAGCTGGAGGGGCAAAGGGGGTGGTGAGTGTGGGAAAGGGACAGACAGCTCGTGCATGTATGGTTCTTTGAAGTCCTCGAGATTTGTGTCCATTCGCTCTCGAGTAGTAATCATCTGACTAGGCTTGTCAAAGCTGCACTTGTTCCTTTCTCTTATTTACCTTTAATAAGCCCACGAATTAGGATTTTGTTACCTACTGTAACGGGAAAGTAAATTTTGCGAGAGGTTTCAAATCAGGAACACGGTTGCCAAATTCAGAATGGTAGCGTATAGGGAGGTGGCTACATGTTGGCATAATTTCAGTATTTACAGTGTTCCAAATTTAACTTTCAAACGAGAAGTAAGACCAGTTTAAAATACCACCAGATTTCATGCAAACTGAAACTCGCAAGATAACATGAAGGAAGAATTTAGTTTTTAATGTTACTACGATTAATACCCGATGGCGCGCCGAGCGCGGCGATTTTTGACACTGCCTGAGTTTGCGCATGCACTCTGCTGCGCACTTGTGTGATACGTTCTTAATTCCCAATTAATCCAATATTTACTGCTGCTTTTGGTTGTATTAACCTTTTTCTCTCTTACATATAGAACCTACGCAATGAGGCTGATATATTCGTCAGAGAAATGATAATTAAAGATTGATGCAATAACGAAAGTAGTACAAAGAACAAACGTTAAAAATATATTAAGATACATAAGTAAATGAATAAAGCTAGATAAAAGAAGTGTAATAAAATGGGAATATATATACGGGGTGGACCATTTAAGTTGAGACTGTACAATATATCCAAAACTAAGAAATGTCTTGAATAAAAGTTGCTTGATATCGTGGAAAGTAAACGCCATTAGTCGTGTTTTATTTGGAGGACACTGTGATGATCATTTGTAGGTTCCCATTTAAAAAAGTTAAATCGATCCTAAAAGGACTATCATAACGTCCTACAAACAAAACATGACTAAATGGCATTTACTTTCCCCCATAATATCAAGCAAAGCATGTCTTTCAGGGAAAAGTGAAAGGCATTAGAATAAAGCACCTTGTTCTGCAGACAACCAGTTAAGGAAGAATTGCAGATAAAGATGGGCAAAGGCTAGGCTTGAATGAGTGGAAGGTTAAGATAGACAAGCAAGTGGAACAATACATGGAAAAACCAGAAAATGCAAAATTCAGTCAAGCGCACAGAAAATGTAATCAGGCGTAAATAACACGGCAATGGAAGATGCTAGAAATGTGTACTTTCTAAATAATATTAACCAATAGCAGAATCCAACTAGAGTAGAAAAACCTGATGAAAATAGAAAATGGGCGTAAACTAGAAATTTGTCTAGACCGGAAGCTCATTTTCAGACGTGCGTAACGTCGATACTTCGTGTCATACTGTGGTCATGTAGTCATAACTCTGCGTCAAAAGTGTCGGCGTTGTAACTCACAGAGAAAATGTAAACGTTGAATATTATTGCTGACTTAAATTAAGTATAGGGAAACGTGGTTAGGAAATGGGAATAAGAGGCAACGAATTTAATTTGATCGTGGAATCGCTTAAGTCTTGTGTGACGGGAACGAGGAAGGGTAATTACTTCATTTACAGCGTGGAATTTCACATAAAGGGGGCAGCGAAGGAGAAATGGACTTTCATCATTTATCTCCTGTCCACACTTGCTTGAGAGGAGAGTCTCATTCCTTCTAAAATTACTTGTCCTTGCCAAGAAACAGCACCTTTCCTTATCATTTTCCTCACAACGAAACAACAACCAACAATCCCACATCAGCAACCACTTCTATAATCTTTTCGACCTTCTTAAAGCTTATTAAAATATTTTTACTGATAAAAGCGAGTGTTGAGACATTTAGATTAAGCCCTCCATCGTTTTTTGTAAGTTTAAAACTTTAGAATTATAGCGCTTATGTGTTTTGGACTAGCAGTTTCCGTGATTTAGCTTTATCATAGCATCATACTACAAATGTGATGTTTGACAAAAGCGTTTGTGTCATAACACTGGCACTAATAATGGAATCGCATATAAAAAGAATGCACCCTAATGATTTGAAGCTCTTAACGCTCCTAGGTGGCCTGTATGGCGTATGATTTTATAACCTTAATATATCAAATTATTTTACGGCACAAAACTGTAAATAACCTTTTTAGACAGTATGTCCTAATACTAAAACTTCTAAGACAGAGCACACGAGCTAAAAACTTTAATTATCGCACTAGTGCGATAATCTTCAGTGTGACCTACCTTAGTTTCAAGTCCAATCACATGGTAATTACTCTTTGTATACGTATATGTTTAATAACTCGACTTGGTTTGATTAGGTTTTACTTTTCATTATGTCTTTTTACATGATTAATTTCTCATGACCTCACATTATCTGTCACAATACAAATTGTCATGCTTCAATTTTTGCAATTCATTGTAGAGTTAACCTACACGTTATATTGGCAGCTTTCTTTGATCTAAAACCTTACTCTTTTATGTAACCTACGTATATATTTATTTGCAGTAATTGTGAATGCAAAAGAAACTGAAATGGAAGTGGAATTACAGAAGCAGCAGAAATAATAACACTAGAAGTACTTGCCCAAAATATCCAGAAAACATATGATTTAGCATTTAATTGCTTTTTGCCTCCTGTAAGGCAAAACATGGTGAAAATAATTTCACTGAAAATGATTGCTGGGAATATACAAAACATCAAAACATCTGACATCTCGCTTTTGTAATGTGATTTCTCTAGTTTAAAAAATGTTCTAAACGTGATGTCTTTTAGTTTCAGGAACCAATACAATATTATTGATATTTTATAGGTTCAGGCGCCGTCTAAAAAATAGTATATGCCACACGCATTAAAAGTGGTTTTATTTTGATCGTAGGATTGCGAAACCAAGGTTATAGGCCGAGTTTCGCAAACGTTCCTATTCGCAAAATAAAACCCCAGTTTTACCCCTTGAATCATAATCTACTATTTTAGACAACATGGCCTAAAAGTAGAACTTTTAACTCAGCGCACATGAACTAAAAACTTTAGATTATCGCACTGTTGTGACCAACTTTGCTTTCAAGTCCAATCACAAGACTATTACTCTTTGTGTATGTACATGTTTAATAATTTGAATTGATTTGATTAGGATTTACTTTTCATTACGTCGTTCTACATGATTCATTTCTCATGGCATTCGCATTATCTGTTCACAATACAAACTGTCAGACTTCAATTTATCGAAATTCGTTGTAGAGTTAACCTATACGTTATATTGGTAGCTTTCTTTGATCTCAAACGTTACTCTTTTATCTAACCTACATAAAGATTAAATGGCGGATATTACGAATTCAGAAGAAACTGAAATGAAAGTGAAATTATACAAGCACCAGAAAGAATAACACTAGAAGTACTTACCCAAGAAATGCAGAAAGCATATGGTTTAGCATTTAATCGCTTTATAGCCTGGTGTAAAGCGAAACATGGTAAAAATAGCTTCACTGAAAATGACTGCTGGGAATCAACAAACCATTATCTGACACTTCGCTTTTGTAATTAGTTTCAGAAATGCGTTCTAAATGTGATCTCTATTAGTTTCAGGAATCAATACAGCATTATTGATATTTTACAAAATCGAACGCTGTCTAAAAAGTAATATATAGGTAGCACACGTGTTGTTGTTTTATTTTATTTCTAGGATTGAGAAATGCGAAGGCCTTCATTCTTACTCGCAAAATAAAACTCTACTTTTACCCCTGGTATCATAATTTAGTATTAACCAACAATTGTGGAATATGAATGCATTATAAACGGGGCAGTGAGGTGAAAACAGGTCAAAAGCCAAACTGTTAATGCGTATTTGCTACCAGAGGAGCAGTTTCTGCAGGCAATCATACGTCCCATTGGCAGAGAAGTCGCTCAGTCCATCTCTAATTTCTCTGCTGCTTATCTTTAGTAAGTAGAGGAAATGTTGCATACCACAAAAAATATGGATATCCATATTTCTCTGAAAATAAACATTTTAAACCTCCCTGAATAAAGAGTATAAAAGAGGTCCAGTTGTGTGTCTGTCTGTGAGCAGAATAACCAGAAAAACGAAAAGTCTGTTAAATATCAGCGTTTTCATAGCGTTGTATAAATTGTACAATATGGGCATTAATCTAATATATTTATTAATTTACAGGAATAACACAATGTTTACCGCACAGTTGTTAATATTTAGTTTCAATGAATTACCCAGAATTAAACGGCCTGAGAACTTCTATAAGAATGAAATGTCGGTAGCAACTGTGGCTGTACTTTTCACAGCTCTGATACATTGAGTAGCTGTACCCTGTCTCCCGGACAAACGTCTTAATGTCTTTTTGGGTGACTGATACACACTTGCTCTTACGTCAAAAGCAACCGTGGGAAGCCTAAATGAAGGAGCTTTGCCTTTTTCAATCAGTAGAGATCCAGTTGTTTCCAATGTGTTTACCAGTCCCAGTATTGTGTGTTTTTGGGGAGAATTCCGAACAACAAATTCTCTCTGGTAGAGTTGAATAGCTGTAATTGAATTCGTAATCCAATATTGCTTTACAAGGAGGAGTCGTTCATTTAATGTGTACTCCATTTTCAAAAACAGTTGCCGACAATAAAACTAACAATTACGAATAAAACATGAACATCTGCGCATCTAATGACAGGCAATCGAAACTCCATAACATTCTGCTTAATTTGGTGCTAAAATTGTGGCATTGGGTGAATTTCGAACAGAATAATTAAAGAAAGAAATGTGATTCTAAATCGTGATTCATGTACTAAATGCGCACTTCCAGCTGAACTCGCTACTAGCAGAGATAAGTGTACTTAACACTTACGTCTATACTTTCATGGATAACTATGAAAATGTACGACGTTATCTCAGGATGATACAAAAACATCTGCGGCAGTGAAATCAGAAGCGTTTGGTATTGCGGCTGGAGCTAGGGATCGGGTTATCTCCGTATAAACTCTTCAGAAACTTGAAACGCTCCCCTTATTCGGAGAGCTCCAAACAAAATCCTCCAAAGGCGAAGAGAGAGGTAGTTCAACCTTTAATTAGATCGCCGTTTCCAATGGCGTATTAGGAACGAGAGCAGCTACGAGGAGGTTTAATGGCAAGGAGGGGGCGTACTTGGTGGTTTAGGAGTCTTGCACCTAAGTAAGAAGCGCAAATGAGGCTTTATAAAATATGTACAAAATACTTTTCTGTAAACCCTGTGTAGGAACTGCATAAACGACAATGACTGCGTGGATAATAAATACAAGTACAGTGGCATCCTGAAAACCCATTATAATATAGTGGAATAATTTGAATTGGATTTAACCATTTCTTAGCTTTAAAAGAATGTTAAGGTGGCAAAACTGACATAAAATTATGCTTGAAAATTCCTTATGTCAGATTAATTCTGTAGGTAATATGATAGCTTTCGTCTGGAAGAAACAGTATTAGTATCCTTTTAACATTCAGCTACACTTCTATTATTTAAGTTCTCTTATCCCTTTGTCCAGCTATAAATTTAAATCTGGAGAAGACAGTGGCAAGGCTTAAAATTTACAGCAGATGTCACTGAATTTGTGCAGCTATTATTTTCTATATGATCCAAGACCATCGTGCTTATTGTTATTAAAGTCCGCTAATTGGATGGGCTCATTTTAAACCTTAACTTATGGAAAATAAATTTTAGAAATTCACCATCTTCAGTAACCTTTCACGTTAAAACTTCGAAATCTTTTATATTTACTCATGACATATTAGTGATGACGTGTATCTATATTGGCCTATATGGGCCTCATATTAGTGTGCTTTCTATAAACATTTCTATTATAAACGTAAAAATATTTCATGTCTAAGGGATGCGTCAAAACTCTCGTTCAAGATGTCCGGAGTTTGAATCTTGGTTACGTTGAGTTACACGGATAAGGTTTTTATTCTGAGAAGAGGAATTTCGGGTAACTTAAGCTCTATGGACACCTGCCTCATTTGGGCATAATTTCACTCATTACATTATTCCACCGTCCGATACGACCTACCAGGTTAAAAAACGTTAAACTTCAAGTTAAAAAAAAGATAGAAAATGCGGACGTTATAGAAGCAAAACTGTCTCAGGGAACCTTGATCCGCACAACAAATGTTTGTGCAAGATTTTTGTGAAAGTGCGATTAAGAACCACAACCGAATGAAACTGTCTGTAAACAAAGCATACGTTGCCCGAAAGTGGAGTTGTAAGCAAACCTACGTACTGTACAGGCATGGTGGTTCGATGTTAATAAACGCAGGGTAGCTGACGTGTTGAACAGGGTGGAGATACTTGGAATAACTAGAACCGTGTATGTGGTTCCTTGTTTAGTGCTAGGCAATTTGGGTTCAATTTCTAGATGTGATGAAGATCGAATTTCCAGAATGTCTCCATTTCCTATAAAAGCCAACGATACCACTAAGGAACTGTTTCTGTTATACCCTTAAATTGTATTGAAAATCAGCTGTGATGACCTCTAAGGAGACGTTCGGAACACATATAAGAAGGTTCTAGAACATAAACAACAAAATACCAAGTTTTTTCAACTGCTTTGTAATGAATATTAGGCTTCGGGATCATCGATGAAGCCTCCCTCATGAAGCCACTAATGCATTTTCTTTTTTATGATGGCATCTTTGATACAGAAAAATATGTGCAAAATTAGCACATAATGGTTACGTGGGCTGACGGCATACTCCTATGAGGAGATACAAGAAATAATTACATTCTATGACGAGGACATAATTGAGTGTGAAAACTGCGTGGAAAAAGAGCTCGAGGTATGGAGAATGGAATAAGAAATGAATTACCCAAAGCATTTAGTAGCGTTTAGTTCAGGCACCGACATGTGCATTATTTTTTAACAAAGGGTAGCAGGCAGAGCCAAGGGCCCGACCTCGGATAGCGATAGATGACATCACAACTATGGACAGCTTGCCAATGCAGTGGGTTAAAGGATTGAAAGTAGATGTGTGAGTGTGCGTTCCCTGTTGATTTGACTTCTTTGAACTCACTTAATGTATATCTGCAAGAGAAGCGAGAGGTTATAATTAAAATACAGGATAAAATAAAGGCCTTCAAAATGAAGCTTCAATTGGGGGAACATGAACTGCAAATAACAATAGTTGCCACTTTCCAAAGCTTGCCTCTCTTCAAGTTGATGTTCACATGACTTTAAAGATATGCAGAAATTATTACTACAGCAACAATTTCAGATACGATTCCGATTGAGAGGTTTAGAAACACAATTTCATATATTTTCTAGCCCATTCTCAATAAATGTTGATTCAGTTCCTGCAAACTCACAGTTAGAAATTATTGGCCTACAATATGACAGAGAACTGAAAGATAAGCTTAACAACAAGCTAGACTTGGTTGGACTTACCAATCATTTCTTCGTTTACGCTTTTCTCACCTAAAATGCAACTAAAACCTTGTGCATGTTCGGTACCGCTTATACGTGTGAGTAGCCCTTCTCCGGGTTGAAATTGAGAAAACGCGGACTACAAAACCTGAACGCAGTTCTCAGAATCGAGGCAACATAAAATATCGCCGCAAATATTCACAAGTTCGTAGAGGGAAAACTTAACAAAAACAAACATTTATTTCACGTTGCAGTTTCATTTTATTGTTACTCAATGATTGCCATAAGTTAATTATTAATTATTTCTGATCAGCTATATATTAAATCATTCTGTTTTTACTTTCTCTACCACGTACACAGTAGGTAGAGAAGGTATTGCATTCCATCCAAAAATTCATTACCGAGATTTCGTCGGAAATGAGCGTTTTGAGGCTCATTGAATCGAAAAAAGCATTTTTAGAAAAAGGAACGATATTGTGTGTGCGCGCGCGCGTGTGCGTGTGTGTTTGTGAAAAGCACAACTCCAAACCGAAAAGTCGTATAAGTACCAAACTTGGTATTTAAATTCAGTATCTTCCAAAGATACGACACAAAAATTTTCAAGAAAATCTCTCCACCTCAACTAACTGTTACATGGAGCATTTTTCGAAATTATTCATTTTCTTAAAATGGCTCTAATTATTTTTATTAAAATACCAGATATTAAATACATTTTCATGAAAAATAGAATGTATATCTTGAATTTTCTGGGGATAGCCTGTGAAGTCCTCTTCATTCAGAAGGAATGTTGTATTATTTTGTATAACTGATAACCGTTAAGCAATAGACGAAAATGCATTGCACAAAAAATTTAGATATTTTTAAGACACACAAATCATTTAAAATAACGTTTTTGTGGCATAAGTCGTTTCCGAAATATCCATTATTAATGGATCGAATGATGCAATACTTTGTCATTCTTTTAAAGCCTTGTCGACATTCAGTTCTTTCTCGCGATTGCACGGAAAGAGGAAGTCCAAAATAGGAGCTTCGTAAGAATATATTTTTGTAGGCATTAATAAATGATAGAGAGTAGATAAAGTCATGTGTATATAACGCATAAGACGTTTTATTATCTGTTTTGAGTTTTGTATTCTGAAATATGTTGCTGTTCCTGTTACTTAAGTGTTGATCAATTAAACGTGAAACCATCGTTTCGTTTTACTTCTTCTGATTAGGTTACTATACATCTTTTTCTTCTTCAACGAGGATTAGCCAACGGCTCAGTTCCGACTTTAAGAATTGGTCTTGCCATCTTATAAACGCTCCACTTCCGTTGCTGTAACCTTGGGATTCATAATTTAATATGGTTTTCGGGAATCTGCGATCTGGCATTCTCGTTATATCTTGATGCCAATCTCATCTTAAATTATCTACATGCTCATTTAGGTTATATATTTATAGTTCCTCTCTTATACATATATGCATAAAATAATTATATTAATAAAATATGTAGATAAACAGAGAGAACATTTCCACTGTAACGTACAACTAGGTATAATAAATGTTCTAACAGAGTGTAAAAAATATGTCTGTAACTTATTGCGTGTACTTTGTAACGCTATAAATGTAAAATACTGGTTTACATTATTCCATGTTCACGTTAGATAATTTCACCTGCTGCGTATTTAGTCCGCTATCGATAAAGCACGCCACTGACGCAACCCAAGAACGCGGCGAGACTCTCAGCCAACGACGAGCAAGGGTAAAGCTCGATCGGGCAAACCCTGTAGGTGCCTGTCTTAGTTCTTAGCTCTTATTCTATTGAATAACATACCTTATTTTCAAAGCACCCCTTGTATAATGTAAGAGTTGATGTTTGTAAATATCTGTTGAAACATAGGTTAATAAAAAATAACAATAACTGATATTAATCATGATATTATTGTAAATAATAATAATAATAATAATAATAATAATAATAATAATAATATCATTTATATCTGAGCTCACTGATACGTGTTAATCATTAGAGTTCGCACTTTCGTGACTGCGGCTTACAATTTGGAGAAGAAAGAAATTTTACCGCAGTGTTCCCTTAAGTTCTCTTGTGATTTAAAACAAAATGTATCATACTTTGAGAAAACTCGTTCCTTACATGTGAACGGTGCACCACATGAAAAGAACGCAAGTCTAACATTATAACTTCGATGTTTCCACTACAACAACTTCACTTTCCGGTTTCCAAAGGTGCTTCCCTAGCTCGGGATTGCTTTCCCGATTCATCATGAATAAATATATAGGGCATCTGCCTCCCACGTCGCGTTTTCCCCTTAAATTATTCTGATTTTGTTTATCTAGGCACTACCTACTTCGGAGTCTCCATTAAAGCTCGCCGTGATGGTTACATATCTATAAGGGGAAAGGTTTCATTATTCTTAAAGGAGATGTGTCTGCAGCAGCCGATGATGTCGCATCTAAAAGGGTCTTGTTCGGTGTGTAAGGGGGATGAGGTGGAGCTTGTTTACCACGCTCTTGTGAGAGGCAAGGCGGGGGAAAAACACGCTCAAGTGTTTGGACGGATAAATTGTAGCTGCCAATCTCTCCCTCCACCAACGTTTTAAAGAGAGAGATGGCAACAGAAATAGTCAAGCTAAGCTGTCATAACTTTTTCTGGAGCTGCAGACGACGTGTTTGTGACGTTCGCTGATGGTGGACGATATTAAAGTATTTCTAGGCATTTAAGGGACTTCGCGCTACGTCGCTGTGACCAAACCCAGACCTCCAGGAGAATCTACGTAACTTGACAAGGGTCACAGTTGCGTATTTCCCCAACACAAATTAGTTAGACACTACATCAGTTTTACAACGTAATTTTAACTCACGTATTGTTAACTTTCTGAAACAACAATAGTACGATTCTGTAGCTTGTAGTCCATTGTGGCACCAGGTTTAGCAAACATTAACTGAGATAGAGTGAAGCATTACGATCGTGTATCTGCAAAATTAAAACGCACAAAACAACTCACGGATTCAAGTACTTTCGACAAAATATATCCTGATACCTCGTCCAAAATCACATAACCTAAACGAAAACTATGAGATATTGCGTATCTATGCATACAATAAAAACATAATAACATTTCGTTTTAATTTTATGTTTCGGATGAATAACTGATACTAACGGTGTTGAAGCCAAAAATAGCATTTTTAAAAATTTTCTTTGTGTGTGTGTGGGTGTGTGTGGGTGTGCGCGTGTGGGTGGGGTATTTTGAATTGTTATGCTTCTTCTGTTTCTCGTGATGTCATGAGAAAGGTATATGGAATTTCGATTTTTAGGGATTTTAGCTTCAGCTTCCTATATCCATTGTACGTATAATGGAATGTGTAATAAAACCATTTCTGGAAAAAGTTGAAGTACATAGAAAAATACGTTTTGTTAGGATAGTTTGCGGAACAGACAAAACTAAACGATAGTAAATAGAGAACGTCATATAAATGTACTACAACAGCCTTGTAGCTAGCACCTATAGCAATCAGAGATAGTAAGGTATTCCATCCAATAGTTAGATATCAATATTTTCCCGGAAATAGATGCTTTGAGGTCCCCCATACCAAAAACACAGCATATTTGGAGAAAGGTTCATGTGTACATACGATGTGAAGACTTTTAGGGAAATGTCCTACCCCAAACTACCCTCTACATGGAAAAATGCTCGTTATTTTGAAAATGTTTACACAACAAAGGTTTATAAGCATTGCATCTCTGACAAGGTATTGTTACTTACAGCTTCGCCACCTCCATATGAATTTATCAGTGTATCTTTACTTTTCTTCGCTAACCAGATATTTTCTCTTATTTGTGTTTATATTCATTTTTATTCTGCATCGTTGTTATTTAACTTCATTTTCTATCAGCAGACATACTTATACTTTCTAGTGATACTTCTAGAAGTTATACTTCTATATTCTGGTGATCGTAAATAAATATTCAAGGAATTATTTCAGAAAACAATTCTGCTATTTTAAAACAAGAGTTTTTTTTTACTTATTTTGTATGTTTCTCCATTTATATACCGCCTTTAGTATATAGGGGCATATCTGTGGTTTCGACTTTGGAACAATTTCCTGTCGGCAATGTTGTTCTCTCAATTTTCAGTTTAGGTATTCGTAGGATTTTTCTTTAGCTTAAGGTTTTCCTTGTGCATTAATTCAGAGAGGACAGTATTCATATTTCATTCATTCTTTCAAACCCCGGGTGAATGGGTAATTATCGTGGACAAAGAAAAATTCTGAGCTACCAGCCGAGAATCGAATCCTAGTCACTAGACTACATAGGAAGGCTCGGCTTAGTGCTTAATTAGGAATTGACTTTCAATACTCTAGTTTGAAAAGGAATTACTAGAACCGCGTTTCGAATATAAATCCTAGGAATTAATTCCTGCAGGAAGGAACTGAGTGCAGTTCGATGAGCTTCTTCTACCGATTCGATGCTTCATATACCATGTGGAACATAGAACTTGTAATTCCTGTTTTATTTTAAAGACAAAAAACGTATTTTGTACATTTTTAAACGCAACAGCAATCTACCTCCAACATGCATTTCGCTCTTCAACCACTTGGAAGCAAGGGTACTTTTTTCTGTTACCATTTCCAGCTTTGCTTCTAGCACTTTCTTTCCTTTTTGTTCCCCCCTTTTTTTCTTTTTGATAAGGAGAGGAGTATTTGTGCGAGGCACAATGTGTGACAGTTAATCGAAATGGGAAGCGATGATACCTCTGAGGCAAAACATGGTAATCACAAAGAGGTGAGCACATGTAGAGAGGAAGGGGTGAAATGTGAGGAGAGGAGGGGAAGAAAAATTGGCTGTAAGGAAAGCAATCATTGCCTACGGTTTTCCTCCGCCAGGTAGCGATTTAATCATGTAGGCGTTTTCTCTTATTACACCTTGCTAGATATTTTCCCCTTACTTTCTTTATAATGCAATGCTCTCTGACGAATTGTGGTGTCTCTTGAGGAGATAAGAGTGCTGATCACGTTTTAGTAGCAATGTACGAAATTTTTAATTTACACTACATAATTAAACTAGCAGGTATTACACTCTTTGTTTCCTGAATTTAAGTATATTTGTAATTAAACGAATAAGGTGTATTCAAGCTCAAAACTTGGAAGCTGAGATCGCAGCACTTATCCTTGCGAGTAATAATAGATTCACTTAAATTTTTCAGACAGATTACACCTAAGAACCATCTAACATTTTATTGTAGGTGTGTAAAAGACACTACAGTCATGAGGGAATGCTAGTTACTGCTATGTGGTAGTGTTTTTTGCAAGCTATGCATCCCAGACACAAGAGCTGCTAGTGTAGAACACGTCTTTCTTCCCCGCTATGTTTAACAGCTCAAAAATTCGATGGTAGCAAATAATTGGCTACTTAGTCGTTGTAGCTAGCCCTACCCCACTACCGGACCATTTATTTAAGTTATGATCAGTCTCTCCAAGATCATGTCGCTTTTTGTTCCGTTTGTAACGTCACATCACACGTAAGGTATAGTTTATATTATAAAAATGCCTAGTTATTGTTTTGCATACACAAATTTGCGTTATCACCTTAGTCTGCCCCTCATACTCGTGTATCTCCATCTGGGATTTAAGCTAAACGGGATAGCTCGAGGATCACATTTCTGGAATTAATTCATATCAATGCAATAACTACAACCAACAACAAAATTCAATATTATATTGCGATATGAGCGGGAAGTGCATTATTACAGAATCAAAATTAATTTGGGTTTTATTTATGACGCTCTTTAGCTGCTGTGGTCCTTAGCGTCCCATTCTATATTGGGCGTGAAAGATAGGAAATTTCGCTCAGAGGCCTCTATTTCGGTTCAGGTACTTTTAAGTGCAGTAAATCTACGACACGGAACCACCGGCTTTACTTCCCTTCCGAAGGAAGCCATGCTAAGGGTTTTTATGCACCCCAAAAAATCCATCCCCCTCCACCAGGTCTGAACCCACAACCTAGGGAACTGGCACGTCAACCACTACATCACGGAGGACGACATATTACAGAATCGAGGAATTGTTTGAAAAGAAAAGACAAATTCGAGTCTTCTATTTCCGAGTGTTTTGCACACTATTTTTGCACGATCGTATGTTTTTTTACTTAGAATAAATTATAAATAAAAGTAATTTCTAATCAACTTAGCATCATCACTGAAATCACCTCATTTCCGGTAATGTAATGCTGCCAATTCAAGAGCTTTTCGGAATAGATGGCTTAGTGAGATACTAAATTTAGGAGACTTTGAGTCAATTTGATGGTTGATGCCGTGGTTCAAAGCGGGTTGTTCGAAAATAATAATATGAATGTAACTTTGAAGTCCGAGACGTGGTTTATGAAGCCACCCTTATGCATATTTTCAAACTTCCTATGAATAAACCGTTTAAACTATCTACACAAAATTTGCACCCTTATTCTTTGGCAAATGCAGAAAGTACGGCTATTTTACCAACTTAGCTCTGTAGTATAAATGGTTAAAATTTGTACAAAGGTTTTGTTACCTATGCTTTAGGGCCTGAAGAAAATTAAAGATTATCTTGCAACTTTAAAAAATTATTCCTACTCACATTTAAAGCCCCTTATTTTAAAATGTGTACAGTTTGCAGTATATGGACAAAGCATTATCTTCCAGATTAAAAAAAAATGAATACCTTTCTAAACCTTCTCCTTCAAATCTTCACTGGTTTTATTAAATGGACCAAAGGTTTAATTAAACTTTAAGACCCCAAATATGCAGCGTGCATCATAACCTTCAATAACTGCCCTTCTCTTATTTTCAAAACCTTGGATACATTTGCAGTATCTGAAATTGATTATAATCACTACTTCTAAGTTCCAGTAAAAACTATAGACGTCTTAGAATTTGCAAAAGTTAATCTCGTATTTTCAGCCTAGATGAGTTTACCGATATAAACAGAACTTTGGGAATTCATGTTGCATCTATCAGGTGTTTGAAGCGTGGAGCTCTAATTTTATATGTTTAAATATTGTTATCTTGGAGATGGATAATAAAACCTGACTGCAATTCTGTTTATAGAAACCGGTTCACTCCTGCCTAGTGAGCCACAGACGTGCATTCCGCCAAGATTTCAAAATGCTCTACCCAGTGCATGAAAGATAATTTTGAAAACATTGCAATTTTGGCATGTTTTTCAAAAATTCATATAATTGATAAAATGAACGATCTGAAAAACTACCAAAACACGTAAACTATATTACCATTTGATCTTTGTGTGCAAAAAAAATATATAAAAAAACTAGATTTTCTCTCTATCAATTTGTCTGCTAGAATTTTTTATAATGCAGACAATACTTTCTTGAATAACTGTATGTAATTTTACTCACATTTATATTCTATAACCAAAGAATTCCAAATTCATCGATTAAAATGAAAATACTGAAAGAAATAAACAACAACACTTGGTGGCCTCTGTCTAATTGTCATTAGTATTAGTGAATACTCATAACCACAGCTAGGAACTTCGTACCGATTTCATTACGCAGGTAGGTATAGCATATACAACGCAGCGTAACCCGAGCGAGCACAGGTCATCATTAGGGCTGCGACGTCGGCATCGTTACTTCGTTTAGGGGCGTCCTGTAGTCGACTGTTTACAACGAGAGAGTTATCTGTATAGTCGAGTCAAGTGTATTGCCGCACAGTGTTCACGTAGACGAAATGCTGAAGGAAAGCGTACGAAAGTCCGCAATGTTGCAAAACCATATTTGGAGTATGGGGAAGATGTTTTGTCTATTATTAATGAAACCTTCATTACAAAACGTGCAATAGTAAAATAGCTTCTGCACATAGTAGATCAGTAATGTGCGAAAACGTGTCAACACAGAAACATACAAGCGTTGTATTGCAAAATGTGAGGATAAGTTATAGTAAGAGTCACTTCCATCAAACCCAGGGGAGGGCGATGGATTTTTTCGGGCGTAAAAATCCTTAGCATGGCTTCCTTCGGAAGGAAAGTAAAGCCGGTGGTCCCGTGTCGTAGATTTATGATGCGTGAAAGAACCTCAAGCTTGATAAAGAGGCCTCTGAGCAAAATGACCGGTCTTTCACGCCCAATATAGAATGGGACACTAAGGACCATGTTAGTTAAAGAGCGTCCATAAATAAAACTCAATTTAATTTTTTAACCTCCATCAAATTAAATGTTTATAAAGAACTATCCGCGGTATTTATTTCTGCGGATATTCCGTTATATAAACTACAGGATACAAAGTTGCGGGTTGTAATTAATTGCAAGAAACTGACATAGAATCTTATCCACGTGCACAATGTGACGTAGCGTGTTGCATTAATGATTTAATTAAGATATTTCAGTTATGTCAGCTGTACGTGTTAATTCTTGTATAGACTGTACCGCGCGGGGGTCAATGTCAGCTCTTATCGCTACACCCTTACCTTCCTATTGTATACGCTTTCATCCATGTAGCGATTCCAATGTCGCAACCCTAGTCATCATACAGCGCAACCGGTTAATGTAAACAGCTATCACTGCATCCAATAGGGTCACAACAGGGAAGGAAGACATTTGAATAACATCTTGTTCTGCTTCAAATGTGAGCGAGATTCAATTCCTTTATAACTCTAGTAAATGTATTTATTTATATAATTATTTGCTTCGTAATTTATACTTTAGTGGGATACTTTAGTAAAATGGATAAAGGAAAACCAGATCGAGAAACTAAATTAATTGACATCATTAAAGAATTTGAAGCTGACTGTGTGTCAACTAACGGGTTCACATTTCATTGTCATGTATGTGATGTGGAAATAAAACCCGCTAAATATCACTACTTCAGCGACACTGTGCCAAGAAGAAACACTGCGACTCTCTCATTGTCGCAAAATATGAACATTGAACACAAAGAGACGCCAGAGAATGCGACGTTATCAAGCAAACTGAGTTTTTCTATGGCTTTGCTTAATGTTGGTGTGTTGCAATATTCCGTTTTATAAAGTGCAAAATAGTTTTTTCACAACGTTTATAGAAAAATATACACGCATGAAACTGCCATCGCAAACAACCCCTTGGTAAACGTATATTAGATGTTTGTGTAACATAAAGCGTTCAGTGGCGGATAACAAGACAGTGTTCTGGACGAGACTACGGACCCCTATGACGATTTTTGGTGAAAGTAGTAATCGGGATCCTTTCTGAAGATCATCCTAGTAAGAGTTTTCTCGTAATTGCAGAAGTAATTAAAAAGGTAAATTATTCGACAATCACATCGACTTTTGAAAGAGCAATGACCCTCTTATGGCCTGATGGGGTTAAGAAAGATGTTCTGCTATTCATACCTGATGGTGCGACATACATAGTAAAAGCTGTCAAACGAATTAGTAACTGATTCACATTATATGTTTAGCAGGTGCTTTACACACAGTGGCTGAATCAGTAAGGTGTAGTTAGTCAGATGTAGACAACGTTGTATCACATATGAAATATATATTTTTGAAAGCGCCTTACAGGATTGCAAAGTTCACAGAATTAGCACCGAAAATACTCTTACCACCACGGCCAGTGGTTACCAGATGCGGAAATTGGCTGGAGGCTGTAATATATTGCGCCGAACATTATGATACAATTGCTACGGTATTTGCCAATGTAGAAATCGATGGCAGTTCTAGTATACAAACTACTAAACTCTAGTAACAGAACAGCATTGCAAAAATATATGATTGATTCCAAATTTGTTCAAAGAGTTATCTACAACAATCAATCTGTTACAGTCCAGAAGTATCTTTGCGACATGTGGAAAAACTGTCAAGACGGATGCACCAATCCACGAGCGTCCTACGAGCGAAATAAAGATGAAAATAAGTATCATTGAAAAGTATCCAGGGGTTCGGTGTGATGTGTCGCATACGAGATACACGTTTAGATCCCAACAAGTGCTGTTTGATAATATAGAACTGGTCGCATATTCCATATTTGCTCCGATCACATCATTCGAAGTAGAACGAACATCTTTGCATCAAGAATCTTGTTTGTCTGAACGTAAGGTGCATTTTTCATTTGAAACGCTTCAGAAGTATATTATTATTTTCAGTAATGCGGATAGAGATGAGTAAAGATTCAGCTTAATTCCTTTTTTGGGGGGGTTTGCCCAGTAAATATTACACCCTGCGTTTTAACTGCTTGGGGTAAATAATGTACAATGTAAATAAGTAAATCTATCAGTGCCAATCTATATTACGGAACAATTTGTATGTTGTACACAATTATGTAAATAGTTGCGCATTTACGAATGTCCCATAGGTATTTCTTTTCTAGAAATGGGAATGTTTCCTTGACAATAGGTTTCTTTTCCTTTCCACTGTACGTTGATACGTTTAGGACTACGAACCTCGCCGGTCGCAACCTGAATAGATTGATTGTAATTGGTACGAACTCTCTAGCTTTGCTCATAACAGCATATGACTTCGAAAATTTGGATTCTTAAGATGTGCGTTTAGGGAAAATTTGTGTCAACTCTTTCTCTAGATAACACATCTCGTACAGAAAATGCAAGCATTTTAGAACAATTTCGGTTTTTATGTTTAAATGAAACAACACCTCCTTTTACACACGTAACTATGACGTTCTCTTGTGTTTCCTGCGTTCATTGCTAAGTCTCCCTGTTACCTCTAAACTCGCTGCTGCGCCTGCGCTTCTTTGTGTCCTTGCTGTCGTTCCAAGCGTTGCTATAGCGGTCCTCTGGGCTCTGTATAGACTAGATGATTTAGTTATTTCTCCAAACAAACATCTGACGTAACTTTGCAGTTAAAGTCTCCTTTAACATGCTCGATGGCGCCCTAACTTTGATTTGAAAAAGAGAATGAAATAATTAATTGACGTTACACAAAATTATATTAATGTGTGTTACTTCACTGAAGTCATTTGCAAGCAGAAATATAATTAACTTGAGGTGAATAGAAAAACTAGATACTTACAGCATTAACTGGAAGACGTGTGATACACTACTAGGTCAAGTGTCTCTTACACTAATTATTTTTTTATGCCGGTGTCAAGACTTATTGCAAATTACCAGGTTATTTAATGGTTAAAATTATACATTAATTGTGCTATTACGTGTTCCACACTCATGAACTATTGAGATTTTTACCTCCATTTAACTGCATTTAAAATTTCTTTGGAAGCCTCCGATTTTCACAATCCAGTTGCACCGTACCTACATTATATCAAAGCAATAATTTGCAGAAAAAATAACAAAAAACTCAGGAAACAAAAGTACATGTGGACACGACAAGGGATGGCGAATAAAAAGAACAAACAGTCCGGCATATGCACTTGTGTGGTATACGCCGTCGCCGCCCAGAGGGCTCTGTCTGCGTCCAGAAGGCTCTGTTTGTTTGGCAAATTGTTGACACAAACCTCCATGTTTGCCTATCAATAAAAACGTCGGAACGAGGGCTCCGTGTAATGTTACATACAGACCAATGGAGAGTGGGGGTTAGCGCAGGTGATTAAAATCGCTAGGATTTTACTCACTGTACTGGAAACGCATGACCGGAACAGCGAATAATGACGACAGAGATTAATGCTTTCCAAATATGTGATATGTAGATAAAAAAGAATGGGGGATCCACTGAGATGAAATTTGAGAAGTCTTTTTTCGCCCTCTAGAATATTCAGTTTTGAGTGCTTTAACAAAAACAGTGATGGGAAAAAATCATCAGTATATATTATTGGTTCGGCTAGGAGTGTGGTATTTTGGGAATGTATCACAATTTCGGAACAGAGTCATTTTAATAGTAAATACTGAGTGGTTGCAGAACACCAAGCTACTAAAAATTATCATCTGCTTCTTCTTAAAGTTATACGTCCTCTTACACCCCCATTACAGCCTGGACATTCTTAAATAATGTAACATCTTGCATCTATGGGATGAAAGTTATGACAAAGAATTAGCACGGTGTTCACGAAGGTGAATATTACCGAATTTGTTTCTATGGACAACTTATACTAGCCAAGATTCTATTCTAAAATTCCAAATTACTAAGCAGACGTGCTATTCTTTAACCAAATTTCCCTTTCCATCTCGTTTATACCGTATACATATTTTATTTTCCTCCCGTTATACTCCATCCGTTCTAATTGAGCCTATTATTCCATTTTTCTCATGAAAGGTTCTTTAACTCTGAAGCTGCTCTCTTTCTAACCTCAACTTTCAATATCAACATTGCAAACTTTTATCGGTAACTATTATACACAAGTATAAGGAATTTGACAGTTTATTTTACTCATAGGCACAAACACAATATGTAAAAATAAGGTTTAACAATGTCTTGCATCTCAACGAACTGAGGATAATTATAATGAATATCTTCTGTCATTTGTTTCGAGAGCGAAATTTTCAAAATACCGGTTTTAACATTTCTTCAGTCGTCTTACGTTCATTTCTTTTTTAAAATAAATGTTCTTTCAAAGCGTCTGCATTCTTATTCTGTTAAAGTAATATTTTACCTTTGCTTTTGAGGTGAAGTATTATTTCAAAATACACAAGTCGATATTAATTGTAATGTTTTAAGACAGAAGAAATTCCTTTTATTTTGTATATGTTTTACTTTCTCTACTAGGTACAGGAAGTAGAGGGAAGTATCGCATTCCACCCAAAAATTTGAAATCGAGATTTTTCCGGAAATGCGTGTTTTGAATCCAAAAAAAGCATTTTTAGAAAAAGGTCCGTGTGTGTGTCTGTGAACAGAATAACTCAAAAACGAAAAGTGGATAAATACTAAACTTGTTGTTTAGGTTTACCAACTTTCAAAGATGCGACACGAAGATTTTCATGAAAATCTCTCCACCCCAAACTACCCCTTACATGGAAGATGTTTCGAAATTTTTGATTTTCTCAAAAATGGCTCTAACGATTTTTATTAAGATGTCATATTTAAGATATTTTCACAACAAACGAAATGTATATTCTGAATTTTCTGGTAATGTCCCAAAAGTCCTTTTCATTCTGAATGGCATTTGCATAACTGCTAAACCGTAAACGGATAGACAAAATGTTTCCACACAAAAAACCTAGATATTGTTAAAACACACAATTTAATCCACATATCTTTTTTATGGAGTGAACCATTTTCGAGATATTCCTTGCTATTTGACTGAAGTTTTCAATAGTTATATTTTTTCTCAAATGGGAATCCATTATTGGGCCTTTTTTTAATGTCCTGGACATGCAAAGAGAATGGAATGCTCCACATAACAGCCAGCTCTTAAAATATTTGACTACCGCTTAAAGCCTACCAATTCTCCTTGCCCTTACAAGAAAATTAGCAAATCTCGTTTAACATGAAGTAGACGTAGAATGAGAATTTGTAAAAATAGTTGTACAAGAGTAGAGAAGGTCATGTGAGTGCAGATTTTTTTCATTTCTATGTCGCCTTTAAAATCCAAGGCCCGATCGGTGGCTTTGCCTTGGAACAATTGCTCATCGGCAATGATGTCCCCCCATTTATTATTCTGTTAATCTTTGAATTTGTTCACGTTGGGTATTAATTATAAATATTAAACTCCCACAAACACAATTACAGCCTCACTCATGCTTCCAGATTATAAGGAGGACGGAGAGTAATTCTGGCTAAAGAAAAATTCCCATCCTCTAATCGGGAATCGAACGCGGACCTCTGGATTTGGAAGCTAGCGTTCTAACCACCAATCTAGAGGCAGTCCCATTTATATATAACAACGACAATATTTATACCAGTTTTATTCCTGAAATACTCATTATAAATATCACTCGAGACAATGAGTTTTGTCAGATGTTTCTTATCTGATAATCTGAAAACCTCTTCTAATAACACCTATGCTTACTTTTTACGTTCTCCGCCACTTACTTACGGTAGATAGAGGGAATATAGTAATCCACCCAAAAATTCGGTATCGATCCACCGTTGGAAGAATTTTTAGAAAAAATCTCGTCTATGTACTGATCCATGTCTGTGAAAAATGACAAATCTGATAAATACCAAAGTTGGCACTTGAGGCAGTATTTTTAACACTTAAATGATTTCAGTCTAATTATATAATATATAAATTCAAAAGCAGCCCGCCTTAAAGCAATATATGTATGTAACAAGATATAAAAAGTGTATATTACAGCGATTGTATATGTTTATACTATTGTTTACATGTGTAATAATGTTATGTGAATGTACTACGCAATTTAATAATGTAGGAGCGGTGAGAATAATAGGTTAAAAGTTGATAACAATGAGGTGACAATGAGGTAACGTTGAGGCAATAATGAATATGAAATTTTAATAATGCTACTTGTGATTCTTGGAAGCAATAATGTAATTTTGTGACAGTTTATAAAAATAGCCAATCAACAACCAGAAAAAGCTTTAGTTAAACGAAGGTATTCTATTGGACTAGGATTAGCCAATCAGAAACTAAAATGGAGCAAAATTTACAACTTCAGAAGTCAGTTGCTGGCAGACAGTGTTACTAACCGGACGCTAGATGCGTCCTCGAGAAGTTTAATACGTATTCAGTGTGAGCCGAAAATAGTTCACGTGTTAAAAAATGCAAGTAATTAACAAAAGAATCTCACAGCTCTCTATATCAGTGAAGTGTTATTTAAATCGTGTCAAGAATTAATAAAAAAGAGTGAAGTAAAAATTATAATCTGTGTAAGACTAAATTCTTAGCCGCACTACACCCTGAAAAGAAATCCATGTCTCTAACAATAATACTGACGCAGCCAGGCAAACATAAATGTATAATATTTAAAGAAACAGTAAAATTACAAAGTTAATATTTTTAAACTTGGGGCGAAGGCTACCGGGTACCATACGTGCGGTTGCAACTCCAAGTTCGGCTCCCCAACAGTCGAAATACAATACAACACCACCATAAAATAAACCTACTTCAAATTGACGCCCAAAGCGTGGTTCAAACAACGTAAAAATATTACTACTTCGCACTTAAGTCCAGGAACTTCCAAAGGTGCAATATGTAGATTTGCATGAAATTCTCCCATCCCAAATTAACCTTTACGTGAAAAATGTTTCCTTATTTTTAGTTTTCTCAAAAACATCTCCAACGATTATGATAAAAATATCAATAGTTTAATGCATCTTTAATTTCTTGAATTTTGCCTGAATATCGGTGAAGTTGCTCGTTTTGACTCAATTTCGTGTAATCCCGTATAAATAGGAAAGCATTAAAGATGGACATAGCTTAATTAAGGAAAAATGTGGGCCTCATTAAAATATGTAGTTTGTGTAAAATCTTTTGTTTTATTGTGTTAGCTGTTTTCGAAATATTCTAAGCTGTTTGATTATATTTTCAAAAATATAACTGCGTCATCCCACGGAATGTGCTTGAATGTTTCTCATTATGTTCCTTCGTAAGACCTCGTTACAATAGCTTCTGAATTTTCCTCTATGCTTCTGATAAAGTTTGAACGTTCTTTCCCCAATGTGTATTAACTAAGTATTTAATTACTTAATTTGGAATAATTTCTAAATAATAACACATTGTAACGTAGCGTAACTTGGAGAGGGGAACAAACTTTTTAATGAAAGCTATAATGAATAAGGTACGTGTGTATGAAACATGTTAATGGGAATGAGCATTTTTAAAACTGCTTTCTTTGTTCAGCCCCCTTTAACGTCTACGCCATATCGGCGACTTTGACCTGAAAGAAAGCTGGTGGTGATCATAACTCCTTAAACTGTAGGCTTCATTCTCTTTGTACTGATTAACACTCACATTCACACTACTAGACTCTGTAGACAGAGAAATTATTCCAATAAAACAAAAATCCCCAGACAGTAATTGAACACTGGATGCATGCTCGACCTGATTGATCTCAACCTTTGTAGACTATTTATTGTCCATGAGAAAATATTACGTTTTTGCAATAGAAATTAAAAATATACTTTTTGTTATATTTTTATTATAAATAAAATGTTTGTTGTAGAAAATGAAAATTTAAAACAATAAGAACATGAAGCAAAGCAAAAAAAAACCCATTGCAAACAGGATAACATACATAGCTGTAAAAATTGCTTGAAATGAACAAGCGTATTGTGCAATCACATCCAACTATTGTATTGATTTTACTTTGCTACGTATAGTAAGTAGGAGAAGTATTGCATTCCAAGCAAAAATTCGATACCAAGATTTCACCTAAAATCCATGTTTTGAGGCGCCCTGAATCCAAATAAAGCATTTTTGGAAAAATGTATGTGTGTCACTGTTTGTGAACAGCATAACTCAAAACGAAATGTCAGATAAATACCAAATTTAGTATCTTCCAAAAAATGCGACACGGAGATTTTCAAGAAAATCTTCCTATCTGCAACTACCCTTTATATGGAACATTTTTCGAAAATATTGATTTTCTAAAAAATGGCTATCGTTTTTTATTAAAATACCACGTATGAAATGATATTGAATTTTCTGGGAATAGCCAAGGAAGTCCTCTTCATTCGGAAGGAATTTTGTAAAATCTTGTATAACTGGTAAACGTTAAGCGACAGACAAAAACGTATTACACAAAAAATGTAAATCTCTTCAAAACACGCAATTTACTAAACATGTTTTTTCTCTTTTGTGGCATAAGCCATTTCTGAGATATCCGTTATTAAAGGTTCGAATTATTCAATATTTGTTATTCTTTTACAGTACCATCGATTTTCAGTTGCTTCTCGCGATTGCATGGAAACTATACAATTTTACGGCCAGCATATAGCGTCCAGTTCTTAAACATTTGACTATCACTGTTCTCTTTGTATTTATAACGAAATGTGTACTGTATAGCTATTTCTGCAAAGGTTTATTTGGATTAGATGTAGTAGATAGAAAAATAAGCTTTAGTAAGAATGGTTTGTATATCCAGTAATAAAGATAGGGTAGAGGAAGTCATGTGAATGCATCATATCAGATTTTGTTTTTTCCTTTCTATAGGAACAAACAAATTATTGAATTCTTTGTACAGTGCAGTCGTTTTAAGGTAAGCCCACAAACAGTCTAATGGCGTAGCACGCTGTACTGGAGTGATCTCTGTACTTTTCTGATGCGCAACTAGAGGCGCATGATGCGTTCAAGCTTATATTAAACACACGTGTTTCAGTCGACGCGTTGTGTTCGTGCTGTAAAGAGAGTTGTGCATTACGCATTTGAAAGGTGAAAGTTTATTCAAGACATCTGTGTTTTGTGCGATTTGCTCAAGAGTGTTAACATATTGTTTTTAGTTCACTGCAATGCAGTTTAATATACAAAATAATTAAGTATTAATTTTTATTATTATGAAATTTATTTAATTGGAGTGATTAGAAGATAAAGTAAACTCTACTTTAAATTTAATATTGTGCCGACAAATTCACGCTTGCACACTGAATTTTTATGTGCGGTACATACGTAAAAACCGAATCATGTAGAGAGGTGTGTACACAATTTTAGGAGAAATTTCCTGGTATTCTAGTTCCAGATAGAGATACTGTTAAGATGTCCGGTTAATACGTTTAGGCCAACGGGATCGATAAACGCCAAATCTAAGAAACAAAAACGAGATGTTCTAACGGAGCAAAAATTGACGAAATTGGTGCATTCTTTTGTGGGGAAACCTAAAAAATAAAGCTTATAGGAACAATCCCCACACTATAGACGAACTTAAGGACATTATAAAAACAGAAATTATTAATATAACGCAAGAACTTATATGTGTAAATGTAAATTTTTTCCGAAGAAGCCAGCAATGTCTTCACGCATGGACAACACTTATAACAAGGTTAGTACTCATTATACTGCATGTTACTGCCATTCGTGAATAAGTAGGTAATGCGGGAGTTACGGAATGATAACCCCCCCTCCAGTGTAATAGTGTGCGGAGTACGCATACGCACGACCCGTGGCCTCAACATAAAACGGTGCCCTGTACAATAAAAAGAGCACCACTGCATCTTCTACAAGTTTTCTCTACTCGTTTGTTGTATCGGGCTAGGGGGTAAATGACATCATATTCTGATAGAGAGGAGCAATCCACAATACATTGGGTGTCAAAAGGCATCAAAATTAACTACGAAGTTTAACAGATAAGTCTTGAAACATATTAAAAGTATTAATACATTCTAGTTCTTCAAAAATATTGACTCCTGTTGTTCACATAATTTAGATATTCTCACCCGAGGCGATACTCCAATCTTTATTACAGGAAACTCATTAAGTTTTATGTCAGTGTACAACACTCAATTGCTTCCTTTTGCAGTCAAGTGACGTGTAAAGATATACACATACTATCACCTGCTTCTTGTAATAAAGGTTCATTCTTCAAGAACTCAGCTCTCGGTAAATAGTGACATATATCTCACTAGCGCATATAAAACTAAAAATATAAAATGGGATCATTTTGAACAGGTTGTCCGTAACGAATTAACACCTATTATAAATACAATACAACTACGTAGGTCCGAAATGGAGATTAATAATGCTTACATTTACCGCAAAAAAAAATGTTTCTGACCTCCCTTAAAATCAAGAATATCCCTGTTAAAAAGTATCGGTGGACACAAAATTAACTATCATTAAAAAACATGTTCTTGCTTGCAGAAGGAGATATAAGAGATCAAAATGCGCCTTTCTACATGATGTATATAAGGATAAATATATTACATTTTGTACTTTTACAATGCCGTAAAAGAAGAATATCTAAAAGCTGTTTATGATGACCAAACTTGACTGTTGGAAACAATTTTGTTTAGATCAAAGGGCAAATAACCCTTAGAATTTGATAAATGAAGTATGTAGAAAACCTATAAATCTTAATAGGAGTTTAACAGTAATAGATTGCGGAAACTATTACACTGTTACCCCAGAAGAAACAACACATGTCCTTTTGGAGGCATTCTTTGCTAATGACACAAGGGACGATGAACAACAGAAACAGCTTCGTCAACAATCATTGCTTTGTATTTCAACTTCAAATAATGTATTTTTTAATATAAAGGAAGTTGAAACAGTGATTTTAAAACAGAATGACAAAAAAACACCTGGAACTGATGGAATATCAGCCGAAATAATAAAACATACTCATAAATTACAAAATTTCTTTTTAGAGTTCTACTATAAATGTTTACATATTGGAATTTTTTATGTCAGATCAATGCATGGATGGAAAATTGAACATTATGCATGGAAAATAGCAACTGTACAAGTTATACCTAAGCCTAATACACCTAAGGGGAAACAGTGTAAACACGCTGCGACCAATCAGATCCTAGTAATTCGAAAAATATTTGAGAAACTAATTATAGACGGAGTTATGTTCCCGGTGCATAGCATAATCAGTTTGGTTTTGATACGGTAATTTGTATCACAAATTACTTAAATGAAAATAATGATTGTAATATGAATATGCATTTTTATGTGACATTGATTTTAGATGTTTATTAATTGTAATTATTATTGGAAAGTAAATTTATACGGCTTTACTGAAACTGTCAATAATAGCGCAATAATGCAGCGAGGGGGGTGAGCTGTTTATCATTATTGGAAACAAGGTAGTTACGTAATGTTGGCGCGTTTTTGGTAGAACCTTCTGGAATGTTTCCCTAAAAGCAATATGTATTCGTGGTTTTCATTGGATATTAAAATAGACGCTAATGTTGGCGCGTTTTATTAGCCAATAGTAGTTCATTTATAATCTTTAGGCGTATCTTGATGCAGGCGTATAAATAGGGTAGGTTCAAGGTAGATCGCCCCCAGTTCAACAAAATTCCTAGCACATTACACGTCGTCTTAAGTTCTTCAGTTCGTAAAAATATTTGTATGAGATACGTCGGCTATAAATTCACCAGTTACGAAAATATAAAGTATTACAAAGTTAATTATACACAAAGTTGAAGTACGTGAGTTAAAAGTGATAAGCAAGAAGTTATTACAAACAGTTTCAGTTTGGCGAGTATCCAGATCAATATGTAAAAGTGTTAGTGAACGTGTTCGACAATAAAAATTATAAAACAAATTTCTTCATTAAGTGTAATTTTTGAATAAAAGATTCCTTTCCGCTTCACAACCTGTATAGAGATACATGTTCGACCCAAACAGATAGCCGGAGGACATTTAAAATGAATTATTTCAGAAACTGATGCAAATTGCTAACGCCAGATGGAGCTACGAACCTAACAAATGAATGACGTCATAAGATGGCTTCCACTAACATGAAGTAAACACGATATAAGATCTATAAGTCCTAATAACTTACGCTACACAAATTACATAAGCTATATTACTACAGTTTTATACCGAAACGGTCAACAAAAGATGCTATATTTACAGTAGTTAGGTATATAAAGGAAGCTTTCAATCAGAGAAAAGAAGGTTTAGTGAATTTCTGTGGATATATCCGGTGCTTTTAATAATGTCTGGTGGCCTAAAATAATATTACAACTGCAATCGATGAACTGTCATAAAAATCTTTATACTCTGATAAAAAATTACTTACATAGATAAGGTATCTTTATCGGTTTTAGATTATTGAAGTTATTACACAAGTATTTAGTGCATGGGTCATTGACCGTGCATGCATATTTAAGATACAAGGTATGGTGACAAAATACACAACAGAAAAAGAAAAAAAACAAAAAAAGGAATAAAAAAGAAAATAGAGATAAATTACCTTTGAGTAACTGAACAAATTTGACCTAGCTTCACGCACTTTAGCCAAGAAATTGCCCATATTTTGCCAGTTCCTCTGGTCAGCCAGTAGCTCGCAACATGCCAATCTATTTCTTGACGGACTTCAAAATTTTTTTTGAGTTTAATTGTTCGCTGGTTCTTCCACTGAGTGCATTCCGCCAAAATATATACCTAGTCCTTATCCAAATCACAGGATGGGCAGATTCTCCTGCCAGAATCGTCAGTCATTTTCTGTGCCCTCCAGCCCCCCAGTCTAAACCATGCCATTCCTCATCTTTCCTTTCTTCCTAACTTAAGTATAGATGATTTTTTACCCCAATTCAATTTTATTTCATTTGCTGGACTTAGAGAAGGTTTAATTTTACAGTACCATTCTATTTCCTGTTGGTTGATGTCTCTTAGTCTTCTTTTGACACCTTTCCATATGTTTTTGTTATCTATTTCAGCTCTTTGCCATACTCCTCAAACCCCCTTCCAAATCAGCTGCCCAAAACTTAGGAGACAGGTTTTCTCGCTGGTATTTATAACATTTTGATCGTAGTGTGGAGTTAACCCCCTGCATCATCCTCAGCCAGTACTTCAGTGCTCTTATTTTACAGAGTATTGTGTCTTCATAACATCCCACCTCCCTCAATACCCGAATTTGATGTGCCTTGTGAAACTCCAAGAACTCTTTTCCAAAATGCTACCTGCGTTTTATTTACATGTTCTGCTCTTTTCCATCCCCAGATTTCACTTCTGTATAACAAAATCGGCCTTACCGTAGAGTTATACATCTTTTGTATCTGGTATCCGCAAGAGAGTACGTAATAATTCATTTAACTGCCCACGTGCTTTATAGATAGTTACTGATAGATGTTTGTTCCATTTTCCTCTCATGTTAAACATTACTCCTAAATGAGAGAAATGTTTAACGTTTTGTAGTTCTAGCCCCTTGTAATACTATTTTTCATCCCTGCATACATATAGCCATTTTTGAAAGCCATTGTTTTCATATTTATTAATGTTTTCCACCAAATCCCATTGTTTACAATATTATTCCAACCTATTAATACCTTCCTGTAAGCCTTCTATCGTCACTGACAAAACTGTCATGTCATCTGCGTATAAAATTACAGGAATGCAGACATCGTCTACTTTTGGCACATTCACCCCGATAGACAGGTTGTGTTAAAGCTAGGCGATAATAAGACTACACGAATCATTACAAGGGGATGCCCTCAAGGATCAATTTTCTGGACTATCCTATACGATGACATCCTGAAGAAAATTCTATCTAGCAACTGTACCTTGGTGGGTTATGCGGATGATGTTGCTCTCCAAGTCCGATCTGGTACAACAGTACACTTAATCTTTAGTGAAAATTCAGCTCTCGACACCCTGCATCACTGGAGATGTGAAAATAAACTTAGTTTCAATCCGTTCAAGACAATCACCTTATTTGTCTCACGAAGGTCTCTCTGTTCGCATAAACAAAAAACCTATTAAAATAGAAGATGAATTATCTTACCTTGGAATTGTACTGGACAGGAAACTTACTTTTCGATCCATTTTGGCTATCTTCAACTTAAAGTCAATAAATTGCTTACAGGCCTTTCGATTGCAGCAAGACCAACATGGGGACTTAGCTCTGCTATTTTTTAAATCACCTTCATAGGATAGTAGAACCAATGAAATTATATTCTGTTTCATTATACATTCCTGATGTATTATCCACGAAGTGGCCACAGAGGAAACTGGGACAAATCCAACGAGGATTTGCATTAAAAACATCAAGAGCGTTAAAAAGCGTCTCTACTGACGCCGCTTTAGTTCTGGCTGGTAGAGATCCCGTACACTTAACTGGAACTTTCAGAGCAATGTTAACAAATATAAATAAAAGACGTCAAAATGTTAACTTTATCGCCAATTATGAACTAGAACATCCTGCTCACTTTTTGACCCCTGGATATCCAGTTCTAGAGTTATGTTTACTTCATCAGTATTGCTCATTAAAACATGATCTGCATACCCACACTGACGGATCGCAAGTTAATAATTAAAGTGATAATACAGCTTAAGTTGGTTGTGCTTTCGTTGTTTTTGATCGCGGATCTGAAGTAACTTACAAGCAATACAAGCTGCATCAACGTGTACGGTATTTCGCTGAACTTCTAACCCTGAAGAAAGCAATAGAGTGGAGTTTTAATAATTCATACAGTGTCCGAATTTTAAGTGATTCCCAGTCAGTGCTTAGAGCAATTAAGGATAAATATAATCTCCACCCTATTGTAGTTGACATCAGACAGACAATACATGAATACAATGAACATATATGTCCCTATTGGTGGCGAGGTCATGATGGAAATGAAGGCAATGAAATAGTTGACCAACTTGCAAATGCTGCTTCAAACATGTGTACAGAATATGCCTACAATAAATACCCAATTTCTTTAGGGAAGAAACTCTTAAAACAAGATACGTATAACTGTTGGAATTTATCGTGGTCTATCAATTCATTATAGATTAGCTTTACAATATTTTGAGCCTTCATTTGGAATAACACAATTTGACTGGCCATGGTAAATTCTGTTCATGTCTTTAACGTTTTAAAAGAATTAGTCTTAACAACGCTACACGTTTATGCTCACAACCAATTCAAGATGTCCATTACAGGAAAGAAAACGACTCAGATTTGTTCAACGCCTAGATTCATGTCTAACACTACTCACAACACCATTAAGTCAAATTATTATTCATAAACAGTGTTGATACTTACAATTTCAGAACTTTTTCACTAGAATATTGAAATATGTGTACATAGTTATCTACATTATTGTACTAAAGTTATACCTCCAATTATTCTTAGTTAATGTTTGTGTTAAAAGTATTTAAACATCCATTTCATGTCATACTTTGATTTATACCCATATACTATATTGAAACCACAGCTCTAATCTACAGTGTAAAATTCAGTAATAAGTTTGGAAATTCAATAACAACAGTTGGTTTCTTAAAACTTGGTAATACGAATTATTATATACATTTTAATACATATGCATTTTAAATATCCATTTTTACATAGTAGCTCTTTTATATACTTATTAGTGCCCCTCAGGGTTGCGTTTGGGCTATAAGCCCTTAAGAGGTTTTGAACACGTTTTCCAAGTTTCTATATATACACACATGTGTTTTATGGAACATTTTCTAAATCGAAGAGATTCGTTACTTTCAAATGTAAAGAATAGTTTTTAATCTCGGTCACTTAACGTTTTCTACATTCTGTTTGTGAATTTAATAAGGAATTCTTCAAATATAGAATATTTCTAAAGTTTATTGAAAAGTAAAAACTACAAGGACAATTCATCTAAACCTCTAACATTTAACCTCACCATTGCATTCATCCCTGCAGGATACAACGGATATCTCAAACGTCATTATGAGTCAGCTCTTATCAGAAACAACGACAACACTCTGTATAGCTTTAAAGTTTCCTCACCTGTGGGACTATATTGTGATTTTTCGCGTTTTGGCACATAGATCACAAGCCCAAGTTTTAATATTCTATCTTGCTCTTAAACTAATTTGTACCCATAGATATCGCAGTGCCTTCGTCACCGAATAGCGGTTAAAACCAAATAAATAAGAACTTAAACAATAGTTAAGAAACTGAGTTTTATGTATGGACGCTCTTTAACTGCTGTGGTCTTAGCTCCCATTCTATATTGGGCGTGAAAGACCGGAAAGTTTTCTCTGAGGCCTCTTTATATGGTTTGAAGTCCTTTTAGTGCCATAAATCTACGACACGATCACCGGTTTTACTTCCCTTCCGAAGGAAGCTATGCTAAGGATTTTTAACGTCCAAAAAAAATCCATCGCCCTCCGCTGAGATTGAACCCGCGACCTTGGGAACTAAAGGCTACCATGGTACCCCAAGACCACGGAGGACGACAATAAGTAAGCTATCCGTTTTGCGATTGTGCACGAAATTCGACCAAAACCTTCTCTCCCAACCTTTGTTACTGAGCTCACATTAAATTAAAGTGTACTTTTGATAATGTGAGGTGTAATTTTTTCTTTTTAATAATACACATACATTAGTTCAGCAATAGAATTAAGCTTTATTCATTACACTTACTGCAACCTTGTAACGATTTTGTACCATAAAATTTACAATTTCACCACATCAATGGTGATCACCTAAAAAGATGCTTCTTATAACCGGCTATTTATTGACGTTTTAGTGCATTGGTTGTCAACATGTAATCCTAGTAAGTAAACTATCAATTTATGAATTTCATGTCATTATACTGAAATATCCTCGATGACATTTGTAACACTTTCTTTTTGGAAAATGCCAGCAGGGACGACTATTCTTTCTCTGTTTGATGTCTATCTAAATGAATGAATATATAAATACCGACGACTGAAATACAAAAGTGTACCTATTAAAACAAGCAAAGGAAACCCACACCTATAGTGGTGCTTCGGATGATTGACGTTTTAGGTGTGGTGCACCGGTTTCTCAAGCTTGAGCCATAAAAACTAATCCTTAGGATTTAAATCTGGGCTGCAGGAAGGTGTAGATAAAATACGACCCTACTCAAGCTTAGAGCTCTAAGAAAACAACTGAGTCTCGGCCACAAGGTAATTAAAGAAAATCCCCACTGTAGCCTACCCTTCGTATCAAAGGGCTTAGGGTTTAAAGGCAATCTCATGTCTCTTAATTGAAAGAATTTTAATTTATAAATTACAGCATGAGAGGCCTAAAAGTGTATTTTGCCTTAGAAGAATTAGTAGTGAACAGCTTGCTATATATGAAATGTGCGCATTAAGTAATTGTAACACACTACATAAAAATCAAACCTTAACGTCTTGGAGATTTTAATGCGCGAATTGTCATATCTTCTACTTAAAAACAAACCCTTACAATTCTGCACTTTGCTCAAATTTCAACTTACGAGTTTAAGCATGGAAAAATGAGCTTCTCTCTCTTGTTACTTACAGATCATTTTAAAGAGAAAAAGAGGAGAAAAAACTTTGTTTTTATTGTTGCCTTTCTTTATTTTTACTCAACATTTTTGTTTCGCACATGATTTTTTCATTCACCTTCATTTCAATAACTTTATTTCATATAAAATGTGGTCTTCATAATCTCTCCTCCAAAAACTGAATAAATGGCATAACTTTCTCCACCCGTTATAACCCTATGTAAACCCTTATGTTTTTATCTACCCTCTGTTGGGTATCATGATATTCCACTCATATGATGGAAGCACGATTTGAACGTAGCGCTTACGAACGCCTCGATGCCAAACAATCACGGCTTGATTTACAACAGGGGAAGCGATATTCACCATCCGATAAAGCTTTCTCCGTCATTTCTTTCCGATTCGGGAGGTTTAAAATTAAATAGTAGCTTTAAGATTTGGTCAAGTGTCATGGATTTGGCTAGTTGATTTTAAAAATAAATATTCTTGCACCAAGTTTACTTTTATCTGTTAATGTAACATTTTGCCTTTGCTTTTGAGACTATACCTACGGATAAGCATTGTTTCATAATTCAATAGTTGACATTAATTGAACAATAAGTGACTATGTATGATTTTCTTTTAAACATAACGTAAGTGTAATCTGGTTCCAGTTGTATCCTTTTAATAGCTAATTAACATGGATTTTGTAAGTGAAATAGTGATCATGAATAATACTCATGTTTTGAGCTTAATAACTTCTCAAAATGTCTTGTGATATCTATTATAAAAATTCACCAGAAATGGTTTCAATTAGGTACAGCATGCTCGATGAGTCTATTCTTACATTATTTTCACTGCTTATCCATTTGAACCGTATTTGTACGATCTCAGATGACACCACTGTAAATCAAAGGTGCTATAACGATGCTTTCTTTGTTACAAACTCGACCTACGTTAGACTATGCAAACACTCTATATGGACGAAGTATTCGGCAAGCTGCTTTCTAAAGAATTTACAGTAACACAAAACTGTGGGGATAATTACGTGCTAAACAAGGAAATCGAGTTTAAAATTTGCCAATTCTGATAAATTTGATTATGTATACTGGTTGTCAAAGTAACTTGCTATATATTTTAGAGGGGATATGGATTATTATTGGGGTTCTGATATAAACAATTTAACTGATACTTATGAACAATAAAATAATAATAGTAATTTCACTCTTGAAAACTGTATTTTTCCCGAAGGAAATCCTAGACACTACTAACTTATAAAACACAATGCTGTAGCCAGCAAAAGTCTTCTCCATAGACTAATACATGTTTCATTATTATCATTCCAGAACTGAGTTGTTTTATTTCTCACGCTAAAAAAGAATTTTACGATATGAAGTGAAAAAGTTGTCATGGTGGTGTAAATACTCAACGTAATATACCACCAGTGGGAGCAGTTACAGACATTTTGTTATGCGTACTCAGTAAGTCAAATAAGTTGAAATGATAGTCAACTATTTCAAAATTAAATCGATATAGACAAACGCTTTTGGCTTGAACTCATAAGAAATGAAAGACGACTTTGCATTTCAGGTGCATTATTTAATATAGGAATGTTTAAACGAGCAGTGGAAATGGTTGTGTTACAACAATTTTTATGTAACATAAAGCGCATACATATGTGCATTTTTCCTAAAGTGAGCTTTACTCAGTTAGAATGTAGAGGACTTAACGGGCTATTTACACAGTACGTATAGATAGTTTTATTCGTCATGCCAGTAATTTTATTCAAATTATTGGAGTAATTTTTTTAAAAATAAAAGAACAATGAAACTATTCCATGTAAAGAGTATCTACGGTGTAGAGCATTCCATTAAAATCTTCGCCTTAATTGGCTTATGCATGAATTTTGGTGCTTTCCTACTTTTGTTTTTAGATACCGATAGACACAAGTGCGTATACATTCATTCTACACACACACATTTTATTTAAAGTCCTCTTATGTGAGTATTTTCGGTAAAAATATAGTATCGCAATTTTGGGCCGATATTTTGGGTTTTTGTATCTCAGGTGAAAGGCAGATAAAGTAAGAAGAGTCGATCACAAACATACGATTACCTTCCTTTGGGAAGATTAGTTGAATAAATATATAAATAAATAAATAATAATATGCAACTCGTCGTAAACTTGCATTGCACGTTAGAACTGAGTCAGACACATAAACAGAGAGCAGATAGGATATAAGATATCTTATATATAGTCAAGAAAATGGTATATTAAGTAATTTATTATAGTTAATAAGACTTGGAGATATATTTATGAGGGTCGCGCAAATTACAAGCATCTGAGTTCGATACTAAAGTTCTCGAATAATAATTATTTCCAGTCTCAGAGTATGGAGATATGCAACAGAATGCGCCCACAATCTTCTACAGTAGATTGCCAAAGATACAGGCGAATCGAAACCTTCAATTATTTTATAATTTATGTAATGAGATGTAGGTTCTTAAACCATAATTAAATTATCAGTTGTGTTACTTCATGAAACGCAGCTCAAACGCAAGCACTTTGACGATTTCGAACTGATTTGATGTTGGTGAAAGGATTTGATGCTAGTGATTGGAGTGAAGCAGCGAAGAACACAGGCAACAACGGACGGGAATCGTTCAATAATGACTGCGGATATTCTATAGACTATAGTAATGATTTTCAACATTATAAAAACAAAAACAATCTTTATAATCAGGTTAGCATAACGTGAATTCCGAGAAGATATTAAGTAACTCCGTTTTCCTGGAAAAAAATGTTTATTAGTTATGTACTTAGTGCAATATTGAAGTTATGTCACAGAAATAAATTGTAAGAGACAATATGGTGCTGCATTACCTTCTAGGCTCTCCAAACTTAAGTCTAAGTTAGTAGACAGTCATATACCCACACTTTCAAGAAGTGTTGAAAAACACAGCTAAAATGTTTGGAACAAACTCAAAACTATAAGGACCATCAATTGAAACAAACATTCGTCTATCTTCTATTTAGGGAAACCTTAAGGAATGCTGTTTGCGCTAAATTAAAACTCTAGTCGAAGATGCGATATCAGTTTCATTACATCATAAGATCCCCCGTGTTCAAGCAACAGAAAATAAACGTTTTGGCTGTCCAAGACGATATTTAAAAGAAATTCCATGGAATACAGCATTAAATAATTGTATGTAAGTAATTGGCGAGAATGTTCTGAAGTTCAGAAGATTGTATAATTGTAATAAAATTAAAAGGAAGGATAAGATAAAAGATAGCAAAAGAGCATTAAGTTTTCATAAAATTAACACCTACAAAACGAAACACATCTTTAAAAAATAATCCACCTCTGTGAGAAAACGGAGGAGCGTCTAGTTATAGTGTCGGAAGAGTCGTGTTAAATCTCCGTTCAGGGCAAGTGGCATTTCTCTTCCCACCAAATGAGTTTTCAAACCATAAATTTTGTTCATCTTATTTTTGATTTAAACAACTTAGCTATACCTTTAAAAACCAATTTTTATTACCTGTCCTAAATTATTTCATTTATAATTTTTAAGTAACATTCACAAGGAAATCAAGAGGGGACTAGTTTGATAAAAATTCTATTTTTCCCATGTTTTTATGTAAAACATTTTCTGTTTTAATTCACAAACAAAATTATAAATAAAAGGGATTTATTAAAACATTTCTGTATAGGATAAGGAAATAGCCACATGGAAATTTGCTGTAAAACTTCATTTATACTGCTTAATATTTAGCATTAAATTGTTGGTAATAAATTGAGAATACTCGTCAATGCGTCAAATTACATTACAGTTCATGTGTTTCACATAAATGTTAATTCAAATTTTAGAGGTCTGTAAAACACACATTCAGAGGCTAAGAAATAGCCAATAACTGTTTTTATTAAAAATCAATAGCAGTATTGTCACTTGTATTAGAATTAACTAAAACTGACAACTTCACAATGCAATAAAAGGATAGCATGAAACACTAACTTAAAATGTTAAATTTAAGTTATTAAGTGACAAAATTGGCTTTTACTAGTTGTTTATTCTATCTAATACGAATAATGTTGTATATTGCTAACATGATTTGCTTTTCATTATGTACAGTCACCACATTTCATCACAACTATTTTAGTTATATAATATATACATATATATTATTTGGCTATTGGGAAACTACCTAGTCCAAAGAAAGTCGATACGAATTTCACTGCTATTCAATAAATTGTCTGTTCAGAGTCTTTTGAGATAACGATAGGCGCAGGAAATCGGTTAGTGACGACAAGGTCGGCTTCGTGTGGCGGGACTTTGTACTAGTTATCGTGTGGCCTCGCGAATTCCTTATCTCCCCTTTCCACTGCCTCAAAAGACTCTGAAAAGACAATATCAGTTATTTTATTTTATGCTATATATGTTTTCATCTTCAAACCATATTTCCAAATTGCTGCATTAGCGGATACTTTTTTCCTTGTTTTTTCTTATTTTTAAAGTTCCCCTGTTTTTATCAGTTTATTATTATTATTGTGTTTTTCTGCTTACTTTACCGCGTATTACCGCAATTACTGTTACACATATACAACTAACAGACACACAAACGCCCACGCCCATGACGAGACTCAAGCCCGTGACCTCAGCTTGGCGGAGCGCCGAAGGTATTCGCTCCAACGACAACGACTACGAGGGCCGGCAATCATTAGCCCTTTTAATCAACACTTTCTCTTTATTGCTTATAGACCACAGAAATCAAAGCTTACAGCTTGGCACTAATATAAAACATTGTGTGTTGCATTCAGATGACTTTCTTACAAACCATTCATGCAAAATTTATTCTTTTATCTACTTCTGGTTAATACAGATAAACTTTCTTTACACATTTACACACTTCCTTGTAGGTATAAGAAGATTACAGAAAGCTAAAGCGACGGTCAAATGTTTTAAAAGCGGGTCTGTACGTGATGGCTTTGAAATCCCGTTCTCTTTCCATGACTATGAAAAAAGAAATAGGGATTTGCATTTAACAAACGGTAATTCAAAACAATAGCAAAGAGTATCCCGAAAATGGCTAACGGCACAACCAATATTATTTTATATAAACTGAGCTTTAAGAGATCTACATTTTTGGTGTAGTACGATTTTGTCTATTCTTACGGTTTACCAATTATACAAAATTCATTCACGAAGACGACTTCCTAGGCTATTCGTAGAAATTCAAGATTAATTATGATGCAAGTACCTTAAACGTATGTTATTTCCATCAAAATCGTTAAAGATATTTATGATAAAACAGAAAATAAGGAATATTTTTACATGTAAATGGATGTTTGGACTTGGCAGATTTTCTTAAAACCATGTCGCATCCTTGGGAGACGTTGATCTTAAATACCATGTTGGTAGCTAACTGAATTATCGTTTTTGAGTTATACTGTTCACAGACAGACACACACACACGCACGTGTTTCTAAAGGTACATTTTTTATTTAGGGAGCCTCAAAATATGTATTTGGCATTTAATTTGTAAGTGGAATGCAATACTTCCTCTACTTACTATAGGTAAGTAGTAGAGAAAGTAAAAATGTGTTCCATTATATGAGACCACAAACAATTCTACTAATCATATACATGACCATCAAATGGACACTGTGAACTAAATGGAACAAACAATTCAGTTCATAAAATCAAGTGACCACTGTAATAGACTCCAAGGGTTGAGCGCGCGAGCGAAACCAAGTGCACTAAATTTTATCAAAGATTGTAACTGAATTATTTGTAGCCTCTTAAGCAATCCAACACCATACATTGTGAATAAAATTGGAAATATATCACAAAAGTTAGTTTTTATCAATCTTATGTATGTATTCCAAGAAGTGTATCGTATAAATGCTATAGAAAATTTAGGATTGCCTACTCACATTATGCAGTTGCAATTTCCCAGTTTTTCCTTTTTTGTAAGCAAAATCGCTGCCATATGTTTGGTAATTGTCACCGTTTTCGGAATAGCTTTGAGAATTTTAATTTATCACAGTATTATTTTTATTCAGGCCTTACATTAAATGAAATTATAAGATTTAGTTTAAAACTTGAAAGCGTTAGTAAATACGAATCAACCAACATTCTTAATACATTTCTATCAAGCTGTAATTATTTTCTGTGGTAACTCCTAGTTTCGCTAGCTCTTTGTTTTAAGCCTATTATTAATATGGATGTTTCTGAAATTGCGAGAGCTTTGAGGGCATTCCAATCTATATAATTCTCAAGCAGCGGTGAGCGTAGGAATTCAGTTCATTCTTGAGAAATCCAGACGTCAGTATGACGATTAAAACCGTCTAAAATATAATTTAAGTATACTTCAAAGATCTGATGTTACACTCACATGACTTTCTCTACTCTTGTACAAACGCTTGTTCTCCATATGCTTCATGTTAATCGAGATGTTAATCTTATTGCTAATTTTCTTGTAGGTGCAAGGGGAACTGGTAGGCTTTAAGCGATATAAAATATTTTAAGAGCTGGTTGCTATGTGGAGTATTCCATTCTCTTTGCATTACCAGGACAAAAAAAATGAATAACGAATTCCCATTTGAGAAAAAGTATAAGTATTGGAAAATTTAAGGAAATAACAAGCAATATCTTGAAAATGGTTCACTCAACAACAAAAATGTATATGACATAAATTGTGTATTTTAACGCGATCTACATTTTTGTGCAGTAAAATTTTGTCCATCTCTTATGGTTTACCAGTTATGCAAAAGTCGTTCATAATGAAGAATACTTTCGTAGACATTCCCAGAAAATTCGAGATATACATTTCATTTTTAATAAAAATATCTTAAACATATGATATTTTAATCAAAATCGTTAAGAGTCATTTTTGAGAAAATTAAAAATTTCTAAAAATGTTCCATGTAAAGGGTAGCCTGGGATGGGGGGACTTTCTTGAAAATCTTCGTGTCGCATCTTTGAAAGATACTGAACCTAAATACCAAGTATGGTATTTGTCCTACTTTTCGTTTTTGAGTTATGCTGTTCACAGACACAAAGACACACACAGGACCTTTTTCTAAAAGTGCTTTTTTTGGATTCAGGGGACCTCAGGTATTTCCAGTGAAATATCGGTATCGAATTTTTCGTTGGAATGCAATACTTCCCCTATTTATTATACGTAGTAGACAAAGTAAAAACCACTGCGGTAAGCAGTCAAGCGCTGCACTATACTTCAACTGTTCAATTCAATGCCGCAAAAACACGTCTGTCAATTCTAAAATCTGGTAGCCAGTTTTCACTTAGGATATGGTGTTGTTGTTATTATTATTATTATTATTATTATTATTATTATTATTATTATTATTATTATTAACCTCTATGTATTGCATTTCTATGACCTTTGTCTACTCACTCTTCTACAAACTATTTTTGTATAATCCCCACCTATTTTTTGTTCGTCGAGATAAACTTTCATTATACAGTTACAAATTTCGTTGTAGGTATAAGAAAGGGCAGTAGGCTAAAGCGATAGTCAAATTTTTTAAAAAGCGAGAAACAAAAAACGAATAGAGACTTAGCACTTGAAAAAATTATAAGTATTTGAAAACCCAAACCAGTAACAAAGAATATCTCGGAAATGGTTAACGCCACAAACAATGTTATTTGACATAAAGTGTGTGCTTTAACAAGATCTAAAGTTTTTGTGTAGTGGGATTTTGTCTATTTATTACGGTTTACCAATTATAGAAAGGTGCTCAGAATGAAGAGGACTTCAAAAGCTATTCCCAGTAAATTCAAGATATACATTTTATTTTATATGTGTATTTCGTATACAAATGGTATTTAATCCAAATCGTTAGCCATTGTTGAGAAAATCAAAAGTAGCGACACATTTTTCATATAAAGAGTAGCTTGGTAAGAGGAGATTTTGTAGAAAATCTTGGTGTCTGTCCTTGGAAGATGCTGAATTTAAATATCTACTTTGGTTTTTAATAGGCTTTTAGGGTTTCGGTAATGCTATTCACAGACAGACACACACACGCACACCTTCATGCACAGCCTTTTAATAAAAGCGCCTTTTTAGATTCAGGCAGCCTCAAACATGTATTTCCTGTCAAATCTCGGTATCGATTTTTGGGTGGAATGCAGTCTTACTTTACTTACTACAGCTAAGTAACACAGAAAATAAAAACTGGCTATGCACACTTTTTAATAATTATCCTTCCATTGCAGAAAACAAATAAATAACTTCCAGTCTCTCAATTTAATACAGTAAACTAATGTCAATGTGCTTTGGTCTCATTTTATGACGTAATGATTACGTACAAACTGTTTGCTGTTAATAGTAACGTGCATGTTGAACATTTTAATTAGCTATAATTTTGTTAATTGTTTTATGTTTTATCATGCTTAATATCCTTAGTTATTCATGGCAATTCATCTCTTGAGAAAGCCAAAAGTGTTTTTTTATGAAATAAATAAATGCAATACCTGGAAAAATGTACATTTTAAGTCCAGATATGAATAGATTTATTAAGTCATTATTTGTAGCTAGTTTTCCCAAAGAGCCAATTGTGCACGAGTTTGCACATATTTAATCGTTTATGAAGTAATTTATTTTTATATAAAACAGCAGAAGCAAAAGTAATAGGTAATAATTACTTTAAGCGATAAATTAATTGCGTTGTATATTTTAAGCCTACCTTGTGGTTCTATTTTTAGAGAGGCAACCAATATTTCCATTATATAAGATGTTCTGAAAAAATATAGGGCTCTTTTTTGGACTGTATAACATTTGATAATACCGTGAAGAAACTGCACCCTTCTTGGCAATATAGAAAATGGTATCAGAGCACATAAGAAACTTTTCCCACCGAAGTTCCAGTACTGTTAGGCGAAAGGAACGAAAGCCAAGAGGTTAGAAGTTCTTCAAACTTAAGTCGTAAAAAGATAAAAGTAATTTCTGCATTAGCAGAATGGCAGGTACTTGGGATATTAGCTCTGCAACTGCTTATTTAAAGCAATCGATACTAACGAGAATATGGATTTTGTATCTGCTGACTTATGTAGGTATACCTACTGTCTGCCCGGAACCATAAATTCAGGTTCCGCCTCGATGGCTTTCAATTTCTAAAAATCCACGTCCACGTTGATAACAATATGCGCTTTCAGGGCCAGAATCGCAATTAAAATTGATCGTCAAGGATCGTTTAAGCCAAACCACTGTCGGATAAGAGCAATACAATAAAATTTTATTGTCCGTATCGAGATCACGTTTTTCATTCAATTGCAAAAGCGTACATTAAACAGAGAAATGTTGCATTTTTCATATCTGTGTCATCCCTCGCCCTTCCTTAAGTCTTTCCTGGAAGTCGTTTCGGTCATAAGATGATGTTATTTTAGAGGCGTGTTTAATATTATGCGATTTGTCACATTGTTAGAGTGTTTACACGAATCTTAAACACAGCTGCTTTCCTGTGTATTATTGCCAACTCTACTGTACAGTTGAATCCCTCTACAAGAATAACATTTTATATGCAGTTTCTCTAATATTCTGAAACTTCGCAGACTTTGAGATGATTGATTATGGGTTTAAGTAACGCCATTTCTATATAGACTCCATGCCTGAAATTATTTGAGTTACACATTCTTTACCTTACAGACATTACATTTTGATTTAGATTTTTTTTCATTTCTTTTAAAATTGCAAGTATTTTGTTAGTTTCGATTGAAAACACTGCAATTATGAGTCACTACTTTCACTAGGTAAATTTTCGCCACTTATTCTATCTTTATACTTATTTACTGTTGTCGTGTGTTGTTAAGGATGTTTCAAACCTTGAGCGCTCAGCTCTCGAGGCCGTGTTTTCAACTAAAGTATTTGGTCTTGTTCAGATATATTCAGTTATTTCAGCGAAGAAATCTTTATGATTAAAGCAATAAATATTCGTTTTTATTAAACGTTTTTGCATTTACGAACTAATAATGTTACAGCTGACTTTTGCTACGATTTTAAGTCGTATTACTCCGCACACTGATTAAGTCGGAAGACTTCAGGTTTTCAATTTTACTTCATTTTTGTATTTATATAAAAATATGGTTCAACTATTTTATTTTAATATCAGACATTTGCACTAAAAGTTAATGAAAAATGAAACCGTTTTCATTACTTTTGTCTCATATAAAAATGACTACTCTTGCAATGGTTTTAAGAATATCACTTCCATTACGTCTCTATCTGGCAGAAAAAGCTTACACTCATGCACACACATACACACACACACACACACACACACACACACACTATGTATATATGCGAAGGTGCATCAGTTATGCAATTTTTTGTTCCACTTTTTCGGGTCAATCACTGATTTCTTGAGGTAAGTTGCTGATAAAATTTGAACTAAACAATGGACAAAACAATAATTTAATATATATATATGTATTTTTCTTATTATATACGGAATGGATAATAAAATTTCCTGCACCCTACAAAGCTTCAAAGCTCGAAAAATTGGAATTGCAAACAGTCAATATGGTTTTCAAAATTAGCTTTCATCTGTAATCTCTAAGCAAATAACCAGATGGACATTATTTAAAAATAAAAATCAATTAGCTTATTAACTATTAAAACGTCACTGAACGGAGCCAACTACAATATGGAGTTCTGATTTCCCAAAATAGACTTATTCATTGTATTCTTTACGTTTTTTCGATAAATAGGAATTGAGTTTCGTTGCTGCTTTCTGAAGAAAAATACTACATTCATCGCGAGACTCTAACAAACCGAATTTTATTCACAGAAAGAACAAATTCGTTCTTAAAACTCCGTTTGAAACTGTGAGAAATGATTTTTCCATTATATTTAGGAACATAGAAGTGAGTTAGAAATAGAAATACACAAGAATGAAGTACTGTGCTTTTATGTTTCTCTTTTCTATACACACATAGGCGCAAACATTCTTATGGAACCATTTTGAAAAAATACAAGCCAATAAATTACATACACACACATATATAATATAGTAAGTACTGCTCCTCTTTCTTATTTTAGTTTTAAATATATGTAGGTACTGAAGTTAATGCGGAAAATATTTCATATTTATAGCGCAAGTTAGCTTAAGCATAAATTTTCTGCATGTTTAAAAAGTACAAAACTACAGGAAATGGTCTTAACGTTTATTTCTCTTACATGCTCACAATTTAAATATTCCCAATGCTATAGGATTTCACTGAAAACTTTTATAAACAATAAGTTTACAGAAACTGTCACTGTGGTCGAGTGGACAGTGTTCTGGCTTTTCGACCCAGAAGTTCCGAGTTCGATTTCCGTCTGGGATGGGGAATTTTTGTTGAATTAGAATCTTTCCCTGTCCTCCACGGAGTCGGAAGTATGAATGTGGGAGTGAATGTAAGTATAAAGGTAGAAATGATTAAAAATTTAACGTTAAAGAACCTATAGTCAATGAGTACTTTCTCAACTTAAAGCTTCTGATATGATGATAGAAGTTAAAGGCAGCTATGCAAATGAAACGATTTAAAAGAATACCCTATAAAACAGATACAAAATATCAAAATGAACAGAAGAAATAAAAGAAATGGTGCAAAAATCAAAATTTATGAATACCTGCTTCCCTGAATACGAGTAAAAGCTATTCTGCTTATGTTTTCGCATCTGATAATGAAAGTTTTGGAGCAGACATGAAATTATTTGACATTTTCTTAAATGTATTTTGAATTTCAGGTGTTCACGTTCATTTTGATCATCTTTAAAGCTGCTTCGTTGAGGTACCGTACACCCTTACGCAGGAGATTGCTCCCAAAATCATGATGACCACCAGCACAAGAAAAACCAAGGAATCGATAGTGTTTTGTTGTAGACTGCTTGAATCTACGAAATTTTAAACCCATAGGGGCAGATATTTTAGAAATTGTTAATGAAACAAATTTATTTACTATAAACCGTATATTGTAAAGAAATCTATACTTTCAGCACTTAATTTCTGCTTATATTTTATAATTTTCATTTACATAAAACTAGTGACATGAGCGCAAATAAGTTTCCCTGCTTGCACAAATGTGTAACTCCAAGAGGCTTTGTTGAAAACCAATGCATGAATTCGTAGTATACTCGTACAATGGTTAATACTTTATGATTAATCATAATTAAGCATTTTTCTTCGATTCCTGACAGTATAATAGCTTTATTTGATGTACGACAAAGAGCGCGGTTCATTTAAAATTGCTAAGAAAAACTGTAATTCAGCCAAAATGAAACATTGGTATTTATTTCCAAAAAAAACTCCGCTAAAGGTAATAACAAATGATAACCCAACGTATACTTCTGCATTTAACTTTGGAATTTTAAACTATCATCAACTTTTACCTGGTGTATTAGATAACGTTTATTTATTTATTTGGGCAATTATTTTGCATTGATGTATAACAGCGTTTTAACGCTCTTAGAAGTTTTTCCAATAACTTTAAATTATTTACACAGATATCATGAGAATTAAGACTACTTCAAAGGCATTTACATAAAACTCATCAAGGAATATATTTCTATCTGCTGTGACACTAACCCATACTTTTGACATTTTATCAAAAATGTTAGAGCTGTTCTTGAGAAAATGAGAGTAATAAAATAGGTTTTTTTCTCTAAGCATAGAGCTGATTCGGATAATACAAATTCCATGACGAAACCTACCAGTTTTGGTTTTGTTTGTAGTTGTATTTTAAAACAATTATACAAGTTATGAGTTCAAAGGCAGTTCGTACAAATGCTGGCATCGAAATGCTTTCAAATTATGCAATGAGGATCTCTTTACATGCAGGTTACTGAAAAAACTCAGTTTTATATCGCAAGTACTGAACATTTGTTACCATTGAACTTATATGAGAAAAACAGCACATTTCAAAACTTGTTATATAGACGACACACAAAAATAAAGCTTTAACTGCGAAAACTGAAACGTACAATTACAAATATTTCGGAAAATACTAATGATGCAAAAAATAATCTTTAAAATATATTGTAACATTTAATAAATTATGTTTATCTTTTCTAAATACATAACGTTCACTGAGAATGAAGAGGACTTTGCAAACTATTTAAAGCTCATCATACACATTTAATTCGTAATGCCACTTGCCTCAAACATGTAAGAGTTTACCCAAAGTCGTTCAAGATAATTTTGAGAAGATGAACAATTTTACATGTAAAGAATTATCTGAGGTGACAAGAATTCCAGGAAAATTTTCTTTTGAGTTGATAATTATTCTGCTTTCCCTTTTAAATATAATGCTCACAGAGTCACAAAGATCTTGGTTCCAATATATACTCTTAAATTAACAGGAAATCAAAATGTATATTTCGGTGAAATAACGGTACCGAAATATATGCTTCTTCTGTTCTAAATGATGCACACAAAGGTGAAAGTTTAAATGCATTGCGCTAATGAGTTTGCTTCTACTAACCTGACTTGTTCCCGATGTTGTTGTGGTTCAAGGGAGCCAGCTTGCCGTTGGGCTCGCCGACCTGGGCCTGAACCTGGGCCTGCGCCGCTGCCTGGGCTTGGGCCTGAGCTGCCGCCGCCTGAGCAGCAGCCGCCGCCGCAGCACTGCCACCTCCTCCGCCGCCCCCGGGAGCGGCACCCGCGGCGAACTTGGCCTGAGCCGCCACGGGTATGGGCCCCGGGTTCGTCATGGTCGTCATCGTGGCGGCGGCAGGCATCATCAGCGTGGACATGGCCAACATCGGGACTGGTGGAGATCTCGCTCCGAGGGTTACCGGAAGGTACGGCAACAAGCTGGCGGGCATTCAGAAGATCTCTACTGTACCAGTACCTTGGTTCGCATTCAATATCTACTCTCTTGTGACGATGCTCTGTCTTCTTGTTCGCGAGATGGTTTTACGTTAACCAAAGCCTCTGGTCTTCTTCCAAGTGATCATGTACGTTCTTCAGTAGACGGACTTTAGCTTCTTTGGTTTCAATCTTCATCCACCAATGTCAAAGCTATCAAAATGTTACTTCTTACAAATTATATATGTCTCTCTCTTCTACATAAATATATAACAATATGTTTTACTGTTTTAGTCAAAATATATTTGCAGTCCTGAAGACGACGACTTTCCTTGAAGTTAAATACAACGATCAAGTTGGAAGGGGAAGGAGTTGATACCGATTAACACACACGAAATTAAGCAATATTATATATCTTCAATCTTCTTTGTATGTTCCCTTCTCACGCTATTCAGTGCTGCATCATTCTTCTGTCTCTTCAGGTTTCTGATATGGCTATTCGATCAACAGTTGACACTTATTTAAAATGGTCTTTCTCTTCGTTTATGGCTTACTTTTACTCACAGAAGAGAGGAGGTTAAACAAAGGGAAGAAAACATCAACATCAACAGCAACGGAACAAAAGTTATCTCATGCAACAGCGAACATAATACGATTTGTTTTGTTTCTTTGTACACCACTTCCACGCCGATAACAACAGTTAAAATTCTTGAAGATTTGTTGAGTTACGCTTCCTTTACCGCCGCTTTGGCTCAAGTCAGTCTGCAGATGTTCTGATCCGGAGGATGGTGTTGATCTGTCCTGGTCGCTTGCCAAAGGCTGACTGGAGAACTTCCGAGTTGACCAAGAAGAAGAATGCAGTTCCTCGTAACAGAATTTTCTTTTCTTACGAAACGAATATAACGTATACACCACTCTCACCCACGGATCGACCTATTCACCACAAAACACCACAGCCCCAGATTCAAAATGAAAAATGAAAAAAAGAAAAGGGAGGGAGAGAAAAATCACGGATCGCTGGAGCTAGGATCTCAAGGACAGCCTCCCTTGCAGACGGCTGCCACGACTCTGCTGGCACAGCGTCGCGGATCGGACGCCAAGCGCCTCGACGCTCCAGAGAGGGGGTGGCGGCGGCGGGAACGGCCGACGGAGCAGGGGGAGGGTGGCGGAAACATCCGAGCAGGGGAGAAAGTTCAGAGTGGGGAGGCTTTTATAAACAAGAGTAGAGGGGGCAGACAACCCTTCAGTCCGACTGCCGACTGCGTAGGGAACGCATTCAAAATTTGTTTTTGGCGTTTCTTTCCCAACCCCTCACAGCAACAAAGCCTTTCTCGTCCCTGAATTTCAACTCTCAAAATGCTTCTATTTTCATCCCTTAATCAACTCGAGGAAAGCCTCAACGTTTAGCTCCTTCTCTTCAAATAATATCAAATACCTAAACTTAGTTCGAAACGAAGTTCGGAGTTCTCATGGGAAGGATGAACTTTAATTCCTATTGTTAAGCAAACAAGAATACCTCGAGTTGCTAAATCTTGGAGAAATAACAAAAGTTTCACTTCCTCTACCTATCACACACGATAATGAAAACAATTTTGCTTATATGAACTTGAAAGTACACAGAATAGAAATTAAAACATAAGTTTTCCACACTAAACAAAACTGGTTAGAATGTTTTAAATAATTAATAATTCTTATAGAAGTTTGCATCCTGGATTCATAGCTCACAGGAAAAGAACGAAATAGGTCATGATACTGTTTTAAATGTATGTCAGTGTTTGTGTGTGTAATCTTTTCACGCAAGAATGGCTTAATCGATTATTATGAAACTTGGCACATAGCTTATTCTAGGTTCGACTTATAAAATAGGCTATTTGGCAGATTAATTACCGTGTCCAAAGGGGGATATAAAATAAAATAATAAAAATGTCTAGATTATCAAAATTTTTAAATGCTAGATAAAAAGTTAGTAAGCATAATGTTTCTTACAGGTTTCATTATTTGATAATTTTGATAAGATGAATATTTAAGGAGATGATAATTTTTCTTACTATTATTAGTGTACATAATTCAGTGACCAACAGTAGGTATAGTTCCAATTTCATTCCAAATATAAGGAGAGGGAAAAATGTTTGTACTCTTAAACCTTTTACTTATGTTTTAATTGTTATCGACACTCCAGAAACAGTTTTACCGTCGGTTTTCAAGACGTCACATGACATTTAAGTTTCACAGAATGAACTTGATGAAGGGGAAGAGAAACAGTTTTAATTTTCACTTATATTGTTTATGGTTATTTATTCATTTATTTTATTTATGCATTGTGTTTCTACTATAAAGTCATACAACTACTGCTTTACTATACAGACATGACTGCAATGAAAAATCAATATTTTGAAAGAGTAATAATACGCTCAACTTTAAATTCACTAGATAAGTGTACAATTTTGTCGATTTCTGGAAGTTTAAAGTTTACTGGCTGACTGATGCCTGTTATTCTGGATACCGCATAAAAGGTTGTGTCCTTTCGAGAATACATTGGAAATGAAGTTGACACTGGGTGTACAAAAAGATTAATGAATAAACTCGATTTGCTTGTATGTTTTACTGTAAATTCCTCCGAAACCAAATCGACCTATATTGTGTTTGCATGGCCTAACGCAGATCAGGTTGTATCAAAATGCTCTGGCTGAAAACCTCTTCGGTTTGGAGTGCTGAGGGGATCGTCTAAGAACAGGCAAATCCGCTTAGAATGCGCAGGCAGCGTGTACTATTCAGCGGTCAGTGGCTGATGTGCAGGCAGTGACACTGGTACCCGATGAAACAGGTTAGTTGTTACGTGACTTCTGGTACGGATATATTTATTGGGCGTAATTAGTTACCGTCAGACGAGGAGAAGGAGAGGCAAATAAACACTTCATCCCTTTTTTAAGTCATGAGACTACAACACAAGAAAAAAGAATGGCTTTTTCTCCCCGTCCACAAAGACTTTGCTGTTATTAAAATATGCCTAGTTTAATGGGGATAAAGCTCTAAAATTCTCTACCCAATTAAATTAATTATTATAACAATTACATAAAATTAAAAAAGAACATTCCAACTTAATAGCTAAGGCATGTTATAGCATTCAGGAATATTTAAGCATAGCCTGGCTTTGTACTGTATATCCATTACACCGACAAGGTTCAAATGTGTATTCATCATGAAGTAGGTTTTTTGCTTCACGTATGGAAAGCCAACTTGAAGTAGGAGTTGTATTATAATTCAGCTGTTGTGGAGCCGAACTTGAAGTAGTTGCAACCGCACCTATGGTACCCGGTAGCCTTCGTCCCAAAATTTAAAAATATTAACTTTGTAACTTGACTGTTTCTTTATATATTATATATTTATGTTTGCCTCGGCTGCGGCAGTATTATTGTTAGAGACGTGGATTTCTTTGCAAGGTTGTGTTGCAACTGCAGAATGTAGGCTTACACAGATTATAATGTTTACTTCACTACATTTATTAATCCTTGACATAATTTAAATAACACTTCACTGATATAGAGAGCTGCGAGGATTCTTTCATTAATTACTTGCACTTTTTAACACGTAAACTATTTTAGTCTCACACAAAATATATATTAAATTTCTCGAGGACACATCTCGTGTCTGGTTAGGAACACTGTCTACAACCAACACGTCCAGTTATGAGCACTGTCTACAAGCAACTGACTTGATTTCTACCGCCTAAATTTGTAAATTTCTGTATTTCAAGTCTCTGGTTGACTATTCCTAATCCAATAGAATACTTTTATTTAACTTAAGCTTTTTTCTGGTCGTTGATGGCTATTTTATAAAATGTCACAAAAATTACATTATTGTTGCTCCAAGAATGACTAGTAGCATTATTACACTTTCTTACTCATTATTACCCCATTGTTAGCAACTTTTAACCTATTATTCTCACAGCTCCTACATTATTAAATTACGCAATACATTCACGTAACATTATTACACATGTATACAATAATATAAACATATACAATGACTGTAATATACACTTTTTATATATTATTACATATACATATTGCTTTAAGGCGGGCTGTTCTTGAATTTATATATTATATAATTTGACTGAAATAATTTAAGTGTTAAAAATACTGCCTCAACCATATTGAATCGCAATAAATTGAAACTGAAATAAATAAGCTACTGTACTCGTCCACTGCAACACAAAGTAAACAGCATAATCATTCTTAGGAGAAATGAGGCACATTAGATCAATAGGCACGATCCATGTTTCGTATTGTACTCTAGTACACAGTTAACCTGAAGTCACCTGTCTCTCTCTCATCGAGTATCAAATTTCACTACCTGCTTGTGTAGTATTCGATTCAGATACTGTATGTCCCATGATCCAACATACTGTCCGACGTGCTTGCTCCGATCCTATGGGACAAAGCATGGCAGGGCCACAGATATATTTCCAATTAACATAAACTATAAAGCCCGGAAATGTAAAGTATTTGCAATACTGCAGGTTGCCCCTGGAGAATGAGGATTTGAGATAGCCCTGAAGGTTTACCAGGATACTTGAATTAGACTAGAATGTCTGGTGGTGTTTAGTTCAAGCGGTAAGAGAGTTGATAACGCAAGATCACGTCCGATGCTCTAATGCTCAAATTAATTTGACTTTCCATTAATGCGGAAGAAATTAGATTAGTGCGAAAGATTGGTCAAGGTGAAAATTATTTTGAAAGATTCATCATTCAGATCATTGAAAAGAGCAAAGAATGATACATGGACATACATTTTAGATGGCAGTTTCCCACGTAAATCTTCCAGGTTCTGCTGTATTAACTTCTAGTCTGAGAGACTAGTTCTTTATCACAACCAGTTATAAGAAACTGTTTATTCACTCCATGTTGTATGTTCTGAAGTTAGAATAATTATCATTAATAAACATCAGCAACTATTACATATACCAAGAAGTTTATACAAACGTTTGTCAAATGAAATATTTGTTAAAACCCTAGCCTGAATACTCGTATTAAAACGCCACAACGTTACTAAGAATGAAGATTACTCCACAATGTTTTGAAAACCTAGCAAAATGTAAAACTTGAGTAAACGTAATGCATAGTATATACTATTTTTCAGTAAAATGAGAACCATTGTATACGTTTTGACGAATTCATTTCTGTACTTCCTAAATAACTCACGCGATATCTCTATAACTTTTAGTAGTCATCCTCCGTGGTGTAGTGGTTACTATGCTAGCCTCTAGTTCTCGAGGTCGCGGAGTTTTAATTATGGACACTCTTTAGCTGGTTCCATTCTATATTGGGCGTGAAAGATTGGTAGTTTTTCTCAGAGGCCTCATTATCAGGCTTGCGGTTCTTTTACGTGCCGTAAATCTACGACATGGGATCACCGGCTTTAATTCCCTTCCGAAGGAAGCCATGATAAGGATGTTTACGCCCGAAAAAATCAATTTCCCTCAGCTGGGTTTGAACCTGCTACCTTGGAACTAGAGGCTAGCATGGTGCCCCTAGACCACGGAGGACGACAGTTACAGAATAATATAAATTATTGGACTATGTTGCAAATTGTTTTCTTCACACACGTATACATTATACATTAATTTAAACTTTTATTACTTATTAAATGCTCGTATTATTCCTACAAACTCCAGAAATATTATATGAATGTTTGTCCACAAAGTCATAAAGTACTTGTTTTGTAGCTTTGTTCTTAATGTGAAGAAAAAATAAATAACAAATTATTTTGCAGTGCAAAGTTAAAAAACATTAAAAAGAGTCATTGTTTTGATAAATCCTGATAGCAAACGTTGCACTTGAGATGATGTATAGGCAGAAGGAGTAGCATTTTCAGTAAAACAAAATGTTAGCAAACCACACACAAACAAAATTATTTTCAAAGTTTTAAATCATATTTCACGGCTTCCATGGTCGTTGTCAGCTTATTCGGTTATTGCCACGTCAATACTATTTAATTATCAACGTATCGAAGCCATCATAATCCTCAGCTCGTGCATTAAGTCATGCATTTTAAAGCAAAAGGGATTTGAAAATAGCAGCCTCCACATCTAATGTCCCCTCCCAAAATATATGGAGACCACAAATATGTTTTAAGGCTATGCGCCAATTTTCTATGCCTATCTTTTATGAGAACTCTTAAATGCAATGCAGACGGAAAAAATAAGCAAAAACCTTGTTTGTTAATGACACTTTCAATTGCAAGGATCATATCGGCGTCGCCGGTGTGCTGTAATTTCGTTCCACAGGAGTTCTTTTACATGCTAGTAAATCTACTGAAATGGGGCTGTCGCTTTTAAGCACTTTTAGAAACCATCGATCTGGGCCGGGTTTGAACCCAAGACCTTAGGATCAAAAGGCCAGCACCTATCCAACTGAGCCACCCAAACCGACACTGCTGCTGACGGACGGTGGAACTTCAACTCGAATACAGGTGCTTATATAACAACAGGAACTATATTTCCATAGAGTACGTTTTCGAGTAAATTTAACAGTTTTTGCAACAATTACTTTAGTTAATCTATATTCTACATAAAATATTTAATCACTTTTAGCATGAGGTCATCCATTTATACCGAAAATAAATACACCATTATGTAAAGTGCAACAATATGCGAAGGAACTAAATTCGGCGATGTACAAAGCCATTTTCTGTAGTATCAAAAGTTCATCTGAGGCCTCTATTATGGTGAATTTGTTTTAGACAGCCTGACCATGCTAAATTTTAGTTGCTTAAATCAAATAAAATATTGGTTATGATTAGTTTACATAACACTGTGTCTGATACGGCTATAATATGTTGACACTTCCTACAGATTTATTGTTTTGGGATTGTGCCAAGACAATGAAGAATGGCACGAGGAGTTCCAATCTGCGCCTTGTGGGCGATACTGTGTTGTCTGCCAAATAAAATAACAAATGAAGAACGCGCTAGTAAACTTGACCCTTGAAAGAAAATCAGCCACTTATATGCTAGTGCAAAAATAATAAAGTTTTAAATAATTGCGTTGATTTTCACGGCCGGAACCTTAATGCTATCAAATTCAGGAGTTTTGGTTAATCGGTAATGTAATTATTTTGACCTAATGTTTCGTTGCAGGCTATGGTGGACATCAAAGAATAATTCAGGATATACGAAATATTTGCTATGCCCGTATTATTTTAATTAAAACAACTAGATACACTTTTGAGAAAATAAAAGGGAACAAACATTTCTTTTTTCATATAAAGGGTTGTTTGGCTTGAGTAATTTTCATGAAGATCTTTTCATTGCAAGGATTTGAGATATGCTGTTCAGCAACAGAAACACAAAAAAGAGTATTTTTTTCTAAACAAAATAAATAAACAAATAAAATAAAATCGTTTTTTATTCAAGATAACTCAAAACGCCTACATAGGGTGAAATACGTGGAATGTTTTGATATAATTCAGCTAATTTGGTACCTAAGTGGCAACAAATTAAGTTTCATGTGTTTAGGAATAAAAAATCAATAAATTATCCATAAGGGAGAAAAGGATATTTAAATGCTAATTAATGTATTAATATTTACTTCTGTACACTGCATGTAATAAATTTTGTTCATGTTTATTGTTAACTTCTTCCAGTGGCAAGTTTCAAAAGCATACACGAACGTTTGGTGCTCATTTTGTTTTCTCCTTACATCCTACGATAGGTAGCTAAATTAGTATATGCCCCTAAAAAGCCATTTCAAAGTTTTAGCTAAAATGTGGGTTTTGACGTCCCCTGAATTCACCTCCCCAAAAGTAAGTTTTAGAAGAAGGTCCATGTGTTCTTGGATCTTCTTTTATCCTTTATTTCTTCACTATATATATTTTTTTCTCTGAACAGCATAGTTTAAAACCAAAAGATGAGTACTGAAGTTCACATTTAAATTCAGGACTGAAACGAAGACTTTTTACAAACTTTTCCCAATTACAAATGTATGTTTTACGTGGAACGTTTTCAGTTATTATTTATTATCTCAATAAGGACCGAGAAGACTTTGAAAAGAATGCCAATGCTTGAAATCCTAGAATGAAGAACAAAATGCGTGTCTTGAATTTTATGTAAACAGGTTGTGAATTCCTCTTCATTCTGGTTCAGTGTTGTATAATTTTATAACCGAGAAATCATCAGAGAACGGCAAAACCATACAGCAGGAAAAAATGTAAAGCTCATTGAAATAGACGGTTTTTTTCGAAATGGTTTGTTTTTTCCTTATTGCTAGTCATTTTCGAAATATCTCTTGCTGTGTATTTGCATTATCAAATTGTAACCACATCTTCTGACGGAAATGTCTCAAGTTTTGCGATTTTTCTTTTTCACTTTTCCTTCGCAAAACATTCTTGCCTAATGTTCAATACAAGTATTTCTAATATTGTTTCAGAATGCTGTATCAATGCTGTATATTGCTTAACTTTAAACCATTTCTAGCAAACAGTAAAATGGATAGAATAATCAGTTTTATATGAATGATATATGTGAATTTGTAATGGGTAGAGAAAGCATTTTGAATGTTACACAATATTTTTTATAGTACGGCTGTATGGTGATGTAAATAATTCCGTTGTTATAGATTAGAATATTATATTTAGTTCCTCTAAAGTAATGTATGTGACTGGACTTCAACAAACCTACAGATCTAACGGACCCTAGCACACGTGTTTTAATAATACTTAAGCCACCAATACAATAAAATCATGGTGGAGTTATTTCCGTGCTAAGACCTGGTGTTTCACGCGTGGCAGGCATTGCTGGTCGTCTTGACTTCTCAGCCACCCGCTAGATCGCTCTGCGTGCTTGGAGATGGACCGGCGCCTGTATGTGCCTCGCTGAGCTACTATTAGCGTTATTTGCGTTTTTTGCATGTCTTTTTTTCAGAATCACGAGCCCTGAACAAAAAAATCAGCAAGTATATTATTACTATTAAATGTACATATTCGCCAATTAAGAATATGTTAATCAAATACTCGTTGATTTTAAGAGAAAGTAAATTTAAAATTAACAAACTGAGTTATCTCAAATAAAATTCGTAACTTGGCAATTTGGAAGCTTTCTACCCTATGTACGTATATCCCATTTTAAATGTTGAATAATATAAGAATAATACCATAGACTAAGCTGTCTTACCCGCCATTGAACGCATGCAATCTGTAAGTAAGTACTTGAAAATAAGGAAGGGGAAGTTTTTTGAAAGTTTTCGCTTGTATCCAAAGTTTAAGTGTACAGGAGTTTTAATTGCTGCAAACCTATACATAAGAAATTACCTACATAAATATGAGTAGGGGTAGTTTTATGATGTAAGGTATCATATAATTTTCAAAAATGTAGCTGTAATCCACGAATTTTGTCCTCATTGTAGTATAGCTACGTCTATAAAATATTGAAAATAAAGCGTAAGGGTAATTTTTAAAACTGTTGAGTTACTGCACATATTAAAAAAGTTTGGGAAGCTTTTGGGAGCTAACCTATTATTTTTGACACGTCCTATTGTACAGTTTTGACCTTGGTTAAATAGTGAAAATTTCTACATAAGGAGTTTAAAATGTTGTAGGGATATTTTTATGGGTTGTTAGGAGTGCCTATAAATTTCGTTGTCTCTGTAGTTTCAGTGTACAAAATTGTGTCTAGATAGACAATAAAGTGTTGATTTGTACGCTAAGGGTTGAAAATAGGAATTTAAATTATGGGTAGCGGAAGTTCTGAAAACCTTAGGGCACCTTATCGTGTTTTACAGATTCTAAAAGCCTCCAGTAACTCAGTTTTAGAGGATTATAGGCGTCCAGTTAAAAGGACATTAACTCGTCTGTATTAAACTCACAGAATGTTCCAACTTCCATTAACCTGAGGTATACGTTTTGAAAACCCCATAAGGCCACTTATTTTATTTTTTATTTACTGTTATTATAAGGAACTTGCAAGTGCAGTACTTCAAATGTTGACGTATTTATTTTACTGCATTAATTTTCTCTCTGCCAAGAACCAATCCCTCAGTATATAACTATGCTAGTATAACTCTTGTTACTGGAATGGCCAAATGCAAAACATACGCAACAGTTTGCTCCGATTAGTTCAAGTTTATCAATTGTATCAGGAAGTTGCCACTTGAATTGCATTGTGTTGAGCAAAAATTCATCCATGCATGCTAGAAGTGTTCAATTTGGATAACCTGTCACCCCTCTTCACCTAATGCACGTATGGTGGTTCGCGGTTTGTGATTCGTTCACCAGCAAGTATAAACATAGTTTATGCTACTCACAAATAGGACATATTATCAAATAATTCCCATCGCTGACCTGGATTCCAAAACCAACTTCAAGCAAACTAATATCTGGAAAATTGTCCTCTCTTTGTTATAGGAGAGTTAAATAATATGTAGAAGAGGTTTATTGGAGTTTAAAGATTTTGCTGTAACTGACTAAAACTGAGGTACAAAAAAAGTATGCAGATGTCTTTCTTTCTCATGAATCAGTCAAGGTTCTTAAAATTCAAAACGAACAATTGTCTCAGGTAGCGTCCTACCTGCCTTCAGCTGTTGAGTCGACTAAGCTGTTCTTCTCTTGGTTTTTTTCATCTCTTGCCATGGACTCATTGCGAACCTCATATGGGGCTTGTAAAAGGAACTGCATGACGAGGATCTCGAAATTCAAACATTTCTTTTATTCATTATAATATTAATTTTTTCCCAGGCATCCAAATCTGTGTGTTTACTAGCACATGTGCATCATATACAGGCGCCATTTACCGTCAAGAGCGCTAAACTCAAAGTAGCATTAGAGTACTAATAAAAACCACACGGTGTTGTCGAGTGCTCGTTCAGTTCTTGAAGTTGTATCTCGTAGGTGTGCACAGCATGCAGGTAATGTTGGTTGCATGTTCCAGGGATTTCAGGCGAATACATATTTTAATCAGTTAAAAGTTTTGCCTCTGTATATACTGTATACGTTTAATACGGTATAAATTACAGATTTAAAACTCTGCAGACGGGAGCAGGATTCAAACTCGGAACCTCTTCGTTGGAAACCCGCTACCGTAACCACTCTTACAGAAAGTATAGCTGCAGATATGTAGGTCGAAGCAGCTATTTAACAGGAAATCTTCAGATGTCTGATTCATTTTGTAGGGGAGTATTATAATTATTATTATTATTATTATTATTATTATTATTATTTATATTAGCTGTGGTAGTAGTAGTAGTAGTAGAAGTTGTAGTAGTAGTAATAGCATCAGCAATAGTAGTAGTAGCAATAGAAATAGTAGTAATAGTGGTAGTAGTAGCAGTAGCAGTAGAATAGTAGTAGTGGTAGTAGCAGCAGTAACAGTAGTAAAATTGTAATAGTAGTAGTAGTAGTAGTAGCAGCAGTGGAATAGTAATAGTGATAATAGCAGCGGTAGCAGTAGTAAAATTGTAGTAGTAGTAGCAGCAGGATAGTAATAGTGGTAGTAGTAGCAGCAGTGGAATAGTAGTAGTGGTAGTAGCAGTAGTAAAATTGTAGTAGTAGTAGCAGCAGAAGAATAGTAACATTGGTAGTGGTGGTAGTAGTAGCAGTAGAATAGTAGTCGTAGTGGTAGCAGTAGTAGTAGTAGTAGTAGTAGTAGTAGTAGTAGTAGTAGTAACAGCAGTGGAATAGTAATAGTGGTAGCAGTAGCAGTAGTAGAATAGTAGTGGTAGTAGTAGCAGTAGAATATAGTAGTGGTAGTAATAGAATAATAATAGTGGTAGTAGTTGCAGTAGCAGTAGAGTGGTAGTAGTAATAGTAGTAGTAGTAAGTAGTAGTAGTAGTAACAGCAGTAGCAGAGTAGTAGTAGTAGTAGTAGTAGTAGTAGTAGTAGTAGTAGTAGTAGTAGTAGTAGTAGTAGTAGAAGTATCACTACTGGAACGTTTTTGTTACATCAGCATTTATTTTATAAACATTATAACGCTATTCGAAGCATATAACATTAATATTAATAATAATAATAATAATAATAATAATAATAATAATAATAATAATAATAATAATAATTACACATACAGTGTGTCACTTAGGTCGATGTAAGAATCAAACTAAATGTTAATACACCAAATACACCCGCCTCATGCACGGCGACATGTTAGTAATAGCATAGCGTTTTTAGAGAAGTAACTGAAACAATGTAAGTACTCCTACATAAAGTAATAATAAAGCAGTAGATATAATTTAGAATCACTGATGTCATTTGGTTGCCTACTCGAACAAAGTGGATGGACGGCGATTTGGGAACACCGTGAATGTGTATTTATTCCTTTTTACAAACTCACAGATTAACGGTTGGAAAAACTTACCTATTTACAGTTCATCATGCTTCAGTTTTCACCACCTGGGAAATGCAGTAGTTCTGCAAATTATAGTGAATTTCATGAAACTCTATTAGGAAGAATATTTAACTTGGTAACTCTTCATACTGTACTAGAGTGTCCTGTTTGTTATAACTCTTGTGCTAATACAAGCTGACATTTAATGCTTCTTCTCTGCTTTTTACTTTCTCTACTACGTATAGTAAGTAGGGGAAGTATTGCATTCCACCCAAAAATTCGATACCGAGATTTCACCGGAAATACATGTTTTGAGACCTCCTGAATCCAAAAAAAGCATTTTTGGAAACATGTCCGTGTGTGTGTCTGTGTGTGTGTGTGTCTGTGTGTGTGTGTGTGTGTCTGTGTGTGTGTGTGTGTCTGTGAACAGCATAACTCAAAAACGAACAGTTGGATAAGCACCAAACTTGGTATTTAGGTTCAGTATCTTCCAGAGATGCGACACGAAGGTTTTCAAGAAAATCCCCCCACCCCAGACTACCCTTTACATGGAAGATTTTTCGAGAATTTTAATTTTCTCAAAAATGGCTCTAACGATTTTGATGAAAATATCATATGTTTAGGGTAATGTCATGAGAAATGAAATGTATATCTCGAATTTTCTGGGAATGTCTCCAAAAGTATTCTTCATTGTGAACGACTTTTGCATAACTGGTAAACCATAAGAGATAGACAAAATTTTACTACACAAAAAATGTAGATCGCGTTAAAATACACAACTTATGTCATATACATTTCTTTTGTTGAGTGAACCGTTTTCGAGATATTGCTTGTTATTCCCTTAAATTTTCCAATACTTATACTTTTTCTCAAATTCGTTATTCATTTTTTTATGTCCTGGACTTGCAAAGAGAATGGAATGCGCCGCATAGCAACCAGCGTTAAAATATTTGACCATCGCTTAAAAGCTACCATATTCCCCTTGCATCTACAAGAAAATTAGCAATAAGATTGACATCTCGATATCTCGATTAACATAAAGCATATGGAGAATAGGCGTTTGTAAAAATAGATTGTACAAGAGTAGAGAAAGTCATGTGAGTGTAACACATCAGATTTTTTAATTAGAACTTGATTAGGCTAAATTACTCCGGGAGACGTGCAAATAAAATAGAAGCGTTTATAGTTTGTCTATATTTCCACCATGATGTTGTAATTTGTGTTGGAACCGAAAGCATCTATATATGATAGCTCAACATCTAATTAACTGTCGACTGTTGCGATATTTCATTTCTGCATAGAGGAATGCACTAGAGTTTAGCATGCAAATATGACTTCATGGAAATTAATATGAGAATTTATCAACAAATCAGTACAACAGAATAAATTAACACAAGAGGATGGAGAGTATAGAACGCTTCAGCTTGGAGATCACGGGTTGCTCATTACATAAGTCTCCGCATTGTTTTCAGAATATGTTTAGTAAGACTTGTTGAATTTGGTGACAGTATAAATCAATGATTGTTCTACACACACTATTTTTTTTGAAGTTCCCATTAACTTGTACAGCCAGCGTGAAACAATGCATCTCCTGCTCTGCTCACGTGGTCACCACTCTGCATCAACCAGCTATCATTCTCAAAATGAGTGCCACCATCTTTCAGAGATCCAGAGAAGTGGAGGTCTAAGGGTGCCAGGTCCAAGCTGTAGGGTGTATGTCCAATACAATTTGGTGATATGTTCTTGGGTTCTCAGACTTGTGTGAATGCGTGCTAGATCAATCTCTGCTGTATTCTTGTCAGCCACTTTGGAGAATCAGATTTGTAGTGCGAACTCCTGATGTATCGGCAACCCCTCTGTGGCAGCGCGTAGCGGGACTATCTATTCTACCACTGTACACCACGTCGCAGTATCTGTTATTTTCTTATTGCAGACACACGCATTAAAGCAGCAGATAAGTTTGTTTTCATGGAGGGAAAGTCGTTTATAGGTCTAAGGCCTGCTTTCGTTTAAACAGAAAGCTGGATTTGTCCACAACTTACTAGAAAGCAGAGCAATATCGACCTAATTGACTTGACGGCACGGTACGGATTGCGGCCACGACGTAATAATCAGAGATCACATTCAGCAAATGGTTAGGTGCCAGTTAGTTACCGATGTTGATTTAGTGATGGAATATCCTACACTGTGTAAATTACATCATCCTAAGATAAAGAAAATACTCTTTCTCAAACTGATAATAATGCACTCTCCACTTGGGGTTTTTATTGCCTAGGTAGTAGAAATGGCATTGTTTCCTCACAGTTTCTGTTTTAGTATCTACTTAACAAACAAAATGAAGTAAATACTTAGAATAAATTCATACGTTTCAAATACAAAATTAATTATTGCTTAATCCTTCAATTGTCCGCCAATTAAAACTTTCTGTACATCTTTGAAGTATCGAAATGACAGACTTAGCAAAACAGTTACTCATTCATTCTTCAACATTTTGCTTGTTCAAGCTTTGCGTTTAATCTCAATACATTAGGATAATCGAAAATAATAACTGAGCCATATTTCGTTGGTATCTTCGGCCACAGTGACCGGAAGCAAGAAAATGCTCCTCTGATGACGAGCGCTCTGCCTCTTCTGGATGATAGACCACAGTATTGCCGCGATAAATGCTCTTAGATGATACGGCGTTGCGCGGTAAACTCGTCTTTATGAACTTAGAGATAGATGTAAGGCGATAAATTGAAATTGAGTTTTATTTATGGATGCTCCTTAACTGCTACGGTGCTTAGCGTCCCATTCTATATTGGGCGAGAAATACCGGTAAATTTGCTCAGAGACCTCTTTATCAGGCTTGAGGTTCTTTGAGGTTCTACGACACGGGACTTCCCTTCTAAGGATTTTTACGCCCGAAAAAATCCATCGCTCTTCGCCGGGTTTGAACCCGCGACCTCGAGAACTAGAGGCTAGCATGGTAGATGTAAGGCGATGAAAATGGTTATGAGATGTATGGAAATGCCTAACATCTACGTTTGGAAGCACTGCTGCAACGCATTTTACTACCGTTTATTTATATACCGCAATAAAATTCATACCAGAGTGAAGTAATCAAAAGACAGGCATAATCGATCCTCAACCTCGAATTCTGGCGCTCTAGTAGAAGCAAAGCGTTATGTTTACCGCAGGGTTGAATTTTTGCACAGCAAGGGTTTAACAATGGAAGGCAACAGAGCGACATGTAACAGGTGGACACTGTTCCTGTGCATGAAGAGGGCACGTCAACAAAGTGTCGTGTTCGTTAACCCGCATGAGAGGTGCAGATGCAGGCCAAGTTCTCACTTCGTTACGCACGCCAAACAACGGCCTAGTCGGGAGACACGTTTAACACTCTTTTAACATTACAGCAGCCAAATTGGCCTACATGCTCGAAAAATGTAATATTTACACAAACTGAAGTTATGGACGTATACCACACGTTGAGAATTACCAGGAGAGATAACTGAATACGTATCTTCACAATGTACACTTCCTGTACATTATTATTATTATTATTATTATTATTATTATTATTATTATTATTATTATTATTATTATTATTATTCATGGAATAAAAAATAAGATGGATTCATAATGTAAAATTTATAGTTTCATTAATTTGTAATTGATCAGTTATCGAAAAAGAGATATGCTGTAGCCAAGTGTCACATTCATATGTTAATTTAAAAAAAGTTGGAGCTACTGTATCTTTAAGCAAGCTATGTGTTAAAGGAAAATTACATATTTTACAACCATAAAGGTATTACATTATCAAGAAGGAAACTGCAATATATTTGAGCGGATTTTATCAAGGGGGAATCTGTTTCCTGCAGTATTCAATATTTGTATCTAAGAAGTAAATACGAAAAAAATTACGGGAATAAAAATACACATTCACAATTAAATACTCTCTACAATGTAATTTGCTGATGACAAATTGGTAGTAAGTTACGATTAGGTGATGATACATATTTAATACTTATATTATATGCCCTATATAGGGTATACATAGATAATTTAGACAAAATATGTTATATGGCCCACGGGGAAGATTTCGGTAGTTGTAAGGGGTTGTACTAAAATACATTATGAAGATACTAATTTGCTAATAATAAAATCAGCAATCAAGGATATACATCAGTCAGAGAACAATGATGGAAATGGTGATGTTCAATGGGATATGAATATTATAAAAGACACCAAAAAGCAAATTTCCGAATCAATTGTTCGAAATAACACACCATATTGACGTGAAACATGGCAATTAAAACACCAATTTTAAGTTGTCAACAAAAATAGATACCTTGAGACGTCCAAGGTTTAAAAAAATCATAAATGAAGAAATTAGGCAAAAACGCATATAAAGCATTATAATTACTTTTAGTAAAGTACGCTAAGTAAAAGAGGTTAAGTCCATGAGAAAGGATTAGAATAAATTATTCTGATTGTCAATGCAAAGTTAAATGGAGAAGAAAACTTAGGTACGGGAGGAAGCCTATACATTTTAAATATGTTTTATTACATTATCTACGACACACCTATAGCAGATAGAGTAAATGCTCTTATAGTATTCTACCTAAAAGTTCGATATCAACATTTCGCCGGAAATACATGTTTTTAAATTCACTGAACAAAGAAGAAGCATTTTAAAAAGTTCCGCACCGATGTGTGTGTGTGTGTGTGTGTCTGTGTGTGTGTGTGTGTGTGGGCGGGCGGGAGGCAGTGTATCAGCACTCAAACACAAAGGCAGATAAATACTTAGCTTGGGCATTATGTTTGTTCAGTATCTTCCAAGGATGTAACACAAAGATTTTCGAGAAAATATCTGACTCCAAACTTCCCCTTACGTGGAAACATTTTCGTTATTATTTATTTCCTCAAAAACTACTTCATTTCACTATCATACATTTAAGGAATGACTAATAAAAGGTATATATTGAATTATCTTAAGATAGCTGTGAAATTCTCTTCATTCTGAATGAATTTTGTATAATTTTATATAACTGGTAAACCAAAAAATAGACAAAAACTAGTGCACAAAAATTGCTGATCTCGTAAAGATGCACAATTTATGTTTTCCTTATTCGTTTCGGTATCACTCACTTTTAAGAGCTAAGCTACCTTCTTTTGTTTCTTGCGATGTTATGGAAAGAATATAATTTTTAAAGTCAGCATGTAGAGGTCCGCTTTTTAAAGATCTAACAATTACTTCAGAATTTTTTTAGGTTATATTTCGCACACTCTTTAACTACTATGGTTCTTAGCGTCCCATTCAATATTGGACCTGAAGGACTGGAAATTCTGCTCAAAGGTCTCAGACTTGACGTTCTTTTACGAGCCCTAAATCTACGGTAGGGGTCCCGCTTTACTTCCGTTCCGAAAGAGGCCATGCTAAGGATCTTTATGCCCGAAAAAATCTATCGCCCTCCGTCGGGTCTGAACCCGCGACCTCGGGAACTAGAGACTAGCATGATACCCCTAGACCACGGAGGATGACCACTTTAGCATTCACTTCCTCTTATGCATACAACGAAATGTGTAATGAAATCATTTCTGCAAATGTCTATCTCGATTAACATGAAGTAGACATAAAAACTGATATTTTGAAAGATTAATTTGTAGAAGAAATATAAAAATAAAGGTTAGTAGAAGAAAATGTCATGTGAATTTAATACATCAGAATGCTTTCCTTCTTGAATTTAGTGGTTATATGCATTCTTCGAGTGTTAATTAAGAAAATCAACCAAAGATTTCACAATAAAGAAAGCAAAAACAAAACTGAATCTATGGAAGAAGCGCTTGACTTTATAAAAATAATACTTATTGTCCATTTACAAACACCCTCTTACTTTTTGTGTCCAACATCACCGGAGTGGCAGGAATACTCTCTTAACGATGGGCGTGTGGCTTCTTACTATGAACCTAGTTAAGGATACACTAGATTTCGACAAAATTTCGAGAAACAAATACCTTTCTTATTTTGCAGAAAAATTCGTTTGGCCATTTAAATAACCAAACGCTGTTTAAATTAATATACACAGGCGTGAGCAAATACGAGTAGTAAGTGTAATTATTAAACTTGATTTTGTCGTAATCTTGGTTTCTTACATTTTCACCATATTAAAATTTCCTCATTCCCCAGATTTTGTTCAGTTTGCTTCAGATTTGCAGTATAACTTCTCTTGTTTATATCAAGCGTTCTTTTGAATTTTCAGATTTAATAATTAAATGCAGGATTTATGATTATAAAATTAAAAGTGTTACATATTTTATTTTTCCATGAAAACTTAACTTAATTTAACCTCTCATTGTAAAGAACTATCTATATTTGACAAATTATTTACAAAATTTGACATTTTGAAATTAAAAGAGTCTTTAAATGTGGGGTATTTTATACATGACTGCATTTTTACTTTTGAAAAATCATTTTCTTAAAAGTGGGGCACATAGGACCACTAAAATTAATATTCCGTTATAATTATTTTGAAGAATTCTTCGATAACAATTACAATAAATTGGTTGAAGTTTATAGTAACTAGATTTTCATTACTGAGTACCCTAAACCAAGTGTTTATTCTAATGTACGAAAGGTGTTGTCATTTTGTTTTATTTATATATGTCTGCATTACCTTTTTTAGAATACAAAAACAAGGCCTCCCTTTTTTTCCAGTCCTATCCTTATTTTTAGTGATGAGTTTTCTTTTCTGAATTGGTTCTCTATTTTTTTTTACTTGTTTGCTTTCCCACATGTCTCATGCAAATAGACAAGCCTGAAACCGCAATCTCTCAAGCAACGAAATGTCAGAGCGAACGCATCATAATAGGGATCAAGCTTTCGAACTTCAGGCAAAGAGAAAGTTTATGCACCATTATTCCCTGATGTATTTTAATCCATAAATTTAAGTTGTTTATTTCCATAAATAATCACTCTCGTTATAAAGACACTAAAATAAAGTCTACCATCAAGGAACGTACTAGAGATGCAGCAGAATAGTGAAATAACGTGACAAATGCCTGACACAACAAAAGTACTTGGCATTAGTGAACATCCCTTATGTTTTATTGGCTTCTAGAAGTACGCTACATTTGATTTATGGGTATTGCAGACCTTTTCCCTCGCTCATATCTAGACAGGTAGGTTCCACCAACTTTTTGTGTATAAAAACAGGACAGCATCGTGTGTCGCAGAGTTACCAACTTCTCTTTGCTGATGAGCTAATATAAATGCCCGTCTCGCACACTACAAGCTCAAGTGAACGTATAAATTAAGCAGAACGCTTTGCATTGATCAGAGATAATAAATTAAAATTTCATGGAAAACAGGACGCTATGAGAAACACGGACAAAAGTGAATTAATACATTACCCATATTGCACATCCTTTTTTCCCAAAGAACCGCAGGTTACAAACATGACAATTCAACCACAAATATTTGGTGCTCTATTTTCTATACAGCAACGTTATTGCTTAATGGAATTACCCTGAAGTGATATAAAAGAACGAAATTCGAGTACAATAAACGTGAAATCCAAGAGAAAAACGTAGATTAGGATACCGGTGAAAAACAGCACACAAAAACAAAATCAAACAAAACCTCCTTTGATGTTTCAAAGTAATAAATGGATCTCTTCAACCATTCAGGTTATACATATATTTGGAACGTCGACAAAATACTGCCTAAACTCAACAATGAATAAGTGTATAAAACAGACACTTGGTGACGAACAGTAATGGTATTATTTTATACACTACAAGCTCTGACCTCGCAAACACAGGCGTTCAAAACAGGAATTTAGCAACAGCTTGAACAGATTTCACCGTGCATCAAGCATAGAGCGGGATGGCTCAGGCGGTGACGCCTGTAGCCCGCATTCGAGAGGTCATGGGTGCGATTCCCGCGGCCGACCTTCCTGATCCATGGTTTTTTCTGGGGTTACCCCAGCTAGGCGAATGCTGGGAAGGATCATTACATCCCCGAATTTCCTGTCATTCCATTTCATCTCTATTCTCATTTCACTTCACCTTTCATCTGCTTTGTTTCTTTCAGGGTTGCAAGTGTTGGAGAGAGGTCTCGGCGTGTACATGGTAGGGGAAGAGGATGTTGAGGAAACCTTCGTCCTCCGGACTGCGAACGGTCTGCGGGTCCCAGATCCCCTAGGGGATGTGTAAACCCACAATTTTGCTTCGAAGGTTTACCTGGGCAAGAGCCTAAGTACAAGCCCCCTCCTAACAACCCAGGGTCAGCGCCATCCGAGTGGCTCTCCAACAGTGGGGGGTTCCCATGAGGCCAACACCTTGTTTCCTAAAAAGGCCCACCGCTTTCGCGGGGTTGGAAGTGGATACGCCACTTACGCGCGTTACCCTAGGAAGGCTGACTACCGAAAACCTCGGTAGGGCCGACAGCAATATAGCATGCCGTCTACCAACTCTCAATCATGGTTGGTGCCGGAGAACATGGAGGCGTCTCACAACCCCGCCTGGGCGGAAAAACCAGCCAGACGTACCCAAACACGCATGGGTATCGGGAACTACTGCACCGCCGAGTCCAACCCAATCCGAACAATTCCCTATCGGGAGGGGCTCTAATGTTCGGCCCGGCGTACTTCTAGTAACGTGAGAAGTACCACGAGTGCTCGGGGTCCACAACGCCCGCACCACGACAGCTGAAGGTGTCGGTGTAATATGTAAACCCACAGCTGGTACACCAGCCAGCATCTGGGGAGTTCAAATCTGCAAAATATAGAAACCCTGCCTTCTGCCTGTCGTGTCTCCTGGTCCGGCCGCCCTCTGCCATTCCTTCCTTCCAGGGGCGCCCCGTGAGGTCAGATCTGCGTAGGCCGCGGTGCTAAGTCCTATGTTAGAGCTTTTATACTAAGAGTATTACATGGATAAAGTGCACTTGAAAGTAAACACTAAGTATGCAGTAGTTCTTAAATTATTTAATGAAATGGCTGTGATTACCTTTTACGAAAACCGCTCTACAGTGCCAAGCTTAATGGAATAACGGGTATTGTACAAAAAGGGTTAAGTTTTGTTTTTAATTAACAAACAAAAAGTATAGTTTTCCATTAATATATAGCCATTATTTCCAGATTAATAACTTGTCTAAAATTAGCTTTTTCTCAATTGGAACGTAAAACAAAGGCAGTTGACTCCAAAAGAATCCACTCCATTTCAGTAACTTGAATTCTATTAACATACCATCTTCGGTAACATGGCCCTCTTCTTCATCTGCAGAAAAACCTCTATTGCCATTATTCCTTAAGCTTTCATAAAATCCTCCAACTTCAATTCACCATGAGGACCCCGAAGTGATTTTTTTTTTTTTGAATCTTAGAGAATATTCCCTTTTTATGAATTAAGCCAGTAGTCAAAATTAAGCCATTCATACCCATTTTAGTTAATCATATTTGAAAATATTTGTTAAGATGTAACATTTTTTGGAGGGGATACATTTTTATTGTAGCATAAAATTACAGAAAAGTAAATAAAAGTTACAAATAATCGTAACAAACTGTGCAAATGATTTGAAAGGCTGTATAATTAATACCATAGCCTGAATCTTACACTGATTCAAATGACATCTCCATTAATTACAGCAAATGAAGAAGCAAATCTTTAAAAAAAACATTATTTGTTTTAAATAACTAGTGTGGTGATTACCGTAAGACATAAAAGACAGTTTCTTGAAAATATTTTCTTTTCATCAGGCAGACTCATGCTGCTTTTATTAATATCGCCATTATATCCAGTGAGATAGACTTACGAACACACCTGCATCATTTTGAGAGCATTTTGATTTCATCTACTACTTACCTATAGAAAGTAGAAAAAGTATTGCATTTCATCCCCACTCAAAAAACTGACATCGAAATTTCATTGTATGTTTGAAACTCCCTGAATCCAGAAAAGAACACAAATTTTAGGGAAAAGGTCTGTGTGTATGTGTGAACGGCATAACTCAAAAACGTAGAGGCGGATAAACATCAAACTTCGTATTTTAGTTCATGAAGAAGTAATTATTATTACGTTATTTCCACCACGCTTTGGGCGTCAACTTGAAGTTTTGTTCCTGCTACGTATGGAAAGCCAGTTTCAATATGTATTATATTTCGACTGTTGGGGAGCTGAACTTGAAGTAGTTGCAACCGCACATATGGTAAAAAGTTTCCGGTAGCCTTCCGCCCAAATATACTTTCCGGTGGCCTTTGCCCCAAATTTAAAAATATTAACTTTGTAATTTGAATGTTTCTTTAAATATTATATATTTATGTTTGCCTCGGCTGCGTCAGTATTTATATTTTTTGGAGACATGAATGTCTTAGCAGGGAGTGCTGCGACTGAAGAATGTAGGGTTACACAGATTTTAAGTTTTTATTCACTCCATTTATTAATGCTTGACACGATTTGAATAAAACTGCACTCATATAGAGAGCTGTGAGATTTTTTTTATTAATTGCTTGCACTTTTTAACACGTAAACTATTTTTGTCTCACACCAAATACGTATTAAATTTCTCGATGACGCATCTCGCGTCCGGTTAGGAACATTGTCTACAACCAACTGGCAACTTAATTTGTAAATTTTGCTTCATTTTAGTTTCTGGTTTGCTAATCCTAGTCCAATAGAATACTTCCATTTAACTTAAGCTGGTTGTTGATTGGCTATTTTATAAACTGCCACAAAAATTACATTATTGCTACCAAGAATTACAAGTAGTATTGTTAAACTTTCAAATTCATTATTGCCTCAAGGTTACCTCATTGTTACCTCATTGTTATCATCTTTTAACCTATTATTCTCGCAGCTCCTATTAGATTACGTAATACATTCACATAACATTATTACACATGCATAGAATAATATGAACATATATAATGACTGTAATATACACTTTTTATATATTGTTGCATACACACAATGCTTTAAGGCGGGCTGTTATTGAGTTTATATATTATGTAATTTGACTGAAATCATTTAAGTGTTAAAAATACTGCCTCATTCAGAATCTTCCAAGGACGCGACACGAAGATTTTAAACAAAATACCCGAATACCAAAACTACCCTCTGCAAAGGAAGAAAAACGTTTCCGGCGGAAAAATCCTTAGCATGTCTTCCTTTGAAAGGGAAGTAAAGCCAGTCGTAGATTTACGGTATATAAAACAACCTCAAGACTGATAAAGAGGCCTCTGAGCAAACTTACCAGTCTTTCGTGACCACTATAGAATGGAACGCTAAGGACCGCAGCAGTTAAAGAGCGTCCACAAATAAAACTCAATTTAATTTAAGGAGAAAAAATTTATTTTGGATTTTATCAAATGGCTAAACATTTTTATTAAAATACCGCATGTTAAAGATATTTGTATGAAAAATAAAATATAGGTACATATACATAAGTCCTCCTAAATGCTTATTTAACATTTTATATAACGGGTGAACCATAAGAGATAGATAAAGCTTACTACACGAAAAATGTATTAATAGACTAAATCAGAACATTTCTGTAAAATAATCTATTAGTGGCATTAACCATAGCCGAGATATTTCTTGGTGCTGTTTTAAACCTTCCAATACTTATGCATCTTTTGAGGCGCTGTCTTATTCGTGCGTTTCTCGTGATGTCATGTTAAGGGTATGGATGTCAACGACAGCATACAGCAACTCGTTTTTGAAAGATTTGACCACTGCTTCAGCCTAATGTAGCCCGTTTATTCTTACAACCAAATTTGCAATAAACCCTTTATCTTGTTTAAGATGAAGTAGACAGAAAAATGTTTTGGTAAGAATGATTAGCAATTATATATATATAACAGTTTTCTGTTAAGTGCAGCAAATCTTAAAATTCAGGACGTGATGCTATCATAAGCTGCAAGAGAAAGCTAAAACAATGCTTACTTTACTGTAATTTACCCCCGGTTTGAGCACTTTTATCCTCGTGTATAGATGTCTTAAATATAAATGTAAAGTTATGACGTCATTTTTCCGTAGCGGTATAATTGTATAATTCTGAAGAAAACCTGGACACTGCTAGTACATATAGATACAATTTACGTTATATTATCCCTTTGCCGGTGTAATCTTGTTTGTAACTTGTCAGAGACTCAAACTTGACATGAAATGCGGCAAATCTAATAGTCTAGGCGAAATATAGGTGAAAATAAAACTGAACAAATGTTTTCGCAGTAGACTTGAAACTAAGCAACAACAAGTGCACAACTGCCGGAAGGAAATGAAGGGCAGTAGTAAAAGAAGGGTGTAACGATGGTAGAAGTAAGTGCTAAAGCGAAGGGGGAAAAAGAGAAAGGGTGGAAGAAGATGTGAGAGGGGGAAAATATGGCAGAGAAGAGAAGAAGGTTATTTAATGCTACATTCTGTCCCTTCCTTTCTAATCTGCATCCATTCACAGGGACCGGACAGCAAGGGAAATGCTCTGTCTGTGTGTATGTGCGTAAGAGCCCTTATTTAGAGGGGCACATGCCATAAATAAACCAGGACGACATCGCTTTGTCCCGGAGCCATTTTCCATAGCTCCACTGAGAGTCCATTTTCGCCAGTTTCTCACTGACTCCAACTCCGACTGCAAAGAAACATTCCCAATTCGATATGCGAAATCTCCTTAACATTCCCTCCCTCGTGTGCTATATTTAATTCACTGAAGTCTCTGCCGATATTAATGAAAGCTCGCCTTTTGTAGGAAACCACTTGAGTGCTGTTTACTAGACCGTTAGAGCTACACAAACCAAAAATAAATGTGAAACACCTTACAGAGAACAGAAAGGATAGGATATAAACTTAAGTATCTTCTGCTTTAGGGAAATATTAGAGAAATGTTACTATCATTGGACTGAATGTAACTTAAGATACATTGATGACAACTAGGGCGCCTAAGGATGCCAAGTGAGAAGAAGAAACCGAACTGTCCCCACGAAGAAGCAGCAGAACGCTTAACCTAAAAGAGCATTTCTGGATTTTTGTGCTTTTTTACCTTCTCTAGCATTTACCTGCGGTAGGTACAGGAAGTGTTGTATTTCTGCGTTTTGAAGTACTCTGAAATCCCGCCATCAAAACAAATTTAGAAATTGATCGGTGTGGGTGTGTGTCTGTCTGTGTGAACAGCAACACTAAAAGCGAAAGTCGCATCAATACTAAACTTCGTACGTAGGTAAGCATTTCCAAGAATGCGACACCAAGGTTTTCAAGAAATCCCCCACTCCAAATTAATGCTCATGTGAAAGAATTTCTGTTACTTTTTTATTTCCACAAGCCAAAGATTTTGATTAATATATATGTTTGACATATTCAACTAAAGAATAAAATGTACATCTTGAATTTTCAGCAAATATATTGTGAAGTGTTGATCCTAACTAATTTTTATATAATTTTGAATCGCTGGGAAGTTGTAAGAGACAGCAAAATCCTACTGTAAGAAATAGATCTCGTTAAAACATCGAGGCAGTATTTCTAACACTTAAATGATTTCAGTCTAATTATATACTATCTAAATTCAATAACAGCCAGCGTTAAAGCAATATATGTATGTAACAATATATAAAAGTTGCATACTACAATGATTGTATATGTTTATATTATTGTATCCATGTGTAATAATGTTATGTGAATGTATTACGTAATTTAATAATGTAGGAGCTGTGAGAAATAGGTCAAAAGTTCCTAACAGTGAGGTAACAATGAGGTAACCTTGTGGCAATAATGAGTTTGAAAGTTTAATAATGTTATTTGTGATTCTTGGAAGCAATAATGTAAATTTTGAGACAGTTTAAAAATAGCCAATCAACAACCAGAAAAAGCTTTAGTTAAATGAAGGTATTCTATTGGATTAGGAATAGCCAATCAGAGATTTGAAATACAGAAATTTACAAGTTTAGGCGGTTGAAATCAATGCAGTTGGTTGCAGACAGCGTTACTAACCAGACGCAAAAAGTGTCCTCAAGAAATTCAATACGTATTCGTGTGAGACGAAAATAGTTTTACGTGTTAAAAAGTGCAAGTAATTGATTGAAAACTCTCACAGCTCTCTATAACAGTAAAGTGTTATTTAAATGGTGTCAAGTATTAATAAAAGGAGTGAAGTAAAATTATAATCTATGTAAGCCTACATTCGTAGTCGCATCACAACCCTGCCAAGACATCCATGTCTCTAACAATAATACTGACCCAGCCGAGGTAAACATAAATATATAATATTTAAAGAAACAGTCAAATTACAAAGTTAATATTTTTTTTAACTTGGGGCAAAGGCCACCTGAAAGTACACTTGGGGCGAAGACTACCGGAAACCGGGTACCATTTGTGCGGTTGCAAACAAACTGCAAGTTCGGCTCACAACAGTTGAAATATAATACAACTCCTTCAATGCAAACTACTTCAAATTGACGCCTAAAACGTGATGCAAATAACGTAACAAACCATCTACTTCAACATGCAATTTCAAAAATTGTGTAGTGTTACATTCACATGCTTTCTCTACCCCCCTCACATTGCTAATTCTAGGGTATACAAATTACTTTTACGAAAGTTTATTTTGCTATATACTTCATTTAATTGAGATAAACCTTTCCGGAAACAGCTGCATACACATTTCGTTATTCATACATAGAGAATAGCGATGGTCATATGTTTTAGATCTAGACGCTATACGCTCACCTTAAAATTCCATAATATTTCCGCGACATAGCGAGAAGCAATTTAAAATCGACAGAAGTTAAAAAAAAACACAAAGAAAAAAAAGACTAAATATTGAACATTTTGAACGATTAATAACGCATATCTCGGAAATGGCTGATGCTACAAAAAAGTTATTTGAAATAAATTGTGTGTTTTAAAACGACCTACTTTTTGTGCAGTATGATTTCTTCTGTCGTCAAACGTTTACCAGTTATCCCAGATTATGCAAATTCCTTCCGAATGAAGAGGATTTCACAGGCTATTCAAGATATGCGTTTTATTTAAAATATGAGATTTTAATAAAAACTTTTAATGCACTTTTTAGAAAATAAAAAATTTCGAAAATGTTCTACGTAGGGGGTAGTTTGGTAAGGGGATTTTCGTGAAAATCTTCGGGTGACATCTTTGGAAGGTACTAAACCTAAATACCGAGTTCGGTATTCATCTGAATTTTCCTTTTATGAATTATGCTGTTTACATACAAACACTGACCAAAGCGTTTAAATGATGTGCGCAGGTGCTGACAAATGCGCAAGTTTTAAAACTTGTTTTCTTGAATATTTGTTTTCCTACATTTTTGGCACTTAAAATTCTCCCCATTATATAATTCCAAAGTCTTTCCATTATATGCAAATTAGTTTTGGATTTAGGGATTTAATAACTTTGATTGTAAAGCATTATATATGAGAAATAATGTTCAAGATATAGAATTCTGATTGCGTGGGTCGTTTCACATAGAACTCTATATACATTTCCCTTGGAAAGTACATAGGGCCACGAAAATTAATTTCCTAATAAGTTGAACAAACATGTAGTAGTACAATTTCAAATAAATTGGTTGAAATTTGCGGATATTAGAAGTTTCAGTACCAAGTGCCCTTAACACAGAAATTAAGGAGGAGTTTCGTGAACATTATTGATAGGGAATTCCAGGTGTTTTAATGTGCTATTTAGGTTTTATTTTTGCTTGTTTACTATTACCTTGACTTCTCATGAAATGTTGCGAAATCTTAGTTATTCCCTCTCATACTCTCACATTATTCCAAATGTTCTATATTCTGTGTAATATTTATGTTTTTGTACATTTCCTTGACATGTTCTATGTTCACAAGCCTTTATGGTTGCTAGTGAACTCACAGAATGCGATCCAATCTAATCTAATCAAATCAAGCAGTTTGCTTATGCCAGACGACCTCAGAATTGCTTTCTGCAATTGTTTGGTTTTGGTGATAGTGATCAGTCATAGACCTTTGTTCTGTACCGATTACCTTAGGTTTATTAGTTTTGTGCTTCCAGGTATATTGTTTCTTTTTAAACATTAAAGGAAACTGTTATATTCTTTGCTTAGTAGTTAACGAACATAAGGCAAGCGAAACTAGAAGGATTATTTCTCAGAATAAAATGCAAATCAGGAAGATTTCAGAAAAGTGGAGCTTAGTCTTAACATACTATAGTGGTGAAGTTAAGAATATCAAAATTTTCGTCTAAATAAAATATTCTGTAATTTTACCTAAGTTTAAATGTTTTAGCCAACAGAGTTACAAACCACAGGTTTCCTATTGCAATGTAATAGTGCCTGTTTTAATGTTCACGCTTAAGCACGCTTCTCTAGGTATACAAAGAAACATTATACTTACTGCTAGGTTCCATCGAATGTAACGTGGCTGGAAACTTACCTGAAACAAAGAAGAAAATTAAATGTTAAAACATGCCATCGTAAATAAGTTAATTAAAAATTTAACCAATCCCAACCATAAGTTTTTAAAGTCTAAAGTTGTTTTTTTCTGCACAGCAAAACTGAAATGTTAAGGTATATATTTATTTTATTCATTTTCAATAAAAACATAAATTATGAAAATTTAAACACAATTTCGTGAAAGAAAATCAAGAACCTTACACGATTCGAGGATTTTAGTCGATACTAGCTCGTATTGTTGCTTTATGAAATCAGTTCAGTCTACTACGTATACTAAGTAGGGGAAGTATTGTATTCCACCCAAAAATTCAATACAGAGATTTCATTGGAAATACATGTTTTGAGACCCCCTGAATCCAAAAAAAGAATTTTTGGAAACATGTCCGTGCGTGTGTGTGTGTGTATGAACAGCATAACTCAGAAACGAACAGTCGGATGAACACCAAACTTGGTGTTTAGGTTCAGTATCTTCCAGGTTTTCAAGAAAATTCCCCCATCCCAGATTACCCTTTACAAGGACCATTTTTCGAAAATTTTAATTTTCTCAAAAATGGCTCTAACGATTTTGATTAAAATATCATACGTTTAAGATATTTTCAGGACAAATGAAATGTATATCTCGAATTTTCTGGGAATGTCTCCAAAAGTATTCTTCATTGTGAACGACTTTTGCATAACTGGTAAACCATAAGAGATAGACAAAATGTTACTACACAAAAAATGTACACAATTTATGTCATATACATTTTTTGTTGAGTGAACTATTTTCGAGATATTGCTGGTCATTCCCTTAAATTTTCCAATACTTATACTTTTTCTCAAATGGGAATTCATTATTCATTTTTTTTTGTCCTGGACATGTGGAATACTCCACATAGCAACCAGCTCTTGAAATATTTGACTATCGCTTAAAGCCTACCAATTCCCCTTGCATCTACAAGAAAATTAGCATTAAGATTAACATCTCGATATCTCGATTAACATGAAGCATATGGAGAATAAGCGTTTATAAAAATAGTTTGTACTAGATTGGAGAAAGTCATGTGAGTGTAACACATCAGATTTTTTTCTTTTGTTGTTGTTTGTGCAACTTCTGTAAGTTTCTCACAATGTGGTGTGTCTCAGTGGTGAAAATCAATGAGCCGTGAAACACCACAAAAAAGAAAGTAGAGAAAACCCACAACAAACAGACACACAGGTGTGCGGGAACACGCTGATTTTTTTCAAACATCCTCCCTGTTATTTCCTTCTTATCTGATACTAACACTTATACAGTAAAACTTGTTTATAGGTTTAGACTGAGTCGCGTATTAACTGCTTATTACCAAAAGATTGCTTTTTATAGTTCTGCGTTGTGACGGTATATCACCGTTTAACCCCGAAATACGTCTAAACACGTTTGACAATAAATTTGGTATCAGGACTAGTTAGGATTGGTTGTAATAAGCCTTGTTCATGAGCGGTGGTTTTAGCTGCAATAATTTTGTGATCTTTGTGTTAACGTAGAGAATTTCTATTAAGATTGGTTCTTGATTAGATTAGCAGCTTGTGGTCGGTGATATACACGTGCACGCATAAAGATTAAGAGACGTTTTCTTATTTAAACTTCCTATAATATTGTGGTGTATTAGGTAATTAGTAGCTATTGTCATGCCAGACACATTATTGCGTCGCATTGCCGACAGCATTATTGGGGTAATTCCTTCGTCTTTGGGTTTGAAGTTCATTTTGGCGTGACGCTCTCCAGCAGGTCTAGCGAAGGTTGGAGAGGGGGAAAGATTAGCGTTACTTTTCTTTGTGTTGCGTTAGGGTCACTTTGGTTTGAGAGTCGAGTGAGTGCGGTTGTATGTGAAGAGTGTGAATGTAGCTCGTGTGTGTAGCATCTCTCCTCATTTCTTTCTTAATGTTTTTGTGTGCGATGTAGGGGTACTATGTTTTTATTGAATACACCTTAGTGAATGTGATTAATGTGAATTCTGTGTATTTTGTAATAAATATCCCACGCCTGCATTAGAATGTGATGTTCAAAGTTATGGCCCTCTCGCTGTCTCTGCAGCTACGTCCTCCAATGTGCATGCTGGGGTAACTAAAGCTTAATATTTAGCTGGAAAACCTTTCCCTAGCCCCAGTATGTAACAATATCAATGACTACACTAATAATAATAATAATAATAATAATAATAATAATAATAATAATAAGTTTTATGTGTTTTTGCGTCGCTTTGCTTTAATTCTCAATTTAACCTAGTGTAAGCATGCCTATTATTTCGGAACAATCACAATAAACTGCATTAGTGGACCTTTTAACAACACTTTCTACATTTATTCTTTAATTTCCTTAATTCATGTAGTGAGGTTAAATCCTCATATTTAGTCCGGTTAGTTTTGCTTATTATCACTTTTGGGACTTTGTGCAACGCGGGAAATTATTTATAATGTATAAATTTAAGTAATGATCACTTCCGTGTAGTAATGATTTGGCAGAATAAGTTAGCATATTTGCTCTACTAGGAGTGGCAACCGCTAAGTCTATATTGCTGAAAATTCCGTGAACTATATGGAAGACAATTGAGTCGAATTAATTTTCGATTACATCATTTTCATGAAGCAGCGTTTCTGTTTGTTTTTTCGCTACCCCATAGAATGTTATGACTTAAAGTTGCTAGCGAAATGGTTGATTTCGGTAACTGGTTTAAAATTAACTGTAGATCTTTTATGTCCAGCTACTTACTATTTTGCAAACGATTACTTCTACAGCTTCACTAACCGTGTTCAGTGGAATTTCATTATGAATTAAGTTATCTGTAATTAAAGCAGCGTCACCTAAGCTTCCACGTCCTGTGACATCATTTTTAATATATATAGTGATACATCTCTTGATTCAGAATAAAATTATATTGCTTTAAATATTCGATTTTAGCATAATAACCTTAATATTCCACTGAAAAATCGTGTTCTCTTTACTAGAGAGAATTCGACTTGGGTTTAGAGGTTGTTAAAGTTTCTGAAATTGATTGGCTGTTTAATTTAGTTTACAAAAGCAACTTTTTTCCACTCACGTGAAGGGGCTTTTAATTGTTTTATTAATTACTAGAGGGTAAAGTTTCTTGACAATTCTTAATAGGCCGCTGAGATCATTTGTATTTGAGTGCTACTGATACCCCGTCACATGTACCTATGGTGTTCCCAGCTGTTGGTAATTGAAGATATAATAGTCGGATATGTTTTATATTCCTCTTTGCACTGTTGGCAGCACGCCACTCAATGTAAAATTGTTATTGTTATGATTTTTACTTTCTCTACCACGTATCAGAAGGTAGAGCAGATATTGCGTTCATCTAAAAACTTTAATATTGAGATTTCACACTGAAATACATGGTTCGAGGAACCCTGCATCCAAAACAAATTTTTAGAAAAAGGTTTGTGTGTTTGTGACTGTGAACAGCGTAACTCAAAAACGAAAAGTCGTATCAACACCAAACTTGGTATTTAAGTTCAGTACCTTCCAAAGATGCGACGCGAAGATTTTCAAAAAAATCCCCCAACCTCAAACTACCCTTTGCATGGAGCATTTTTCGAAATTTTTTATTTTCTAAAATATGGTTCTAACGAATTTTATTAAACTACCATAATTAAAGACATATACATGTCAAATAAAATCTATACCTTGAATAGCCTTTGAAGTCTTCCTTATTCCGAAGGAATTTTGCATAAACCTGTACTACAAACGAAATTAGGTCTCTTTAAAATACACAATTTGTTTCAAATAACACCTTTTTTGTAGCAGCAACCATTTCTAACATTCATTATAAATGGTTTGAATTGTTAAATATTCAGCCATTATTTTCAAGTCCTATCAACATTCAGTTGTTTCTCGCGATGTCATGGAAACAATATAGAATTTTAAGCCCAGCATATAGGGTCTAGTTCTTAACTTTTTTACTATCGTTGTTCCCTTTATATCTATAACGAAATGCGCAATGTAGCTATTAATGCAAACGTTTATTTGGATTAAAATGAAGTAGATATAAAAATGTGCTTTAGTAAGACTGGTTTGTATACAGAAAGTCATGTGAATGTAAAACATCACATATTTAATCAAGTGACAGACAGGACTTGTTCAGCGTCACGCTTGTATTTTGTGAGTTTGCTTGACAAGGGCATTGAACGTTTTAGGGTACTGTATCTTTTGGATCCATATCACTCTGTGCTGATCTAGGGGAGGCAAGTCTTCTTTGAGATTAGGTTTTGGAATAATTTCTGAGTACTTATCTGAAGTTCTGGGAGAGTAGTGTTTATAGTGTGATCCTTCAATGACTATTCATTTAACTGGTTTACCTCTTTTGTATTTAAATCCTGAAAATGTTTATTGATGATTTTTCGGTAGCTTCGATTTGTGAGGTTTGCTTTTCTGGTATGCATTAGATTTGTTGGTAGGTCAGTGCGGGCTTGCATTTCTGGGTTTATTCCTAAATAGACTTGCAATGTTTGGCTAAGCGCCCATCAATTTTGCAGAGAAAACCAATGGGATTATCAGAAGAATGGTACATTCAATAGGTAGTGACATAATATTTGATCCGATAATTTACCGAAATCGGCAAATTTTATGTACATCTGACAACGGATGATCATAATAAGCGATTAACCTGGAACTGAAATTCCCAACCTGATATATGATATAGAGAATACTGACTTAATGTTGTCAACTTATCACTTACTTTATTTGGGGCAGTAACCGGTTTTTGCGAGCTGCACCTGCCATTTGTGGATTGGTAATACTGCAAAACAAATGTAGTAACACCAATGCGCAGCTGGTAACTGTTAAACAACCTCGCTTTTCCATTTACCTTTGCCATATCGCAAAATTACTAATTTTTATAGAGATACAATGGAAAGAGATACCTTCATTATTACTGTTATTGTAGATTCAGGGCTTCGTTGTTCTGTAGGTAGTTAATTCTGAAACACCCAAAACATCCTTACACATATCTTAAAATTAAAGACATGAAAACTTCAACACACGATGGCAGCTATTGCCTATTGTTATCCAAACATTAAATAATCACTTCATATATGAACCCGTGATTTTAGTTGGTGCCTACGAGTTATTGAAGTTTATTTAAAAATGTGTAGGTTTCAATATTTTATCCACCTGTCCATAAAGGTCTAACGCTTACACCGCAATGAACTTTTTTACTTTGCCTGCATCTAAAGTTTCATTTTTTAAATTACAAGCGGGAATGAAATGCCCTACTTTCGCAAAGACAGCTTAATTGCTTAAACTTTTAAAGTAGATAACAATAAAAGCAATGTGATTAATAATGGAAAGCCAGCATAGTTAGTTGGAATACAGTTCCATTAGAGAACTAATGTAGTCTACTAAACTAACCTAACAAATAACAATTCTTGTTGTAAGATAATGGATCATAAAATAACTACATTTCCATACATTTTATCACTATATGCTTTCAAATGATTAGATTGTTTATTTGAGAAGCATCGCAATATGCTTACGAATTTTGTGTGACAAGTGTTTTAAATACATTCAGTAGTATTATGTAAGTTAAAAAATATACCTGTGTTACATTCATGTGAGTTTCTCTACTCACAATTTTTTATATATCGTCTACAACTTTCTTACAAAACCTTATTTTTCTTTCTGCTTCAAGTAGAGATGAATTAAGATGAATTTGCAGAACTAGTTTCGTTGTAGGTACAAAGGGGATGCAAGAAACCGAAGCGGTAACCAAATGTTTAATATCCGACGCTCTTTTTATAACATCCTGAGTAACAGCTAAATGGTGATAGCACTTCAAAAAATGAAAAAGTATTGAAAAACTCAAATCAATAACAGCGAATATCTTGAAAATAGCTAATGCACAGTAATACCTACATGAAATAAATTGTGTGTTTTAAAGATACCTACTTTTGTGTATTATGTCTATATTTGATGGTTTATCCGTTGTATGGTTTATCCGTTGTACAAATTTACACAAAATTGAAATGAAATTAAATTATTTACGGACGCTCTTTAACTACTATGTTTCTTAACGTCTTATATATTGAGCGTGAAAGACCGATAATTTTGCTCAGAGGCCACTTTATCAGGCTTGAGGTTCTTTTTACGTACAGTAAATCTACCACATGGGACCACCGGCTTTACTTCCCTTCAGAAGGAACCCACGCCAAGGATTTTTACGCCCGAAAAAATCCATCGCCCTCCGCCGGGTTTGAACCTGCAACCTTGGGAACTAGAGGCTAGCACGGTACCACTGGTCACGGAGGACGACTTTTCTTCCGAATGAAGAGGACTTCACTGGCTATTCCCAGAAAATTGAAGAAATATATTTTATTTGTCATATAAATATCTCAAAAGTATGATATGTTAATCAAAATCGTTAGAACCACTTCTGAGAAAATAGAAAATTTCAAAAAATGTTTCAGAAATAGTTATGGGTGAGAGAATTTTCTTGAAAATGTTCTTGTCACATATTACGAAGATACGGAAATTAAATACGATGTTTGGTATTTATCGGACTTTTCGTTTTTGAGTTATGCTGTTCAGAGACAGACACACACATACACACACGGACTTCTCAAAACATGACTTTGGTGAAATCCTCTATATCAGAGTTTTGGGTGGAATACAGTACCTTCTCTAGCTACTAGGTACGTGATAGAGAAAGTAATAAATATAACTCAATTCGGGTTAGAACGTTGCAAATAACCCTCTTCAAGCCCAGTATAAAGCTGAACTATTTTAACTCCATGAATCTGTGATCGAAACATTACGATATAACTTAAAGCATACCACATTTGCCAAATGGAAACATTTTCATGCAAGAATATAAATCTTTTACGTAAAAAAGGCACACATGCGTGCAGTCACCAATACCTTTTTTTTCCTCTCTCACTCTAGGAGATACTTAAAGTACGTAAAGGAAGATTGCAATTCACTCAAAAGCTCGTTATCGAGATTTCACCAAATTCAAGCCTTGAGGTTCGCCAAATCGTCCAAAAAAGCATTTTTGTAGCAAAAATGTCGGATAAACTTGGTACGTATTTAATTTCAGTATCTTCAACATTTATGGACGTAAGCTTCATGCTTAAAGGAATTCTATATTTTCCTATAGTACGATCTTCTATATCTGTTATCGTTTATTAGGCATAGAAAACTACACAAAATCCATTATGAAAGAAGACGTCGGCTATTTAGAGAACAGTTAAGATATATATTTTATCACCCATATAACTATATTAAACATATGGTATCTAAATCAAAATTATTAGAGCCATTTTTGAGAAAATTAAAAATAACGAAAATTTCTCCATGTAAATAGTTGTTTGGAGTGAGAATGATTTTATTGAAAATCTTCGTATCGTATCTTTGGGAAATGCTTAATTAAATTACTACGGGGTCGTTCTCCGTGGTGTAGTTGTTACCATGCCAGCCTCTAGTTCCCGAGGTCGTGGGTTCAAACCCGGAGGAGGCCGATGGATTTTTTCGGGCGTAAAAATCCTTAGCATGGCTTCCTTCGGAAGGGAAGTAAGGCCAGTGGTCCCGTGTCATAGATTTACGGCACATAAAAGAACCTCAAGCCTGATAAAGTGGTCTCTGAGAAAAATGTCCGGTCCTTCACGTCCATATAAACCACAGCAGTTAAACAGCGCCATAAATAAAACTCAATTTAATTTTAATTGAAATACTACGGGTGATATTTATACAACTTTTGGTTTTTGAGTTGTGCTACACACAGTTACTGTATATTGGTTTTCAAGAGACTTCAGAACACATTTAAATCTCAATATAGAAGTTGTGGGTTTAAATGCAGTGCTAGAAGAAACCAGGATTTGAACCCAAGACCAACCGAAAGCGAGCCATACTGCCCGAAGTATTTAGTTCGGTCAGGTGAGAGCCCCTGATGCATGCGGCAACTTCTCCAGCACGCTGCGCATAGCTTGTAACATAACCACCAGGGGTCCGTTTGCTCTGCAGCAAGCGCAGTCACAAGGCTGAGTGAACGTGTGATTAGTGAGCCAACTTGGTTATTGCTAAACTTCGGAACCGAAAACTACAGCATACAGAATCTGTCAAGACAAAATTAAGGCTGGTGGGAGGAGAGGGAAGTATTAGATGCTCTGCTTGATCGCGGTACTTTGGAGCGCATTCAAAAACTTTTCCTCGTCTGGGCACGGAGCAGGGCGAAGGGGAGGGGCGCAACTTGGCGTCGCCTTTAAATGCCAAACAATCTTCAAACCTTGCTGTGCAGGAAGAAAAGAAAAAAAAGACACACATGAATGTTTGTTTCCCGTAAATACATATACCAGAATGACTACTTTATGCAGCAAAGAATCCTTACAACAATGTATATCCAGATAAAGAGGTGATAGCATCTTAAGTTGATTGTCCACGTGGCTGAACGCTTATTGTGCAATAGATCCTCACGGTTAAATACAATTAAGCTTTTCAGATATGTTTATAATATACGCGCACCGAAGAATTATTTAATAATGAGACATAATTCACTTGTGATATAGTTAGGTTGAAAACGAGTGTATTTGTGCTTCCCTTTGGTAAATAGGGGGTATTTTATTTCACACAAAAATTTGATATCGAGATTTCACCGGAAATACAAGTTTTGAGTCTCCCTGAATGCACAAAAAGTACGTTTAGAATAAATATGTGCGCGTGTGAACAGCACAACTCACTCAAAACCGAGAAGTCGGTAAACAGCAAACTTAGTACAATATTTAAGTTCATCTTCGCGAGTGCGACACGAAGATTTTCAAGTAAATCCCTCCACCCTAAACTACGCTTCACATGAAAACTGTTTCATTATTTTTGTCTTTCTCGAAAATAGCTCTAACGATTTTCATTAACTTACTATATATTTAAGATATTTGTATGACAAATAAAGTGCATAGCTTGAATTTCTGGGAATACCCTCTGAACTCCTCTTCATTTTGAATGACTTGTAAAACTGGTAAACCGTAAAATATAGACTCAATCTTACTACACAGCACATATAGGTCTCGTCAATGCACACAGTTATTGTGAAATAAAAATGGCTTTGGCCCTTTCCGAGATATTCTATTTATTGGGTTGAATTTTCAAATATTATACTTTTTACAAGTGGCAAATCCGTTCGTTTGTTTTACTTTCTCTACTACGTATAGTAAGTAGGGGAAGTATTGTATACCACCCAAAAATTCGATACCGAGATTTCACCGGAAATACAAGTTTTGAGACCCCTGAATCAAAAAAATGCATTTTTCGAAACATGCCCGTGTGTGTCTGTGATCAGCATAACTCTGAAACGAACAATCGGATAAACACCAAACTTGGTATTTGGGTTCCAGAGATGCGACACGAAGGTTTTCAAGAAAATCTCCCCACTCCAGATTACCTTTTACATGGAACATTTTTCGAAAATTGCTCTAACGATTTTTATTAAAATATCATACGTTTAAGATATTTTCATGACATATAAAATGTATATCTTGAATTTTGTGGGAATGTCTCCAAAAGAATTCTTCATTGTGAACCACTTTTGCATAGCTGGTAAACCATAAGAGCTAGACAACATTTTACTGCACAAAAAATGTAGATCGTGTTATAATACACAATTTATGTCACATATACTTTTCTTGTTGAGTGAACCATTTTCGAGTTAAATGCTTGTTATTCCCTTAAATTTTTCAATACTGATTTTCTCAAATGGGAATTTGTTATTCATTTGTTTTGGCTTGGATATGCAAAGAGTATTAATCTGTGGCAAAGAGAATGGTGCTGCGCATGGCAACCAGCTATTAAGAGATATGTCTATGCTTAAAGGCTACTGTATTTTTATATTGTCGTTGCAAATACAAAACAAGGGGAACATAGTAGGCTTTAAGCGGTAGTCAAATATTTTTAAACTGGTCGCTATGTGTAAACTGTAATTCTCTTTGCATGTCAAAAGATCTTTTCTGCAAATGTTTATCTCGAATAATATGAAATAGATGAAGAATAAAATTTTGTAAAAATAGTTTGTACAAGAGTAGAGAAAGTCATGTGAGTGTAACACATCAGATTTTTTTCTCGTGTTCATGCAAAGGAATTTCAAATCCATCGAATAGCGACCCATTATTATTAAAAGATTTGAACATCGCTTAATCCACTGTGTTCACTTATTCCCCTTGTGCCTACAAGAAAATATGTAACAAAACCACATCTGCAAACGTTTATTTCGATTATCATCAAGTAGCTACATGAATAAGGTCATGTAGAATAGTTTGTTGAAGAATGTTAATATAACACCATAAGCAATATCATAACCAGGATATCTCCAAGATAGAGTAAAGGTGTGATTTAACTACTTTTCGTATGACATTAAACGATTTTTGTAGCTAATAATTGTAAAGGCACATATTTTCACAAATGTTCTCGACACACAATTTGTTGCAGCTATAGGCAAACTACACAACGCTGGATCTATAGTCCAATGTTTTAAAATCAGTCGCTATATGCTGATTTTGATATGTATATTCTTTTCCTGAGCTATGAGAAACATAAGACTGAATTTTAAAGGTGCACCACTCGAAATGCTGGAAAATTCAAACCAAGAACAGGAAATATCTCGTAAGCGGTAAAAATGTATTTAACCTTAATTCATATTTGTCGAATCTTACGTTTCTTTCTGTAGTAGATTTATTTTGCAGTATTATGAAACTTTCTATGTTCAGTAAGAATAAAGACGACTTCAACGGTAATTCACAGAAAACTCAAAACATACACTATGTCATCAAAAGTATCCGGACACCCCACAGACATACGTTTTACATCTTAGGTGCATTGTGATGCCACCTACTTCCTGGTACTCATCCGCGACCTCAGTAGTCATTAGACATCGTAAAACAACAGAATGGGACGCTTCGTGGATCTCTCGGACTTCGAACGTGGTCAGATGATTGGGTGTCACTTCTGTCAGAAGTCTATACGCGAGATTTCCACACTCCTAAACATTCCTAGATCCACTGTTTCTGATGTGATAGTGAATTGGAAACGTGAAAGGACAGGTACAGCACAAAAGCGTACAGGCCGACCTCGTCTGTTGACTGACAGAGGGTCGTAAAGAGTAATAAGCAGACATCAATCCAGATCATCACACAGGAATTCCAAACTGCATCAGGATCCACTCCAAGTACTATGACAGATATGCGTGAGGTAAGAAATCTTGGATTCCATGGTCGAGCGGCTGCTCATAAGCCACACATCACGCAGGAAAATGACAAACGACGACTCGCTTGATGTAAGGAGCGTCAAAATTACACGATTAAACAGCGACAAAACGTTGTGTGGAGTGACCAATTACGGTACACAATGTGGCGATCCGATGGCAGGATGAGGGTATGGCAATGCCGGTGAACGTCATCTGCCAGCGTGTGTAGTGCCAACAGTGAAATTCGGAGGTGGTGGTGTTATGGTGTGGTCGTGTTTTTTTCTGGAGGGGGCTTGCACCCCTTGTTGTTTTGCGTGGCACGATCACAGCGCAGACCTACATTGATATTTTAAGCACCTTCTTGCTTTCCACTGTTGAAGAGCAATTCGGGGATGGAATTACATCTTTCAACACGATCGAGCACCTGTTCATATATCACGGGCTGTGGCAAAGTGGTTACACGACAATAACATCCCTGTAATGGCCTGACCTGCACAGAGTCCTATCTTGAATTTTATAGAACACCTTTGGGATGTTTTGGAACGCCGACTTCGTGCCAGGCCTCACCGACCTACATCGATACCTCTCCTCAGTTCCGCACTCCGTGAAGAATGGGCTGCCATTCCCCAAAAAATCTTCCAGCACCCGATTGAAAGTGTGCCTGCGAGTGTGAACGTTGTCATCAAGGCTAAGGATGGGCCAACACCATATTGACTTCCAGCATTACCGATGGAGGGCGCCCCGAACTTGTACGTCATTTTCAGCCAGGTGTCCGGATACTTTTGATCTCGTAGTGTACATACATTTATTTTCCATGCTGATGCCCTAAATATAACGTAACTGTTTTTCAGAAAATAAAAATCAAAAAACACTTTACAAGAGGTAGCTTGGGTTGCTGGAATTTCTTGATCCTTCGTGTTTTGTTTTTGAAAGGATACTGGAGGTACATATGGGGTTTTTTAGTTATATTATTCACACACACAATCCCATACATACACAGCAACTCTTGAGCTCGTTACAAAACTAATTTTATTTTGTGTTCCAGATGAATCTCGATAATTTTTGGTGAAATACATATGTTCTCTTCTTATGAGGTAACCTGTAGAGATAGCAACAAGTAAACATAGCTTTGATGTGGAAATTAAGAATAGATTTTTACCAATAATAGCAACATTTACCTACCAACTAAAATGTCCAAGAAAATTTGAGGAAATTTGTGAAATTTTGATGAATATAGATTTATTTAAAATAATTATGTGTCAAAGTTGATTAACAGTAGGGAGAGTATTGTGTTTGAATATATCTCAACTTGGAAAATTATATTATCCTGCTTCTGAAAGCACTCCAGTTGATTACATTACTTGCGCATTCCACGAGTGTATGTATCATGGGTATGTTTTCTCTTTATTTCTGAATCATTCACTACATATCTATATTTACATATACTAAACACACGTTTTTGCATTCGAATCTACTACAATTGATTCAAAGCTGCCAACCAATAGATACGAACGACCACAAAGTTTGTCCTCAGAGCTATGTCCCTTGTTTTGGATGTATTTTTAAAACATGAATCTTTTACCTAACTTCATGCGAGTGGTGCGACCAGATCTGCTTATAAGTCATGCAAGTGTTTATGATACTATTTTTCTCAAATCGTCTACATGAAATATTCTTGGGTGTTCAAACTTCAGCTTTTTACTTCTTCTGCCTACTAGTTACATGATAAGCAGAGGACATAGTATTACATTCCACCTCACAATTTTATGTCAGGATTTCACTGGAAATGTATGTTTGAGGGCCGTGAATGCAAAAAAGGCGGTTTTTTTTAGAAAAAGGTGTGTGTGCGTGTGTGTGTGCGTATGTGTGTATGTGTACACCATAACTCAAAAATGAAAAGTTGGAAAAATACTAAACTTGGTGTATAACTTCACTATCTTGCAAAGATGCGACAAAACGAAGATTTTCCAGAAAATCTCCCTACACAAACTACACTTTAAACGGAACACTTGCTGTTTCTTAATTTTTCAAAATTGACTCTAGCGATTTTTATTCAAATCGAGTTTATTTAAGATAATTACATAACAAATAAAATGTAAATTAAAATTTCTGGGAATAGCCTATGAAAACCTCTTCATTCGGAAGGAATGTTTTATACCTAAAAGGTATAGCGATAGACAAAACGTACTGCACAGAAAATGCAGATATCTTAAAAGCACACATCAACTAACCTTTTTTGTACCATCAGGAATTTCGAGAAATCCGTTCCTACTGGTTTGAATTTTTCAATAATTTGGCATTTTTTAGGTTCTGTCACCATTTAGTCAAAGAAAAAATAGAATAGAAAACTTCAAGATTAGAGTATAGGGATCCGTTTTTAAACATTTGACTCGCCTCGGTTTCATGTATCCCCGTTGTAGCTACAACGAAATGTACAATTAAATAATTACGACAACGTTTATCTGCATTATATGAAGTAAGTAGACAGACAGTACGATTTTGTAGGAATAGTCTATAGAAGAAATATAAAAGTAAAGGATAGTGTGTACGGAAAGACATGTGAATGCTGCGCATAAGACTTTTCTACTTACGAAGGTAAGTGGGTACCTTACAGAGGCCGTAAAGTGCAAAACTCGCCTTATCCAGTAAAACGAATTTTCAGAAAACGCGAAAAACTAAAATTAGTCAAACAGCAAAACATTTGAAAATTCTCTTAATGTAATAATGTCCGGACTAGACCCTTAAAGATGCATGTATTCTCTTGAAAATCCGTCTCAAATAATATGGCTGTAAATCAAAATTTAATTTTGTTTAAGGCGAGTTTTGCACACAACGGTAGTGGATTTGGCGAGTTTTGGTGGAAACACAACACTGAATTACAATTAAGTGCAAAAATTTTCGCATTTACTTCTCAATATTTGTGTTTGACAATGTTAATAAATGACTTCTTGCAATATTCATAAATGTTTAACCATTTCTGATTTCATTTTAGTTAAAAAAAGCTACATTTCCACAATTTGTTCACCTATTTCGCATACGAATATCAATGAATCATTCCTTTCATAGTTTGCTCACCAAAATTGACCAGTTTTCATATTACATACATCTCATGACTTGTAAAATTTATGAATTAGGTTTAAAATGTAGTACTAATAACTAATGTTAAAAAACAAACATATCAAATTCCAAGTTGTCCTTTCTCACTATCCAAGAAACTCTCAAAACAGCACCTACTTCTTTATCGTCATTGGCAATATTGTTTTTAGATATTAAACGCTTTTAAAATACAGGCTTTAATTTTCCTCCCAGTTATCACCAAACGTTTTTTTAATAAATGTTTGACCTCTTTAACCTTTTCCTCCTTTACTTTTACACCTACATCTAAATTCCTTGCAATATGCATTTCTAAGGTTTTACCTCGCTTCAGAATGGTCTTGCCCACATACAAATCGGACCGATAATTTGCCTCACTTCTCGCTAGAACTTTCCTGAGGTAAAACGTTCTAAAATAATATGTTTAGATGCCTTTAATTTAAAATGCCAGGATTCTGGTGACTTCAATGTTTTATTTGCAGCATACTTCCAATCTTGTACAGATACATCCTAGCCTGATTACCTTTCCATGAATTTTTTAGATTTCAAAATATTCTTCAGGCTTAGTGATAATAACATGTCTGCACCTTAGACTATTCAAAACTAAACTAAAAACAGTTGGAATCACACAGGACTGTCAATGTAGGGAAACAGAGAAGCGAAACTGTTATATTGCTCAGTGCTAGATAAGGCGAGTTTTGCTCTTCACACAGCACAATTGTAATGGAACAAGTATTGGATAAAGCAAGTTTTGCTCTGAATTGTAAATGGATTAGACGAGTTCTGCATCAATCGCCACCATGGATTTGAAGAGTTTTGCATTGAACAGCAGCTTTCGGGGCTCTCTTGAAGGTGTATTAGATGAGTTTTGTTTATACCCAAAGTTACCAGTTCGTAGACAACTGCAAGAAGTATTGAATCCCGTATCTAACTCATTTTTTCAATTTTTGGATAAGATGAGTTTTGCACTTGACGGCCTCTTAGGTAAAATGAATTTCCAAGCGTACTTTTGTTTTATAGGGAACCTCTGTTGAAAAGTATAAAGCATGTTCCCTCAATAAGAGCGGATTAAAAAAATTAACAGATCACAGAATTGATCTACGGTAAAACTTAACACGTTTTAAGGTAATTTATATTCATTCACAGAGTTTGGAATTATTCCCTGCAGCTTTATGTTAAATCCCTCCTCGTATTCATTATTCATTCCGTACTGCATTTATGCCTATTCAAAACTTCTGTCCCGGCCTATCATTGTAATATAACCCCAAATAAACGAAGCCAGTTGGCAACAAAAACACTTGTGTAATATTTGTAATATTTCCAACATCAACAACAAAAAACTACGTGCGCTGAATCCTACACGACTTTGCTGTTAATTATTTACATATGCTCGCTCACATGTGCTTTATAGATTCTGGGAGTGTTTGCCAGTTGTGTTTAACACAAATTGGATCCATAGAGGCAGCCAACCAGAACTTGTGCAGCAAATTCTCTATGTGCTATAGTTTTTTTTTCTTTTGCGAACTACTCCGATATCGAAACATCTTAAAACGTTTGCTTTTTCTACCACTTTCCTGTGGCATAGGAACTGTAACTCAAATAAACAGCAAAATTCTTCTTTTTGTCTTGCGCCCTATTTTTAGTAAGTTCAGTTTATTCACTGTAGCAGTCTTTGACCACTATGGGCTTGACATTGGGGTTTTAACATTAGGTTTTGATTCCTTGTTGCTTTGCAACTCATACGTTTATTCCCGCACTCATACTCTAGAATCTTCGGAAGGTAGAATATAATATTAACGCAAAAGTGCTCTAGCACCAGTCAAAAATCGAATCTGTGACTCCTATATTGAAAGCACGGCGACTGCTTGACCTAAATAGCTGTCTTCTAACCTCCTTTGGAGATACAAAGGGAAGATTTTCACGGAATTTCTGCAAACGCAAACGTGTTTTTATTTATTAAAAAACTGATAATACAGTTTTGCTTAAAATATTCTGAAATACTGGCATAGAAGGTAAAATGTTTACCTTAAATCTCCAGCAAATAGCATTTAAGATTTATAAATACGCGCTTAAAATGTCTAAATTACGCAATTATGCTTCTTCTTTTGTTCACCTGCTCATTGCTAACAATATTGGACTTACAATGTAAATAGTTGATTGCCATATTCCCATCGTGCAGTAACCAAATCGCTTTACCTACTGCAAAATCGTTTCAATATAAGCATTTATCATAATTTATATTAAGTGGATAGAAGAAGTGCTTTTAAATGAATGGCAAACTATATAAGTGATGCGTGCAAAATGGGACTGAAGGAGAAATGTCTGTGTTTTATAAAGACTTTTATAGCTGACTTTTGTACAATATTATACAAAAACAGAAATTATACTGTGGCTCATGGAAAATTATTTCTATACCAAACAGAAACACCAACATAAGCAAAAATGTAGATGCTATAACTTCCCTTAAGCATGAATAATAATAAGTAAAAAGCTATTAGCATTGGCAACTAAAAAGCTGAATTCCAACCATGTTTATCAATATTAACAGCATGCGAAGTATACTATTTGGAGCATGCGAATAAAATTGGTACATCTAAATAACTAAATGTCCTTACCGCTTGTACAACGTAATATATGAAACGAAATTTTAACAAAGTGCATTACGTTTGCGTTTAAATCTTGCAATTTCGAACACACCCTCTTCTAAAACGTTTATGAAGTGGCACAAGTAATAAAACTTGCTTTTCAAAATTGTTTCGTCAAGAAGTTATCTCCAAATTCTTTCTCCCCAGCTGTAAAACGTGAGCGTAGGCGATTATATAAAATCTAACACTTTTCATAGTTCTCGAAATATCATGAAGTTGTACACAGAGTACTGTCAAACACTGCCTTTCCAGCTAGAGAATAGTGCCTGTAGCACATGAAATTTAAAGTTTACCTATATCTAGGCGAAGTATCAGTTTACCGTACCTCCCTGTAAAGTTACGTAAGAAAAACAAAAGTGGGGAAAGAAAAAGACATGAAAAATCAGAGGGGAGAATTACCTTATTATATGATTCTAATTCCAGCATCGCATCTTTAGAACTCCTTTTCCTGCACCTTTAAAACTTCATCGTATATTAAAATTAAATAAAGATCACGAAAGATTTTCCACTTTCTTTGTAGAACAAAAAAGAAAGTGAAAGACAAAAGCACGTCAGGAGGGGGAGGTTTGAAGGGGAAATGAAAGATTTTTAAATCGGAATGATAAAAAATAACATCTTTCTCTCCCTGTCTCCCTGGACCCTTTTTTTAATTATTATTAATAGCTTGAGGCACGTAGCTTGTTAAGGAAAAGATGGGGGTGTAGTTTCCGTGCACACCCGCAGGGCCACTGCCTTCGTTCGGTTTAACCTTTTTTTTTGCCCCTGTGGAACTATACGCAATGCTATGTCGACGGAAATACAGACACGAATAAAAATGCAAAGGTAAACAGGCGTAAAATATCTCTTTACCGAGACATAGAGCAAATATCTGCAGGTGAAGAGAAACACTCCGAAGTCCCAAAATTCAGACGTTGCTAGTCTCCGAACTGAATGGTTTTGTATTTGACAGGAAAGAACGTAGAAAACGACCGCAGTGGAAGATATTGGTATGTGAAATAAAACATGAGGGTGCATTTGCGAGTACATGAGGGTACATTTAGCCTTTACTGCATCCGATACATAAAGATATATGTAAGTGTACAAATACATTTTGCGGCTATGGAGAGGGAGAGGTTCTCTGAGAGTGAACTTGAAAAGTTATCTCTTGCTAAGAGAAAAAGGCTCATAACTCAAAATACGCATGTTAAGACACATGTATACCCCTCTGTTTGCAAAGTGACGAAATTCTTTACTTAAAGTGATTCTTCCATCAACGTTGGATTATTCACGAAGCATTTTGCTCAGCGAAAATAATTCCCAACTAAGCAATATGGACAAATCGGTTTTTGTTACCAACAAAGCGCATAGAAATAAAAACAAAGAAAGAAAAAATCTCAACATTTTATACCATTTTTCATTAGATAAGCATTTGTGTAAGCTTTGAAAAATTCAAATTAGCAAGGAGTGTTTTTGAAAGGCCTAATGCTATACACTGAGAAGAATATTTTAACGAGGCCTACTTTTTTTGCCTTAATTGTTTTATATTTGCAGATTTCTAACTCCATGAAATTAAATGAGAATCAGGAGGACTTCATAGGTAATTTACAGAAAATTCAATGCGGTGTGTCTCAAAGATATGATATTTGAATCAATATACTAACATCCATTTTTGAGAAAGCATAAAATGACGTGCAATTGTTCATATAGAGCGTCTATTGGAGTGGAGAACCTCATTTGCAAATACTGACTTCGTATCCTCAAACATTATTGCCGGACTTTTCCGTTTTTAGTTAAGTCTTTCTAAAGACATACACGTACACAGGCATATAAGTACATACGAGGTGTGACAATAAAGAAACCGGAGTGATTGTTGCTGTACACATCTCCGGCTTCGTCGATGACCAAGAGATTGGCCTTGGGACTCTCCCTGACACGTGTACAAATTTTCACGCCGCTGTGTTGGTTAGTCTGGCTGTGAACCTTCTTACAAACGGTCGTGTATCTGGGATCCGCCGGAATTATGCTACGCTCTAAAGTAGAACGTGTTAACATCAAATTCCTCACAAAACTTGGAAAACCCGCCACAAAACTTAAGATTTGTTGAAACAAGCTTATGATGATCAGTGTCTATCTCGTACGCAAGTTTTCGAGTGGAGTTAAAAGGTTCAAAAACGATAGGGAAGACGTCGAAGACGATCCGAAATCGGGCCATCCTGCCACTTCGAATACTGAAGAGAATGTGGAGAAGGTTGGTAGAATTGGTCAAGAAGACCACTTGAAGGGCGCCTGAAGGTCAGACTGTCAATCAAGTTTATTATACAACTGTTCTGAAGACCCTCCGTGAACGTGTGCAATGAAGGAGACCATATCTGTGAACGAATCGCTCTTGGATTCTTCATCAGGATAACGCGTCGCCCCATAACACGATGTCTGTGAAGAGGTTTTTGATAAAAACTACATTCCAGTGATGGAACATCCACCGTATTCGCCTGACCTAGCACCATTCAACGTTTTCTCTTCCCAAAAGTGACGTCTGCGCTCAAAGGAAACCAGGTTCGAGATCGCGCATGCAGTGAAGGAAAAAACGATGAGACTCCTCAACAGCATAACAAAAAAAGACTTGCAGCACTGCTACCAACAATAGAAAATTTGAATGGTGCGGTTGTAGGAAGCGGGGAGGGGACTACATTGAAGGGGACAACATTTCAGTTGTGTAAGTTTTTTCAGTAAAGATTAGAGCATCAGTCCGGTTTCTTTATTGCCACACCTCGTACATGGACTTTTATATACAAATGATTTTGGATTCAAGGCGGCATCAAGGCGTTTATTTTCAGTACAATCTTGATATTGAATTATTGTTTGGAATATGTATTACCATAGGTAACTGGTAGAAAATCCATTGCTATAACTTCCGATGTGCCTTATTCACAGTAAATAAGTATCGATACATGAAATCTACTATACAATATACATTTAGAGAACTATTTTAATTTCCATATTTGCTCAAATTGTCTGCATGTAACACTGTACTGCAAAAGAGGTTACTAGGATGTTAGTGATTATCAGGCAATGGCAGCAATGAAAATCTATAGGCAGGAAAGACAAGCTATTGTAGAATAAATGATATTTAGCAGCGCTAAAAAGCGTATGGATTACAAGGCAGGCTGGCAGGAATACTATGTGTAAATGTTTAAATTTAAGATACAGCATGAAAAATACCTTCTATAATCGAGTGTTTAGTCTTCTAAACTTCATTGTAACCAAACGGGTTTACATTTACTCTTCATAAGCAGAACCCGCAACTTCGTCTGCCTTATCCCGCTGTGTGGTGAGCTATCTCTCTCTTTATCTCTCTGCCTCTCTACCCAGCATCAATTTTAGTAATATTTCCAAAATAAGTAATGATACTGTTTTGGGATACTAATGGTAGCTGGTTTTAAGCACATTTAACACTCATTAAAAGTGTGAAATAAGCCAAGAAAAAGAGAGGAGAATTTCATTAAGTGAAGGTGCAGAATATAGACAAAATGTTATCTAAGCAACTATACAAATCTCTCCGAGTTAAATATGCTCCTTAGCTTTGATTTTACATACTATTTCGTAAGGCATTTTAACCGAAAGGAGGGCAAAAATAAAATTACAAAACATACCAGTTTTTCATTCATAGCAACGCTCTTTCCCATGGTGACCAGAAATAGCAACATTGTACATTATAAATGTCTTACAAGTGATGACAAACAGTAAAGAAGGTTATGTAATTGCTTAACCATCCATCTTCCATCCATAAAAAGACAATGGGTGGAATCCATAAAATCCAAGCTTTGTCTTGAAGATTAGTCTTTAAGTTAAAGCGAAAGCTTTAAGATTAATCTACAAGATTAAGCTTTGGCTTGTTCAACTCATGCATAAAAATAATCTTAATCTAGCAAGCTTTCGCTAGACGTTTTTCCAGCAAACGCTTGAAATATGTTGCGCGCGCAGCTGTCGTCTGCCAAATGCGGCTCATAACTGTTGTCTCATGTGGCGAGTACAGTAGTGTTTTGCGAATACGGTACCTAACCTATATCGAAGTTATATGCGTAATGGCAGACGAAGTGAATATTCAGAATACCTTTCTAGCAATTCTTAAGCAGTTTCCAATACTGTTGAATAAATCGCAAATCCCGAGCATCAAAGAAGAGAAAGTGAACTCTTTGCAAACCACCTGCATCAAACTGGAAGAAATTTTAGGCAGAAAATTCACTCCACAGCAGGTGCAGAAAAAGATTCAGAATATGAAGACTGAATTAAAAAGAAAAACTGACCGTAAGGCCACGGGAAATCAGAAAATAAGGTTAAAAAGGTGGGAAGAAGAATTTCTGCAGCTGCTTGATGGCGAAAGCAACCCAACCATTGGTAGGATTCCAGGTAAGAATGCAAGTCGATCTCAGGAGCCAATTATTTAGAAGTTTCTGTGTAATTTTTTGCTTTGGTTTGTAGTATCAAATGCAATTTAAAACGTATTCTGTAATGTGATACATGTTATACGTAACTGCTATAAAATATAAACATATCGGAAAATTACAGCGAATGATAAAGTACGTAACAATATGATACTACTTTGGCAAAAAAGGAAAGTTTCAAATTCTTTTTTTGCTTCATTATGGATTTTATCAGGTTCTTCAAGACAGTTTTCAAACGGGTCTACACATGTCTTTCCAACAACACTAAAATTGCTTATTTTAGTTGCCTTTATTTCTGGTTAACAACTGGACGTTGTTGAGTTTACCATTTATATAAGTTTTATTGGAAAATCTTTCTTTTCTATTGTGGCTCCTCTAGTTCTAAGAGTTCCAAAATGTAACTGTCTATAGCTCTTGTTTGATGGAGCTAGTTTTACCGCTTATAACTAATTTCTCTTAAGAAATTTCTCATTTTCATTGAGATTTGAAGTTATTATGAGCAAAAGTAATCTCAGCATTTATACGTAAGATGTTAATTATTGAAAGAACAATGACAATTGACATCATCTGTATCCCTCTGCTACTGAAGAAATTTCACTTTTAGGATCACCTCTGAATAATCTAATGAAGGTTACATTACTAATAACTAAGCCCCGGATTCTTAGGTTCTGACCTATTTTATTCCTGACCTCATGCACTCCAAACTTCGGTTTATATTAATGTTTTAGTTACCAACTAGTAATATACTTCAATTTTATAGAGCCTAAATTGACCTAATTTTACGTTAGGACCTAATAAAACCTATTGTTCGTGATAGAACCTAAAAGTGCCTAATTCGGTTATTTAAGCAAATAAGAGTAGATTTATGAATATTAAAGTATTTTTAAAACGAAGGGAGACCGTTCGAATAAGGAAACTATTAAATAATTAGATTATGAAATCTTGCGCAATACCTTACAATAATAAACTTTAATTAAACCGTCCGCCACAATAATAAAGTAATTAAAACGTTCGCCGCCTTCAGTTATCATTTTCTAGATATAGTCGAAAGAGGTGGTCAGTGGCACGCGGCATTTCTGAAACGTGTGATGTTTCCATGCCGCAACAATAGGTGAAAACTAGAGGCAAACATTTTAATAGCGCTGTTGAGTAGTATGCATTATTGCTTCTTCCGTTATAGGGAGCTTATAACACGACATTTTTGAATTTGGTACTTTCAAATACATACTAAAGTTACAGTTAATATAACTTTTTACACTTTTCTTTGACGGATATTCTTGAACTGTGCCATTTTGTGTGAGAAAACAACTCTTAAGACTTCTCTTGTATGAATCAAGTCACCTACTGAGGTAGCTTGAAAAAAGTCAAGATTAATCTAGAGGAAGTGAAGCTTTCGCTTGTTTTATGCATCGGATTTGCACTTAAAGTCAAGTCATTGCTGGAAAATTCAAGCTAAAGCTAGGCAGCTAGCTGGCTCCAAAGCAAATGCTAGACTTAAGTCAAATCGAAGCTGTTTTATGCATTAAAAGCCAAGATTACACTTGAAAATTAGCAAGGTAAAGCTTATGCTAGACGTTATGCATTCCACCCAATGAATCTTGTTAGAAACTTACTTTTATAAACTTCAAATATTGCGATCATTCTATTTCTTGCCCCATTATAAAACATCTTTTATGAAAACTAGTTAAGATACATATAGCAAATCACCAAATAGAGCGCCAGTCCTGCGCCGTGGCGTTCCCGGCCACAGAATGTGCTTGTGTTTGTTCCCACCCTTAGAGGTGAAGAGTTTATGTCCCAGGTATAGGACCGGTGCCCACTCAGCATCTTAAGGAAAGTGAGGAGTTGCAATAGGCAGTGGTCCTGGCCAAGCATCCAGCTGGGGGATGCGTGATGCTGACCACATCATCTCTCCGTATTGATTGGATGTTCGTCCACCTCTGTTGGGCGTACGTGGGCGTGAGGCCGAAAGTTGACTAAGAAGGCCCAGGCCCAACGTAAGCTACACTAGGTGGAAGGGGTATGGGTATCACACTTTAAACAGGGGATATATCTCGACTCGTTCAGAGAGTGCGTTTATAAACACTTTTTACTGTCTTTTGTAGATTTGTAGAAAAATGCTCGAACGCAGAACGTTGAGCAACATTCCGCTTTGCAGGTGGATGGCAACGTTACATAGGTCAGCTGTGCCACAGACTATAATGCGCGCTATCTCCACTGAGAATTAGTTACCGCGTTACAGGCACGATATTAAGTTTACCAGTGGGTTTAATTACCAAGGTATGCCATTCGTGTATTTCCAGCGAAACATTTAATGAAAGCAACTAAAACACTTGTTTAATTTGAGTGTAACAATAAAGGAAGAGTGTTTTTGTCTAAGCACTTACTTGTTATGCACTTAATGTTACAGCCAATTGGGTAAAGTCCTTTATAATTACTATCAGATACATAAAAGGACAGGGCTTATTGAAGTATTTATTAAAAACAAGATTAAAATATTCATCTTTATTTAACAATCTAGGAAAATGCAATTAAAGCAAATAATTTATTTAACATGTATAAGCTAGATTAATAAGTAAACAATCTTGTTTTATTTAAACATCCAAAAACATAATCAAGTCTATCCGTATACCAAATATATAAGCATGCGATTCCAAGCGGGCGAGAGATACCATAGCTGATCGAGGTGTGTGAGTAGTCAAATATTCAACCGTTGTTGCAACGCTGTAACTTAAGCGTAAATTATGGTTTATCCAAAACGATAAATTGTAGAGAAATGAGATGCTTAGGGAAGAAAATAATATAAATTATTTGTTCATCTATAATATATTTCAAAATCATTCTTCTTAATTGTTCCGTATGTGAATTATAATGTGACGAAATGTATGGAACTTCTTTTTTGTGTTGAAGTAAGCGCTAACAGATAAAAATGGGATTATAATTTTTCATCCGTCTCTAAACGTGGAATGACCTGCTAAGAGGAGGATATATATCTGTCCCTTTCACGTGTTAAACTAGTTTTTATAGCAATTCAGCCATAGCGCAGACGCATATATACACTGGTGTGCAAAACCTAAGGACGAAAGTAAGCTTCACATGCTGTGACACTGCCAAGTAACATAGCTCGATGAAACTTGAATCACACATAGAGGGAACTGCTACGGTATGCTACAGTAAGCAACTAAACGACATATGCAATGAGACCAACAGAAATGACACTTTTATTCATAGACTATAAGCTATACTAAAGTCAATACGACATATTATTTACAGAAACAGATACATGGTACTTAAAAGGGTGTGTGTTCACCACGGACAGCAATGCATGCTCTGCATCGTGCTCCCATGCTGGCCAAAAGGTTGGTAAGCAGTTCTTGTGGTAGAGCATTCCATTCCTCTACCAGCGCTGTTGACAACTGGTGGATGGTCGTTGGTGTATGTGGGTGTGCTGCAATGCGTCTCCCCATAGCATCCCATACGTGTTCGATGGGATTTAAATCGGGGGAACGGGCAGGCCAGTCCATTCGCCGAATATCCTCTCGCTCCAAGAGACCCTCCACCTCCGCTGTTCGGTGCGGTCGCGGTTTGTCATCCACAAAATGAAGTCAGGACCGACTGCACCCCTGAAAAGACACACATGAGGAAGGAGTACAGTATCACAGTAACGTTGACCAGTGAGCGTGCCGTGTTCAAAGATTTGGAGGTCAGTGCGTCCATGCAACATTATGCCTCCCGAAACCATAACACCCGGAACACCAAAACGATCATGTTCGAGGATGTTCCTGGGCCATTACTGTTCCCATCTCTCGCCAGATGAGGGTACGTCGAGAATCACTACTTAGACTAAATCTGCTCTCATCCGAGAAGAGCACGCGACCCCATTCTTCATTGGTCCAACTTTGATGCTCTTGGGAACATCGCAAACGTTACCGCCGATGTGCAGATGTCAATGGAATACAACATACTGTTCGCCGGGCAAAGAGACCACCTCTGTGTAGTCGCCGTACCACTGTGTATCGTGAGATTGCGTGCCTAGCTGTACTGTTAAATGTAGTTGCAATTGCACCCGCTGTTTGGCGTGGATCCCTTCTTGCTTGTTGCACAATGTAGCGGTTATCTACTGCTGTAGTTGAGCGTGGTCGACCACCACCTCTCCTCTGGGACAGCAGTGTCTGTGGTTTGGAAGGTTCCCCATGCACGTGAAATAATACTGTGAGCAATTCCAAACTCCTGAGCAGCACTCGTCACACTTCGCCCTTCTTCCAGTTTCCCGATGATTCTTCCCCGTGTGAAGTCATCCAAATGGTGTATACGGGCCATGTTGCAATGAAGAACTCCACTACAGTGCATCGTAACAGCTCGCTAATTGCCACACACCGTCTTGTCCTGTTTCAACTGCTCCGTGTTGCGGGACCAGACCCATTTGGCACTGTAGGCTCGCTACACTCACGCCATGTGACGTCCAGCTTTCTGTGTACGTGTGAGAGACCTCTGGCAACATGCCCCCGCACCTTCATCTACTTCCACCAAGTAGTGCATTTGTTATGTTACTTTACCCATCTCGTCCTTAGGTTTTGCACACCAGTGTATTATACATACATACATGTTGTGAATACAAAGTTTCATGGTATCCCATTATACACCTTAATACTAATTATTCATCCAAAATTTAAAAGTAGCAGGAACATTTTCTTTTGAGTTTTGTTATACACTTAGAAACATACAACCTCTGTTATATTCACTGCTCTATTGGATTTAAAATATCATTGCTCTTAAGAGAAAGTATATTTTTAGACAGCATGACCTAAAAGTAGAACTTCTAACACAGTGCACACAAGCTAAAAGCTTTAGATTACTGCACTTTGATTTCAAGTCCAGTCACATGCCACTTACTCTTTGTATTGTACACGTTTAATAACTCTACTTGGTTTGGCTAGGTTTTAATTATCATTATGTCTTTTTACATGACTAATTTCTCATGGCGCTCGCATTATCTCTTCCCAATACAAATCATCATACTTAAATTCGTTGTAGAGCTAACGTCCACGTTCTGATCTATTATAATCTACATAAAAATTAAATATCGGCAATTATGAATTCAGGAGAAACTGAAATTTAACTGAAAAAATTACATGGAAGTACTTACCCAAAAAAACCAGAAAGCAATATGATATAGCATCAAATCGCTTCATTGCCTGGTGTAAGGCAAAATAATTTCACTAAAAAAACTGCTAGTGAATCAACATAACATCTGACATTCTCGCTTTTTAACGTCATTTCTCTTGTTTCAAAAACCGCCTTGTAAACGTGATATATTAATTCCAGGGATCAATATAATATTATGGATAATTTACAAATTCGAGCGCTGTCTAAAAAATCTGATGTGTTACACTCACATGACTTTCTCTACTCTTGTACAAGCTATTTTTACAAACGCTTATTCTCCATATGCTTCATGTTAATCGAGATATCGAGATGTCAATCTTATTGATAAGTTTCTTGTAGATGCAAGGGGAATATGGTAGCTTTTAAGCGATAGTCAAATATTTTAAGCGCTGGTTGATGTGGCGCATTCCATTCTCTTTGCATGTCCAGGACATAAAAAAAATGAATAACGCATTTGAGAAAAAGTATAAGTATTGGAAACTTTAAGGAAATAACAAGCAATATCTCGAAAACGGTTCACTCAACATAAAAAATGTATATGATATAAGTTGTGTATTTTAACGCGATCTACATTTTTTGTGAAGTAAAATTTTGTATATCTCTTATGGTTTACCAGTTATGCAAAAGTCGTTCACAATGAAGAATACTTTTGGAGACATTCCCAGAAAATTCGAGATATACATTTCATTTCTCATGACATTACCCTAAACATATGATATTTTCATCAAAATCGTTAGAGCCATTTTTGAGAAAATTAAAATTTTCGAAAAATCTTCCATGTAAAGGGTAGTCTGGGGTGGGGGAATTTTCTTGAAAACCTTCGTGTCGCATCTCTGGAAGATACTGAACCTAAATACCAAGTTTGGTGCTTATCCGATTGTTCGTTTTTGAGTTATGCTGTTCACAGACACACATACAGACACACACACACGGACATGTTTCCAAAAATGCTTTTTTTGGATTCAGGAGATCTCAAAACATGTATTTCCGGTGAAATCTCGGTATCGAATTTTTGGGTGGAATGCAATACTTCCCCTACTTACTATACGTAGTAGAGAAAGTAAAAATAGTATATGCCACACGTGTTACAAGTAGTTTTATTTTGCTCCCAGGATTGCGAAAAGAAAGCCTACGGCCTTCGTTTCGCTAACATTCCTACTCGATAAATAAAACCCTACTTCTACCCCTATTACTACTGCATTTCTGTTTTACATCAATTAACGTGCTTATTTAGACGATTAACATTACAACCATCTTTTAGAAAGCTGCCACAAATTTTTATATCATACTACCCAGCAGAGTTTACTATAGAATTTTATGTGCTATAATCCTTAGCTTTATGACGACAACATGAAACAACTAAAATCCGTTAAATAATGCCTTTGAGAGGTTTTCATGTCCTTTCTTTTGTCCACAGTTGTGCTAAATATCAAACCAAGGATAAACCTAAAATTATAGTTCCTGCCCTACTATTTTTTGAAAGACATTACGACACATTTAAAAAGACACAAATTCTTTCCATTTAATGTTTGCTATATGTTTAATTCTGTGGTCGGTCTTTTCTTTCTGAGAATTTAGCCTTTGCCAATGGGAATATTACGCGCTACTTTTAATTCACAGCATTTTTGCAACCCCTGCTGACTTCGGCTGCCACGCCGACCAACTCGATGGGCAGACGAAACAACTGAATGTTGAAATAAGCAATGATGGATGAATGTGTCGCCATCTCTGAATGAGAGGAGAGAAAAGAAACGAATGACAAACACTCTACTTTTGATGGATGACGTGGAGAAAGGCCGTAATAACGAATGTTCCATAAATACTGCTTGTACCATGGAGAGGTGTCAATATAAACAATGCTTTATTGCATCCTCCCCTCTTCCCTCTTTTTTCATTTGTGTTCAGTTCTTTCCTCTTTCCGCCTCATAACCTTCGCACAATGGAATATCAATAATTATTACTTACTGTTCAAGTGCAAATAGTTGTAACCATTATGTAGTTTTAGAGTGCAAAATATGGCAGGATATCACGGGGATGTTCCTATGGCATATTATAATCCGTCAAATGAGAATTGCATTATTAATGTTTAGCCATTTACAATTTCATGCTTAATTGGAAACATTATGTAACAATGTCCTTTGGGTACGTAGTAAACATTTCTTTGCTTTAGTAAAAATCTGATGTGTTACACTCACATGACTTTCTCTACTCTTGTACAAACTATTTTTACAAACACTTATTCTCCATCTACTTCATGTTAATCGAGATAAACATTTGCAGACTCTATCTTATTGCTAAGTTTCTTGTAGATGTTAGGGGAATATATATTTACCAGGGCAATATAGAAATATAGTAGCCTTTTCAGCATAGACATTACTCTTAATAGCTGGTTGCTTTGTGCAGCACCATTCTCTCTGCCACGGATTAATACACTTTGCATATCCAAGACAAAAAAATGATAACGAATTCTCATTTGAGAAAATAAGTATTGAAAAACTTAACGGAATAACAAGCAATATCTCGAAAATGGTTCAATTCACAAAAAATGTATATGACATAAATTGTGTATTTCAACGCGATCTACATTTTTTGTGTAGTAAAATTTTGTCTTTCTCTTATGGTTTACCAGTTATGCAAAAGTCGTTCACAATGCAGAATACTTTTGGAGACATTCCCAGAAAATTCAAGATATGCATTTTATTTGACATAAAAATATCTTAAACATATGATATTTTAATCAAAATCGTTAGAGCCATTTTTGAGAAAATTAACATTTTCGAAAAATGTTCCATGTAAAGGGTAATCTGGGGTGGGGGGACTTTCTTGAAAAACCTTCGTCGTATCTCTGTAAGATACTGAACCTAAATACCAAGTTTGATGTTTATCCGATTGTTCGTTTCTGAGTTATGCTGTTCACACACACACACACACACACACACACACAGACACGGAGACACACAGACAGACACACACACGGACATGTTTCCAAAAATGCTTTTTTTTGGATTCAGGGGTCTCAAAACATATATTTCCGTTGAAATCTCGGTATCGAATTTTTGGGTGGAATACAATACTTCCCCTGCTTACTGTACGTAGTAGAGAAAGTAAAAAAGTGAGAGAGGTCTGAGGATGTTTAAAATAGGTTTCCCTCCGCTGTTAATTAAGTTGAAAGGTACATATATACTGAAGCGCTTTAGCTATTTCAAAATTGAGATCGGGATCATTTATGTTTTTATAATTAGTAAATATATACCTACATTAGATTTTAAAATAATGGTACAAAAAGTCTATATGAAATCCCTATGTGTAGATATTTGAAATGATTTGAACCAAATTAAGTACAATTTATTAAAGGAAGTAAATTTTCAAAGGAACCATCTTCGTCACCGTCGATTTCTATTACCGTTTTAATACCCTTTTCTACAGGGTAATTTATGAAGAACTAACACACTTATTTCTTTAATTGTTTCAAAACGAGTTATGCTAGCGACAACTTATTATACCTGAAATGCGGAGGAATTTTGGGAGATTGTTTACCTCTATAGCAAATGTTGAAAATGTCCTCCATCCGGCATAAGGCACAACTCAACACGTCGTTCCATGTTATTGGTCAGTCGTTGGAGGACTCTGTTGTCAATAGCTTGTTTCTCCTGTGTAATGTTATGCTTCAGATTGTCCAATGTCTGGAGACGTGTGCCATAAACCCTGTCTTTTAAGTATCCCCTTAGAAACAAGTCCGGCGATGTCAAATCCGGAGATCTCGGTGCCCATAGTTTCTTGGAATTTATCCGGTCGTCAAAACTTGCAATTAGAGCCTTGGATTCATTTGATGTATGGCATGTGGCGCCGTCCTGCTGAAAATATCCTTGACTCAGCTCTACGTCGTCTAGTTGCTCAGCAAACTCATGAAAATCCGTCGGTACTGTACAGTGTTCACATTGTTTTAAAACAAAAATAGGTCCCACTATTCTCTGTGCGGAGTTTGCGCACCAAACTCCGATTTTAACCAGGTACATAGGCGCTTCATGAATAATATGTGGATTTTCGCTGGCCCAATAGCGTGATTTGTTTGAGTTCCCAAAACCGGATAAATGGAACCATGTGATGGACAATATGGCATGACTTTGCACAATGAACGCCTGAAACCAACGACAATAATTCAGTCGTCTATCCTTATCTGGTACCTGTAACTGATGACAACCTCAATCCTATACGGCTTTAGGCGTGCACTTTTCACAGCTCTCTGACACATTGAGTAGCTGTACCCTGTCTCCTGCGACAAACGTTTTAATGATTTTTTGGGTGACTGATCCAGTCGTGCTCTTACGTCAACAACAACCGTGGGAAGACTAGATGAACGAGTTTTGCGTTTTTCACTCATCAGAGATTAGTTGTTTCCAATTTGTTTACCAGTCGCTGTATTGTGTTTCTTTGGGGAGGATTCCGAAATTCTCTCTAAATGCCCTTTAAGTAACTGTAATTTAATTCGTAACCCTTGCTTTACAAGGAAGAGTTGTTCATTTAATGTGTACTCCATTTTCACGTTGACTGGAACAAAAACTCCAAAACAGCTGCCGACAATAAAACTAACAGTTACGAATAAAACATGAACATCTTCGCATCTAATGACAGGGAATAGAAACTCCAGAACATTCTTCTTAACTTGGTGCTAAAATTGGGGCACTGAGTGAATTTCGAAAAGAATAATAAAAAAAAAGAAATGTGTCAGTTCTTCATAAATCGCCCTGTAGTAGGCAGCATACCATTCCTTGCGTAGCTAGCTGAATAAATGAATGTAATGCACTTTACGGTTCTGCAGGAATGTGAGATAAAGTCTTTCTAGTAGGTTTGCTCGAGTCTTGATGAATTACATACTTCATGGTCTCTGTTCGATTGAGATCGGCGAAGAACAGGCTCTGGTAGTATTCTGTTGAGGATGGTATGGCAATAGCATTGTATACTGGACACAGCTGTTGCTGTTGATATGTCGTATTCATGTTTTAAACAAGTCAATAAAGTGAGTATTTGTTGTTTAAGGAAAATAAATGGCTCTGTACCACCCTGAAACAAAGTATTCTGTAAGTCTGTGAAATGTAATCCACCAAAACCAATGTTAACTATAAACAGTATTATAATTTACATTTAAGGACCATCTTGAGACTTAAACAATAATTTATTTGATTCTAGGTTGTTTTACACAGGTAAATCCTTTATGGCATAGGACAAAGAAATATTCCACGGACTTTCTACCTTAAAATAACTGCGTATTTACGAAAAATTTATAAAAATAATTTTCTGAAATACATAGTGCCTAAGTACTTGTTTTGTACGATATAAGTATTATCATGAGTCCGTTTATTGTTTTGTTTGTTTATTCCATTTATGCCTCCTTTAATATTGCTGTCATATCGCTGGCTTTAACTCATTGAGGAGCCACTGTTTCTAATTATTACATACATTTCTTTAAAAAAGTTTAGTAAAATCAGTTTTCCAGGAGATGAGATCTATCAAAAACACGTTTTCAATTAATTTCTTCAACATCCAAAGATTTCAGAACCGGAACACACAGACACATACACACACAAGTTCAATTCGTTTAACACTGTAGGATATATTCGTATATATTAATTATATGCAAAATAATAGTGTTATATAAGTATATTTTCTGAATAGGTAGGAAAAGCTTACTATTACTAGGAAGAAATGTGCTCAAATTGACAATAAAAGTTAAAATACGAGCTGTTAATAAACATTACTTCTTATAATAATTCTCATTTTAAATAACAAGCAATATAAATTATATTGCCAAGGGCACAATGATTATAATTACTTATTTATACGATGAACGAACGCGTATATAGCTAAGTAGAACGGAAAAGAAGGTAGCTCATTGTAATGAAAATGGATGTCAGGGTGCGCGGATGTCAGGAAAAAGTGTCATCAGGGATGACAAAACGAGTCGTATACAAAATCGGATCACACAATGTTGGTATTAACTGCCTCTGTAGTTTGGTGGTTAGCATGCTAGCTTCCAAATCCAGAAGTCCCGGCTTCGATTCCCGTCTCGGAGGATGGGAAATAATCTCCATCCTTCTTAATGTCTTGAAGTATGTGTGAAAGAGTAGTGTTTGTGTGAATTTAATGTAAATATGATATCCTCAATGCTAATTGGTCCTCAACGACCAAAGGAAAAAAATTCGCATTTGTTACGGAAGTTAGCTTTTGTTTGAATCGTGGAAGTGCATGCTATTCGTAATCTAATGTTTTCTATTTCTGTAACAAGCCTGATAGTAAATTTAATTTCGGAAATACTAAAAATCATTTTAAAAGTGCAAACAATTCATTTCTGTCTTCCACGCACTATAAATTAAATTACTACATGTCTTCGGCAAAGAAGAAAGCTGTTACAATTGCTACTTCATCAGTCAATGGTTAGTTATGCGCAAAAGCTTAGTTTTGTTGTTATATTTGTTTATTTATAGTCGCTTTGGGTACTAGGTCATTTCGCAACCTATATCCATACATACAAGTACAATAATAATACATTGTATACTTTACATTGATTAAATACAATAATTGTAATACACTGTTACAAACATATTTTACATTATTATGTATTGAACACAGCTAGAATAGTATAACCTATTATACATTTTTATTTGATGTGATATATTTAAATCTTGTTATAAAGTTTGATGTCTTTCAAGAAAAAAATAATGTTTTTGAAATGAGTAGGGTTGTTTAAAGCTAAAAATATATCTTCAAGGATGCAATGTCTTCTTCTCTCCATGGTAAAACTTCTGCATTTAGTGATGAGGTGTTCGATGGTGATACGGCAATTGCAGGTCTCGCAGTCAGGAGCACTTTCTTTGGCGAGTAAGAAGGAATGGGTTAGGCGTGAATGGCCTATTCATAAACATGAGATTAGTTATTCATGGGTCATTATAACTCAAAAAGCATATATTTTGATAGTTCTTTTCAGAGGTACAACAGATAAAATCGGATAAAACTTTTTATGTAATACATTCACATGACTTACTCTACCCTCTATCTTTATTAATGGATATACAAACTATTCTTACTAACGTTTATTTTTTATTACATTTTAATCCACATAAACTTTTGCAGAAATAACTACATTTCGTTATGGATACAAAGAAAACAGCGATAGTCAAGTGTTTAAGAACTGGACGCTATACGCTGGCCTTAAAATTCCATACTGTTTCCATGCAATTCTGAGAAACAACTGAACGTTGACAGGACCTTAAAAGAATGCCCAAGTAATGAATAACTCGAACTATTAATAACGGAGATATCTCAGAAATGGCTTATGCCTATTTGAAATGGCTTATGCCTTAACGTTTACCAGTTATACAAGATTGTATAAAATTCCTTCCGAATGAAGAGGACTTCACAGGGTATTCCTAGAAAATTCAAGATATACATTTTACATGTCATGTAAATATCTTTAATGTATGGTATTTTAATCAAGATCAACATTTTCGAAAAACATTCCATGTAAAATTTAGTTTTGGGTGGAGGATTTTCTTGAAAACCTTCGTGTCACCTCCTAAATACCACGTTTGGTACTTAATCGACTTTTCGTTTTTGAGCTATAATGTTCACAGGCACACAGACACACACACGGTCATGTTTCCAAGAATGCTTTATTTGGTTTCAGGTGCCTGAAAACATGTATTTTCGGTGAAATTTCTATATCGAACTTTTGGGTGAAATACAATACCTTCTCTGCCTACTATATACGTGGTAGCGAAAGTAAAACATCACGATCTTTTCTGCGTATATACTCTGAAGAGTATTATTAGAGTTTATAACAATGAAGAAAAGGCTCGAATCCCTTCGAAGTCGTACAAGCAATGCTAGACATGATGTGCCTGACATCGCTACCACAGCTGGTTGAATTCTTGTATAGTACCTTTATATTATACTCTTGTACTATGAATATATGTGCAATATCATCAAACGAGAATTGTGGATTTTAAATACTTAACGCGCGCATGTATTATCTTATATCTGAAATTGTTTCACCAAGAACAGGCTTTGAAAAGCGGAGACAAGAAATAAATGAAATATTACCCGATGCCTACTCTGCCTCGTCCACAAATTGCTTCGTATCGCAAGTGTGTCCTGTGATGTCATCATCCCCAACGTAATTCACGCGCAGGTATCGGCAGAAAAGACTGTACTAATTGTTCCTGCTAATAATTCAAAACTTTGCTACCCTCGCGTTTGAAATAAAAATGCCTCATGACAACACCCGTCCCCCCTCCTGTAGCCATATGCAGAAAAGCTCTGTCACGTGACATTCTAAAACGTAATGGTTGGAGACAGGATTGATATATTGCCAGCAACCCGCGTCCAAAGCCTCCCCTTCTAGCGGGCGGCGGCGGTTCAAACATATGTATGTGTATATTTTCGATTGTTAAATAAATCAAAAGTCGGAGTTACATATTCATTGCCAATGCTTTCTATACCTTTGACCTTTTCCCTTTGAATGTCGAAAGCAGTTACAGATGTGAAACCGAATTATTCACTCCTTTTTCCCCTCCAGTTTTGTTTTACATTCTGCGTTTTATGGTAAACAATGGAATGCATCAAATAACGAGCTAATACACAGAAATGATGGAGTTAGCAACAAAAGGATTGCCTCACATAGAGCCATTAATATTGGAGAGGGCTCGTTATGCATTATTGGCAACAAGTGTACAGGGAGACATCTATCATCACTTTGGTTAAGCTCTGACACAACTCACGAATCTTAATACAATTTTACGCCTTGTGCTTAATAAAACCTTCATCGTAAAACTAGCTGACCAACAAAGTAGGTACGCATAACAAACACACTGTAGTTTCTGATGTTTCAGGAAGGCTTAAAAATAAATGGGGAATTGTGAAGTCGTCAGGAGGACGATATAGCTCACTCCGAAAGAGTAGATATATCAGACTGCATACTGTTGATAATAGTAGGGTAAAAAAATGCCATGATGACGTGCTACAAAATACAGGGTTATTCTAAATTAGTTACCTGAAAGTATGAATGAATTATTTCGAAACTTTTGATGGAAATTTATTCCGATGTTCATCAAACCTTATGTCATATCATCAAGTTTTAAACATGGTCGGCAGACTTCGCTACATGTACTCGCTTGCTCATCTGGCGAGGAAAATGTGAAGCACTCGTAACACCTTGAGCCTAGTAAGCAGTTGCCATGGAGTCTTACAGCGGTGCGGAGCGCACGCAGTGTTGTCTGTGGTTTTTTCATGAAACTAAATCACAAATTACCACACAAAGACGTTTTTGTACAAAGTATCAAAAAACTCCCCCGCAGGTGAAAACTATCAAAACATGGTATGATCGATTCGTGGAAACAGATTGTGTGGGACCGAGAGAAAGGACAGGCCTCCTGTAGCAGGCCATGTTGTGGAAGCCGTGAGAAGAACTTATGCACGAAGTCCAAAAAAGTCTACAACTAGAGCAAGTTTGGAGCTGACCATTCCACAACCGCTGCCGAGTGACAAAAGGGAGTCACATTGAATATTTGTAAACGTTGCAAATAAAACTTAAAGTTAATGTCAATGTATGTAATGGAAATGGCAAAAGGGAGTCACATTGAACATTTGTAAACATTGCAAATAAAACTTAATGCTAATGTCAATGTATGTAATGGAAATGGAAATAAACTACGGAAGATAACTATGTATAATTTAGCTTTATTATCAGGTAACTAATTTAGAATAACCCTGTATTAAAGTCTCCCTACAGAAAGGGTATACCTACACCACCGTACTGTATGGTTCAAAAGCGTAAAGCTAAGAACCTTGACATCCCTGGACTATAAGATCTCCTTGGTAACCCACTGTTTTTTCTCAAGTTATTTAGTTTTGCGACCAATTACCTAGAAATGACCAGCTGAAGATCAGAAACGGATACACTTAGGAGCAGAAAAGTGGTCCATTGCTCTAGATCGCAGTAGTACTTTGAGTTCACCCAGCCCTGATCACTTCTCTCTATGACTACCTCGAAACAAACATGAAGAAATGAGCGATATTATATTGGATAAGAAACGGAAGACCCAGAAATAACCTCTCGTAATGTATTTTATTCTGATTAGTATAAACAAGTAGAGATGGTTAGTCCAAACTAACATGATTAGACCTTGTGGAAGGAGGGGTGGTTGAGAAATGAATTACCTGCTGTGCTGAGATGCAGATCATTCATAATATTTATGTAAACCTCTCTTCTGAGGCAGACATGAAAATGAAGTTTGAAACTATTGCCGCCAAGAGGATATTATTTCGATATATTTGTCATCAGTTTCAATAATAATAATAATAATAATAATAATAATGCAGTTATTATTTTCATTCAATAAGGATTAGACGGTTTGGCTTTTTTTCACTTTTAAGGTGTTAAAACTGAACCTGACATTTGATTAAGGGTCTTCCTTGACCTCATACACTCTTGACTGGTATGAAAATAGAGCCTTCAGTGATCTATAATGTAATAAATTATTATCATAATTGTTATAATTATTGTTGTATAATAACACCAATGTGGCTCAAGTAACCAAAGCTCGTTAAATACACTGACTTATTATCGTCAACCTTATTAATACTATCGTGAATACTGACACGAGAAACCAAGTTTAAGACACGGACTGGTGTACAGGAGGTATTTGGTTTTCAAATCCTGCCGGAACCATTTTCTCAAACTGGTATTTCAAAACTGTTACATAATAACATTTATAGTGTTCAGGATCATTAAATAAAACTATGCATATATTTTCTTGTATTTGACATCGATAAACGTAATTACCCTCAAATATTACCTTTTATTATTCTGCACATTGTCCTGATAATAATGTATGGTAAGCAAAGAAAGTACTATGATTGTAACACATCAGCTTTTTATGGTAAATGTTGCATAATCTCGTATTATACATTTAATTAACTTTCTGCTTTTACAGTGATAAATTCTTCTTATATAAATTAATATAATCCTTCCTGTAAACAAATGGCAACATCCATGGAACTACAAGCTTCTGGAACTGACCGGGCTTAAACACTTTCTCTCGTGCTTCCTCAAAAGTTACTGAGGTGCATTTATAACCATTTAATGACCTTCTGTACTTGCCAGAGTATTTAAACTGAAGATTCCTTCATTATAGATATTGATATGGTAAAAATAACACTTTGAATTATTTTTAACATTAATATATGAATTCCTATTCATTCAACTTGAGATATCTGACAAAGTATTCGAGGTAAACAAGCATTTTTCTGAAAAAATGTGGACGTTTGAAAAGAAAAATTAACATTAAAATTTTTCTGCGTAACTTGCGGTTAATGATTTAATTTCTTCACGTTTTAAGCAGAGCGCTTTGAAATTTCAAGTTATGATTACTTTTCTCCTGATCATGTAATGTAAAAATATTAATACTCTTCTAGGATAATGTATGAACTTGCTTTTCTAAACACTTGGCTGATTGTATAAATAAATGCATTTCTTGCAAATATTTAAACGATTAACATGAATTAGATAGACAAATAAATTTTTGTGAATAATTTTACAATAGAAATAATGAAACTATAATATAGGTAATCCTATTACACACACGCATTATTGTTGTTATACGAATTATGTTTTCTAGCACGTATTTATATAAAGAGAGGAAGAACTGCATTCGATATCAAGTTCTCCTCAAAAATGCAACCTCTTAGGGTTCTGTACCCAAAAAAGTGTGTATGTGTGTGTGAGAGAGAGAGGGAGAGAGTCAACAGCACAACTCAAAAACGAAAAGATGCGACACTTAAGATTTTTAAGAATATTCCACCTCTCCAACTTTCCCTTTATATGGAATTTTTCTATTATTCTTATATTCTCAAAGCTGACGCTGACGATTTTGATTAATGCACTATATGTTTAATATATCTGCATGGAAAATAAAATGCATATCTTGAACTTTCTGTTAATAGCCTATGGAGTTCCCTTCATTCTGAATGAATTTTGTATAAGAGGTAAACTACTAGGATACGTAAAAGCGTATTCAAAAGATGTAGATCCGGTTAAAGTACAGTTTATGTTCAACAAAGTTTTGTGGCATTAACCTATTTTAAGATATTTGTTGCTACTGTTTAGAATTTTCCGATATTATGCCATACATTTTTGTTGCAAATCGTCATTTGTCATGCAAAGAGTAATGCATTTCAAATCAGGATAGAGTAATACACTTTCTAAAGATCTGACTATCGCTTCAGCCTCCTGAATCCCAATTGTACCTACAACGAAATGTATAAAGGAGCTATTATCAAGAAGTAGACAGAAAAATACACTTTTGTAATAATAGTATGCAGAAAAGACATACACAAGTGCCAGCTATTAAGCAGAGACAGTTAAGTGACTGTTACACATCTAATTTTTAAAACATGAGTTTAAAATTCCGTATACATTGCACCTTTGCACGATGATGATCACGAGTTTCTAACAATCCTTTGTAGATTCTGGGGGAGTGTCGTGGTATTAAGGCCACATGAATCAATCAAAACTAATTGTACGGGGTGGCTTGTCAAACGTCTCAGTAAATCACTCCGAGCGAACGGTACAACGGCGTAGAAACACTCACATTCCCCCAAAACAACGCTTTCTCGTCCCTCTCCGTGTTTGTCACGTAGTAACACGATTCGGTCTCTGTGCCCTCGCTGTCAATACGTGTATGGAACACGTTCACAGCAACATCCACCATGTTTCGGCTAGCGACCTGCTTCCTTACAAGCTGCCTTTATCTTCCGTTGGCTGCAACAGATGTAGGTATGCCTAGTTTCACTAAGCTTCTTTAAATATCTCGTGTGGAATCGTTCAGTATCAAGGTACCCCTATATAAAACAACAGCTGTGTTTAAAATAACGTTTAAAAACCTTAAGGACAGATATGACTGTTACAATTTACTGAAACTGCCGCTATGACATTTATGGTAACTGTAGCAACAGTCTTGCAAAATGTAAATCAAGAATACCAGCTAGAGCTAGAGCCATCTGGTGGAAAAGGTCTTCGAGGAAGCCAAGGTGGAAAGTTATGATTTTGGCACTACGCGGTAAAGTGTGTCGTAAACCTAGAATTTTCCATAAACTATACGAACTTTATATAAATATAAACGTTTAAAAACACCCTAACTATATATTGTAAGCGAATTTAGACCGAGTGCTTTCTCCTTTCTTCTAATCATCAAAATTTAGTAACCTTCCATCGTCATTAGAAATGGGTCGGAAGGCTAAAACCTGTGGAGGTTTGCTTTCAAATGTGTATTTAAAATGTGTGTGCTCCACAAGAGATTTTTACTTTAAAGCTGCCTAATTTGATATCAAGCTTTCCCCCCGGATAGGATCCATAAAAAAATAAAACTGCTTAGAAAAGCGATCTATGTTTGTAGGTGTGGTTAAATACCATAAATAAAAAACATATGATGAGTTATATGATTTTTTATACGCACTGCCTTTTTAAAAAAAATCTCTTCTACAAAGTATTCTCACAGAACCTTAGTTTTCTGTCAACTTTGTTAAACGAGATAAACGTTTACAGAAATGGTTTCATTACGTATTTCGATGTAGGGAAATGTAGGGAGTACAGGAGGGTGAACCATAGTCAAATGTTTAAAACTTGGATCGCTACACATTGGCTTTTAAATTCCATGCTCTTTTTTCATGACGTCACGATAAACAAAACGGTGACTAAGCACTTAATAATATTATTGTAAAATTAAAACAACAGCTACGTGTATCCTGCAGTTGATTAATGGTAAAGCAAATTTGACATATTGTGGGCATTTGTTTGTTGTATTATACATTGTTGGTTGGGTATGACTTCCTGTATGCTGGATAAATCGGCGCCAATGCCGAGGTCTAGAATCTTCCAATGCGAAATGTGTATGCGCGTACAAGATGACGCTCATGCTAAACGTAAATCTTACGTGCAGAGGCACAGTAGAACACACGGGTTTCGGGATGAGCTGGTCGTTTTCCCATGTCCAGGGAAGCGATGGGCTCGGCTGGTAATTCAGGCGGTGAATTATTAGAGTGTGATGTGTATTCACTCTCCATAGATCTGTAAGTATGTAATAAACGTATGCTGAGGTGGAACTTAATATGCATTCTTTTCCAAGCCACCTTTATGTTCTTCCCTGGATACCTCTCGGCTCTAACTACCCCGCAACCCCCGAACGGTTATTTAGTAATCTTGTTTTGTAAGTGCCTGTAGTGATGCACAGGGTTTCTGTTTTGGAGTTATTGGTGGAGGCGCCGGGTACCTATAGAGAAAAGTTTGGAACCATGAGGCAGCAGAGCCTTTAAGGTAGCATGGTAAAAATTGTGCGTTTTGTGTATAGCTGCTCTAGCAATAAACTCAAAATGCCTAAAAGAATCTACCACAGGGATAGTATTACTATTATCAAGCGTACCGGGTTCAAGGTGAGGTTTCGCCACAGTCGATGGCAAATTAGATTCAGTTGAAGAAATTAAAGTCTGAACAATATTCAACAAATCATCGTTGACACTCACCGAGGCCTACAATGTTGCAATATGAAATGAACATGCGCGTACAAGCTCATGCTAAACGGAAGCCTTAGGTGCAGAGTAAGACAATGAGCTGGTCCACGGCCCGGGGAGCGACGTGCTCGGCTAGTATCTTAGTGAATTATTAGAATGTGATATGTATTCACTCTCCACACATATGTAAGTATGTAATGAATATATGTTGAGGTGAGACTTAATTTGTGTTCTTTCCCAAGCCAGCTTTAGGTCCTTTTCTGGATACCTCTCGGCTCTATCTACGAAGCGCACCCCTGAATGCTTATTTATAATGTTGTTTTGTAAGTTCTTGTAGTGATGGTACAAGGTTACTTTATGGCGCCGGGTTTGTATCCTGGGGTCGTTACAATATGTTCTGTGCTTTAAAAATATCGACATTTTGTCTATATTTCATGATTAACCAACTGTAAAGAAATTGTTCATAATTAAGAGAATTTCGTAGGCTATTCGTAGAAAACTCAAAGTTGAGATAGTTTCTGCCCCACTATGGGCGCCAATTTGAAGTAGATAGTATCTTTACGTTATTAGCCGCGCGTTTTGGACACCAATTTGAAGTAGTTGAATTGTTTCGTTATTTGCACCACGCTTTGGGCGTCAATTTGAAGTAGGTTGTATTGAAGGAGTTGTATTATAGTTAAACTGTTGGGAAGCCGAACTTGAAGTAGTTGCAACCGCACGTATGGTAAACAGTTTCCGGTAGCCTTCGCCCCAAATGTACTTTCAGGTGGTCTTTGCCCCAAGTTTAAAAAATATTAACTTTGTAATTTGACTGTTTCTTTAAATATTATATTTATGTTTGCTCGGCTGCGTCAGTATTTATTTTAGAGACACGTTTCTCTTAGTAGGGTTGTGATGCGACAAGAATGTAGGCTTACACAGATTATAATTTTACTTCACTCCTTTTATTAATGCTTGATACGATTTAAATAACACTTCACTGATATAGAGAGCTTGAGATTATTTTATTAAATACTTGTACTTTTTAATATGTAAACTACTTTCGTCTCACACGAAATACATACAAATCCTCTCGAGGACGCATCACGCATCCGGCTACAAACATTGTCTGCAGGCAACTGAACTGATTTCAACCACCTAAACTTGTAAATTTCTGTATTTAAAGTCTCTGATTGGCTATTCCTAATCCAATAGAATACCTTCTTTTAACTAAAGCTTTTTCTGGTTGTTGACTGGCTAGTTTATAAACTGTCACTAAAATTACATTATTGTTACTCCAATAATCAGAAGTAGTATTATTAAACTCTCAAACTCATTATTGCCTCAAGGTTACCTCATTGTTAGCAACTTTTAACTTATTATTCTCACAGCTCCTACATTGTTAAATTACGTAATATATTCATATAACATTATTGAACATGTATACAACAATATAAACATATAAAATGACTGTTACATACATATTCCAAATTATTACATACACATATTGCTTTAAGGCGGGCTGTTATTGAATTTACATATTATATAATTTGACTGAAATCATTTTAGTGTTAAAAATACTGCCTCAAAGTATAACACATTTTATTTGTCATGTAAATATTTTACACATCTGGCATTTTAAACAAAAATGTTAGTCATTTTTGAGAAAAAAGAGTTGTTATGGGGAGATTTTCTTGAAAATATTCACGCCGCATCCTTGGAAGATGCTGAACTTAAATATATTGGCATTTATTCGACTTTTCGTGTTTGAACTCTGCTATTCACATACACACAAACAGGGGAAGAGGACCTTCTAAAATGTTTTTGGTGAGCTAAGGGGATCTAAAAACATGAATTTTTAATGCAAACCCGATACAGCATTTTTGGTTGGAATATAATTTTCCTCTACCTAACATAGGTAAGTGGTAGAAAGTAACAAGAAAAGGGATGAGTACCAAACTTTGTGTTTAATTCCTGCATCTTTCAAGGATGCAAGATTAGGATTTCAAAAGCTTCCCACGCCCCAAAAATTTTTACATAGAACAATTTTAACTCAATTTCTGAAAACTGCTGCAACGATTTCACATATTTGAGGTAATGATATTAGCTAATAAATGTAAGAGACAAAAGCTTACCACAATAAATGTGCACAACTCATTAAAGTATGTAATATAATGTAAAAAAAATTATGTATTTTTGTAGTAACTTTTATACTCTCAAAAGTGGCTCTAAAATCTTTGACTAAAATCATAATTTAGGGATACCAAAATTAAAACAAATTGATTGTATTGTATTTTCTGCCTTTGATGCCCTTCTCATTGTTTCTGAATTTTGATCGACTGGGAAATCATACGCACAGACAGGGATTTATTTTTACATGAGAATGCACATCTTGTAAAGATATAAGTGTTTTGTGCAATTAACTGTTTCTGAAATAGTACTTATTTTCGTTCGTTCCTCCCATATTTTAAGCAATAGGCTTTGAAATGCTAAGACAACTTGATACTGAATTGTCAACAACATTTCGAAAAATAATAAAACTTTCTTAAAATTTTCATAACAAACATGCTTTAAAATCAGTATCCAATAACGGTTTTATCTTAAATGCCTAAACATGACATTTCAATGGACGTAAAACAATGGACAAATAGCGCGTGAAATTTTAAAACTCTCTTACTCTTGTGTTTGACATATTCGCCACTTTAAAATGCACCTCGTGATGAAATTTTTGCTAAATTTACAACAGGTTTTCAGCATACGTTCTTTGGTGTATGAAATTATCAGGAGAAGTTTCTTAATATCAAGTATAGTTTTGAATTTTGGGATTTCAATAATAATTAATCCGAGGCTAGACGAACTCAGAGAGGATGTACTGCAGTTCCTGCAGCAGATTGAAATATAAAATCTGATGCTCAGACTTTTTTTGCGAGCACCTATTCAATTTCAGATATTGGTTTAAATTTGTAAAAAATAGCAACTTCATTATTAGGTAACCTTAATTTTCATTAGTTTTTGTTCCTCACGACTCATGCAAAGTGTAACACAATGACTAAATGTAGTAATTCACCTGCTATTTAAACAGTTGTTCGTTGTCTGAACATTCTTGTGTCTACATAAAAACAATATAGAATACAGAATTATCTAAATGATCCTATGTCTTTTTAATATTCATCATTGAAAACGGATAGAAAAACGTCTATTTTTAGTTTCTGGGATCTAAAAACGTACATTTCGTTGAAATCTCAGTATAAAATTTTTGGATCGAATGTAGTATAATTATGCTTACTGTTTGAATAATAGAATCGATACAAAACAGATGCTTTATTAAAGTAGGTAAATGAAAATGGCTAGCGAAACTCGTGCAAACGTTACACATTACTTATTTTCACTGCGGTTCTCTATGAACAGTTTTCTGAAGCGAAAATAAAAGTACGTTTGGAAGTTACCTTCTGGACCAAGACTGGATAACGTTAAGATGAGATAACGAGCGAGAATAACAAGCAGTACTGCCTGCCCTCTCTTGGGAGCCTGCGAAACTATCAACTCCTCTTCTTGCCGAGCCTCGGCGATAACCTTACGTAAGGAAAGGTGCTCCCCTCTCGAACTGTGGCCAAACTTGGAAACTGGCTTTCTAGTTTCGATACGCAAGTGCGATTCATTACAGAGAATGTTTAGTTGGGACACAAAACTGCAGCAAGTGCCCATAAATAGCGACCTTTTACAAGCGGTTCAACATAATGGAAGATTAATAATTCACGTTTTGCGGTTCAACTAACGAAAATTACTTTAATAGCATAAACTCGTAACTCCGTACGTTTATTTATGAGTAATCTCCTTGAGGGGTGGTACTATTACTATTTCTCTTTTATATTGCAACGTTTCTGTCAGTAACTAAATAAATAAGATAAATTAGGGTAATCAGAACTCAAACGTTTGAATTTCACATACTGCTTTAAACGAATCACTGCGATAATAATGAAAATGCACGTGATATACCCTAATAATATCAACAATATGTTCCGAGATGCAGTAGCAGACAGTTTAGAGTTCTCTTGAAATTGTTACTGACTTTATTCGTGAAGACAATGTACGTTCCGTGAAATACGTGGCGACATTGCTTCAATCTTTATTATGCATGCTGGTAAAATGATTTTTCATTAAGGGTTGCCTTGCGGAGGAGGAAGAGGAAGGCGTGGCAGAAGAAAAGGAGGAAGGGGTTGAGATAAAAGTTGTTAGACTCTTTTAATTACAGCACCTGCAACTGTCCCACGCTTGTCTGCCCAGACAATTGCTCTGCACGACAGTTGGAGCTAGGCACTGTCTTGCTTTGCGCACTTTTTCTTGTGCCAAAACTTCCATGCGTTCCCCGCCTTAAACGTCCTAATTGTTGTCCTGGCGCGATGGCTTTTGCCTGCGTGTATATTCGTTTGACTCGTTTGCATTGTATCACTGTTAAATGGAACCAATTTCATAGGTCCTCTAACCTCTATTACCTACAGCACATACACAGTTTCTACAATCTCTGGATCACCTTCATGAAAGTTTAAAACATAATCCTGCCAGTTTAATGGTTTAGTAGAGTTATACTGGAACAGTTCTAAAACTATCTCCTATTCGACCTAATTTAATTACTCTTGTTCCAGAAGTGCGTCGATGCAGTTAATGACCTTGCTTTTCCTTTAGACATTTTAGAATAGCTGGATAACAAATATGGGCGTATATCCCTCTAAAATGATAAATGACTCGATAATATCAAGAAGGGCCACTCTTAAAATATGAAAGCTCAGAATTAGCATGCAAAAGCCGAATCATTAACGTAGAACACTCTTTTCAGAAGTAAGACTGTAGTACAGGTTTAACTACCTTGCAAATTAAACGTGTTATTTCTGAAGGGGGCAGAGATTTTTACATTTTGAAAATAGACGCTATATGTTTAAGCTGGATCTTATGATTAGAACAGACAAGCAACCTAGCCACCTCAAACAAAACTAACTTAGTAACACTAATCAACACTTGCAGAATTAAGACGACCGTGGAACGCGCAGTATGCACAAAGTATGAGTATTAGTATAGAGATAGTCAGCCTGGAAACTATCACGTTTATATCGAATTTTATTTCTAAAGGATAACACGTTATAAAGCAAAAGCCTGTGTTACTTGAAACGATTTAATCTATCCAACATTGAAGAAATGGCCCAAATCGAATAAATAATATCCGAAATACTTCTGGACAAAACTTGCATATAAGTAAAATTTTGTACCTACGAGGTGTGATAAAAAAATAACGGGAATTTTTAAATTTCGCCAGCTTTATACATCCGATGTTCAAAACTTTTGTTTTATATTGTTGGTACACATATTACAGATTTATATTTGCATTTTCAGCTGTTTTAAATATTTAATTTATTGTTGACAGTCCAAAAAGTTATACGTGTTTTCGAGTACTCGGCGAATTTTTACTTTCGAAAAAAATGGATAAAAGAATTTGCAATAAATTTTGCTTGAAAAATGTAATAAAGTGCAGCACCGCAATCGAAATGTTGACTGTGGCTTTTGGCGAATCTACTATGAGTAAGACAAGAGTTTACGAGTGGTATAAACTCAAAGAGGGTCGGGGAGACGTTGAAGAAGACCGTCCTGGACGCCCTAGCACATCAATTACTGAAGAAAATGTGGAAGAAGTAAAGAAAATGGTTCTGGAAAATCGCCAAATCACCATCAGAGAGGTTCCTGAAGATGTTGACTGATGTCGGCATATCCTTTGGCTCATGCCACGCAATTTTTTCGGATGTTTTGGACATGAAACGTGTAGCAGCAAAGTTTGTTCCGAAATTGTTGAATTTCGACCAAAAATTACGTCGTGTAGACATCGCTCAGGAATTGCTGAATGAAGTCGAAAACAATCCAGAACTTCTAAAGAAGGTTATAGCAGGTGACGAAACATGGGTATATGGGTATGACGTCGAACCTAAGGCCCAATCGTCCCAATGGAAACTGCCTGAAAAGCCAAGACCGAAAAAAATTCGACAAGTTCGATCATATGTGTTTTCTTCGATTACAATGGGTTAGCGCATCAGGAGTCCCTGCCTTATGGCCAATAAGGAATACTAACTGGAAGCTAATCGCCGTTTGCGTGAAGCAGTCCGAAGAAAACGACCAGAAGTGTGGTAAAACCACTCGTGGAAATTGCATCACGATAGTACACCGTTCACACCTCAATGCTTGTTCGTAACTTTTTGGCAAAAAACAAAACCGTTGCAGCCTCAGCCACGTATTCGCCGGACAGGCCCCCTACTTCTTGCTATTCCCGAGGCTGAAGAGAACCATGAAAGGACGACGTTTTGCCATCATTGATGAGATAAAAACAGAATTGCTGAAGGAGCTGAACGCCATAACGAAAAGTGAGTTCCAGAAGTGCTTCCAAGATTGGAAAAAGCGCTGGCACAAGTGTATTAATCTGAGGGGGATTACTTTGAAGGGAAGCAAAGTTGGTGTTGATGATTAAATGAAAATTCTTTAAGAAGAACAAAAAGTCCGCGTTATTTTTTGATCACACCTCGTATACTTCGTAAAATGCTAAGAGACTGTTGGGATATATAACAAATAAACAATGACAGCCAAAATTTAGAAATTAATAATTTACTAGCACTAGTAAAATGTAAATTACAAACTTCAGAATCATAAATCCCCTTTCACCATCCACAAACCATTTTCCATTTTTAAGTATATCCCATATTGTAATATATTTGACAGGAATTTAAAATAAAAATCTGATATGTTGCATTTGTATGACATTCTATTCTACAAACTATTCTTAAAATCGTATTTTCTATAAGTATGCTTCTTTTTAATCCAGATAAACTTTCAATTCTCATTTACACTTTCATGGTTGAATACAGTAGGTAAAGCGAGAATCAGATTTTTAAAGAACGTATGACTATGCAATAGCTTCGAAATTCTATATTCTTTGCTAACTATGAGAAAAGAAGAAAGAAAAAGCGAATAACGGCTTCCCAATAGAGAAATGTGCAGATATTTGAAAATTAAAACCTATAACAAGGAATATATCGGAAATAGTTAATAACACCCACACATACACACACACCAAACAATCTACATTCTTGGTGCAGTATTTTGTCTATCTCTTACGGTTTACCAGTTATACAAAAGTCATTCAGAATGAAGAGGACTTCATAGGCTGTTCCCAGAAAACGCAAGATAACTCTTTCATTTGTCATGAAAATATCTTAAACACATGGTATTTTAATCAAAATCGTTAAGAGAATTCTTTTAAAAAATCAAAATATTTGGGATGGGAGGATTTTCTTGAAAATCTTGTGTCGAATCCTTGAAAGTTGCTGAACTTAAGTGCCTAGTTTAATAAAGTTTTGTTTTTGAACTATGCTGTTCACAGATAAACGGACACATTACACACATTCACATGGACCTTTCTCCTAAATTTTTATTTCCTTAGTTATTTTTAGGGGGAAATTCGGAAATCTCAAAACTTGACTGGAATTTCGGTATCAAATTTTGTGTGAATGGAATACTTCCTCTACCTACTATAGGTAAGCAGTAAAGAAAGTAAAATACATATATAAACAGACAACCAATTTTAACAAAACAAAGCGCCAGTTGACATCTTGATTATGAAACGCAATTGTTTATGGATGCTCTAGTGTTTCTTTTGCTATACTCCCCATTCTATATTAGCTTACAGATGGCTCCCCATCTATATGTATGTGGAATATACTGTGAGATTTCGAATGTATAAATAGCCGTCATTTAAATTTGTTCTACTTTGATTCACGTGAGATGAAGTGAGAAGAATGAAGTTCAGGACGTGTTTTATTCATGACCACAGGTGTTAAATAAAAGTATCAAGAGAAAACCAACAGAGGTGCTAAAATATAACTAAACGGTATTCACTTTTAAATCTGATACATCTAAATATTGTTTAATCTTCATTATCATAACTTCAAATAACGTTATAACTTTCGGAACCTTGAAGCTAATTTAAAAGAGCAACTGAATGAAACTCAACTTAAAAATGGCGCCCAACACGTGGCTGAAATCCACGAATAAATATCAACATGGGATTTATAGTAGGTTTCTTAGGGCATTATGCTTTTAGTAGATGATAACTACAGAGTCTTAGAAATATGAAGTATTTACTTCCAAACAAGGTCACATTAAACTGATTTCCTTGTACTTATAAAACTTTTCTTAAAAAGGGTGCTGCTAGGAAAGAATTGTAAAGTGAGACAGAAGAACAAGAGAGGACAAAAATAGATTTACTGTAACGACGTATGCTCCCTGGAGATTGTTGAGCGCGTGTATATATTCCTTTTCTTCGCACATTTAAGGGGCACTGAGATAGAAAAGGACTCGTATCTCAGCTAACTGATGACAACACTTTCCTCAAGACCTCGCTTCCATCCATCTCTTACAATAAACAGTCCCTGGCGGAGGAGAGATTTCCACCCTTAAACAAGTTCAAACGGAATACCAAATAAGAGAAGCACTTTTGCTGCCTCTCTGAGGAACTCGCTGCCCCAAACCTGCAATGTCACTGGCTTTCACTTCGAGGTGAAAACTCAACAAAAGAAGATCACATATTCCCTGAAAGTTGGATATCAAAATCTACGCATAACTGAAGTCTGTTACCAGGCTCGCTTCTCACGAAAAACGCCATTTGTCTTTAACAATCTCACCTGGGTTGTATCTTTATGGGGCACAATGATTTTAAACTTTTTTCCGTGGCACTCCTTCGTGTTTTAATTAGGATATTTGTTATACGCACCAAATCTTCTCCTAAGGGGCTGAATTTTCTAACTTTTTTAATTTAAAGCTAATTACTTGAAACTTGGCACACTTAATATGAGTAAACAAAGAAATGTCTGTGCAAAAGCACAAATATCTCTAGCTCAAATAGTTTCTCAGATAATACAATTAAATATTTTAATTAGGGAAACAATGCAAATTTCTGAAACTGCCTTACGCATTCATATTTATCCGAGAAGTATGATATTGGCATTTTCTGATAGTGAAAATAGACGTATTTGATTAAAGTTGATGTTTTTAGTTGTAGAGAAATAAATTTTTGTTTTTATGAGAATGCTGCTGTTAAACGTTTCCTTGTATCTTAGTAGAAATTAATTTTTGTGAGCCAATGAATAAAGCAATCATAAAATGCATAGTTTAATCATTAGATAGCACATTTGGGATTATGTATGCAAATTTTAATACAAATCGGAACAAAACTGAAATGTAAGGAATAAGCTGGTGTAAGTCAAATGTTGAAGGATCGACATATGCAAATGCATGATTGGAAAGATCGAGCTAGATGGCAGAATGGAATTAAAGGCAACCGCTGAAACAAAAGGAGAAGTGCACAAAAACAAGCATATTTATTTTATAAAAAGAACGGGATATGCATTTGTCATTACTTAAACGGGAGATAATACCAGTTCACAAGGAGTTGTAGAATAAGTAAATTGAAAGCTGCAAACGTATATGGACACATTTTTAGAAGATACGAGAGGATGCTGTATCCTGTGCTAAGATGCTGTGCCATAGTTAATTAAAAGAATTCTGCTTAATTATAACTTTTCTTTTATTACTGGAGAAAAAATGGGATACTTTTCTACGTTCTCCAGAGACTTTCTTGCCGAATACTGAGGGGATTTGTTACTTGTACAGAGATTGAGAGTTTGTCAGCTGTAACAGCGAGGTATACTGATAGAAAACTATGCAGGAGAATAGTTGCCACCAGTACTAACGCAAACGAAGATACTAGTGCCCAAACCTTGGTATAAATTCCAATATCAAGCGGTGCGTTTACAGATTGGGCAGCAGTAGCTATGCTATTCCAAAAGTTCGGTTATTTTGTATGATGCGTTTGCTATTGCATAGTTAATTGCAGTATGTGGATATATATTTCTCCATATTACTTTAACTGTAATATCTTTAAGTGCGAATAAAAACTTGTATATGTGAAAAAAAATTCTTCATTGTGTGAATAAACTCACTATTTAAGTTGCCAAGGTAAACGGATAATAGCCTACTTCATATGCTTAGTAACTAAAAGACACATGTATGCCTTTGTGGGCACCTCTATTTAATTTTGCCGTTTTAACTGCAGCGATATTGCCACGTGTGCCATTGGCGAGAGCTTACCTTATATTAATTTGGTAATATTTTACTGATTATTTTATGATACTCTGAATTTAGTTGGGATTTCATTTTACATCTTCTTAAAGATGCACAAGATTTGTTAAGCTGCGTATTAACAGAATGGAAGCGGCCAGGCCCTTGCGATGACAAAACCCCGTGAATTTTACAATGTCGTCAACTTCCGTAGGTCTACGTGCAGAATTGCACGGAGCCGTGTGGAACTTTGTTCCTGCACACGTCATGTCGAGTGTTGTAGAACAATTCGAATACGTTACGCTGATTGGTTGTTACAAGTCAAACGTAGGGCGGTGGCACTCCATATTTAGCATACCGCCGCCATATTCAAAAAACCTTAAGCTATATAAAGAGCTGCAGACCCCGAGCTCTTGGTTTTTGCTCTTGTTCCTGCATTTCAACGCGGCGCTTCGGACCCTTCCACGCACTCGCCTAGACACACTAGCGACAGTTCTCTCAAGGTAAAAACTTAGGGTGTTACCTGCTCTTCAGCTTAACCATGCATGAAGGTATCATATGATAACACATGATTTGATTTCCTTTCATTTCACAAGTATGGCATTAGGAACACCCATGAATGCATGAAGGTAACGTTTGATACCAGAGCGTGTTGCTACAAAAGTGCACAAGAGTGCAGCACTCCCTGGATGAAGCAATACATCTCGAAGGAAAGAGTGTGCAACACCTGGAAGTACTAGTTTGCAGAAGGTTGAAACCATTTTTACATAAAAATTCATATTATAAAAGGGGAAAAATGTTATTTGAAATTTACGTATCTATTATTAGTTACTATGCATAAATAATTTGAAATTAGTTGATAAAAATATTAATAATAATGAAAAATAGTGATGTACAGAAATGATAACATTATGCATTTAGGTGTGCTGAAGATTTTGAGGTTATGTATTCATTTGTAATTTTACACCATAGTATTTCGATTTAATAATCTTGTATTCTGCTTATGAGAATTATAGGAGTATTTCAAGTCCTTTATTACAATTTTTTAATGTAGTAAAGGACAGAAATGTCAATTATCAAAGGAGCAGATTGTGAAATTATTTCTGAAATTACTACCACCATCAGCTTCTGAAAGGAAGCATGTTCTGAGAGCTGTTATAAGGGAAATGGGAGAAGAAATTTTGCTTCCTGATGAACAAGTACAACCTACATTAGAAGCGGAAGAAAATGAAGCTAAAAGATGGAATAGAAAAGAAAAATCCACGATTTCTATTTCTGGTCCATTTAGTCAACATGTACATGGGTAGAGTGGACCATCTGGATCCTATGGTTTATTGCCCGTTGGCCCCATTAGTTCAAAAATAAGAAATGGTACTTGAAGTGTTTTCCACATGGTTAATATCATACTGGTAAATGTATAAACACCTTATAGAAATATAAATGGCAAGAAATGTGATTTTGTGAAATTCAAATTTTATTGTGCTTGATTATGAACATTAAAGGAAGAGAGGGCGACCTTGAAATAATTCTGTTGCCGACCCACCACCTAAGAAACACACAGCTGTTTTAAATACAGTAATTGCCAAATTAAGATTCTAAGGAAGATGTTATTTTCTTATGGAAGGTGACTAAGAAAAAGTCATGTATTGTCATGATACACTTGTAAACGAAGAACGAGATGTAAGTGCAATAAATGTAATACGCCCTGAATGTATTGAGAACTTCTACATAAAGTAACATACGTGCTGCTCAAATTTTTCACTTTTGTAAACTGTTTTGCATGTTTGTATTAGAGCCTCAAATGCATAATGGACACATATGATACCATGTTCATAATTTGTTTAGAAAGAAATAATATACATTGACGAACCTCAAAATAACATTATTTAATGTAGATTTGACAATTTTAAAGTATTAAATATTTTTTGTCGTGTTCCTTGATAATTCATGCATGAAGAGGTTAATAATAATAATAATAATAATAATAATAATAATAATAATAATAATAATAATAATAATAATGTCAATGATAATAGTTCAGGAGGGAACCCTATTTTGTAAACCAAACACTCGCCAACTCAAGACCTCAAAATAAAGTTAAGGATAGTAGTTTATGTAAGCCAAGCTTGAGTTGTTACAATTCTTTTAATCCCCCATAGTTATCCCCAGTCACAAAAGCTCTGTTCGTGACAATATGTATAACTAAAAAGTGTAAATGCTCTCAGATGGTGCTGATCTTATTTATTCACCCTGTATTTGGAGCATTGGTTAGTTATTTATCCATGGGATTATTGATTTTTACACGTGTACTGTCAGTTGGTCGCTACAGAGAGTTATTTTTAGATATAAACACACAAAGAAAAGGCGTGAAAGAGAAGAGAATGTTAGTATGTAAATGAAATGAAGCAAAAATAATAATTCGCAGGACCCTCCCATGGGAGATTATATAGGGAATTATTTGCGGGGATGATGTGATGAGCTTAAACTATTTGCATTTACTCTCGTATGCGCCTCGATCCCCTGTAGGCTTTCGTGTGTTGTTAAAATCCAGGATTCCCAACCCCTGGGTGCCCGGGATGATGGTGTTGATCATGGGAAAGAAAAAAGCTTTGCCATTCCCGTGGGAAAACCGTTGGAAAACGTACGTGGCCCTTGTTTTTAATGCAAGTTTTGTTGTCAGCGATATGTGTATATCGCGCCGAGCATTGGGAGTGGGAAGAGGCAAAGGTATGTCGGAAGCAAGGGACTGCCCAAGCAATTACGGTGGGCCCCCTAGTTCCGAGCGCTAAAAGCTGTGTGCACGTTCGATTGAAGTACTTGAAGGGGGGAAAATGATCAAGGCCCTCAGGGACTCTCTCCCCGTGCTTTTTTAATTTTCGTTTTAATTCACTCACGTTGTTATTCATTTAACCTGAGAACAGACCTCGTTGTTTTCTGCAGTGCGCAAAGGGAGAAGGGAAATCGGAAGCTTTGTTAGTGTGCTTCTAGAGTACCTTTGACCTCCTGCATCGCTTCCAGCTCTAGTACAAAACACACACACACACACACACACACACACACACACAGGGGCTAGCTGCGGTATTTTCGATACATCCGTGAAATTTAAATAGAGATTATACATAGCTTAGCCTAATCTTCACACGTGCAACACTTTAGCATATTTGATCTGCAGCAATATCTTAGTACTTCTTCATTTAATGAATTTATTTTAGAGTGAAGAAGTCACAAATAACTTGATCTATAGCAAGGGCTTCAGAACTTATTTTTAAATAATCTGGAACTCGAATTGTAGTTATTTTGAGTATTTCACGAATAAAATGATAGATTTAAACAATATATAAATAAAATAAGGTTATAGAACATTAATAAGCATAAAAAGAATAAATTTATAGTTGTGAATTTCCAGTCCGGCATTTTAATTTCCGCTAACGGTCTAACACAGTGATACCCAACAGTAAGCGAAACAGGGAAGGGGGATTTACCCCCATGCATTATTCGCGGAGCTATGACGTGTGCTCATGGCAATCACAAGCTCTTTTTGGCTACCTTGGAACATGTCATTGCGATCGCCGTCAGAGTAAGTGAAGGGGAAATGCTTCATAACACAAAACGAAGGAGGTGGAGTGAAGCGACAATGTGACGTCTTTAGTTCATAAGATAGGCGATTGGACTTTGTTGGTCTAATGGCTTGGACATTAAAAAAATGAAAACCACAAATAAAAAAATGAAAAAAATCAGTTTAATTTGATGCCATTGGTTTAAATCAGAAATATTTCTAACTCAGAATGATCCTTTGAAGTAGATGAAGAAACTAAAAGCTCAACAGGATCAAACTAGGCAATTTCACAATGTAAATAACACATTAAGTTAGTGCAAAAGCAACTGTTACAACGTAATAAATTAATATGGCCTCTAAGCATGATTACTGCAAGTTGGTTGCTTTCGTCGTCTTCTGAGAATATTTCTAAACCTCCCCAAATAAACTATGCTGTTATAGTCTCATTGCATGTGTATATTACTACGCACAGCATTCTAACATCCTCGGATGTCAGTTTTGTACAGAGAAATGCTAGGGAGGTGTTAATCACAAAATTATAAATTGGTAGTGACATACAGGCAGGACTGGTTGATATACAATGCTTTATTTTTTCTCATCGTTAAAATGTGGTAAAATTTGGAATACGACATAATAATAACACGACTGATTTCTAGGTTGTTGAAAACTGCACCAGGCCAAGCGTAGTCGATGTGTATGGCTTTGTCATGAATAGAATTTAATAAACCGTATTAACCACATATATTGTTGTTATTATATCATCATAATATGATGTACTTGTACAAAAACGCCTTTCTTTCAGTGTAGCATATTTAGCAGCCACGATAATTGCAAATTAAGTGCTACTTTCAAAGAAACATGAGCATTAAGTGAGATAACCTCATTTCTGCAATTTTGATCTAACCCAATGATTTGAAATTGAAGCTAAAATGAGTATGATTAGGGTTGCCATATGCAATGGATTTCGCGGACTGTCCGCGATTTTATGTAAATGAAAATGTCCAGGCAGATTAGACAAAAGACTTGTACTATATTTGAACTCAACTTCAACAAATTTAATAATTTTTTGAAGGAGACCAAGGATGACAGTTTTGAGAATTCTTTGTTTCATATGAAATGGATTGCCTTCATTTATGACTATTTCTTGTGAGCAGTATTCAAAAATGCTAAAAATGGTGAGATATTATTCATCCATTCCTGGTGATGAAACCACTATAGAGTGTGTTTCTTGATGAGTGCTCATTGGACAGAAGAAAGGAAAAGATTAACAACAAAATCAGTTAATAGGATGCTGAAAATACAATACAATACGAAAAATCTGATGTGTTACACTCACATGACTTTCTCTACTCTTGTACAAATTATATTTACAAACGCTTATTCTCCATATGCTTCATGTTAATCGAGATATCGAGAAGTTAATCTTATTGCTAATTTTCTTGTAGATCCAAGGGGAATTGGTAGGCTTTAAGCTATAGTCAAATATTTTAAGCGCTGGTTGCTATGTGGAGTATTCCATTCTCTTTGCATTAACAGGACAAAAAAAATGAATAACGAATTCCCACTTGAGAAAACGTATAAGTATTGGAAAATTTAAGGAAATAAGAAGCAATATCTCGAAAATAATTCACTCAACAAAAAAAATGTATACGACATAAATTGTGTATTTTAACGTGATCTACATTTTTTGTGTAGTAAGCTTTGCCTATATCTTATGGTTTACCGGCTATGCAAAAGTCGTTTACAATGAAGAATACTTTTGGAGACATTCCCAGGAAATTCGGGATATACATTTCATTTGTCATGAAAGTATCTTAAACATATGATATTTTAATCAAAATCGTTAGAGCCATTTTTGATTAAATTAAAATTTTCGAAAAATGTTCCATTTAAAGGGTAATCTGGGGTGGGGTAATTTTCTTGAAAACCTTCGTGTCGCATCTCTGGAAGATGCTGAACCTAAATATTAAGTTTGGTGTTTATCCGACTGTTCGTTTCTGAGTTATGCTGTTCACAGACACACACACAGACAAACACACGGACATGTTTCCAAAAATGCTTTTTTTGGATTAAGGGGGGTCTCAAAACATATATTTCCGGTGAAATCTCGGTATCGAAATTTTGGGTGGAATACAATACTTCCCCTACTTACTATGCGTAGTAGAGAAAGTAATATAAGTTGTAGTGAGTTTCATAAACTTATTGTTAGTAATATCAAGTTCACTTCTCCTGCTCAAGCTTATGAGAAACAGTATTGGTATAAAACAAACTTAAAAGTTGACGTTGAATATATTAAGTTGTACTGAATACATTTAATAATTTTTAATAATATGTTCTTATTTAAGGTAAAATGCAATAAGCAGTCCTTCCAAAACTCTGGATTATTAATTAAATGCACATTTCTCTTAGGACTTCTTATTTCCCAAAATTTCATTTCCTTATATAGATAAAACTACGGCTAAAAATGACCTGGTTTTGGATTATCAGATTATGGCAACCCTAGGTATGATATAACAAACAAATCCAGTTATGTCAGTTTCAATAATACCTGTTAAAATTATACTTCTGATAAATTAATAATGCGGGAATGGAAAGAAAGCTTAACTATATTTGAAAAATACAAAGTCACTGTCAAGCTTGTGCCAGGGGTTCCTCGTCAATGTCAGTCCATGGGCCGATTTCCGTGTATTACATTATGCTAATGTAAACACAGTAACAAGACTTGTTGTAAATGATAAAAGTAGTTTAGAAAGAGTGCAATGTTAAGGCTGAAAAGAACTCCTTTACACAAACAACAGAATTGGGCGTTCACCTCTGACAAGAATGTGTCACCAGGACAGCAGGAAATGAAAGTCTTCTGCTTTTGCCTAAGAACAAGGGGGTGGCTATTCAATGAGTTTGTCAGAGGGACAGTGGACAATGCCTTCACAGACCTGCCCACTGCAAGATGTTTTATGCGACCGGGTTGCGAGACAATGACGGATCTACAGACACATGGCATTTAAGAGCGAAACGGTGGCGAGAATGGCTGTGACTTAAAGAAGGGAAATTAATACATATATTAACGTTTACGTCCTGTGTGCAGTTTTCTTAAATAACATAGTTTGTTTGCGACGACGCCAAGATAGAACAAGTCTCATGCTACTGCTGATGCCGAGGGAGAAGAAAAGAAGAAGAAGAAGAACCAATGCACCCTAATTCATTAGACACCAATTAATTGCTCATCCTACCTCTCGTCCACCTCCCATCTTGTATGGACATTGAAAATCTCCCATCTGGTTATTTTATATCCCATTATCATCTTAACAATTTGTGAAAGTTTGTGGTGGAATGCATTCATACGAGATTATCGTAGAATAAATCGAAGAGAAATGTTCCAGTGTTTATTTTAAAGGAACACATTTATAATTTAAAACAAAATTTCTCTAGCCATTATCTCTTGTATAAACTACCCTTAGAGAAACTTATTTTTCTATTTACTTCATATTATAGATATAAACTTTGCAGAAATTGCTCATGTACCCATTTCGTTTTAGGTGCAAGGAAGGTACAAGGAGATGAAGCGATATTCAAATCTTTAAAAATGCTCTTTCCACGACATAGCGAGAAACAACTGAATAAATTACAGCACTTCAAAAAATGACAAAAAAAAATGAAAACTTTAAACCAAGAACAACGAAAACCTTGGGAATGGTTAATACCATAAAATACTATTTGAAATAAATTGTATGTTTTAAAGAGATATGCATTATTTGCGTTTTAAGTTTTTGTCCATGGTTTACCAGTTATAGAGAATTACACAAAAATTAATTCAGAATGAGGTGAACTTTACAGGTTATTCGCGGAAAATACAAGATATACATTGAATTTGAAATGTAAATATCTTAAACATGTGGTATTTAAATAAAAATCGTTGGAGACACTTTTGAGAAATCAGTAATAATGAAAATGTCTTCGTGTACCGGGTAGTTTGTGGTTGGGGATTCCCTTAAAAATCTTCCTGTCCTGCCCCAGGAAGGTGCTGAATCTAAATACCAAGTTTGATATTTATCTGACTTTTGAGGCAGTATTTTTAACACTTAAATGATTTCAGTCTAATTATATATCCAATTATATAATACATAATTCAATAACATCCCACCTTAAAGCAATATTCGTATGTAACAATATATAAAAGGTGTATATTACAGTCATTATGTATGTTTATATTATTGTGTACATCTGTAATAAGGTTATGTGAATGTATTGCGTAATTTAATAATGTGAAAATAATTGGTTAAAAGTTGCTAATTAGGTAACCTTGAGGCAATAATGAATTAGAAGGTTTAATAATGCTACTCATGATTCTTGGAGCAACAATAATGTAATTTTTGTGACAATTTATAAAATAACCAATCAACAACCAGAAAGAAGCTTAAGTTAAATGAAAGTATTCTATTGGAGTAGGATTAGCCAATGAGAAACTAAAATGGAGCAAAATTTACAAATTCAGTTGCCAGTTGCTTATAGACAGTGTTCCTAACCGGACGCGAGATGTGTCCTCGAGAAGTTTAATACGTATTCAGTGTGAGGCGAAAATAATTTACATGTTAAAAAGCGCAAGTAATTAAAAAAAGAATCTCACAGCTCTCTATATCAGTGAAGTGTTATTTAAATCGGGTCAAGCATTAATAAAAGGAGTGAAGTAAAAATTATAATCTGTGTAAGCCTACATTCTTCAGTCGCACCACTCCCTGTTAAGACATTCATGTCTCTAAAAAAATATAAATACTGACGCAGACGAGACAAACATAGATATATAATATTTAAAGAAATAGTCAAAATTACAAAGATAATATTTTTTCAGCATTTTTGGGGCAAAGGTCACCGGAAAGTACATTTGGGGCGAAGGCTACCGGAAACTTTTTACCATACGTGCAGTTGCTACTACTTCAAGTTCGGCTCCCCAACAGTCGAAATACAATACAGCTACTCCTAAAATAAGAACTACTTCACTTTTCATTTGTGTATTATGTGAACATCATAACTCGAAAACGAAGCAGACGCACACACACGCAGGGCCTCACTCTAAACATGACCTCAAAATACCGATGATATTTCGATATCGAAATTTTTACTGGAATTCAATACTTCTTCTACCTACTATAACTATGTAGCTGCTAGAGAGAGTAATAAGCTCAACAGATGCAAACTGAAATACTCCTTAAGACATAATCCAGACTTGACTATTTGAGATTTTTATTTAATTGGTATCTGAAAATGGACATCAATTTGAATCCAAATGCATTTACAAAATTTCCATGCTGACTGTCCATATGTTTGTGTATCTAAATCTGCTTTCCTAAAATAAATTTTCAGAATAAAATGATTCTTCTGTGATAAATAAATTGGAAGAGTATTTAGCTTTATTTATGGTCCACTTTTGCACATTGAGTAATTAACTGGGCGTAAACTGACGTGATTGTCTCTTGTGAAATGCTGGTGGGTAACAGAAGATGAGCACCCTGTATTTTATCCCCTTACCCTGACTGCAATGAACACAACTTGTGATTTCGTATGTTATTTGTAGCTAATACCAAAAGCAATCCCTGGACACACATGCTCACACACCCTCTCTCTGCAAGGGGGTGGGTAGTGAATAACGGATTTCGCATACAGATAATTCCTAGGATTTTTAACAGTTTTTCAGTTTTTGTCCTCGAGGTTCGTGCAGTCCTTCCAGGGAGGCCCGAAAAACAGGAGCACCATATTTTGATCTGACAAGTTTTGCCTCCATAAACTAGTATTAAAGCATTTAAGCCATCCTCTGTCTCGCTCTTCCCTTAGCAATGTGTGTGCGATCCTCTCGCCCCTCCAGGGGGTACTACGTGAAATATGGGCTTGAGCTTTTAAAAACCACGGCGGGTCAACTCCCTACAGCGCCAATACGTGGTCATCACGTCTCTTTCTCATTTAGCCACTGCAGTAGGACCTCTAACGTCATAAAGCGTAGCTATACGAGTTCCTCCTACCCCCAAGGTCATTATCTTCAAGGGAAAACGCACTTAAACGTGTCATAAACCTCTTATTATGCACTTCGTTTATTACCTATGTTTTTAAATGTATTTATAGGGCCAGTTGTGAAGCAACATGCCGCGGACAAACCAATACAATAACGCATTGATGTAATAAGATATCTAATTCATATCTTCTCAGCATCAACACATTAATAATTTCTTTCTTTAATATTTTGTTCTAAGTTTTACGTATTATGTATTTTATTTGCTATTATTGTACATATAATAATTAAGAAGAAGTTTAAAACACACATATTCATAATGTACACATGGTAGAGAACAGGTACATAGCGTTATAACATATAAAATATAATATAAGACGGAAAGGCCATTGTTAGCTATACAACCAATAATAAAAATTACGAGAAATGCGGTAATATCTACGTAAGCATGTAACGAATTGTGGATTCATAATTAAGACAATGGAAGTCTGTAAACATATATGCATGTAACATAAACTGTTATTGGATAGTAACACCAATCAGGTACATTGATATATACATATAATTTCAATACGTACGTTGAGAAAAACGGTTGGAGGGAACGCTAACAGAAGTTTGTAAGTGTTGAAGCAGGAAGGTAATGTATAAGCACGTCTCTAAATAGACGCTAAACCTACGTATTTAAAGTCTACATATTTTAACATGACAAAGGTAATAGTGATTTGTGAATATTATATGCGGTTTATCTAAAATACAAGTGAAATAACTAACAGAATACGTGTGTAAAAATATTTTAACATTCTCCATACCTAACCGTCACAAGACACAAGTGCTCTCCGACATCAATACAGCAGCCGTGACCAATTCTAAAATAATAATTACAACATACTAACACACACGCAAGAATACAGATATATGATCATCAGATTCCACTCTACGTCAAGATACGTCACGAGAGTACGGGCATCAAGACGACCTACAGGTACGTAATACAGCATCCATCATCATCAACGTAGTGGGGGCACACCAACGATTTCCGACTACAGTTGAAAGTCTGGCACTATCCGATAACTCTTAGAGCGTGTGTTTTATGCTGGATTATATTATTATTATTATTATTATTATTATTTAATTTTTTAAAGTTTAAATTACTCATTTTAACATAACCAATTTAACTAATAAAATTCTAAACCAGTCCAATGAATTTAAAATTTCTTTAAATGAAAAATTAATTTTTAAAAGAGATTATGTGTTAATTTGATTTTAGGTAATTGTTTACTTAAGTAGTTTAAAATAAAAATGTGTTTTGACCGCGTAGGTAAGTCATATTGGAGGGTGAGTGAACGAAATGCTTGAAATGATGCTCAAGTGTGTCCGAGGCCCCTAGAGCTTAGGCTTACCGGACATTCGTCTTCTCAGTGTGGCGGGAGTACACGTAGGCCCATGTACCTCATGGATCTCCGTTGTTTTCTAGAAGAAGAAGAAGAGATTAAAGAATTCCTAACCTATCTAGTTGGATAATAATCTCTGGAATTTTGATTTATTGAAGATTGTCTATTTAGGCGGCTAGCAATTTTCCCTTATGATGTGCTTATTTAATCTTATAGCTTAAACCTTCCTGATAACATTTTATGTTATTCTGCGGACCTAGATATTTCGTCACACGATCTTCCCACCCACATACGCAGCATCTTCTACCTGGTTGCACAATTTCATTACATCACTGATTCTAATATCGGTTGCTACAGTAGAAGCACGCAAACTAATGCCAAGAGATTATCTCAAGAGAGTAGTCTAAACTCGGGGCCTCCTTCCATTTTGATCTGTTTTCCTTGACGCCAGAATTCGCGCCTTTATTTGTTACAATTTGTATTGGTTCTTAAGTAGCATTACATGACATGCTATCACAATAAAATGTGCCAAATTTTCTAAAGTGATGCTTCTAACCCGGCGGAGGGCGATGGATTTTTTCAGGCGTAAAAATCCTTAGCATGGCTTCCTTCGGAAGGGCAGTAAAGCCGGTGGTCCCGTATTGTAGATTTACGACACGTAAAAGAACCTCATGCCTGATAAAGAGGCCTCTGAGCAAAATTACCGGTCTTTCACGGCCAACATAGAATGGGACGCTAAGGACCACAGCAGTTAAAGAGCGTCCATAAATAAAAACTAAAAAAAAACTATCCGGCAAAACCCCCTGTCCTCTTAAATACATATTTTCATTTCTATTTTACATATTTTACCAACTCTCTCGAGTTCCGGGAAATGGATCACTATTTCTACCTCTTTCTATTCCCTACTCTCTCTCTCTCTCTTTCTCTCTCTTTATTTTCTGGGGTTTAGCCTGAATCCTGTTCGCATTAGCGCGTGTGTTGATGGACTTTTACAGCTATGCTACAAGTTGGTTATACAATTTTAAATTATTCCCAATATTTTAACATTGATTCTTAATCATATTTCCAATATTTTATATGCTGTTATTTCCTATGCTTATTTGCTATCCGATATGTCCCCTTACATCAGGACAAGAGAAAACCCCGGAGAAAACCGTATGCGCGTATTTCACTCTAATCGAGACTCGAACTCGGTTTTGAGTGTGAGGAAGATGAATTTAAAACAACTCATTGCTTATTTTATGTCTATTCTATAAGTATTTCTTAAAATTTGTTTTTTTCTACCCAATCCTATAATGATAGAAATAATTCCAATATGCAGATTATTGTCGCTCATAGAAGCTCAGTATGGCGTTAGGATATTATAATATTTTAAATAATTATGGGGGTAGCCATTTACGATATTGTCATAATGATAATATAATTGTCCGTTGGAAAGTTCTCGAGTTCTTAAAATGCACAGCAAGTATGGGACGTGAGGGCAGGCGACCGTTACCACTATTTACAAAGTTGGGCCTGGAATGCCGACAAATACTATTCGGTGATTATGAATCTTGGTTTTTCTAATTTCTCTCCAGAGGGGGTGAGCTAATACCAAAATACATTAGTTTGAAATTTAAATATTCTTGTATTTCTGTAGTCACATCCAGGCTTCTCGCTAGATAATTCTAAATCCTGGATTGTATGTCATTTTTATCACGATAAAGTGCGCTACAATAAAAAGTCAGATGATTAAAACGTAAGCCCATATATACGGGCCTTTATATTGCATATTCCTTAAACTGACCTCAGGAGGAATTAAAAAACCCAGTTTAAAGCATAGTGCTTAAAATAATGAAACTTCAAAGGACAACAAGCAAATATTTCGGAACGGCCTAATGATGCGAAAAGATTACTTGAAGTAAGACCTATGTTTTAATCAATTTTACATTTTTACTTTCTCTACTACGTGTAGTAAGTAGCGGAAGTATTGCATTCAACCCAAAAATTCGATACCAAGATTTCACCGGAAATACATGTTTTGAGGTGCACTGAATGCATATAAAGCATTTTTGGAAACATGTCCGTGTGTATGTCTGTGTATGTGTGTCTGTGAACAGCATCGCTCAGAAACGAACAGTCGGATAAACACCAAACTTGGTATTTAGGATCAGTATCTTCCAGAGATGCGACAAGAAGGTTTTCAAGAAAATCCTCCCACCCCAGATTACCCTTTACATGGAACATTTTTCGAAAATTTTAATTTTCTCAAAAATGGCACTAACGATTTTGAATAAAATACCATAAGTTTAAGACATTTTTATGGCAAATGAATTGTATATCTCGAATTTTCTGGGAATGTCTCCAAAAGTATTCTTCATTGTGAATGACTTTTGCATAACTGGTAAACCATAAGAGATAGACAAAATTTTACTACACAAAATATGTAGATCGCGTTAAAATACACAATTTATGCCATATAGATTTTTTGTTGTTGAGTGAACCATTTTCGAGATATTGCTTGTTTTTCCCTTAAATTTTCCAATACTTATACTTTTTCTCAAATGGGAATTCGTTACTCATTTTTTGTCGTGGTAATGCAAAACAAATGGAATACGCCACATAGCAACCAGCTCTTAAAATATTTGACTATCGCTTTAAGCCTACCAATTCCCCTTGCATCTGCAAGAAAATTCGCAGTAAGATTAGCATCTCGATACCTGATTAACATGAAGCATATAGAGAATAAGCGTTTGTAAAATTAGTTTTACAAGAGTAGAGAAAGTCATGTGAGTGTAACACATCAGATTTTTCTGCTTTGTCTACCGCTTATGTCTTTTAAGTTGTATGAAATTCAATGTAAATAAAGATGCATATGCATAAAAAACTGAAGATTTAGGCACATTTAATTTATCACACCAACACGTCAAATGTTTAACATTTTAAGAAAAATTGTTAGAATAGTTTCTCAGAAATTAAAAAGTAATTTGTTTCCATGAAAAAGATTGTTGTGAAAATTTGGCCTGGCATCTTCAACAGTGTCTTATTCAAATATGGAGTATCTACTAATCCTGTTTTCACTTTTGAGATGCGTTGTTCACAAAGACAAAGCGCTCTATTGGATTCAAGAGATTTCAAATGTTTATTACTTTCTCTACTACGTATAGTAAGTAGGGGAAGTATTGCATTCCACCCAAAAATTCGATACCGAGATTTCACCGGAAATACATGTTCTGAGACCTCCTGAATCCAAAAAAAGCATTTTTGGAAACATGTCCGTGTGTGTGTCTGTCTGTGTCTGTCTGTGTCTGTCTGTGTGTGTGTCTGTGAACAGCATAACTCAAAAACGAACAGTCGGATAAGCACCAAACTTGGTATTTAGGTTCAGTATCTTCCAGAGATGCGACAAGAAGGTTTTCAAGAAAATCCCCCCACTCCAGACTACCCTTTACATGGAAGATTTTTCGAAAATTTTAATTTTCTCAAAAATGGCTCTAACGATTTTGATGAAAATATCATATGTTTAAGATAATGTCATGAGAAATGAAATGTATATCTCGAATTTTCTGGGAATGTCTCCAAACGTATTCTTCATTGTGAACGACTTTTGCATAACTGGTAAACCATAAGAGATAGACAAAATTTTACTACACAAAAAATGTAGATCGCGTTAAAATACACAACTTATGTCATATACATTTCTTTTGTTGAGTGAACCGTTTTCGAGATATTGCTTGTTATTTCCTTAAATTTTCCAATACTTATACTTTTTCTCAAATTCGTTATTCATTTTTTTTTATGTCCTGGACATGCAAAGAGAATGGAATGCGCCACATAGCAACCAGCGTTAAAATATTTGACTATCGCTTAAAAGCTACCATATTCCCCTTGCATCTACAAGAAAATTACCAATAAGATTGACATCTCGATATCTCGATTAACATGAAGCATATGGAGAATAGGCGTTTGTAAAAATAGTGTGTACAAGAGTGGAGAAAGTCATGTGAGTGTAACACATCAGATTTTTTTTGATAAAGTATCGATTTTGAGTTTTTAGGGTAGAATGGAACACTTCCTCTATCTATCACAGGCAAGGGATAGAACAAGTAAAATGATTTTTGGTCAAGAGCTTTAAGATGTTGAGTATAGGAGGAACGTCGGGGTGATCTTAGCACTGCCTCTTTGACCGCCAATGGAAAGGAATGAAGTGAGGAGGAACCAGATATGACGGCGACAGGTACAGTGCAACGAGCTCCCTAACGTCTCCTGATATAGCATGGCGGCAGACCCTGTCCACAAGAACAGTTCGTAGGTATGGTTACGAGGGTACAAAGAACATCCGTCCATCGCGTCTGCGGAAACTAAATGAGAGGAAATTAGGGAAAGGAAAATTCGTGATGCATGTGAATTAATCCCAGCTTTAGCATACTAACTAAGGGTAATCAAGAAATAACCATACCTCGGATTTGAACCCGAGCCTCAGACACTACCAAGCGGGTCATCACACTCGGCAGATTCTTTGGATAAATCTTAGGTAGTGAAGAAGTTGATTTGTTGTAGTTGTTTATTTATTCAGCTCCACGTATGGAAGCCAATTTGAAGTAGAATTTGTCTTTTAAGGAGTTCTATCGTATTTCAACTGTTGGGAAGCCGAATTTAAAATGCGTTGCAACCACACATATGGTAAACAGTTTCCGTAGCCTTCGCCCCAAATGTACTTTCAGGTGGCCTTTGCCCCAAGTTTAAAAAAAATTAACTTTTTAATTAAACTGTTTCTTTAAGTATTAAATAATTATGTTTGCCTCGGCTGCGTCAGTATTATTGTTAGAGACATGGAAGTCTTGGCAGGGCGTGATGCGACAAGAATGTAGGCTTACACATATTTTAAGTTTTAATTCACTCCTTTTTATTAATCCTTGACACAAATTAAATAGCACTTCACTGATATTGAGAGCTGTCAGATTCTTTTATTTAATACTTGCACTTTTTAATACATATACTATTTTCGTCTCACACGCATACGTATTTAATTTCTCGAGGACGCACAAGCATCCGGTTACAATCACTGTCTGCAGGCAACTGACTAGATTTCAACCGTCTAAACTTGTAAATTTCTGTATTTCAAGTCTTTGATTGGCTATTTTTACTCCAATAGAATACCTGCATTTAACTAAAGCTTTTTCTGGTTGTTGAATGACTATTTTTTATAAACTGTCACTAAAATTACATTAATGCTTCCAAGAATCATAAATGACATTTAAACTCTCAAACTCAGTATTGCCTCAAGGTTACCTCCTTGTTACCTCATTGTTAGCAACGTTTAACTTATTATTCTCACAGCTCTTACATTATTAAATTACGTAATGCATTCACATAACATTATTACACATGGATACAATAATATAAGCATATGCAATGACTGTTACATACATTTTACAAATTATTACATATACATATTGCTTCAAGGCGGGCTGTTATTGAATTTACATATTATATAATTTGACTGAAATCATTTAAATGTTAAAAATACTGCCTCAGTAGAAATTGCTTTCTCTTGGAACATTTCAGATCGATAATCATAAACGCATTGCAATATTCCTGCTCTGGACTGAAAAACTTAAAATGGTTTAAAACATCAAGTTTTATGGAATATTTGAGAACTCGTACAGCATATCAGGAGCAAGTAGCGTTAGTATGTAGCACGAAACCTTGATACTCATCTCTTGGCAACAGTGTTGCATATGCAACACGCACCCTGTGACGTACATGACAAGTTGCATATGTGAGATGATAATGAAGTACTTGAGGGACGGAAAAAAAGGGCCGACCGCTATCGTGACACCCTGATTTATTTCTCCCGCTCCGACACACTATGAAATGACTCATGTTTCAGCCCAGCTATGTAACAACAAAGAGCTGGGTTAGACGCATTCCGTGATACGGCCTCCCTTCACAACCCATTGTTCGCTGCTGGTAGATAGTAAATAGCTATTAGCACATTCAATATAGAGGCATTCAGACCAAGACACACGCTGTTATGATTGTTATTATTAATATTAAAATCAGTAATGTCTCAACCAAGTTATACATTTATTTAGAAATCCTTTAACTACAACGATATACGCCTAAACTACTGAAAACAATTTCTCTGATAATTTCGGAATTTTGTTTTAGTAGTGCTTAACGCCCGTTCTCGCTAAATACGGCAACACAAGCGTTGGACACTGATTCTACATGAAATGGAATCATAACTGGAAAAGGAAATTTGGGAGCGAAGCGTTCCAAGCCTGAGTTAAGGATACTTCCACAGAATTTGTCAATTAGGAAGGACTATCTGAGCGGAAAGCAAAGCAAAAAAAAAAAAAAACTGGTATATTACTATCATACTACTATCTCTACACACAAACGTTTATTTTCAGTTATTCAAAAATGATGCAGAGAAAGCTTTCGATAATTGAGGATAACCATCTTTCTGAAAATCGTGATAAATTTTTAACACCTATTTTGTTGCAGCTGAATTTCTAAGCATATACAGGAGGTTACTACAACAATAAAATGTTTCTTAAAACAGGTGGCTATAACTAGTCTAGATATTATATAATCTGTATGGGCTGATGAGAAACAAACAACACAACATTTCAAAGATGCATTGCTTAAAATATTCGCAAACCAAACTAACAACAGAAAAGGTAAAGCTATTAACTCAATTTGCAAACGTTGACCACTCCTACATTTTTCTGCAGTAAGTGTGTGCCTATTTCTTACATCTACCAGTTAAAATAAATAAATACATAAAAATTCCAATAGAACACTTTAATATACACGTTTCCAAATGTTTTGTGGAAAATGTCCAGCTTTTTTTTTCTCTACTTTTGAAATATGAGTTAAACCAGAGTAATGGTCACACTGTTAAGTTTGTCATGCAGAGTTATTAAATTTGTCATGTAGAGTTATTTAAACCACATAACACTTTAAAACACGAATTGTACCCGCCCTAGGGGAATAAATTGCGCAGAAATGTGCTTTACGGTATGGTGATTTTTTGCGCTAAATAAAGAATACATTTTAAAAGCTATTTCGGTGATGAAATTTGATTTTTACGACTGTTCACTTTTAACTAAAGAAGTTTAAACACAAAAAATGCACAAGTGGAGGTTTGTATAAAAATGAATTTTTCTTGTTCAAGGGACCTCAAAGTTAATTTCCTGTGAAATATATGCACCAGGTTTGTTTGAAGCACAGTAATTCCTCTACCTATTTTAGTAAGCAGTAGAGAAGTTAAAAATGGAATTATGGTTTCGTTTTTATTTAGTTTGTGTCTTATCATTGAATTTGGTTTTACTAAATACCAGGTGGCCCACACAAGCCGTCCTTAGTTGAAGTTAGTTTATACCAGATAGCGCGGATGTCAAAAGGTTTGTCTAAACAGAACGCAAACGGGTACTCCATACCGACAGAGAGGAGACTGCTAAATGAAAGATCAATGCTTGCAAACGAGCACTTTAACTGCCATTACTGGTCCCATACCTCATTCTGGAGAAACTGCCTGCTATATGAGCTGTGTTCCAGGAAGTTGCCTTTAAACAAAAACATTTCACGGTATGTCCACAGTCTGGTGTTTTAATTTGAGAGTATCTATTTGTGTGTGGGGGGTGTTTTCAATTATTTAATAAGCAATTCACCCATTAACAAGAATTGAGTATTGCTGCTTGACGCAAATCTGAGCACACGTGTTACGTCATTTAGTTCCATGACAGTTAATCTAAAATCAGAACACTATAAGGCATCAGTTGGTGCCGCAAAGTTAACAAGATTAAACAAAATTCTACTTTCATTATATTTATGTACCCTTAAAGGTATGTTACGGAGGATTGTTCGTGATGGTAACAATATCAAACGAGCATAATAGTTTCGGGCTGAAACATGTGGAACCGAAAGAAACTTCAGTAGTATGAATGTATCACTATGTTTGCTCAGTTGTGTGCTCTTGTTCTTGCTGCATCAAATGGAGTCAAAAATAGAACCATTCTGATAAGGGTACATTATTGCCCTTTCCGATGTAAAATACTTGTATTTCAGATTATTAAGCAGTGCAAAAGACGTGGTTTTACCATATCCAAGAAAGTGATCTCATGCGCACTCAACAAAAAAGGTAAGACCACATCAGAACTTATTCCAAAGGGTAAGAAACAGGAAATATCCACGAGAAGTGCAGTCCCACCCCGGAGATAATCTGGAAGGTGAAGGCTCATGCCTCTAGACCAAATTCTACAAATCAGAGGGCCATTGCACTGTAATTAGAGATCTCTGTTACTACTGAGAACATCATAATCAACCAGGATTTGAATCTAAAAAAGTGCCATAAGAGCCGGTGATATAAGCTGTTGCCTATACACACTGCAGAACGTGCCACTAACACAGAAAGCTGCATGAACGATACCTAGCTGGTGAAAATAGGATATTTGTTGTCTTTTTAGATGAGGAATATGTTTATCTAAGCGACTGCTGTAAACTCTGGACTATATATTACCGACCAAAGGCAGAAAATAAATTGAAGGTTGTATAAGGAAACTAACGAAAATTTCCCAAATGGTTTCATGGCAATAGCAAGGTATAGTTACAATGGCAAATTAACCATTCGTCGTGTACATAAAAACCTGAAAATCAACTCGACATATTATCAGACTAACCTCCTGATACCCATTTTCCATACAGAAATCCCTGCTCTCTATGGTGTAGATGTAAATAAAGTAATGTTGCATCAGGATAAGGCATCAAGCCTGCTTCAACCTACAAATTTTTGGAGAACATAGAGAAATGGGAATACATTCCATACCTTTCAGCGACATCCGTGTTAAGCCTTCTGATGCATCACTGATTAGTTTAGTGTATTTGGGTTACTGAAAAGAGCGCTTAAAGCAGACGGCCGCGAAATATGGATGGTCCCTGGAAAGCTGCCAGGAGGAATGGAATAAACTGGACATACCTGTATTTCGTAGCAGTTTGCTCCAGTGGAAGCTGTGCTGCATATTGATAGTTCATGCGAAAGGCTGCAGATAGAACATCACTGCTGGTGGAGGCGTGGTCTTTCATAACGTAAGGGGTCTTAAGTTTGTTACAATAGATTGCGAACGCCTTCTGTAGAACTAAATTATTTTCTATCAGTGCATTATTCATAATAAGCATGTGAAAAAACATGCCCGCCTTGGTGGATTAATAGATTAAGGGCTTCTCAAGGCTTCTACCTGGAATGATTCATTATTTCTTAATATTATTTCTGTACGTAAAAACAAAAATGTGCGCAGAAGGCGCATGCCGCGTCTAAAAATGTTCAGAACATAGCCTTCCAGCCTCAGCTGCGGTATGGTGCGTTTCGGCACAGATCGTAACACCATATTTGTGTGTTCGTTATTGGTGAACGTTCCATTTTATCTGAATGACCTGGCTCGAACTGCATGCAGACGACCACGCGACACTTATCAGTACGAACTACCGCGTAAACACCTACAGAGAGCAGCACTACCTCACTGACATTTCGCTTTGTACCTGCACTAGCCCATTGAACAGTAGTGTTGCGGCAACTTCTTTTGCATCTATGTATGCGGGAAACATAAAACTGCAAAGGAAACTTTTTTGGAAAACCTGGTATATCACAGACCAGATAACACAACAGCAATCTCCTCTGTTTACGTTAAATTCTCCTAAAAAGAATTAAGATTCCCTTTCGAAGGAAAATATTGTGGCATATTAATTTTGTCATTAACAGACGCAATTTTATACAGTATTGTGCTACCAGACGTTGCATTATTGGCTCTCCTTAGTTATATTTCGGTTTAATGGTCTTTCCTTTTGACGCGGACCACGCCAAAGGGAAGGATCCGTTTGAAACTGTCTGGTATGACCTCATCCCGGTCTGGCACTAGCTAGAAACGATTGGTCGGAGCACGTTAGCGGCACTCGAGTGGTTGTTAAACCAGTCGTTGTGGCCGGTCTACGGTCAGTGGCATCTCCCTCCAACTTGTTTCCTTTGTTAACTATGTAGAGAAGCCAAATCCCAGGTAATGTGTGTTATGTAATCTTTCAATGCACTATAAAAACCCACGCCTTCCTCTCAATTATACGCACCAAATTACCGGTCTTTTTACTGCCAGCGACTTGTGCCCCCATGTGCGTATTGGGGTGACCTAATTAAGCATTTTCCGGTAACCTTTTCGGTCTTCACCCCAACATGTAACAGTATGTAAGAGTAAAGGCCAAAGGGAATGCGGTTAAAGAAACGCGCTTAAAGTGAGGAGAGATTAAAAGGGATTTTGCATTTTTATTATTTAATTAAGTTTGAACTTTTAGTTATTATTTACTGCATATGATTCCTAACCACAGATTATTGTGCAGCCCTGTTCTAAATAAAAATGATTTACTTTGGAAATATGAAACGTTTAGTTTGGTTCTTCTGTCGTCCTTCGTGGTGTAGTGGTTACCATGTTAACCTCTGTTCCTGAGGTCGCGGGTTCAAACACGGCGGAGGGCGGTTGATTTTTTTCGGGCATAAAATGCCTAGCCAGTGGTCCGTGTGGTAGATTTACGGCACGTAAATATCAGGCGCTCAAGCCTGATAAAGAGGCCTCTGAGCAAAATTACCGGTCTTTCATGTCCAGTATAGCATGGGACGCTAAGGACCACAGCAGTTAAAGAGCGTCCATAAATAAAACTCAATTTAATTTTTTGATTGTTCTGCGCTAATGGTTTTCTGGTACACCAGCATATTCAAAATACTCCTAGTTTTCTTTTCAGACATTCCCTCGCTATGTATACACACGTTTTGATTTATAATGTAAAAGTATGTATATATATATTTGTGTAAAGGCTTAATTGCACATATTTTGAAAATATAGAAAGATTTTCAGATATTTTATCAAAATAATAAGAGGTTTTTCGAAAATTTCGAAACCCAGTTAACTTTCGTAACGGTATAGCTGATGAATAACTCCAAAATTTTAAATGGCCTAAGTCTAAAGTTATAATATAAGGCATATTCTTATAATAGCCATATAAAACAATAAATCAATTTATATTTCAAAAGTTTTAAGACAGAACATTCAAACTAATAACTTTGTTTTAATTCTAAGGCAAGTTCAACATTGGTCACAAAGTACTCCAAATATACAGATTTTACTAATTTCATAAGTGAGAGTACCTTAAAATCCCCGAGTTACATCCTTGAAATATGCTTCATTTGCCTGGCAAATCTCAGTTCTCGGCTATGCTGTTAACATACAGACACAAACACTGACACTTTTCTGAAAACTCTTTCTTTCTATTTGTGTCTAGGAGACCTTGATATCGACTTTTTAGGTGGAAAACACAACCGCCTCTCTCTGACGATTGGGAAAACTAAACGAGTACTCAAATCATTCCAGTGATAGTTATTTTTAGACCTTCAAGCCCCAAGACTATAAATCTTAATTTTGCTAACCGCAGTCATCAGTCCGTATACTAAACCTAAACGGGACCGAATGTTATTATTAAATGCACCAAAAATAGAGTTTACTGTTATGTTAGACAATTACTTTCATACCGTCGGGTGCCTTTTGTCGACAACGCTGAGGCAGTTCGAAACAAATAGTCACTGCCGCCAATTCCCGCCCTCGCTCGTTTCCCTGTAAGCGCGCTCGGGAAGCTTTCGACTAGAAAATTAAAAAATAAATACAATATAAATAACTAATTCTTCCCTGGTCCGAGGATTCCAGTTTCCCAACCAAACCAATTTTTACGCCCGTAGAGTAATTTAATTACTCAGCTAATGGAAAATTGTCATCCACACAAATCCAATTAAAAGTTTCATTCTTATTTGCTAATGGTTCTGAAATGACCTCACGTTTTATTTTCGTTTCAATCTGTTTCACTTTTTTATTTTTCCCACCAAAAAATAATCCCTTGAAAACTAAACGCGGCGATGCGTTCGTTCATTACAGAGAATGACAACTGAATGTCTCACACGAGACAATGAATATACTATGGCTCACATTTATCCCAACTCAATAAATAATGCGAAACACAGAGAACAGCTGTTTAATCTATAAATTATTTCCTGAAATCATTGTTGTGTTTGTACAATGTGCTGTCGGTAAAACATACAGCGACTCTGCCCGTGAACCGAGAAATGCTTTGTAAAGCAAAGAATTCGGACAAATGGTAGAGAATAATATTTAAGTATTAAAATGCCAGGATCAGATTAATCTATATGTTATTCCAAGTTGCGGGATACATAAAGCTGTGATTCTCATACAAATAAACTGGGTTCTAGGATGTGGTAAAGTGGTAAGTAAAAGGATCAACGTATTTCGCTTAAAAAGAGGAGGAAACGGTTGTTTATATATTAAATGGAATCTGCATGATTTTATCTTCTCAAGTTCTGCAAAAATTCACTATCGATACCTCACTGAAAATACATGCTTTGAGGGCCACTGAACTCAAAAAGTATTTTTTACAAAAATATCTGCGAGCACGCGCGTGTATGTGTGAACAAATTAAAAAAAACGGAAAAGCCATATGAATATCCACCATCTCTCAAGGATGTAACATAAACATTTTCGCCCATCTCGTGGTTTGGAGGTAGCATATCTGTCTCAAATTCAAGAACTATTAGATTCGCCTATCGAGTTACCCGAATAAGATCCTTTTCCTTATTTTTCCTTATCCTCAGAAGAGAAGTATCGGGTAAGTGAAAGTTCTAAGGAGCCTGGCTCATTTGAGCATCATTTAATTTATTAACTGTTAGGCCTACCGTTAAACGTTATACTTCACAAAACAGAAAAACATATCCTGATTAACCGAACCTTAAACTATCCATTTTTTTGTCTTCTCAAAAACGGCTCTAAGATTTTGTGTAAAATATAATTTTGAAGTATTGACATAAATAAAATGTATATTTTGACTTTTAGGTAAACAGCCTCTGAGGTCCTCAATACAGATTGAATTCTGTATAATTTTATACAACTGGGTAATAACCATAAACAAAAACCTAAAAACAGAAAAGCATATAGGGCTCGCTAAGATGCATCCGTTATATCGAAGTTCTATTTTATTCCTTTATATTTATTTATTTGTTTAATTCCTTACAGATTTAGCCGTTTTCCAAATGGTTCCCCATTCTTGGTTTAGTTTTCAAGTATTTTAAGCCAAACGTTTAGCATATTACATGTATTACTAAAACACTTGCCTAATTTATAGAAGCAAAATGTACTGAATATAAAAAAGCGCTGACGTAAGATCTAAAACCTTTTGATGCAGTAAGCTTTGAATCAGTTCCTTCATTATATTTAAAACAGTGAAGCCCAACCTTGTCTCTTAAGAACTAATGGCGTCACATTGTCGCCTTATCCCACGTCTTTCGTTTTGTGTTACGAAGCATTTCCCCTTCACTCACTCACAAACGGCTGGCCGCAATGGCATGTTACAAAGTAACCAAACATTGGAGTTTGGACAACCCATGACCTCATGAATTCGTCATAGCTCCGCGAACAATGCGTGGGGGGTAAATCCACCCTCTCCTGTTTCGCTTAAGGGCATTACTGCTTGAAAGGAGCAGCAATTAATATTTCAACGTGGTTATTGTCGCAAAAAGTTTATTTGTCATGAAATGTGCTTTAACGAGCTTTAAATTTTTTCTGTATAAGTTGTCTTTCCCTTATGGTTTTTGAGAGTTATAAAGGGTGAGTAGTACCGTCATATCAATATCGCAAATTAATGTTAATTAAAATAGGTTTTAAAAAATAAACAATAATAAGCTTTCGCGATGCAAAAAGTTCATTCTGTTGGTTGGAGTTTCTTGAAAATTTCTTCCTTCATTCTAGTAAGAAGTTCACAATTTAAGTGGAAATGCTGTACTTATTTGAATTTTTATATTTCAGTAATGCCGATATGTGCACGCGTCTATTATAAATTCTGTTTTTACTTCATAGGACCTCAAAATGTATTTCAACTAGAAACTCCAAATGAAGTTTTTGGGTAAAGTATAACGTCTACTCTACCATAGATAGTAGGTATATAAAATATAAAGGGTTAAATTTGATAACAGCCTCCAGTGCTGATTATGTCCATGTGAAATACCAAATCATTCGGATTATGTTAAACAGTTCTCTTTGAGGAGAAAGGTTAGAAAGTTTAGTTGAGAACACAAAGAAAAAAACTGTGATTTATACAAGGGTAACGTTACTTTGTTGGAATGCTTTGATGTAACAGCCCTCTGGAGAAACTTCGAACCGGTTCCTTATTTGTAGTTGCTTCTAATCATGTAAGTTTATTGATTACTGGTAACACCTCTAACCCTCTTTTATCCTCGACGACTGTCACCATGTTTTGAGTTCCAAGAAGTTTTAATGTCCATCTCCCCGACTAACCTGTCCACCTCAGGGACGGTGGGGGTGAACACAAGCGGTGAAAGTAAACAAGCCCCGCACCATACAGCTACTTTTTTGTCCTATTTTAGCATACTTTTTAATGTAAACGGCGTCCTGGCTATTAAAATTCAGAGATAATATAGTACATCCCTAATGCGAGTGAGCCAATATGTTTTCATTGGGATGCCGGCACCTCCCCCTCCCCCTACACGGGCGCTAAAGAGCAGCTCTCACCCCCTCTCACACATTCATTTTAATTTTCGCTAACACCCCCTCCTCTATCGTCATCATCAACATCCCTCTCTGCTTTTTTGTTTCTTTTACCGCCTGTAGAGCTTGCGCTCGCGCACACACACAGACACACACACAGACACACACACACACACACACACACACACACACACACACAAACACGCACACATAATGAATGTCGTTTATCCTTTCAGAGAAGGATTCACGGAAAAGAAGCCAATTTGCTCCCTTCCGTAAGCAAAAAGGTCATTTAGTATTAAAATTCATTTCAATTCAGACGTCATATCAAATCTATGTTAGCCTAATGGCAGGTGAATTCTGGATAAAACAGAAACATTGACGCAGGTTTTTAACAATTAAATGACGTAACTTTTAAATTCAGATGAATAAGGAATGCAGTATTATATTTGACATTCATGAAAAGAAAATGAGCAGACGCAGTGATCTGTAGTTTTTATTATTCAATTATTATACTTCCTTGTGCTATATAACGGTTTTCTTGGTTACGTGTGTTCGTCGTCTCATAGTGTTTATATTTCCCACATTATCTGCAGTAATATAACAAGAGCTCTAGAGTTTATCTTGAGAGAATCTGGAGCTTAAGTTGTATTATTTTGAATATTTCACTAAAAGAGTTATAAAAGTGAAATAAAATAACTCTAACATTCATCATTACAAAAATATACATATAGATTAAAAAAGTATAGTCTGGAATTTTAACTTCCGCTAATAACCGAAGAAATTAAGGATAGCGGTAAAACACAATTGTAGAAACACATATATCAAGGTGCTAAAATGAAGACGGTGAAATTGACAAGATGGATGGGTGGGTTTAGTCTAGATTTAACGAATATCCGACCTGGATTGGCCGCATAATAGTTAAGGTGAGGGAGACCATTATCTCAATAACTATTTAAAATAGCAGACTGAAATGTTTACAGGCTTCTAAGTTCACTCTTCTATTACCCAATAAGTTTGTTTAGGAATACAGAATTATTTTCTTAATCATACCATTATTTGAACCATTAAAACACAAACAAACAGCTTTTACATCAAAGTATATACATAATAGCAGCTAAGACGTTTCTATCATTCTAAAATCTAATTTAGGTATTACCAATGATTTCAATAAGTCAAGTATACCAGAAAACGACATTTACATAAAAAGCTATACAAAGCAAAACTGGAGAAAACAAACTTGCATATTTTGCAAAGAAAGAAATCACATGACTTGAGCACACATAATTGCCATACTTAACAGCAGTACCAATTTATAGAGTAAAATTTCCTGCAAGAGATAGGCTAAAGTTTACCACTGTTGCAAAGTGTGAGAGGAGTTACGAGTTTTTTTTTTCTGTGAAGTGGTGCTGAATTTACAGTACAAATTCACAGATGCAGTACTATTTTTAAATATAATATCGTGTTTACAGTAATAAAATGTACAAGTATCAAATAAAAGAGGAGGTTCCAATTAGCAAGACTGTAATGTTCGCCATTTAGTCTCCCTTTAAGACAAGAGTGGCGAAAACGTCTTCCTTCCGCGACTCACCAAATATGCAACACGCACTGCATCACTCAGCAGCATGTGAAAAACAAATGGACGGTTGCAGAGAGAGAACGGGCACCTGCGAGTCAAAATAACTCGCGAGTCACGTTTTCGCCACCTCTGCCTTAAGCAAAGCTGTCAAAGCAAAATCATCCGAGAAAATTTTTGCATCGCATTTAGAAGAAAATGAATGGAAGCATAAATACTTTGAATCAAAGGTATATCTTTTCATTGTATGTTGTTTACCAATAAGTGTATAATAATATTAGAGAGTAAATCATTAAAAAGCTTAATATTCACTTGCATAGTTTACGCAGATAAACTAATATTTAATTATTACTCACCACATATTAGTAGATTTAAAGCTATTTAAAATTGCACTGAAATATCAGCGCCACAAAATTCACCATCAATTTGGCGTTCTGCTCAAAAGTTACATTAAAAGATAATATACATAAGTACTTTAAACAGCTGGGCTCTTACCTCTTACTCTATTTCATAAAGGTATGGTTCCGTAAGTTACAACTTAATACGTCCCTTTAGATGGATAATGTTGATCAGAACCCACGGAGACAAACACTTCGTATATCGATACGATGGTGTTACTTCAACCAGGATTGGAGCTGCATAGCATACTGAAAATAATGTTTGTTCAACGAGAGTCCCTCACCAACAGTCATTTCATACATATTGCTCGTCTGGATGCCATTTTGTGGATAGGTAGGGGATTGCATCACATTTGGGCTCCACGTTCTGAGGATGTCACAACCATCGACTATTTTACAGTTACACAGCATGAAAATCAACTCCATTGTCCACATGTAGGAATGTTTCCGGTAGGCAGTGCTCAGCATTACATTTGTAGTGCTAGGGAAGGTGTTTCAGTTCGGGAATTGGGTGCGGAACCGCGAGGTAGCCATACGAAGCGTGGCTGAGAGGGAATTGTGATGAGTTATGCGTTATGTCTTTTTATACCGAGCGAGATGGCTTCGCGGTAACGTCATTCGGGAGGTCACGGATTTGATATCCGATAGTCGCCCACTCCGATCATACGTTTTTCGTAGTTTTCCTTGGTTGAAGAAACCTGAATGTTGGAGTAGTGTATTCTATCACGGAATTCTTCTCTCCCCCATTTCCTCTCATTTCCTTTCCATTTTACGATTCAGGTCCGGGATTGTGGTTCGGTCGGTGTCGGGTAGATAGCGCAGTGGCTTGCAATTTGGAATTTCTTCTCGGCCGTGCTAGAGGGAAGCCTATGGAACAGCCACTACTGGGTCGTGTTTCTCCGGCTCCACTAGAGCGACCCTCCCGTGGTCGGGTGATCAAGCCGGGAACTATTAGGGAACGCTGCATGTCTCTGTCAACTTGCGCCGGCCTCGTTCTGCAACCCATACGTCTCCCTTACCTCATCCGTCCCTCCCTGCGGTGTACGCACAAAAGATCCATTGGGGGTCGAGGTGCTAAATGCCTCCTCCGTTAACTAGTCCTACTCTATGTCCTTTCACAAACGAATCGCTTCAAAATTATTATTTAGGAGTAACAGACCAGCACTTACGATAGGACCTACATATAATATACACATGCAACAACGTCGTCAAAGAAACCACTCTTCTGTCATATTATGGACATATTTGCCTAATGCTTGGTGTCTGGTAGGCATATTTATCTTTGATTCAGTCCGTTCTTCACTACGGTATTATGGGACGGGGCAGTTGGTTTTTGGCTATATTGAGCCATGAATGTTAGTACATCAAAATTAATGTAAATTGTCTGCAAACTCTATTGAATATCCGGAATAATTTCTATTTTTTGAATTCAACATACTAACAATCCATCAAATTTATTATAATACTCGACTGAATCATGTAAACAAAATTGAAATTAATTCCAGTTTTATTGTCATAAATACATAACTGAAAGATCTGATAATGTATGCTTGACTGAACCAAAATGTTTATCAATAGCACTCTTCAACAATCAATGTAACAATCGTGGTCCAAGGTTGCAATGATAAAAAATAACAAATTTATAGCACTAGCATTTTTAAATTAAAAACCAGAATTAAATCATTATTGATAGGAAAAATGATTTTGTTAACTTAAAACTGATTGTATTAAGGTTATTAACGTTGGTTTAATCCCATATATTTTTTCGCTTTTAAACTTGAGTGTTTATTACTAAATAATTTGTACATTAAAATTAGCTTTTATATCTCAAAAATTAGCAATATCACACTTTTTATCGTCCACTATTAATTTAGTTAATTACTAGCAGAACCCGCAGCTCCAGTTATGTTATTGAGTTAACTACGGAGATCCTTGTCTCTCTCCTCCCTCTTTCCTTTTATCTCCCTCTACCTTATCGCTCTACCCTTTGACTTTCTTCCTTCCTCTCTATTTCTCTATATCTTCCTCACTCTTTCTCTCTCTCTCTATACCTCTGTTCGTCAGCCTCCTACACCCTTATTTTACTCTGCTATTATTTATCGTTCCCTCTTCCTCTCTCTATACTTTTTCTGCCTCAGCATATTCTTTCCTCACTCTCTCCCACTCTATCCTCTTTGTAACGTACTTGACCGTATTTTGTAAATGAGTAATAAAACTGCTTTTTCTAGGATATTAATTAAAATTAAATCATAAGTTAGTAAGTATGCTGTTTCCTGTGGTAACTGATTTATGAACATGAATAATGTTAACCAAAATTTTGCGCAACTTCTTAATAATGACATTAATTACACACACACACACACACACACACACACACACACACCAATTCCATAGAAATATCATCGGAATCATAATGATTATAAACTTTAGTTATATAACATTTTTTCATAAAACTCATTATCAGAGAGATTTTCTGATTTCGCGCCCCATTAGAACGCTCCCCGCCTTTGGAGAAAATTAAATTGAGTTGTATTTATGGACGTTCTTTAACTCCTGTGGTCCTTAGCGTACCATTCTATATGGGCGTGAAAGACGGGTAAATTTGCTCAGAAGCCTTTTTATTAGGCTTGAGGTTCTTTTACGTGTTATAAATGTACGACATGAAACCACTGACTTTACTTCCCTTCCGAAGGAAGCTATGCTAAGGATTTTTACGCCCGAAAAAATCCATCGCCCTCCGCCGGGTCCGCCTTTGGAGAAAGTAATCAAATCGCCATATATTCTCTAAGTGGGACCTAAGGCCTAAGTTTCAGAACAATTGGTTGCGGGAGATGTAGCCCCCACGTTGACGAGCCTAAACTTGAAGCAGATTTGGACCACGTATGGGTGCCAAACTTGAAGCTGTTGTTACCCCACGTATGTAATGGATGCCAATCTTGCGGGTTATATATTCCTAGGAGTGCTCGCCTCACGTTTAGGAACCAACTTTTGCAGTAGTATCGCGTGTTAATTTTATGTGTAATAATTATTTTAATGTTTATTTCTTTATTATATATGCCTCGGCTGCGTCAGTAGTATTTTCATAGAACAAGTACCTCTTAATAAGGACTGGTACGGCTGAAGAATAAAGATTACACAAATTATAACTGTATTTTACTTCTTTATTAATCCTTCACACGGTTAAATAACATTTCACTGATGTATCCTACTATAGAGCTGTGAGATTATTGTTAATTACACTTCTAACAGGTAAACATATATATTATCCTCACCGCAATGAATTATCATATCTCACATACAATCACTGAACCCGTACCTAACCGAACTGCGTGGGTGAGCTATCTTGTAGCGTCAACCGTTTGAATTTGTACATTTCTCTATTTCTAGTTTCTGATTGGCTAAGCCTACTCCAATAGAATACTTTATTTTACTTTATGTTTTTCTAGTTTTTGATTGGCTAAGCCTACTCAAATAAAATACTATATTTTACCTTGGCTTTTCTTTCCACATCCACGTGAACATTTATAAACTGTTTTAAATGTTTCGTTAGTATTGTTTCAAAATGTTATTAGTAGCCTTTTTCAACTTTATAATTTATTGTTCTCTCAAGTTTACCTTATTGTTAGCAACTTTCGGCTTCTACTTTGTAATTCTGTTTGCTACGTAAGGCAGCTTGCTTCTATTCTCACAGCTCCTATATTGTTAAACTACGTAATACATTCACATAACATTTTATACATAAACATAATAAAATAAACATAATACAATGACTGTAATATACACTTTATATATTATAACATACACATATTGCTTCTAGACGGGCTGTTATTTTTATATATTATATAATTAGACTGATATTACTTTAAGCGATAAAAATACTGCCTCACAGTTCAGCCGTTCTGATCTTAAGGTAGCAAACACATTTAGCTTCATAAACACATACATGCAAATAAATAAGGAATTGGACTTTCTGCTTCAGAGTAGCCCATTATGCATGTTAACATCAGTTATTCAACGAAATTTAAAATTAGTTACAAGTTTATTATATGTATCTACAGATTGTTTAACAATATTACTGTTCTATATGTTTGTATGCTATGTGTGTATTAAGAAGTAATTCCATTCCATAAACACGAGACTTTCTCATTCAGGGGTGCTGCTACAAATTATCTATTATTGTTTCTATTACTTTCCCTACTACATATAGTAAGTAGGGGAAGTATTGCATTCCAACCCAAAAATTCGATACCGAGATTTCAACGGAAATACATATTTTGAGACCCCTGAATCCAAAAAAAGCATTTTTGGAAACATGTCCGTGTGTTGTAAGAACGTAGGCTTTCACGGCCGGTGTCACAATTATAACTAATATAATTTTCCGGGCTGTTATGCCGTGGTCTGCTGAAGAAAGATTTCCCAGACGTTTCGTCCACAACTGCGGTGGACATCTTCAGTGGCGCGGACGAAGTCTTCTCGGTGAAAGTATCGCAGCGTCTGATGCGTTGGCCGTTAGTGCCGCTCTCTTTATAGTGTGGACGCTCTCTGCTGATTGGCCCGCTGGTATGAGGGGGCTGGCGCCGGCTGTGTTGTTGCTCTCTTCTGATTGGCTCGCAGTGTTTTTCGGTTTTGTATGACCTTTCTTGTTTTTGATGACTAAATGCCAATTACTGTTGAGTTTCAATGCTTCTTCTTTCCTATTGAAATTATTGGGATGTTTGTATTCCTTGTTCCTGTGGTTCAGTGTACATTGGTACCACATAGCGGAGCGCTAACACCAGACTCAGCGAACACAAAAGAAACTGCCGCCTGGGCCATACAGAAAAATCGGCAGTCGCCGAACATGCCATTGAAGCCGAGGGCGAACACATTATTAGATTTTAGGACACCAACATTCTTTCCTCCATAAAGCATTACCATACCCGGCTACAACGCGAAGCAATAGAGATTTACAAACATCCCAATAATTTCAATAGGAAAGAAGAAGCATTGAAACTCAACAGTAACTGGCATTTAGTCATCAAACACAAGAAAGGTCATACAAAACCGAAAAACACTGCGAGCCAATCAGAAGAGAGCAACAACACAGCCGGCGCCAGCCCCCTCATACCAACGGGCCAATCAGCAGAGAGCGTCCACACTATAAAGAGAGCGGCACTAACGGCCAACGCATCAGACGCTGCGATATTTTCACCGAGAAGACTTCGTCCGCGCCACTGAAGATGTCCACCCAGTTGTGGACGAAACGTCTGGGAAATCTTTCTTCAGCAGACCACGGCATAACAGCCCGGAAAATTATATTAGTTATAATAATGTCCGTGTGTGTATGTGTGTGTGTGTGTCTTGAACAGCATAACTCAAAACGAACAGATGGATAAACACCAAACTTAATATTTAGGTTCAGTATCTTCCAGAGATGCGACACGAAGGTTTTCAAGAAAACCCCCACCCCAGTTTATCCTTTACATGGAACACTTTTTGAAAATTTTAATTTTCTCAAAAATGGCTCTAACAATTTTGATGAAAATATCATATGTTTAAGATATTTTCATGACAAATGAAATGTATATCTCGAATTTTCTGGGAATGTCTCCAAAAGTATTCTTCATTGTGAACGACTTTTGCATAACTGGTAGACCATAAGAGATAGACAAAATTTTGCTACACAAAAATGTAGATCGCGTTAAAATACACAATTTATGTCATATACATTTCTTTGTTGAGTGAACCATTTTCGAGATATTGCTTGTTATTCCCTTAAATTTTCCAATACTTACACTTTTTCTCAAATTCATTATTCATTTTTTTTGTCCTGGTAATGCAAAGAGAATGGAATACACCACATAGCAACCAGCTCTTAAAATGTTTGACTATAGCTTAAAGCCTACCAATTCCCCTTGCATCTACAAGAAAATTAGCAATAAGATTAACATCTTGATTAACATGAACCATATGGAGAATAAGCGTTTGTAAAAATAGTTTGTACAAGAGTAGAGAAGGTCATGTGAGTGTAACACATCAGATTTTTTTGTAGTACTTCTCTATCAAAATGCTCTAAGGTTTTATTCAGTATCTTGGACGAATCTAATACTATCTGTTTTCTCTCTCTCTTTCTCTCTAAAAATGTAGGTATCGAAAGTTTATAATCAACCGTTGTATACCAGGTATTAGCATGTTTCCCTCGTTGCACGTTGCATAAAACACCTTGCTCTATAATAACGTTTTGCACTGTAATATAATGAATGTGCAACACTGGCTTGAGCGTGCAGTTCTTAGAATATGATTTGTATGAGCGATGCCCCAAGCAAAGATTCCCTTAAGTTATAGCGTTAAAAGCAACCATCTCAAGCATAAAATATTAAATGCAGCGAATAAGCCAGCAAGCTAGAGTTGCTAGCTACCAGCACCCTCAGGGCAGTGGACGCTACTAAAGAACCTATGCCCTATTGGGACCGCTGTAATAAACTACAAGCTCGATAGCAACAGGCTTGTAACATGACAGAAATCCAGAGGGATCTCTTCAGGTACAAAAGGTCAGCACTAATAATACAAAGGCCTAAACAACCCAATAGCATTTGTCTGTTCTTGTTATTGCAAAATCAGACAACATAATCATTATTTGCTCATTGATTGGGTTAGGACATGGAATATCGCCCGCTCTGACATCTGCAAATCGAATGATCAAATGAATGAATATAACAATATAAATAAATTAGAGCAGTTATTGGAAAACAGAAAGCTTTCACGTGTCAAGTCTTATAACAGGTAGCGTGCAAATTTAGAGTGATGTTGCTCGTGCATTGGGATTCACGTGCGGGTATGGCATCACTCTTAATTTACCGCACATATAGCTAACTGCAGTTCTCTACCACCCAGCGTTCATTTGTTTCTGTGTTTATACATTTATGCATTCAAAACCGACAAGGAGATGCGTTACTTAATGTATTACAATACAGAATTTAAGGCGCGCTTGCAAGCTTTTGTATCTCGCGTTCTAGTAGTCATTTTAGGAAACAGTCATAAAAAATCACATATTTTGAGCAGACTTCTCATATAAACTACTCTTAAGTTTCTATCTATTTAAATAAATTATATAAATAAATATCCGCTTAGGATTTTTAACATTCTTTCTCTGCTTTGGTTGCATGAATTGAAACATAACATAATGGCCTGTTTTATAGTACTCAGTGCGGCAAAATAAAAACGATATAATTGGATACTATGCTGAGTTCAATTGCAACTTCAAAACACGTTAGACGACATTCATTTGTATGCCAAAATGCCTATGATAAAAGAACCTTTTCACACACATTGTTTCTGTTTCTTATACCTTGTTCAAAATTTTCACATTCAGTTTCGTATCTGTGTCGCGATTTATTGCTATTAATAAAATTAAAATCACAATTGACCGCAAACTCAATATCATCGACATCATCGCCACTCATTTTTAATATGTTTACTGACTAGTTACGGAAACAATACTGACAGTAATAACAATGTTCAAATCTTTCTCGTATAAGCATCTATCAACTTGAGAATCAATGTATATAGCCGGCTCAAGCGTATTCATATATGTGTAAATATAGACATTTCTGTAGATTTATGTATTAAACATTTTGTGAATCGTTGTGAATTTTTGTATTTTACATTACAAATATTAATAATTCATCACTTTATCTATTAAATTAAATTCAGTTTTATTTATGGACGCTCTTTAATTACTTCAGTTCTTAGCGCTCCATTGCATACTAGGCGTGAAAGACTGGAAATTTTGCTCAGAGATCTCTTTATCAGGCTTGAGGTTCTTTTGCCGTAAATCTACCACAAGGGACCACCACTTCCCTTCCGAAGAAAGCCATGCTAAGTTTTTGACGCCCGAAAAAATCCTCTGGGTTTGAACCCGCGATCTCGGGAATTATAGGCTAGTATGGTACCACCAGACCACGCAGGACGACACAGTTTATGTATGAATGGATTACTTATTAACAGATTATCAGCTCAAAAATACAGCAAGACTGCAATTAAAAGCATATTAGTTATGATAACGTTTCATTTACACAGATCAAATTCGGAGAGTACATTTTAGTGACATGGCTCTATTATAGAAGCTTGAAACAAATGTTCTCTGTGATCTTACATTCTGATTTATGAGCAGTACTTGGAAGAAGAAAGCAGGCTTCATTCTCTGACCAGAAAACTGCGTCATTCCCTTTCCTGCGTTTCTTTTTCGAGATCCCTTACTTGTATAGTTCTTGCTTCTGGCAGGAATATTTCGGTTTTTTCCCCTTGCGCTCCTGAAAATGGTATCTCATTTCAAAACCCAACCGCGATCCGAGGAAACGGTTACATCAGAAGGGGGGTGGTGTAGTCCCCTTAGGACATCTGCTGATGTTAGGAAAAGAGAGAGGGGTGAGTATTACGTAATTTCATGTCAAGAGGGAGAACGGCTGTCTGTTTTATCCCATCTCTTATTTTTCTGTTTCGATACCTACACTCTTGTGGTATGATAATACGGAAACTTGAGTGGCAAATGGAGCACAGGAATTTCTGGATCAAACATCCGGCAACCCTCTTCTGGCACATCGCATCAACTGATACCATGTCGTTCAAACCGGCACTGCATCTCTTCTAGGATAACGAAAACAATTCCATATCCCAGTACAACGCTGTTCCTAGTTATTTCTCTTGTTCAGTTCTACCTAAAGTCCATTTTTCCTAAAACTGATCTTCCTAAAATTCTAAAATCGTTTTCTTAAAAGCATATATTCCTAAAACTTTATTTCCTAGAAAAAATATAATATTAATACTGCACTAGGAAATTTGAAAATATATAACAGCAATTGAGAGAAGGTATGGGAGTTCTACGTTGCGCGTGCTTGCAAAAACCGAGTAGGAAGCGAGCGGAGGTTGTTTTAGTTTAGACCGTAACGAGCCGCAGTAAAACCACGGGGTTCTACCTTAGAGTTAGCGCGCGCGTGTGTCGTATAGATTTACGGCACGTAAAAGAACCTCAAGCCTGATAAAGGAGCCTCTGAGCAAAATTTAGGGTCTTTCACGCCCAATATAGAATGGGACGCTAAGAACCATAGCAGTTAAAGAGCGTCCATAAATAAATTCAATTTAAAAATCATCATAAGAGGTTTCAATTCACATTCCAATAAAGTTGCAATAAGAAAGCAGCAGACCGAGACAACAGTCTCTTACTTACCTACCTATAGTAATCTGTTCATGCTATCTTTTTTTGCTGAGCGCCTGTTGTTTACTATTTTGAATTTTGGGTTCTTTGTCCTCCGGCTAGCTATTATTACTCAGTCGAGCAAATATCTCTGATCACGGGGTGTAAACGGAAAGGAGTTGTTTCTAAAAGATAACACTGATAAAAGAATTTGTTTTTACACCTTTATTGCCGTCACACTTAATTAATTTCACATATTTAATCTTGATACACGCCTGACTGTAACTGTTATATTTCCGAATATAATTACTGTCGTACGCTTACCTCACATTTTATAACTAACTTTACGACGCGAGAGACTCTGTAGAATTGCGTAATGTGTACCTCATGAATGCTTCCTTAGAACTGCCTGACGTGTAACTCGCGAGAGAGATTTCTTAGAACTGCGCGACGTTTACCTCGTGGATGATTCTGTAGAATGCGCGATACTTGCTTTTGGCTCAAGAATTTATACTCCCTCACACCGATATGCCTAAACATTATAATAGAGCTGCTATTGGTTACTAAATCGCGCCAACATTAGAGTCTATTTTATAATGCAATCATAATTACAAACATATATGCTCTAGGGAAGATATTCCCTCCATTTCTAAAGAAAGGCACGCTACCCTGACGTCATTTGTTTGTCTCTTCTAAGTGATAAACAACTCACCCCCTCCCTTCATTGTTACCCACTCCCATTGTCAGTTTCAGTGAGGCCGTGTAAACTTATTTCCTAACAATGCTTATAGCTAACAAACATCTAAAATCATTGTCATACAATAATGTTAATTTACACTACAATCACTCTGGCATTCACAGTGTTGTGATATAAAATACTGCCTCAAAGTAGAGGAAGTATTGGAGTGCCATTCAAAAATTCGTTACCGTGATTTCACAGAAATATATGTTTTCAGGCTCCCTGAATGAAAAAGCATTTGTTGAAAACGTTCTGTGCGTGTGTGCGTGTGTGTGTGTGTGTGTGTCTTTGTGTCTGTGAACGGCATAATCCAAAAACGAAAGTCAGTTAAATGCTAAACGTGGTAATGTAATGATAGTTTTGGGGGAGAGGATTCTTGAAAATTTTTGTTTCGCATCTTTGGAAGATGTTGAACTAGATAATCAACTTTGGTAGTTATGCTATTTTTTGTTTTTGAGTTATGCTCTTCATACAAAGAGAGAGAGAGAGAGAGAGAGAGAGAGAGACAGGGCGAAAGAGAGTAACTATTTTTCTAAAATATGTGTTTAGGTTCAGGGACCTCAAAACGCTTATTTCCGGCGAAACCTCCATATAGAAATTTGGTGAAATGCAAAACTTCCTCTTCTTATATAGCTAGCCAGTAGAGAAAGTACAAATGTATTTAAGTGAAATATAAAGTAGCAATAAGCGCAAAGCATATACCCTGTAGATTCCAGGTCATTTATCTAGTCAATTATTTCAAAATTGAATTTTTAATAACGATGTTTCCATAATAACCATTTTTCCAAATCCATTTTTCCTAAACAATTTTTCCTAATCCGGTTTTCCTAAACAATTTTTACAAGTACATAGGTATTATTATTTACTGTTTGTTTTAGTAATGGAGTGTTGGAGCAGCCGAGAATTGCTTGTAAAATATTAGCTGATAGGGTTGGGAAAGCTAGGGTGGGTTCTGTTGGTGGAGGGAGGAGTAAGGAAAATGCGGTACCCCTAGACCACGCTGTGTGACATGATGAATGTGTATTATGATTATGCGAAACTAGATAAAACAAAAATATCCTTTGTATGAATGATATGTAGAGTAGATATGGAAGTAAATGAGAATGGGTAGAGAAAGTCGTTGATAATTCCTTTATTTAGGCCCTATCAAAGTACGTACTCCCTGTGAACTCTCGATACCAATTTTGAGTAGACTGCAATGCTCCTGCGGGAGATGAAAGTAATAAAAACAAAAAAAAAAAAAAAAAAAAAAGGAAAAGAGTATCGACAGTGGAATAGTAGTGCTGATTGGGAGCAGTTTAGATACATTATGCAAGCTATGACTATGATACACTCACTACCTCGTATGAGGAGTATGGGGGCTTTTATATGCGTGGAAACTACAATATCACCGGAATTACCAGCGTGCGTTTCAACATAGCATCAAGGCCCCACCCGGCGAAATAACCGAGCAGCCGTAGCTGGAATTGGCAGATTCTTCCGGCTTCTACGCCATTTCACTCCTAGATTTATTGCCGAGAGGTATATCTCAAGATTTTTGGTACGTTTCTTGAATATGGGAGTCGGAAGAGAAAGGTAGTCTGCAGGATCCCACTATACCGTCTTCACTTCCTTTGTAATCACTGCATCATGCTGTGCGAAGAGTCTGTTATTTCACAAAGGATGCCTTTGGTACACATAACGGCGGGTAAATACTCTGCCATTATGATCCGATTCCCTATGTTATGGAAACAGGAAGAAAGACCTATTTATTTGTCTTTCCTTTTAAAGTTTAAGACCTTCCTTTCCACAATTCTCTTCTGACAATTACAGGCGGGCAACCAGTTTCGAGTCCGCTTTGACCGAAATCCACATTCATTACTGTTGATTTAGTTACTGTATAGTGTTTGCAAAACCTGTATCACTATTTTTCTAGAGTACATTTTACTCATTGATGTGTTAATGACACATAAGTGTATCTTATACTGTGACCCAAAATATTCCTGAAAAGTTGCAGAGAAGGAACTATTTCCTTAAAGGTTTAAAAATACAATGCTTGTTCTTTGTCTTTCAAGGTAATGAATTACTGCACAGCTAGTAAAATATGAAATTCAGAAAATACATCTCATAAAAATCAACTGATAAAATTTTAGCAGTTTACTTCTGTTTGTTGTTTCTTTACAAATCCATGTGAGAACTTTAGAAAGTTAAATCATACCTAGAATTTTCACATTGAGATCAAGACTCAAATCACGGATCTTTAGCTTTCAGTTCGACGCTATACGGAATTGCTATAGTATATTATTACCACTATCATTATTTTTAGCATAATAATTATCTCAAATGTATTTCAATGTTTTATCGATTTGATTTAATACTCAGTTGTGCAGTCGATGAGGTACAACTTTCATTAAGTCTTACACTAATCATTAACAACATGAAAATCTCTATCAGTATTCAACTTCCTTCAATATAGATTGTACCTAAACATTTAGGACTACACTCAACTATTCACTAAAAAATGAACCCGTGAACAACAGAACATTTCCTTGGAAATATCCGTCTTAAAATATACACCTCTACCCAAGATACTTTTGTCCTGAATAGGTCATATTTCCAAAATAGGAAATATAGATGTAATAACAATTTAAAAAATTAAAATACAAGGGCGATCCCAGAAATAATGCACCTTGCAAATCCAAATCATGAGTATACTGCACTTTTTTTCGTTTCTTTTCTGGGAGTTAACGTTCCTTAACTGAAGTTAGGTCATATCGGATGGTGAATGAATAGGCTGGGTGAACTTATTTGAAATAAGCACAGGATCCATAAAGATAAAGATCTACCTTAGCATTCATCTTATAAGAGTAAGGGAAAATCACGGAAAAGAAAGAAAAACACAATTTATCTAGTTAACTCGCCCCAACGGAGTTACAAATTAACCCCTAGGGAATGTGAGGCTACACCAACACCACTGTGGTGGAAATATCGCATTTTAAAAGGCCAGCATCGAAAAAATAAGGTCGCTACTATTTCACCAAGACGCAAGACCGCGTATAAGTGAGACTAGGAGGATGTACAGCGACCGATTACGATTTGAAAACACTCCCTCATCAGTCTATTTGAGCGCATTCAAATCTAACATTTTCACCAGATTTAAAAATTCACTTCAAGGTTAGCTTTTTATAACGTTAAGCGGCCTGAACAGCTGAGTGACCCGAAACATCGGATATTTAAACTTCAAGCGACAATTATGCTTGGGGTAGCGTGCAAAGGAAAAATGAAATGTGCCTTAATTAATACCTCCTAGGCAGATTGTTTCTGAAACTTCAAGTGCACATATATCGAGGCATAAATGCAAATACTTTGTCTTAACTGAGAGGAGCTTATATCTCTAAAATATTTCCTAGTCTTTGAACCACAAAATTGTTGGAATTCTGCCAAAGCGTTTCGTAAACATTTTCTTCCCCTTCTAAAAATACCATATGTGTTGCATTCATACGGCTATCTCTACTCATTCTTCTACAAACTATTCTTACAAAAGCTTATTCTTCTATCTACTTCTTGTCGATATAGATAAGCTTCATTAGCATTGACTCATTTCGCTGTAGGCATAAGAAGAAAACAATGAGCTAAAGCGGTAGTCAAAATCTTTTCAAAGCTGGTCGCTACGTGCCGGCTTTGAAATTCTGTTATCTTTGCATGAAAACGAAAAAGAAGGAAAAACAAAACGAATAGTGATTTGCAATTGAGAAAATCATTCAGTACCTAAAAATTCAATACAATAACAAGAATATCTCGGAAATGGTTAACGCTACAAAGAATTTTATTTGCATAAATTGTATGCTTTGATGAAATCTACATCTTTTGTGTGGTAATATTTTATCTTTTTCTTACGGTTTACCAATAATAAACAAAAGTGGTCTAGAATAGAGAGGACCTTAGAGGCTATTCCCATAAAAATTTAAGATATACGTTTTATCATAAAAATAGCTTACATCAAATCGTTAGATGCATTTTTGAGAAAATAAAAAGTTTTCCATGTACAAGGTAGTTTGGGGTGGCGTACTTTTTTTTTAAAAAAAATATTCGTGTCGCATCCTTGGAAGTTCTTGAACTTCAGTACCGAGTTTCGTATTTAACAGACTTTTCGTTTTCAGTTATGCTGATCAAAGTCACGCACACGGATATTTTTCAGGGAGGGGGGTTCAGGGGCCTCAAAATACGCATTTCCGGTGAAATCTCAAGTTCGGTTTTTGGGAATACAATAATTCCTCTACCTGCTCTAAGTACGTAGTAGAGAAATTAAAAAAGACTGAGAAGAATAGTAATGGCGTTTATCACTGGTGAGCTGCGGAACATACTGAGCATGCACGTGATCGTGGCCGAGCCACAATACGACCGCTCAGTATTTATGCATGCTAATAATAAATCTAGAAAAAAGAAAGGTGCTAAAATGATCTCGGAATGCCAGAATGTCAGTAAGCGAATGTCAGAATATATGTACTTGGTTCGTCCAACCTTACACTAAAATTGTGCAGAAAATTTAAAATTTACAGCATAGGCTTCCTTTAGACTCATTTCCGTTCGCAACAGATAGCCTAACAGCGAAAGGAGAAACCGTAATTTTCGATAGCTCAGGGTTAGATGTGCCTGGCATTTTTTACATACTGCTTTAAAATGCCCATCGTGAGAATTTTTTCAATGTTTTTCTCAGCTGTCGATATTAAATACAACAAATTAACCGCTTCACTGAACCCAGAGCAGGTGGGCTTTCCCCGTGAGCACTCAGTCAGCTCTCCGAGTTCTCGCTCGAGGCAAATCGCACTCAGTACAAGTTTGAATCCTATCATATACACGCATCATGAGCTCCATTTAGCCCTCGGACATAGAACCAGCGAGGGTTGCAAGGCTAATCATGCTAATTCAGAACAGGTACACCTCTCCATTTCCTTGTGATGTTCCTCTTTTTTTGCTCCCAACCCCTTGCCACCCTTTGTACTCTCAACGCATACACACAACAACGGCGCAGGTTAATGAAATGATGTTTATAGGGAGTAAGTACTAAGACAAGCAGGGCTGTTACAAGCATCTAGTACACCCCCTTCCATCCAGTCTGGGCACCGAGCTCACTATCTCAAAGTTAAACTATAATAACCGGCAACATTTACAACGGGGAACAAGTAGAGTTTGGCCCCGCGGCCTTCTGTTTGTTACCCGTGTTCTAAAGGGGTCGTTGTTGATGGCTGGCTTCGTGTAAAAACAAAGACCTACCGCTATAATGCCCGAGTTGCAGGTGCAAAAATCTCATGTGTGTGTTCACACGACTTTCTCCACCCATTATTATTTCCTAATGACTCCGCACACTGCACACAGTGATTTCAAGCAGACAATACCCAGTTAGTTGGCTCAAGCGTAGGGTTGGGAGGTCGAGGGTTCAGATCGCGTGTTCGTGGTTTTACTCAGTTGCCAAGCAACCTCTGGATTGAATACTTCAATAACAGGAATCGAAGTTCCACCTATGAAATCGTAAATAGACACAAACTAGGTAGCACCAACTACACAAGTAAGCCCAACTATCAGAAATTTATTAAGACACATGGTAAAAGAAGATTACATGCAACTAATGGCTGTCCTATAACACATTATTTCATGACCCAAAGAATCCATGATAAAATCGATAGTAACAGAATATGCGGCACAGCAAGTCGACTATGCAACTGAGGCCAACCAACGACAAGATTTTCAAGCAAATGGTATATAAGGCGATCACATGAATAAAGACATATTTGTACTTAAAAACGGATTCACATTTACCAAAGAACCTTGAGAAAAACAGTTGTATTGTGTAACAAAACACAAAATATTAGGACATCACTTTAAAAATGTAATTATAAAATTAAATCAAAGAACATTTACATTTTTATAAGCAAAGAGCAAATAAAAATGCAATTTAAGTGTTCTGACGATTTTGAGTATTCTTCATTAATTTCAATGAATTTAGTAAAACATGTGTTTTGTGTAGTGGGCATCTGAAAATGTCATCAAAATATCACTTAACATGATGGGGAGATAAGTTTGTAAATACGTATTTTGGCTTCTAGAACTATTTAAAATTATGTCTGAATACTTTCTGTTCTAGCTGAATTCAGGAGGCTTAGATAATAGTCAAGTGTTTGTTGAGTAAATCTATATACTGCCCAACACAGCCAAGATGATATTATCCCCCGCAGCATACATTGGACCATTTACTTCCTGTTTCCTTCTCTCTTTGACCCATTTTGCCTTGCGGAGCTCCTTATACTAAGTTTTCATATATGTCTGGGCAATGAGTTCATTCTGCTGTTAACGAAGCTTGTGGCAGATCCTCTTAAACGAAACTCTGTTATGTTTTTTGGTGTGCATTTTTTTGGTATCCCATATTGAATTTAGCCAGTACTGAAGCCAGCCCAATACTTAATTTATTCTTTGAAACAGATATTTCCTTCGGACACATACGCCAAATGACAGAATCCAAATTTCATTTATTCCTAAACGTTGACAGACAGGCCTAATTTTCCTGTATGTTATTTGAATTGTTGCTATCATGTTTCTGAGGTTCTTGCCATTTAGCTATGGTACGATTACAAAAACACCAAGAGCTCTGTCCACGTGGGCATTTTTACTTTCTCTATTACGTATAGTAAGTAGGGGAAGTATTGTATTCCACCCAAAAATTCGATACCGAGATTTCACCGGAAATACATGTTTTGAGACCCCCTGAATACAAAAAAAGCATTTTTGGAAACATGTCCGTGTGTGTGTCTGTGTGTCTGTCTGTCTGTGTGTGACTGTGAACAGCATACTCGGAAACGAACAGTCGGATAAACACCAAACTTGGTATTTAGGTTCAGTATCTTCCAGAGATGAGACACGAAGGTTTTCAAAAAAATCTCCCCACCCCAGATTACCCTTTACATGGAACATTTTTCGAAAATTTTAATTTTCTCAAAAATGGCCCTAACGATTTTGATTAAAATATCACATGTTTAAGATATTTTCATGACAAATAAAATGTATATCTTGAATTTTCTGGGAATGTCTCCCAAAGTATTCTTCATTGTGAACGACGTTTGCATAACTGGTAAACCATAAGAGATAGACTAAGTTTTATTGCATAAAATGTAGATCGCGTTAAAATACACAATTTATGTCATACATGTTTTTAGTTGAGTAAACCTTTTTCGAGATATTGCTTGTTATTCCCTTAAATTTTTCAATGCTTATTTTCTCAAATTGGAATTCGATATTCATTTTTTTTGTCTTGGATATGCAAAGAGTATTAATCTGTGGCAAAGAGAATGGTGCGGCACCTAGCAACCAGCTATTAAGAGATATGTCAATGCTTAAAGGCTACTGTATTTCCAAATTGCCCTTGTAAATATATATTCCCTTTACATCTACAAGAAACTTAGCAATAAGATAGACTCTGCAAATGTTTATCTCGATTAACATGAAGTAGATGGAGAATAAGCGTTTGTATAAATAGTTTGTACAAGAGTAGAGAAAGTCATGTGAGTGTAACACATCAGATTTTTTTATAATTGGATGGTGGTCAGTGGACATACATTGGTAAATAGTGGCAAACATTGCTGACTTCATTTGTTGAACATTAGGTCCATTATTTTTAATTGCAGCACAATAATAATTTGTTAACTGTGCCATTTTTCCTGTTTTAGACTGCCTTGTTTTTACCTCCTAATGTTATTCCCTTGATATGCCACTCCACAACTATGTTTTTAGGGCTGTCCCCGATCCTTTGCCTAATGGTTGATTCACTCTTTCTCGACTACAGTTACATTAAATCAATAAATTAATAACACTTATGCTTATATTTACATGTTTTTCATCACCACCTGACACCATAGTGACACAACGCATCTTGCAGTGAGCTACAAAACGTTTCCACATTATCTCTGCTCCTGATATTCCAGTGCATTTGAACTTCCAACAAAATGTACTTCACATTCCTTGTTGTCTACATGTTTCTTTTGCCATTCTAAATTTCATTTCTTTTTAGGACCATTATTTTTTCTCCTGTGCACATGTACTGCAGTAATTTAAGTTACAAGACCAGTCAAAATACCAATAAGAATCCTCAAACCATAGTGTGAAGTATACCCAAGCTTGTGTGATGTACCATCGTATGATACAACAATATCAAGAACCTTCTTGTTGCTATAAGAATTGTAGTAAATATGGACCTGTCGAACTGCAGCCTATACTTGACGCAAAACTTCTTCTTGCAGCAAATCGTTCTCCTGTGTTAATTTATTTACATGTGACTAGTGTAAGTGCTAGCACTCATTGCACAACACCATTGCTATAGACAACTGTTCCGTAGCATAATGTCCCCTGCCTATTGAAGAAAATGCATCCACTACCATGCGATTTACATGAATGGTGGTCGAGAGAACTGTCACTATACAGCCTTGGGCTTGTAAACAGTTCTACACTTGCCCCACAAATTAAGCAATTTTGTTATTAGATTGGCAGCACATCCAAATATGTATATTGTTAAATATCCTGCGAAACCCTACACAGCCGCATTCTCCAATATTAACCTCTTTGAATCTTTCATTTCACAACTATTATGTACAAAATAAGCAAAGTCGTTGTTTGGTTTCTGCTATGTATTCACTGTGTTTATCATTAAAATGTGACATTTTGGTTTTAGTAACTGAGCTACAAATGGAAGGCTGAGCTGCATTATATCTGCACACTATAAAAGCTTCAACAAAATTAGTGGATGTTTAGGCTTCATGTACTAAATTAGTGCTTCGTTACATTTTATATTTTTGTTTTCTAAATTCAAACCAAGATTTGGTATGTTTAGCAATTATTTACCTTTTAGGACGATTGTCATCAATTCTCTGCATTATACAAATCTAAAATTCGATGCAAAACATCTCTAAGTTTTATAAATTTTACCGCATAACAGGGTTTGTTTTGTTTTGATTTGCAGCTATTTATCCTCTAGCCTGTATTTTCATAAGCTTCACAGATACACGAAATAATAAAATGGCACTAACATTTATGACTTCAGAATCAAAAAAAGTAGCAATGCAAAATAAAGAACTTCACAAACACGTTTTTACGTTTTTAATATAGAGGTCTATACAATAATTATACAATTATTATAAAATTAATTTATACAATAACAACAAAATAATTAAAACCCTTAATAATAATAATCGATGCACCCAGCACTGAAGTACTGGCAAGTTTGTCATCTCGAGGGAGATGCCTTAGTAGGTGTCTGGGAAACAACTTGAGTCAATTGGGGAATTCAATGTCCCACTGGCATGTTGTCACAGTAGCTCAATGGTTAGAGCAACCGCACGAAGAGCGGGAGAACCGTTTTCAAATCCCGGCTGTGGCGTTGACTCTACATTAAAAACTTGCCTAGACCAGGCTAAGGTCTATTAAAAGTATAATCAATTTGTACAATAACAACAAAGTAATAAAAACATATTTACATAACTTTGATTTGATAGAAAATATGTTGGTATAATTATTTTCATGGTTCCAGCATAGCCACTACAAACTCCAGTAAGCACATAGCGCCAAATTTGAATGAACGAGTGCTTTAAAACAGAATTGTTGTAACGTGGATGAGTATGTGTGTTAAACAGCCACGCCCCTTTGCGTCGGGCATTTACATTGTAGGTTGGGAGACTTTAAAACTAGCTGATGTAAAGATCCATTCACATATACGTTACATATCAAACAGTAATAAATAACAAATAAATAAAGAGAAATCAAAATTTTTCGTTGCTATTGTTGGTTTACATAAACACTCTAGCATAGAAAAACAGTATAACTCCGATTGCAAAATAACCATGAGGAAGAAGAACAAGTTTCTGCACTGTTAAAGCTCTTATTTGCATTTTCTTGTTTATTAATACCCCAGAAAAAGCAGCTATATTACCAGTTTTGAAAAATATGCATTAGATGTAAGTTGCATAGACAGAACGACGAGGGAACGGAAGAAAGAGAGAGACAGAGAAGAATGTTGAAGTCGATGCATTAACACGAGCGAAGCTGCGGATTCTGCTACTAACACTAATTGCTCTTGTACAATTATTTTGTTAGAATCCTGCCTTATGAACATTTCAAATACTTCCTCTATAGCCCAGGGGAATTTAAAACAAGTAAAAAACATCACTCTAATAAGATTTACTTGCGGTCAAGTCGAAACAAACATGAAGATGTTTCACGGTCGGTCGGATGGTGACGGGCGTGGTCGTGGTGATTATTATTCACCAGGAGTTTTGTAGCGAGGCAAAAACAGACAACGGTGCATGTTAAACGCCAGTCATGATATTCCGTCAAGGGGAAGGCCATAGCCGGCTAATGAAATTGCTGAATACAAAGCGTTCTTCGTTCTCCCGTTAATGTAGGGGAGCTAAAATGCAAATACATGCAGAGGGTGTCGAAAAGCATGTGTTGTTCCAAGTAATGCAATCATCACACTTTTAGTTACAAGTTAATAACACACTTCTCAATTTCTTTAAAGTCCAAGGAAGACGAAATCAACTTCATTCCAGCTCCTTCAAGGCGCCGCAGATATTCATACCTATTTATGCAGTCCGCAGGTATTTGGAGAAGCTGCCCCTTGTGAAAATGGTACTTCCTGTGACATGACCTCTGTGGTCTAGGGGTATCATGCTAGCCTCTAGTTCCCGTGGTCGCGGGTTCAAATCGCGGAGGGCGATGGTTTTTCGGGAGTAAAAGTCCTTAGATTGGCTTCCTTTGGAAGGGGAGTAAATCCGGTGGTCCCGTGTGTAAATTTACGGCACGTAAAAGAACCTCAAGCCTGATGAAGAGGCCTCTGAACAAAACTTCGGATCTCTCACGCCGAATATTGAGTGAAACGCTAAGAAACACAGGAGTTAAAAAGCGTGCATAAATAAAACTCAATTTAGGAGTTATGACGTAACAGCATCTAATGATTTAATGTTAAACAAATGGAAATATACCCCGGAGGTAGATCTGAAACGAGATGATAGCAGAAATGTTTCATTTCAGAGAATCTTAAAAAAAAGCTGTTTTGCGGCCTTGTAGGGTTTGCGATCTAAGATTAATGTGTTATTAAGAAGATGGTTTAAGTCTAATGCCGAACGACATATTTTATTTATTTAATTTTAACTCACCATATGAGCCGAAGTTATTAACACAAATAACAATACATGTTCTATAATTATCTAATTTAGTATATTGTACTATGCTATATACGCTGCTGGTAAATTATTATCAATGAAAACGCCTTCATCTAAATAATGTAACATTGAAAATTCATTCTATGAGCAACATACGGGGTTATGTAATTAATAAATTAAAGGCTCACATAATTGTACAGCATCTGTAACAGACTCTAAGAAATAATAGGAATACAGATAATGAAGATTATTGACCACTGTACTTATGAGCTTGAGCTCATAAGCTCTTCGCAATACCATTATTGGTGATAATGATGATGATGATGATGATGATGATGATGATGATGATAATAATAATAATAATAATAATAATAATAATAATAATAATAATAATAATTGTTTTCGTTTAACTCGCCTCAATGTTTCAAAAGTGCTTAAAAGCAAACCTAAAGCATTTACCTGGAAAGTGCATTATACTAGAAAAAAATCGGATGTGACTAATAGAATAAACATTAATTCTTCCTTTTAAGCAACACGAGTGCATTCGTCAGAGGTAAATAAATAAGCATATAACATACGTATTTCTATAATAGTTTTATAAAGAGAGAAAATATCCGCGTGTGTGGGTATGTGTATGAGAGAGAGATGGGGGGGGGGTAAAGGTAAAGGCAAAGGTAGGTATCACGGAGGGGCCTCCGGAACCGAGGCAGAGCATCGCACGCAGGCCAGTCTGCTCATTGTGCTTCCAGCGTGGAAGGGAAGGATGAGGAGAGAGACCCAAGGGTGACCAGATTCGGATGTCGACGGGCGCAAGTATGGACGCGGTCCCTAACGTTTCCAGAGGGAACGCATCCAACGCCACGCGGTACTTGCCCACAAGCCACCAACCTCCAGGGTCGCCCTGAACGTGGTCCTACGCTGAGGAGAGACCTAACTAAGTGGTACCGCAGAGATGCCAGAAAAGAAACCTTTACAGAGCGCAAGCGCCGCTCAGCCGCAACTCGCAGAACACCGTCGCCTGGTCCTTGAGCCCTGAAACAGATGACAAGGAAGAAGATGGGTACAGGAAATGAGAGGAAGGAGAGTTGTGATAGAAGATGAACCACCCGGGGAAACCACGAAAAACCCATGAACCTGAGTGGAAGCGATCCCGGGACCTTCCGAATGTGGGCCACAGACGCAACCGCCTGAGCATCCCGCTCGGTGAGTAAGAGAGAGAGGGGGAGAGACGCTCAGAAACAAAAAGGCCGATAAATTCAAATTTCATAGAATTTTCATACACTTCAAATTTCACATTTTAAGAAAGCCTGGCTAATATTTTCAAGAAAATCTATCCACCCTAACCAATATTTTTCACCTTAAATTTCTCAAAACAGGTTCTAATGATTTTTGTTAAACTGGAAGGTTGGATGATAAAAAGCAGCATATCTTGAATTTTCTGTGAATAGACTGGAAAGTTATTTTCATTCTCAATGAGTTTTCCATAATTCGGAAACCATCAGAAAAACTGCAGATCTGGCAAAAATCTAGAAGTTTTACAATTGAGAAATTCTCTGTTAGTTCTGAATTTTCCAATAATATAAGCAATTCTCTCGGAAGTGCAAAGTCTTTTGTTTATCTTGAGATTATGTAAAAGGGTATTCAATATCAAGATCAGAATATAAAGACCTGTTTTTTAAATATTTGACCTCCTGTATTTCTTGTTCCTCCATGCTCCTGAGTACAGAAACAATGTATGCTCACTTTGTCATGACTAACAGGAAGTAAATAGAAAAGGTTTTGAACGAATAATTTGTAGGATAGATATGAAAATAACTGAATGTGACTGTTTCAGTGAAAGACATGGGATGTTTTTATCACTGCGGTGCACCAAATGACGCAGTATGACACCGTTTTGGAAACAAAAGGCGTTAAGACATTCAAGTCCCAATTGTTCGTCGTATATTTCTCTACCGGAATTTCCGCCTTGTTTTAATTTAGTCGTGTGTATGCAGATGGAAGCCAATGGTAGCCGAAACCGAATGCGTGCTTGGAATACGCAGAGCTTCCTTAACCCTGTTGAAACCACAACATTATAATTTCGTGGGCAATTTCACATTGAAACAGAGCGATAACCACACACCCACTTGCGTGCCCTAATGTTCTGGCAAAAATTCTTTTTGTTTTTTGCTCTCTTTCTGTGGTTCAGAATTCTTTTCCAGCCGCAATTTACGCAACCCATGACAAAATTGCAAATACTAATTTTCACCAGTAATGGTGATAAATGCTGCTTTTCAGATTATCAGATTAGTCATCACATTTATGTATGATAAGAACTGATCATAAATTCTCCGGCGGTTCAAATACCTTCAGAGGAAGGAATACTGTTTTGATCCTTTTCGTCGTTTAGGGAAGATATGTAGGTTAAATATCAGAAATGAAACGTGGCTTCACCTTGATAAATGTACACAGAGCGTTAAATTATTATCAGTTGAGATTTTACTGGATCCTATGAGATTAAGGTGTAACATTCTTGCAAGGCCGAATTAAATGTAGTCAAAGCGTAGAATGCCACAATTTCTTAATAAAAAAGGAAATGCATTCCCAAACAGTAATAATCTTTGCACTACCAAAAGTTAAAGGAAATGAAATAAGGATTTAAGGCAACTCTAAATAAAACTAATAATTCGTACAGCCCAAAAAGCACTGAATATATTCTCATTCAAATGTAGAAAAACAGTAATAAATTACAATTGAAACACATAGCATTTTGCTTTGTCCTTCTCACACAATATTTTCCATTTTAAATGGAATATAACACGTGGTGATATTCCAATATAAACTCGCTTCGATAAGATTTCAGTGCCGCTCCACACACTAAAAAGAATTTAGAAATGTACTTACGCCGAAAAGTATATGTATAGTTTAGACAAGGCCGAAAAGTGTGGAGGTGGCCGCTCCCAGACATGAAGCTCAAGAAATCCTTCGCTGGTCGTCGAAGACTTCTTTTACTCTTTTTCGTCGGAGCGTATCGCTCGAGAGGCACCGGAGGATCAGGTGATGATGACGTGGAGACTACATAAGAGCTATCTATGCTGGCGAGCGCTGTAGGTACCTGGTGCAGCCGGCTACTGACTGTTAATCAGGCTGTCGATGTAGTGACAAGCAGGGGCCAAAAATTGAGCTTCATCACTCCAGATACTTTAAGGAACTGCGGACATCTCTGCGAAAACAGCTACTCGTTGAAAGAAGAGCCATAATTGGTTCAGGGTCAGAAATTTATCCGACACTTATCAAATCGGTTACCGGGAGGGATGACTTAGGCAGTAGTGTCTGAGACTCACATTTAGAAGGTCCCGGGTTATATTCCAATTAGACTTTGTATTTCTTCGTGGTTTCCTCAGATCGGTAGGGAATGCCGCGGTGATTTATGTACCACCAAACTTTTACCGTCCCTTATTTCCTCTCATTCTTCAGGGTTGCATGCAGGTCCAGGCGCAACTTTGGGGAAAGAATGGTTTCTAGCCTGTCCATGCAGATAGGGGTGGTAGGCTGGGCATTCTCAATCTGGAAGCATTAGGGACTCCCCTGAATTGCGCATACGTCATCATATCAAGCCACCCTTCGTGGTCTCTCTCCTCATCCCTTCCTCCCAGTGGTTTAGTAGGCGCAACAGACCCAGCCTTGGCCGTAGTGGTGAAATTTTCCTCTTATTCTAACCCCTAACCCTACAGTTTTGTTTTAGAAATGAGGGTATAAGTACCATATACTTTTGTTTCCCTTGCAATATGACTGACAACCATGCTATACTCTCAACTTCATATTCCAATAGCATGAGGTTTCAAACCATTGACCCACCTGAGATGCTGCATGCTATAAGAACGGGAGCGTTAAAGACTATAAAAACGGATTCACACTTATGAATGAAGTACTACCATACCGTTCCATTGGACAAAATTTCTTGGTGTCATTCAAATTTCTGCCCAGATCTCGGCATCTTACTGTTTATGGTTTCTTTTTGTGGCAGTAGAGGCATTGTTCAATACTATCGCCAAAAACACTAACTGAACCCTAGAACCACATTACGTCAACGTTGTTGCTCATTGACCTAAAATTCCTACAGTATGCATGTGCCGAGTTTAGAGAAGAGAGCAATGACTATTTTTCAGTAACGTACGAGATTTCAAAGTTCTAAAACATTACCCGGTTCCAAATAACCGAATCAAAACAGCAGTCAAGGGTTCGCAGGTATTTGTTAGCATAACCGTGACATTCTTACGACTCATAGCGGGTTCTTTCGCATTAATTCGCGATTCTTATTCCGTTACGAACATTGTCAATGTCAAGAGGATTCCGTTCCTTTCCTCTCGCCATCCACCCAACGTTCAGGCATACACGTGCGAATTCACAACCCGTTCCAGCAAGAATAAATGTGTTACTTCGATTCTAAGTATTTATTAAACTCACAGCTCACTTACATCACGTTAAAGGAATTCGCATCCACCACGACGACCACCACCATCATCATCATCATCATCATCATCATCGTAGAAATTGATATCAGTTTCCATGGCACTAATGCTCCAAAACATCAGTTCTGATGGCTGCCTTTCGGTATAGTATAATTAAATCTGAATGTGCGGGATATTTTTAGTGGGAATTGCCTTTCAATGGACCCTGAAAGCAGGATTAGTTACGAGGTCGTGCATCATCATATACCTTACCTGTGATTGTGGTAACGTAACGTACTCTCTATGATCAGAGCGCTCATTTGGGACTGTCATAAAATATTCAAACGATCGCGTTAGTGCAAAGGTAGAGAGCACTGTTATTTTGCTGCTATATGACTAGAGCTAAGTTTATGATTATTTTTTGGAACAGTTTCACTCTCGAAAACGTTCCAAAATACCATGGTGTTTCTTGTGATAAGGTACAGGACCAGGAACGGAGGGAAACTTAGCACCTTGATCTGTGCAGATCATTTGTACCTAGACCCCGACGGGGCATCCCCGGGAGGGAGAGATGAGGTGAGAGGAGACAGAGGTTGGCCGGAACAGGAAGCACGGCAGGCAAAAGGCAGGATCCCTACCGTTTACAGATTTAAACTCCCCGGAGGAAGCTGGTGCAGCCTCCTGTGTGGGCTTACACATCCCTGGGGGCCCGGGACCTGGAGACCGCCCTCATTCCAGAGAACGAAGGTTTTACTTCCTCTGCCATGCACACACGCAGAGACCTCCTACCAACACTTGCAACCCTGAAAGAGACCAAGCAGATGAAAGATGAAACGAAATGAGAATGGAGGTGAAATGGAGGGACAGGAAATTCTGAGGATGTAACAATCCTTCCTAGCATTCGCCTAGCAACCCGAAGAAACCCCCGAAAATACCCATTGGTCAGGAAGGTCGGGCGCGGGAATCGAACCCACAACCTCTCGACTGCGAGCCACAGGCGTTACTGCCTGAGCCATCCTGCTCGGTTTCTTGTGGTAAAACTGTTCACTGAATATTAAACATTGAGGACAACACAGCGTTATGTATGCCTTCAACGGCAAATTCTTGTTGGAATTATCAACACAGTATCGCAATTGTAAGGCACCAACTATCATTCTGCTCTCATATGACCCTGTATATGTTTCGTCAACACAAACTGTTCCGAGAATACGGCAAATATGAAACGCCGAAAGCGACCAGACAATATCTCAGGTACAATAAGATCAAGACATATTCCCAAGAACCATTCATTCGCCGCTTTCATCTCCGTCGCGTCCTATTTCGATTCATCTACGTATATATGCCGCTGTTCCCGTTTGTGTATGCATACAGTTTTATCCATTGATCTTGAAACGAGCAAGAGGCATATGTGATCCAAAAATATGTAGTGACATTCAAGATAAAATGATCTCTAAACAAGAATAAAACATATATTTTTTGTTTTCTCTGTTGGCTGCCAAAGACGATTTTCTGTAAAGATTTATTGAATTAAGCTAAACTATCATAATATCACCGTACTTAAGAAGTTCAAAATACATTTGATAATCTATCAGCTGCAATGATTACTTCACAACAGTCATTAAGATGGATGTAGCTAGCCAGAATTTCTGAAAAATGGGATGTGATTTGCGTCGGTATCCCTGCCTATTGTTTCGACGTGGCTTCGTCTTGTAGTCCTTCTCGCTGTTACCCTGGCTAGATGGATCTCAGCGGTGATGTTTGCATGGACTCTGCCTATCATGACATTTGATAAGCTCGTCGATCTCAGTTGTGGCAATGGGAGCTTATAGAGGAATTGATTACACACTGGAACGTTTGCTTTAGGACTATTTATTATTACTTCCTCACTCTAACACTACATACTGTTCCTGTTCACATATCACCACTGTCTTCCCCTGTGTACTGCCTTCTCAACTGTCCGTCTTACACTGTGTACTGTCCTCTACTAAAAGTCAACGGTAAAACTGCCGTTATAATATTTGCCTCGCTCCATACATCCGGAGCGGAAGCAAACAGAGTCATAAAACCTTTACCTTTATTTTCTTACACAAAAGATACCGATTTAGCTGCACCTGGAAACAGCATTTTTCTATCCTAACTGCAGCTTTCAAAACATTCTAAACCTAGTGAAACAGGAACATTATGTACACGACAAATATTACATTATACAAAAATTACTATTTACATTGTTTTCACATTGTACACTTATATAATTTATAGATTAAATTGAACACTGAATAAATTAGTACATAATAAAATTAATTCCGGCACATTCTGTCTCATAATGCCCCAATCGTGAATGTTAAAGAAAATTTTAAATTGTTGTTTCTTTCTTTACATTCTAACGATTCCTTCCTATGCTAGATATTTATACCTTAATTTTAATACAAAATATTTTACTTCATCATCCATACAGCATTCCTTTTGACATTTCTAATATTTCACACACACACACACACACACACACACACATTGTTCTTTATTCACAACTTAATACCTCTGGCATTTATTTCTCGCCCCAATAACACTTATTGTTGTCCTTTTCTGTGTTACGTTACACTAATACTAGATTTTAACATGTCTATATGAGTAACAAGTAATATAAACAATATATTTATTATAAATTTATATTATATTCAATATCCCTAATATTCTATTTTATATACAATACAATGTTAAGCAATTTTATTTTTATTTACAACCATTTCAACCCTAGTTAGCAACCTAGTTGAGCAACCGTATTATACCTAACTGGTTGTCAGTTTTACTTCTCATTTACTGGTCTTTCTTCTTTCTTTTCTACCCGTTACTTTTCATTTTCCTCTATATTCTTTAGTTGTTGCTCTTCCGATGGTTGTTTATATTTCTTCAACAAGGTTTTATGAAATCTTCCTAAGCTTTTTCCATTTTTAATATCAGTGTTTTCAACAGTATCCGTACCAAATTTCTTGATGACTTCATACGGTCCCTTGTAATAGATCATTAATCTTTGGTTTTCCTTCTTTATTTTATTGGACAATGATTTATTACGCAATAGTACGTTATCATCAATCTGAATAGTCCACTTAATTTCTTGTTGTTTAGCTTCGTGTCTCTCCTTCCTTCTTCTCGCCATTTTATTTATTTTCTCTAAAGCAATTCGAAATATTTCTTCTGCTTCCAATTGTTCATCGTCAACAGGGATAGTGATTGGTAACTTCACGTTCACTGTTTTCATGAGCTGTCCCTGAGCTATCTCTATAGGTTTGAATCCTGTTACATTGTTAGGAACTTCGTTCATCAAGGTTTCAATAGTCTGGATATACTTAAACCAAGTGTTATGTTTCTTGTGACACAATAATCTCAGGAAAACGCCTATATCCTTGATAGCTCTCTCGCTCGGGTTTGCTTTGGGATAATATTTAGAACAGTAATAATGTGTAATTCCTGCTCTCTTCACTTCTTCTGAAAACTTCCTTCCTCGGAATATCGTAGCATTGTCAGTAAGTATCGATTTAATCGATCCCTCTTGCGGAATGTATTGATATAGCAGCTTTCTTGCACATGCCTGACTGTTGGCTTTCTTTAATGGGTATATCTTCACATATTTGCTAAAAACATCATAACAGACTAAGATGTATTTATAGCCAAACGATGAGGACGGGAGGGGTCCATGCAGATCCAGACAAATTAAATCTCTTGGATTTTCTCTAATTACAGAGTTAGTTTCAAATTGGTAATTAACATTTCTTTGTTTACACCGTTGACATAAGTTGCAGCAAGCAATTAATTTTCTTACTTTCTCTCTCGCTTTTGATATGTATACATTCTCTAACAGTGCTGCGGTAACTCTATCTGTTCCAGATGCAGTAAACTTTGATGAAAATCCATTATTATATTTCTTTCTAGCTCACGGGGGGTTATAACCTTCCATTTCTTAACCAATCTTCCATGTTTCTTATATAGCAGACCATCGTGCCTAACAATATTTTCCTTTCTCGCACTAAGCACGGTTACTTCCGTTTTTGGTATTATATTTGTGGCAAAAAGGTTTAATTCCGTCAACTTGAAATTTGTGCGTATAAATATTGCATTTTCAGGGAATATCTGAGAATACTTCTGCGTTGTCATTTAACATTATCCTCAATTGCTCCTTTTGTTTACTATTTAGGCCGTTGGCATCCTTGCGCTTCAGAAGAATTTCTTTCTTTGTGTCATCATTTTTCCGTGGCTGGGTTATACCTGGGCTCACTACCTGGAAATCGGTCGGTATAGCTGTCCCTTCCTGAATAAACAGGTCTGTCTGTCCGTTTTCTTCTACAGTACGCATACTTACTAACTCGCTGTTGTCAATCATTATTTTCTGTACAAAGAGTTCCGAGTCAACAAGTTCCATTTCTTCAGGCGTGCGTTCAATTGGAATAATTTGTTTCTTAATGAAAGGAGCACTTAAAATGAGATCTTCCTTTTGAATAAAAGCACTATGCTTTTCAAAATCAATCCTAACTCTATATTCCTCTAAGAAATCACAACCAAGTATAATATCACTATTTAAATTATTTACAACTAAGAACATTATTTCAAAGATTTCTTCCTCAATGTTTACTGTTAACAAACATTGCCTCTTTATTATTTGGCCAGATTTTCCAACTGCGACCCTACATATTAGATTAGATGTAGGATGGCTCATTATTTGTATTCCATTGTTAATTAATTGCATGTATAGTCTTGTTGAGCATACACATGTAGTAGCGCCTGAATCCAAAATTGCGGGTAACACATTTTCACCTATTTTAATAGATATTAATGGGACTTCAGAGTCGTCGGATTTATTATTTTCAATTTTAATTTCCCCGGTTCTTACTTCCATCGGTTCTTTTGTTGCGGGATATCTCACGAACTGATTTTGTGTGACGCCTCTGTGATCCCAAACCATTACGTCACAATCTAGTTTAACTGACTGGTATTACTATCCATGTGAGGGCGGCCATCTTGAACAGGTGCTACTGTGATTTCCTGTCTGCCATCACGTTGATTTAGAACTGGTTGCATTCTTCCACGGTTGTTTGTTGTTCGTACTGATCTATTTGATCTTTCACCATCGGAATGATATCCATTGTATCCAGATCTCCAGTTATTTGTATGCCCCCTTGAATTGTGTGAAAATTCGTTTCGGCCACGAAATCTTTGCCTTGGAGAAAATCTATTCTCGAATTGCATGAAGTTTATGCGTTCATGGCGATCTCTTCGGTTATCTACTCGATTTCCATGCTGGAACTGAGGGGTCTGAGTTTCATATCTGTTACGAGGTCTGTTTTCTCTTCCTGATTGTCCCCTAAGTTCTTGGTGATTATTGTTTCGGCTGAAGTTCGAGTTATGTTGCGTATTTTCCCAAGAATTTGAAGATTCAGTTTCTTGACTTTCTAATGCAAAAATTAGGTCTACCATTTCAATTAACGTTTTAGGCTTCGCGACCAACAAAGAACGTTGAATATGAATTGGAAAATACTTTGCCATCATATCCATGAGATCTGCTTCCGGTACAGGAGGTCTTAAGTATTTAATATACCTTGCATTATGCAAAAGGTAATCTGCCATGCTCATATTTTCTTTGGGAGAATAGTAACCATAGCACAGTTTTACTCTTAATTCTTGTTGTTTGCTCGCGCTCCAATATCTATTGAGGAACAGATGTTTAAAATATTCAAAATTATTTTCCGGACCCATCGCGATCATTATCCAATTCAAAGTATGTCGGTCCACGCATTTTCGAGTTATCATCATCTTTAATCCCTCTGGAACATTTTTAAGTCTAAAGTATTCTTGTAATTGCTCTAGGAAGTAAATTGGTGAGTCGTCATTGGCGTCCGAAAAAGTAGGTAGAGGTAGGTCACTCAACACGTTGCTATTATAAGATTGCATATCTATTGTTTGACCTAAGGTCCCTGAAATTACATTGTTAGATTCAGAACTTTGAATGGCACCCCCTGTTGCTTCACTAACATTGTTGGAAAATACAGAAGAGGTTTCTCTACGTCCATTACCTTCACTATTAAATACATTGGAGACATTATTGTTCATAGAACTACTGCTATTATTTACATGCATACTATTAATTTTATGTAGTAACATATCAACAGCTTTTTGTGTGTTCTGACAATTTGCATTCTGTTTCTTAATTTCCTCTGCCAACTTGTCATTTATATCTTTTACTTGACTTAAAATCTCATCATTAGTACTATGCATTTTCTCACATATTTCCTCACGAACTGAATGCAATTTATCATTCCACCCCTGCATATTTTCTACCTGTTGAGCACTTATCTTTTCTTCCACCTGTTTTACACTATTGGTAATATTTACATGCATTTTATTTACTTCTTCCCTGACTTTATTTATCTCTACTTCTTGTATCGACATTAGTTTATCTACCCTTTCTGATTGTTTCCCTATCTCTTTAGATATTTTGCTTTCCCTATTTTTAGCTTCCTTTCTAACCTGATTAACTTCACCTTGGATGTTAATATTAATTGTTTCCATTTGTCCTTTAAGCCTCTCTTTCATTTCACATATTTCTTGGTTCACCTTTTGGCTGATTTCCCCTCTTAAGTTCTGAAGTTCACTACTTTGCTTGTCAATTTTCTGATTTAGTTGCTTCATTTCCCCACTCAATTTCTGACTTATTTCCTCTTTAATATCTTTCATTTCACTACTAAATTTCTGATTTATTTCCCCTTTAATGTCTTTCATTTCACTACTTATTTGTTTCATCATGAACATAAGTATCTCGAAATTACTCTGTTCTAAGTTTTGTGTGGAGGGTTGAGCATTATTTTCTACCTGACTGACATCTACTCTATCTACCTGCTCTGGACTGGGGTTTCTGTGAATGTTTACGTTTGAAAGTGGGTCACTGAACCTATCATCTGGGCTTTCTTCTAAATTCACCTCTGTAGAAATGCTACTCAAGGGCATATTTACTACTTCCGTTTGATCGTATCCAACTTCCATATCAGGTTCTGAATAGCTCTCCCTATCCTCCTGACTTTTCTCAAAATTCTCACCCTTATCAGACATTTTCCTACGTATTACCTTATTATTACGTAATAACATAGATTATATAGCACTATTACTAGATTTACAATTTAACATGAATATTAATCTGACCTTTTTTTTCTTTCTTTCTTTCTTTCTTTCTTCTTGTAGTATATTGTAGCGGTTTTTATTCTCTTGATATGATTTTCTTTTCTTAATTTTATGCCCCTTCCTTCCTAAGGCACATTCACTACTCAGCACATATCACAACACTGCACTAAATATTTCCACAAGATTCTTCTTTTCGCTTCACGCTGTCTTCGCTGTGCTCCTCTCCTCTGCTCGCTGTCTTGGTGTCATCTTCTTCTTTCTTTTCCGCGTCTCCTAATTCCTTTTTGATGATTCCTATTCTCTCCTCACTTGCTCCATTCAAGCCCCATCAGGTTGGGCGACATTTATGCGTCGGTATCCCTGCCTATTGTTTCGACGTGGCTTCGTCTTGTAGTCCTTCTCGCTGTTACCCTGGCTAGATGGATCTCAGCGGTGATGTTTGCATGGACTCTGCCTATCATGACATTTGATAAGCTCGTCGATCTCAGTTGTGGCAATGGGAGCTTATAGAGGAATTGATTACACACTGGAACGTTTGCTTTAGGACTATTTATTATTACTTCCTCACTCTAATACTACATACTGTTCCTGTTCACATATCACCACTGTCTTCGCCTGTGTACTGCCTTCTCAACTCAACTGTCTTACACTGTGGACGGTCCTCTACTAAAAGTCAACGGTAAAACTGCCGTTATAATATTTGCCTCGCTCCATACATCCGGAGCGGAAGCAAACAGAGTCATAAAACCTTTACCTTTATTTCCTTACACAAAAGATACCGTTTTAGCTGCACCTGGAAACAGCATGTTTCTATCCTAACTGCAGCTTTCAAGACATTCTAAACCTAGTGAAACAGGAACATTATGTACACGACAAATATTACATTATACAAAAATTACTATTTACATTGTTTTCACATTGTACACTTATATAATTTATAGATGAAATTGAACACTGAATAAATTAGTACATAATAAAATTAATTCCGGCACATTCTGTCTCAGATTTATGATTTTATAATGCTAACTGCCTTAATCGGAGTTGCACGGAAGGCTTTTTACGAGGGCTGATCAATAAAGAACTGAGACTGATTTTTTTCACAGTATTTATTATTCCATATCAATGTTGACATGATCTTTTTCAAAGTAGTCCCCTCCTACTTGAATGCACTTTTTATATCGTCTCTGCCAGTCCTCGAACACATGGTGCAGGCCATTCTTTGCCACGTCTTTTTGAATCGCCTCACTGCTTCAGTGCTCTCAAATCGAATGCCCCGGAGCTTTGTCTTTAGTGTTGAGAATAAAAATAAATCACTGGGGGCAAGATTGTGCTATAAGGCGGATGCGGCACACAGATAATGTTGAATTTAGCCAAAAATTCCTGGACTTGATTTGCGACACGAGGCCACACTTGTCGTGATGAAGTTCTGGGCGTTTCCTTACAATGTGCTTCCTCTGTGTAGCCAATACTGATGTGTAGTACACTGCTGTGAGGGGAAACAACAATCACAGCAGCTGAGTTGATGTTGACTTCAGTCATAGCAGAAGCCGAAACACCAGGCCCACCTTGCTTAGCACAGAGGACTCCCCTTTTCTGAAGTCCTTGAACCACCTAAACACTGATGCACGAGGTAGTGCATCTTCACCGCTTCAGCTTTTCCAAAGTTTCAGAGGTTGTATGATTTAAACGAAAACAAAATTTTATTGCTCCTCCCGTGTCACCTTCATTTTGTGGTATGCGAAATTCAAGTAGGGTCAACAATATACAGCATTACTACCAACCTACCAATATGAGAGTGCTGCTGCCTATGGACATTATACATGAAACCCTGCTCTTTTCAAAATTCATGGTAGAGACAGGAAACTATCAAGGATGATACAGGAAAAAATCAGTCTCCGTGTTTATTGATCAGCCCTCGTATATCTCAATGAGGATTTAATTAAGCACAATTAACCCCTCTCGTAATATTTAATAAATTATTCTACAATAATCTAGAATATTTTTTGAGCTGAATTCTCTCCTTTACCCCATAGAACAGCAATTTTGTAAACCTTAAGCTATTCATAATTATGGACCAAAACCATTTGCAATTCACAACAATATCAAAGAAACTACGACCTCAGAAAGAGCAATTTAAAATACTTGGGTTTGGTAGATAGTCTGAACCTCGGAGAAAAATAGATAATTTAAATTGTTAATTATGAATATACGTTGAGTAGTTGCGGATCTTATGCTGGACACATTTCTCTCTCTCTCTCTCTCTCTCTCTCTCTCTCTCTTTCTCTAAGGAGAGATTTAGATAGCCATTTATATCTAGTTACCTGTATTATTGTTTATCATGTCTTTTTATAGGTTATCAAGCAATTGTGCTTTATTTAATGGCGAATTATAAAATGTTACCGATAATTGCACACATTTAAAACACTATAAAGATTTAAAACAAATATCTTTTAAAACCATCTGACACAAATAAAAGTGTTCTTTCAAATCTGATGTTGTTTAAGAAACAAAATGTTTATTATTCTGAGCATTGCACGAGGGCGTATAATCTTGGTAGGGCAAGCGTTATTACTAAAAACGAAGCAATACCCTGTCACTGGGCAACTTTTAAGCAGTTCTCAAGATAATATTATTATAAAGTCGCCTTCCTTATAAATCGAATTCTAAAAGTTCTACAGCTTCGTGTTTTAATTCGTGTTTGTTTGTGCTGTACCACAAAAACAGCAAACCAGCATAATTTATACAGAAAACAAACTCTTGCTGAGTTTCTGAGGATATCTGAGTGGGCACCAATTCCCTAACAAATGATGCATGATGCTCCCTCCTCTTAATTTAGTATAAAGATCTATCTGCTTTGTGTTAAAATGCTGCCGCGATTCAAACATATTTGAGAGCGATAATGTGTATGTGCTCGTAGTGCTAAGGAGATGATTTCAAGATACGTATCGTAATATCCTGAACTTGCATTATCATCATTGCGGTCATCATGTTAGATCAAAGAAGCAGGCTCAAATAAACCGATTTGAATGCAAATAATTATCCGAAGTTTTTCCTCCATGGCAACCAAAACTGGAGGCGTGACTCTTCCAAGCACAGGTCTAGTTCAGCGTTCTAACATAATGTTGGAACATCATCCATGCTACTTGTGATGTCAAAGAACATTCAAAGGGAAGTAGAGCGAGAAAACACTTATCCCAAGGCAGGTTATTCTTCTCTCTCCACGTACTAATTTCATTACGACTTGCCTTTGTAAATGCGTGTGTGTATTTGTGTGTGTGTGTGTGTGTGTGTGTGTGTGTGTGTGTGTGTGAACGAATCCATTACCATGATAGAAGGCCCTTGTCTCCTCAGGTTTATGCAACAACAAAAATATTATTCCGTTTGATGTGATGACCCCGCTAAACGTGGTCTTCTGGGCCGAGAGGGTGTTTGCCAGTTCATTATCCCAGCATGTCACAGGGAAGTTGTAACCCTTCAGCAACTGAACGCCTCTCTGATTTTGACAGTTTGACTAATGGAATTTAGCATTGATACTCTTAGGTCTAGAGGTCCAGCCTTGGGTATCGTTTCACATTGTGTAACTCGGAAACCACAGAGCACGGCCTGCTGCCTAGAAGGGCTTAGGAATTGATGTATATGGAAATGACTAACCCTGGGCTCAATGGCTTCGAAAACCATGTTTCATATGAGATCAATTCTTAAGCGAAGGCCTGTGGATCGCTTTGTCGTCATCGAATAGGAGAAGCCTTCAAGCGATTGATTTACGTAGGCTCGCCTTCAATTACAACCATTTCAAACATTTAAATTGTCATTGATATTTTAGTGCCAATCAAAAGGTAAACTATACAATAAACATGCACATTCAGGCTTGGAATTGCCAATTTACGTTCTACCATAATGTAATGCAAACATTTCCTTTCAATTAAAACATATCGTTGAGTATTCTTTAGCATGTTTTAATATGTCTATTTATACGCTTTCAGCAATTAATATGTTTTTGCTAACCTTGATTTTGATGTCTATTTTTTTTAAGTATGTATAGGGAGAAGAAAATAACAACCATGTGTTTTGATTTTATAATTCATTGGGTTTACAAAAATACTGCCTTTAGAATGTGTGCTGACCTTAAATTCCTATTTATGCGACAGCGATTTAAAAAGATCGTGAACATTTGCAGATATTTTTAGCCTGTAATACTGAACATACAATGTAGTAAATTTGAGTTCGTTCTGAATCTCACATTGAACTAGAGTACGTTTATATAATTCACTTTAAGAATTCGTATGCCTCTGTATATTTTATTGCCTGGCATACTCGGCATTACAAGGCTGGCTTTTTAAACCTCGAATAGGGATTTAATTATATTGCTTTAATCTACATATTCTTTGGAAAATAACTGTACTTTCCTGCAATTTTATTGCATTAAGCCCTTAGGACATTTCTTATAAATTGGGGAAACTTCCTTAATATTCACGCAAATGAGTAAGAAATATCAGCGGATATTGCATTTCTGACCACTTTAACCTCCTGTCGACAATCTTTCAAAATCTATAAATAGTGTTAAACCTGTAAGTAGTTTTTAGCAATTAAATAATTATCGGAATTCTCGAAACTTTTAGTTAGTCATAGAAGTTTAAGTTTTAAACTCTTATACCTTCTCCTTGGTCCGGTATTTACTTATATAGGCTTCACATTTTGTACATTATACAGAAAATCCTTCAATATTTGACAAAATTGGGGTAAAACTGGTGATTACAAAGATCCCCCACACTCAGACCTCCAATTTAAACATTTTGAAATGGCGCACAATGTGTAACCACAATTTTATCAGTTGTTAATAATTAAACATCCGTTGGATATCTTCTGATATCACACTGAACACTATTTTCTTTTTGTGTTCTTATTTATATACACTGGTTTTGCTCATGGTTACAAACTACAGGGAAATTGGGGAAAACGTTCTTTCGTAATCGTTTTTAAAAGTTTATGGCATTCATAAACTTCACTACATAAATTGTAAAATTAGAACACATATTCAAATGTTCGTACGCTAAATCCTGCACAAAAAAGTGAATTAAATAAGTATAGAAAATATATCATTCCTTATAAATAGAATTTTGTTTTGTTTTGATACCGTTCTGCTTTCTTAGTTGGTAAATCGGAATCACCTATGTATATTGTTGGAATAAGCTATCATCGGCTTTTGTCTTATTTTTATTCTTTGTCTTAACAACTATTTTAGCTCTATCGTATTCCGAACAAAAAGTCAAGGCAAAATTCACGAGTATACTCTTTTATGACTCAGCAGTCATAAAAGCAGCATGTTAATATTCTACTGTATCTGCTTGTAAATCTCTTGTAGCCTTTTAGACACACACATACATTTTCACTCTTTCTAATATTAGTATAGATAGCAATAAACAGTTTTCTTCATTTAATGAAGGGATGCTTGAGATTTTATGAAGCGAAAATGAGTGTATAAATCTTTTATTCCTTGGTATAGCTTTCCTTTCAAAACAGTAAAAGTTGAGCAAATTGTAATTATTGTTTTTTTTCCCGACAGGGAACTTTGGAAATACTTTAATACACAAATGTTCTATTTCTTTTATTTCTTCATCACATCACGTTTCTTATTTGGAGATGAGGAAGGAAGAATGGAAATGAGAAATAACTTGCAAAATAACTTGATAAGGTCCAAAAATAACCAACATATACACCAAAGAATAAACATCATAGTTATAGCATCCCTTAAAATTAAAATAGTTTATATGAAGAATATAACAGAGCAGCAACTGTGAAAGAAACCAAAATCAGTTGCAAACCTAATTTTGTCAGAGTTTAGTTGTTATGCTATAACCGCTGCTAAACGAGGTCACATTAAATTGTGGAAGCAAGAAATTTACGTGATTAAGTATAATTAAATCAAGAAGGCAATGTTTACTACGCGTGCTTTTAATTAACTTTGTGGTTTCATTAACTAAAATGTTAATGTAGATCTCACCAATGATTACAATTTCATTGTTTTTCTCCATTATTTCACTTTCCAATTAAATATCATGAATATAGCGTTATAAATTGCAATTAGGCTTCGAAAATTAATGTTCAATAATTAAATTATACTGCTGCAGGTATAAAGACCATGTAATATTCCTGACCGTGACCGGAGAATAGTAAACCACAAGCTCTACCATGCTTTCTATTCCTTAGTGTTCCATGCCGTACTCCGTTATTACTTTCTCTACTACGTATAGTAAGTAGGGGAAGTATTGTATTCCAACCAAAAATTCGATACCGAGATTTCACCGTAAATATATGTTTTGAGGCCCCCTGAATAAAAAAAAACATTTTTTTTCAAAAAGATTCGTGTGTGTGTCTGTGAATAGCATAACTCAAAAGCGAAAAGTCGGATAAATTACCAAACTTGGTATTTAGATTAAGAAAGCCGCACCCCAGACTACTCTTTACATGTAAATTTTGATTTTCCCAAAAATGGCTCTAACGATTTTGATTACATATCACATGTTTAAGATGCTTTTATGGCAAATGAAATCTATATCTTGAATTTTCTGTGAATGTCCTCAAAAGTTGTCTTCATTCTGAATGAATTTTGCATAACTGGTAAACCGTAAGATATACACAAAAGTTTACTACACAAAAATGCCGTTAAAATACACAATATATATCATACATTTTTAGTCGAGTGAACCATTTCCGAAATATACCTTGTTATTTGTTTTAATTTTCCAAAACTTATACTTTTTCTTAATTGGTTGTTTTTTTATGTACTGGACATGTAAAGAGAATGGAATGCCACATAGCAACCAGCTCTTAAAATATTTGACTATCGCTAAAGCCTACCAATTCCCTTGCATCAACAAGAAAACTAGCAATAAGATTTTATGCGAATGTTTATCTCGATTAACACGAACTAGATGGAGAATAAGCGTTTGTAAAAATATTTTGTACAAGAGTAGGGAAAGTCATGTGCGTGCAACACGTCACATTCTTTTTAAGGAAAATTGCTAATGAGTTCTCCATACTTACTTACGTATTCTTCAGAATATGTGTGCTTGTGTGCAATATGAAAAACAAATATAGTTAATTAGATATTAATCGAAACATTTATTTTATAGCTATTAAAATTTTTAGTATTATTTCAGGTGTGAGATTAAATGCATATTGTATGTAACGAAGTCCTTTGGCAGAAGATTTATCGTGATTGCCTGCATCGGAAAGTGGATAGCAGAATCACCTTTTATGTTAATAATACTGTATATAACAACACTTTGTTGTGCAAGCTAAGGTTGCAGGAAATCATGTGATTCTATATTTACCAACATTGGTAGACGAGGTCGTTAAGGCAAAGCGGTTCAAATCCCCCCGATTGAGGTTTTTATCCAGCTTTTCCTCAGTCCTCATAACTGGCAAATGCCGAGGAGGTATCCTAAACATAGGCCTGGAATGTTTCCTTCCCAAACTTCTTTCCAAAATTTCATTGCATATATCACCAGCGTCCACCGTCTGTGGTGTCATTTGTAGTCAGCACTCGCGTTCAACACAACTAAACACTAGTCTATAGTTTTCAGATTACGTGATCTTTAGGCTATTTACAGTTCGGAAAGCTGAATCAGACTTCAAAACTTTAATGTTAAGGCCAGCACTGAAACACAGATTTTCTGCTATTCGTGCTGATACTGTTACTGGTTGAACTACCATTGCGGATACGCGTTCACGCATTAAATCCACCACTTTAATGCCTACACACATGTAATAACTATTATAAAATATAAATTAACTGCAATACAGGTTAATTATAAAGCCCGGAATTTAAAAGTATACTTGCAATATTTTAAGTCACCTTTAAGGTATAATATTTACGGTAACTGCAGTTTTTTTTAAGGTCCGCCGAGATTTTTGAATCAGATGAGAATATTTGAGGTCCATTTAGCAAGATACCTCAGTGGCAAGAGCATCTGCACGGGGAACGAAGATCCAAGGTTCGAGTGCCGACCTGGCATTGAATTTTTCAAGTCTGAGTCGTTTGCCAAATACTACCTACACATGGCCAGTTTGAAAGAACACAGCAAATACGTCGATATGACCTTGGGTTCTCTTACGCATTTTCTTCAGAAAGAATGCAACGTTGGAAGTGGATTTTACATATGATATAGAAAGTTCAAAGTGCTAACTTAGCTTTAATCAGTGCTAGGCCACGTATTGATTGAACTTATTCTTTGTACAACATATCTTTTCACGAAACATGGAATTAGGAGGTTTTCAAAACTATGAAATCAATGAAGAACTATTACGAGGACAGGATTACAATACCAAGTGTAAGTATTCACTGATTGTAAAAAGTGAGTATTGCATAAGCGTAAGTCTGCATTGTTGCACGAAAATTTGATCATTAAGGGGTTCCTCTATCCGAGGATATAACTGTGATTTACTAACAGATACCTAAGTGGTTTAACATCATGTACGTATGTATTAATTAACAATGAGAGAAAGCGAAGTGTGGGTGGGATTTATGTAGGGTGAAAGTACCCTGTATAATATGCACATTCACCCCGCTACAAGGATTTGCAGACTACCTTGGAATTACGGAATCAAATTAACTAAACTGGACTTCGCTAGCTACGCTGTATATAATTTGTTCGTTAGAGGCGGCAAATGTACCCGATAAAGGATTTTAAAATCCATAGTTCCATGTATGCAATGGTTTTAATTAACCACATGTCATCATAATAAAAAGGACATACGGCCGTTTCTGTGTACAAGGGATGTATTGTCCTACATTGCCCTTTTCTGTGTGTAAAATTAAAAGCTGGAACCTCTATGGCTTCAATTACAATAAATTTCTATTAAATTGAAACAGGCTTAACAGATTTAGCCTTTGCCTTTGTTGAAAACGCGAGATAAATAGTTGAAATTTGTTTAAGTATTCCTCAGATCTCTTTTCGCTTAATCGCGTGCAAATAAGCTTTGAAACGTACTTAACATTATTATTTCAACTATACGGTTGCGCTTTGAATATCTAACGCAATCTTCTCTCTTTTTATACAAATATTTGAGTGTATGCCTATAGCTTATATAAACACAATTAGAAGTTTTACCTTTAAAAATAGGCACCACTGATATGGTACATTGCAATACGAGTGGTATAAGAGTAGTAAATGGTTTATAAAGAATCAAGGAAAAGTATGCAACTATAATGTGACAAGTGGAGTATTTCCTTTCTCAAAGATTCTGTTACACACTTATCTATACCAGGCGGCCCAAATGCGCCGTATTTGACGTGCGCAGATACCCTTCATGCGTTAAGAGAGTTGCAGAACTCCACGGGGCAATTCCAAGTAAGCACAGGTCAGTGGGGAATTGGGCATCAGCACCCTAAAAACCCTCCACCACACCACCACTACTCTCCGGCGGTTCTCAAATACGTCCATATCGATAGTCGGAGATGGTTGAACATCGTATCAATCAATAGCAGCAAAATTTTGAACATTCATTCTTGGAGCGAAGCCAGCATAACAGTACCGTTAGATGATGATGGTAGTAGTAGTAGTAGTAGTAGTAGTAGTAGTAGTAGTAGTAGTAGTAGTAGTAGTAGAGTAGTAATAATAATAATAATAATAATAATATTTATAACAGAAAGCGAAAAGTGGACATTGAAACACTGCCTGCTCTCATGTTTCTTGCTTATAGTCCGCAATGTTAAACAAGAACAGTGTAAACACAGTTAAAAAAATAGCTATGGGCGGATACGGTTATGTCAAATTGACATTTTAGTTATCTGTCAGTCTAAAAAGTGAGTTTCTTCCCTCGACAATAAAGTCTGTATAACTGAAGTGGAAAATATTCTAAGACCGTTTCGATCTGATTTTGTTTATCATCACGGACAGTACACTCTTGTGCAGAGGTCTGTTTTGTCTATCATCACGAGCAGTACACTCTAGTGCAAGGGTCTGTTTTTGTATCATCACGGACAGTACACCTTAGCGCAAGGGTCTGTTTTTGTCTATCATCACGGAGAGTACACTCTGGTGCAAAGGTCTGCTTTTATCTATCATCCCGGGCTGTACACTCTAGTTCAAGGGTTGTTATTTATATATCACGGACAGTACACTCTAGTGCAAGAGTCTGTTTTGTTATATATTACGGACAGTACGCCCTAGTGCAAGGGTCTGTTTTTGTCTGTCATCACGGACAGTACACTATGGTGCAAAGATCTGTTTTTATCTAACATCACAGACAGTACACTCTAGTGCAAGGGTCTGTTTTTGTCTATAATTACAGACTGTGCACTATTCCAAACCTGAAAAGTGCCTCTCAGCGAGCGCGATCCACTCTTCGACTTAACTGATGCAAGAGTCGCAGAACGAATTTTGGCTGGCCCCGTAGTTTAGTCGGGAGAACCTGCCTTCTGTGCGAGGGGTCCCGGGTTCAATTTCCGGTTGGAGTGGGAATATTTCTCTAGCCAAGATTCTTTCTTATCCTCCCCAGAGTCTGAAAGTATGAATGAAAGTGAGAATGTGTGTGTGATCTAATGATAAAAGTCCAAAGACAAGCAAATACGAGTACAACACCATTGCTTATAGCCGATAATATGATCCAAAGGAAAGGCCGCCGATAAGACCATTTAGTTTAAGGCGGGGTATAAATGGAACTTAAAAGAAGAAGAAACTCGCTCACGCTAATTTGCCAGTTCCCCACTGACCTGTGTTTGCTTGGAATTGTCCCATTGAGTTCTCCAACTCTTTTATCGCACAAAAGGATATCTACACACTTGAAAAAGGGCGCGGTCGGGCTAACTGGGATATTTATGTCAAATAAAGTTGCTTGTGCCTTTAGCCATTTGAGAGGTATTCGTTGTTGTTAGTTTGAATGTTGAAATACTTATACTTCATAAAAGTCTTAAGTCGCTATTCATTTTTTCTCGTGGTCGCTTAAGGAGTATGGAGTTTCAAAGCCATCATATAGTGATCTGCTTTTTAAAAATCTGACTATCGTTTTAGCCTACTGTATTCTTCTTATACCTAGGACGAAATTTGCAAATGCTTAATGAAATTTTATCCTGTTTTTTAAAAAGTAGATAGAAGAATAAGCTTTAGTATACACAGTTTGTAGAAGAATGAGTAAGGAATCATGTGAATGCAACATATCAAATTTCTGCTATTTGAAAATTGTTGTTCCCTTTTTGCCAAACTTGTTATTTGTTGCTATTATTTAATATAGTCCAACGTGTATAATGGCCTAATTAAAGCTAAATCTGCGCTGTCAAAACGAACGAACCTGTGTGTGTGTTAGGAATGGCTAAATCTGTAAACTTGCTATATGCATATCTTAGGGTCCATTTAGAGAACGGAATGTACACACCTTAATTTTTTCCCGAAAGGGAGGGGTTGTATGGGGGTGTAGTAACATATTGAAATATCCGTTTCAAATTTGCGAAATAAACTATATAAGGAATGTTCACAGGTCTTATTTTTCTATTCAGTTTTGATATTTACTAAATGTCGACAGGATGAAGATTTAAGAAATGTCCGCTGTACACAAAACCTTATTTTGAAAACATTACAATTCCGGTTTTTGTATTGTAGTTTGGTGATTCCAAGGGAAAGCAATTTATTTGGTAACACATTAACTTACATATGAAACGGTCACATGTTTGTGCGTTATTAAATCTTTTATTTAGATCAGTATATATTAAGAACCTAAAAAGGTGTTTTTTCAAACACCACATGTCCATTTCCATATATTAGAACTTTAGCATGTCCACCTCACATTCTAGAGATCGCAAGTTCGAATCTCGGTAGGGGTGAGCAACTTGACTAATTTTTTTTTTTAGATTATTTACCCTCAACTAATGCTGGGTAATTAAGCTCTATGGGCCCCGTTCTCATTAGAGTATTATCTCAGCAATTTCATTCACTTATGACCTCCACGGTTATCTTAAAACTTAAAAAAGTGATGCGATATGAACGTTGCACAGAAGAAAGAGAGGGAGGTGGGATTTAGGGAGAGAGAGAGAGAGAGAGAGAGAGAGAGACGGAGCGAGTGAGTAGAATTTCCGTAGTTAACGCAATAACGCTAGTGGAGCTGTGGATTTTGTTATTTATAAAATAAAAAATAACAATTTAAATCTACTTCGATAAAAATGATGCCACAAAGTGGCAGGGTGCTAAAGATCTCGATTTTTTATAAATATCAAAGAGAACGTGAGATTCAGAACAATAAGGTATGAGGATCAAATATATTAAATAATCTGAATCATGATATACGTATATATAATTTTTCATATATTACTCAATTCAACAACATGAAGCCGAATGTGTGGAAAACTGGTCGTTCCAGGTTCAGCAACATTCACATATGTAATTTTTCCATCCAAAGCGTTTTCTATCATTTACTGTCTCCGTCATTACTTTTCATCTGTTTCAGGGTCGAATGACCAGACGACGGCAACTGGTGTGTTGCGGCTGCACGGTGGAGGTGCGCTTTGGAAAGGCTTCTCTCCCTGGTGCTTGGAGTGCCTGCTGAGGCCCCCACCTCCTAGGAACTTGACTTGTCACAGGGACCCTCGAGGGCACGGGGATTAAATATTACTAGCCGGCGCCAGGATGTGCTCCATCTGGAATCGTTAGCGACCCCGTCAATGCTAGTGCACATCGTCGTCCGGATTTAATAGGTAATCTAATAAATAATCTACCAATCTAAAAGAAAATCAAAAAACAAATTACTATACCAATATCCATTAAATACTAAAAAACCGTAATAAACCATATCCCAAGAAGAAATTAACGTAACAAAATTCTAAATAACAATGATATTCAATCCAACAATAATGTTACAATTGAAAAATAATTGAACCTTGCATTCTTCCCCTCATCCCCCTTCCCAGTGGTCGTGTTGGAAGCAAAAAGAGCCACTGCGGCCTACTTGCAGTGCTGTGAAAGTAGGTCCCTCCGAATAAACAGTATTCCCTACAAAGGGAACAGTCTCGGTGACTTTCCTCTAGCCATCACAGTATTGCCCTGCACAGATACAACGGAACAAGTTCCATCAGTTCGTGCGCGGGTCAGCACACTTGGGCGGGGATAGTGTAAAAGAAAAGGTTTACTATATGAAAACATCCACATCCTATTGCTGAGACATGGAATATGTTACAGATTATTTTCAATTTTCACACTTATTTACTGTGTATTTGCAAGCTGTGAAGAGACAAAGGTTTGGTGCTCAGTATAAGTATATTTCTAGCAGTAACAGGATCGTTTTTAAGTGTATCGAATAACCCATTGATGTATTTTTACTTTCTCTACTACGTATAAGTAGGGGAAGCATTGTATTTCACCCAAAAATTCGATACTGAGTTTTCACCGGAAATATACGTTTTGAGACCTCCTGAATCCAAAAAAAATTTTTTTGGAAACATGTCCGTGTGTGTGTGTGTGTGTGTGTGTGTGTGTGTGTGTGTGTGTGTGTGTGAACAGCATAACTCAGAAACGAACTGTCGAATAAACACCAAACTTGGTATTTACGTTCAGTATCTTCCAGAGAGGCGACACGAAGGTTTTCAGGAAAATCCCCCCACCCCAGATTATCCTTTACATAGAACATTTTTCGAAAACTATAATTTTCTCAAAAATGGCTCCAACGATTTTGATTAAAATATAATATGTTTAAGATACTTTCATGACAAATGAAATGTATATCTCGAATTTTCTGGGAATGTCTCTAAAAGTATTCTTCATTATGAACGACTTTTCCATAACTGGTAAACCATAAGAGATAGACAAAATTTTACTACACAAAAAATGTAGATTGCGTTAAAATACACAATTTATGTCATATACATTTTTGATGTTGAGTGAACCATTTTCGTGATATAGCTTGTTATTCCCTTAAATTTTCAAATACTTATACTTTTTCTCAAATGGGAATTCGTTATTCATTTTTTATGTACTGGACATGCATAGAGAATGGAATACTGCACATAGCAGTCAGCTCTTAAAATATTAGACTATCGCTTAAAGTCTACCGTATTCTCCTTGCATATACAAGAAAATTAGCAATAAGATTAACATCTCGATCAACATGAAGCATATGGAGTATAAGCGTTTATAACAAAAGTTTGTACAAGAGTAGAGAGAGTCATGTGAGTGTAACACATCCGATTTTTTTTAAATGGGGACTAGCTGGTTTAGAAGAAATTTATGTGTTAAAGCTTCCAAAATCTTCTTAAACATTCTGCATATCTCTACAACCTATTCACTTTGCTTACATAAAAATCTGATTTGATATACTCACAAGTTTTCTCTGCCCTCTATCGGTTATTAGTGGGTACAGAAACTATTCTTACCAAAGCTTATTTTTCTATTTACTATGTTTTAATCTAAATAAACCTCTGCAGAAATAGCTATATGACATATTTCATTAGAGATACAAAGGGAACAGCGATAGTCAAATGTTTAAGAACTGGGCGCTATATGCTGGCCTTAAAATTGTATACTGTTTCCATGCAAACGTGAGAAACAACTGAATGTTGACAGAACCTAAGAGAACGAAAAAGTAATGAACAATTCGAACCATTAATAACGGATATCTCAGAAATGGCTTATGCCACAAAAACCTATTTGAAATAAACTGCGTGCTTTAAAGAGATATTCAGTTTTTGTGTAGTACGTTTGCTTTTTTTGGGGGGGGGGAGTTTTATTTACGGACGCTCTTTAACTACTATGGTCCTTAGTGTCCCATTCTACATGGGCGTGAAAGACCGGTAATTTTGGTCACAGGCCTCTTTATCAGGCTTGAGGTTCTTTTACGTCCGTAAATCTAAACACGAGAACATCGGATTTACTTCTCTTCCGAAGGAAGCCATGCTATGGAGCTTTACCCCCCCCCATAAATCCATCGCCATCCACCGGGTTTGAACCCGCGACCTCGGAAACTAGAGACTAGCATGATAACCACTACACCACGGAGGATAAGTCCGAGGTTTTCGTCTATCGCTTACCGTTTATCGGATTATACAATATTCCTTGCGAATGAAGAGGACTTCACAAGCTACTCCCAGAAAATTCAAAATGTACATTTTATTTGTCATATAAATATCTCTAATATATGATATTTAATCAAAATCGTTCGACCCATTTTTTAAAAAATCAAAAAATCCGAAAAATGCTCCATGTAAAGGATAGTTTGAATTGGGAGATTTTCTTGAAAATCTTCCTATCACATCTTTGGAAGATACCTAACTTAGGCACCAAGTTTAGTGCTTGTCCGACTTCGTTTTTGAGTTATGCTGTTCACAGGCACATACACAGACCTTTTTCTAAAAATACTTTTCTTTTATTCGGGGGTCCTCAAAACATGTATTTCCGGTGAAATCCCGGTGGTGAATTTATGAGTGGAATGCAATACCTTCTCTACCTACTATGTACTGGTAGTGAAAGTAAAAAACAAGAAGTCCACACCACTCTATCATGTCAGTGGTGTGCATATGCCGGTATTGCTGAAATCTCATGTTTTCGACAGCAGGGGTTTGGTTTTTCCCAAGCGCAACACGAAGTTGATCCAGGCATTGTACTCAGGTTTGGGGAAGGGGCGGAGGGATATGGGGAAGCAACCTGAATAATTATAGAGGCATCGAAATTAATTAATATGTAAACAAAATGTCATATGCCCTACCGGTATATCTATATACTTCATTAATTAACAGAAAATAATTATAAAAAAGAGGAAAAACTATTGAATAACGATGTAGGCTGTTATTTTTCGTGTCGTAGCTGCCAGGGAGTCTCTTTTTTACCTCAGAGGTATTATTTATTTCAACATTTCATCATTTTGTTAATTTTTTCTAGCTCCTGGATGCAACATTGTATATATACCTTACTATGGGAACAGAGAGGGTTTGCAATGAAGCAGATAAGTGAACATTTTTCCTTGATTTATGTCAATATTTAAGCTTGTAAAGCTTCTTTCTGTGTCAAACTATCTGTAAGACTTACACACACCTTGCATCAGACGCCTGTAGAGGAGCTCTGGGTTCAAGAAGCCCGATAAAGCGATGATGGTGATGAAGGGAATTAAATGGACAAATGGATGACAGGAAAATCCCCAGAATTAAGCTGATCAATATAGCATTTCCCTAGTAACCGAAAAAAACTGCACAAAAAAAAACAACTTCGGTTTGAAAGCTTTGAATCCGAAACCTTCCGAATGTAGGCCACACGCTTACCACGAGAAGCATCTCCATCAGTTTTGTTGTAAAATAACGTAAATTCTAGAAAACATTTCATAGAAACGTTTTAATCAAAATATTATTTTAAGCAAGAATTTTAACAGAAATGAATAGCAAATATTTCGATATTTCGATTTTGGATTAATAATTGACACTAATGTGTATAATATGATACCTTGGAGCGAAAATTCGCATTTAAGATCTGTGTGTGTGTCTGTTTTTAAGCAGAGTAGCGAAACCAGGTTAATATGAAATTTGGTTATCTTAAACATCATTAGTTCGCCCTTAGAAAATAGGTTGTATGGTATTTTAATCAGTAGGCCCAAGGAGGGGAGTTCTAACGAGGGGCAACATTTTGAAACAAAAGAAAGAATTATCTCGCTTATTCTTTTTTTTAATAAAAAGCTTTAAAGGAAGTATTTAACAAGTTATGTAAAACTGACTCTATTATTATTCGCGTACGTAAACAGCTTACCGCAAGAAACTGCAATAGTTCCGACTGGTACCGGAAGTGGTACCGCAATTTCATTACGGGTTTCAAAAAGCATCACATGACATTTATGCTGCACAGAGAGGGAAAGAAGGCGACAAATGGGGCGAAAGTGAGATTAAGAGAAAAGAGAGGGGAAAGAGAAGGGATGAGTGACAGGGGAGAAAGATGGTTGGGGACAGAGGAGGGAATAAGAGAGAGATATGATAAAGTGAGAAAGGGGGCGACATTTAGAATCTTCATAGTTAACGCAATAACATTAAATAGAGCTGCAGACTTTGTTAGTTGTTAACAGAGGTCACAAAACAAATATAAACGTGCAGAGACAAACACAAATACAAATTCTTCATCCATGAATCTCATGCAAGGCACTTACCTTCCTCTTTAAATGCTGATGTCCCAACATCAACATATTCTTCTTGTATTGCTATGTTTGCCTGATAACTCAACTGTAAGCCATGATCATGGCTTTTGATTTCTTCAAGTTTGATTTAACCTTGTAACACGTCTAGTGCAAGAACAAATCAAACATTATGTAAACTGTTTTAGACTGAGATTCACGGCTTAATGCAACGTGACTCAGAGCACCAAAAACGCTTTTGTCGGATGTCTTTCCATCAAGTACATAGTTCGATGCACGCGTTATCTGATGTTTGTAAGGACCATAAAGAAGCGTGACATTATGCTGCAGATCCCACCTCTGGAGATGATTACAGCTCTAACTCCTAAGAGGACATCTCAGAGCGATCGTAACTCGCAATAATAACAATTATAAAACTCCTAGTGGTACCCTGGGGATGTGACCATAATTCCGGAAACTTGGAAATGCCCCGTTTTACGTCTGTTGTAGTAGCATGAAATTCGTGCCTCACAGTTAAACCAACATCGAAGAGTCTGGAATGTCTTAAGTTAACTTCGCCCCTTTTTATGTTGACGATGTTTGAGTGTCATCCTAGAAAGGAAACTTGAGGGGTGAGCAAAGTGGTAACATTGGTGTCATTTTAAGGTGCTTAAAGGTAACCCAGTTGTGTTGTGTTAAGTTGTGATAATAATGTATTGTGGCGTAGCACAAACTGTGAGAAACAATACGAATTCGGTCTTTGGAATTATTATTATTATTATTATTATTATTATTATTATTATTATTATTATTATTATTATTATTATTATTATTATTATTATTATCATCATCATCATCATCATCATCATCATCATCATCATCATCATTACGAAAAGTTGGAAGCTCTTGCCTATTGCTACACTAATCGCTACTCCATTTTATACGTATCCGATTTGGGCGTAACAGTATAGATAAATGACAATGTTTTTTACCTTACGGTCAGTAAGTATCTTATGACATTGCTGAGGGAGGTGGCGCTGCGGTAACATGTGCCACGCGTAGGTCCCGGGTTCGATCCCCGGGAACCGACCACTGTTACCCATGGGTTTTTTGTGCTTTGCCTGTGGTCGGTTGGCGAATGCAGGGGTGAGTTCTTCTCTGCCACGATTTTCTTTCCATCATTTCCCTTACATTCCGTTTCCTTCTCGTATTTCAGGTTTCGTGGCGTATGGCCGGTCAGATGGCTCGGCCGCCTGACCAAAGAAAAAAGTATATTCCCCATGGACACCAGAGAGCTGCTTGACTAGTAGGCCGTTCATCGCCTTCTCTCGGCGGCTTCAGCAGTAGGACGGGTCTGGGAGCTTGGAAATGTTAGGGACTTCCGCGCGTCTCTGTGGCCTATAACTTTTGTGGTTACTTCACCTCATCGCTTCCTCCAGGGGGTAATAGCAGCAATAGACCTCCCCCTACGATGAATCACTTCTAAATCTACCTCTACATTATGACGTTGATGGTTAGCATAAGAATATGGTAAATTGAAAGTTATATAAAACAACGAGAATACGTACCCAATACAGCTAAACAGCGGTCAGCAGAAACAAGATGTCTTAGATCACTAGTGGGATACGAATACAAGTATGAATAAATAACGAAATAAGGTTACAGTTAAATACTGAAGATCTAAATATGACAGGGAGAGAAACCTGGAAGCAACGCAGAGTGACACAAACCAGAATAATCGCAGCAAACTGGAATTATGCAAGAAGAAATCCAGGAAGACCAGGAAAACAAGGATAGAACAAGAACTGAAAGCCAGTGCTGAACAAAAAGAGGAGGAAGGATCGCTCCGCAGTAACGTGTTAGACTCGCATTCGGGAGGTCCCGGGTCCGAGTTCCCGTTCCTGATCATGAGCTTTTCTGTAGTTCAAGTCAGTACGCGAATGCTAAGGTGGTTCCTCTACCGAAATGTTTGTCCATTTATTATTACCTTTCATCTGTTTCAGGATTGAAGCACCAGGCGAGGGCGTTCGGTGTGTTACGGCCGATTGTGCGCTTTCGTTTGGTCGGACAGCTAAGGGCTCCTTCCTGGGAGTGGCTTGGGTCTCTAGAACCCTCCGGATAAGCGGATAACGGCATGACTGGTCGGCATCAAGATGTGCTCCATCTGGAATCGTTAGGGACCCCGTTCTTGCTAGTGCACATCGTCGTCTGGATGTGGTCGCCCTTCAGGCCTATCCCTCATCCCTCCCTCACTGGGGCCACGCTAGAAGCAAATATGCCCTGCTCTCCCCAGGTTTCTGGAGGCTCCTCCGTACGTGTGCTACCGCTCCTACCTATAAAGACATCTCTCTCTGAGAAAATCACAGCTTTTCCGACAATTCAGTAGTAGCAGCAGCAGCAGCAGCAGCAGCAGCAGCAGCAGCAGTAGTAGTAGTAGTAGTAGCAGCAGCAGCAGCAGCAGCAGCAGCAGTAGTAGTAGTAGTAGTAGTAGTAGTAGTAGTAGTAGTAGTAGTAGTAGTAGTAGTAGTAGTAGTAGCAGTAGCAGCAGCAGCAGCAGCAGCAGCAGTAGTAGTAGTAGTAGTAGTAGTAGTAGTAGTAGTAGTAGTAGTAGTAGTAGTAGTAGAAGAAGAATTGCAGAGTAATACAATAAAATTAATAGGTAATGATGAAGTAACCAAGCGAACGTTTCTAAATTTCTTAATCCCCACAATGCCACTCACCAAATCCTGCTCCGTAATAATTTGTATTCAAAGGATTCTCGAATTATGTTAGTTACAATGCTTTTTATTATGTGTTTAGAAGTGCAAATTGTAACGGATCAAAAAACGTACAATCGGTCTTAATATTAAACCTAAATTGCAATACTCAAAACACTTCTTTGATATTCATTTTCTGAATTTCTTATGCGTTTGTCTTATACCATGCAGATATGCGTTCACCGCAAATGACGTGCCGTTAGGATTTAATAATAATAATAATAATAATAATAATAATAACAACAACAACAGAAGACCGTTGGTGGCTCCTAAATGCTCTAAATGCGTGGTAGCACAATGCGCATGTGTGGAGGACTGGAGATTGCGAACCAGTTATAAATAGGCAGTTGAATTTATAGTGCGGATAAGAAAGGTAGTAAGTTAGCTTCTCGGTTATTGAGAGATTTGGTTTTTAGTCTCCATCCAGAAAGGGACCCAGGCATAGACTAAGGGTCTAATTCATAGTCGTCGCTTATGTGAAAAGGAAATGCTTAAGCAATAAGTATTTCCTTCTGATAAGGAAACAGTTATTACCATTTGGTATATATAGACGGCACTTATATACTCAACGCTCAAAACTTACTTATTTCCGAAGGGCATATGGCAACGTGTTTCAGCTATTTCACAGCCACTCGGATACGCGAAGGAAGTTGTAAACGAACATGCAGGTGACCACATAGCCAGCCGCCATTTCCACATTCGTTGTTGTTTTGTTCACAACAGCTATTGAGCACGTGGTAGAAGTTTGCGAGTTTTAAATGGTACATTCATTAATTATAATTAGTTAACTTTAGTTTAAATCAAGTAGATTGTAAATTTAGTTAAGGGTTTGTAGTAACACCAACTAAAAGAGGTGCTGAGGTACAAAGACGCCGTAGAATGCAGGCAATAGGACGCTGTGTGATGTACTGGCCTTAAGTGATATTCACCCGTGGACTATTTTAAAACATAAAACCTGACTTGCTAGTGTAAAGTGTTAGTAGCTAGAAGTATTTACAATATGCGCACTGTGTATGCATGGAAGAAAACCACAAATGCAATTACTACACGATCTAGCAGTAAGCAGAAAAGCAATTTAACCAATAACTTACAATGTTTGGCTTGAACAGCGGTTTTACACACCAAATCGGTAATCCTATGTTCAAGATTTAGATGACCCAACGTATATTTACGAACTAATAGTAAAACGTGTGACTTGTTAAGTGACCCATTGCAGTCGTAGTGATTATGAAAATTTGATCGAGAAAAGCACTCTTTTTTGCAGAAATATTTCCGCATTTTATTTTTTGGATTTTATGAAATAACTTAAATAAATACAATGGAATCTGTATTTTCTAGGGACCTAAAGATTATGGACGACATAAATGGGAAAACGTCTGAAGAGAAAATATATGTATGGTGTTAAAGCATGACATTCTATACATTATCGTTTTAAGTAAGCCTGTCTGACGTTTGGTAAGGTTACCTTGTTTAGATTAATACAACAGCAGCTCTGGTAAATCGATATCGCTTCTTAAATTCAGCATTCCTATGCATTTCAAGTGAATTCTGCATATCACGCAAATACGTTTATTAATGCGCAGTACAATTTCGTGATGAAATTTCATATACTCCACGAAATTCTATTATCGTTAACCTCAGTTGCAGGCAGTTGATGCAAGATGGCGTCGGCTCTCCTTATTACATATAAGCGGAGGTTGGAGCTTCCTTATATGAATAAGCATTTCCTTATTCGCCTAAAAGGGTAGCGTTTGTGTATTGAAAATCGTTGCTTAAGGACTTCCTTGAAAGAAACCACGGGTATGATTTCGACCCTAAGTAAAACCTTATTATTAACCAGTATTATTAAATAAAGATGTAGAATATTCAACAACTCAATTTTGTAATTGCCACATTAGTTATCCTTCTTGTAGTTACCTCCAGACGTATCGTTAGATACATCCAAATTTCTGAGCGTATAATGATGAGGTACGCTACATAAAACAGGGATTATCTTATACAGTAGGTATATATGAGCAGGCGTGATTTAAAAGATAAGGAACATATTCTAGGTTCGAATTCATAGTCGTCGCGTATTTCAAGGAAGTTCTTAAGCAGCGATTTTCAATATACACACACACATTGAAACATGTCAAAAAATACTTGCAAAAGCCTATAACTGAAAGAACAGGGAAGCTGTAAGAGAAATACTTATCGCCATTTAGTGTGCAACCTTTCAAGTTGCATTCTTTCATTCCTATATGAACTATGTTACATAGAACTGCAAGAGTATATCAGAAGTATCGAGGTATCCCATAAACATAAGTGGACCAAAATAATGGATATACCTGCTGTATATATATACTCGTTGCATTCATTTAATACATAGTAAATTTGCGAGAGATGATCTTTTAAATTAATAACTCAAAAATTATTCCTTAGAGAAAATTAATATGCAAAACTCACATAACTTTCTCTACCCTTTGCAAATTCGCATGCATCCCTTATGTATTGTACGATTTAAAGAAAAAGTGCATTTTCTATTCCAGTTACGTAATTCGCGATAAATGTTTTCCCGGAAATTATTTCAAATTAAGCATTAAGGGAAAATGAACATAAATACTAAAATACTAATTCTACAAACTTAACATAACTTACTTAACATAAACTTTACATTTAAATGAGTTGTACATTTATTTTGCAGTAACTTTTACTTATGGCTTCTCAGTTACAACAGTTAAAAAATTCAATTTCAATTAAGAGAAATTTACAGCCCATTGGCAGAAAATTCAAACATGCATTTTATTCTTCATGCCAATTTGTCGAACATATGACATTCTAATGAAAATTGTTTCAGCTACATTTTAGAAAATAAAAGAGCAAATTAGTGAACAAAGTTATTTTTAAAGTTTAATTTGAGTATTTTCTTGAAAATCTTCGCCTTACCTGGTTGTGATTTCTAACTCAAGTATAATATTTGGTATTTGTCCAACTTTTCAATTTTAAATTATGCTGTTCACAGACAGATACGCAGACAGAAGAACGCATACACATACATGGACATTTACCTAAAAATTCCTTTTTCGGAGGTTAAAATAGTTAATTCAACGCTAATATAAGGAGTACAGTAATCTATTGAAGATTACCACACTATATTAAGGTGACAAGGTACTCTGAAATGGTCAAAAATTACATTTTGTGATTTAGGCACCAATAAAATCTCGATTATTTCCAGTTTCAGAAAGTCTATACTTTTTGGGGGTTACGAGGTTTTTAAGAAATTTAAATACCATTTAAATAGTAGTCTGTATTTCTTTAAAACTGTCATGCAACGCCCCTTTTTTAGAACATTTTTTTAATATTCAACAATGAACGACTATATCACGCCCAGCGAGCAGTTCAGCAATTAACAGAAGAGACCAGGACCAAGCGAAGGCCATCAGGAAAGCTGAAGCAATCCAGGAATGAAGGTGCAGATGAATATGATCCTGGAATGTACTGAAGTGTGTCAGAATTTGAACGTTCTAACTTTAAGTTCAGTTTCCTCAAAACAACATTTTTGGACACTTATGTACTTTTTTCTCAGAAAGTATGAAAGATAGAGAGCTGAAATTTTCAGTACATGTATACATCACATAGTTACACTTTCTGAACCACAAATCATGATTTTATAATGTATAGTAGTGATATTAAGAAAGCAACAACATTGCAAATTTTCCACATTTTTACTTGTCAATTAATTTGTTTTCAATTTCTAGTGAACTGATATATATATATATCTATATATATATATATATATATCTATATATCTATATATATATATCTATATATATATATATATATATATGTATATAACTAAATAATTGAGGTTCAGAGGATAGCTGATTATACTAAGAACAAGCATGCAATGTGTGATCCTGTATTGCAAGTAGTACCAGAGAAAAAGGTACATGAATTCACATGTTTTAAGAGTACATTTTATTATTTTTCTGCTGAATGAAATAATTTTTACGGACTCAACTACGTAAGCTATCAATGCAAATAACCACTTGAAATAATTGTCATTATTCATAGAGTAATTCATAAAAAATTCAGGAAAAACTATTGAGAACTTTAAGAATATTGGTAATTCAACACACTTAAGGAGTAATTTCCATGTGTTCAGACTACCTTGCCCCTTTAATAAATCCATATGCTTTGTATCAATTAAGGAATATACCATATTGTGTAGGTGTTTGTTTTTATGCGATTTGGTACTACGCCAGAAAACGAAGTAGTTATTCAGTACCAACTGACTGCCCAAAGTGTGATGTGATTCTGTACATCCCTGGGTGTGAGACTCGTAACCAGGTCAGGAAATGATGTGCGTCACCAGGAAATACGAAACATCACACATGAATGGAAACATGCACGTCCAACGAGGGATGCGATTATTATGGTCTCCAGGAGTTTTAAAGCACTTCCCCGTCTTTAGGATGGCATAAACCCGCGCTGTACCTACCACGGTAATTATGGTAAGTTACCGCTGGGGACTTAAACTGGTCGGAGTACACGGTGTTTATACCTGCTGTGGTGGCATTAAATGTCTTTCGTGGTTGTTACCGAGAGGGCAGTGTTGCCACAGCCTTCTAATGGCGTTCAACCACCCTAGCAGAGCTATATGTTGTCTAACTGGTGCATGGACTATGTATAAACAAAGGTATAACATTTAAAACAAGGTGTGTCAGAATACAATAAATAAACCTTTTTAGACACCAAGGCCTCAAAGTACAACTTCTAACACAGTGCATTTCAAAGCTTTAGATTATCGCACTAGTGCGATAATTTAAATTTCTCATGGCGGTCATACTTCAATTTATCGCACTTCGTTGTAGAGTTAACCTACACGTTATGTTTCTTTGATCTAAAACGCTACCCTTTTATCTAACCCACATAAAGATTAAATGGCGGAAATTATGAATTCAGAAGAAACTGAAATGGAAGTGAAATTACAGAAGCAGCAGAAAGAATAACAGTACTTGTCCAAAAAATCCAGAAAGTATATGACATAGCATTCAATCGCTTCATTGCCTGGTGTAAGCCCAAAGCATGGTGAAAATAATTTCACTGAAAATGACTGCTAGCGAATCAACAAAACATCCGCATATTACTTTTTTAACGTCATTTCTCTTGTTTCATGAACGTGTTCCAAACGCTATCCTGTTAGTTTCAGGAATCAATATAATATTGGGATTTTACAAATTCGAGCGCTTTCTAAAAAATAATATATGCCACACGTGTTAAAAGTGATTTTATTGTGCTCGTAGGATCCATTCCTACGTAACATTCCTACTCGCAAAATAAAACCCTACTTTTACCCCTTGCATCAAAATCTGCAATTATATGTTCTGACTGCAAACTGTCAAACTACTACAGTTCTTAGGAGAAATATTTTTACAATTACACGAACTTATCACGACTATATATTATTCCACAATTTATGCACAAAAGCTGGCTTTTCTTATTACTTCATGTTAGTTAATCATGACAAATATTATTAGAAATAAGGTCAATACACGTTCTGTAGTGAATGCATAGGAGCATACAGGACCCTGATTTGACTGTCAAATGATTGGCCCTGATGTCGCATATACGTCGCATGACCTTAGGAGACACAGAATAACTGTGATTTGTAGCCGGAACGTGTATTGCTTACAACAATGGAAAATTCAAACCAACGGAAGCTAACAACTCGGACATGGATAACGTCACAAACATTTTAATGTTGCATACAATGCCATTTCAATACGATCTGGATTTTCCTACATCTTATGGTTTTCAAGTTATAAAAAATTCAAGCAAGGGAAGATAATTTTATAGACCATTCACAAAAAATTCAAGATAAAAATTTTACTATTCATATAGGTCTTGGCAATTCTCAATGATAATTTAATCAAAAGAAATAGAGCTAATTATTAAAGTTTTCTATAAAAATGGGGTGAGAGAACTTCGTTAATGTTGCATTGCATATAAGAAAATATTGGATTTAATAACAAGTTCGCTATTTATCCACCTTTTCGATATCAGTTATTACGTTCATATACAAACACACACGCACGCGCGGGCTGGCTCGCAAGGACACTTGGTCGTTTTTCTGAAAATACTATTTTATGAGGTGAAATTTACGCTAGGCTTTAGTTCCCAAGGTCGCGGGTTCAACCCGGCGGAGGTGATGGATTTTTTCGGGCGTAAAAATCCTTAGCATGGCTTCCTTCGGAAGGGAAGTAAAGCCGGTGGTCCCGTGTCGTAGATTTACGGCACGTAAAAGAACCTCAAGCCTGATAAAGAGGCCTCTGAGAAAAATTACTGGTCTTTCACATCCAATATAGAATGGGACGCTAAGGACCACAGCAATTAAAGAGCGTCCATAAATTAAAAAAAAACTCTGCGGTGAAATCTTACTACTGAAGTTTTGGGTAAAATGTTACACTTTCTCTACCTACCACAGGACCGAGCGATATAGCTCAGGCTGTAGCGCTGGGTGTCGGTAAATTGTGACTTACTTCCCAGTGTTGTCATCAGAAGAGGTAGCATATAACCTGCGACTGGACGTGCCCAGGGTGTCTTGGGAAGAATTTCTGAACGCGACATTTCTTACCTTCGCGAAATGGTTATGTCAGCAAACATAGCATGTTCATCATACACACACTAACCATAACCAAAACTCGGGTTAACCTAAAAAAGACAGGATCGCGTGGTTAGCTGCGGCTCGCAACGCCCCGACGGCCTCCTCTTGCTTCCTACTTTTTCTTGCCCCCCTATTTTTACCGGTTTATTATCAGCGTGTTTTACTCTGTTTTACTGGTACCGCTTATTACTGCAATTACTGTTACACTACAACACACAGACACCCATTCCCCTGGCGGGACTCGAACCCGCGACCCTCAGCTCGGCAGAGCGCCGAAGTCAAACGTTCCAGCAACCACGACTACGAGGGCCGGCTCTACCCGTTTTAGGGCACGCAGGAAGTACCCTGCGGGCGTTTTAAAGTGAGGCCACAAACCGGCTATATGTTTAGCAGGCTGCATTACAGTGAGCTCGGTACTTTTTCGATAAGCAACTGGCGGAGCATAAGGCGTTCAAAGTAATCTTCATCAGCTTGAGGCAGTATTTTTAACACCTGAATAATTTCAATTAAATTATATAATATGTAAATTCAATAACAGCCCGTCTTGAAGCAATATGTAGTAATAATTTTTAAAAATGTTTGTAACAGTCATTGCAAATGCTTATATTATTGTAAACATGTTCAATAATTGTATGTGAATGCATTAGGTAAGTTAGTAATGCAAGAGCTGTGAGAATAATAAGTTTAAAGTTGATAACAATGAGGTAACAATGAGGTAACCTTGAGGCAGTAATGAGTTTGAGAGTTTAAATGTTACTAGTCATGATTAGAGCAACGATAATGTAAACTTTGTGACAGTTTTTAAAATAGCCAATCAACAGTTAGAAAAAGCTTTAGTAAAATGCAGGTATTCTATTGGACTAGGATTACCCAATCAGAGACTTGAAATACAGAAGCTTACGGGTTTTGACGGTTGAAATATGTTCAGTTGCCTGCAGTCCTTGGTAGTGACCGAATGGAAGGTGTGTTCTCCAAAGAAATATTGCGTATTCGTGTGAATCGTAAAATATGTATACGCGTTAACAAAGTGCAAATATTAAATTAAAGAATCTCACAGCCCTTAATATCAGTGTAGTGCTTTTCAATTTTTGTCAAGGATAAATAAAAAGAAGTAAATTTAAACTTAAAATCTGTGTAAGCCTACATTCTTGTCACACCACGCCCTGATTAAGAGATACGTGACTCTAAATACAATACTGAAGCAGCCGAGGCAAAAACAAACATAAATAATATCTATGGAACCACTTTAATAACAAAGTTAAAATAATATTTTTTAAACTTGGAGAGTATCAACAAAAACATCATCTTCAAATCAGCTTCTCATACGTAGTAGCATATTACGTAACAAACAATCTTCTTCAAAATTGAAGATAAATAAACAAACTCCAAGACAATAACTACTTCAAGTTGGTTTCCCAAGCATGTGGCTGATAAATTACGTAAATAAATTACGTAAACAAAATAACTACTTCAAGTTGGCTCCCATACGTGGGGCAGTAACATCATAACTATTTCAAGCTGTGTTTCAGTAGCTGCAGTATGTTAGTTTGCAAAGAGAGTTATGCATTCTGCATCCCAAAGGTGAGTGTTTGTTCAAGACATCTGCGTTTTCTATGATTTGCTTAACAGTGCTAATGCCTTGTTATTGGTCCATTGCAATGTCTGCTGACAAATTCACGCTTGAACAACTAATGTTTATGTACGATACATTCGTAAAAACCGATCATGTAGTCAGGTGTGTAGACAATTTCAGGAGAAACTTCATGGTATTCCAGTTCCACTTAGAGAAACTGTTAAACGTCTGGTTAATAAGTTTAGGACAACGGGATCGCTAAACCTAAGAGGCGAAAACCAAATGTTCTAACGGTGCCCCAAAAACAGTTTATAGGAATAATCCACACACCATAGACGAACTTAAGGACAATATAAAAACAGAGATTATTAACATTATGCAAAAAGAACTTATGAGTGTAGGTACATGGAAATTTCATTCGAAGATGCCAGAAATGTCTTGACGTAGATGGACACCACTTACAACAAGATTAGAACTCATTATAGTGCATGTTACTACCACTCATGGGTAAGTGACGCGGGAGTTATGGAACGAAAAACCCTCAGTGCAATAGATAGTGTGCGGAGCACTCATACGCGCGATCCGTGGCCTCGCCATAAAACGATCACATTGTATAAGTGTGTAACATTTCTAACCACACCACATCTTTTGTTTGTTTTTTGTTTTTAACTTGTCAGTTCTAAGTCTGGAGTAAATGAGAAGTTTGTAAATGTTTAAGTTGCAATTCACACGTCTGATTTTATCTAATTTAAGAATAAGATCGTAATTTGTAAAGCCCGTAGCTCTGAGGCTCGCTTTCGGGAGATCCTAGGTTCAAATCCAAAGATGAGTGGCAGCGTGACTTTATTCGTGGTTTTGCCTAATCACCAGGTACGGTGGGCGTGCTCTGAGGAGAAAACTTCTAGCATGGTATCGGAACCTTTGGCTTGGCTTGAATCTAACTGCTCCGCTCTGCTAAGATGCACTTCTGGAGACAGTGGGCCAATGACAATTTGCGGTCATTCCATACAGTAGCTGGCATAGCAATTCAGTAAAAACACCTTCTAGCAGTAAAAAACCTTCGGCTAATGTTCCTTTGTATGGAGGCGAAGAACGGATAGTACCTATCAAGTATTTGAAAAACGTCGCCGTTAGCACCAGGACCGTCCTCCCTGATAGAGGTACCCTAAAACTTAGGCCTGGAAAATTTCCTTTCCAAATTTCTTTTGCCAGTTATCATTTCATTTCGTGTTATACCATTGTCACCACCTGTGATGCTATAATGCAGTAGAAACGAGCTTTAAACACTATTCAAACAAGAAAGTATTTGAAAATCCAATTTAATTTACGATGCAGTTTACTTTTTAAATAGACAGTGAAGTATGTCATATTTCTAATCCATCCCTGAGAAAAATTCTGAGCTTTTCATTTATGAGCTATTTTGTTCATCGTATTGTTTCAACATACATAAAACAAAACACTAGAGAGAAACACGCCTTCTTTGATAATTGGTGTAGACAAAAATCGATCGTAAAGTTTCAAGCGGTCTGTCATAGAACTAGCACAAGGTAAGGCTCTCACACACAGACGCGGTAGAAGTGCCTTTTGCGAACTTTATCAGAACTCTCAACATACACACAGACGCGGTCTTGACACGATAGTCAAGAGAGCACATTCAGCAGATGACTGCAGATGAGACGATTACAAAGCAGCTGTTGAAAAACATGGTTTAGTGAAAAACTGCCCAAAACTGTGCAAATATCGTCGTCCTCTGAAACAGCAACACACATCTTCGAGAAACAGACATTGCAATCTCCATTTGTGTTTTATATTCTTTAGGAGTAATAAAACCGTTATTATTATGTATAATTAATTATACTTTTTGCAGGCGTTGGCCTGGTCTTGGCGAGGTTTTAATATAGAGTCAACTGAAAAATGCAATGCCACAGCCGGGATTTGAACACGGTTCTCCCATATTAAAAACTTGCCAAGACCAGGCTAAGGTCTGTAAAAATTATAATAAATTATACATAATAATATTATTATTATTAATAATAATAATAATAATAATAATAATAATAAAGTGAAACATTACGAAACCGAGCACTGAAGTACTTGCGATTGCAGGTCGCTACTGAGAATGTCATCTCGAGTGAAATGTGTTGATGGTCTGGGAAACAACTTGAGTCAATTGGGGAATTCAGTGTCCCACCGGCATGTTGTCACAGTAGCTCACTGGTTAGAGCAACCGCAGGGAGAGCGTGAGAACCGCGTTCAAATTCCGGCGGTGGCATTGAATTTTTCAGTTGACTCTATATTAATAAAGTCGTTCTTTCGCAGTTTCTGTTTCGTAATTTCAGTACTTACCAAGGAGTTACTATGTCTGGTATGTTATTACTATTGCTTTAAATACGATCATTATTCCCAAGCTCAAACTTAATTAATTCTGAGCACTTCAATAATTTATGTCCCCCAATCAAAGCTATTTCTACAGGCCTGAAGTCCCAAAATGATCAATCGCAATTCACAGCTAAGCATAAGCATATCAAATTGGTAAAAAATTTGCCCATGTTGACATCCCTTCAGAAGTTTGCTTGTTCCGGAGATTATATGTAATACATAGCCTCGCATTGTGTTTAATCATTGTGATACTTTAGGTGAACGTAATTCAATAACTAAAGTTGAGAAGGATTTGGTCATATTTTGGTGTCTTCTTCGAGCCATGAGAAGCTAGAAAATGCTCTTTTGATGATGACCTCATGACTGGCATTGTGAGAACGTTGGGTACAGAATTAGGATAACCGCGCGGTGTACCTTCCCTGGGTGATAGGCGCAGTACCGTCACAGAGACTGTGACGATACCGTGATACCGTGATATGTGGTAATGGTAACTGTGAACCCATAGATGTACCGCAGTGTAAATGATGATGCGCCTATTTAGGGTAGCCTTTATGCTAAAGAGTGCTTGCTGAGTCAGTGATATTAACCGGAAGCGAATGGCATGATCCGCGAGATGTGAACGCTTTTAAGTGCGAGAACTGTAAAGTTTTGGAACTGGTTCAATAAAATGAGTGATTAGTTCACAGGAGTGAGTGGTTCACTTTGAACTAGTTATTAGAGGACTACTAGTACCAGTCACTGTCTAGTTATTCACACGTGCTATCTTACACATAGGGTTATAGTATAAACATAAACTCAGCAACTGTAAAGTAACAGATAATTATATGACATACTTTAATTTCTTAAAATGAATATTCACTTAAAGTTCAGCTTTACCGACATGTTCAATTTCTACATTTTACTTTGCATCCTCGGTGAACATGATATCAATCCCTTCAACGTATTCTTTGTTCGTGCCCAATTTCGCCGTTGCATGAGATAATTTGAGTCCAATTTAATCAACGTCGCAGAAAATGTCCCAGAAGTGACTTTTGCAGCGCATACCACTGCTGAGACGCACGCAATTTCAAGCCTTAACCCACTTTGTTCTACCCAAACCCTCGGCGCCAATAACAATTGCAGTAAACGTTAAAAAGTTCATGTGTTGCGCTCTCTCATGTTCATAAAGCCCCTCGGTTTATTGCTTTCCTTTGCGTCCCCATAGCAACCTTGGAGCGCGGGCCAGTGGCAATTTAGCTAAAGATACGGAAAGTGTTAATGGCGAAAAGGAAGGGGAGAACTTGTTCTTATTTCGCTTATTGGCTTGCCAACGTTACATTTAAGGCTAACAAAGCGAAACAAGACAAAACCTCATCTTCGGACGGTCTGCTATTGTGCTGATGTTATCGTTACCGTAAATCTTCTTTTCCAGAGACCACGCTCTGCTTTTGGACGTGAACGGGCACACCGGGAATAAGTTAATACCAAACGTTCATTTCTATGGTGATACTGTCAACGGTATTACTGGGCAGATAAACATAAGATTATTAAGAGCAACACTCACTTGGTGACCATCATCATCACCCATCACCTTTTGTTTTGTTCCGCCTCAATTTTATTCTCACCATTTCTTGAATGAGCGGCCAATGCTTCTTTTTCCTATTGAGAAGCACAAGGCATTCGTCGGATATGACATATCTAATTTTGTCTGTATCTTTCGATTATGTCTCTTATCAACGTAACAAACATAATCAAAAATCGGATATCATTACTTCTTTTGTGTTCTATTAAAGGCTACCTAGAACATAAATCGGAGAAATCTCTTTTCCGGAGACTCCATTCACCTTAGAGGATCTGAAGTGAATTATTCATACAACAATAGTAACAGCACAGACACCTACATGATTCCAATAATGTTTTACTCCTTACGTTGTTTCAATGATTACTGAAATTGTTCCAAGAAACTACCAACATTTATTCATATAATTCCCCAATCAATATTCATTTGTATAGTTGACTTTATTATTTGATTATTATTGTTCTCAGAGAAAAATTAGAAAACGTGAACTCCTACACTCAGGAGATGGACAAATTCCTATTCGGTGTAGATAGTTTGGATGGTCATAATTTCTGCAATACAGAAAAGCAGAAACGTTTTCATACGCACCAGAAAATGTGTCCTCCTTTCAAATTAACACATCTCTTGGTTACCGTCGACACAGTACTGAATTTAAGATGAAAAATACTGTTTTAGTACTATATGAGCCCTTCATCTGTGTTATACAAACGGAAGAGAACTCAAAAATGTACAAAAATTCCTTTTTCTTCTAGTTTCTGACATTTAATGGTAATTGCAAACCCCCACACTGGTGTGCAAAACCTAAGGACGAGATGGGTAAAGTAACATAACAAATTAACTACTTGGTAGAAGTAAATGAAGGTGCAGGAGCATGTTGCCAGAGGTCTCTCACAAGCACACAGAAAGCTGGATGTCACATGGCGTGAGTGTAGCGAGCCTATAGTGCCAAATGTGTCTGGTCCCGCAACACGGAGCAGTTGAAACAGGACAAGACGGTGTATGGCAATTAGCGAGCTGTTACGATGCACTGTAGTGGTGTTCTTCATTGCAACATGGCCCGTAGATACCATTTGGATGACTTCACTTGGGGAAGAATCATCGGGAAGCTGGAAGAAGGGCGAAGTGTGAAGAGTGTTGCTCATGAGTTTGGAATTGCTCACAGCATTGCTTCACGTGCATGGGGAACCTTCCAAACCACAGGCACTGCTGTCCCAAGGAGAGGTGGAGGTCGAGCATGCTCAACTACAACAGCAGCTGACCGCTACGTTATGTAACAGGCAGGAAGGGATCCACGCCAAAAAGCGGGTGCAATTGCAACTACATTTAACAGGACAGCTAGGCACGCAATCGCACGATACACAGTAACACGGCGATTACAAAGAGGTGGTCTCTTTGCCCGATGGCCAGTACGTTGCGTTCCATTGACATCCGCACATCGGCGGCACCGTTTGCGATGGTCCCAAGAGGACCAAAATTAGACCAACGAGGAATGGGGACGCGTGCTCTTCTCGGATGAGAGCAGATTCAGTCTAAGCAGTGATTCCCGACGTATCTTTATTTGGCAAGAGGTGGGAACACGTAACGAACCCAGGAACATCATTGAACATGATCGTTTTGGTGGTCCGGGTGTTATGGTTTGGGGAGGCATAATGTTGCATGGGCGCACCGATTTCCAAATATTTTAACATGGTACGCTCACTGGTCAACGTTATTGTGATACTGTACTCCTTCCCCATGTACGTCTTTTCAGAGGTGCAGTCGGCCCTGACTTCATTTTTATGGATGACAATGCGCGACCGCATCGAACAGCGCAGGTGGAGGATCTCTTGGAACGAGAGGATATTCGGCGAATGGACTGGCCTGCCCGTTCCCCCGATTTAAATCCCATCGAACAGGTGTGGGATTCTTTGGGGAGACGCATTGCAGCACATTCACATGCACCAATGACCATCCAACAGTTGTCAACAGCGCTGTTGGAGGAATGGAACGCCCTATCACAAGAACTGCTTACCAATTTTGTGGCCAGTATTGGAGTACGATGCAGAGCATGCATTGCTGTCCGTGGTGATCATACACCCTTTTAAGCACCATGCATCTGTTTCTATAAATCCAGAGAGCCAACATAATATGTCGTATTGACTTTAGTGTACCTTATGGTCTATAAATAAAAGTGGCATTTCTGTTCATCTCATTGCATATTTCGTTTAATTGCCTACTGTAGCAGTTCCCTCTATGTATGATTCAAGTTTCATCGAGCTATGTTACTTGGCAGTGTCACCGCATGCGAAGATTGCTTTCGTCCTTAGGTTTTGCACACCAGTGTGTGTGTGTGTATATATATATATATATATATATAAGATAAATTCCCAATTTCCTCAAATTTTCAGGATGCTCGTACTCGTATACTACAAATAGGGCTTTCAGAATTAGGGATACAATGCATCAAAAATGTCAGTCCCGATTGAAAGTGCACCACATACTTTAGAATATGGGCAGTTTCTTTAAAGGATTTCATTCCTTTGCCGATATTTTATTTATGCACCTCATTAAATCCCTCGTTTACATTTCTGCAACATAAATTCAATCATGTCCTTGTCCATATACCTAACGAATTACGTCCTACCAGTCCTATTTTTTCCGCACTGGCGTAAGTAGCGGGATATAATATCATCTTCGATCCAAAATGAAAGCTAAATCAGAAAACATGTAGTAGCTCTAAGAGCACGGGCAGAAACCATACCGAATTGCAGATGACGAATGCCAGAGTTTCGATAATTTGTCATTAGTGAAATAGTTACCTAAATAATGACAGCAATGTAGAAGCATGTGTATATTTCTAAGGTTCCAGTATTCTCATAGATATATTAAACAAGCCATCTTGGCTACAATATTTCACCAAACATCTCCCATGGGTTTTAAGAGAGATTATATTGCTATTAGACAACGCTTTGCTCGTGTTACAGGGTGGTTGTCTTATACTTTTTATTTCAGCATCAGGATCATGGAAGTCCTTGCAGGCTGCACGCGCATAATGTCTGCGACACCGAGCTTGCTGACATACCAGGCTTCCAATTACTGAAGGAATCTGATGTCGCCCACCCTGCCACTCAGGGATCGTGTGTGTGCCGGTTGGTACAGGGGGAGGAAGGGGGCTGAAACCGGATGCTACTTCATTCGGACGCCGTTTTCCGGTCGGCGGGGAGGGGGTGGGAGTATCGCTTCGTGTTTTGAAGGGCACTTGAAATTGTAAACGTGGGGAAGCGTCTGTGTGTTTTGTAAACCCCGTGAAAGCTGAGCGCGTTGAAATTCTACATGTTAACAGAAAACTATCCTTTTGCCTTTAGCTCAGAGCCGCCTCACTCCGCCCCTCCGGAGTAGACACTTCATTTAGATTTTGGTACCTTATCTTAGAGGCACGAAACATTTTAATTTTGCAATTCGTGAACGTTGTAGGTATTATATTTCCATTTGTGGTAAAGGTAACTTAAAATTCAAGTGCATCCCTTTTATAGAAGAATTAATACCACATAAATGGTTTATTCTCTATTATGCATATTTTGGAAAATAATCTTTAAACGTTGAACTGTTAAATGAAAAAGGAGGCTGATGCAACAGTCAACGTTTCTACTATATGCCTGCCATGATATCATATATTATTTGTATGCATTAAGAGAAGCAAAAGAATGGCATTTGAAACCGTATTTTTCAAATTACTGGGAGATTAAAACGAATAGCTAATATATCCGAAGTAAATAACTCTTTATTGAAAACTTGCCTGAAACAAATCTTGCATTTTAATGAGGTTTACATTTTTCCTAACTTAAGTTGCTTGTCTGTCTCTCATGATACCCCGTATTGTGACGAAAGGGTAACATAATAGTAATTATAGGTGTGACGTTGATAAGCGTCCGTTGGAACGGATACATCGAGAATGTTCAAATGTAGAGTACGTCGAGCGTTCCTCGAGTATTCCCCGAGACACTGCGCTTGTGTGGAGAAGCCCATAAGCTTTCAGCAGTTAGGTAGGAGTGTGTAGCAATACTTCATGTGAGGCGCTCGTCGATTTCTGGTTTCCTTTCAGGGAGGCGGGCGTATAAGTAAAAGGTTATAATACAATATGCGCAAATAAAAATGTACACAGGTATTACATCTAATCACGTCGTCCTCCGTGGACTAGTGGTACCGTGCTAGCCTCTAGTTCCCAAGGTCGCGGGTTCAAACCCGGCGGAGGGGGGCGATGGATTTTTTCGGGCGTAAAAATCCTTAGCACGGCTTCCTTCGGAAGGGAAATAAAGCCGGTGGTCCCGTGTCGTAGATTTACCTCAAGCCTGATAAAGAGGCCTCTGAGCAAAATTACCGGTCTTTCACGCCCAATATAGAATGGGACGCTAAGGACCATAGTAGTTAAAGAGCGTCCATAAATAAAACTCAATTTCATTTTCACATCTAATAACAATTTATAAAACTTCCTGTTATTACATCCACACCTCCTGCATTAGAGCCGTTGCTGATAACACTGAGAATAACAAACAATTGTATATGCAAAACACAGTTTTGGGAAACGGTAAAACAGATATTTTTTTAACATCCTACAATGGGCTTGGTTATCTCGGACTATAAATGAATCAAATGACACTCAAATGATTCCAAGTCCATGGAGCTACAGAAAGAATAAAGGTATGCACTTACATGCGTGTGTATGTTTTTTATTATATATATTCTATATTGTCGCTTCAACTTTAAAGTGGTGTTACGACTACTTTAGAATACAGAACATGATTACAATGAAAATACAATATTTAAGTAGTAATAGTATATACAACATTAAATTCTCTAGATAGGTGTGTTACACGTTGTTATAAAATTTTGTCGATTTCTAAAGTTTAAAATTCTTTGTTGTGCTGAATTTAGGGCGTCTGGTAGGCTGTTAGGGATGTCACGTCTTTCTCTCTGTTGTACCTAAATAACGACGGCAGGCTGTGACGAGATGATGAACTGTGAGGTTGGATCTGCAGAGGTCGCACATAGGAGGAAGGTCAAGGTTGAGGAGATGTTTGTGCGTTATAGAAGTATGTCCAATACGTAGTCGAGTTAATACAACTTGGTCTTTGGGGTTGAAATGGTAGGCAAATTAGTTTTTATAGCATTACCCATTTACCATATATTTTCTGGTGTTTATATGAACGTTCAAATATTTTATACAATACACGTTTGAAATGTTATGTGGGTTTTTTTTTCTGGTCAGCTCATACAAAGATTATAAATATCAACACTTCCATATTTTATTTGATTTTTAATTGCAACCTGCAGCATCAGCGTATGTGGATGCGTAACTATAACTACATAATACAATGATTTCTTGGGACTATGATTTCTTGGGACTATTTATCATCACTAATGGGAATTATACTAATTTGTAGAACAGATCTGGAAACAAATCTTAACCGATAGAGAAAAACGTATAATTTCCGCATATTATATTTTTTCAGTACTTATAAGTTTCGATAACTTTATTTTTATCTTTCTTTCTTTTTGTGTAGAGTGCGGGAGAGTTTTTCTGATGTTCGTTTTTCATCAACATAAACGACAGCGTGGAGATGAAAGCAGAGCTTAACTGTACAGCATTGCCACTATCATTGTTATTTAACACAATGTGTTTTGCCTAAAAGCTGAAATAAACAATTAACAGCAGAAGGGGAATATGACCGAAGGCTCACACAGATAACAAGGTAACCGCAATGTTATAACTTTTCATTGGTACCATTTGCAACACAAAGGGTTTCGAAAATGCACTTTCCATGTTTCTAGCTAGCAGAAATGTGTACGAGGGCCTCAAATACTGCATATAGTACATCCGCACAGATAGTGAAGGTAGGTAACTTAGTGGAAATGTTTGAGCTGCTAAAAGGTTTTTTTGTCTTGCTTTTTGTTGTTAGTGCCCCATTCCCTATAGGCTTAATTAATGATTCGGATATACAAAACCTACTCTTAAACAGTCCAATTGTGCACGTTTACAAAAGCCACATGTTATATCCATTAGCGTCTTTAATGCTTAATTAGTAAACTTTTAACTTCCATTTCAAACACACTGACTCAGTTTAGTTCACAGATATACAGTAAAATGCACCACTCTAAAAGAATTCTGCAAATTTTGACATATTATGTTGCTTATTTTCCAAAACATTGCCGGATATTCCACCAAAATGCCTAAAATTAAACTAAGCAGTATATTTGCGCCTAGGAAGCCATGGTATGTCGTTTTTCAGGTCATTCTTATTTGCAGCATGTCTTGACCCAAATTCATGAGCTCCCAAATTTGAATTTCGGTTAGGGTGAGCTTCTCGGTTTTTTTGCGCAGTTTTTCCCTTATCCTAAAAAGATGAGCTAATTTGAGCACAATTTCGCCCATTTTAGTCATTCGTTGAGATTAGATCATATTTAATTTCGCATATACCCTAATTCTAATTACTATTATCTTAAAGAATAAAACCTGGACTATGTATTATTAATATTATTATTACTGTCTAATTTAACGGAAACAAAAAATTTAGAAACAATATAATAAGAATAAAAATGAATGTTACGAAATATATGTTATATAACATTTCAACAAGACAACTATTATGGTATAGACATTGAATGAACAAAGTTTACCAAAAATTGCATTTAAATGGATTCCAGGAAGAAAAAATAAAAAGAAGACCACGAATAAATAGGGAATTATATAAGCCATGAATGCAAGACATTTATAAGAAAGACAGCGTTTGGATAAAACAGAATGATGCGCTTCGTAAAAACGAATTTCGTATTTAAATTTTATATTCAAATTATATATGCATCTGTGCACATATATTTGTCTGTCACTCGTACCAATGTAAGACTTACTAAATAATAGGATATCATTTTTCAAACTCTGCTTGCAGCATGCAAAATGATTATATAAAAGTATACTCAATGTATTGTTATTTATGCGTACCAAACTATTGGAAATCATCATCAAAGTCATCTGATTTGTTCTGTATCCACAACGCAGCTCTAGTTTTCCAAATCAACATTTGGTAGCTTCCTCTCTGTGTTTTATGAAGGCTTGCAGAAATTGCGAGGATCGAGCGTTTAAATTTTCATGAACGATTTCGCCGTTTCATTTTAAACATGATTAACCAGGTAGCAGTGTACTTCGCAAAATGTGAAATAAAACACCCGTTTTGCGCTAACTTTTACAATGCGAAATATTGACAGACCTCTACTTGCACGTGCTACTACATGCAACCGTGTCAGGTACTAACGTATCCTCTTACCCCTCGACACCCGCACAAGTCCAGAAGTGGAAGCTCTGTATTCTTCTGCGCATGTCTGAGACGTGCTACTGCTATCCAGGCACAAATCCACGGAATAGTAATGTTGCATTGCAACTTCTTCGTTAGCTTCTCTGAGTACCTTCCGCCATGCGTGTTGTTGCATTCCTCATTTAGAAATACTGTTGTATTCTTATTCTACATGATATATGGAAAGTAAAATAATATTGATATTGCCCTTTTTCATATGGGGGCGAGACTACTGATAGTGGATTCTATAGTAATATTCGATCTCGGACTTCAGTTAGCTTTGAAACTCACTTTTATTACTGAGAAAGTAGTGTTCTTAAAATAATTATAAACAGTGTGTGAGTCTGTTTATGGCAAGTCTCCAGGTTGTGGCGGCAGTTTGAAGCGGTAATTTTAGGCGGGAGACATCTGCGTCACATTGTAGCGCACAATTTTGAGACACCACGTTTAGCGGCACTCATTTTGAAGCTGCCTGCCTCACGTCCCATGTTGGAGTCAAATTTGAAGTTCCTGTCACATGCCTCTAAAATTCTGCTTACATTTGCCTCGGCTAGCTATGGTTGTATATGGTTCTGGGTTCAATTATAGGAATGGATTCAGGATTTCCTTGGAAAGCGATGTCGTTGATCTCAGGATGTGTGACGGACAGAGAATTGATGGAGAATATCACTTCACTCACTTTTATTCACAGTATAGTAACTGTAACAATGGAAGTCACAATCAAGAAAACTGTCACCTTACCTTGTACATATTACATGAATACGCATGTCACCTTCTTTCTTAGCGCATCTATTTACGCTCTGTTTTGCGTTTTCAAACAAAGGCGGCGGAATACTGTAGAAATTATATCTCTGTTGTCCTAATAAAATACATTCTTTACGACGATAAATTAAGAGGATCGTAGGCGTACCTTAACACAGTATTTGCATGTACACTCAACACTTATACTTTAAGAATTTCCAGGCGTAATCGTTTTTAACTCGGGAGTAACATTTTCAGCTGCTGAATGAATATTTCGTCGACCTACGTGGTGTAGTGGTTACCATGCTAACAGCTAGTTCCAGAGATCGCGGGTTCAAACCCGGCGGAGGGCGATGAATTTTTTGCGGGCGTAAAAATCCTTGGCATGTCTTCCTTCGGAAGGGAAGTAAAGCTGGTGGTCCCGTGTCGTAGATTTACGGGACGTAAAAGAACCTCAAGCCTGATAAAGAGACCTCTGAACAAAATTACCGGTGTTTCACGCCCAATATAGAATGGGACGCTAAGGACCACATCAGTTAAAGGGCGTCCATAAATAAAACTCAATTTAATTTCATTTAGGATGAGTATTTCAGCATGCACGAATCTTTCTTTCGACTCGTTATAAAATAGAAATTGTGTCCGAAGACGTTCTACTTCCTTCATGGCTGAAAGTTTCGTGCTCCTAAACGCGTCCATATGTTACGTCGTTATATCCTATACGTTGATTGGCTGAAATCTACGCCACATGACATTATTCAAACATGGCGACGGTATTTCTCCTAAAAATATGCTTAGCTAGTCTCCCCTCTTGGATTTGATCACGCTTGTTAACAAATAAAAGAACAAAAGGTTTTTACCCATCTATCTGTAACAAAGGCACTTGCAGCTAGCAAGTGTACTGTAAACGTCAGGTTTACTCGCTGGGTATTCGCTTTATGGCCACAAAACTTGGCATTCTGGCAACTTCTTGCATTATGATACAAATGCTTATTTATACCTTTAATTACATTCTTATCCTAAAGGTAAAAGTTAAAGGTACATATCATGGAGGGGCCCCGAAACCGGGGCAGAACACCGCAAGTAGGCCGCAAACATGACCCATGGGCGGAAGGGATGGATGAGGACGACCAGATCCGGATGACGACGCCGAAAGCATTAACGTGGTTCCTAACGTTCCCAGATAGAACGCACGTGACTCTGTCTGGTCCTGTCCACAAGCAACCCACATCCAGCTCCCCGGGACGGTGTACTCGGTGGAGAGATCTAACTGAGAAGTCCCCGCAGTAACGCCAGAGAATACACCTCTACAGTACGCAGGCGCCGAACACCGTCGTTTGGTCCTACAAATGAGAGGGAGGAGGGTCGTAGTAGAAACATTCGCGTCGGCCCGGAGAACAACGAAAAATCCATGGTCCAAAGAGGATGGCCGCCAGGGATCAAACCCGGGACTTCCCGAATGCGGGTCACAGGCGTTGCCGCCTGAGCCATCCCGCTTGGCCATTCTTACTCTAACAAAATTATCTTATCTTCTAAGTCGTTATTTGTAGACACTTGACCAGTATTAGTGAATATGTTTTATAGAGTGACATTGCGTATCAAGTGCCTCGTTGTTGTCCAAAATCCAGCTAATGCTGTTAGTTTGTCATAAGCCACAGTTTAGACATATTTTTTTTAGTTGTTTTGTTTAGTGTTCTTTAACCGGGTATTGGACGATGAGTGAAATGGATGAAATGATGTGATAAAATGAATCCTAGATCCATAAAGCTTAAAGTTACCCACATCCATCTTTTCAATATAAGGAAAACCCCGGAAAAACATTATCCGGGTAAGTCACTCTAACCGAGATTCTAACTCGCGACCTCTTGAATGTGAGGCGGGCAGACACAGTTTTACACACATAATCGCACAGATTATGTCTATCGAAATGGCTCAAGGTGAAAATGCAGCCGCCATCAAAAGACCCGTGGTGTCAGGCTCAAATTTCCGAGATCACAACTTCGAATCTCGGCTGGGGTGAGTTGCTGAATAAGGCCTTTAACAGGGTATTCACTTATCCTAAGAAGAGGAATGTCTATAGAAATACGACTTATTTTCAGCCTCAATTTTACCAGTTTCATTCATTCGCCGTCCGACATGACTTAACCAATTAAAGGATTAAACTAATAAAAAAGAGCGCATTGCATTTTAAGATAACTAAGGCGAAGTTTAATTGTTTTTAATTTAAATATCCATTACATATTTAGGTAAAATAAAAGTGGTAATGCAAAACTTTGTTTAGTCAGAAGCTGATATATAAGTGCAGAAAAGTACATAAGTAAGCAAAACGTGAACCATATTTCTATTTATATTGAAGTGACATACTTGGGGCTTGTCAGAACATTTCTGTACTTAAGTGTGGATATTTTTAAAGACATTTTTCGGAAGCTCCAAGTTAGATTCTCAAGAAACGATCTCTACAAAAACAATGTTCCAATTGCAACTGGTTTATTTATTGCGCTGGTTCGTGATAATGTAACTTGTCAACCGAATACTTTTACATCATCCACGTTCCATCTTCCTTTGCGGAGAGGAAGGAAAACTTTTCTGAGAGTAAACGGAAGATAAAAATAAAACGAGAAGAAAACAAACTCCATGGGAAAAAGGAGCAGCTGACCTACGACGTTAATTAATTACGAAATTCTTGTAACAACAAAGACTACCCTCAGAAAATCCTTTACACATTCAAGCGAAAAATGATCACAAGGATGAGGCCGGAGAAAACATACCTTACCTCATCTCGGGTGCTTCTTGTGCATTATGTAAAACTAAACTCTTCGCGGTCACACTCTCTTGGAAGAGAATCGCGCAGCAAATTCAAATATTGTAAAATGATTATATATGGGTTACACATGTTAACAAGTTTACAAATTCACATTGATGATTCCTCGACGTTATTTAACAGCAAAGATTGTAAAAACAGAAAATTAAAGAAAACGCCATATGACTGTTTCGGATACGTGTAAAAGATGTCAGATAAAACGAAGCTGTTGCATAAGACAGGAGTTTCACTGCAAATCCAGTATTCTCCTCTCTTTTCCCATTTGTACTATCCTACGCTACTTTGCATGCCAACCATAAACCTGGTGTGAGATCTGCGACTTCGCCTTCTAACACCGAGTTCCAATCTCGGTTGGGGCGAGTAGTTGTATTAAACTTTTCTCCAATCTTTCCGCTTGTCTTCGGAAGACAAATGTAGAGTAGTTCTTACCTCAATGTCCCGCAGGCTCATTAAGGCAGTTTTCCACCGATTTCATTTAGCGTCTCTTCATTATTATAATATGCTTTAGCATCTGGTATCCCCTTCTGCCTCGCAGCATTTTCCCATTCTCATCCAGTGCCCCAGCCATTTTATTTTAATCTCCTAGATGAGTTTCAAGATTATTTCTCCGCTGTCTAGTCTTTCTAAAGCAGCAGGGTCAGTAAGGATTTTTGTCTCCCTATTTTGCACTCTCCATTCTTCTACACTGAAATATTTGAAATGTTCCCAATGGTTTCCTCGTTTCGTCGCATTGCCGTGTTTACACACTGTACAATAGTATACTCCACATAACGCACACTTCCTTCGCAAAGTGTTTTCATGCAAACATAGTAAGGCTTGTTATTATTATACTCAAAAGCTCTCTTTTATGTGATTTGTTGACAGTAGCTAATCTTATTATGTATTGTAGATCCCTAGTATTTAAAGCTGTACAGCTGGTCCACTATCTCATTTCTAGTTAGTAAATATATCATCTGTGTTCTATTCAAATTTCATTCCATACGTCTCACCACTGTTCTTTAGCACCTTAATAAAAAGAAGTGTTTAGAAAATCTTATATACTCACTTTATTCTTCTTCTTTTTACCATTACCACCCTTCCTTTGTTATGGTAACAAGAATTCATCAAATTCTACAATTAGATTTTAAACGCAGTGGAGTGTTTGTGTAAAAGGGTTAATCAACTGCCTTCAGTCCTTCCCGTCCATGGTAATTTTCTTCAGAATCTTCTTAACTTTTTCCAAATAGGCTAGTGCCACGTACACTTCTTTATTTTCCAGTAAGTTACGTTCGCGGATTCCTCACAGCGGTCAATTACCTTTTCCTTCTCTGAGGTTAAACTGCTCTGCTATTCGTCTCCCATTCACCTTCTGTATTCTCTAGATAGACTTTGTTAAGTGAGATATTAATCTAATAATTCCGAAATTAGTTTACTTTGGGCATTAATGGTATTCAGTATTGATAGAATTATTGCCTCCGTGAAATTCCCGGCCCGTAACAATCATCCGAATTCCTCTATGTACTATTATTTCACAAGGAATCCTAATATGTTATAATATTCAAATACAGAGGGATTCGTCTACCCATCTTACCTTAGTCAATATAAAAATGTTTGACTATAATTATTTCAAGTTCAGCAATACGGGTTTGGTTACGTGAAACATGTGGAAACAATTAGTTACGTGGTCGTATCAAAGGGTAGTTTTTGTTTAAAGTGATCTCATATGAAAATAGAAAGAGAAAATGTAATTTAAAACGTTCACAATCGCGATCAAACTATCTTCAATCTGGGAGTGCTTAAATATAACTATAAAGAAACGTATTAAACGGATAATGCTGGGTAAAATGTTTATTTTACAGAAACTCCTATTCTGATGAATTCAAAACGTTTCTGTCCCTAATGGTTTCCGAGTCATATATAATTCAGTTACAACGAGAAGAACGTTATAGACAATTTACAGAAAATTGAGGCTACAGGGATATTTCATTCATCCTGCTAATATTTTACACCGTTTTTAGAAGAAAACAGCAATTAAGCTTTTTCGTATTTTTTTGGAGGAAGGGATTTAGGGATGTCAAAACGTGTATTTCGGGTGAAATATAAGAATATAAGGTTTGGATTAAACGCAAAGTTATCATATGGCAGAGATAGATAAAATAAATAACTGTCGTATACGGAAATACCAACAGTTAAAATAATAAATATTTTTGCAAGTACATCTAATATGCTTACTGGAAAATCTTAAGAACCACTGACGGACAGAGAATGTGCTACGCTTTCAATTAGGCCTCTGGTTTGAAAAACATGTGTTTCAACAATTGGGACAAACGTACTGAGCTACAAGAAAATATATATTATGCGGCTGTGGTATTGATTTCTATAGGACGAATTTTAGCAGTACCAGATAAGACATTTTAGAAACATGCATTAACTGTAAGGGCATATTTACATTTAAAACCACATGCGCCATCGGGAGTCATAAAAGTGAAGTATGTTAACGCAAAAAGAAATTTCTCATTAGTATGGAAATTACTAATGGTATACCACTAAAACAGGACCTAATTATGCATAATGATTTAATATCCGGTACATTTTTGACATATTATAATAGCTTATATTCTAGAGCAACAGCTTTTTTGTACGCAGTTCCTCTTGCGGCAAGGTCACATATATTAAAACCTTCAGTTGGAGCACAAAATATCAGAGCCCCACCAATAAGCGCTGGAGTTGGGCAATCCTCTCTCGCCGCTCCACTGGGGCTGACCTGAGCTACTTGTGGCGATTGAGACCAAGAGGATCTCATATCACAGCGTGGCTCAGCAAGCACTGCCAAACCAGTCCCAGGTATCTTCATACAGGATATAAAAAAGGATATGTTTAGATCTCGATGGTAGATAGATGTGTGCCATATGATTGTATTTTTAATGTACAGGAAATCCTTGCTTATGTTTCCAAAAAGGGAAGGGGGTGACTATATAAACAAACCGTGGACTCCACGAGAAGCACCTGTTACGTATGCACAACAGTCCTGCTCCACATCTACAGCTAACGATAGTGTTTACTATTATCTGTTTAGTAGTTTCATACTTTACAGTATTCATTTGTGTGGCTATCGTCAAGTGGGAATGAATGGACAATGGCGATCTTGTACACAAATTCAGTGTAGAGCGACATCTTCTCATATACGGGAAAATCCGAAGGAATGCAAGACCATTATCAACAACGATACCGCAAAAGTCGTAACCCAGCCCACGCCATGTTTTCAAGATTGGAGAGGTCTTTAAATGAAACAAGTGAGATTTAACAAACACCCCTATGGATGTCTCCAGATACGCCGTACACCAGAGTTTGATCTCGGCATAATCGGGCGATGTAAGGGCTCCAAGAGTCTATGTATAGGTTTCTGTTGAGGCCACTGACAACCAGAAGAGGTATAGAATTGATCAAACTTGGCGATAACCATTTTGAGTGCCTTCAGTAGTTGATTAAAATGCTACTTGTTTACAGTATTTCATTTTCTTTTTAACTCATTTTCTGTCTTTTGTGATTCAAACTGCCTACGCCCTCCTCCTCATTTCATAGACCCTAGCACGTAAACAAATCGTTTCTGAACATAATCTTATTTGAAAACAATATGATCACATGGTACGCATCTACCTACCACCGAACCTTGTAATATGTTTGTTTATACCTATATATCATAGTAGTGCAAAGACCAAATAGTGGTCCTTCATTACCCTCTCTGTGCATCTCCAGTAGTGGGAAGGGTGTTCGAGTCAGGAACTCTAAGGGACTTCCGCGGCCTCTGCGACTTATGACCTGCGCCCTGTAGCCTCCTGTGGTTGCTTCGATTAATTCCTTCCTTCTAGCGGTTCCTCCTTGGTAGGACCCCACTACGTTGATGATGATGGATGCTGTATTACGTACCTGTAGGTTGTCTTGATACCCGTATTCTTGTGACTATCTCAACGTTCTCGTAGACTGGAATCTCATGATCGTATATCTGTATCCTTGCGTGTGTGTTAGTATGTTGTAATTATTATTTTATAATTGTGCCACAGCTGCTGTATTCGTGTCGGAGAGCACTTGTGTCTTGTCAGGGTTGTGTATGGAGAATGTTAAAATATTTTGCACACACGTATTCTGTTAAGTATTTCACTTGTATTTTAGATAAACCACATATGATATTCACAATTCACTATTACCTTTGTCATGTTAAAATATGTATAACGTACGAACTACATTAAATACGTAGTTTTAGCGTCTATTTAGAGGCCAGCTTATACACGACCATCCTGCTCGAACACTTACAAGCTTCTGTTAGCGTTCCCTACAACCGTTTTCTTAACGTACGTATTTGAATTATAAGCATGTATCAATGTACCTGATTGGTGCTACTGTCCAATAACATCTAATAACAGTTCATTTTACATACATATGTTTACAGACTTCCATCATATTAATTATGAATCCAAGGTTCGTTACATGCTTACGTAGACACTACTGCATTTATCATAATTTTATATTACTGTTTATATAGCTAACAATGGTATTTCCCTCGTATATTATATTTTATATGCTATAAGTTACATACGTGTTCTCTACCAACTGTACATTATGAATATATGTGTTTTAACATCCTCTTAATTATTAAGTATTAGCAAAAAGAAATAACACGTAAAAATTTAGGACAAAAAGATTAAGAAATAAATTATTAATGTGTTGACGCTGAGAAGCTGTGAATTACATATATTAATACATTAATGAGTTGTTGTATTAGTTTGTCCGTGGCTAGTACTGTATGTTGCTTCATCCTCCTGGTCATAATAGATCGCCTGTAGGCCACAGTGCACGATGTGTCCCCCTCCTTTGTACACTCTATAATACCATATTGATCACTATAATTTATTACTGAAATTAAACTTGTTGGTTTCATAAATTCATGGAGTGATACACAAAGAATGCTTTTTGTTCGGCTAAAGAGTTACATTTTTATCTGAATTCTGTATCTTACATGTCTGGCCGCGGGTGAAAATCACAACTCGCCCAAGGCTATATACCACTGACTTTTACAGCATGGGACATTCATGTATAACTTAGTTTTCACGACTGAAAAATTCTCCCCCGATCAGGAATCGAAACAATGTCCCTTTGTATGCTAGTCATGAGCATAGACCATCATGCTACAAGAACAAATGAATGCTGCTGATGAATTGTTGACGCAAAATAACTTTGCATTTCCTAGAAAAGAAGCACATATGCCACACAATGCAAAGCACTTAGTTTCATCAGCAGCACATGAGCGAGCATATAAAGCCCACCATTTCAAGGGGATGTCCCCGGCTGAGAAATGACTCGATTATTTGCTCAGTTCCTGACCCGAAGTCAACAAGGTTGCCAACACAGCCAGCTAGTAAAACCAAACACATTCATAAAAACTTTAAAACGCCTGTCTACATCATTTGAAACATCAAGGGAATGAATGCCATTAACGATGCTGGTATTCACAAAGCCTGGCTGGGGATCCTTCTTCCGATAACGGGGCCATCAAACAGGTAGCAAAACCACCCCTCCCTTTAATGAACTTCAAATAAACCCAGGGTTGGCGACAGTCAAGAACTACCCCTGTAAGAAAAGTAAACACGGTGTATATATCATTGGAAACATCAGTCTCTGGGGGTGCAGGTTGTTCGTCATTTGCTGCAATCACTTTGACTGCGATGTCGCCCCCAGGGAGTTTTATCAACTAGCTGAAAGTGTTTACATAACGTCCGTCTACACTTAGGCTCTGTTCTATGCCTTTTACGAATAGCTGGCAGTGACTGAAAAGGCATTATTTTTCCTTGCTGCCTACTTTTCAGCTACAAGCAGTTTAAGACTATCGAAGGGCTAACGTTGAGAAAATATTACAGAGCTTATGGGCCATACGTTTACTGAACGCACCCATTGCATGCAACTTCCAATTTAATTTGTGGTTTTGTCTGTAGTGAGCAACATTATTATTTACCTAAGAGCAACAATGAAATTGTGTAATGCAGAACCCAAAATGACAATACTTTGTTCATTGAATATTGGATTTACTTTTCTAGTGTACTCAGCATATATGATGGAACAGCCATGTCATTGATGCCAAGCCGAACGCGCGCCCTGTACAAGCCTCTTCATAGTATTTGCAAATTGCCCACACGTTTTGTGCAGTGCAAAATGAAATACGTTAAAATGGAAAAGAAAAAGAAACAAATAATGAGTAGAAGTGAAGCATTTCGCGGCTAATCTTGCACAATGTGTTTCCCGACGTGTAGAAAAATGACACTGCCAGGTATCTCTTAACATGTTGCGACGCCGTTGCATGTGCTGTAGTATTTTGCTCAATGTTGGCTGCACAATAACAATCAGATGACAATCAACACAAGAAAATGTTGTTTACTTCGAGAATATTTTACAGTTATATAATCCTCTGAGTAATCCATGTGATCCACCAATCTCTTATAGTTTGTCACCTGTTTGATAGCCTCTAAACATCGAGCCCAGTTCCAGCTGCGCAAACAGAAAATTGATCTGCTGGGGCTGATTCCTTAGAAGACAGCAGTAATCACGAATCCTTAAAACTAACATAAACCAAAGTAACAGCTAATGGAATGCTGTCGAAAGAGATAACAATTTAAAATGGCATTCCGCAAAGATCAATATTGAGTATGCTATTTCTAATTGCAATAAATAACATAACCTCCTACATCAATCCACCTGTTAAGTCTCTCTTTTTGCAGACGATTTAGCTATTTTCTACAAGGGAAAAATATGTGTACCACCCAAGCTTAATGGTGTTGAAAAATAGTAAAAAATATATGGATTGAGATTTTCCAGCCAAAAGCGTTTTAATAAATACCTACAGAGCGATTATTAGACCCAAATTAGACTATGACTACGTAGTATATAACTCAGCATCATTAACAACTCCGAAGTTACTTAACCCAGTATTGTTCTTGGAGCATCTCATACAGCTTCATCAGTTGTTAAACAAATAGAAGCAGATGAACCACCTCTGGAACTTCGAAGGATACAATTAAGTCTAACCTATGCAACTAAAGCAACATCTATCTCAGGATCAACAATATATCCCTACATCCATGAAAATTGGGAGAAGGAAAAACACCATAACAAATCTAAATCGCTGATCTTAAGCACTGGAATACAGGAGCACAGCGAAGATACGAACTTCAACCTACCGCCTTTTGATGCAGTAATTTGCATCACAAATTACTTAAATGTAAATAATGATTGTAATATGAATATGCATTTTTATGTGACATTGATTTGAGATATTTGTTGATTGTAATTATTGTTGGGAAGTAAGTTTATACTGCCTTACTGAAACTGACAATAATAGCGTGCTATAATGCAGCGAGGGGGTGAGCTGTTTATCATTATTGGAAACGAGGAAGTTACGTAATGTTGGCGGGTTTTTCTTTTAGAATCTTCTGGAACATTTCCCTAGAGCATATGTATGCATAATTTTCATTGGATATTAAAATAGACGCTAATGTTGGCGCGTTTTATTAGCCAATTGTAGCTCAGTTATAATCTTTAGGCATATCTGGGGTAGGAGTATAAAAGGTAGGTTAGAGGTAAAGACCCCGTCAGTTCGTCGAAAATATTTGTATGATACACGTCGCCTTCAGTCCAGCAGAAATATTACACGTCGGCTATAGATTCACAAGTTACGCGTAGTAGAATTATGAAAAATCTAAAGTGTTGTAAAGTTAATTATACAAAAAGTTGAAGTACGCGAATTAAGAGTGATCAGTAATGAAGTTATTATAACAGTTTCAGTTTGGCGAGTGTCAAGATCAATGTGTAAATGTGATAGTAAATGTGTTCGACAATAAAATTGTAAAACAAATTCCTTCATCAGTGTTATCTTTGGATAAAAGATTCCTTTCCGTTTACACAACCTGAATAAAGAGAAGTGCTTGAGCGAAAAGTTCATAGCTAGCCGGAGGACAGTAAACCAAAATTAAATAAAAATAACAGTAGCATTCTTTCAAACAAACATTAATACTACCGCAAATTGCTAACACCAGATGGAGCTACAAACCTAACAAAGAATTACGTCACAAAATGGCATCACCACGTGAAGTAAACACACATACACAAACATTATAAATAATACCGTCGCAAATTGACTCCCAACGTGGGGCTCAATAAACAACAATATATACAAATAACATTACAAGTAAAACACTCTCACCTTCCATCACTACAAAAATCAACAGTTACATTGTTGAACCCTGTAAGTTGTTAGCTCTGTCAGTTAATATTCAACCACATCTTTATAACAGGAATGTAACTGACAAAATAACTTACCAAAGATGTTCAGTGAATTCTTAAACATGTATCCTTAACACATTTTAATTTATACAGACGGTTCATCTTCAAAAGAACGAAATGGTTGTACAGTAGTATATCTGGATCATACAATGCTCTACAAACTACCATCAAATTTCACAACATGTTCTTGTAAACTGTTTGCTATCAAAGAAACTCTCATAACAATATCACAAACCAACGAATACATCTCCTATTTAATCTTCACTGATTCACTATGTGCTGCTATAGCAATTCGAGACAATTGACACAGAAATACCTAGTTCAGGAAATACAGGCATTACACACACAATCAGTCCGAACTAGAAAAACAGTACTACTTTGAGGCAGTATTTTTAACACTTAAATGATTTTAGTCTAATTATATAATATATAAATTCAATAACAGCCCGCCTTAAAAACATATGTGTATGTAAAAATATATAAAAAGTGTATATTACAGTCATTGTATGTGTTTATATTATTGTATACATGTTCAATAATGCTATGTGAATGTATTACGTAATTTAATAATGTAGGAGCTGTGAGAATAATAGGTTAAAAGTTGCTAACAATGAGATAACAATGAGGTAACCTTGAGGCAATAATGAATTTGAAAGTTTATATGCTACTAGTCATTATTGGAGCAACAATAATGTAAATTTTGAGACAGTTTATAAAATAGCCAATCAACAACCAGAAAAGCTTAAGTTAAATAAAAGTATTCTATTGGATTAGGAATAGCCAATCAGATACTTGAAATACAGAAATTTACAAATTTAGGCGGAAGAAATCAAGTCAGTTGCTTATAGACAGTGCTCATACCTGGACAAGTTGGTTGTAGACAGTGTTCCTAACCGGACACGAGATGTGTCCTCGAGAAATTTTATACGTATTCGTGTGAGACGAAAATAGTTTACGTGTTAAAAAGTGCAAGTAATTAATAAAAGAATCTCACATCTCTCTATATCAGAGAAGTGTTATTTAAATAGTGTGAAGCATTAATAAAAGGAGTAAAGTAAAAATTATAATTTGTGTAAGCCTACATTCTTCAGCCGCACTACGGCCTGCTAAGACATCCATGTCTCTAACAATAATACTGACGCAGCCGAGGCAAACATAAATATATAATATTTAAAGAAACAGTCAAGTTACAAAGTTAATATTATTTAAACTTGGTGCAAACAACTAAAATTAACAATTGCAACAAAAGAACCTTCTTCAACTTGTGTGGATACCATCACTTACTGGGAACGAGAAGGCTGACATCGCAGCTAAAGACAACCATCCAGCAATCCCACAATACTATGCGTTATCAAGATGCAATTCAAGACATCAAATAGAAAGTTAAGTACATATGAAACTGCAATGGCTTAAGAACCAAAATACCAAACTACACCAAGTACGGCAGAATTCAGTGATAGCATATTCATACAGAAACCACCAAGTTACCCCAGTCAGACTGAGAATTGGACACAGCAGCATTACGTATTCTTTCTTATTCTCCAAGAAAGCTGCTCCAAAATGCGATACCTGTAATACCGACCTAACCATCAACCACATCATCATAGGAATATGATAACTGATATATGTACAAGATTCCAACAAAACTTACAAAAGTCCTCAATGGTGGAACTAGGGTAAGAGATATAGTAACATTTTTAGAAAAAATATCTGTATTGGAACAATTATAAAATTGAATCATTATATTTCTTAACCAAGATAACTTATCTCAACATATTACTACAGAAGAATGTAATTGTATTCAACTTCTACCATACATTCATTCATTCTATACATTTATTATCTGTTTAACCTCCTCATATGTAGGACTTACACCCCCAGGACTTACAGGCGGGTGCCTGGGGTCAGAGGCCCGTCGAAGAGCAGACACTCATGGATCAGACAGAACATCCCCAGGATGGGGGATCAGCCCAATGCCTGGTATGGGGAGGAAGGAAGTAGATGGAACCAAATGATGGTGAAATGGAAAGGTGATGATGGAGCAGTTGAAAACCGGAGAACCCGGAGAAAACCCGCCCAAACGCCGCTTTGTCCACCACAAATCCCATGATTCAATCCTGGGATTGAACCCGGACCGCCTCGGTGAGAGGCGAGCTGTCTAACCACTCGGCCACGGCTCCGCCTTCTACCATACATAACTTTGATAAGTGTAAACACACATTCAAGTTGTATTAATACTGTTATCACTGTATTACTTTCTATAAAAGTCTAACATTCGATTTTATTACTGTATAATGTAAACATTATAATGATTTACTGTATAACATACCAATGTAACATTAAGTCTGATAAGATCCAGCAGTCAAGGCGACTCTAAATAAAATGTTATTAAAAATATTTTTAGAGATGAACTCTATGGACACATGCTGAACTGTCCTGCGTCTCGTGCTAAGCGATAGCTAACCTGGATACAGCACGCATATAGATTGAAACACTTAGAAAGTATGTTTGCTCTTCTTTTCCTCCCCAACCCTATATTTCTTCAGGCAAATCCTTCTCTTGTTATGTGCGCCTTTTGTGAAGCACACATGACAGGTCCGAAATATGGATATTTTTACTTTCTGTACTACGTACAGTAAGTAGGGGAAGTATTGTATTCCACCCAAAAATTCGATACTGAGATTTCACCGGAAATATGTTTTGAGAACCCCTGAATAAAAAAAAATTTGGAAACATGTCCGTGTGTGTGTCTGTGTGTGTCTCTGTGTGTGTGTCTGTCTGTCTGTGAACAGCATAACTCAGAAACGAACAGTCGGATAAACACCAAACTTGGTATTAAGGTTCAGTATCTTCCAGAGATGCGACACGAAGGTTTTCAAGAAAATCCCCCCCAGATTGCCCTTTACATGGAATATTTTTCGAAAATTTTAATTTTTTCAAAAATGGCTCTAACAATTTTGATTAAAATATCATAGGTTTAAAATGTTTTCATGACAAATAAAATGTATATCTTGAATTTTCTGGGAATGTCTCCAAAAGTATTCTTCATTGTGAACGACTTTTGCATAACTGGTAAACCATAAGAGATAGACAAAATTTTACTACTCAAAAAATGTAGATGGCATTAAAATACATAATTTATGTCATATACATTTTTTTTGTTGAGTGAACCATTTTCGATATATTGCTTGTTATTCCCTTAAATTTTTCAATACTTATTTTCTCAAATGGGAATTCGTTATTCATTTTTTTGTCTTTTATATGCAAAGAGTATTAATCTGTGGCAAAGAGAATGGTGCTGCACCTAGCAACCAGCTATTAAGAGATATGTATGTACTTAAAGGCTACTGTATTTCTATATTACCCTTGTAAATATATATTCCCCTTACATCTACAAGAAACTTAGCAATAAGATTAACATCTCGATATCTCGATTAACATGAAGCATATGGAGAATAAGCGTTTGTAAAAATAGTTTGTACAAGAATAGAGAAAGTCATCTGAGTGTAACACATCAGATCTTTTTACTTTGTTTACTTCGTTTTAATCTCATGTGTTTATTTTTCCTTAGGTTTTGCTAAATGCTTTTGCACATCGTTTGACCATTTTGTTTAAATATATGGACGCTTTTTAACTGCTGTGGTCCTCTGAGCAAAATTAGCGGTCTTTCACGCCCAATATAGAATGGGACGCTGAGGCCTCTTTATCAAGTTTGAGGTTCTTTTACGTGCCGTAAATCTACGACACGAGACAACCGGTATTACTTCCTTTCCGAAGGAAGCCATGCTAAAGATTTTTACGCCAAAAGAAAAAATCCAACGCCCTCCGCTAGGTTTGAAACCGTGACCTTGGAAACTGGAGGCTAGCATGGTAACCACTACACCACCGAGAACGACACGTTTTAACGGCACAAAAAATGGTGAGAGAGGAAAAAAGGAAAACGAAAAGAAGGAAAACGTTTCTATTATTTCTACATAAGATGTGTGTTTTAATTAGATCTATGTTTTTGTGTATACGTTTCGGTATAACTTTTACGATTTACCGTTACACAAAGTAAATATACAAAATTCATTCGGAATGAAGAAGACTTCAGAGCTATTCAGAGAAAATAACTCTAGATGTAATTTATTTGTCACGCAAAGCTCTTAAGCACTTGAATTTTAATAAAAAATGTTAGAACCATTTTCACTTTCTCTATCACGTACATAATAGGTAGAGAAGCTACTGCAATCCTCCCTAAAAGTATATACCGAGATTTCAGAGGAAATAAATATTTTGAGGGCCTGGAATAAAAAAATAGCCTTTTTGCTTTCTCTACTACGTATAGTAAGTAGGGCAAGTATTACATTCCACCCAAAAACTCGATAACGAGATTTCACCAGAAATACATGTATTGAGATGCCCTGAATTCAAAGAAAGCATTTTGGAAACATGTCTGTGTGTGTGTGTCTGTCTGCGAACAGCATAACACAAAAACGAAAAGTCGGATAAATATCAAACTTGGTATTTGAGTTTAGTATCTTCCAAGGATGCACCACAGGCTATCCTTTACATGAACATTTTTCGTAAATTTTGATTTTCTCAAAACATTCTCTGACAGTTTTGATTAAAACATCATATGTTTAAGATATTTTCATGGCAAATGCAATGCATATCTTGAATTTTCTGGAAATGTCCCCAAAAGTCCTCTTCGTTCTGAGTGACTTTCCATAACTGGTGAACCGCAAGAGTTAGACAAAATTTTACTACACAAAAAATTTATATCTCCTTAAAAAACACAATTTATGTCATATACTACTCTTTTTTTGTTCGAACGCACCATTTCCGAGATATTCATTGTTATTTGTTTGAATTTTCCAATATTTATACTTTTTCTCAAATGCGAAGTCGTCATTTTGTTTTTTAAGTCCTAAACACGCAAAGAGATGGGAATGCTCTACATAGCAACCAGCTCTTAAAAGATTTAAATATTGCTTAAAGCCTACCATATTCCCCTTGCACCTACAAGAAAATTAGCAATAAGATAGATTAGCAATAAGCAATAAAGTTTCTGCAAATGTGTATCTCGGTTAACATGTAGATGTAGAATAAACGTTTGTTAAAATAGTTTGTACATGTGAGTCCAACACATCAGATGTTTAGAAAAAGTTCCGTGTGTGTGTCTATGAACAGCATAACTCAAGTAGGATAAATACCAAACTTGGTATTTAAGCTCAGTAGCTTCCAAAGATGCGACACGAAGATTTTCAAGAAAATCCCGCCACTCCAAACTAGTCTTTAAATGGAAATTTTTTCAAAATGTTTTATTTTCTCAAAAATGGCTGTAACGATTTTTATTAAGATACCACGTATTAAAGGTATTTATATAGCAAATAAAATGTGCATCTAGGTCCACTTGATTCGGAAGGAATTTTGTATAATCTTGTATAACTGGTAAACGTTAAGCGATAGACGAAAACGTATTACACAAAAATTATTCATATCTTTAAAACACAATTTATTTCAAATACATTTTTTGTGGCAACAGGCATTTCCAAGATATCATTTATTAATGGTTCGAATTGTTCAATACTTTGTCATTCTTTTCAAGTCCTTTCGATATTCAGTTGTTTATCAGACTGCATGCAGAACATGGAATTTTAAGCCAAGTACATAGCGTCTGGTTCTTAAACATTTGACTATCACTATTCCCTTTGTAACTACAACGAAATGTGTAAAGCAGCTGTTTTCAGAAAGTTTTATATAGATTAAAATGAAAATAAACTTTCGAAGGAATAATTTGTTTACCCACTAATAAGCAATAGAGCGTAGAGAAAGTCATGTGAATGTATCACATCAGATTTTTCATACAAAACTAACGAAAAAACTTCGTTTCGGATCTTTGGAAGATGCCAGAGTTAATAACAGGTTTGGCTTTTATTCCAGATTTCACTCACTCTCACTCTCTCTTTCTCTCTCTCTCTCTCTCTCTCTCTCTCTCAGACACACATGCACCCCTAAGAATCAGACAAGGTCTGAATTATTTTAATATAAAGTAATGAGTCCACACTAAATACAAGACAAATATTTTCTATTAACCAAACGGCCGGAAATAATGTTGGAAAAACAAGAAAGCGCTGGATTAGCCCAATTAATATTTTAATCTGTCTGTGCTTTAAAATTCTTAAGGCTATGAGTTTTCTCCTTTCTTATGATATAATTTTACCAAATATTGTGAAACATTTAAAACTATTCAAATAAATGTTTTTATAATTTCGATTCCGGAAAATACAAAAAGAAGGAACAGACTTTAAATGTTTATTTCTAATGAACGACAATAGATGGCGGCACATCACTTAATAGAGAATAGTTCACAATTTTATTTTATGTGTTCAAAATGACCACCATTTGTTATGCGAGGACGACCAGTGCTTTTCCGTTTGCATAGGCAACCACCTTCTGGGAATTTATTGTATCAATTGTAAATTTTTTATGCATTTTGTGGAACTTAAAACGAAATGCACGCTGCAATGAAATAATCGATTCACTGCTTGCATAATGCAGCACATAAAACCACTTTTCCTGTGGTGTCGCCATTTTCTCGTAAACAAACACAGCGTCGCTGTAGGCACTGAATGGAACTAATAGGTGGGGATTAAAAATTTGATCTTTCTTCTATTCAATGATGCGTCGTATATGTCGCTATCTATTGTCGTTTATTAAAAATAAATGTTTAAAATTTGTTCCTTCTTTTTGAATAATTCTATATATATATCACAAGCAAGCATAGTTGAAAATATAAATTGGCATATTTTTAACTTCTATAATCTCCATAAGTGGTTATAACGGTCATTTATTACATCACGGATGAATTGGAAACAACATGTTGACGAATTGTGACAGCATGTGTTTCGATTCTACTTTGTCGGTTTGATGAAAAACTGCGCTTACTGTACGAGAATATTAGGGCTTTTATTTTTGAAAACATTCATTTTACCTGAAGCTGATTATGAAAATTTCAAATACCTGAATATGATAAAACAGGAAGGGAACCAATTACCTCAAAAGTTAAGCATGTAGAAGCGCTTGTGATACTTTTACTATCCGCAGAATTTGACGCGATTCAAAGACGCCACTTTGTGCCTAAGCCTTTATCACGCATCTACCATTCTTATTCTTCCAACGAGGGGTGGCGAAGGGGCTGATCGAAGAAGGAGCTGTTACGAATTCATGAATGAAACTCCCCTATACCAACCACATCATGCCATGTATTATTTAGAAACGCCGGCTGTTGTTGTAGGCGGGAATATAAGAAGAAAGATTTTACAGTAGGCGGAGAGGGGGAGCCTGGATTTGATGGTTCTAAGGTTCTGCTATATCGGCAGCTTGACCCACCCTTGGGATGCGGGATCGAACATTTGCCCCAGCCATGCCAGGGTTTTGTACATGATCACGTATTCTGAATTCTGAATTCCCAGTCTTCTGAAAATACGTGAACTCTTTGTTCTATAGCCAAGATTCGTGTTTAACCTTCTTAAATATTCCGCCAACAGACACGATATTCTCCAACAGCACGACGCGGTGCAGAACAACTACGTTATTGGAAAAGCAATACAAAATTCCAAAAAGATTATCAATAACCCTTTTCAAAAATAGGACCATTATGACGCCTCGACTGGCTGGTTTATCATGTATATTTTATGTGGAAATATGTATGTGTAAACAAAGGTAAGAAAGTGTAGAGCATTTTGCTGCCAAAAACATTAAACAAGATATTATCATGTATCCGTGAAGACCTTATAAAGATAAGCATTTTCAACACTCAATACGAAGTAGTTACCAAATATATACTTGCTTGACAAATATCGTCACGCCCTACCGTCACTAGTAGTTGCTCTTTGCCCTGCAGACACGCGCAGAGTGTGCCTTACATAATTTGTAGTTAATGGTTTTCTGTTGTCGAGGATAGTAATTTCTTGAATCCCTGAAAGCGGGTGTCTGTATACAGCACGAGAATATTGAAGTAGTATTTATTGCTGGATGAGTTGTATTATAGTTCCACTGTTGGGGAGCCAAACTTGATGAAGTAACTGCAGCCCCACGTATGGTACAAAGTACTTTAATGTGTCTTTATATATTATATATATTTTTGTTTGCCTCGACTGCATCAGTGTTAATTTGTAGAAACATGTTTCTCTTAACAGGGTGTGATACGGCTAAAGAATGTAGGCTTACACAAATTACAATGTTTACTTCACTCCTTTTATTAATCCTTGACACGATTAAATAACACTTCACTGATTTAGAGAGCTGTGAGATTATTTATTAATTACTTGCACTTTTTAAACATGTAAACTTTATAATATCCTCGCCGTAATGAATTTTTGTCTCACACTGGATACGTATTAAACTTCTCGAGGACGCGTCTCGCGTCCAGTTAGGAACACTGTCTACAAACAACTGACTTCTATCGCCTGAATTTGTAAATTTATGTACTTCAAGTCTCTGATTGGCTAATCCTACTCCAATAGAATACTTTTATTTAACTCAAGCTTTTTTCTGGTTGTTGATTGGCTATTAATAAACTGTCTCAAAATTTTACATGATTGTTTCCAAGAATTACTAGTAGTATTATTAAACTTTCTATTGCCTCAAGGTTACCTCATTGTTAGCAACTTTTAACCTATATTCTCACAGCTCCTACATTATTAAATTACGTAATGCATTCACATAACCTTATTATACATGTACACAGTAATATAAATGAATACAATGACTGTTACATATATTTTATATGTTATTTTATACACACATTGCTTTAGGGCGGGCTGTTGTTATATAATTAGACTGAAATCATTTAAGTGTTAAAAATACTGCCCCAATATGGAGATAGTATAAATGACTATGTTAAGCCAAATATACTAAATGGGCACCGATAGAGAAACTGCAAAATTCTTCATTATGTAAATCTTGGATGTGAACATTAAGGCTTCTACAAAACCACTAGTTTCCAATACAGGTTGCATTTCTTGCAAAATTATTAATTCGATTGTTTTCTTGCTAAGGCGATTGTGTATTCTCTACTACATATCGTTAGTACGGGAAGTATTGTATTCAATCTAAAAATTCGATACCGAGATTTCACTGTAAATACATGTTTCAGACCCCCTGAAACCAAAGAATCATTTTTAGAAACATGTCCGTGCGTGTGACTGTGAACAGTATAACTCAAAAACCAAAATTTGGATAAATATCAAAATTGGTGTTTGAGTTTAGTGTCTTTCAAGGATGTGTCACAAAGATTTCTATAAAATCCCCGCAAGTACTCTTTATATGGAACATTTTCCGAACATTTTGATTTTCCAAAAAAATAGCTCTAACGACTTGAATTTTCTGGGAATAGTCAAGGAAGTCCTCTTTATTCGGAATGAATTTTGTATAATCTTGTATAACTTGTAAACGTTAAGCGACAGACAAAAACGTACCAGACAAAGAAATGTAGATCTCTTTAAAACACACAATTTACTTTGTGGCATTAGCCGTTTCTGAGATATCCGTTATTAAAGCTTCTAATTTTCAATACTTTTCATTCTTTTAAAGTCCATCGATTTCCAGTTGTCCCTCGCAATTGCATGGAAACAGCATGGATTTTTACTGCGTCTTTAACATTTGACTATCGCTGTTCTCTTTATATTTATAGCTAAATGTGTAATATAGCTATTTCTGCAAAGGTTTATATAGATTAAATGTAGTAGATAGAAAAATAAGCTTTAGTAGGAATAGTTTGTATACCCACTAATACAGATAGAGGGTAGAGAAGGTCATGTGAATGTATCACATCAGATTGTTTTCTCTTGTGCTTGTTTAACGCCGTTTCAACACTTAGATGAATTCGCGGAAGCCTTGATTCACTTGATTGACTTGAATGTGAGCCCATTAGTTGGCCTTAGTTAGGCAGTCGCCTTTCTGTACCTTCCTCATTATAACTTGCTGCTAGATGGCCTAAGTTGCGCAGTCACATTTTTGTAATATCTAGTTTCGCTGCCACTGTGAGTACTAATGTTATTGATTAATATATGTTATACATACTTAGTTTGATGCCAGACATGTGGTTTTAATGTACCTTCCCGCATCATCTACTGCATTTCTGTTATTCTAAGTTTGGAAATTTAGGTCATGCTATCCGGCATTTATCTGGTGGTTGAGGGAAACCACAAAAACACTTCAATCGGATTGACCGGTACACAAAATGTAAACCCAGGCATCCTGGACACGAATCGCATACACTACTGCCTGAATCATCTCCCTAAGTATAAAGATTTTAACAAGAGATAAAATGACATATACCAAAGTTAAATTCACAAAATTTGTATCTAATTATCTATAAAAATGATCAAGATTATGTAATAAAACTTTTTGCAGATATTGATTGAAGTTTTATGCATGTGCTGATCTGCATTGAACTGTAATTTAATGTTGGGAATATAAGTATAACTTAAAAATTATATATTTTTACAATTTTTTTTGTACAACGAAGTTCAAAAGGTTTCTGAAAAAGCTCTAATGTATTAAATTTACATTACTTTTATCTATCCATTAAAATAGTATAGCTGCCTTATCTATTACCGAATTTATTAAAATGGTTCTGCTATCCACGTTACTTATTTACGATACATTATGGCCTAGAAATTATTTAAAACTAAGTAACAAGTACTTATTTAAATACAATATGGAAAGAAAGATGACTGAAAAATTCCATGGCATAGCCGGGATTTAAATAACGGATCTCCAGGTCTCCGTCCGGTTGCTTAACCACTGAGCAACCACGGCAACATTCCGGTACGACATTAAACTCTCCAATTGATTCGCATTTTTCCCGGTAAACCACAAGGAGATCTCAAATTGTATTGAGATGCCATACCCCAATGGCGACCTACAATGTTGTTAGTACTTTAAGTCCCGGGCTTCATAGTTTCAACCACTATTAGTTCAATTAATGGAATTGATTGTTCTTCCACACAAACCGTAGCTCAGTGGTTAAGCAACCGGACGGAGACCGGGAGATCCGTGGTTCAAATCCCGGCTATGGCATTGAGCTTTTCAGTCTTCTGGTTCTAACTTTCCAACCCTGTCCAACACAGGGTTTGTGTGAAAGAACAATTAATTCCATAAATACAACATGTTTATCGGTAGCACGGCGCTACAACTTCAGAGGAGGAATAAATTACCTCTTGATGGTCATAGTAGCAAACCTTTGCGAAAGAATTCAAAAGCAGGACACGGAACCAAATATATTTCGCCAGATAATACGTTGTAATTTCGGTTGCACTACCAAGAAAACTATTTGACATAAAGTCTAATTTCTTTTTGGGAAAATCAAAATAAAAGCAATTTGTTCATGTAAACGGTAGTTTGGGATGGAGGAACCTTACTGGGTTTATTCTGTAAAATCCTTACGCGACGCTCGACTTACTAAGGTGTATTTATTTGCATTTCTTTTTGAGTCATGCTGTTCACACATATGTTCGTACGGACCTATTGCTATAGATGATTTGGGAGGTTTAAGGGACCTCTAAACCTCGTATTCGGTGAAATCTTGATATCGATTCTTTATAATGGCATACAATACCTCTTCTACGTATCATATGTTACGGCAGAGAAAACGAAAGTGATAAAACCTTTAAAAGGGGATTTTTCAGAAATTGCTGTTTAAATAAGAAGAGGTCAAGAGAGAAAGAAATAGGATCTGATATCACACAGAAAACACTGTCGATATATTCTATTGAGTTTTCTTTAAACTGAGCCATAGTTTTAAAAAGTAAATCGCCGAGATATACATTTTGAAAGTGAACAACAGAATCTAACATGCAGTACCATCTTGCAGACTGATCAGGACTATAATTACCGCAAGGCTACCTGCGCTCGAGACAACTTCAGTATCCACGTTTGTATACTAACTTTCCCAGACGAAAACTACTGGCCTGCATGGATAGATTTTCAGAAATACCCTGCATCCCTTGTGAGGAATCTTTCCTTTTAAGTTCGGAAAACAGCATTCCTTCAATATCGTCAATAAGCAGCCCCACACCCATCAATTGTTTGTATCCAAACTTGGTAGCACCAGCAGCAATACAATGGACCTGCTCTGGACAAAGGAAGCTCGAAGATGTCTCAAACTTAGTAAAGCTAAGAGGTAGGGAGGTCAAATAAACTTGTAACCTGTTGAGTCCCTCGGGGGCCCTTAAGAGAGGAGTATCACAGTATGGGGCACCAGAGATCGACGCAGAGTTTCTGCGGTTCCTCTTGCTGCTGCTGTTGTTGCTTCAGGTAATCTTCAACATCCACTCCCAAACCGCTCCTCGAGTAACAGTGGAGAAGTTGAAAGTAAAGCTTCATGGTTCCGAGGGGAGGACCGGAGGTCCCAGCAGATAACGTTAAACACAACCCTCTCCTAAAGATAGCTTCTTTTTCTTGGGAAAGATGCATAAGGTTTCTAACATACATGGCGAAAGTTGCTGGCTGTGTAAAATCACTAGAGGGAAAAAGATAAGCGAATTTCTTCTTTCTTTTCTTTTATTCTCAAAGATAACTTGGTTCTCTAAATATATGGTCTCATTATTAGAGTGCACGTTATTATTAACTTTATGTACCCTCCTAACCTATATTTTAGCTAAAATGCCAATACATGAACAAAACATAATTAACCCTTAACATTCAGAGGGGGCTGTTTTTAAATTGTTAGTGTTTCATATCTCTTTTGTTACAAAACGTAACAAAAATGTTACGTTAAATGTTCGATTTTGCAGATAAGTTATGCTGAAGTGCGTAATATACTACATTGAAGCTAAAAAAAAGATTTTGAAATATGTGTGTAAGGGCGGGGGTTACTTGTATTAACTTTTCATTGAAAATGTTCTAAAACTTCTCACCTGACTAAGAAATGTAGTGAAGATGACTTTTACTATGATTGTTATCATGCTTTTGATCGTGTCTGTTTCAGACGTGTAAGTGCAGTCACTTGTTTGTACCAGTCATGTAAACATATTAGTGTTGACTTTTCTACAAAAAGATAAAACTGAAATGTGAACTGTGATAAAGTACATCATCTTGAAAGATTTAACACGAACAATTTCAAGAAAATTCCACTCACTTGAAACTGCGAATACATGGAAAACTTTTCCCTATTGTTTATTTTCTCAAAAATAGCTCTAACTATTTTGATTAAAATATAATATGTTTAAGATATTTGCATGACAAAATGTATATCTTGACTTTTCTCGAATAGCCTACAAAGTCTTCTTCATTTAGAACGAATTCTGTATACTTTTGTATCGCTGTAGACAAAGATGCCACTGAGGGGGACAGCAGATTTAACCCATCCTCTATTTGGTTCCTCGGGTAGCCTAGCTTCCAAGGAACTTCTATTCTATTAGCATTGTGTCACCGTAAAATCCGATCACCCCAATACATGAAGTTGGTGGGAAAAAGGAGAAGAATGACACTGAATGTCGCAAAATGGCATGACTGGTGTAGTGCGTAAGAGAGAGACAAAAACTTATTCCTCAAAAAAAAAAAAAAAAAAAAAAGGAGAACTCGTTAATACACACAACTTATGTTGAATAACTTTCTGTGGCATTAACCATTTCCAAGATATTTGTTCTTATTGGTTTGAGTTTTAAAATACTACAGTTGTCATTCGTTTGTTTCTAGTGGTCATGTAAAAAGTGGAATTTCAAAGCAAGAATACTACTTCTGCAAACATTAATCTCGATTAACATGAAGTAGATAGAAGAAAGGCTTTTGTGGGAATGGTTTGTAGAAGTATGCTGGAAAAACTCATGTAAATGTAACACATACGATTTTTAAGATAAAGCACACCTTTAAATTCAAATTTTTTTAGAAAAATATTACATATTTTGTTTGCTAACGACGCTGCCAGTTGCCAGGACCACATCAGCGCCACCGGTGTGCCGGAATTTTATACCGCAGGAGTTCTTATACATGCTAGCAAATCTACTGACAGGGGGCTGTCGCTTTTAAGCACATTTAAAAACCATTGCTCTGGGCCGGGCTTGAATATGCGAATTTGGAATCAGAGGCCAGCACCTAACCAACTAAGCCACCCAGCCCGACTGAAATTTGTGGAAAGGAATATCACATAGCATAATCCGTCAATAGCTTTTCTACCCGGACCTCCATATCTGTCAGCTCCTCGAAAAGGGTATCATTGCATTAACAGCGCAGAAACTTCACCACACAAAGAACAATCAAACTGCATACTATGTCACCGCTTTTATGTTTTAGAGGGAAACTGAACCCTTAGTAACAGAATATTTATTTTAACATTAATTGCAGTGGTAAAAATATTATACTTGCAAAGTACGAGCTTTGCATCGGCTTAAAAAATGAAATAAAATGGCATTTAGAGCTAAAAAAGTACACATTCTTCACTAGATGTTTCTTATTCTCATATGCAGAAGTATGGCTTAATTAACCTGAGTTTTGTGTTCAAAGGCGACCCCCGGGGTGTACCTGCAGAGTCCAACTTGTGGAAATATGGCACTGCGGGCTGGCAGCGTTGTTAATTTGAAGTGCTTTTCCACATAGTCCAGAGGCAAGTACCGTCGTCGTATATATGGAGCCATTAATTTGAAGCTATGGTAACATGTAGGCAAACAAACAAATGTACACTTTCCCCACATTATTTACGAGGTTTGCACACGGAAATAAACTCTACTTGTTGGCGAGACAAGTTAGGTTGCCCATACTGCAAATATTAACCCAGCAATAATATGGTCCATGCCAACCCAAATTTTGTAACAAACCACCGCAGCGTTGCAAGGAAATTAGAATGTAGCCCAATTTTTGGAGCGTAAGTTGCCGTGCGCTATGAACACTATCTAAATGAGGGATCCGTCCTTCGGTCCTAGGGTCAGAGCCTGCAGGATTTGATGTTACTAAATTCACTATTTTGGTTACGTGTTGTTTTAAAAATTCTCAAAAGCTGTGTTACTCCTAAAAAAAGGACGCGGGAATAATTACGGACGACTAATACTAACCTTTTAAGAGACGTGAGGAGTTTGGAAAGAAAATAATTTCGTTTTAACTAATTTCGAGAAAATTCCGTTGAAATTTTTATATTTATTTGTAAATCGCGGTACTCCCGTTTCGAGTCCGTACCTTAACGAATCGACCACACGTGTCAGTGCTCACTTCGCCTTGTTGGAATGAAACATTCACCTTTCCTCTGTTTAACTGCAATTATATTTCTGTACCATCAGTTAAGAATGTAACCAGTCCACAATGTTTTACATTCTCTGTCGCTTAACAATGTCAGATGAAGTATTGTATTTTACTTGAAACACGTATTTGGAATCCCCTGATATCCCTCAAAGCACATTAGCAAAACATACGCTCTATTCGGTAGAGGTAATGAATATTAAACGGAGGGGGACACCATGCCACTGAAATCAACGACATCTATTCAGACTACACCCCCGGAAGACAGGGATGAAGTGAAGGAGGCGCAGGAGGTCGCAGGTCCGTAGGCAGACAGGTCCATAGAGACGCACGGAAGTCCCTTTAATTCCTAGCTTGAAACACCCACCTTCACCAGCAGAGGCGAAGAATCCCGCCAGAGAGCAGGCCAACGCACATTGAGGTTTTACGGGGAGAAGTCTTTTACAAAGCGCAGCAACTGCGCCATCTGCCCGACAGCAATCGCACTACGGAACCCGAAGAACTTTCTAAAACATGAAAGGGAGAGAGATGAAATGACAGGAAATCAGGGAGAGGAGGTATCCGGGTAGAATACACCATCCCAGCATTCGCCTAGGCGACAAGAGGAAAACCATGAAAAACCCCATGGTGAGAGTGAGCGGCCACCGGAATTTAACCCGTTGTGGACCACAGACATTGCCACCTGAGCCATCCCTCTCGGTGAAGTATTTGGTACTATGTATTTGAAATTTCCAATAGTTTAATCAACAATCTTCGAAAAGTTAAGGGATATTGTGTGTTGTTGTGTGTTCGTGTGTGTGTGTGTGTGTGTGTGTGTGTGTTTTCCATGAGCTCTGCAAAGAATGTGTAAACATCCAGGCTAGGATATATATAGTGAAGAGAAACCGATAAATTCCAATTATCAAATTGAGGTTAGGGCTGCCGCATTGTTTCCGTTCTTGATTGATTGGCATGACGTTTTCACCTTCCCGTTTCGTTCCCGTTCGGATTCTTATTGCCGTTCATACCCGAAAACTTATCCGTCCAAATTGACGCGTTAGAAACGCTCGACTTTTAACAAAGCAAAATCGGCATACGTTTAGCTTTATGAAGTGACGGAGGATTTTATATGTACTGTTAGTCTCACAATCGTAAACAGAAACTCGAACATCTTTCTGAAATTTCAATTTCTAAGACTTTTGACGATAATAAAGTTGCAAATATACATTCTCACAGAATTTTAAATACTTTGATACCGTTATGCCACAAAGGAAGGCCTAATTTTCATCACAGAAGGCTGCTCTGCAGTTAAAAGCCGTGTTAAAATTGCTAATGTATGCGGTGGGTAAATAGAAAACTTCCAGAAGCTAGTTCAAAGTACGGACTAATGTTGTGACCACTGATATATGCGAAACATCCGATCTTGTTTGTTCCAAGTGAGAAGTTGCTAGAGAGAGAAAACCACGGCCTTTGTTATCATAGCAACCTTAGTGTAACATGCTCAAAGTTCAACATCTTAATGTGTTTATGTAATGAACAACATAAACTATCGCGTGCATCTCTAAACTCCGGCGTCTGTTGTTGATAAGCCCTCTCCATGTTGTGCTACTACACTCAGATTTCTGAGAGGATTAAGAAGGCCATGGAGGGGGGGGGGCAAACACATGGAGCAAAACGCATCCCGTTTTTACCTCTTCTACTACATACCAAAGATACAGGAAGTATCGCATAATATCCAAGAGCTCGATATGGGAATTTGATTGGAAATGCACGTTTTGAAGTCCTACGGGTATAACAAATCACTATGAATATGTGTGTGTGTATCTGTCCGTCTGTATGTGCGTGTATATATGTCTGTGAACAGCGTAACTGTAAACGAAAACTTTGTTAAATGTGCCAGCTTTGGCATATAAGACAGGCATCTTTTAAGGATGCAAGACGAACCTTTTTATTATTCTCTCCACCTTAAATAACGCTTTAGATAAATAAAATTCAACTTGTTATTATACATTTCCATAACAAACAAAATGCATATTTTAAATTTTTTACCAAATAGCTGCAAAGCCTTCTTCATTCTCATTTAATTTTAATAACTGGAAAGCCAAAAGAGATAGACATAAAATGTTAATACAGATGAAATGAATAAAATACGCAATTTGTGAATATGTCTTTAGTTCTCTTTTTTTTCCTTTTTTTTCATGGCAACAACGGGTGTTGTTCTTATACGAGGGCTGTCCCAGAAGTACTTGACCTAACAAAGAAAACACAAACAAATTGTGAAAAAGCATATTTATTTCTCCACATAGTCTCCTTTCAGCTCGATACAGTTTTCCCAGCGATGATCCCTGTTTATAGTGAGAACCATCGAGTTCTGCAAAATGGCCACCAACTGCAGACTCCAGCTCTACACTGTTGGCAAATCTTTTAGCACCAAGTTATTTCTTCAACTTTGGAAACAGAAAATTATCAGAGGGGGCTAAGTCTGGCGAATTAGGTGCATAAGGAAGCGATTCGAACGTTAACTCATTGATTTTGGCCATGGCGATAATGGATGTGTGAACTGGTGCATTGTCTTGATGAAACAAAAGTTTCTTTTCCACTCAATGCGGCCGTTTTTGCTTGATTTCATCATTCAAATGCTGCAAAAAGTTTGCATAGTACTCGACATTGATTCCTTTCCTTTTTGAAGGTAATGAATGAAAATTATTCCACACACATTCCAAAAAACTGGCGCCATAACCTTGCCTACAAATGGAACTGTCTCGCCGATTCACCCCTTTCAATCTACTGTTTTGACTGTTCCTTCGTCTCAGGTGTGAAGCAATGGACCCATGTTTTATCCATGATTATGAATCGACACAAAACCTGGCTTTATTGCAGCAAAACATCGCAGCTCTTCACGATGCTGCTTTTGCTCAATTGTGAGTAAACGCGACACCCATCGTGCGCATAGCTTTCTCATGTCTAAATTTTCAGTATGCAATGTACGTACTTTTTGAAATGCCTATGATGCCTGCTAGCTCGCGCATTCAGTCGACGGTCATCCAATGCCATTTTGTGGATTTTTCTCACAATTTCTGGCGTGGTCACCTCATTTGGTCGACCACTGCGATGTTCGTCTTGGTAGCTCCTATGGCCTCCCTTAAACTCTGCCACCCAATGTTTTACTGTTGTAAACGAAGGAGTGGACTCCTCCACAGTAGAATCTAGCTCAGATTTAATATTAGTTGGACTAAGACCTTTCAAATGAAAGTATTGTATCACATAACGAGACCAGTTTCATCCATATTTACAAATTTGCTGAGAGCATTCACTATTGATGGCTGCCAAACAATTACTAAACGACTAGCATCGTCAAATGTCAGACTTAAGCTTTATAAGGTTGGTACTTTCACACAGTCATTTGTTTGAAACAACCACCACTATCTATACATCAAGTCGGGTACTTCTGGGACTGCCCTGGTACATATCTGTCAAAGTTTCTTAGGGTGAGCTTTACTTTATGCTCTATCTATTGTATGTAACAAGTACGGATAAGTGTGATGTTTTATCTTTCCCATGAGCTCATTATTAACAGAAATTGACAGCTGATATAAATAAGTAAGCGTTATTTCTGCATCATAACTGCAATCACGCCCTATTATCTAACCCAAATAACACCATTTAGCAGATACTTATCATGATTAACCTAAAATGTAGAGAATACACTTATAATGTGCCTATTAAAATATACCTGTGAAGTAGATAGTGGGTACAGCAAGCCGTATGACAGTTAAATGTCATTGTTGTAAGAACCAGATGATGTGTACAGACACTGTATTTCTCAGTCTAAGCAAAACAATAACGCAGATGTCTGTTAATGCCAACATTCAGAATGCTGGTCACTACATCATAAAGGACAGAGGCCAGGTAGAGACTCCGAATGGTAGTATATCCACCAAAACATTTAATGGATTTCTCTAAAGCACCGTTGCTTGAAGAAAATATACAACGCATCAGTAAGCAAGGACAATAGAGTAAGATGCAACGGAGATTTCAATAAAAAATAAAATGTGATGTGTTACACTCACATGACTTTCTCTACTCTTGTACAAACTATTTTTACAAACGCTTATTCTCCATATGCTTCATGTTAATCCAAATATCGAGTGTTAATCTGATTGCTAATTTTCTTGTAGAAAATTCCAAGGGCAACTGGTAGGCTTTAAGCGATAGTCAAATATTTTAAGAGCCGGTTGCTATGAGGAGTATTCCATTCTCTTTGCATTACCAGGACAAAAAAAATGAATAACGAATTCCCATTTGAGAAAAAATATAAGTATTGGAAAATTTAGGGGAATAACAAGCAATATCTCGAAAATAGTTCACTCAACAAAAAAACTGTATATGACATAAATGGTGTTTTAACGCGATCTACATTTTTTGTCTAGTAAAATTTTGTCTATCTCTTATGCTTTACTAGTTATGCAAAAGTCGTTCACAATGAAGAACACTTTTGGAGACTTCCCAGAAAATTTGAGATATACAATTCATTTGCTATAAAAATGTCTTAAACTTATGGTAGTTTATTCAAAACTATTTTTGAGAAAATTAAAATTTTCGAAAAATGTTCCATGTAAAGGGTAATCTGGGGTGGGGAATTTTCTTGAAAACCTTCGTGTCGTATCTCTGGAAGATACTGAACCTAAATACCAAGTTTGGTGTTTATCCGACTGTTCGTTTCTGAGTTATGCTGTTCACAGACAGACACACAGATATACACACGGACATGTTTTGAAAAATGCTTTATATGCATTCAGTGCACCTCAAAACATTTATTTCATGTGAAATCTTGGTATCGAATTTTTGGGTGGAATGCAATACTTCCCCTACTTACTATACGTAGTAGAGAAAGTAATAAAAACCAGGAAGCAATGTTATCTTGAAACATTTCAATCGAGGGAGGCTCGCATTCGAGAGGTCCTGCGTTCTATTCCTTGGGTCGGACACTCTATGGGATTTTTGCAGCTTTCCCTGGTTGGCATGGTGATTTCTAATATATTTATATTAGATAGTGTTAGAGTGAAACAAACGTGGGGAAAGAGGGGAAAACTACATTGTGCTTTCATAGATTTTCGTAAAGCGTTCGACTGTGTTGATAGACAAGGACTCTGGCGAAATTACGGACGAAGGGTTTGTCAGGGAAAATTATTAGGACACTTCAGGCAACATACAAAAGAGTCGAGTTCTGCGTAAAACACGATTTCAAATCAGTATCGAAGAATATTATAACTCGGAGGGGAGTAAGACAGGGGTGTATTCTCTCACCCCCTTTTTAATTCATTTGTGGACGATATGCGTAAGTGTTGAATTCAGCTGAACTTGATGCCCATAGTATAGAAGACCCATATCCGCTCTGCTATACGCGGATGATTTAACTTTAATTCCACGTCAATTTTCGGGTTACAAAGGAATTTAAATTGTTTAAAAGCTTATTGTAGGGAACGGGGAATGGCAGTGAATGAAGTTAAAACCAAAGCGTTAACGTTCAAGAATGGAGCGGTACATAGAAGCAAGGAAATCTGGACATACGCAGGACAGGCATTGGAGAATGTTAAAGTATTTACGTATCTGGGGGTCACATTATGTATGAATGCTCGGGGGGGGGGGAGCACATACATATCACAAAACGTAAATGCATAGTGAAAATAATATAGAGTCATTAAAGTCTCTTATGAAAGTTCCTGATATGCCAATGAAGACACTGAAGATATACAGCGCTGTTGTTAGGTCTAGTTTATCATATGGGGCTAAATTTGGGATTGGGAAAATATTGAGAAATTCAACCATATCCAGATCCATTTCTACAGGTGAAGAGTACTACAAATTGTGGGATTCTTAAAGAATTAGACTTATACAATAATCATACATCTAAACATGACAATTGATTACAGGTTACGCGTAGTAAGGGGAGATGATGCATTTCTATGTGCGGGAAGTTTTAGGGAGCAAATACGGAAAGGGTGGGATACGTGTTGGGTAACGAAGCTGCGCAGGGGCTTAGAAGAAATTGGAATAGAGTACCTTTGGCTACAGGGTAGAGACATGGGATGCAGCGGATGGAAGATCATTCAGACACAACTACGTGATATTTAGAATCACAATGTACGGCTAAAATTTCACTTAGTGTAAAATGGCGCGGGGCTAGGGGTGGGAGGTCTATTTAGATGATTGTACGGGAGAGGAAAGTAGTGGTTTAGCATGGCTAGATTGGGCGTCTGGAAAGGCAATAAATTAACCTATGACACTGGAGTGAGAATATGTTCACTCTGTGGTGAAGGAGAAACACGGAATCATATCTGGCTGAGTGCAGAGAAACGGAATTACTAAGTAAACAATGTTTACCACCACAGTTTCTGGAGTCTGAGAAAGTATTGTTCTTTACGTTGTTTATTTATTTAGCTCCACGTATGGACGTCAATTTGAAGAAGATTGTTTGTTACGTAACATGCTGCTACGTATGAAAAGCCGATTTGAAGATTAAAAAAAAAATATTAACTTTGTTATGAAACTGCTTCTATAGATATTATTTATGTTTATGTTTGCCTCGGCTGCGTCAGTATTACTTTAGAGACGCGTTTCTCTTAATCAGGGCGTGGTGCGACAAGAATGTAGGCTTACACAGATTTTAAGTTTAAATTCACTCTTTTTTTATTAATCCTTGACACAAATTAAATAGCACTTCACTGATATCAAGAGCTGTGAGATTCTTTAATTTAATACTTGCACTTTTTTTTAACGCGTATACTTATTTTTCGTTTCACACGAATACGTATTATATTTCTCTCGAGAACGCATCTTCCATCCGGTTACTATCAAGGTCTGCAGGCAACTGACAAGATTTCAACCATATAAACTTTTAAATTTCTGTATTTCAAGTCTCTGATTGGCTAATCCTAGTCCAATAGAATACTCGCATTTTACTAAAGCTTTTTCTGGCTGTTGATTGGCTATTTTTAAACTGTCACAAAATTTACATTATTGCTGCCCTAATCATGACTAGTAGCATTTAAACTCTAAAACTCATTATTGCCTCAAGGTTACCTCATTGTTTCCTCATTGTTAGCAACTTTAAACTTATTATTCTCACAGCTCTTACATTATTAAATTAAGTAATACATTCACATAACATTATTAAACATGTTTACAATAATATACGCATATGCAATGACTGTTACATACATTTCTACAAATTATTACATTCATATTGCTTCAAGGCGGGCTGTTATTGAATTTATATATTATATAATTTAATTGAAATTATTCAAGTGTTAAAAATACTGCCTCAAGTCCAATAGGGGAATGGAGGCCTGCATGGATGTAATGTTTGACGCAGGGTGTCATAAAATTGAGTGTTTTTATGTAAGATTCCGCAAATGAAGCTAATTGTCCTAGAGGAGGAAGAGGGGGCGGTACATAAGAGCGTGTTCTTAAGGGTCAGAGCACTGTATATATTTGATGCTACGCTTGTAAATGTAGCTCATGCTTATTATTTTATCCTTCTTATCTTTTTCTCCTTCATTATGTTAGTATGTAGCTACTAAAAGTATATATTTAGTATTGTACACTATTGTAAGATTCTGGGGACAGGAAAAGCATGTACCGCAATAAGGCCTGTAGGATTGTCGTATTTTACGTGGGTAACTTGAAACTGTTCACAATAAAAGTACCACTACCACTATCAGTACTATCAGTACTACTTCTAATTTCCTTTCTCTCATTTCCTGTTACTTCGCTTCCGCTGTCATGTTTCAGGTGGGCTTAGTGGCTGTGCAGTGTCGGTCGTTGTGGGACGAGTGTAAAAGAGTATTTATTTAAGACAACCAGTGATTTATTTTGTCTCAATATATACATTTTTATTCTGTTAAAAGACTATAGAACCATTATGATTTATTGCACTTCATTTGGTATATGGTGTTATTAAATGTGGGTAAACTTAATCTGCGAAGGCTTTTTTTTAAAACCTAATAATTCAAAAATAGTTTAATAGGAAATGAAAAAAGATGCTTGGGCACTAAATATTTATTTCCTATTTTGTCCTTCTCTTAATTATCATCGTGTATGCATAATTAAGTACAATAATTAAGCACAATCTTGACATTTAATATGACACTTGCACTATGCCATACTACTTTTGACCAATAAGACATTATGAAACAACATATTTCAACCAATCATGGCTGCTTATCCCACATTTTTATCACATCTCTAGCATTTATCTGTTTCTATCATCTCTTATGCTTCTGTTAATTTGTTTGTGATCGTCATTTGTGTGTTTTCTGCATAGATATTCAAATTTAGCTTCACCAAAACAGTATGACACAAAACAACACAAAAGAAACAGAAACAGTATATGGAAGCAGTTCAATCAACTAATTTAGTAAGATAATGAATAGTTTACTGTGTTTATTTCTCGTAATCTTTAAATCCCACTTGACTTTTGATTTTCTCTAGATAAATCAAAACCTATATTGACAATACTGTTGATAAATCCCCTATTCCATTATTGTTGTGCTAGTTTTATTCAGTAGTTTATTCATTAGCTTCTGAAAATTAAATTAATAATACCAACGTAACCAAGCCAAAGGAATTTAGGAGTAGAGCAAGTACCGGAATCATGTTAAAATTACCTTATAGTGTAGCTGGGTCTGACACGGGGATGAGCTGATTATGCAACTGTAATTTAACACATCTCATTAGTTTAGATAGTTTCTCTTACATCAACCCAAAGGGAAATATACTTTCAACACATTTCAAACCACAATTGAATTTATTGTTGAAATAATCTTACATGGTTACCTGGTGTTTAGCGGGAGATGTGTGCTGACTCCCTTCCTGTTTGCACACAGGAGCGGCAGAGAGATGAGTACATGTTAGTATTAATCTATGCATGATAGTAAGTACCCTTTAACTCTTCTCCCTTACATCTATGTCACATCTGGCCAATGCTGGATGCTCTCTAGGTGAAAACTTCCTCTCTGTTCTTGCAGATGACAGCCTTCTCTGAGCTGCATCGAGTGGCTCGAATTCTTCCCGGTTCGAATGTGACGCTTGGAATCGTTAGGAAGCTCTGCGCGTCTCTGTCGGCCGGCCTATCTGCGGCCTATAGCCTCCTGCGGTTCCTTCGCCTAACCGTTCCTCCTGCGGTTAGTAAGGATAAAAGATACACGTTGGGTCGAGGTGCGAGGTGTCCCCTCTCTTCTCTGTCCATTGTTCATAGTCATATCTTAAAACTTAAAGAAATCGGGAATAGATACAACCATTGGTTAGAAGATACCATCACAGTAGACAAATCTTTGAAAGGGACAATCTTTGGGAAGAAGCCCACTGATAACTCTCGGGAAAGTTGCACGAGTGCTCTTATGCATTTTCTACTCTTTAGTGGCAGGAATTGACAAGTTAAGGTAAAGGAGGGAAATGAACTTTACAAATTAAGAAGACATGGCACTAGAACCTTGCAAGTAGGAATGTTGTGACGGTTATAATTTTATTTTAAAGGATATTTATAAAGTTTGAGATTTATCCGCATTGTCATTCTATAAATCTGGTTCTCAGAGGAATTCATATTCCGCGCTTGTTATGTGGTGGATTATTTCAGAAATGGCTAACCTAATGTTCACAATTTCATACGTCGCCTACTTTACATGGTACAAAATGCCCACCCCTGTTTTTGCCGCATTTGCAGAGTACATAATTGCAATTTTTTACCACTCTTATTGGCAAAGTTTTCTCATTTGGTCACTTTTTTCACTATACTGAATTATTGTACGTTGCATATAGAACTTCTAGGAATTACGGATAAAAAGATGAAACTGACAGGAACCCTGTTGAATTTTCCTTTGCTTTCATGTATTATACAAAACATTTCCCGACAAACAGCATGATATAGGTCAATAGTTTTCTTCGCACCTGGATGAGCTTTATGTTAACTTTTATGTTTTACTAATCAGTTATAATGTCTTCAGTATGTTTTTCAAACCTTCACCTTTTATGCATATATTTATTCTTTTAAGCCTCCCCCATCCCCGAGCGAAAATTCTGCATACGGACTTTGTAAACGTTTTGGGTATGTACAATTATGGTGCATTATATCTGCAACCTTCAGGAATTATATATAGTTATTATCCAAGGGTACCACTGTTTTGGAATCTGGTAGTTAGCCGATATTCTCCACTGAAGTTCACTTTAGCTGCACTTCACTGCTAATTCTTTTTGTAAAACCAACACAGATCTGCATTCTTAAGTCACTTTATTTTCTACTTGTCTCTTGCATTGCAGTTGTCGGGGAACTAAAACTTCGGTGTATGCAATTGCAGCTTCCGTTTCTTGGCCAGTCGTCTGAGGTACGAAGACGATTCGTTTTCAGTAGAGACCATTAGCTATAGTACTGCGTAAATTTACCGGTGCCTTCTGACACATTCCATACGTTGTAGTCTATATTCTTTTTTTGCCGTGATTCGCAATGTTGAGCTCAAACACTATGTTTATGCCCCCTTTCTGTGTTTTGACTCATAGTGGCTTAATGTTTTTTGTTATTTTGGGTACCAGCTCTTGTGCTTTACGTATCCTATGGCATAACGTATCTAACTTTTTGTGCTGTATAATGTAGATCTTGTATATACTGATTATTCTTATGCGTCGCGGGTCCCAATTACTCTGCACGGGTTTGGCCATCGGAGGTTGTTATTGTTTATCCAATTGTAACAATTGATACGATGTTGTAGGGGGCTTTCACCTATTAAAATTCTATTCCCGTTATTTTTTCTCTGTTCCCTAGAGATTAGCTTATTTTAAAGTACATCTAGTTAAAGACCAGGATTTGGAATATTATTATGCTGCAAATACCTGAAGTACTACTTCAAGCGTGCGACCTTGTCGCTTTTAGACGAAAGTGCTGCTCCTCCGTTTATCTGATTACAATCTTGAATGCATTTCTTTTTATTTTCAATTCACTCCATGCAGCATTGTTCCTTACGATTCAAAATGTTTCCTTTCATGCTTATTTATTTATTTGTTTCTTCTTCATTCTTACGTGAATTTTGTTACAGACATCTCGGCTCCTACACCTTACGACATCTTTACATTCGGCCAACCCCGGCCCCATCCTTAAAACACCTGATTGTGGTTACCTCGTCTCTTCAGTAACTCCCTCGAGATCAATCTTCTAAAGAGCCTGCTACAGTTGCTACTCCGGCCACCGTCTGCTAAACGTCAATAATTGTCCAATAAGGAGTTTTTCTTTTTTTTAACGGAATACTAAACAAAAATAGAAAGTAAGTATACAGGTAGTATGCTCTACAGGTTATGTTTTACTTTTTGGAATTTATTTTCGCTAGCTTTGCGTCCCTCACACACCCATCACTTTTATAGGCTTATGGATTTTATATGTTAAGCCTCTATCTGATATTAGGTATTTTTCCCTTCTTAACCAAGCTATTACGTTTTTCTAGGTGACCTATCAGAAACCCCGAAAATTTTTATTAATGTTTTGCACGTGAAAAGCCTTACGGCCCGTGCACATTGGTTTGTTGGGAAGCTGTGATGTTGAACGTTTGTCCCAGAGTATCAAACTTAACTGTCTGTGGTGATGTTAGTGCTTATTGTTTATGTAAGTTTTATGAAGATGTTGAGTGCGCGTGTTCTTGTTGTGGTGTTCAAGGAAGTGATGCTAATTTTTTTCAGTTCACTCAAGTTCACCTCACATTTTTATTTGTGATGTGCTGTTGAAATATATTGAGCACATACTATGATGTTATTGAGTGTTGACTATAGGTTCCATTGTTTTTGTGTGAGTGTATATATTGGCATCTCTGATAGATTCCCGTAGCTTCTTCCGAATTCTATACGAAGATTTGCATGAAATCTCCCATCCCAAACTACCCTTTATATGTAAAGTTTGTTTTGTTATTTCGTATTTTCTCAAAAATTGTTCTAACAATTTTGATTAATATATCATTAGTTTAAAAACTAATACTAACTAACTTTTACTAACAAAATTCACATCGTGAATTTTCTCTTACTATTCTATGAAGTCCTCTTCTTTCTGAATAAGTTTTATATGCTTTTGTATAACTGGTACATCATAAGAGATAACCAAAGACTATGTTCACAAAAATCTATATCTGTTTAACACACGCGATTTATTTAAAATACATTTTTATGTAATCCTGCCATTATAAACAGGTTGTTATTGTATTCATTATCGTGCGTAATTAGCTCATTATGGCACCCGTGACAACAATAATAATGACGTAATACCGTTTTGCAAGTTGACGTGACTTATAGAAAGAGCATGAAACCATTTCGTGAAATTCTTTTCTCTGATCAATGAAGATGCAAAAGCCTCTATACTCATTAAATACAGAATAATAAAAGATCTGAATTTACGTTTACTTACCATGCTGTGTTGATAATAGGCACATCACAGTCCGTAACATCTCCTCTCGTGTCTCTCAAGAAGGGAATGATGCAAGTGGCTTTTCCCGTTTATCGGTTCAACACGCCAGGTAGTAATAAATTAAATGGAGGGATAACATATGCGATAACATATAAAGACGTTTCAATTTTGTCAGCTATGGATGGCGAATTTATTTCGTACAATCTATAATGCTAAGACTCCATAAACATTCTAGGAACATTTTGATAATTGTTAAATGAAAGGCATGAGTGCAACAAACATTCGCTCATGCTATACTCATCAATATTATGCATTTCGTGCATAAATTACTATTATGGCATCTGCCATTTCCGAGATATTCGTTGTAATTGGCTTGAATGTTTCAATCCCATTTTGTCATTCTCCAAAATGCTGTTTCTTGGAATGTCATGCAAGGAGTTCGGAATTTCAAAGCCAGCATTTTGGGAGCCTTTTCTTATATGTTATATTTGATTACCCTTCTGTATCTTACAAAGTAATGTGTAGCGAATATCTTTCTGCAAATGTATGTCTGGATTAACATAAAGTATATAAAATCTGATGTGTTGCCCTCATATGACTTTCTCTACTCTTGTTACTATTTTTACAAACGCTTATTCTGTTCGAGATAAACATTTGCAGAAACTCTCTTATTGCTAATTTTCTTGTAGGCGCAAGGGGAATATGGTAGGTTTTAAGCGATAGTCAAATCTTTTAGAGTTGGTTGCTATGTGGCGTATTCCATTCTGTTTGCATGTTCAGAACATATTTTCATTTGAGAAAAAGTAGAAGTATCGTAAAATTCAAACAAATAAAAGTAATATCTCGGAAATGGTGCACTCTACAAAAAAAAAGTTATATGACATATAATGTTACGAGATTCACACATTTTATGTGGTAAATTTTTGTATATCTCTTAAGGTTTACCAGTTATGCAATGATCATTCAGAATGACGAGGACTTTTGGGGAGATTCCCAGAAAATTCAAGATATACATTTCATTTGGCATAAGAATATCTTAAACATATGGTATTTGCATCAAAATCGTTAAGAGCCATTTTTGAGAAAATCAAAATTTTCGAAAAATGTCCAGGTAAAGGGTAGTTGGGGGATTTTCTTGAAAATTCATGTCGCATCCTTGGAAGATACTGAACTTAAATACAAAGTTTGGTACTTATAGGACTTTTCGTTTCTGAGTTATGCTGTTCACAGACAGACACACACGCGGATCTTTTTCTAAAAATACTTTTTTTGGATTCATGGGGACTTCAAAATATATATTTCTTGTGAAATCTCGACATCGAATTTTTGGTTGGAATACAATACTTCCCTTATTTATCATACGTAGTAGAGAAAGTAATAAAATAAGCTTTTGGGAGAATAGTCTAAAAAATTATAAAAATAAACGAAAGTGGTTAGTGAAAGTAATGTAGATGTAATGAATGAGAGTTGTTTTAGTTACAGTCTTACAAGGTCACTGAATATCTTACTCATGCCCAAGACTTGAAATAAACATTTCGTTAAGGATGTGTGTGTGTGTGTGTGTGTGTGTGTGTGTGTGTGTACACAGATAATTTGATAGTTTCAAATACATATCTCGGTTAAGTTTCATTCTTCTGTGGCAATTGTAAGAAAAATACATACCAAGAAGAAATCTTGATTCATATGAATGACCAACTCAAAAATCACTTTGAGAGAGAGAAGAATATACGCAGTACATGCGGTGGGTTCCACTAGTGGAAAATAATAAACGAGTTAAACTATAAACAAAACTACAGGTGAAAGATTAGCAAGCTTGCACGGTGATACCGTACGCCAGAATGGAAATTAAATTGAAATTTCAGATGCCTTTTTTTCCCTACCTGTTGGCTGGATTAATATAATTGTTACCATGCGCCCAGTCTGCTGGAAATGCATCAAACGCTTGGGTGAAACTTTGCAAAACACACGTGTGCTCACTCACGCCACCGCACCGTTTCAAATTAAAATATCCACGTCAAGAGCGGCAAGAAGTAAGTAACAAAAAAGAAACGAAAGCCAGCCTACAATCGTCCAAGTTCAACCAGCATGCCGTAATGTATAATTTATTTCACATAGGTATCGCGGACCAGGACGGCCAACATGATACATGAACCATTCGGTATTCACGTGAAATTTAGCAACGAGCGCTTTTCGTTTGGATAACTTCGCATTTGCGTGCAGGGATTATTGCAAGATTTAAATGCTAATTACTGCTACATGCGCTTACCAAGAGAGCAAAACAAATGATTTAATGCATTTCATAATACAGTAATGAGATTGTTCTAAGTCATTGCATGATACCAGGGGTGCTTTTATACCTGCATATCTCTTAATCTCTTTCGGCTAATTGAGAATTAATGTCCAAGAGAAGCCCAACTTATTTGAAGCGCCTAAATCCCATTTTGTGCCATTATAAATTGCGTAAACTTTCCAACCTTTTGAAAGTGACGGATGGTGCTTTTGTTAACACAGGTCGGTACAAGGTAATACTGAATTTCACAGTTCTAATTATGAGCTGCTTTAAATTTTAAACCGAGTTTGCTTTCTGTAACTTAAGAAGCGGGAACGAACGCTAGAAACAGGATTTTTTCCCTGGTTGTTGCTATTATCATTATTATTATTATTATTATTATTATTATTATTTGTATTATTATCATCATTTGGACCAAAAAATCTTATGCTATATTTACATAACATCCTGCTTATTTTTCTACTACCTACTTCATCTTAATTGAGATAAAGGTTTGTAGAAATAGTTTCGCCAGATTTTGTAGTAGGTATACAATGAATAAAAGAGACTAAAGCGGTAGTCATATGTTTAAAAGCGGATCACTATAGGCTAGTCTTGAAATTTCATACTTTCCATAACATAACGAGCATTAACTGAATGATGAACACTTTAAAAAATGTCAAAAGTATTGAAAAGTTCAAACTAATAAAAACGGACATGTCGGAAATGGCTAATGCCACAAAAGAAGTTATTTTGAAATATATTTTGTACATATTTTATGTAGTAATTATTTATACCTTTTCTGGTTTACAGTTATACAAAATTACGCAAACTTCTTTCCGAATGAAGATAACTTCAAAGGCTATTCCCAGAAAATTCCGGATATCATTTTATTTCCCCTGTAAATAACGTAAATGGTATCTAATGAAATCGTTAGAGCAAGGTTTTATAAAATTAAAAATTTTCCATGTAAAAGGTAATTTGGAGTGGGGGGATTACTTTCAAAATCTTTGTGTCTCATATTTGGCAGGTACTGAAGTAAATACCAGGTATGGTATTTAGCCAACATTTTATTGATACTTTATGCTATTCACAAGCTCATACAGACACACACACACATAAACCTTTTGCGAAAAATGTTTTTATTGGATTAAAAGGGCCTCAAAACATGCATTTTCAGTAAAATCTCAACATCGAACCTTTGGATGAAATGCAATACTTCCTCTACTAGGTTCGTGGTAGAGAAATAAAAACGATAAGGACTCTCTGCACAAATCACAGCTTGAAAGCTAGAGAGGATTAACATAATACACTGACCTAAATCAATTCACCAAGGCTGTTGCTCAAATGTAACTACGGAAGTAAAACTAATCAAGAAAAATAAAATTTCAAATTATTCTTTCAGCTTCATTATCAGACTTACTAAACCTATCCAAGCTCTAGACAGTGCAGCTAACCGAATATAACGACACGCCCAAACATGCCGGAACGTGGATTGTGAGCAGTTTCTAAGCCCAACACAACATACGTACCTAGCAAGCCGGGCAATGAAGTGCGTCTAGAAGCCGTCTTGAACAGTACTGTTTTATAGTTCGTCAGTGATGAATTGTGATCGTTTTCACTGACGATAGTAACGAGGGAAGTCACTAAGACGTCAAACATTCTATCAAACATGCGAACCCATGTTAACGCAACAAATAGTTTGAGTTTCCAACAGAAACTAAGAGTGGTAGAATGCATTACCGAATTTTGAATTAGCATAAAATTCAGAACACTGACTGCTAATCACACACAACGGTATTGTAAAAAGTTTATACTGGGCTAAAAAAAGAGGAAGCTAAACCTATGAGTCACCGATACCATGTTGCAAATGAATAAACAGCTTTCAGAATTCATGTCAATTATTGGCCATTAAGTATAAATAAGCCTGTAGCAAAACAAGATTGGCTACAACAAACGTTTCTTATTCTCTGCCCTTACTGATTCACATTTCGCTGGTTTCTTTAAGTATAATATTAGCTTACTTAAAAAGAAAATACAAACATATAGTTTTAGCCCTTCCTTTGATTTAAATGTACTACCAAAGTCGATCAATATCCACGCATGTCAATCACTTTTAACACAGACTTGTCCGTATGCAGTGAAGTTTCAAACCTAGCAAAGTGTGAGATTAAAATCTTGGCTAGGACGTTTAATTATTTTTTTCTGCTGAGAGAGCAGTTACCAAAACCACTTAAATCAAAAGTATTTACGAATCGCCACCAACTTTGAAATAAAATAAGCAGCTCTGGTAGAAAATAAGTCGAGTCTAAAAAGCTTATATACATTTTGCATATTGATTTATGAATTTCTACTAAAATTATTTAATTGAATCTTAGTGATTCTTATCAACGCCTTTTCCTACTTTTAATGTAAATATACAATTAATAATAATGAGACAACTGGTTTTTCTCGTTCAACAGTAATATGGACATACAATAGTATTCCTATTCCGTCAATGTTATGAGCCAAATACACGCCCTAATGCCTCATTTTAAATGATGCAATCCTTAATTCAAATTCTTTTTGTTTATTGCAACAGAAAGATATCTTGTGTTGCATTCGTATGACTTTTCTGCCCAATATCTTTATTTTCGTTACCAAAGCTTGTTTTTCTATCTACTTCATGCTAGTGGAGATAACGTTTATACATTTGGTTTTATTTATGAAGGGCATCCAGGAGAATGAAACTAAAGTCAAACGCTTAAAAGTGGGTATGCTGGACTTGAAATTCAATACGCTTTCCATTACATTGCAAGAAATTAAATTAAACTGAGTTTTATTTATGGACGCTGTTTATCTGCTGTGGTTCTTAGCGTCCCATTCTATATTGGGCGTGAAAGACTGGAAATTTTGTTCAGAGGCCTCTTTATCAGCTTACGTGCCGTAAATCTAGGACACGGGACCACGGCTTTACTTTCATTCCGGAGGAAGCCATGTTAAGAATTTTTACGCCCGAAAAAATCCATCACCCTCCGTCGGGTTTGAACCTGTGACCTCGGTAACTGGAGGCTAGCATGGTAACCACTACACCACGGTGGACGACATGACATTGCAGGAACAAGAATGTGACAAGAATTTAAAAAAGTGACAAAGTATTGTAAAATCCAAACCAGTATCAAGGGATATCTTGGAAACGACTGATGCCACAAAATTATTTCAAATAAGTTGTATGTTTTAAAGCGATATGCATGTTTTATGTAGCTATAGTTAACCAGTTATACAAGTTTATACGGAATCCCATCCAAACACACTTCATTTCAAGGTATAAATTTTATTTGCCATGAAAATATCTTAAATATATGGCATTTTAATCAAAAGCGTTGTAATACTTTTTTGAAAAAATCAACTATATCGAACAATTGGATTTTGGGTGGGGGATTTTCATGAAAATCTTCATGTTGCATGTCTGTATTGTCTCAATCTTCAGTCTTCTCTATTGAAAATCGCCAGTCTATTTTAAGCACGACATAATGAAAGACGTATGTTGAAGAGAAACTTGAGAGGTCAGAATAATTAAGCTTATATTATTCAGGCAACCCCGAAACAGTCCTGGAGGATAATCTCAAGCAAGCTCGGGCAAATGAAAGTGAAAACGTGTTAAGTGAAATAACCATAAGATGGCGGGGTTACAAGTAAATATGTTTGTAACATTAGCGTCCCTGGGCAGTCGGCAGCAAGCTATTAGCCTCGGCGAGGCATTAGCGTTAACTATTAACCAGGACGGAAGGGCGCCTGGAAATGGGGAGGATTACCAGAAGCATTAACCTGGAGGGGGTTGTCCAACTCAGTTCTTAGTGTAAACAAGAGCGAACTCTAGCGTTCTCAAAACCAAGCTAGCAACAACTTTGAATGTGACCTCTATAGCACTGTTCCTTGTCGATGTATCACGTAACAGTTGTTTATGCGGTGTAGCTCATCGCCAATGGCGCTCTTACTGTTTCTATACATACGTAAAATACTTAGGAATTTAGTTGAATCAAAGAAGAGCGCTATAACTTTTAAAGTTAAATAATGTTCAATATATAAACTGCAGTTTAATTTAAAACGAAAAAAAAGACAGCGGTAATGTCGTGCGTGCAATATTCTTCACACTAATTATCAAACCTGGTTATTTTAGCTTTAATACACCTATATATCCACCTAACCTTATAATTTTCGACTGATCCTTAAAGATTCACCTCATAATTATAATACCTGTCCTAACTAGTGAACTTCATGTTTACTACAGACATGGTCGAATTCAAAGAGTAACTATTCTCATTCGCCTCATTCTTGCAAATATGGAACATAAAATATGGTTAATTATTATGGTTAAAACATTATTAAGCACAACAAAATACTACCAAGTCTTAGTGCTTAGCATACATTGCTTTTAACCCGATAGAAATTTTAAAATTTTTTGATAAATACTTTGCAAAATTACAAACTGCATTCTATCTTTGCTAAACATTCTAATATTTCCTTGACAGTAGTGTTCGTAGAAATGTTGACTTTTAGGAATGTCTTAATATGTATAATAACTCAGTCGTATTAGGGTAGCAATTGTTGGATGCCCATTAAGGTTCTGATGAAAGAATCATGCAACAACTTAAAAAGTTATATTAAATTTGGAAAATCATAATATGTCCTTAAATACAACGCTATAAACTGCTGTGGCTACTGCATTAATGTTATCTAAAGGCATCAAATATTAAATCTTTAATCAATTGTGGCAACAATAAGTATGTTTTATTTTAAAATATATCAATAAATTTAAGAGACGTAGTTACCAGGTTTACTCTAATAATTTGACTATGTTAAATTCGTTCTTCATAATCTGCGCTATCACGACTAGCACATCAATGAAATAATAGAACATCAATAGAATGGTTCAGTTAAAATATCTCAGTCAATTATATTAAGGGAAATTGCAGTTTGGCCTGTTGTGAATATTATAAAAAGTAGTGCTTTGTGCTATAGCAGAGGAAGTTAAAATTATGAGCTGTATTTCAGCAATAAAATATAATATATCATGCAGATTATAATTATAACAATGTATGTATATGTGTGTGGGAGAGAGAGAAAGAAAGAAAGAACCTCGGAAACTACGCAACCCATTTTGATAATTCTTTGAGATTTGAAAAACTCTGCTTTTCCCGATATACAAGGGTCGTTTGAAAAATTCTCGGAACGAAGCTCAAAGTGATGCCACATAGTTTTGAAATTGTTCTTATTTTTCAATACAGTATCCCTTGCATCAATGCACTTGGTCCTGGTCAATGAACTTTATCCCGTTACGGAAATCGGATTCCCCCAGGCCTGCAAAATACGCCTCAACTGACAATTTAAGTTCCTCATCGCACGAAAAATCTCTTTCCAGTAACAAACTTTCTCAGTTTAGGAATTATATGGAAGTCAGGGAAGTAAGGTGGATGTGGAAGCAAATAATACACACCATCTTGTTGATTTTTGCGATCGCAACTACATAGTGTGACGGAGAGCATTTTCTTGGAAGGTGACTCACCTTTTTGTCACCCCGGCCTTTTCTCACCTATTTTGGTATTCAGTTGTTCCAGAAGGTTAGCATAACACGCTCCGGTTATAGACTTTCCGGGTTAAGATAAATAAACAATTAGTAGCACAACCTCGGCATCACAGAAAACTGACGCCATGTTCTTTCCAGCCGATTTCACTCAGTTTGCCTTCTTTGGTGAAGAATATTGATGCTTCCATTGTTTTGTTTCAGGTGTGCGGTAGTGCAGCATGTTGCCGGGATCTATTTGAAAACGAGCCAAACTTGCTTCAGAAAATTGCAATCTTATTCGCTTTGGATCCGGAGGCAGCAATCGGGGCATTTATTTTGAAATGTTTTATTCCAACTCTTCTCTCAAAATATGAAACACAAGTTTCCTGAAATACCCTACGCTTCAGCAAATTCGGACACTTTCAATTGATGATCCTGCAGAACCATCAACAGTAGCAAATTTATGATTTCTGTTGTAGTGGCGATTTTTGATCTTCCTGAAACTCAATTTTGTGTTTTTTTTCTTTTTCTTTTCTTTCTTTCTTTTTTGGAGAGGATGTTACACTTTGCACAGGTGCGGCTGAATATTTGTTATGAAACCTGGCCTCATTCAGAGAATAGACCACATGGAATTCTTAATAATTCCCTCTATGAGTATGCGTTGTAATGGGACCTTAAGTCAAGCCATCGAAATATGCCGCTTACTTGAATTATTTTTTTTTTAAGTTTAAAGCATATGTTTTCTGGAGTATTTTTATTTACAATATTTCGTTACCATGATTATTTCAGAGGTTATTCCAATTTTTTGTTACTATGTATCTATACATGGAATCATTTGGCATTGAACAAAGAATAAATAACGAAAACATGGTTGATTTGGGAAATTTCCTGAATGTAATTTATTCACTTTACAAATTAAATGTTCAAAATATGCTCCATTATTTTACTGACAATACAGGATAGGATAGGATTGACTACGTAGAGGACTCTGTACCGATCCAGGGTGGATATTGTACCTAAGTCCCACAGGCGGCGTCCCCGGGAGGAAGGATGAGGCGAGACGAGACACCGGGCGGCCGGAACCAGGAGCGATGGCACAGCAATGATAGGTCCCTAAGTTTCCAGATAAACACACCCCGGCAGACGTACAGACAGACCGGGGACACAGAGGGGGTCCAATACTCCTCAAAGGGTTTCGGACATCCCGGCAGCCAGCTGAAAGCCGAGGGATGGATAGAGTCACAAAGAGCATCCTTCTCCCTTGCCATGCTGCACCGAAACACCATCGTCGACACTTCCTGTCCTGAGAGAGACCAACAGGATGAAATACGAATGGAATGAAGAATGGATCGAAATGGAGGGACAGAAAATTCGGAGGATGAAACAAATCACACCAGCTTTAGCTTGATGATCGGGGCAAACCCCGAAAAAACCCCATGGGTGAGAGTGGACGTTCGCCGGGTGTCGATTCAAGGACCTCCCGAATGCGCACTGACAGTGCAGAGTCTATTTTCCAATTCTTTGCAATCTTTTTGACGATAACCACGTTTTAATTCTATTCAGCTGTTCAAATTCGGGCCAAGATCATACAAAATAAAAGATGTGAAAAGAAATTAAGGAATTAAGTACCAAAACACAAGAATATAAATCTGATATTTCAGAGACGAAGTAGCTAGAGTGACGAGGTAAAACTTAAAATGCAGTTAACCTGGGTTTGAAACTTTCCCCTGAATAATAATTTGATGTGCATTTTTTGAAATTAAATTAAAATTAATTACATAGTTATCAACACGGGGAAGTTTTCAAAATATTACCCTAAATGTGAATATTAATAATATTGTCCAGCTCCAAAATTAAATTCTGCATAACTTAGTGACCAAATGTGAAATATGTTAAAATAAGTCTGTAAAGCGCTTATGATTGGCAGAAAGCTGTTTCTTTAATAAAGTAGCATTTGATGGCTTTCGTGTGGTTTTTTTCTTTAATCTTCCAAATTATATTCATTTGCGTTTTGGTACCATTTAAAATCAAGCTTCTTGTTTCCTTTATCTTTTTATATTATTGTCGGTTCAAAGATAACTAAGATGCATTAGTGTAAAATGTAGGTCTGATTTTTCTTTATTTAACTCCTTTAAAAACATTCGGGCGCAAGCGTAATATTTTGAAAGGAAAAGTTTATAAAAACAACAATTTTAGCCATTATTCTACAGATTTTGACGTCCACAAAGATATTTATAAATGGTAATCTGTAAGTAATCTATACTTTTTTTTCGAGAAAGTTAGTTATTTTCTTTAGTTGTATAGAAGTTTTCTTTTATTTCTTACAAATGAACACTCGTGGTTTGGTTGGTAAAGGGTCAATTTAATTCTTGACTTGTGTATTAGACTTTTACGAAGAAAACTATTATTGCTGGTATCAGAATAAAATCAAATGATGTAACAAAAATTGAAAGGACTGAAATGCTGTTGATGTTGTGACAGAAGACAAGAAGTGATCTTTTACAATCAAACGGATCCAAATCGGCAACCTATTTTACAGGCCATCATGAGTAGAATAGAAACAAATTTCAAAGAAGCACGGTCAGATATGTCCGAGAATCTGTTATAGCAACGAGTTAACTGGTATTATGCGTTAATATTTTCTTTTTTCGTTTCATTTGTATAGTCTGGTGTTGCCTGTACCTGATCTCACTGCTACGTAAAGCGGTAAAGAAACACTTCACGTTTAAGAAAGCTTTGTTTCTTCCGCACTGCATTTCCAGGCGGAAGCGACGTGATATTACGAAAATACCGGGGAGGGAAGAGCACATTTCCTGCGCTGCAACTTGTCCCCTGTTGACCATCTCAAGACCACAACAAGGACTACGGTATTGTAGGTCCCAGCGGGGAGGTGCAGACCTCCAGCTTTTACTGGTGTTTCTTTACAGCTACGTCGCTAACAATCGCCTCGTGCACGGCATTTTGATGTCAGCATTAAAACCAGTCTCTTCTGCTGCGGCACCCGTCGAAATTATGTCAGAAATACCCTTAAGTCAGTGTGTTATACGTTCAAGGGAAGCACAGTCTATCGTAACAAAACCCTGCATGTCGAAACCTAAATATTGAACCTTAGTGAATTCTATAAAAACTCAGCGGGAAGAGGCTGAGAAAGAATCTATTTGCTATAGTATACTGTGCTTGCTGTAAGAGCAATCTTTGCTCTGAGAGCCACATATACAACTTCGTGGAGAAAAGGGCTACAGCTTCTAACGGCCGAGTTTACAACGGTCTCCTAGGAGGCGCAGGAAACTATGAGCACAGCAGGTGCATCTTGCTTTGAATCTACTGCTATGATGCAAGAACCTTACCCAAAGTATATCTATCCTGTTTAACACAAACGTATCCTGCAGGTTTTCGACATTTTATAATTGCATGTGAAAGGTAATAGTATCACTTAGGTAATAGATAGTAACTTAACTTTGTCATGAATTCGCGCAATAGAAAATTGGAGATAAAACGTTTATGGCATGTTTGGAAAGGCCGGATATTAAATCACAGCTTAGCGTTTACGCACTTATCAATCATATGCGGGCTGGCCTGTCTATCTGACAGATTAACTTTCCACTGCTCCTTCCCTACCTAACAGTCCTACATTGTCCTCAAATAATCACAATGCAGCCAGATAATATGAGTGTTATCAGCTGTCTGGGAAGCGTGTAGCACTAATCTTTGATACAATATCGAGCATTTTCATTGGTAAACTTTTCACGGTTATAAATTGAAAACTATTGCACTTAGAACTCAGTTCCGTAAACGTTTTTGTCCCCAATTTGTCCGTAGAATAGGATATAGAGATTTAGTACGCGAATTCGCGGACCTCCTATATATGCATAATAGGGCTGTGTACTTCCTTTATTAGATCTCTTTATAGCCAGAGAGACAAGAGGTCTTATTAGAATAGATTTCGCTTATTTACACAGTATGCCGGAGACAAGGAATACCATGCCTTGACTTTTTCCCTTATCAGTGGGCGTTTTTGAGTTAGTGTTTGAGATATAGTGATGCGTTTTTACAATCACGTATCATTACACTTAAAATCTCTCCCCCCCCCAAAAAACTAAACGTTTTTGCACTCATACTAATGCTATTCCTAGAAATTCTCACCCTATATTTTATGTTTTGAATTGTAGTATGGTTCATATTCTTAATATAGCGTTCATTCGCAGATTTAAAAAAAGCAAAACTCAGAGTGACAAGTACACCAGAAAGAATAAAAAGCTCTTAACTGGGTTCGAAACATTCTTCTTTTAGAAATGTCCGGAGAGTGAATGTGACTACTTGCATACGTGCTTCAGTTATTTCATAATAATTTCGTCTAATTCAAGGCTGTCACTGTGCAAATGCCTGAATACACGTTCCATAGTTGCTCTGTATGGCAATATCACTGGTACCGCAAAGTTAACTGCCTTAAAATGAATTGTAAGATGTCCTTATGCATGCTTTCTTCACCTTCTTTAGATTTTTGTAAATGCACTTGTACTACATATGTAGCAATTATTCGTCATAAAGAAAAATTCGACTACTAATGACCATTATTTCGAGCCCCAACCTTCTTTATTGGTTACTGTTTCCATAGTTCAGTATTATTTCTACGCTGTATATGTATGGCATAACCGAGCCAATGTTTTGTAATGAATACTCTATCAAATCCAGAATTTCAGTAACACCATTTCCTCTAGAGTCCCTAGATTCTGTTATTTGATGGCACTAAACCTGTTTTCACTTTTTCTCCAACATACCTAGCAAGCAGAGGAAGAGCTATATTCCATCCAAAAGTTCATCAAGATTTCATCGGAAATGTGTGTTTTGATGTTCCTTGAATAAAAAAACAAGCACTTTTACAAAAATGTCCTCCACAGGGGTGTGTTAGTGTGTGTATGTCTCTCTCTCTCTCACTCTCCGTCTCTGTAAAAGAGAGAGAGAGAGAGAGTGTGTGTGTGTATGTGCGTGTGTGTATGTGTGTGTGTGTGTGTGTGTGTGTGTGTGTGTGTGAACAGCATAGTCCAAAAACGAAAAGTCGCTAAATACCAAACTTGGCATTTGAGTTCAGCGTCGTCCAAGACACGAAAATTTTCAGGAAAATACCTCACCCTAAACTACGCTTTTACATGTAGGTACATGGTTTTGTTGCTTTTGATATTCTCAAAAATGGATCTAACGATTTTGATTAAAATACCATACGTTTAAGATATGTACGTGATATATAAGATATGTAACTACGTAACTAATCAAATGTATATCTTGAATTTTCTGTGAAAATTCTGTGAATAGTCTGTGAAGTTCTTTTCATTTGGAATGAATTTTGTATAATTTGTAAGCCGTAAGAGATAGATAAAAACCTATTAGACATAAACTATAGCTCTCCTTAAAAGATACAATTTATTTCAAAGATAGAATCAACCATTTCGATACATTTCTTATTATGGATTTGAATGTTTCAGTTATTGTCATTTTTGAAACGCTGTAAGCACAGTTGTTGTGCTAGCTTCTAGTCCCCAAGGTCGCGGGTTCAAACCCGGTGGAGGGCGATGGATTTTTTCGGGCGTAGAAATCCTTAGCATGGCTTCCTTCGGAAGGGAAGTAAAGCCGGTGGTCCCGTGTCGTAGATTTACGGCACGTAAAAGAACCATAAGTCTGATAAAGAGGCCTCTGAGCAAAATTACCGGTCTTTCACGCCCAATATAGAATGGGACGCTAAGAACCATAGTAGTTAAAGAGCGTCCATAAATAAAACTCAATTTAATTTAATTTAATTCACTTGTTTCTTGTGATGTCATGGAAACAGTATGGAATTTCAAAGCCAGCATATAGCGACTCGCTTTCTAAAGATCTTTCTCCTGCATCACCTTTATACCTACAGTAAGAATGTAATGAAGTTATTTCTGTAAACTTTTATCTAAATTAGCATGAAGCAGATTGAAAAATGAGGTACTGTAAAAATCATTTGTAGCAGTTATATAAAAATGAACGATAGTGGTTAGGAAAATTCACGTAAATGTAAGATTTGGTTATGAGAAGGTGCAATAACTGTAAGCTTGATTTGGCGTTTGTTTAGGAAAGCTCCAAAGGAACAACAGCAGGTACAGATACACATTTCCATTATTGCTCCGGACGCACTGCAGCATTGGGACTAGGTGCTCCACGATAACTGAGCCACGAGTCTAGCCAAGCTTTCACCTACGTATTTGCAGCAGGCTGTTACCTAGGTGAATAGAATCGTGACTTTAGCAAAAATGTATTTCTACAAGGAGAAACTGCATAGAGAATTATTTATTTTTATCTGTAATTTGATATATCATAAAAGTAATGCGTAGTTTAATTATGATTCCCTCTGAGCTATAATGACCAGAGTTTTTATTCACACACTTTACTTACGGTCGGGGAGAATATTTGTTTTGTATGGAATTTCAAAAGCTGCCCAAATACCACTCTTGCAAGCAGGGGATATGAACCTGAGTGGATGACCGCAACAAACGGAAAACAAAATATGGTCGGGCGACATTAACAGAATACTAAGCCATGTTTATGGCGAATAAAAAAAAAGAAGCAGAGGGGAAGAGCTGAGGCTAAAGAGGCGGCAGAGAAGAAATTAAATCCCATTTAGTCTCCGAAAGCGGGACCTCCATGTTACAGGAAGTCATGAACGTAAAGAGGCTGGCTTGTGGGATGGGGGTTCAGAAAATATTCATTCCGCAATTCCTAAACTTGGCGGAGGAGCTCTTCCTCCCTAACCTCACTTTTCGCAAACAAATTGCACATATCTCGGCTAGCGAAATGAACTCTTGGACCCCTGTACGGTCATTCGCGGTGGCTAAAAAAAAGAACCCTTTTTGTTGCGCATCCTTTTAATGGAGGTTTTTAATGGCTGTGAAAATTAAGTGCAAAAACGCAGAAAAGAAAGGGAACCCCGCGCGCTTATTCCGATGGTTTGATGCACATCTGGACACGTGGTTGCTGTTTTGATGTCAACAAATGAACGCCGCTATACAAACCTAGGAATCACTGGTTTTAGACTTAGTTGCAATAACCTGAGAATGCTTAATGAAAAACAGCAAACGTGGTTTCAACAATTCTAAATGTTACACCTGCTTACCCACTTCAAATACAGCTTTATACCAACAACGTGTCTTCCACAGAATTTTAATGTGAATGGTGAGGTCGTCGCATGTGCCGCAGAAGAGATTATAAGGAATAAAGGTTTATAGAAACAATTACCTTTGAGTAATAAGTTATCCCTAATTTGTGTTAAAAGTTTGGTATTACTAAATTCTGGGTTGTGATGACCTTAACCAAACATGTGCCATTCCTATTGCCAGACCTTCCACACTTTCAGAACAGCCTTCTTCTGTAGCCCTTGGTATAAATTCAGTGCACTATTAGTGAGGATTATAATAAACATTTGGTATAATTTACTGCACTGCCCTTTCCAATAGTATGAAGGAAGATACCTACATGTATGTGCAAGAGATCCAAAAACCTGCGAAGGGAGGCGACTTTGTTGCAGGACAGCGCTTACTGTCATACAGCTTCTCTTGTTACCACTGTACAGAGTGGGACAGGGAAGATCCATCAAATTCATCCGATATTGCCTTGCGATTCCGGCTATTTTGCAATGTGAAGCATTCCATGCGATGTCGTAGAGTATTCCTCAAAACGACAGGACATCTCAGCAGCAATAGGTCCACTGGCGCCTTTCAGCGGTATAGAGAACAGTATATGATGTGCACGGACGCAATGTGGAGTATGATCGAAATCTATTTTCATTCCTTTAAACCAAGGATACTTTACACCATAGTAAATAAGTGTTGTTAATTATACTTTCATTTATCATTAAAGGTCGTGTTACGTTAATAAAATCACGTACAGTTAAATTGAACATTGGGCCGACGTAAGTAACAAGCCATGGGCTTGTCCCGGCTTGTTACTTTCAGTTAGGTCATCATACAAACAAGCATGCAGGGTTTTGGTTTCTTACAACTCGTTAAAACTTCTCTGATGCCACGCTCTACCTGCTTGTTTAGATGGTAACCTATATCAATACAATTGCTACCTTTGGAACGATTTCCCTCGGCCTATGATTCAACTGAATGTGCGATTTTGTAAGTATAATTTTTAAATACAGATGAAAATTATATTTCAAAAAAAGCTTAATTAAAATGATGTCAAGCATAATTCGGTATTTCAACCTCAACCTGAAGGAAAATGAGAAGGTACTTCCTAACATTTGCTTTATATCAATTATTAACCAGATATTACACGGCACTCGCGTTAAATATAGAAATAAAGTAGAAATGCAGATGGAAATGTAGATAATAGGCGCAAAATTCTCTTTTCGTATCAAAGATAAATTATATAAGCAATGCGAAGCCTGTTACATTTATAACCTTGTTTGGTTATATTTTCTCCAGCTTAAAAGCATTATTAAGCTGATAAGTTTTACCTGCAAGTGGCCATGTAATGCAGATATGCTTAAATGGTTCTTTGCTTCTTGTTTTAAGCATAAAATGTACTTTTTACAAGATTTTTTATTTTTGTTTTTTGCGGACTCACAGGCACACCTACGCAAACATATATTCATTTTTAATTTAAAATTTCAAAACGTGTATTTCCTTCTAGATTTCGGTTTCGAATGTTTTGGGGGAATGCAACATGTTTTGCACCTTAGATAATTGGTTAAGAAATTAAAAATGTGGCGTGTTGGATACCTAGCTGGAAAGCTAAATTAAGCTAATAAAGATTCCCTCTTGGCAGTACTCGTGAATCTTTGAAAATAATTCCAGCGATGATACCACGTTTCAGATTGTATCATCATGTTCAATTTCTATGGTAATTCAGTAGACAGCGAAATTGATCCAGGGCTTTTGTATTCTCACATATCTATACCCAAGTGCAGCCTGACGCAGCGTCATGCAGATAAACAAAAACCATTAGTGTAAAATCTGGTAACCGTTCCTTTATTTCGAATTGCTTTACAGCACTACAGAATAAAATATTTATATTTTGTATACGCTGCCCCACTATAGTTATATTAAAACAGGCATTAATAGCGAATAAATGAATGCGGGTACTTTGGAAACTAAGGAAATTACTTTAATGGCCCGCAATTCTATGTTCTTGCTGCAAAGGTTTATAGTTATCTCCGAAGGTCTTGGTATTATGACCTATAAAGCTCTAAATGTATGTGCCAAAGTTTGGCAAAACACATAAAATCTTAGACATATTTTCTTATTTCATATAATATTTAGTGTGTGTACTTATAACAACAAACCATATTGTCCTATCATCCTTAGAACAGGAAACACGTGACCATTTTAATCCCTTGAATATTTTTAAAGTGTATTTTTATCTCAAATCAGGATAATACAATACAATACAATACTGATAATTTCATATCTTTTGAAGCAAATTTTGGTTATGAAAATAACATAACGATAGTTCCTTAAATATAGCTCTTACCTTCGAATATAACATTTTTAATATCTATAATTATAATATTTTTCAGATCATGGTAGGCCATGCCTGAGATTGTTTACTCCGTGTTTTAGTATAACAAAATACACATTTGCGAACATAAATAAGGTAATATCGCACTGAGATCTACTATAAATATTTCATCATTGCCTGTTACTTAACTGGAAACGTTAGTAGCAATTTTCATTGCGGTTTTTGAGTTTAAATTGTCATTAATTGTGCAAAGCTTGCGCTAAGCGAAGTAGACGACTTACATTAAATTATTTTCTGTTAGTTTCAACGTTTGACTGATATAATGCCAGTGGAACGACAGGATACAGTAGTGATATCCTTTATTGAGAGGAATAGTCTAAAACCTGAGACCTATTCGATACCAATGGTTACACGAGGAACTTGGATTAATAGAAGATATGCTGGTAGGAATTCAATTGGAGTGTATTACCCAAGTTTTCCTGAAATACGTATCGGAGAAAATTGTGGAGGACATATTGACAAGTACGCAAGGGAGACATTACTTACGACAATGGACACAGAATAAAAGTGACTTTATAAAAAGTGGGACCAGGAGTCAAATAGTGAGGTTATAAAACTTGACATTAAAAATGACACATGAGTCCATACTGTAGCAATGGAGAAATATGGAATTGCTCGTTACATTCTTGATGGCAACTGCAGTGACCGCTTCCGGTTTAAAACACTCGCGAACGGTGTAAGGTCGGTGAGGATAAATTGAAACGTCATATGTTATCGTTTATTGTGGATGGTCATCAAGCTCTAGTTACCTACGATAAGCAACTGATTACTGCGCATTTTGTAACCAACTTGGATATTTATGCAATGCTTGTCAGAGAAGTCCTATGCCTGTTCAAATGTATGATTCTGAAAAACCACCCTCTTGGTCGCAGTTAGTAGAAGATCGTTTACGACCTCTCCGTGTTCGAACTAATGTACACCCGGAGGAACGAATGCCGTTGCAAGATGGCGTATAGAGTGCAAGAGGGGAGAGCATCGTAATGGCCATGCCAATAGGTGATGACGTTGGCGAGGCTGTTTCAAAAAAGGTAGACTCCCTTCAGGAGCAAAGCAACTCCACACACGCTTCAGCTGGAAATTGAAAGAAGCGCAGAAATAGTAGCACCAGTGGCACAAAAGGCTAAAGTGGTACAAGTGGAACGCTTGACAAATGTAAACGACAATGGCTCTTCTGAAGTTCAATCGACAGGCGCTGAGCTAGTCCCACCTCCCTTGACGTCGAAAAAGAAAACTTTGCAGGAGCAGGGAGCTGTTTCCCGAGTGGCAACTGCTGATACATCCCCTCCGAGTGATGCTGATGCGGTGCTGAAAAATGTTAAACCAGCAAAAATGCGATTAAGTAATGTCCGCGAACCGCGACAAGATAGACGTAAACAAGAGAAATTGGAGAAATGGTAACATATCTGCAAAATTATGCCATAGAAATATTAATGGTCTATGGAATCCAGTTAAACAGTTTGTGTTAAAACAATTTCTGAACATAGCAAGATGTAAATATTGGATTTTTACAAGAGGTTAACATATAAATATATAAAAAGGCAGAATATGAGGTTTTGACGTTTTATGTGGTTACGATTATTACGTGAATTTAGATAATGATAACTGCGGAACGACAATTGCTTACAATCATGGTTTATCGTTGATTGAACATTTTATCTGCTATTTTCCGAGGTGTTGTTTCGACCAATATTTATGCCCCATCTGGCACAGAAGATAACAGAGAGAAGACGTATTTCGAGATGGTGTAACCGGGCATCTAGGAAAAAGAGCTGAAGTAATGTGGGGTGGGGATTTTAATAACACGCTTTAACAGAAGAAGAAAGGCTCGATCAACTCTAGTCACATGCTTACCCTTTAGACAGAGCAGTTTTACTTTCGGGACGAATGGGAATATCTGAATGGTCAACGGGTAGAGCTTACCTTTGTTAGGAATATGTCTGAATCTCGTTTAGACCGTCTCTACCTCAGCCCTAACTTACGTAACGTATTACAAGTAGTACCACTTGCATTTAGGGACCATCATGATTTTATCTGCAGTTTCAGACAACTTCCCACGTCTCGCTGCTTTGGGACAGAATACAGGAAAATGAATTCTTCCTTGTTAACTGACGAAGATGTATGGGGGCGTTTTCAGTAAAAATGACAATTGTTGCAACTCGGTTTCTACAGGTCGACGCAAAAGACGGTATGGTGGATAGTGAGGCAGTATTTTTAACACTTAAATGATTTCAGTCAAATGCTATAATATATATGTATTCAATAACAGCCCGCCTTAAAGCAATATGTGTATGTAACAAGATATAAAAAGTGTATATTACAGTCATTGTATATGTTTATATTATTGTATACATGTGTAATAATGTTATGTGAATGCATTACGCAATTTAATAATGTAGGAGCTGTGAGAATAATAGGTTAAACGTTGCTAACAATGAGGTAACCTTGAGGCAATAATGAATTTGTAAGTTTAATAATTCTACTTGTGATTCTTGGAAGCAATGATGTAATTTTTTGTGACAGTTTATAAAATAGCCAATCAACAACCAGAAAAAGCTTTAGTTAAATGAAGGTATTATTTTGGACTAGGATTAGCCAATCGGAAACTAAAATGGAGCAAATTCAGAAGTCAGTTGCTTGTAGACAGTGTTCCTAACCGGACGCGAGATGCGTCCTCGAGAAGTTTAATACGTATTCAGTGTGAGACGAAAATAGTTTACGTGTTAAAAAGTGCAAGGAATTATTAAAAAAATCTCACAGCTCTCTATATCAGTGAAGTGTTATTTTAAATCGTTTAAAGAATTAATAAATGGAGTGAAGTACAAATTATAATCTATGTAAGCCTAGATTCTTAGCCACAGTACACCCTGCAAAGAAATCCATGTCTCTAACAATAATACTAACGCAGCCGAGGCAAACATAAATATATAATATTTAAAGAAACAGTAACACTACAAAGTTAATATTTTTAAATTGGGGCGAAGGCTACCGGAAACTTTTTACCATACGTGGGGTTGCTACTACTTCAAGTTCGGCTCCCCAACAGTCGAAATATAATACATCTTCTTCAAACTGACTTTCCATACGTAGCAGCAACAAATCTTCAATAGAAAGAGGAAAACCGGCCATTCAGTCCCTTTTTCATATGAAAGCCAAACTCCGAGCCAAGAAAAGGAGAAAGACAATGGAATTTTACTGCTCTGTTATGCAAAGTATCTATGACAAACAACAGTCCGGCAGCATGGTGGCTACAGAAATGCATGTCATCAAAGACTGATACAGCGGAAGTATGCAGAATATTTACTGGAAGCTCATATCCAGAGTCGAACAGAGACTTTCACCGGGAAAGAACATTCTTCCTTTTATCAATCAGCAAAGGAACGGAGACAAGGAACTAGTAAATGCATCTCGTCCTTAACAGTAGGTGACCATGTCTACTCTACTAATAAAACAATTTTACTGCAGGTGGAGTAATTCTAAGAACTACTTTCGCAGCTGAAGAAATTAAGGCCAAGATCCAGCCGTTGACAGACAACCAAAGAACAGGAATGCAAGAAATGGTTGCTACTAAGGAACTGAAAGAAGTGAGAGCAGCAGCCCGTACCCAATCAGCACCTGGTCCAGATGGAATTGCCTATGTGTTCTATCAACGATGCTTTCCGATCGTTAACGAAGAGCTATCAGCAGTTACCAATAAGGTTCTAACGATAGGATCTTGTTCGCACACTTTTGCGGATGGAATTATTATTCAGGTTCCGAAGGTGAACTCAGCGAGAAGCTTACCTGAATATCGTCCTATCACCACCTGTTCAACAACGATTGAAGATATTATGAAGCTTTTATTTCTTAGAATGCAACTGTTATTTGATACGCATATAACTGAGGTGCAGTCTGCCGTGCAGGAACATCCACCAGACACTAACAGCTCTAAGAGATGCAATGTGGTATTGCGAGACTGGTGGCACGCTGCAAGCTGCGTTAGTTACCTTAGACTTCAAAAAGCATTTAATCGATATCACACAAGTTCCTATGGTGCCTTCTTGCAAATATGCAACTTGCTCTTAAAATCTTACAGCTGATACAGAATTTGTACACCGGTGCTAGATCACAAGTGCTGTGCAATGCTTTTCTCACTGACTACTTTCCTGTAAGACGTTATGTGAGACAAGGCTGTCCTCTATGTTTTCCTTATGTTTGAAGCCTTTCGTCAGAGAAGTACATCGGCTTTTATCTGGTGTGCAAATATCTAGTTGTTCATTAGTGCTCCGTGCCTACACAGATGACATTACTGTTGTACTTACGTCCGACGATGACCTGCAGAAATTGGATGATTGTGTCAACAGCTTGGTTGCTCTCTCTGGCTTACAACAAATGGAAGGTTTTGCCCTTGGGTAGTTGGGCTGGACTGAGCAGGACTTATGGCATGAAAATACTGCACTCCACTAAGATACTTGTGATCACCTTTACTACATTACTGCAAGATATGCTACAGTTCAACTGGGATACTAAAATTAACAAGTTACGTCATCATTTAAGTGATGCAAAAGTCAGAAATCTAGACCTAATACAACGAGTTTGGTATATCCACAGTTACGGTATGAGCACCTTGTGCTGTAATACCGCTGTTTTACCCGTTGAGAGGATTATTGGATATTACATAGGTTTGGAAAATATTATAGAATTGCACATTCGCAACTTCGATTGTGTATAACTAAAGGTGGGATGCAGTTAATCCACGTTTCTATAAAGTGTGCGGCACTGCTGGTCGAAACAACAGCGCGTGAGTAGTGTAATTAAGGTGACCCATTTGAAAGCTACTTATTACAACATTTCTGGAATACCAAATGAAACCGTAGCCAGCTTCCATTTGCTGTAGCAATCTTCCATCTGCTCTAAGTTCGGTATTGCGATCGCTTGAGCGAATCCTCAAAGAGAATTTGCGACCAATTACGACCAAAGATTTTAATCATCCATGGTTTGTGAACCAGATCATTGTGCCACGTGTCCATCAGGAATATCCTCAGCGACCCTGGATAACAATCTGGAAATATTTTAAATATTCTCACGTGAGTATCTCTTGGAAAGATTCTGAACTAGTTACTGCCAACTATGGATACACAACAGCGACATGGTATTTCAATAGCTAATCTCTGCAAGACTTGCCAGAAAACCAACAGTGTTGCTAATGGCGTTGGCTACCGCAGAGGCGCTGATGATCTCTGGAACTGTATCAGCAGTATCATTATTCTTAAGGGGCAAGTTAACCCTCCGACTGTGGAAGATCTAGTTACACTCTACAGTTCACGTCCTCTGTCGTGACGATGGGGCATTCATCTAGATCATAATGGGCATGATGCACTAGATACTCACTAACGCTGACAATACCCCATATTTGAAGTCTCTGGTCTACGACAGCATCTTAGAGAACAACGATGGAGATGTCTCCTGGAAGCACGCCTAAGACCTCCGACGCGGAGGATAATCTTGTGACTTCAAAGGCCTCCACTTCCGTTCGAAACAAAGGTGAAAATGCAGCCGATAAGACAAAAGCCGAATCCTTTATTGCGTGAAATGCAATTTTAATTATGCTTTTAAACTGTAACAATGTATAATAACAAGTTGAATTAATATATGTATATAATTTTTTTATAATAAGTAACATTCGTTTTTATTCCTTACCATTTCAAAACTGGAAAGAAAATAATGCATATTCGTACGAATAAGATGTTTCTGACGAGCCATAGGCAAGGACGCTAGTTCGACATGAGTAGGGTAATGGCACCTACTTAGCAATTGTGAATATAGTTTTGCTTCACGTGATGCCGAAATTATATATTATAATTAAATGTTGGAATATATGCTGAAACGTAGATAGTGACGCCAAATATTAGAAATATCTGTTATAGTGTTTGCTTTCCAGAAGTTGTTTGTAGAAGGCTTTGAGAATGAGTTTAGGAAATGCTATACAAAAAACTGAACCGCAAACTTATCTTCTGCACAGTGATTCTAAACACGTACGATGAAGTATGAACAGGAACATTGCTCTGTATTTTTGTTTTTGTGTTACTTTAAAGTATTATAGTGTTCTAATGTGAAATATTCCACTGCTAGGCTTTTCCTTGTCTGATCCTAAACTATTAATGTGGAAAATATCTACTTAAGCGTAAAAGTTCCAAATTTCCGTACAGTGTTTAGTCTGAAAAAAACATAAGTTTCGAAAAATGTGGAACAAAACGATATTTGAAGAGCGATTATTGGTGTTACAGCACAGCCGATCTTGCAGCAGCTTATATCTGTCAAACAAAAGAACAGCACAAGACGAAAACCGCGTTAATATGCTTTCTGAACCGACGGTAACGGGCCAGTAAAGGAAGAGAAAATTTATCCGGCAGAATGTGATAACACTTCCAAATTAAGTTGTTGAATATTCTATTTCCCACAAGGGTATTAACATTATTAATAACGCTCTCTATGTAAATAATGGCCGATAATATAACATGCTTATTTACAAAGGAAAATCATCAACAGCATTTTCCTAAGATAATAAAATTAGCATATCTCTGGAATACACAATGTTCTACTCACAATACACTCAGGTACGCTAAAACGTGAAGAGCTGCAACTTACCTAAAACAAAAGAAAAACCGGCCATTAGTATAACAGTAACATATTGAAATGAGCAGTAAACTTCTAAAATAATATTCTTATGTGCGTAAAGAGACTATACATCCATTAGATGACTAGCAGTAACATTATTTTAATATTTTTCTCATGCTGTAATGTACACAGGCTCGTAAGCTCTGTAATGGGTATTTCCCTTTAGGAAAAGAAGGAAGGACAGAGAAGGTGGGTTTGAAGTCAAGGACCTGTTCTTGGTGAGCAGACTATTGAACAGAACACTTGCACAGTAAGCGCAGGGATAACGTTTCCACATCGGCGTCTTTGGTTCAATTACTTATTACACTAGTGAAGTGCTGTCCTGGCAGCCGAACGTAAAGCATTGCTGCCAAACGTTTGCATATATTTCTTAAATAAAACAAAAACATAATATGAGGTAAGACTGTTACCGTAGTGGAGGGTAACTTTGTCTCCATTTGCGTGCAACTGGAGAGCCAATGAGGTTCAAACCCGGCGAGGAAGGGAAGTGAAGCTGGTGGTCCCGTGTCGTAGATTTACGGCACGTAAAACAACCTCAAGCCTGATAAAAAGGCCTCTGAGCAAAATTTCCGATCTTTCACGCTTGATATAGAATTGGACGCTAAGTAGTTAAAAAGCGTCCATAAATAAAATCCAATTGAATCTTTTCCGATGAGTGGCATGACTGCATATACATTATCAATTGCACTGGGCTTCTAGGAGAATATATGACGGTTTTTAAGAAAATCCCTCAATCCAAACTACCTTTTACGTGGAACATTTTTCGAAATTTTTGACTTTATGAAAAACGAATAACTATTTTGATTAAAATACCATATATTAAAGGTGTTCACATGAGAAATAAAATGTATATCTTGAATTTTTCGAGAATAGCCTGTCAAATCCTATTCATTCGGAAGGAGTTTGGTATAATCTTTAATGACTAGCAACCCTTGGGCGATAGACGAAAGCGTACCACACCACAAATATAGATATTTTTACAACACACAACTTTTATTGTGGTGTAAGCCATTTCCGAGATATGCATTATTAATAGTTCGCATCTATAACGAAATGTATAATACAGCCATTTCTGAAGGGCTATTTCGATTAAAATGAAGTAGATAGAAAAATAACCTTTCGTAATAATAATAATAATAATAATAATAATAATAATAATAATAATAATAATAATAATAATAATAATAATAATAATAATAATTTGTACACACACTAATAAGCGATAGAGGGTAAAGAAAGTCAGGTGAATGTAATACATCCGATTTTTTAAATTATACTTCTAAACACCTGCGTCTGAATAACGTTGAATAAAATAATATACACATTTTAATTGATTCATAAGGTCACATTTATAAATGGAACAGATTAAGGATATGGTTTCCTAATATGCTGCATGCAATTATATGAATACAGGAGAATTTGAGCGACAGTCGCGATTGCGCGATTTAATGTTTTGTGAACAATCGATGATTTCAGACGAACAGATAATTAGGAGAATATCACAATTACTTGTTTATTTCGATTTTTCTTGGGTGCAGAAATAATATTTAACGCAATTTACTTTTTCAAAAAAATTAATATCTTGAAATTAATAATAAATTCTACTTGTTTAAGTCAATTCAAAACTAATTTCATTAGATGAAAAGGTTATAATGTTAATTAGTTTGTTATGTGTTTTATTCCAATTACGACTAATTTATTTTGCGCGGACAAGGCAGGTTTAAAACGAGCATCAACAACTGATTACATTCCATCCAACATAAACTAAATAACTACTTATAATTTATTAAATTGTAACTAAAACTCTATTACCACTCTATATGGAATCACATGAAATTACAGTTTTGTTTTGATAATATGTTTTACAAATGTTACTTTCTGTAATACTGTATGATGTATCATGTTGCACTGTAAATTCTAGGCAAAAATATAATGCGTTATGATCATAAGAATAAATTAGGGACACTGTCCATTTTTGTGAAGTAAACCCACATGACTTTCTCAATGCATTCTTCGATAAAATTTTCTTACAAATGCTTACTCTACTATCTATATCGTGCTAATCGAAATAAACATTTGCCTTTGAAATTCCATTTTCTTTACATGACCACAAGAGAAAAACCAATAACGATTCTGCAGTTGAAAAAGTATTAAGTATTCGACAATTCAAACCTATAATAAAGAATATCTCAGATGTGGTTAACGCCACAAAAAATTCATTTGACATAAGTGTTTAACAGCTTACAAGTTATTAATCATTCATTCAGAATAAGAAGACTTCACAGGCTATACACAGATAATCCTCTATATATATGCAATCCAAATATCTTAAACATGCGGTATTTTAATCAAATCGTTAAAGCCATTTTTGAGAAAATAAAAAATAACGAAAATGTTTACATCAAAGGGCAGTGAGATTTTATTGAATTAACACATTAGTTTTTTTAATATTGTAATTCTATTTCAGTTATGTTAGTTACCCTGGCCGGTACAGTTTGTATTGTCGTTGCCAGAAAACTAATTACGTACATAGAGAAATAAAACTAAAGAAGCAAAAGCTCTGTGGAGATTTTACAATTTTTTAGAGGGGTTTACGATACATACTTTACGATTACTAGAGGGAACATCTGACGTGGTACAGTAATACCTCGAGTGGTGATAGTTCTTTGGTAACTTAATTGAGGTTAACGAATAATTATATAAGGACGACAAGCATGAGTTTGAAAACTGATCGGGATGGCTCAGGCGGTTGCGTCTGTGGCCCGTATTCAGGAGGTCGTGGGTTCGATTCCCGCGCCAAACTTCCTTATCCCGGGACACTAATTGAATACTGGGAAGATCATTGTCTACCCTATTCTCTCTCATTTTATCTTCCTCTGTCAGACTGAAAGATAGACTGCGGACAGATGGCGCAGATGGCTTGGCGTTTGAACCTCTTCTCGGCCCCATCAGATGGAGGCCGCGTGAGTTTTCGCTGCTGAGTCTAGCTTTCCCCAGTCCCCGTTTGAGGGGAGCGTGTGAGCTACCCTCCGGTGGCTTGGGAGGGCTGCCTTGAGTGCTCTCCGGCTGGATGGTCAAGTCGTAACTGTTAGGGACCTCTACACGTCTCAGTCACCAGCGTTGGCCGGTCCTGCAGCCCATACGTCATCTGTGGCACCTTCATCTCATCCGTTCCTCCCAAGGGTGTATGCGCAAAAGCTCCGTGTGGGCTAGGTGTCCCATACGCAGTGTAATACTAATCACAATGAGTTTGAAAGCTCAATTAAAAAAAACCTAAAATATTATAAGCAAGAGGAGAATTCTAAGATAACTATAATGCGAGAACAATGCAATTTGTTTATTTTTATTTACTTATTTAGTTTTTAGTTTTAGTATTATCACTTAAGGTAGTTTCGTTCGGCACAAAACCGTCCTCCGATGTCTAGGGGTACCGTGCTAGCCTCTAGTTCCGGAGGTCGCGGTCTTAAACCCAGCGGAGGGCGATGGATTTTTTCGACGTAGCACGGTTTCCTTCGGAAGGGAAATGAAGCAGTGGTCCTGTGTCGTAGATTTACGGCACGTAAAAGAACCTTAAGCGTGATAAAGAGCCCTCTGCGGAAATTTCCGGCCTTTCACGTCCAATATAGAATGGGAACCATAGTAGTTAAAGAGCGTGCACAAATAAAAGTCAATTGTTTGGTTATTTTTGTATTATGTGGCGTTAGATCTTTAACCACTTCTTTTACATTTTGAATTCGTAGATCATTCAATCTCACCATTTTTACATTTTGTACCAACGCCAACAGAGAATAGGTTTCATACAAATTCCTTGTCAAACGAAGCAGAGATTGTGGGAATAAGAAAATGAATGTGGAAGTTATTAATTACTAGTTTTTGAGCTCCATGCTTTGAAACATGGATTAAGTTCGATTCTGACTGGTGAATTAGGCATCAATGAGACCGTACATGGCTGAAAGGAGCTCGCGTGTAATTGTCACATAAACTTATCTACCCCTTACCATTTTACAGATATCCCTTCTTCCATTCATGTAAAAGGCGATTATTATATCTAAATAGCTATTTGTCGAGGAATTATTTCACTTTAGGCCATAAGCTATATGAACTCGCAAATTTTATTCCTTCGTGGACACATGCAAGATGGAGACAGCATCGTATCAGCTGTTAAAAGAATGGATTTGTGTCGGTATGGAAGCTGGACTATTTCGACAAACAAACCGTAATCGCCCGTGATACATTGGTGCTCAAATGGAGGACGTCTTCAAACATTTATACCTACAACAAAGAATATTTCGAAAAAGCTACCGTATGTATAAATATATTTTAATGAGCTCAGCGTTTCTACTATTGCAAGATTTTACCTATTTCGTAGGTTTTTCAGTCATACAAAGTTACCAAATATTTAATCAGAATGAATAGGACTGAACAGGTTATTCGCAAAATAATTCAATATATACATTTTATTCTTGTGTCAGTATCTAATGCATAAGTTTTCATCGAAAGCATTAGAGCCGTTTTTGATAAAATAAAGTTAAATGAAAAATACGAGGACTGACCCAGAAATACTGACCTAACAAAGAAGACAAAAAATGTTAGGAAAGAACATCTTTATTTCTCTACATAGTCTCCTTTCTTCTCAATATACTTTTCCTAATGATGTTCAATAGCTTCGATGCTCTGTTTATAGTGAGAACCGTCGAATGCTGCAGAATAGCCATCAACTACAAACTCCACTTCTTCTTTGTTGGCAATTCTTTTACCACCAAGCCATTTCTTCAACTTTGGAAACAGAAAATAAGCAGAGGGGGGCTAATTCTGGCGAATAGGGCGCATGAGGAAGCAATTCGACTTTAACTCATTGATTTTGGCCATGGCGATAATGGATGTGTGAGCTGGTGCATTGTCTTGATGAAACAGAACTGTCTTTTTTGCTAAATGCGGCCGTTTTTGCTTGATTTCATCATTCACACGCTGCAATAAGTTTGCATAATACTCGCCATTGATTGCTTTTCCGTTTTGAAGATAATCAATGAAAATTATCCCACGCGCATCCCAAAAAACTGACGCCATGACCTTGCCTACAGATGGAACTGTCTTCGCCTTCTTTGGAGCCGATTCTCCCCTTTCAATCCACTTTTTTGACTGTTCCTTCGTCTCAGGTGTGAAGTGATTAACCTATGTTTCATCCACGGTTATGAATCGACACAAAATCTCGGCTTTATTGCAGCGAAACATTGCCAAACACTCGAATGAAACATCCTCACGACGCTGCTTTTGTTCCATTGTGAGTAAACGCGGCACCCATCTTGAGCACAGCTTTCTCATGTCTAAATTTTCAGTCAGTATGCTATGTGCAGCACTTTTTGAAATGCCTACGATGTCTGCTAGCTCGCGCACTTTCAGTTGACGGTCATCCAATACCATTTTGTGGATTTTCTTCACAATTTCTGCGTGGTCACCTCATTTGGTCCACCATTGCGATGTTCGTCTTGGCAACTCACACGGCCTCCCTTAAACTCTGCCACCCAATATTTTACTGTTGTAAACGAAGGAGCAGACTCCCCCAGAGAGGAATCTAGCTCAGCTTTAACATTAGTTGGACTAAGACCTTTCAAATGAAAGTATTGTATCACATAACGATGGCCAGTTTTATCCATGTTTACAAATTCGCTGAAAGTGTTCACTATTAATGGTTGCCAAAGAATTACTAAACAACGTAGCATTGTCAAACTCAAACTTAAGGTTTATAAGGGTGGTACTTTCTATCATAGTCATTTGTTTGAAACAACAACCGCTATCTATCCGTCAGGTCGGGTACTTCTGGGTCTGCCCTCGTATATTGCATACTTGAAAGGTGTTGCACATTAATATGAAGTTTCGTATTCGTTTCCAATTTTGTGAGTTATGTTGTGCGCACAAATCTTGTTTTTTAAAATCTTTTTGGGGTTCAATGAGACTTCAAAACGAGTATTCATTGTGAAATCTCGAAATTTAGGTTTTAGGTGGAGTATAACACTTACTCTACCTGCTATAGTTAAGTGGCAGAGAAAGTAAAAAGTGCTATTATTTTTTAGATCCTTGGTGTCAATACCTTACTATGTTTTAAACGTTTGTTGATTTTGGAAAGATGTTTATATTAATATGTTTGTAGCATATATAACTTTTCGTTTTGTTTAATTAAACCATTAGCTAAGCTAATTTTCAGAGGAAAGAAAACCTTGCACTTGATGACAAGAGCATTTTATTATCCATTACGAATACTACCTCGAACTATATGTCCCTTCTATGTTTAAATATAATTTAATAAACCAAGATAGTTTTAGTTGTCCTTACCTGATCGCAAAAATTGATAAAACAATCAACTTAGCAAAAAGTTCAAAAGTACCAATACATTTGCGTTTAAAGTGACTTGCTCTGACTATTATTAAGTTTGATTTTTATTGTAATAATTCGACTTGTTCCTTAGCTAAGACGACGCCCCAATAAAAATGCAGGAAGATGGCTTCCCAGAGAAAATGACACGTCGGGCTTGGCCATTTATCGCGAGACACGCGAGGTTAAGGTAATTTTGGTTCGGGAGGAGAGCACGAGCAGGTCGACTGGGGAAATTAGAGCTCCTGAACGCAAGAACTTTTTAATTCCAGACAAGACACGCGCTTGCTTCCGAACCTCTAGCCATATTTCATTGGGAACAGGGATGTACACTCCTCTCTGGCCCTAAAATATTGTTAACCAAATAAATGTTTAGAAATAAGGAGAAAATAGGAGTGGTATACATATTTACTATAGCATTTTTGGACTAACGTTTAATTTTTGTTTTCATTTTTACACAACTTAGCCTCCCCTTTTTCAAATCATTCATGGTTTATTTCTATATGATGTACAGATTTGTAAATATAATGGCTTAAAGAACAGGGTGCAAGCTGTAAAGTTCAATTCTTCATTATTCCAGGTGAACATTGTTCTACTTTTTGGCATTCAAAATAAAAAACAACATACTAAAAGTTAACATGGTAATTTAACAATAAAACAGAGAATGTTGTCAAGCGGAATACTTGCACATAAAAATATACTGACCGTGCAATCTACTATATAAAAGTGAAAACCAAGAAGTATACAAATAATCATTGATATTTAAAAAAATTGTAAACATCAGAAATTCTGCTTCCAAACATTCTGCACATAAATAGGAAGAATTCAGTGAAGCGATTACAAAGAGATTAACATTGGCTTTGATAGGTAGCTAGGACATACGTTGTAGTTTTATACAAATGTGATGTATTATTTAGTGACATTCTTACAAAATACTCTTACAAAAGCTTATTCTTCCATCTACTTCAAGTTAATCGAGATAAACGTCTGCAGAACTGGTTTCATTATACATTTTCGTTGTAATTAGTTACAAGAGCGCTAAAGGAAGCTGAAGAGATAGTCAAATGTTTAAAATGTTCATCGTTGTATGCTGGATTTCAAATTCCATACTCTTTAGAGTCCTGGGAAATAAATGAAGGACAACTTAGCACTTCAAAAAGAGTGGAACAATGGAAAATTCAAAAAAAGGATAACAAATAACTCAGAGTTTATTTCACATAAACAGTGTTTTAACGAGTACATTTGCCGTGTAATAAGCTTCTTTCTATCTCTTACGTTCTAAAACTATACAAACTTATTCAGAATTAATTCCCAGGCTATTTTAAAAAAAATCTGATGTGTTACATTCACATAACTTTCTCTACTCTTATACAAACTATTTTTACAAACGCTTATTCTCCATCTACTTCATGTTAATCGAGATAAACATTTGCAGACTCTATCTTATTGCTTATTTTCTTGTAGATGTAAGGGGAATATATATTTACAAGGGCAATATAGAAATACAGTAGCCTTTAAGCACATACATATCTCTTAATAGCTGGTTGCTAGGTGCAGCACCATTCCCTTTACTACAGATTAATTAATACTCTTTGCATATCCAAGACAAAAAAAATGAATAACGAATTCCCATTTGAGAAAATAAGTATTGAAAAATTTAAGGGAATAACAAGCATTATCTCGAAAATGGTTCACTCAACAAAAAATGTATAAGACATAATTTGTGTATTTTAACGCAATCTACATTTTTTGTGTAGTAACATTTTGTCTATCTCTTATGGTTTACCAGTTATGCAAAAGTCGTTCACAATGAAGAATACTTTTGGAGACATTCCTAGAAAATTCAAGATATACATTTTATTTGTCATGAAAATGTCTTAAACATATGATATTTTAATCAAAATCGTTAGAGCCATTTTTAAGAAAATTAAATTTTTCGAAAAATGTTCCATGTAAAGGGTAATCTGGGGTGGGGGAATTTTCTTGAAAACGTTCGTGTCGCATCTCTGGAAGATACTGAACCTAAATACCAAGTTTGGTGTTTATCCGACTGTTCGTTTCTGAGTTATGCTGTTCACAGACAGACACACAGACTGACAGACAGACACACAGACACACACACGGACATGTTTCCAAAAATAAAACTGACGGAGCACATTGGTTTAAAAATAATAATTTTCATTAATTAAAAAACGTAAAAAGCAAGAAGTATACAATTTTACATTTGTTTTTTAAAGTAATTCATGTTTTAGTTGCAAAGTAATTTACAAGAGAGTCAGATCTGGAATATAATTTTGAAATTTGCTTCCAAAATTTTGAAAATTACAGTGCAAGTAGATTTTCCAGTAAATTCTCAAAATTATTAAACTCAACTCAGATATGATAAATTTACAGACTGTCAAAATCTTCCTGCCATGCACTGGTTACGCTTTCTGTACGTTTAGCCCTTGCCTACTGCTTTGGAATACGCTTTATTTTTACCTGCTCTACTGTTTACTTACGGCAGGTAGAAATATTATAATACTTGGATTTGAATGAACTCTACAGTTTTCCTTCAATGCGTTTTTGTATATCTTTTTAGGTTGGCTTCTTATACAAAATTCAATCAAATAAAGGGATCTTCATAGACACAGAAAATCCAAATATGATTTTTTTTCTAATGTAAGTAATAAAAGTAATTGTTCATGTGAGGAATTTCCTTGTAAATACTTATAGTGCACCTGAAGATAGTAAAGTTTTATACAATTACTTCGTTTTTGAGCTATGCTATTCAGAGACAAACATACACACACATACACCGCGCGTGCTGTCCTTTAAGAAATGTGTTTTTTTCGAGTGTGGACCTAAACCGTACTCCCGGCGAAACTTCCATATTCATTATTTGGTTGGAATACAATACTTCCCCTGTTCTAGGATAGGTAGGTGATAGAGAAAATAAAAATTAAGCCTTTGTGTAAATAATGTTTGGAATATATATGAAAATAAAAGGTAGTGGGTAGCGAAAGTATGTGACTGCAACACATCAAAATCGACTTGATCAAATTACTTGCTCTGCTTGCTGTTAATTTCCGAAGTTTGGCTAAACACCGAAACTAGGACTGCAAACAATTTCAGAATAAAAGATTTAAGTAACAAAATTTTTCCTCAGAATACAAAATAATTATATATATATATATATATACACAGACTTTTTTCATGTTCTTTTGAGAATTGAAAAACATGGACTAAACACCTTAATGTATGGAATCTTTGTTCGCAAGGTTCAATTATCCTACCTCTCTTATTAAGAATGTGTTTATTTAAATCTCAACATACAGTTAGTGAACTTCAAGAAAGCAACATACGCCGCACTCGCCACTCATAACGAAACAAAGACTGATGGAGATTGAATGGTTAATGTGCTAGCTTCTAAATCCAAAGGTTCTGGTTTCCATTCCTGCCTGGAGGAGAGAAGTTTATTTTTCCCTGACTTTCTAGAGTCTGGAATAAAGTGCAATTTATCTATAAAACAAAACACAAAACTTAGACCCATATATTAAAGGAGTGAATGTTATTGCTGACGAACAAATGTTAGAGCTATCCATATGATCTTGGGAGTCAAAGACTGCATAAAAAAGCAAAAAAAAAAAAAAAAAATAAACATTACAGGTAAGCAGGTGAACAGAGAGTAAGAAACAAACATGATTAATGTACCATTGCAAACAAGAAGAAAAAGAAACTGCTGCATTTTACTGCATTGATAGAGATACAATTTAAAAAATCTGATGTGTTACACTCACATGACTTTCTCTACTCTTGTACAAACTATTTTTACAAACGCCTATTCTCCATATGCTTCATGTTAATCGAGCTATCGAGATGTCAATCTTATTGCTAATTTTTTTGTAGATGCAAGGGGAATATGGTAGGTTTTAAGCGATAGTCAAATATTTTAAGCGTTGGTTGCTATGTGGCGCATTCCATTCTCTTTGCATGTCCAGGACATAAAAAAAACGAATAACGAATTTGAGAAAAAGTATAAGTATTGGAAAATTTAAGGGAATGACAAGCAATATCTCGAAAACGGTTTACTCAACAAAAAAATGTATTTGACATAAATTGTGTATTTTAACGCGATCTACATTTTTTGTGTAGTAAAATTTTGTCTATCTCTTATGGTTTACCAGTTATACAAAAGTCGTTCACAACGAAGAATACTTTTGGAGACATTCCCAGAAAATTCGAGATATACATTTCATTTCTCATGAGAATATCTTAAACATATGATATTTTAATCAAAATCGTGAGAGCCATTTTTGAGAAAATTAAAATTTTCGAAAAATGTTCTATGTAAAGGGTAGTCTGGGGTGGGGGGATTTTCTTGAAAACCTTCGTGTCGCATCTATGGAAGATACTGAACCTAAATACCAAGCTTGGTGTTTATCCGACTGTTCGTTTCTGAGTTATGCTGTTCACAGACACACACACAGACACACACGGACATGTTTCCCAAAATGGTTTTTTTTGGATTCAGGGGGTTTCAAAAAAATATATTTCCGGTGAAATCTCGGTATCGAATTTTTGGGTGGAATGCAATACTTCCCCTACTTACTATACGTAGTAGAGAAAGTAAAAAATAAGATGTAATAGGCGTATAGGTATAGTTTGCTTAGCTTTACTCGATTCAAATCGGAGTTCTCCCTATTTAAGGGTACATGGTACTCAAAAATGACCAAAAATTACTTGTTTTACTGTATTGTGTTAAGGCTACTTAAACTGAGTTTAAGCATGGAGGAGCGCATCTCCAGTATTCATTTAAATCAAGGTGTGTAATCCCCAATTTTGATTTTCAATATTCAGTGATTACACTGACTTTTTAAATACAAATCTAACAGGACTATGAGGAGGAATGCACAGATTCAGGAGGAGCTCAGGAACGAATAGTCAGATGCTTATGATCGTGGAATGCATTGAGATTGTCTCACAGGGTTAAATAAAGTATTGAAGTGATTTTTCAAACTCTCTTTTCTGGGAAATGCATTTGTAGGTACTCAGGAACCACTTTCTCAGAAGCTATTCAAGCCAGAAAGATGAAATGTCACACTAATACACGTATTAAACATATTAATATACTATTTTTAAGAAGTTATAATGAAAAAAGTAAACTTTAGAGCCACAAAAAGTTTAAAACCTAGATAATTAAAAGCTTCTTAAAACTTGAAATGAAAATAATATTTTTCCAGTGAACAAATAAAGTTAGCTCATTGATATTGGCGTCACGTAAAGACCAGTATAGCTAAATAATGCATGAAAAATTGCAATTTATACTGCCCAAGGTTTTAGAGAAAAATATATCGTAATATCACCCATGTTTTAACAAACTTTTATAACGTTTTTCAAAATTTGACATTTGTATAAAATCAACCAATGGAGTAGAAACATACACTAAAAGCCAAAATGCTTCCATAAATCTTATTCACAAGCAGTAAAAGTTTCAGGAAATTGAATTCAGTAGTTAGTGAAATACATCAAATATACTTCACTACTGCATAGCAGTCATACACTCCGAGTACCTTGTTCTATTAAACGTAAACTTGCTGTCTCACCTCATCCCACTTGCCTGCCAGTGGTACTCAACATACCCATCGGCCTATGCTCGATGGACGGTAGATTATATGCTTCTGCTTCTAAACCCCTGCTTCTACGATTCTCCTTGATTTTCCCTCTTAACAGAGTCCACAAACATTTCCAAAATGTTGATAATCCCTACTGCGCCTATTATATCTGTGAACGAAGAACGCGTAATAGGAAGAGGCTGCCAGTTTCAACTTTACGTCTTCAAAGCGTGCTTGTTTTGTTCGATACAGATATCTGGACGCACTTCGGCCTTAGGTTTATCAAAGCCCAATTGGGCTTATCAATATTTCACTTTATTTTGTATCTATTTATTTTTTATAGTCTCTGCGTTGTCTCCTGGCTTCCAAGTTGTAAAACGTTAGTAACGCATCAAAATGGACGCACCAAAAGCAGGACTATCATGCCCTTTAGTGTATCCAGTGAAACTGTTGCAGGAATTATTGGATGCCATTTTAAGCCATGTGGAATAAAACAATGTTTACTGTACAGGATTTATAACTTCACGAATTACCAAAACCATTGAAAAGGCCCCTTAAACAAATCGATAGTTATCATCTGTCTATGTAATTGGAATTTATGGGCCCAGTGCTTTGAAAACAACGCATAGAGCTTTCTCTTTTGAGGGGGGGCACTGCTGGAACTCTAAAAAAATGGACTTTACTAAATAATTTACAGTAACAATAGTGGTTTGTCAGCAATTAAGTAAAATCGACTATCTATTCTGTAAAACTTGTACCACTCAACAGCATTGGGGTAAAAGTAGCATTTTATTTCTTTGTTTTATCATTAACATTTAGTTTTTGAGAAAAATAACGAAGACTTCGAAACTTAAGGGGACTCAGATTTAACATTCTCCAAAACTTTCTGCATCTACATAAATACATGACTCTGAAAATTTAAGCGTCTAAATATGAGAAAATGCTGAGGGATTTTTGAGTGATGCGGTATATGCATTCAGTCTTGCAGTTTTCCGCAACAAGTTTTGCATTTTCAGGCACGCTTACTCGATTAACTATTCTAGATACTACAATCTTAAAGATTTCCTTAAATGCACAAGTAAATTAGTTTAAAACGAATATAGGGAATTGCTTCTGAACTAACATATTTTAATGTAATTCGATAATTAAAATTGCGTGAACTTTGATGGAAAATTTTTGCTCCATATGTTGAAATACCATAAACGTTGTTTTAAACAAAATAATTATAAATTAATTTACTCATCTTTTTCAGGCTGCGTGTTTTCAGTATACTGTGAAAATGGAAAACACTGAAGAAAAAGTCTGCCAAAATATGTTGGGAAATATTCACATTTATTTAACTGCAGCATAGAAAAAATAATACTTTGAAACGTCCACCAGTTTCCACAAATATCCAAAGAACATTAAAAAATTATGAAAAATTTGAGAGCTTTTTCATGAAAAAGCACCTATAAGCATAAATATGATATGGTTTACGATTATCGCAAAGTTATTAGCTAATGTTATTCTAATTTAAATTCACTTTTATTATAACGAGACCTTTAAATATATTTGGGACACCCAAACGAAGTACCCCCCTCCAAAAAAAAAATCAGAACATACTGGCTTTCAGGATAATAGCATAAATACTGATGCACAACTAGCTTATACTATCAGATACGAGAAGTTCGTGACTGCGTCCAATGAGGACCCTATTGTTGGCTTAGGATCTCAAAGTTGATCCATTTGTAAGGTCGCAAGAAGCATGCACCTTGGACACGACATTAAGAATGCATGCGCCAAACTGCGATCTTTCTTAGGCAAAATGACAATATGGTGACCTACGCCTACCAGTGTTATACTTTGTCTGATTGGAAAACCCCTGCCTTAAAACTTGTTTCGTCAATTTTTGCCATTTTATTGTTCCCAGATTTGTATATATGTCGTACTATCATTCTATACCTGAGAATAAGACAACAATTGCAACCTAAAGTCCTCTGCATTTTTTTGCTTTTGTTTTAAAAACTTCTGATTAAAAGGTCGAGGGTTAGAGCAGCTGTAATAATAAAACATTACCTAAGCGGTGGTCTTGCCACCTTCATAAACAAAAGATTAAGAATGCAAGAGATATGATGCGTTTGATTATTGCTAGATATTATTCAGGAACGTAATTAATAACATAATTAACAGTGGTTATATGACGTTGTGATCCTGGTACGCTCAAAATTAAAAAATTAAGAATGCAAGAGGTGTGATGGATTTTGATTACCTCTTAGACATTATTCAAGAACATAAACTCTAAGGGTAGAAGTTACTACCAAGCTGAAATCCCTACATCTTGGCAGTTGTATTAAGAAAGGCAGTTAAAGTTGGGTGCGGTTTCCTAAACAAGAAAGCTGGTTCTCGTACAGATGTCTGCAACATGGCGGGCCTACTGAGTAGTGACTGCATAGGGACCTATTAATTCTCCTCGAGAGGGAAATGGGGCGAGGAAGACGGCAAAATGTTTTAATTAAATTAAAACCGTACGCAAACTTGCTGACTTAAGAACGTGACCTACCTTAAGCTTAGCAATAGACGCCCACTCCCCCACCCATACTACACCACCCTGTTTCCTTCTGACCTGGCTCCATCTTACCATTCATTTGCACTCCCGCCCTTATAAGAGAGTCACCCGTTGTCTTCGAACTTTCCTTTCATGGTTATCGTCCCTTTAAATTAAACTGCAATTACCGAAGTTTTGAGTGAAACATATGGGCTGAGTTTTATTAACCTGCTTTAATACCCTAGAGGACACAATCCAGGTGGTGCTCCAAACATAAAACACATGTGAAATGTGGATCCTGTTGTCAGACACAGCACTATTCTATTCCAAAATCAAAATAATTAAACATGCTAAGAGAAGATTCAAAGCAGGGATTTATTGCTTCCATAAACGTCATTGATTCTATATAATTGTGTTTAAGTCTATTAGTTTTGTAAGAACGATCTATAAAACTATTAATTCTACAGGTCGAAACCCAGACTTATAAACTGCAAAGTGTTTGCTCACATCCATGCTGAATCATCCAAAGAATTTCGAGAATAACAAGAACTTCGATGTCACTAAAAAATCTGTGAACACTGAAGCGAATTTGGAGATTGTGTTTCAGTTATTTTGGCGAATGACTACAAAACTGAATAATAAAGGTAATAAATACAAAACTAATTACGCACGTGCACGTAGGTGCTATAACATGAAAATGTAAAACGATAATATTCTGCCGATATAAAGCTATTGGTGGAATTTTCCAACTGATCGGATTGGTCACCAACTCAGGTGCTAAATAGTCATTAAACATTGCTGGTAAGGGAATGCAACAAATACACCTACTCCTCGATCACGAATGACTTCAGATTCAGATGTTCTTGATACCGTAATTATTGACAGAAAGATACAAATAATTAAATAAAGAATATATAGTAAGAGAAATCATGTAAAAATTCTGATGTGTTACACTCACATGACTTTCTCTACTCTTGTACAAACTATTTTTACAAACGCTTATTCTCCATCTACTTCATGTTATTCCAGATAAACATTTGCAGACTCTATCTTATTGCTAATTTTCTTGTAGATGTACGGAGAAAATATATTTACAAGGGCAATATAGAAATACAGTAGCCTTTAAGCACATACATATCTCTTAATAGCTGGTTGCTAGGTGCAGCACCATTCCCTTGCCACAGATTAATACTCTTTGCATATCCAAGACAAAAAATCTTATGTGTTACACTCACATGACTTTCTCTACTCTTGCACAAACTATTTTTACAAACGCTTATTCTCCATATGCTTCATGTTAATCGAGATGTTAATCTTATTGCTAATTTTCTTGTAGATGCAAGGGGAATATGGTAGGTTTTAAGCGATAGTCAAATATTTTAACGCTGGTTGCTATGTGGCGCATTCTATTCTCTTTGCATGTCCAGGACATAAAAAAATGAATAACGAATTTGAGAAAAAGTATAAGTATTGGAAGATTTAAGGGAATAACAAGCAATATCTCGAAAACGGTTCACTCAACAAAAGAAATGTATATGACATAAATTGTGTATTTTAACGCGATCTACATTTGTTGTGTAGTAAAATGTTGTCTATCTCTTATGGTTAACCAGTTATGCAATAGTCGTTCACAATGAAGAATACTTTTGGAGACATTCCCATAAAATTCGAGATATACATTTAATTTAAAATGACAACATCTTAAACATATGATATTTTAATCAAAATCCTTAGAGCCATTTTTGAGAAAATTAAAGTTTTCGAAAATGTTCCATGTAAAGGGTAGTCTGGGGTGGGGGATTTTCTTGAAAACCTTCGTGTCGCATCTCTGGACAATACTGAACCTAAATATCAAGTTTGGTGTTTATCCGACTGTTCGTTTCTGAGTTATGCTGTTCACAGACAGACACACACACACACACACGCACATGTTTCCAAAAATGCTTTTTTTGGATTCAGGGGGTCTCAAAACATGTATTTCCGGTGAAATCTCGGTATCGAATTTTTGGGTGGAATACAATACTTCCCCTGCTTACTATACGTATTAGAGAAAGTAAAAATGTGGTACATTAAATAATAATAATAATAATAATAATAATAATAATAATAACCATAAGTTGAAAGATTTCTGCGGAAAGAAAACGGTAGTTAGCAGGTCATGTAAGGAAGACATTAGTAAGGGGCGAGTATAGAACACATTAGCTTAAAGATTCTTGGAATGCAGCTAGGGTTTAGCTTGGTACTTTGCAAAATCACGTAGGCAAGAATTCTATATATTAGAAAGAGAATGAAATTCTGAGATTCGGGGAGGTTCCGCATAGAAATAGTGTCAGATACGCATACTTAGAGTTTTAAGATTTTACCGCGCGAGAAGTAACGATGGTAGGGGTAGCGACAGGTAGGCGCGCTTAAGTTAAGAAAAGGGCGTGCATTCTAAATCACAGCCACTTATTTTCTTAATTCTGTGAGTTTCATTTTAAGTAGTGTAGCGCCTAGTGACACGATTGAGTGAGTAAGGTTTAGCAGCTAGTGCGAGGGATCCTTCTGAGTAACATTTCTGCGACTTCGGCAACTGACGCTTCGCATTCTTCTTGTTCGTCTTCCTCATATTATTATAGAAACAATTTAATTCATTAATTCAATAGCCGGCAAATGTCTTCAAACAGAATACTTTAGACAACATTAACGTTTCTCAGCTAACTAAACTGGTGTTATCCTTTCAAAATACACTCAAGCATACCCTGAGATAAAGAACTCGTAGCTATACCACTAGAGCAGCTGGTGCACAGGACAACCCAGAAAGGGCTAACACTCATAAAACTCATCAACAGAGCAGGTAACATTAAACGTTATAAAAGAATTTGAAGCAGGGAGTGGCATCAAAAGTATTGCAACGAGTACGGCTTCATTCTTTACAGAATCTTTGAGGATGTCATGGATTTATTACAGACGCAGATTAAGGATTGCCTTCGTGGTGTATCCAGTTCTGAGGCTGAGGATTAATGTGTACGCGCTCCGGCTATTAAACTAAACAATTAGCGTTTCTGGGAACTGCCACTGGACCGATGCCAAACATATTTATTTTCATAGCTATTCTGCGTATTTCTTCCTAAAGATCACAACTCTGCGACGCTAATACATGAGAAAAATTAACTTAAAACCATAAAAGAATTAAAAATTAGTGGTTCTTGATGAGCATTAAATATATTTTTCATTTGTTTGTAACTGCATCTGTAGTTTTATTTTCACCAATATCTTTAATATGTGCTACTTGAATTCACCAAAGTTACCCTTTTTTTTACACAAACATACACTCTGTCTTGCCCATTCTACTGAATTGCAAATGCATTGGTTTATAATAATAAAAGTATGAAACTTGATTGAATGTTACATAATTTTATATAACTAAAAAGACACAAGACATAATCAAAAATATATTACACAAAACATGTCGAACCAGTTTAAATGTACAATTGGTGTCGACTCTTTCTACAGCATTATCAGTTGTCGTAATGTTCCTTTCTGTATTGTTATATTTCACCCTGTTGAACACGTCATCTGCTGGAACTACGACACAAAATACATTTTCAGTATTCAGGAAATTGAATGTTATTTAAGGACACTCTTTAAATACTATGGTTCATAGCGTCCATTCTATATTGGGCGTTAAAGGCAGGAAACTTTGCTCAGAGGCCTCTTTATCAAGCTTGAGGTTCTTTTACGTGCTGTAAATCTACGACACAGGACCACCGGCTTTACTTCTCTTCCGAAGAAAGCCATGCTAAGGATTTTTACACCCGAAAAAATTCATCACCCTCCGCCGGATTTTTCACAGAAAGAGGTATTGACTTGATTTTAGAAGAGCATTGGATATTTGCTTAGGCGTAGATCATCAACAAATCACATTTTTCTACCCAAGAGAATCATAAAGCCCAGGAACCTTCATTGTTTCATGCTTTCCGCTTTTCCCTTTATATTTGCATATGAACTATATAATGTACTGCATATTGCCGGGGATTCTGCCCCGAACTATCTCCTTATCCATCTTTAATTCCATCACAAATAAATAAAGTCAACCTGTGAAGGAATTATTGGGTAATGGAAAAATATAAAAAAGTATATTGAAAAATCCCGAAAAGTGCCCAAAACGTAAAGCATAACATCGCCTGCATATTAAAAATTAGACTTCTCTCTTCATTAATTTGCAAGCTAAAGTGAAAATGGCCACTTTGGAGTCGCTGAACGAACGCGTCAAATAAAGGCGTTATTTTAGAAGCGGAGTCACTATTCTTGCAAGTAACGTGTTCACCAACTACTTCAAACAGAAAACCCTCACAATGTGACATTGATCGTTCGCAGAACTAGCTTCGGACTGAGCAATTATAGATGTGTGGCACGAGGCAAGCGTATAAACAGATGACAGTAGAGGTAAAGTTTCCGGTTTTACTACATTGCCTCTTTTAAATCAATAATAAATTATATCCATAGTTCGTGACAACCTCCGCTTAGAGAACACAATAGCACATGTTAACTCCTTAGCTCGAGTTAGGGCACCGATGTGGTCAGATAATATTTGACTCGTAGAGAAAATAAATAGAAGAAGAATACTAGCGTAATATCACGATCTCATAATTGTAATTGCATCGAGGAACACTAACCGAGAAATGCTCCCAAATTTGGTTAACATAAATGTGTCGTATTACCAGAGCTAGGAAAAATGTCGTTTGACTTACAATGTGTGCACGCAGCGACGTTATATGGAGAGTGCGGCGAAGGGGGTGCCACAGGTAACCTGGAACTGTAAACAGAAGCTCTTTAACTGCTGCGGTCCATTCTGCATAGAGCGTGAAAAACCAGTAATTTTGCTAGGAGACCTCTTTATCAAGTTTGGGGTTCTTTTACGTGCCATAAATCTACGACATGGGGACCACCGGCTTTACTTCCCTTCCGAAGGAAGCCATCCTAACAAATTTTACGCCCAAAAAAATCGATATCTTCCGCCGGTTTGAACCTGCGACCTCAGGGACTATGTAACCACTATACCATGAAGGACGACTGTCGACTGTGCAGCCCATTTACTCAGTACGACCGATGTTACATGTATTAGGTAGGGTGGTAGTTATGCTGATTCCTCGCTCAATGGAGATTTGTCCCAGCTCTATATATTACTTAATACTGTCCTTAAGCAGACCACAAATCATTAATACTAGCATTTATTTTGCCTGTGACTATATTAAATATATAAAGTGAAATTTAGTGGATTTCTACAATAATCCTAGAGTAGTAGCCGCGATGTGTTGATATCCTACCTCAGTATGTTAAAGGGGAATTTTTAATAGTATTCAGCGTCCTTTCTTACACATATGGCACTGCGGGGTGTATACACTGATGATGAAATTATCATTGGCAACGAAGTTTAGTAAGGAAACGTTTCAGGATTAAGTTTAGGGCATTTTCCAGTTCCGAGAACTGAGAAAAAGCGGGGAAGCCAGGAATAACGATTCTGGCGGGATTTCTTCGGATCTCCAGTTCATGAGCCCGTGACTTCTCGGTCTGGAGAGAGAAGGTTGTGCGCTTTTGCTCATATTAATTACCTGAGTGTGGGCATTTGAGTCATGGACCTCAGTTATCGAGTAGAAGGCGCCGACCAACTGTCCGGGTGAAGCGATAAGTGCTCTCACCCAGCGTAAACACTAAAAGCGATATCGAGAGATAACGGGATTGTTCTGGAACCTTCTTTCTTACCACCTACATTCTAGAACTCTCTGGAAAACTGCAGAGGTTATATAGACAAGCGTGCTCGCAGGGCAGTAGATACTGTTAGACTACCAGAAGAAGGCGAGAGGTGCCTTAGGTACGAGAACTGTTCTCTACTCAAATAGTCGGGATGTTTGCTACGAAATGCGTGAATGTGAATCACCCATGTTACCAGATGGGTGATTATCTTGTAACATCAGAGATGGGCTTAAATACGTTCACGAGTGGAATACATTACTTCCCCTACCTACCATAAGAAAGGCGGTAGAGAAAGTAACAAAGGGTAAGCGAAAATAAAAGAAACGTTAAACGTTAAAAGAAATGTGCAGTGGCATCGCCGTGGTTTCTTTCGATTCCTTCCCTTCATTTATGCGAAAACACCGATGAATGAGAAGAGAAGAGAGCGAGGAGAGAGCAGAGAGCAGAGAAGAGAGGAGAGAGAAGGGAAGAGGTCATTGCGATCCCTTACATAGATACCAGGACACGCGACCACGGTTGCCAACCGCTCAATGAATTTCTTTTTGTTTGGGGTTCAAGGACGAAACGACACGAAGAGGGGAGAATGTAGGGGGAAAATAATAAAGTACAGCCTTTCAAGAAAGTTAAAGACCTAATTACTCAACATGTTCACTTTATCAAATTTTGCGAAAGAAAACGGAAAAGTGAAGAAGTTTAAGCAGGTTGCTTATCTCAGGCAGGACATCATGTTTACACAGGTCCGTCGTGTCACTTTGTTCGTTCTGAACGAGTTCATTGTTATAAACTGCTTTTCTTTGACACTCTTTACAGTTGTTTGTTCAAATGAAATAGTTCGTTCTTAAAGCACTGAAGCCTGACTAAACTTCCCTCACTCCCTTCTAATCCCCGGTTTCACCGACCATCGACAAATCCAGCTAGAGAGACGTGGAACCGACGCTTCGTCAATTTTTGCTGTATCGTCAACGCTAATTAAGTCAAAATGACGTTGCTAAGCCATAACGACATGTGAAGTTTGGCAACAAAAAGTTTGCAACGTCTCTTTTCACTGGCTGCAGTTATGCCTTTGAAAACGAAACATAAGCACAGCGCGTATATTTTAAGATATTCACACCCCCACTTGTGGTCTTAATCAAGTTCTGGAAATCTATCATAACATAGGCGATATTTGACAGTCATTGTTGCCTAGAACGATGATCTAATTATAGCTTTCTTCTCCATCAGCTTTTTCAGATAAAACTCTCGTGAACGCAATCAAACCAACATTCTAAAATATTCGTAAACAACAAACTTGGATTACTATCTAAATATTCAGGGAAAAATATGGCTGTCTGCACTCTGTCCACCGGTTGATAAAGTCATGGTGCCTACAAACGCCAGAAAAGATTGCTACTGTATAACATTCCACAATAACCATCTTTTCACCTTTCGGATACACGAGTATCACTTTAGTGGGAGCGTAAGGAAGTAAGCCATATTGCTTCGAATACTTTGTTTGCTTATTTGCACACCGTGGACTTTAAAACTCTGTCGCAGTCGACATTAACAACACGGAATGACACTGTGGCGCAACCTCCAAGGGTTAGCGGCAATTATATCGGTAGACGTGGTCAATTTCTGTTGTTAGGATACATCAGTCCTGATTTAGTTTGCTCCAATATTTTGAGCATTTACTGCTGTTCTAACATATAATGTACTCGTACACGATATTATCCGGTCACAAAATTCGTGTCACTAATTTCGTAAAATTACTTATTTCTAACCCGATTTATACATTTTGGATACATGTATTCATGGATCTCGATGAACAACACTTCAAAGCAGAAAATATCCATATTCACTTAGTGGAATAATAACAACTGTGCTGCCGCTTCACAAGAACTCAAGTACCCTAACCTTAAACAATTGATCTCGAGCGAGATGGCTTAGACGGTAGCGTCTCCAGCTTGATTCGGGAGGTTGCGGTTCAAATCGAGTGTGCGAACCAATATAAGTGCGACTCTTTCGTTGCTTTCCTCAGTTCCAAGTAAATACCAGATTGAATATTCAATACTACGACATCTATAGAAGAAAACTAAAAATAAATAAAAAATTAATTAATTAAAATAAAATAGATAGTATAGGAAGCCGAAAACGCAACTAGGGTCATCTATGAATAAAACTAGTTAGCCTAAGGAATCAGTACAGGAAATCGCTTATTACGCAATATGACTGTCTAATATAGCAGCGACTACATGCACACTCACAGAACAGCCAGGAGTTGTAAAAGTCTACATTTCCGCCAAAATATAACAGCAACAAATCAAATGGTACAGGAAGCCAACTACGCAACTTAGGCCATTTATCTGGCATACACTGACTCGGGTGAACAAACAAGCCTAAAACAACCTTGGCGATATGACCAAGAAGGAATATAAAAATTTTCTGATGTACATTCACATGACTTTCTCTACTCTTGTACAAACTATTTTTACAAACGCTTACTCCCCATCTGCTTCATCTTAATCGAGATCTTTAGATGTTAATCTTATTGCTAATTTTCTCGTAGTACAAGGGGAATATGGTAGGCTTTAAGCGATAGTCAAATCTTTTAAGAGCTGGTTGCTATGTGGAGCATTCCATTCTCTTTGTATGTTCAGGACATAAAAAAAAGCCAATAACAAATTCCTCATTTGAGAAAAAATGTAAGTACTGGAAAATTCAAACAAACAACAAGGAATACCTGGGAAATGATTCACTTCACAAATAAAATATGACAAATTGTGTGTTTTAACGAACTCTAAAATGTTTGTCTATCTCTTACGGTTTACCAGTTATGCAAAAGCCATTCCGAAAGAAGAGAACTTTTGTGGACATTCTCAGAAAATTCGAGATATACATTTCATTTGCCATGCACATATCTTAAACATGTGACATTTTAATCACAATCGTTAGAGCCATTTTTGAAAAAGTTTCATATAAAGGGTAGTACAGGCTGAGGGATTTTCTTGAAAATCTTGTGTCGCATCCTTGGAAGTTACCAAACTTAGATACCAACTATGGTATTTATCCAACTTTTCGTTTTTGAGTTATGCTGTCCACAGACAGAAAACAGACACACATACACGCGGACATGTTTTCAAAAATGCTTTATTTGAATTCAGGACACCTCAAACATGTATTTCAGGTGAAATGTTTGGTATGGAATTTTTGGGTGGAATGCAATACGGCCTACTTACTATACGTAGTACAGAAGGTAAACGGTCACGGATCGTCACTGATTTGAAAGGCGGAAGAAAGCCCCTCAAACGTAGACAGTCCAAATCCTTGGTGAAACGGAACTTATTTTTTTAACGAATCATCAGGAGCTTGACGATCCTCAAATGCCTTGATCAAGCTTGGTAAAACCGAACACAAATGTGTGCAGCACATAACAGTCATATATGCCCCTGCAAGAGCCATTAAAGACAGGAATGTTGCAGTATTAGAACCTCGCTGAGAATGATTGGAACAAATAGGTACCAAACATCAGGGCCAGTCCTGATACACGTACCACTACACGAATAAATTACTGCCAGAGAAGTGGGCCTGTAAAGGTGTTAAAGCCGTTTATTACACTGGATTGCATCATAGTCGTATTCCGATTCCAATGCCAGCACAAATTAAATAAAACAGCATATCTATTTTCGCCTGCTGTGTTTCAGTCATTTACCTATGTATTCGATTGGAGTATTTCTTTTAGATAGCAAAGCTAGACTTTAGCCTTGACAGCAATTACAATTCCGAAACGCTGGACTTATAATGAATTGACAGATTCTTTTGAGAGTTATTATCTAAACTACTCTTAATTTTTAAAAAATTCAATCAACCTTGAAAACTGTTGATAAATGTTGTTAAGTCTTGAATATAACGGTTCAACTACGTATCTTCAGTATTTGACTAAATAATGAAACTTTGTAGGAGGGTCTACATCTAAGCTATTCTTAATTCCGTACAAATTTCAACTCAATTTGAAATGCATGGATAAATTTATTCAGACTACTAGGTATACATCTAAAAATTCAGCTGCGTACTTGAAGCGGTTGGCGAGATTTTCAGGCGCTCCGACGGACAGGTTGATAAAGCGACGCCAATGGTGCTGGGCAGTAGTGAACACACCTAAAAGTCTGATGCCCAACAGTCAAATGATTTCATCTCCCATTACCAATTCATACATTCCCTTGCATATATATTATACTATTCATACAAAACGTTATTCTTTTATTCACTGCATGTTAATTGCGATAAATATTTGCCTAGCAGCATGGAGTTTGGTTACAGCATTCAAATATTTATATCGCAAGTCCATTTTTGTTAGTATTGAACCCAAAAAAAATCAAGTATATTGTATCACTGTCATGTCATAATAAACTTTAGATAAAGTACACCTAAAATGCAACGATCCATACGTACTGCGGAAACTTCTAATGCTAGTGGCATGAAGAATATGTTTTGACGACAGCTGACTACAGTAGCTGTTTGTCTAGCTCTTATGGTTTCCCGGTTTTATCAAGTGGCCCAACCTCGCTGTATTTCACGTGTGCAGATATCCCTTTGCATGTTAATAGAGTTGCGGAATTCAACGGGGCAATTCAAAATAAACACAGGTCAGTGACGAACTGGCGTATTAGTGTCAGCGACCTTTATTCTACTCCTCTTGCTTATCGAAGAGATGAGCGGATCGAGCTCATTAAAAGGCAGTTCTCAGACTTGTTCCAGTCCGTGATGATAGCCAAGAACAGTGTAAACAGACTGAAAAGGTCTTAGAATCATTTTCCACTTCGGTTAAAGGGCTTTAGTTTCGAGAGAAGAAAACTCGCTTTTTAGAATGACAAATAACACTAGCGTGCATTTTCAAACTTTTTGCCAGATGATTTCTTAAAAGTAGGTGTTCTTGAATCAAGGTTTTGTGCTGATTCCAGAAATAACTTCCATTATTTTCTATCACGTCAGGTTTTTACACAAAATAAGTAATGTTTTGCCAATTTTACTAATGAGCGTAGAAAAGTATTCAAATACCATTTCACACAAGGTGAGTTTTTATTCAAGAAACATTTTAAGAATACCCTCAAGAACTCCCCTAATTTATTTCAAGACTACATTTTAAAAAAACAAGAAGCCAAAGTGTTTCATTTAATTTTTTTCAAACTTTCTCTTCTTTGACTTCCTTGCAGATCCTTGAAGATGATTGTCCCTCCTCAACATCCAACAGTAGTTGGCCATCATAGTTTCATTCCATCTCCCCTGGTACCTCCTCTCCATTTCATTAATATCTTGGTGAAAACGTTCACCCTGCTCTTAACTATAAGGTCTCAGATTTTCTGGAAAGTAGTCGATATATGAATGGACAAAATGCACCTTTACACTCATGTTACAACCCATCTTCTTGAAATTTTCCAACATTGTTTCGACAATGGCTTTGTAATTAGGATCTTTGTTATTGCCTAAGAAGTTTTCAGTAACTGATCGGAAGGCGATCCATGGTTCTATTTCTCTCTCATTCATTGTCTTCTCAAAATCTACATCCTTCATCAATTTATTTATTTGAGCACCAACAAAAATTCCAGCCTTTAATTTGTCTTGTGTAATAAAGGGAAATTTCTGGGAAAGGTACTTGAAGCAGGGTCCATCCTGTGGTAGAGCCCTGACAAATTGCTTCATCAAGCCCAATTTTATGTGTAGTGGCGGAAACAATATCTTTAGATCTCTATATTTTGAATTGAAATTGTGAAAAAACTGTACGTGATAGAAAACAACTAAACGCAGTTCTGAAATCCGCATAAAAAAGTGAGTCAGAATCACGTATTAGTTTTCAGGCATCCGATATCATGCAGACTGGTGTAATTAAAGCGTACTTATTTTAACTATCACTATGCGCCCATACCTATTTTTTGTGTTTACGCTGTTCTTGTCTAACATTATGGATTGTAAAGTTAAATCTAAATATTAAAGCGCCGTAACGAAAACTATTCAAATATGAGAGCACGTAGTGTTTATTCGCTTGCTAATATTATTACTATCACCATCCTTACTATTTATGGTTATTATTGTTGTTATTACTAATATTATTGTCAGTGAATATTATTATTATTGTTACGCATTATACGTATAGTAGGGTAAGTCAAAACATTAAAGCGCCAGACTAATGCACACATAGTTCATAGCTTTAGTAATGTCAACATGGTTGTGGATGATTCGCTTAACTCTACTGACTACTGTTTTGTTTTACTCAACGTGATTTCAGGGTTCTTATTCGAGCTACGGATCTACTGTTTATTTCAGTAACTGATGAGCTTTGGTTTCGCAGACATGTCGCTCACGTCCCATAAAGGTGCATTTGACATTTTCACAGAGTCAGTCTGTCTTTCTCCCACCCAGACTTAGAGGTCCACGGTATTTGGAATTCCTGCAAACTGAGCTGCAGGATTTTCTTGATGAGGTTCCAGTACGACTGGCGGTACAATACTGATTCCAACACAATGGTGCACCACCTCACTACTACAAGTCTGCCAGGGTCCTTAAGTACCCTGGAACATTGGATCATCCAGGGTGGCCCCTTATCTTGGCTACCAAATTCCCCCGATCTAACCGCTTTAGATGTTTTCTTTTGGGACCACATTAATAATATTGTGTTTTAAACAGATCCCCTCAGTGGAGAATCTTACGTCAAAGGATCGTCGAAGCACGTGCATCTCTCTCACCAGTGGTTCTCAGAAACGCCCATGTGGATACACGGAAACGGTTGGAACATTGAATCGCTCATGAGGAGCAAATTTTCAAACATCTATTCTATGAGTGAAGTCAATATAACAGTACCGTTAGATGATGATAATGATAACAATAAAATAATGAGGATAATAATAATAACACCAAAAGAACAAATGGCACTGAAACACCACCTGCTCTTATGTTTGCATGGTTTTCGTACGACGCTTTCATGTTTTGATTTAACTGTACATACGTATAGTCCGCAATGTTAGACAACAACACTGTAAACATAATTTAGAAAATCTGATGTGTTACACTCGAATGACTTTCCCTATTCTTGCACAAAATATTTTTACAAACGCTAATTCTCCATATGCTTCATGTTAATCGAGATATCGAGATGTTAATCTTATTGCAAATTTTCTTGTAGATGCAAGGGGTATTGGTAGGCCTTAAGCAATAGTCAAATATTTTAAGAGCTGGTTTCTATGTAGAGTATTACATTCTCTTTGTATTACCAGGACAAAAAAATCTGATGTATTACACTCACATGAGTTTCTCTACTCTTGTACAAACTATTTTTACAAACGCTTATTCCCCATATGCTTCATGTTAATCGAGATGTTAATCCTATTGCTAATTTTCTTTTAGGTACAAGGTGAGTATGGTAGGCTTTAAGCGATAGTCAAATCTTTTAAGAGCTGGTTGCTATGTGGAGCATTTCATTCTCTTTGCATTACCACGACATAAAAAAATGAATAACAAATTTCCATTTGAGAAAAAGTATAAGTATTGGAAAATTTAAGGAAATAACAAGCAATATCTCGAAAACGGTTCACTCAATAAAAAATTTATATGACATAAATTGTGTATTTTAACGCGATCTACATTTTTTGTGTAGTAACATTTTGCCTATCTCTTATGGTTTACCAGTTATGCAAAAGTCGTTCACAATGAAGAATAATTTTGGAGACATTCCCAGAAAATTCGAGATTTACATTTCATTTGTCATGAAAATATCTTAAACATATGATATTTTAATCAAAATCGTTAGAGCCATTTTTGAGAAAATTAACATTTTCGAAAAATGTTCCATGTAAAGGGCAATCTGGGGTGGGGGATTTTCTTGAGTACTTTCGTGTCGCAGCTCTGGAAGATACTGAACGCAATACAAAGTTTGGTGTTTATCCGAATGTTCGTTTCTGAGTTATGTTGTTCACAGACACACACGGATATGTTTCCAAAAATACTTTTTTTAGGATTCAGGAGGCCTCAAAATATGTATTTCCGGTGAAATCTTGGTATCGAATTTTTGAGTGGAATGCAATACTCCCCCTACTTACTATACGTAGTAGAGAAAGTAAAAATAGCTATTGGCATATACCTACTTATTGGTCAAATACAGACATTTTAATTATTTTTCAATTTAAACAGCGAGTTTATTACCTCAAAAATAAAGTCTCTGCAACTAAAGTGGAAAATATTCTAAAATCTTATCGGTCTGTTCTTGTTGATCACGGACTGTGCACTCTAGCCTGAAAATTGCTTCTCAATGAGCAGGAACGAAGGTCCCTCATGCTAATCTGCCAGTTCCTCGCTAAGTTTACTAAGAACTGCCCCATTGAGTTCTGCAACTCTTTTAACGCACGAAGGAATATCTACACACGTGAAATGCGGCGCTGTTGGGCCACCTGGTATAGATACAATTCAATGTGAGCATATCTCATATGCTATTTATTGTAAATTCTCTCTCTCTCTTTCTTTCTTTCTTTCCTTCTTTCTCTCTCATGCATACACAAACAAACACACAATACAAACGCAAGGACCATTTTCTAATTCCGATTTTATTCAGGGGGCTTTAGAACCTGTATTTCAGGTGTAGGCTCGATATTGTGAAATTTCGGATGGAATACAAAACTTCCATGGCTGTCTCATATTCAAGGGGTGCTGAGTTCGTCCTTCTTAGGATGATTTACTTGGGTAAGGTTTTTAGGGGTTTTGCTCAGAAGAACGTTAGATAATTCTAAGCTCCAATAAAAAAAATCATTCCTTCTTTTACCCACCCCAGAGGAAATAAAAAATACCACACTTCCTATAACAGCTCACAGTCACGCATTTTGGTAAAAAAGACTTATTGCAAATCAATACATTTGAAGCTCATTAAATCCCACTGGAATTGCGAGGAGGATTGGTTGCATTGTGCGTGCTTATATAATGCTTTGTAAGTATTTATGTTTCACGCTAGGTTGGTAGAACTGTCGCCGTCCTTATCAGCCTGTTGCTCGCGGGACAGACGTTTCGTGTCCAAAAGTGACATATCCACACTCATAAATCTTGCAAAAGCCACTTACTTATTTACATTAATACGGATACTGATATAGGAGGTAGGAACACGCGACGCTGGAGGAGGCGTCGGTCAGGCTCCCTGCTTCTCGTCGAGAAATACTCCCCGCGACTCTGTCCTCACTTATTGACAGGCAAGGGGAATGTCAATCATTTGCAGCATATTTATTATTATTATTATTATTATTATTATTATTATTATTATTATTATTATTGGTTATGCGTGAGCAGTACATGCAATGCAGCGGTTTTTGCTGACCTGGAATGCGTCTGTGCGCGGTCACTTTTGCGTACTTCAATACACTAGCTGTCTGTTTCTCAAAAATAAATAAATAATAAAAAACTACTTTATATATCTCCCACTTATATTCATAATTAGTCTGTGTTTAATTTCTCTAGCACCTTCTTATAGTAAGAAGAAGAAATATTGCGTTTCACAAACAAGTTTTATACACAGTTTTCACAGGAAATGCGTGTTTTGAAGTCCCTGAATCCAAATGTTACGTCTTGGGGATGGGTTAACGAAACGTTTCTTGCTGCCAGGACTAACCTAGCATTTATATTAAAAGATCCTCCTGTGTGCATGTGTGCATGTGTGTGTGTGTGTGTGTGTGTGTGTGTGTGTGTGTGTGTGTGTGTGAAAAGCAAAACTAAAAGACGAAAAGTCGGATAAACACCAACTTGTATTTAGGCTCAGTATCTTCCAAGCCTGATAAATTTTCGAAAAAGCGTCCACCACACCCTTTTAGATGAAAGGTTTATACAGTTTTTAAATCTCTTAAAACTGTCCCTAACAAGTTTTTTTAAAAATACCATATTTACATACATAACTAGAAACATATCTTGAATTTTCTCTGAATAGCCTGTGAAGTTCTCTTCATTCGGAATTTTGAATAACCTTGTATAACTGGTAATCCAATAGAAACATAAACAAAAACAACTGTAGATATCTTTAAAACACACGATTTATTTTAAATAACCTTTTTCTGTGGCACCAGCCTTTGAGATAATAGTCATTATATATGATTTGAATTGTTTAATTTAATGCGTTGTCATTTTTACTTTTTCTACCACATACATGCTAGGTAAGGAAGGTACTTCATTCAACTTAAAAATTGTATGTGGATATTTCACAGTAAATTCATGTTTTGAGGCCCCTGTACCAAAAAAGTATTTTTTAGAAAAAGGTCCGTGTGTGTCTGTGAACACCATAACTCATAAAGGAAAATTCGGATAAGTATCAAACTTGGTATTTAAGTTCCCTATTTTCCAAAGATGCGACACGAAGATTTTCAAGAAAGTCCGCCACCCCAACTACCCTTTACATGGAACATTTTTCGAAAATTTTGATTTTCTAAAACATAGAAGTATTTTGATTAAAATACCATATATTAAATATATTTACATGGCAAATAAAATGTATATTTTTCACTTTCTGGGAATAGCCTTTAAGTCCTCTTCATTCGGAAAGTCGTCCTCCGTGGTGTAGAGGTTACCATGCTAGCCCCTAGTTCCCAAGATCGTAGGTTCAAACCCGGCGGAGGGCGATGTATCTTTTCGGGTGTAAAAATCCTTAGCATGGCTTCCTTCGGAAGGGAAGTAAAGCCGGTGGTCCCATGTCGTAGATTTACGGCACGTAAAAGAACCTCTAGCCTAATAAAGCGGCTTCTGAGCAAAATGTTCGTTCTTTCACGCCCAATACAAATGGGAGGCTAAGGACCACAGCAGTTAAGGAGCGTCCATAAATAAAACTGAAGTTAACTTTTCATTCGGAAGGAATTTTGTATAATCTTGTATAACCGGTGAACGTTAAGCGATAAACGAAAACGTACTACACAAAAAATGTAGATCTCTTTAAAATACACAATTTATTTAAAATAAGTATTTTTTGGCATAAGCCATTTCTGAGATATCCGTTATTAATGCTCAAATTGTTCATTTCTGGATTCATGAATAAAGTCCTTTCAAAATTCAGCTGTTGTTTCTCGCGATTGCATGGAAACAGTATGGAATTTTAAGGCCAGCGTATACTCTGCAGCTCTTAAACATTGACTGTCGCTGTTCCCTTTGTATCTATAACTAAATGTGTAATGTTGCTAGTTCTACAAAGGATTATCTCGATTAAAATGTAGTAGATAGAATAATAAGCTTTAATAAGAACAGCTTGTATACTCACTAGTAAGCAAAAGACAAGGGTAGAGAGAGTCATGTGTGAATGTATAACATTAGATTTTTCCAGATGTTTGCCGCGATGGCATGTAAAGCGTGCGGAATTTCAAAACCAGGATAAAGTGGCCTCCTTTTTAATGTTAATGAGTATCGCTTCAATCTAATATTTCCCTTGTATCTACTACTTAATGTGTAATGAAATTATCTTCGCAAACGTTTATCTCGATTGACATGAAGCTGGTAGAAAAACAAACTTTTGCAAGAATAGTTTGTAGAAGCTATATGAAGATAAACATAGTGGCTGGAGAAAGTCATATGAATGTAGCACTTCTTTCTAGGCAAAAGTGGTTTCCTGGCTATGTACTCATAGCATTGCGCTGCCTACAGGATGGAATATAAATTTTCCTAAAAATTACGGATGTTTGAATACGAAGGCTGCTTTCCTCAGCCTTATGCACATGAGCTGTACGTGTGAGACTTGGAGAAGCATAAAGAAAAGATTTGCTATCAGTGATAGTTTAACCCATTAGCTGTAACAATCGTCTTGAGCCCTGACGTGAGATTCCACTCTCAGCTAATTTTGGAAACTTACGGACTTTCGAGGTTCTAAACTGGTCGGGCACACGATGTCTGAGGACTTGAATCTGCCAAAAAGTACTTCCACGTTGCCAATGTCATGCTTAGGGATAAGATTCAGGTGCCACTGCAATTGTCACTTACATTAGTTGCAGATGAGGGGTAGATTTCAATGCATTCTATATCTATGTAGCCTTTCTTAAGATACCGGACGTAAAGATTAAATAGACATAACACCGAACTAAGGAAAGGAACCTAGGTTAAAACTCAAAATAGTTTTTATTAATGCAGTAAGTCGATTTGCCCTTGATAACGAAAGGAGTATTTACATTCTAAAACAACTTTAAACATATCTCAGATATGTTATATAAATGGAGGGACTTTCCAATTTTTCCGCATTAACTTACGATAAATGATGTCTTTAAATGTCCATAATTATTATGGACGGTCATGGAAGTGCCTGCTGCTGAGAAATATAGGTGAATCGATCTAGTCAGAGTAAAGTTTAGGGTAGTTTAAATTTAGATGCGTTTCTACTATGCTTAAGTGTTATATATGGTACCGAAATTTATAATTTCTACAAATTTAGCCGATTTTGCCTACAATGGAGTACCAGTGATGAATACTCAGAAAGTTTAAACTTTTTAATTTTGCACATTACAATGAAATATTTTTTGTTACATTAAAATCTTTCCTGAAAAAAAACAGTCAAGTATGTAACATTTTTAATTGTCAAAATCAATCATGTATTAAATTATTAAAACCCTAAATTCAAAACTATACTTGAAATCATGAAAAAGCATTTTATAATTATCTCTTCACCAATATTTAAAGAATGCATATTGAAAACCTGAAAGAAATTAACAAAATTACATCATGGGAAGCATTTTAAAGTGACAAAAAGTAAGAAAACAACATTATGAGGAAATCACCTTTTAAAACTTTACGTGTTATTTGTAGACACTACACACGGCTTTTACGAAACATTTGGGCAAACGTTAGATTTTTCACGCTGCTTCGTCTAATGAAGACATTTCAAAAGACTGTATTTGCATCAAAACAATAAAAACACGCGTCCCAATCACATGACTTCGTTTGCCCATTATCATTCATTTTGTACTCTATTCTGCTCATTATTGAACTTAGTTTTATATCCATTGTCTTTTATTTATAATGAATCCTGGTCGTACATGGAGCTGAGGTAATAAACAACTGTTTAAACAATAGATCATAACTAATATTAAATACTCTTCGCAGAGTACAAGATGGGGTAGGAGAAGAAGACGTCCACTTAAGTGTTTAAAACCTGGGAAAACTTAAACCAACACAAGAGAATAAGCAATAAAAATGTTTATGTGTTTACGAGTATAAATATTTTTTGTGTTGCAAGTTTTTGAATGGATTCCGTAGTTTCCAAATTACACAGAGTTCAATGAGAATGAAGAGTGTTTAGCACAATATTTACACAAAATTGAAGCTCTTTATTTCATTATTCGTGCTAACCATAGAAGATTTGAATAAAAATCGTTATAGCTAGTATTAATAGGCTAGAAAAACTGACATATTCTTCAGGTAATGGCTCGATTAGGAAGTGGAATTTCCTTAAGATCTTTGCCTTGCATCCTTAAGACTTAACTAAAAAATAAACTTTTCCTTTGTGAATTGCGCTGTTCACGCATGCACGTACAGACATGTAGAGAGAGAGAGAGAGAGAAATGGGGGGTCTATTTCTAAAAAATACTTTTTATGCAGGGAACCTCAAGTAGTATAATTCCAGTGAAAACACGATATTGAATTTATGAGTCGAATACCTCCTGTACTTGGGTAGGGGTATAGAAAGAAACAAACAAAATGGCGTATGTTGAGTCTAGGATAATAATTCTGAGTTAATAAAGCCTTGTTTTGTGGATAAAAGCTGTGATACTTTAAAATAGCTCTTTAATTTTCAATTTATGCCACTGATTCAGCGGGAGAAGAATCTAGACGACTTTTAAAGATTTACATTCTTTAAGTGATGTGACGTCAGAAATAATTTGTTTAAATATGCCATTTTCTTGTTTTATGTTTAACGACTGTCCTTAAATGTGTTTACCGAAGGACTGAAAGTAAAATTATGAGTATTTGTTAAGCGCTAATGATGAAAAACCGAGCTCGCTCGCTCTCTCGCATTAGTAGGAGCGGTAGAGGATGGGTTATTAGGGCCGGAGGTCGTTACCTGTTCCCTTGCAGCTTATCTCCCCCTTCCTGAGATTAAGGCGGCGCCTGCTACTTGACCTTATTGCCGATGTGATAAGAAGAAAATATTGTCACGGCAGGTGTTCCAAACGGTTATTGCTCTGTCAACACAGCCGCTACATGTCGTCGCTACCGTGTTAGCGATAATAATTCAGTTTGTACTGTGTTGCATCTTGTGTGCACAAAACATGATCCAAGTTTATGAACTTCTTCTGAGTCACCTGCGCTTGTGTGCACAGCAGTGGAGGTGAGGTGAGAAAGGAGAAACAGAAGGGAAGGGGAGGGAAGAGGATACGGAAACGTAACAGAAGGGTAGGTAAGAAGAGAAGAAAAGACAGGAAAGGGAACAGGAGAATGTTGAAATGGGAGAGGGAGAAAAGAGCAGAAAAGAAGAGTGAGACGATGCAACAAATAGAATAGAGGCGAGCAGAAACAATTCGGGAGAATATAGGCAATGGAGAGAAGTGAAGGGAACCAAAAATGGATAGAACAGAGGATGAGAAGAAAATGGAGAGAAGAAAAGGAGAGGAAGAGGGCATTGAACGGAAGAAAGTACAAGGGAAGGGAGAAGACCAATGGATATTTTCCAGTAAAAAAACATCAAACCAAAAATTCGTGTTTGGTGCCGTTTTTATGCTTCTTTTCTGAATGTATTTATTTGGATTCTTAGGCGTCTGGCCCGGGCGTTGTCATACGTCCTGGGGAGTGTGAGTTCCTCGGTTCCGGTAGGCGTTAAGCAGGGAAGGCTCTGGCCCAGTTGGGCTGTTTCCCCCTTGTAGTTAGTTATTTTGATACTTAACAATTTTGAGGGTGTATGATAATCAGAGCGTCACATAAAAGCAGTACTAAGACCAGTGATGTCTGTAGAGAGGTGCATTGTAATGGGCACGGAATCATTTCTTATTCTTACTTTCTCTGTCACTTGCTTATAATAGGTAAGATGAAGTATTGCATCCAGAAATTCGATGACAAGATTTCGCCGGAAAAACATGTTTTGAGACTCCCTAAAATTACTTATTTAGAAGAAGCTGCGTGCGTGTCCGTGAACAGTATAACTCTAAAACGAAAGGTTTGGATAAATACTTGTATTTAAGTTCACTATCTTCTAAAGATGCGACATTGTTTTTTTTTAAAAGAAAAGAAACCTTCCACCCTAAACTATCCTTTTCTTGGAAAAATATTCTATATTTATTTTCTCAAGAAAGGCTCTAAAGATTTTTAAGAATAAATTATACTTAAGATATCTGCATGGCAAACTGTGAAGCTTGAATTTTCTGCGAATAGGCCTTGAATTAATTCCTCTTCATTCTGAATGACTCTTGTATAAATGGAAAACCCTAACTAAAATTGAGTTTTTACTTATAGACGCTCTTTAACTACTATGATCCTATAGTGAAAGACCGGAAGTTTTGCTCAGAGGACTCTTTATCAGGCTTGAGGTTCTTTTACGTGCCGTAAATCTACGACACGGGACCACCGGCTTTACCTCCCTTCCGAAGGGAAGAAATTAGTAGGTGTTTTAAACAACTTTGGTAAGCAACTTTCGCCTTTTTGTAATAATTCTAAATTCTGCCCTTTCATGATCAATGCTGATCGTGCGTTTGTAGAGCATACTGTTTTTTTATTTTTATTTATCTGTTTTTATCGAGCAAAATCTTAAGTTACGGTCCATAAATTGGCGTATATTTTGCTAATTTAAAAGACTGGTCTTACTGGGTTATTATGTAGTGCCGCCATATTTACGTTGCTAAATGAGACACTTTTAAGTTTTATTAGGATATTAAAGGATATTATTTAATAGGATTTTATTTTAATAGGATATATCAGTCAGTCGACTCAACTGCTGAAGATAGGTAGGGCGCTACCTGAGACAATTGTCTATTTTAAATTTTAGAGCTTGACAAAAATATTAACACAGTTACAAGTATGTATATGATGTGAGACCTTAATACCGTACATGCTTCCGAGTTCCGCTAAAGGGTAACGCCCACTAGAAATCTATCGGGCAGTCATTTGCTTATGTTATAACTTAATTAGCCTTATGTCTTAATACTTTTATCCTTAAAATAAATGTTAATGTAAATAATTAACACTGTAAACTGTTAACATTTATGAACGGTTGATTGCAGCTGAGTTATGAGTTCTGGTTAAGAAAACAATTAATTGCCGAGATTAACATATGAATGTGAACACTAATTATTGTATCTACTGTAAACTATAATTGAGGCAGTATTTTTAACATTTGAATTATCTAAATTAAATTATATAATATGTAATTTCAATAACAGCCAGCCTTGAAGCAATATGTATGTAATAATTTATAAAAATGTATGTAACAGTCATTGCAAATGCTTATATTATTGTAAACATGTTTAATAATGTTATGTGAATGCATTATGTAATTTAATAATGTAACAGCTGTGAGAATAATAAGTTTAAAGTTGCTAACAAAGTGGTAACAATGAGGTAACCTTGAGGCAATAATGAGTTTGAGAATTTGAATGCTACTAGTCATGACTAGAGCAACGATAATGTAAATTTTGTAACAGTTTAAAAATAGCCAATCAACAGCCAGAAAAAGCTTTAGTAAAATGCAGGTATTATATTGGACTAGAATTAGGCAATCAGAGACTTGAAATACAAAAGTTTACGGGTTTGGACGGTTGAAAATATGTTCAGTTGCCTGCAGACCTCTCTAAAGAAATACTACGTATTCGCGTGTAACGAAAATTAAATATACACGGTAACTAAGTGCAGGTATCAAGTAAAAGAATCCCACAGCTCTTAATATCAGTGTAGTGCTATTTAATTTGTGCCAAGGATTAATAAAAAGAAGTGAATTTAAACTTAAAATCTGCGTAAGCATACATTCTTGTCGCACCGCACCCTGATTAAGAGAAACGTGTTGCTCAAGTAAGACTGACGCAGCCGAGGCAAACATAAACATAAATAATATCTATAGAAACAGTTTAATAACAAAGTTAATAAATATTTTTAAACTTGGAGTGCAATAACAAAAATACATCTTCAAAAACAGCTTCTCATACGTAGCAGCATATTACGTAATAAACAATCCACTTCAAATTTGACGTTCATACATGGAGCTGATTAAATAAATAAACTCCAAGACAATAACTACTTCAAGTTGGCTTCCAAAGCGTGTGGCTAACAACAACAGTAAAACTTCAACAATAAACTACAACAGTTGAAGAAAAATACATTTTCATAATGCATGTGCTATGTTAATTGTAAAATGCTGGTCGCGCTATGACTGTACTGTTTAAGCGACCATAAACTAATCAATAACTAATTTAGTTTTATAATATTACGTTTCTGTATAACTATTCGTATGCAATATAGGACTGTTTGAGAGGCACCTCCCCCAAATCGGCGATGTTAGAAATTATCTATTATAGTTTACATTTATGGGGTATTTCTTTAGAAGTACATAAATACTGTACTCCTACTGTATTCGTGAAAAACAATTACCCAAAATACCGTTTGGAATATAACGTGCGTTCGATTTATAGCCGGGCCACAGATCTTGTATATGCGCAGTTCGCTTTCATTGAGTGAACACTATTTCCGCAGCGCACTAGTGCGAATGTTCCGTTCAAGGCTACGTTTATCAGCTGTGTTATATTGCATTCAGTTCGAGCTGTAAATAAATACTAGAGCTTGTTCATTATCTCAAAGGTGAAAGTTTATTCAAGATGTGTTGTGTGTGAATTACTTTAGAGCATTTTTAATATTTTTGCTGTTCTTGTCTTTTTTATTATTCCGCTGAAGTACCTACCGAAAAATTCATGCTTGAACAAAGAATTTTTATATATGATACATACGTAAAAACCGAATCATATAGACAGGTGTGTACACAGTTTCAGGAAAAATTTCCTGGTATTCCAGCTACAGGTAGATAAACTGTTAGATGTCTGGTTAATAAGTTTAGGACAACGGGATTGATAAACCTAGGAAGCGAAAAAAAACTCATTCTAACGGAGGAAAAAAATTGACGAACTTGATGCATCATTCGAACGCTCCAGAAAGAAGTCTCTAAAACGTGTTGCACAGCCTCTTCACAAAGCTACTAGTTGAAACCCTACAGAGTGAGTATAGATCATGCATTAAAACCTCCCTACTACGAAAGACGAATCAATTTCTGTAACTGGATTTGGCAAAATACAGTTGACAGTACTGATGACCCACATTTAATATGTTCTCAGCTGAGGCATGGTTTCATTGAAATGGCCACGTTGCCTCACAGAACAATAGGTATTGCGGCACAGAGAATTCTCTTTTAATTCATGAAGTTCCGTTGCATTATGTAAAAATCGTTGTATGGTGTGCTGTAACAGCAAAACGGATAACAGAGCCTATATTTTTCAGTGTTACCGTAAACTCTGATGGGCATCGCAGAGTTATTCTTGCGCCATATGTTTGCACTTGTCATAACGAGAGAGAGAGAGAGAGAGAGAGAGAGAGAGAGAGAGAAAACGGATATTTCCAATAGCCCATACTGCTTAAACCTACTTGAAAGGCATAAAGGAGGATTTTGCTGATAGGATAACTTCTAAAGGATTATGGTTCCTCTCTTCGTCGGATCTTACTATGTGGGACTTCTAATTGTGAGGAACCCCCAAAAAATAAACTTTATAGGAACACCAAAGACAAACTTAGAACATGTCGCGGTATCGTTCGTGTTAACTTATTTGCTGCACATTATTAATTGGCGTATTTCACATCTTTTGACTAACTTTACGACGCGAGAGATTCTGTAGAACTACGCGACGTTTGCCTTGTGAATGATTCTGTAAAACTGTGCGACGTGTAACCGGTGAATGATTCTGTTGGACTGTGCGACATGTAATCCTGAATGATTCTGTTGAACTGCGCGACGTGTAACTCGTGAATGATTTCTTAAAACTGTGCGACGTGTAACCCGTGAATAATTCTGTTGAACTGTGCGACGTGTCTCTGGCTTCAGAATGTATACTCCCTCACCCCGATATGCCTAAACATTATAACAGAGCTGCTATTGGTTAATAAAGCGCGCCAACATTAGCGTCTATTTTTTTATCCAATCAAAAGTACGAACACATATGCTCTAGGGAAAATATTCCCTCCATTTCTAAAGAAAAGCGCGCTAATCCGACCTCATTTGTTTGCCTCTTCTAATTAATAAACAACTCACCCCCTCGTTTCATTGTTACCCGCTCCTATTGTCAGTTTCAGTGAGGCCGTGTAACTTATTTCCTAACAATGCTTATAATTAACAAACATCTCAAATCATTGTCATACAATAATGCTAATTTACACTACAATCACTCTGGCATTCACAGTGTTGTGATATAAAATACTGACTCAAACAATATAAGAACAAAACTTATTAAAATTACGCAAGAAGGTCTTATGCGTGTTAATGGAAATTTCATCCTGAGTTGCCAGGAATGTCTTAATGAAGATGGACACCACTGTCAACACCACTTATAAAAAGGTTAGTACTCATTATTGTGCATGTTATTATCACTCGTAAGTAAATAACGCGGAAGTGTTAGAATGGAAAAACCCCCGTGTATAACAGACAAATCGCGGAGCACGCATACGCGCGATCATCGGCCCGGCTATATAACGAATGCACGAACCATTAGCTTCATGCAAATTGTTACATGCAGGCTATAAATTGGGATGACAAATGTGAATTCAAATAACCTGAATTAAGTGAGCAGTAATTATAATAAGTACAGAGAATAAATGAATTGTTAATATTACCTTATGAATTTGCGCGTGCATGGCGAAAGAGGAAGAAAAAGGAATACTCTTTATGAACGGATCCAAGAATCACGACTACATGCGAAAGAAACCCGAGTCAAGAAGTATCCCTGAACTGGGCTGTGTCTTGCTGTTGGCGTTATTTCTCGTGGATGCACGTAACCGTTATTTGGAAACGGTTGGAGCCTAATATTTCCTGTAGCTGGAACCGTTACTAAAAATAAACATTTTTTTCCCCACCTCTATGCCAGAAGATAAGGTTACAAGAATATTCACACAGATTCTGTTCCTAGTGACTTTTAATTCGGTGTTGTTGTTTTTTTTCCTTTCTTTTCTTTTTTCTCAGCTCTTAGTACGAATACCACGCAGCACCTTAGATCCCTGAATTCATTTCTGCAACAATTTTATGAATGCGTTTATTGTCTGATAGAGTTCTCGGGATAAAATACGTTAACTGTAATATGTATATTGTAAACTTCCTATTTTATAAGAATAGGCATCATCAAAAGTCACAAATTTGTGTAAAATTGTGGCTTTTCTTCATTTCTCGGTGTGATAATTTTAATTTTCTCACACATTTGTTGATCAACTGACATCTGTAGTCTTTGAATAGTAATATATTGATATTTTGGTACTTGCATCTTTATTTTGCAAGCTCCTAACTAACTACTAATTTAGTAATATGTGTACATGTATAACATCATTAATAGTAATATAAATGGCATATAAATAAGCTTCCAAAAGTCCACACTGTTTGTGCAAGGAAATTTAATGCCTGTAGAGAAAGGACTTTGAAGGGAGGAGATCCTCTGAAGTCATTGCTGGGTTAGGGGGATTTTATGACTAAACAATGGTTTTTATAGAAATAAATTAATCGAAACGCAAGAAACTTGATTACTTTTCCGACAAGTAGTAAAACACGACATGAATAACAAAAACGTACAGCACGACAGCAACCGCTATAGCGACCCATACACTCTCCACAAAGTAGAATCTCCCTCCGATGTAGTAGGTATGAAAGTCGGTTACTGCGTTGGTTCTATCACTGTAGCTGATTTATGCGTTTATGCAGCAGACGGAACAAAAATTGCCCTTCGGACATATGAAGCGCTATAGAGAAGGCTGCGTCACCCAGTATTTCGCACAGCTGAATCCCAAGCAGCACAAAGTTCACGTTTCCCACACAACGCCATGCATGACCCATGCCGCTACATGGTACTAAATAAAACAAAAATTCTTTACCTCTCAGCCCTCGCCGAATTTCCTCTAACATGCACCTTTACTTCTGCAACAAACCCGACGTGGCCCTTTTAAAACTGTCGACGGTATAAAACTCTAAATTACCTTAGTGGGGCCAGGTAATTACAACTGCGGCTCTTGTTTTTCCTCCTTTGCAACAAACTTCCAACTCAGGTTTAGGAATCGAGGAGTAATTAAAACGCCAAGAGATGGCAGCCCTGATTAAGCGTGACGCTCAGCCCACTGAATGTATTCACTCCTTTGGTAGGACTGACCAAAACGTGGTAATTACCTAGTTCTAACCTGACTCTTGCTGTAATCAACGCCTCGCGGATCGATCACGCGCTTGGCAGTATTGCTTTTAGACTTACAATGATTCTTCTGCGATGTTTAGTGACACCTCAGTTGGATGTATATCGATCATGTCAGCACAAAGCCTGACTTTTACCTAGATGATCTAGCTTATTTGTGTGTGAGAGAGAGAGAAGAGCAAACGTCGTGTATTACGAACTGCATTAGGCTGCACGGACTATTTCTTAATCCTTTAGTTATAGTGATGGAAAATAGATGGCCTTATAACACAAAATGCAGTCGCCGTGGAAATGTTTAAAAGCGCAGTGAGGGTACGCAGATAGCAGGCTACTGCAAACACAGCACACAGACGATAAGCATGCCAGTGTTGTCATTTTTGACCGTCACTGAACTACAATATGAAAACCACGAAAATGATTGCACCCTATTTTTGTGCACGTTTGTTCATTATTTTAATTTTTATTTTTGTAAATGTATACTCATTTAAATGCAGCATACTACCAAAGTATATAATTATTCTTAGCAAGCAAATTGCATAGTTTTATTAATAATCCACATTCTGATCCTCATTCTTTTTTTATGGTTACACTTTCCATGCCCCGCAATTCGCTGTATTCGTTGTGTCTTATATGTATAATTGCGCCGATTGCTGTTATTATGAGTGCAGTCCGACAACATCGCAATTCTACCTGGCATACAACCGCCCAGGCTTTGCATTACACGGTTACCACGTCTTTCACTTAAATCTTTTCGCTTATAAAAAGTTTTAAGGTATATTTATAATGGGCAGGCTAGAAAGAAGCTTAAATTCCGTCCTACACACCTTTTACTCTCGCTGCCGCTTACTTACAAAAGTATGGTACATAACCCAAAATTTGGGTTTTGGAGTATCACTTAAATACAATTTCGCGTTCTTGAATTAAATTAAAACTTCACGTTTTGAAAATACTTCCGTATTTCTGTATGACAACAATAAAAAGACGAATAGAAATAAAACCTCGTATTTAATGCTGGCATCGTTTAAAGACAGCCTGAAGATTTTTAAGAAAAGAACACTTTACTTTTATTTTCTCTAAACCAACTGTAACAGTCTTGTTTAAAATATCGGAACATAGGCTTAGTACACTATGTAACTTACTTAAAGAGTTCTTTTTTTTCGCCTGAGTTCATTACTAACAAATAATGGATTTGCGATACATTGACTTGTAAAAGATGTAAGTCCGCATATTTAAATTGATCTCTCTCTAGGTAAACGCTTATCGTGAATTCAGTAAAATGAATAGGAAAACATAATTGCTTATGAGAGATGAAAAACAATACATAGAAAAACTGAGTTTTATTTACGTAGCTCTTTAACTGCACTGGCCCTTAGCGTCCCATTCTATTTTGGGCGTGAAGGACCTGTAATTTTGCTAGGAGGCCCCTTTATCAGTCTTGATGTCTTTTACGTGGCGTAAATCTATGACACGGGACCCCCGACTTTACTTCCCTTCTGAAGGAAGCCATGGTAATGATTTTTACGCCCGAAAAAATCCATAGCCCTCCACCGGGTTTGAATCCACAACCTCGGGAACTAGAGGATAGCATGGGTAATGCATAGAGAAAGGCCTACGACTGTTACATATCAGACTTTTCATTTTCCAACCTAATCAGCAGAGTTTAGCTTTAAATTATTGTCTGATACTTGAGGTACACCGCATTTAGAGGATTAAAATGTAGGTTTATTAAAAAAAAACAATGAGACCCAAAGATGCGTTATAAATATTCTAGTTTCTTTCATTTAAAAAATTAGTGGAAACAAAACCGATATTTAATATAATTAGCAGTCAATTTTCTTTCCTAATAAAACCCAGTGAACAATTAGATTTGATCTTAGAGCGTTGCAAGCGTCTTATTGTAGGCTGAACAGTCCCCTTAAATTTGCAGTGCAATCCTGTGATTATCGTGATTTCAGCTCATAAATAACGGAATGAAGACCCTCCCCACCCTCCCCCCTAAGAGAAGGGACAGCACTCCTGCTTTAACTGTCTACTCTTTATTGGCATCATAAACAAAGGTGAAACGCAGCACGTACCAACCTCACACAAAGTTTTTACCTACATTAAAAAGGTTTACCAGTCGTATTCATTAGGGCTTCTCGGGTTAATTTCCTTTCCTTCATCAGATGTTTGCCTTGCACGGCAGTGAGATGTTCCACTATTTGCTTTATAATGCACCGTTTATGATGGTTACTCCTCGTGCAGTAGCCTTGAGAAATGTGGGTCAAAACAATCTCTTGACTGGCAAACATGCACGAACATGTCTGCAAACGTTACTCTTTCACATAATTAAATTTCTAGACTGCATTTCTGTATTGAGACTCCAGTATGTATTCAAAAGGGTATGAACAACTGAGGTGACTCTTACAAAACACAAAGAAGTAAAGTCATATGGTCTTGCTGTAATAATTATCTCAATCCTGCCATCTAATTTGAAATCTAATATTATTTACCGACATCTGCACTGTTTAAAGTGAAAGAATCGTTTTCTTTGTTTGTCTCAATTAAGGGTTTAAAGTTGCCCAGAGACAACGCTTAATAAAATATACATAAATAGTGGACATTTATTCCAGGTGGAAGAGATGTAGATGTCATCTAAGTACAAAAAAAAACAACATGAAAAATTATTATACAACTTCAACAGAAAGAAAAGGTCTGCCACACGTTTCGTCGCATTGTAATTCAAACACAGAACCAAGACAAGTTTTATGGAATTGTATGATAGAAAAGCTACTAATTTTCATTTGTAGTATGGTATGTTCACTTTCTTCCTTAAATGCCAGTTTGGCCGCAATTTAGAATACTTTCTTTGTAAAAATCTTAATTTACGCGGAGGTTACCAGGTCGCAGAAGCGGCTGAATAGCTGCTCACACACACACACACACACACACACACACACACACACACACACACACACACACACATACACGCGCGCGCGCGCGCGCGGCTGTGGTTATCTCCCGCTCGCTCGCTATCAGGCGTCAATAGCTTCGATATAAACCCTTACTATAATTGGCGCAACAGTTCTAGACACGTGAAAATCTTAATGACAGCTAGGAAGCGAGTTACCTACCAGATCAGGAGGTGACCGGTCGTCTGCATGTTGCAGGAGTGCGTGGGACAGTCATTGTCAAATATCCTCACACCGTTATACACTGCATTGCGCTGATAAACGTAGTTATATACCGTATGTTAAAATCTACGCTTAGTATAAAAAACACTGCCAATCATTGCCTCCAATTCTTCCACACCTAACAACCCTTCCTCTTCTGCGGAATCACTCACATTATTGCCGTCATCACTGCTGTCACTACTTTCTGCACCATTATCCTGCATGGGAATTATTTCTATTTGATTTTCTGCGATTCCGTATTTTTCGGAATAATGATTCTTACTTTATTCAGCATGCCGCCATTTATTTTCCCATTCTAGCCTTCCAATTTCAGCAAATTGCTGGCGTTATAACTGCTCCACATATTTTAATTTAAAAGTGATATTTCTGCATGCCACCCATTTTTTGATATCAGCCCAGATTAATTCGATTGGGTTTAGTTCTGGGCGATACGATGGCAGTCTTAAGTACATTATGGCGATGTTGTATTACTATCTGGTCAAGTATGTATGACTTCTGAAGCTGTTTGTGGGCTTTAATTAAGTTATATAGCTTTGTTTTACTCATGCTTTCATCTAAAGCTATATTATGTCTAAGTAATCAAGCTCTCATTTCTTCTTTCAAGGAATTTTAGGTAGGTGGTTTGTCAATTTGAGTGTTGACGCATTGTGAAGCATTCTCCATAACCAGAACAGACCCAGCAGGCATATTAGGTATCAACATGGCGTTGATTCACTTCATGTAATTTTCTGTATTCATTTCTTGATGAAAATCTCCTGTGGTTTGTTGCGACTTGTAAAAGAAGGGCATTTGGAACGAAGCCGATCTTTCCAATAGCATGAACGATAATAAGTATTTGCCCTTTGCCAACAGGTGCCTGCAAACCTAATTCGCTATCGTCACTCCAACTTTTAGATGCTGTATGACTGCTGTGTATGTGTGACTTATCTTCATACACTATATTATTTTTCTGAAATTTGTAGCACCACCTTGAAAATTGATGCTGATATAAGTACACACTGATATAAGTACATATAAAATTATAGTCACTTGGAAAGGTAGAATCAGACTGAAAAATTCAATGGCATAGCCGGGATTTGAACCACGGAACCGTGCCGTTGCTCTAACAGACTAAGCTATCATGGCCACATTTACTTTATATTTTTATTTTATTATTATTTTTTATTTTATATATTTATTTTCCTTTTCTGTTAGAAGTGTTCTATTTGATTTCGGTTTCTTCCATTTGAACCCTAAATCTTTAATAATTTTTCTGAGATTTGTAGCACCACCTTGAAAGTTTCTGCTGTCTTTCAGCTGGATGAGCAATCTGCTTATTGTTAGCAAAGTTTTTTCTTCCACATAGGAATTGTGAAGCGTGCGCCGAATGACGCATACGAAATCGTCTATTTCTGTAATACCTTATGTTTCTTCCCAGGTGTGTCAAATGGTACTCTTTCATCCATATGTTTTTTCTCTTATCTTTGAGAACTCTGGAAACGGAACTCGGTGATATACCACTTGCTTTGACTACTCTTTCTTTCACTCTCTTAAGGCTTTTGTGGAACTCGGATGAACATATAATTTCTTCCTTCATCTCTGCTTCTTGCTTCATGAAGTCGAGGACATTTGCAATTATTTCCCTACTTTGACTATGTAACACCTTACCACTTAACTTTGAAAACATAGGAGCCATGGTTATAAATATAACAAATATAAAATAAGTACTATTTAGATACTGCAGCTCTCTTTAAAATTACAACCAGATGCAGACACTTTCTATGCAGACTGTATGTGTTACGCACTGTGAGTAAGCAAAGGTGTTATATCGCTTTCGTCGATTAAGCTAAACATAAACCATTCCTAGGCTCGGCAGCTGGGGTGGCAATTAAGGTCACGATTCCAGAAGTTTTGCGCGAGTAATAACATTTGTTTCCTCCATTTATTTGCCACCTTCATCATCTTAGGTCATATCGGGGATTTTGAAACAATTATTGCTTGTCGACAACGATTTTCACTCTTTTACCCTGTGAATCTTTGGTTTTCTATTTTCTAAACAATAAATTCGCACACACCAACACATACATTCACACTCTCGTTCATACTTCCAGACTGCAGGGAGGTCGGGCTAAAGAAACATTCCCACTTTCCAGCCGGAAACTGAACCCGAAAGCTCTAGATTTAGAGGCTAAAATATTAACCAACAAATATAACCAACATTGTTCATCGCCTGTATTTCCTTTTATTGGATGTTCAAATAAAAATAAGGTAGTCTTGTTTATTAAATGTTTAGTAAAATTATTGACTTCGATTTAAAGTATTTAAATTAATGACTAGAATTATCTATTTTACCTTACTTTTTGTTTCTGAAAGAGAGTTATAAAGTACTGCACTTATTTCGTTTTTAGATTAAATGTACAGGAAATAAACGTTTAAGCTTAAAACATTTTCCTTTATTGAATTATACAAACATAAACAAGCATGTTTCGGTTTTAGTTGCTTTCATTAAACATTTAACATTTCAAGGAAAACACACGAGCGAACTTTCAAAATTAAACACGATTAGCAAGTTTAACGTCATTTGGGTAATGCAGCAACAGCTTCACAACAGTTTCGGAGACAGAGTGCGCATTCTATCCTGACACATCTACCCAGTCAACTACAGGAAAAATAGTGCTGTTCCAAACATCTCTGCATTTCAAAACGGTTTTCTATAACTTTATCCAATATAGATAAGAAGTGTTCATAAATATTTTTCAGAGTGCTCATATAGATTTATTTATGCTTTAAAGGATGGCATCTACACACCCTCCACCAGGTATAAATATAGAGCAGTAATCATAAAATCCAAATAAATAAAACATGCGTATATACATGAATCAGTGTTGGTTAAAAATTAAACCCGAGGCGAGATAAAGTGTAAAACGTTGAAAATGCAAGAGACTGTTCGAAATAAGGAATTAAAAAATGAAAAACATTATTTTCAGAAAATTCAACTAAGTCATTCAGAGTGTTTTCAATACGGTGCTGTTTCGAGAAAGTAAAAAAATGCCAACACCTTGGATGTAAAGGGTAGATTGGGATGAAAGATTTTCTTGAAAATATTCGCGTCTTTAAGCGCGTCTGCCTCAATTCTGAAGCTTGGTATTTGTTCGAATTTTTATTTTTTAGTTCTGCCGTGCAAATGTACACACAGAAGTGCGCATACGCAAACGTACATACCAATACATTTCCTAAATATGCTTTTTTATTACTCAGAAAACCCAAAACGCGTTATTTACGATGACCCTGATATGGAATTTGTTATTGAAGAAAGCATTCCCTCTACCTAGCAAACATATTTCGTAGAGGGGGCAAAAAGCACAAATGCGAGCACTTATTACTTTCTCTACTAGGGGAAGTACCGTATTCAACCCAATAATTCGATACCGATATTTCACCGGAAATACATGTTTTCAGACCCCTGAATCCAAAAAAGCATTTTTGGAAACATGTCCGTGTGTGTGTGTGTGTGTCTGTGAAAAGCATAACTCAGAAACGAACAGTCGGATAAACACCAAACTTGGTATTTAGGTTCAGTATCTTCCGGAGATGCGACACGAAGGTTTTCAACAAAATCCCCCCACCCCAGATTACCCTTTACATGGAACATTTTTCGAAAATTTTAATTTTCTCAAAAATGGCTCTAACGATTTTGATTAAAATATCATATGTTTAAGACATTTTCATGACAAATGAAATGTATATCTTGAATTTTCTGGGAATGTCTCCAAAAATATTCTTCATTGTGAACGACTTATGCATAACTGGTAAACCATAAGAGATAGACAAAATTTTACTACACAACAAATGTAGATCGCGTTAAAATACACAATTTATGTCATATACATATTTTTGGGGTGAATCATTTTCGAGTTAGTGCTTATTATTCCCTTAAATTTTCCAATACTTATACTTTTTTTGTCAAATTCGTTATTCATTTTTTTTGTCCTGGTAATGCAAAGAGAATGGAATACTCCACATAGCAACCAGCTCTTAAAATATTTGACTATCGCTTAAAGCCTACCAATTCCCCTTGCATCTACAAGAAAATTAGCAATAAGATTAACATCTCGATATCTCGATTAACATGAAGTATATGGAGAATAAGCGTTTGTAAAAATAGTTTGTACAAGAGTAGAGAAAGTCATGTGATTGTAACACATCAGAATTTTTTAAATTTTAGTCATAATTTCATTAATGCCTGTCCTTAAACGCCGAACGCAATATAATTTTAGTATAATTGGAAGAATGTAATGTGAAAGCTCTTAACATAGATTTTGTGTTACATCTCTTCATATGGCGATAGCAAAAATCAACACTGTTACAGAAGGGAAAGGGATCTGGTAAATGGTTTCGGCGATAATTAATATGGCATGATTTTTAACTTCATTTCATAACCAGGTTTTACATGTTTGACCCTAGAAAGAAATATTTAACAGAAGAAGTGCAATAGATGTAATGGATACGCTAGGGATTTTTAACATTTAATTTCTCTCTGCTCGTGGCCCGCAATGTTAATTCGTTTAGATCAAATGACAGGCAGGTGAGTTTGTTTATGCCTGGCTGCATTTTAATTAATTAGTTTGCCTCTGGCTGTAAAAAAAGTATTTTTTTAAAAAACCTTGTATATATTAACATGCTTTTCTGTGCCGTTTTGAAGTCAAAACTGCCGCAGGCGATGCAACTGCTGTTTCTGGAATATATCATCATGTAATGTACATTAAAATATCGAAAATGTTTCGCTAAAATTAATAACCGCAAAAACAGCATAATGCGAAGAACATTCATTACTCTTCCATACGAGTTCAAACGTAGCATACCATGATCAGCGTCAATTATGTATTGGTAGTAAATTTCATTAGAAAAAGCTCACTTGTGTAATTTCAGAAAAACATGCCTCTTCCATTTTGAATTTTATGCTGTCGTTCAGTGCATTGATATTTTAGTGTATGTATTTTTTTTGGAGCATCTTTTAAAAGTAACTTAAAACTTTAAGCACTATAACATATTAAAATATTAGGAAAGATAACATCTTCGTGCTGGACAAACAACATCATTTAATTTTCATTTGTTTCTTCCCACATTGCATAATTAGTATAGTTACCATTTTGTTGAATAAAACATTAGTTTATTATTTATAAGTGGCTAAACATGGATCTATCTAAGTGTTAGAATATAGTTGATGCAATGTTATGAAAGCATTCTCAAAGTTCCAAAAATTTAGAATTTAAGAACTTAAGAGCAAACCCAGATTAAAATTTATGGAGATTTTATCAGAAAATCTGAGGAACAGAACTTTAACGATTGTGTCATACGAAGCCACTTTTCAACAATGCATCAAGAGTTCTAGCATCTCAAAGTGAGTTCCTGCCCGATATCAGTTGGAAAGAAACGTTATGACTCACGTGTTGCCGGAAACAGAGCTTTGATGAAACCCAATAACGAGATGAATCTCACGGATAGGTTGGATAAACTTCCTCTCAGCTCACAAGGTCAATATGCATCTCATTTTTTGCCGAGGCATTCCAGTCCAGTACTTCGTCATTTCAAATATTAAACTATACAGCAGCTGCAAAGAAATCTTTGGGAATATTACGAAGATGTGCGACTCTGAATAATTAGAAAAACAGCTTGAGATATGTAGATGACCCAGCTCATAGGAAAATCTTGGTATATGTCAGAGTTAAGTTCTTCACAAGCTACACACAAAATTACAATATAAAGCAAAAGCTTCTAACAGCAGAGTCGCAATAAAATTCAGATAATATGAAAGTAAATATACTCAATTTTCTTGTGTCGTCAATAAAGCCAATTGTACTCACTTAATAATAAAAATCTGATGTGTTACACTCACATGACTTTCTCTACTCTTGACAAACTGTTTTTACAAACGCTTATTCTCCATATGCTTCATGTTAATCGAGATATCGAGATGTTAATCTTCTTGCTAATTTTCTTGTAGATGCAACGGGAATTGGTAGGTTTTAAGCGATAGTCAAACATTTTAAGAGCTGGTTGCTATGTGGAATATTCCATTCTCTTTGCATTACCAGACGAAAAAAAATGTATATGAAATGTGTATTGTAACGCGATCTACATTTGTTGTGTAGTAAAATTTTGTCTATCGCTTATGGTTTACCAGTTATGCAAACGTCGTTCACAATGAAGAATTCTTTTGGAGACATTCTCAGAACATTCAAGATATACAATTCATTTGCCATAAAAATGTCTTAAGCTTATGGTATTTTATTCAAAATCGTTAGAGCCATTTTTGAGAAAATTAAAATTTTCGAAACATGTTCCATGTAAAGGGTAATCTGGGGTGGGAGGATTTTCTTGAAAATCTTCGTGTCGCATCTCTGGAAGATACTGAACCTAAATACAATCCAGAACCGCATGAGGTACAGTAAGTGGACAATTACAGAAGCTTCAAAGTGGCGGAGAATCATGAGATATAAGGTAGGAGTGGGTGATGGCTGTGTGTCCTATGCGTGAGAACAACTTAGTCCTTGCGAAGAAGGGAAATCACTGGCATTTAGGAGTGCGAGAAGAGTAGATGTCATACAGTTTACATGTAGATGAGCGGTTCCAATGCTGCTTCCATATCTGAGTGATCTTCTTGTGGATGTATCGGAGGAAGTCACAGTATAGTATTCTACAGTTCTTTAGAGGATGCTTTCTCGCTCCCGTGGGTGCCCACGTGAGACGGAGTTCAGATAAGTTTGATATATTTACCAGATTGAATTGCTGTATTGTATAGCATTAATAGTTCTGCAACTAGTGGGTGAGACGAAGAGTATTTGTGATGTAATGCTAACAACTCTGCATATTCCCACCACCACTATATGGGTGCCAAACTTGAAATTTGGAAGTGCTAAACACAACCACCTAGTGTCCGACGGTAATTAATGGAAGAGGTGTGCGAAGTGAGGAAACCCAAACAAGTTTATGAAGTGGTGATTGCAAAGAAGTCAGTAAACAATAGAGCGGAAGAAAGAACGCAACGTAAAACACCACTTATGCGAACTAGCTCCCCGCTTGAATATATCGAGCTACCCCTCGTCTTAGCCCTTCAGGGACAAATCAGCTTTTCATTCATTTATTCAATGCTAATAAGGTACTCATAGAGTCCGTGAATACGACAAAGGAATCATACTGTGTGTTATCTAGGATGCATTCCAGAGCAAGGCGGATTGCATATAGATCACACGTGTAGACGCTGAGGTAATTAGATTGACTGTGTAGCTTCGTGTGGTCAGGGAACAGTGCTGCGCAACCGCAGTTGTCGTCAAGTTTAGGGCTATCAGTATAATTCAGAAATGAAGATGAATTTGATGTGTAGGGATCTTGAAACATGCTCCGCAAGTAGAGCTCTTAATAGTGGATTTGCTGTTTCTGGACATAGAGATATAAACTGAGAGAGGCGTGAGCTTCCACGGTGCTATAGGTGGACAGCAACAAGGAATTAGTTCAGGTATTGTGATGTTAAATTCATCAAGATATTGAGAGAGGCGAATAGCGAAGCCGACTTGTTGGAATTGATTCATGGCAGGGCTTGCCCCTGTGTTAGTGGGAAACAAGTAGGGACTAACCATTATAAGAACAACATAAAATATACTCAACATTCTCCTTCTGATGGCTAATGGAGGTTCGTTGGCTTTTATACAGACACTATCTATAGGGCTGGTACAAAAGGATCCTAAGGTTATTCATAGGGCAGAGTACTGTACGGTGTCGAGCATTTTAACAGCAGAGGAACTAGCACCTTGGTATACGATACATCCATAGTCAAGTTTGGAGCGGATGGAGGTCTTGTACGTGCGTAACAAAACATTGAGATCTGCTTCCAATTTCGTGCAGCTAATGTTTTTAATACATTGTGACGACGTGTGCATATTGCCTTAAGAAGTTTTAGGTGTGGAATATAGGTTAGTTTGCAGTCACAAAGTAATCCAAGAATGCGTACTGTGTTGGTAACTGGTAGACGATGGGCTCCCAATAGTAGTATGGATTCCTGATGATGATTACGTTGTTTGAGTACAAAAAACAATACTGACTTTTATGAGCAGAAAGTTTTAAACCTATATTACAACCCCAACATTGAAGCAACTGTAGACACTGTACAAGCATCTGTGAACTTTCCCTTACAGAAGAACACCAGGTCATCTGCAAATAAACATGCCTTGACAGGAGAATTAATAGACGATATCACATTGTTGATGGCCACCAGGAACAGCATCATACTCAATACTGAGCCCTGAGGTATGCCAGTGTCCTGTGAGACGCTTTTGAGAGTTGTACATTCGCTCTTATACGTAACTTGCATCTCAAAATGATGTCAACTACTTAAGGGCTTCGGTTGGATTAAGAATTGCACATTTCACTTATTTCAATAGAAACGGAGTTAGTATTCTGGCGTAATTTGTTAACAGGAAGTTATATGATAAAGAAAACGGGAAAAACAATGCCCACTAACAGAATAGCTTAATGAGTGAATAACTACTTCCTCTTATAAAAGGAAATTTGTAGTATTTCTACTGCTTGTTTATCAAACCTTCTATTCGGACATTTGCCATAAATACGCTGAAATTCGCCAGAATCCACAAAAGAGGTATTCTTAGAAAAGGGTTTATGTGTGTAGGTGTCTATGAATAACACAATTCAGAATAGAAAACTTGCAATTAATCCAACAAACTTTTAAGGATGCAAGGTGAATGTTTTCATGAAATTCTCCCCTCTAAAAATCCATTCTAAGAAAATACTGCCGTTTTTTCTCAAAAGCACATACAATATTATTTATCAGTATTATAGTATTGAATTATTATGAGTATGAGGGATAAAACGTATATGCTATTTCTTCTGTAAATATTCTTTCAAATTATGTTCATTCTCAACGAGTTTTAAGAGATAAACACAAATATACTGTGGAAAATTAAGACTTCTTTAGATAGACAATTTGTTAAAACATTAATTTTTTTAAATATTTACTGTTTTTCATTCGAAATTTCGCAAATGTTAAGCAATGAGAATACAAAGTAGCTGTTCTTTTGTTTCTCATCAGCTAATGGAAACAAATACGCCAACCCCGTAATGTAATGCCTAGCATATAATAACCGATCAAATTTTGAGTGTGATATCAGGCTACAAAACCTAGTAGACTATGAAAGTAGGATGGCTGAGCACTTGGACACCCATGGAAGGCAAGACAGCTCAATGAGCTGGAGAAAAGGCAGTGACAAATCTGTTTCTCGTGACTACATGGTGGCGGTGTTTTCACAGTGCTTGTAAATAAAATAATTACCCTCGTACGCAGCAATAAGCGCAATGGGAGGTTATCAAAGGAGGGCTATAACTTGCATGTGGCAGCGAGAAAGAAAGGAGATCTTTGCTTATCACATTCCCCTTTGTTTCTCTTTCTTGTACAGCACGCAACATCGTAAGATAACGCACGTTCTGGAACATATACCTACCTCATAATGTCCCTATAATACTAACATCATTATTAAAATGTTGGATATCTATCGGGTCTTATTTTATTTGTTTCTCAAATAAGTTAATTATACAATGAAAAAATCTTAATTTATATTCTTAAACCACTAACTTCTAGTAACTATATTCAAATTTATTCAGAATGTCCCTCAAGTCAATTTGAATATATAAGGTCACTGTATTACAGTGATTTTCTACACACATAATCGGCTGTCAGTTGGTTTTAAGAATATGACGTGGAGAATGAGAGTGCGTCTGGCAGATAGAGAGAGAAATACCAAGAAGTATTTGATCTCCCTTAGCATGGCCGACTTAGTCTTCACACTGTGGGACAAAGCAAGCACATAATAACCAATAAGGCAAGTGTAGCCATAAGGATTACACTGCACGCATACTTGAATGTGACCCAATATAAGAGCCAGGATAAAATTCTAATCCTTGATGCTATTTAACTTACCTGATTGCTGAGAAAAACAGCTAACTCAGGGTACAAATGCTGCCACATATTTAATTCATAATCTGATATCAGCCACAAAGCAAATTATCCATTTTTTCCTATTATCCTGAGATTTAAAGCTGCATCTTTATATAGCTGGCATTTAAAGAGTAATGGAAAATAAAAGCCACTATGACGACTTCTGAATCACACGGACAGCACTGCTACATTTATGTGACGGTGATATTGTTCATGTCCTATTGAAAGTAACAGAATTGGCTGAAGGCAAGACGAAAACAATTCCTAGTTTATAGTTTTCGAGCGAAAAATGTTTTTTATTTTTAAAAAAAATATTACAGTGTAAATTTGTTCTGCATATCTATAGAATTATCATAAAAGAAAAAACTGTGGAATGGTTTCTTTATGGATCCTGGGCGGACTTCGTAAATAATGTATAAAAGTATTAAAATCAACAAAGGTTAGTTTTTTAGTAAAAAGTGCTTAACACTTCATTATTGTTAAAAAGCCAGTAACGATCTCTTTTATTTCATTATTTCTCTAAGAGTAAACCTAATTTAAAACAAGTGTTTATTCATCAATGTCATAAGTATTCATCAACAGACTGCAATGATGCAGGTCATAGTAATATGTTTTCAACACAGCAAAAATTGAGTTTAAATAGAGTTAGCTACAGTGTGGTTAACGGACGAATGTTCCCTTTCATTATGCGAAATGATGCAGGTTTGCTATCACTGTTTGTTTTAGCCAAAATGTACAATCTTTTTCCGCCTTTCTCTTGCCCATTTGGTTATGAAATTAGTTTTCCACGCTCATAGAGGAAGTATTAGAATACGTATACACTGATACTGTATTGAGTTGTGAAATTCTTACTTCTTATTGTAGTTAATACAATCACGAAGGTGGAGAAAAATTGAGTATAAACGCGCATGAACATGTGTGTTATGTGTGAGCGAAAGAAAGAAACAGAGAGGGAGAGAGAGAGGGGGAGCGTGGGTGATCGACGGAGTTGGCCTAAAGAGGACCCAGCATAACTGCCTACTCATTATCCGGGCATTAGATATTGATCAAGTATATGGAACGTTACTTTGCTAGCTTCTTTCCTACAGAATTTTGAGGTTTTATGGCACTCTAGCAGGCATATTGTAAGTCAGTAGTTGTCTTAACCTTGTGGCACTTCGTCTGCTTTTATCAAGCATATGCATTCGTCTATAAAGGCATCAACAAAGTGTCTATTATTTTGCACACTGCCTTCATTTTGGTATAGAAGAAAAATAAAAAGTGGGCAAAAGAATACATTGGTAAGAAAGAGCTTAATGCCATACCTTAAGTATTTCCAATAACCCTAAATTAATTTTTAACTATTCTTAACAATTCTTTATCTGGGCAACAGATCCGAGCAATGAGATATTTTTCGAACCATACATGCAGATCAAGAATGGCTCCAACCGTGGAGATTGTCACCAGTTCGAAGACATTCACTGTTATGCGTCATGCATTCAAATTGGCCATTGGGAAACTGTCGACAGATCTGATCATCTTTTAACAACTTTATTTTGTTAATTTCAGAGAAAAAACAGTGAATGAAATGTCCCCATATCTCGGGTTATTTTTCGATGCCGTAGAAAACAGTTTCAAACTTTTTTCTCATTAGTTATCTTTTTTTCTTTTCCTTTTGTAAGGTCGGTTTTATACTTTCATGCAAAGCTTAATAATTTGCATTTGCTTGAAGAAACTACTATATATCATATTTCAAAGATTATAAACCAATTTATAACAAAATGAAACAGCTTTCTACACCGTTTACCCGACAACCAATCCTTTAAGACCTTCAGATATACGAAAATACACTCAAACATTTATCATGCAAAGCATCGCATGGTTTGGTTAACCGTATGTTATAAAAAACAACACATCTAAAGAGTTATTGTAATATCCTCATTATACCCCTTTTGCTATGGTGCTCTGATATCAAAGCGCGACCTCCCGAGTTAGTCGATGCACAAAATGACCGCGTAGCACACACACACGTCGTGGTTAGACCCCATAAAAACCTCCACTAAATGCTGCCTTCGCTCACTCCAACTGCGTAATAACCGAGGGAGCCAAAGAGGCCTGTAAAAATTATTACTATTATTATGAAATAAAACGTTGGCTTAGGCGGAATAGCGTGTACGACCCTAACCGTGGTTGACACTACGCCCGATAGAGAGCAGCATGTATGCTTGTAGATTTATTGCTCTCTTTTCGCGATACTGGTCGCATGATAATGCACGCCCTCGAGCACTTTCACTTTTTTCCCTCTGGTTCTGCTAACTAAGGCTTAATTTGAATGCTCTAAGGTAAAATACATGGGAGCAAGGGAGAAAATTAGCTTAGAAGAAATATGGCAAGATTAGCTGAAGTACGAAGTACAACGCCAAAGTAAATTCTTATCATTTTGACTTGCGTTGAAAGTAAAATTTATTTTTGGAAGAAACGAAAATAACGCTTCCTGAAACTTTGAAAAACTAAGGCAAAAGTATAACGTTGTCAAAAATAGAAATGCTGCAGAACGTTCTGACTATACATAAAGAATGCTGAAAGATTCAATAATGTTGGTAGTGCAATCTCAGATAGAAAAGCCTCAATGTCTAACAATCATAAGACTTTCTCTACCCTTCATCATGTGTCTCTAAAGCCTAACAATTTCTGTCAACCATGACACCAAATTATCTCACATTCTGTTGTATACACAGACGAGGCTAAAAACAGCAAACTACCAATTGCTTGAACAATTTATGAGAAATAAAACAACCACCAATTCAGAGCGTACTGACTAAAAATATTAGAAAATTTTTACAACAGGTAATATTTCGGAAATGTTTTGTATCTCAAAATGTTCATTTGATGATCATCTTAACAAGATTAATATCCTTCCCAATTATTTAAAACTCAAGAGAGACAAACAAGCAGAAAATCTCTCACTACGCACGTACTCACACAGAGTTTTTTTTTCAGTGATGCCCTCTTTGGAATCACAAGTACTTTATTTTCGGTAAAATCTCGGCATTCAGTTTTTGGAACGAATGGCGTATTAATTTCACATATTACAAGTAAGTAAGTGAGTAAAAATCGAAGTGTCTGTCTTATTGTTTAAGTTGAAAAATTACATATGTAGGAATTGTTTATGACTACGTTCGATTTTTCATCATTTTTATTGGGGTTCATGAAATACTAAACATATGCCCAAATACACTTTTTCTTTCCAAAAATCGTATAATCAATGCAGATTTTAAGAAGCTCATCTATCACGTCGACAAGCAGCTGAACGGCTGATTTTATTCATACATGCAGCTAGTCTCACAGGAAAATTAAATTTCTTTTTGGATTTCCAGAAAAAAGAAAATTTTGAGTACTAAATTTCCAATACAAAATAATTCAAGACACTACTTCATGAGATTTACAGGTTATATGATGAATAATTAAACAGAGAAATTTTTCACACTAACAGAACCTTATTTCTGCTATAATACTTTTTATTGAAATATTTTCATCGCAGACATATTTAACCACTTGGAGCCTGTAGAGGGGATAATAGAAGAAATTTGGAGGAAAATGTATCGTAACACTTGCCTCTGTTTAAATACGGACGGACTATAGCTGCCTGGATTAATTAATCGTGAAATATAACGACCTGCCTCCCTGGTTCAGCCGCCCATGCACGCCTTCCCTTGCTAATTAAAGAAACTACCAACTCACGAGGTTTGTATTAACTTGCAACAACTTGAAGCAAAGAGGTGGTGGAGTTTTATAGTATACGGTAAATGTTACACCTTACTTATATAAGCATATCTTGAATTCCGTATAGACCTACCATTTATTACCTTTATTTCTGCGAGCTTTACTGTTTATAGAAATGTATTATTGCTTCTCTACCGTTTGTCTCACACTGGTAAATTTTATTATCGTCACTCTTCTTGGAAGATAATATAGGGTCCGGCAGAGGAACGTGCGATTTTACCTGATGTGTCTTTTCTTATAGCTCAACGAATAGCAAGAAAACTACGTGCGCTTCTGTTACTATGACAATGCTAATCAATAAACATGGATAACTGGACAGGTCAACAAACTGTTTAATTTTGATTTCTTTATTACTTTATTCTTTAGAATATTGGAGGAACTAAATGCGCAATTGTTAATTCATCCAAAAAGTATAAATCAATTAATTATTCTTGAATATTATTTATAAAAATAAAGATTTTATTTCTTAAATGATAATGTAATGTTTTATTTTAAACTACATAAATTTTAAACATAAGAAAAGCTTTTATAAAACGATAGTTATGCGGCCGCTAGATGCCAATTTTGTTGCCAATTTCATTTAGGACGCTATTACACCTTCAGGTAGTTCACAAAATAAACCCTTGTGATTTCCTCTCACGAATAACATTCTGTGAAGAGATGTTAAACCACATGAATGAAGATGAATTTATTGATAAACTATGGATATCTGACGAATCACATTTTCATCTGTCTGGATTTGTAAACAAATAGAATTTTAGATTTTGGTCTTGAAACAACCATCTTCAATTATACGAGAAAGAATTGCACAGTGAGAAAATAACCGTTCGGTGTGGCGTATCGTCTTCTGGGATAATTAACCCTATCTTTCTTGCGGATGATGAGAGAAACGCAACGACCGTGACATCGGCCAGGTACGTGAACATGACTAAACCTCTCTTACTAATGAAATTACACAGTTTCCTTGTGTTTTCTGGTTTCAACAACCTGGGGCCACCAGTCACACTGAGGAGCCTTCACGAATGCCATAAGGAGACTTTTCCCAAATAAATCATTTCCAGTAGAGTTGACATCCCCTGGCCAACAACATCCCCAGATTTGACCATGTGAGATTTCTTCTTATGGGTACACTTAAAGAATGTCTTCAAAAATCTTCCGCAAAATATTGAAACACTAAAGACCAATATTCATCATGAAACCGTCAATATTTCACTGAACACGTTGCGTCGCTGTATGCACAACTTGCGGCCGAGGTTTGAGCAGTGTCTGCGAGCGAACGGTCGTCGTTTGAAAGATGTTACTTTCAAGAAATAAATGGCATACTATGTTGGTTAAGAACCAGATAAAATCTTTCTTATATAGAATAAACACAGTTTAAAATCTCTCGTTCCTCTGCCAGACTAGTAGTACTAGTAGTAGTAAGCATTGCCAAGTTGCGTATACTTTTCGATACACTTGATCGGTTTTTCCTGTAGTACTGTGCGGGAAAGAACATGATGGGCACACTACTACAATGACGATACCCGTGGTCACTTTGGCGAGTAGTACCTATGTAAGGGAAACATTGCATACCATCATTGCATTGATGATAGTATGTTACAATAAATGCAGGTTTTGAGGTCCTTCCAATCTAAGTTAGGATGGCAACCGCTACATTTGTGTGAGTGGCATAAGTCATAAACATAAATACCAAACTCCATATTAAAGCCCAGCATGTGCCAGACAAAGACTATTATATCCCAGTTCTTTGCTAACGGCTTTTTCTTTCTTTTTCTTCTTCTTAATGGTTCTAAAGTTTTTGATTCAAATATAAATCTGAGATCTTGCGTCGTCAAATAAAATGCGCATCTTGTGAATGGTCAATGAAATCCTATTCATTACATTATTATTCAACCTAATGTAGCTTAGAAACCACGAGAACTCATTAAACTCATTAGACATTCTTTATTTAGTAATCTGACCCCATTTGTTTGCCAAATAACAGAAAATAAGCAAGTAATATAATAAAATACAGAAATATAGTAGTAAAAATCGCATAAATATGTGAGAAATAATTCATTTCGTAGCATCAGCTGTTTCTACGTCATCTGACGGAACATGTCTGAAAGCTTGCGATTCTTCTGTTTTATTCCCTTTGAAATGAGCTCGTTATATGTCTTACTTTAACAAACTAACTGCATAAACTGAAATAATAATTTATAGGCAAGCATTTCTCATAAATAACGTGATCACGTGTTTAATGAATAATACGAATTTGTAATTTATGAATAATATGAATTGTAGTTTATGAGATTGCAACACGTTTAGAAAGCCGTGCTAATGTACACATTCCGCAAACTCACTTTTGCCCAATAGTATTCACCGTGTGACAATAATGGCATTTAATTATTTAAATAAGAATTTTTTCCGTGCTATTTCAGCTAAGTCCATAACAAAGAAACTAAGTAACCCTTTTCGACCCGCGCACTACGGCAGTTCAACCAATATCGGTTTCAAAACAGTCGACTATGTAAACCTATAGGTGTGCATGGAAAAAGAGTTACTCCGTTATTTTTTCCAGAGTTATGAATGAAACAAAACCGTATTGCAACTGAGAATATAATTTGTTAGGAAATATATGTTACTGACAGTTCAGTGACGATTGAGCTTGTGGGTGGGGAAGTCTTTCCAAGAAGGTAGGGTTTAGCTAGTGGAAGGAAGTAGTGTTTACTGGTCTGAGGCAAGCGAGGGGTATAGACGCGCGATAGTATCACATTTGGCTGTTTTGCACTGTACGCGTCACGCGCGGCAGGAGTTCAGCATACTGTATATCACTATCAAAGGCTAAAGCTTTATCTTATAGTTAAACCACTTCACTCCATTAGCTAAAACGTGGCTGCATAGACAGTACGTTTTGAATTCAAATGCGAGTTGGCGGAACTGTTCCTCAGAATGTAGGGGGTTAAATAAGCAACTTCTTATATTCAGAAATGGTTTCTTGAAAACTTTAAAATTGCTTTATTTATTTATTTATTTATTTTTGGAAAAATCCAAGTTAAGATTTTCAAGAACGTATCAGAATCGTTTAGAAAATATTCAATGACGTTTCATAGGATGGAAATAGCTATGCTCCATTAAGGATTTTGCGTTATAGAGAGAGGGATTCCCCTTGCCAACACTTTTCGGGCAAACGAATCAAGAGTTTCTCTTCAGTACGCATTTTTGCAACATTATTTTGATAGAGTTGGATGTTTAGTAAGATTAAAAGATTCACTTCTGATATCAGATGTGTCTTGGGATATACATTTTACCATCTGAATGTTGTTTCACTGATTCTTAGCATAATTTAAACTTGTGATATCAGTTTCCCTGCTTCAAGACCAAATAACGGAAACACATACCACATACGCACACGGAACATGATGTTACCATGTTTCTGATGAAAATCCTGCTCCCTAAACTTAGCATCTTTCCCAAATTCTTTAAATGTCTTCAGACTTTTGTTTGCTCCGCTCTGCTGCCTTCCTTTGCTGACATTGATTGCTATACAATATGTCGAATCTACCAGTCTGCAAATGGACATAGAACGTACGAGATAGACTTAATGGAAAAGGTAACGAAATGAGCTGATAAATTAACACTGTCAATCAACCTTCACGTGTTGCATGGCTAAAAATTTAAAAAGACAAAGAGAGTGTATTCCAGAGACTTCACACCATGGAGAAAGCATTTGTGCTACAAAAATACAGCGGAAAGATTTTCGGAAAACTTTATATGTTCCTGTTTGGAAAAATATTTCTCTTCAACTGATACTTACAAATAAATGAGATTGTATAATTACGGGCATAACACTATGATAGAAAGCATCAATGGCTGGCATAAACACAAAATCCTTACGATGCTTTCTAACTTAACATCGAAGAAGGTGTACCTCATTAGAAGGACTTACAAGTGCATGGTTAATGTCCACTGTTAATATGATGCGCTCCTCAATTCAGAAGCTGTGGATACACTCACACAAAAATAAGCACAAGAAGTAAAGGCTCCAGTATTTAGTCTTATGCCAAAGTTGCACACAGTAACGGCTGTACAGTTTCTCATTAACACAGCTGGCCGTTATAGAGCTCGAATCGTTATCAAAGTCCAATTTGCGCAAACAGGGCATAAGGGTAGTTGTAAATACATTCATTTTTCCGCCTTTACTTATTTTTGCGGATGTACTTGCAACATAGTAAATCCTAATAAATTTTGCTCGAATGAGAGAAGAGGGTACGGTCACCGATTAATAGGACGAGGTAGAAAAGGTGTTTCGAAGTGTTTCTTGAGCTGCATGATCAATCCGTTTAAATACTATTTTGGTGTCTTTTGTCATTTTAAAAAATAGATATACTCTCTGCTGTTAAATATATATTTCTTCTGAGACCTCTGATCACCAATGCAGCTTCTTTTTGGGATGTCGTCAGCAAAACTCAAATTCATCAGATCACACAAAATGAGCAATTCGTATTATTACCAAAGCTCCATGGTTCATCCGGAATCCACAGCTTCACTGTGAGTTGGAACTTTCCACTATACACCGGTTCATCCGCACCGTCTCCAAACCTTTCTTCACCAACCTTCAGCATGTCCAGGGAGCAGTAGAATACAACCTGGGAGCAAAAAATCGTCGGCCAACTCGGTTGAGCGCAGATCACCAAAGATCTGCTTCTCAGCGATCTCAGTTCTGCCTCACTTACACTCACTGATTGTGTTCGCTGACTTTTGTTTTATACCGAGTGTATTTTAGTAATATACACTAATATCTGCAAAGCATTACTATTGAACTAAATATTTCTCTCAATATTTTTACATTCTCTACTAAGTATAGTAAGTAGGGAAGTATTGCATTCCACCCAAAAATTCGATACCGAGATTTCACAGGAAATACATGTTTTGAGGTGCACTGAATGCATATAAAGCAGTTTTGGAAACATGTCCGTGTATGTCTGTGAACAGCATAACTCAGAAACGAACAGTCGGATAAACACCAAACTTTGTATTTAGGTTCAGTATCTTCCAGAGATGCGACACGAAAGTTTCCAAGAAAATCCCCCCAACACAGATTACCCTTTACATGGAACATTTTTCGAAAATTTTAATTTTCTCAAAAATGACTAACGATTTTGAATAAAGTATCATAAGTTTAAGACATTTTTATGGCAAATGAATTGTATAATTCGAATTTTCTGGGAATGTCTCCAAAAGTATTCTTCATTGTGAACGACTTTTGCATAAATGGTAAACCATAAGAAATAGACAAAATTTTGCTACACAAAAAATGTAGATAGCGTTAAAATATACAATTTATGTCATGTACATTTTTTTTGTTGAGTGGACCATTTTCGGGATATTGCTTGTTATTCCTTAAATTTTCCAATACTTATACTTTTTCTCAAAAGGGAATTCGTATTCATTTTTTTGTCCTGGTAATGTAAAGAGAATGGAATACTCCACATAGCAACCAGCTCCTAAAATATTTGATTATCGCTTAAAGCCTAACAATTCCCCTTGCATCTACAAGAAAATCAGCAATAAGATCAACATCTCGATATCTCGATTAACATGAAGCATATGGAGAATAAGCGTTTGTAAAAATAGTTTGTACAAGAGTAGAGAAACTCATGTGAGTGTAACATATCAGATTTTTTTAAAACGTATAGTCACGCCTGCCTTTTAACACAGCTGTAGAACTAGTAGTTTTGAGCAATACCGAAAGTAAACGAGGAAGTTACAAAAAACCAAGAAGCTAATGCTGAGACAATTTGAGTACTGTATACAGCTGCAAATATTAAAATTTGAGCATTGTATTTAGTATGTAACATCCTCCTTGTCAAAATCAATGTATGCAGGACAGAAGTAGATTAATTTTAATACAGGTTAAAAAATAAACATGCGAAAGTTCCATATATATGATCAATCAAATCATTGGGGAACTGCAACCGTTCATTCCCAATTATTCCGCAAAGGCATATTTACGAAAACATTTTTACTTCTGCTATCGTGAACTTTCTACTGTGTAAGTTTTGTAATTCTTCTAATGTACCCTGTATAATTCATTTGGTACACTGATAATTGATTTTGTTTTAAAGAAACTCACTGGCGAAGAAAATCCATAAAATCCTGAGGTACAATATCCTTTGAAAAGCATCTGACTACTTAAAGTTCGCAGGGCCTGTAGGAATGCGTCACGATGCTGCGTATATTGCAGGTCCTGATATCAAATCAATGTCATGAACATTGACAGTAATTGCAATACCGACCTGATTGCTGTGACATTTCAATCTACTGCAGCACGTGGCAGTTGCAGAAATGTATAATTATCCAATATAATTAATAATGCAATGCTCTGGGATATTGCGGCATTAAAATGGCTGGCTTTAATTTGGATATTTTAATTGCTTTGTACAGTCTTTGCACTTGTGGGAACCCATCTTCGCTCCAGTTCACTTACATTTCTATCCTTAATTCGATTGGTATTATGCTGTTTAGAAGCTGTACTCCACTTTAACATTCAACACACTTTTACAAGGGAACATAACGTCGCTTTTGATAATCTTAGGCTCATTAATATCTCATTCTTGTGTGACTCCGAGAAGAGATACGGCAACAACAAGGAGGGCTAAAGAACCATTGTTCAAGTACTGTTGGATATTGAACTTTTTAAAATGATTCAACCATGAATCTTGGTCGCAGGCGGCTTTTGCAAATAGGCAATTCTGAGACATAACAAATAACGACCACTGCACATTCCAGGGAACCCAAGAACATTCATCTCGGGCGGAGAATATTTCTTTAATTAAAATTAATTTCCATCCTTCGCAGAGCATGTCAATGTGGATAAAGTGTGTTTAAAAAGAAAACGATAACATAAACCTAATGTAAAACCCATCGGAAGAGAGTGAATGTCAAGTGATTGTTTCTAAAACCAACATCCCTTGTATGACTTGAGTAGAAGCTGCTATATAAACGAAACCATAATAATAGTAATAATAACCTAATAGTACGGTTAACGAGAACTGCCGAAAATACTGATTACCAGGCATAGGAATTTCTACGCATTAAAGCCAAGACGAAACGTAATAAAGCTGAATTGTTACTGGAATTTACGCAATAATGTCGCCTGTTACTAACCTCGCCCATCACTCGTACAGTGTGTTGACATTTGCAGACAGTACTCATCAGACCGTGTTTACCTGCCCTTCAGTGACTCGTGGCCGTAATAACACAATGAGTGTAGATAACTTGAAGCCAACTGCTTAAGATTTCATACATAGATTTGTTTAATAATAGATACATTTTGTGGTTATAACAGGAAGGATTGTATTATGATGCAAAAAATAAAATAAGTGCCAGCTTACACACGAACGCAGTTTTGAAGGCAAAAGCATCTCTCTACCCTTAAAATTGATGTCTTACTTGATATGCTTTTCATCACTCAAACTGTTCCTTGCGATGCAAACTTTTATCACTGGCTTTCAGATTGCCGGCTGGAACCCTTAAGATAATGATAAACAAGATCTTTCGCTGGAAATGTTCAGGAAAATAAACTTATCAAGACATGGTGTAGAGTTTAAATAAATTAAAAGAGACGTGTGAATTTAAAGTGATTTAAAATCAAGTGAGAATTGTAATTCCAAAGAGAGGAACAATGTTGACACATTTATCATGTTATGAGGTAACCACGAGTTACAGAGTAATAGGACGATCAGATCCAGGGCCGGAGTAGAGAGCTGAACCCTAGACCAGTTCACACCCCACTGCGAACTACATATCAGCTTCAGCATGGCACCTTAACGAGGGGCAATATAACCACTTCAGATACGTGGCTTTAGAAATCTTTTTCTAGTGTAGTTTAGGTTTGCAAATTATATGATTGGTTTGTAGAAAGATATGTCTAGGACATAAATTTCAAACTTTGCTCCAAATGTTTAAATTAGATCTCATATAGATACTTACAAAAACAGAAAACCATTTTGTTTTCTCAGAAATTATTCTACGGTTTAAAAGAAAATTTGGGAATATATTGCAGAGAAACAACAAATATCTAATAAAAATTAAACTAATGCTTAACAAGGGAGAGTATCCAATTTACAGGTTAGTTCCTTAATATATGATGTCTCAGAGTAACTGAGATCACTTTCAAGGTTCTCCGGGTACATGAATCAGAAGTGAAAGCTTATGCGCGTTGGGGATTTTCTCCACGATACCTTAGGGATGGAGTGCCGGTACGGGAAGTTGAAGATGCATGTTTCGAGTTCTGATCGTGACAATGAGTTTTTTAAATTCTGATTCAACCTTCCCACCTATCCTTAGTTGTCTAAAAAAAGAAGAAGTGATGCCTTTCTCAACCATTGTTTCCAAAGATACTGTTGGTAAATTTTCGCAAGACAGGAGGTAATTCGTCAAATTCCTGAGGAAGGCAAATCTTTATGACGGAACAGGTCAAGCAGGCTGAGAATGGTGATCCAAACAAGGCAGTGGCAGGCAGAATAAGGACGGTGACACTGGTGATGGACAATCACGCGATACAACCATCCATTTGCCCGCTGGGCGGGGTGGCTTGGGGCTCGCAAATCCATTCTTCTCTTTTACCCTCCATGTCAACATTAAATATTTAAATAATAACCGCCCTCACGCATTCGTCACGCGAGTTGTGTCTGAAATTAACGACTGGAAAATATATAGGCAGCCTTAATGATTTAGCTCATCATAGGTAATACCAGAGACGTACTGGTTCTTAAAACTTACAGATCGATATGTATTACTCCCTAAAGACGCGCTGTAAGCTGTTCTCCTGGCAGCTTGCTTTCTAGCGCTCGACACTTGTAAACAACACAACGCAGTTTGTTTAAAAATTAAATACACTTCGTAGCTTAGAATGATAATTAAATACCTATGCAATTCACAAACATTTGCAATTATGTTGTACGTATTCGTCTAGAATGGCCATAAACTCTATTTAAGCTTGGTTTAAATAGGGTGTTCAGCTCGCTGCAAGCTCCTTTTCCCCGTTCAGTTTCAACATCGCTTTTAGTGGTTAAACTTCATGAGTTTCCATGGGCTATTTTAACTCCTTAGTACAGAAACATCGTCAATGTGCTTCATACCAATTTAAGCATAGAAACGTATCACTTAGGAATCCCAAGGATGAATAAGTTTTACAGTTTAACAGTTTTACACAAGAAGAAGATCCCTGTAGACAAGAAAAGCATAAAGCAGAAGAGAGAGGCGCAGGCTGTCTAGAAGAATAACCTGATACATAAAATGGTTGTGTAGAGGACCAAAAACGAATGTAACCCATGGTGTGCACAAACATGCGCAGTACGTCGTTCATATTATTTTACTGAAATAAGACAAACCTCTAAATAGTTTTGGAAAAAATACACTCAATTCCACAAAACACCTTTAAGATTTCACAGTTCCGATGTTGCACTCGGCCAAACGTTTTAAAAATAAGCTGTTAATTTGGGTTTTACTTTTTCATAAAGATTACAGAAAGGTCAAAGGCACAGGTGATCATAATTCGTTCTATAGAGTTCACTATCGATTCTATATACGAGGGGATTTTGTATACATTAGAGGGAAAACGACCCGTATACTATCAGTGTATTCCTTAATATTTTTTGACCTTCGCTGGCAAATCTAATTTCCTATATCTTAATTTTTCAAGTAAGTTTGGTACCGGCCCTTCAGAATATAATATATGTAGAAAATTTGAGACTGCCGAAACGGCTATTAAACTACAAACCGAAAAGTTGTTGGAGGAAGGTTCATATACGGCTCCATCAGTGAAACCGGCACGGATCTCGTACTTAATCCTTGGATGTTATGATGTTGAGGCAGTATTTTATATCATAACATGCTGTGAATGCCAAAGTGATTGTAGTGAAAATTAATATTATTGTATGTACAGGATTTTAGAGGTTTGTTAACCATAAGTATTGTTAGGAAATAAGTTTACACGGCCTCACTGAAACTGAAAATAGAAGTCAGTATAAACCGAGGGGGTAAGTTGTTTATCACTAAGAAGAGATAAACAAATGAAGTCAGGGTAGCGTGCCTTTTTTAGAAATGGAGGGAATATCTTCCCTAGAGTATATATGTTAGTAGTAGTGATTGGCTGACCAAAACAGACGCTAAAGTGGGCGCGATTTGGTAACCAATAGCAGTCTATTATAATGTTTAGGCAATTCGAGGTGAAGGAGTATATTCTCGAGCCATAAGCAAGTGTCGCGCAGTTTTGAAGAATCTTTCAGGAGGTGTACGTCACACAGTTCTGAAGAATCTCTCACGAGGTGCACGTCGCAGAATTAGTTACAAAAATGTAAAGTACGCGAAGTAATTGGTGCGCGGCAACTATAACGACTGTAGTTACATTCAGAAATATCACAGTTTCAGTCAGGCGTGTATAAAGATTAAATATGTCAATTATTAATTAATCGTGACGACAATAAAAGTATAGATTCAGATTTAATTTATCAGTGTTATCTTTTAGCAACAACTCCTTTCCGTTTACACGCCCTGCTTAGAGATACTTGCTCGACTGAGTTATAATAGCTAGCCGGAGGACAATGAACCCAAATTTAAAATAATAAAACGAGGCGCCCAGTAAATAAGATAACACGAGCCATGAGAACTGCGACAATGTCGATGATGATTTATAAACAGCTGTGTATCTGCAAAATGTATATCATTGTAGTATTACCTAAAGGCCTTTTGTGGCAAACAATTCTTATAATTAAAGTAATCACATAGAAAAAAATGTGTTCTGTGTAAATTATAAAAAATATATGGAAGTAAATGATAATGGGAAGACAAAGTAGTATTAAATACATATTAAATATATTTTTTTGATGAGTCGGCTACACCAATATCGTAAAACATCGTGCACTAATTTACAGACGCAAACAATTTAAAAGTTTTCTATTCAATTCCCTGCCCGAGTTGGTAGACTGGCGAAGGCATTTGCATTCACTATGTCGGAACGACGTGGCAACCCAGCATTCTGGCAATCAGCAAATTGTGTGTAGCTCTCTCCAGGGTAGAGCTAATATAAACAAATGACTACTGCGTGTAGCACAGCGCTACGAAAAATCTCCTTGAAGCGCTATGTGAGCCAAAACCAAGGGAAAAGGAGGTCAAAGAAATAATGAAAAGAACAAAAGGGAATCCTTTGGCGCGATCGGAAACTGCTTGTGGTTTCCCGAAACAAGACTTCAGGCATCAAAAAGAATTTCGATAAAAAGAAAGAAGGCAAATGAAATGCGTTTGAAGGAAACCACACATGGAAAGAACATTTTTCATTTCGGTGTTTTGACTATCCTTCCAGAAGGAGGCAATCCACTTATTCCATTGGCTGTACGGTTTTCACAATGATCTGCACATCGCAAACAGATGACTTGGCTTCGGTTTCCCGTTTCAATTTACGTTCTTAGATCCTTAAAGAGTTTCTATCACACTTCCAAGCTTGTCACATGATTACCCAATTGTTTACTTGTGGGATTTCATTGGGGACTTACAACTACATTGGATAGAGGTGTGCCTCTAATTTGTAATAGTCTATCGCTTCTCTAGCAGCACATATCGGTTATTTTCTTGTTGAATCATTTTGACAAAAGATTCATATGATAGATATTTAGTTCATTGTAAGGTTCGGATGAGGGAAGCGATAAATAAGGTTATTCTAAAGTACTTTCCCAGTTTCAAATGGCTCTTAATGATTTGTTTTTCATATAGGTGCGATTATGGTTTAGAGGGCTTTCAGGTTTATATTTATTATTATTTTTCTTTGCTAGAATTGCTACTTGGCACACTTGTATAAACAGTTATCGAAGCAAAATTTAATATTTTTACTTTTACGAGTCATTTTGATTTCCTTCAATGCTATTGCAAATACAATATACAGACATATGCCATCTAAGTTTCCGCGGTCGGTGCCACAATAATCGATTGTCCAGTTGACGCCGCATTGTAATGACTGCCCGATTTTCAACTGTCGCTTCACTAAGTTCTCACCGTCGCCTAATCATTTGATCTAGTTGAACTTTCACTGTGACTTCGCTTAGTTCACACTGTCACTTCACTAATGCAAACCAGTTCAATTTCTCCTGTCGCTTCACTTCTCTTCGCGACTTAGCAGTGTGACGAAATGCGCACGACGTAGTCTCTTCTTCCGGACGGACCACTCGCTGGGGAGTCCAACACAAAACTTCTTCAATCTCTCTCTCTCTCTCTCTCTCTCTCTCTCTCTCTCTCTCTCTCTCTCTCTCTCTCTCTCTTCAGCAGTATTCATTACGCGTCACAGCAGTCGTCACAAACTCGCTAGAAGAGTTGCACTTTTAGTAGCACCAGAAACGGTCTGGCTAACTCACTCACTAATTAACTGGCTTTTATAATTAGCTGACACCAGTATGAATTTGTCCAGTTTTCACTGTCATTTCGCTTAGTTTTCATTATCACATCATTTTTCGTGACATAGCTGCGTAATGAAATACGCACAACGTAGCCACATCTTCCGGACGGTTCACTCGCTGGGGAGTCGAACACAAGTCTTATTTAATATCTCGCACCCACTGCGCGTCACAGCAGCCGTCACAAACTCGCTAGGAGAACAACACTTATCATTGAATCAGAAACGCACGCGAAACCCAATGATTAACTTAACCCAACTCAACTGCCAATCGCGAAAACGGTCGACTATATAGCCAATGGAATCTTCCACAGAACATTCTAGAACTTTCTGGACACACATTCTGGAGGCAGGGGGAAGGAAACTTCCAGAAGATCCTGGTTTTTTGCTTTTAGTTTTCACGCTGGGCGAGAGCACGACTTATCTCTTTTAACTCTCCACTGCCCGGCCGACATCCCGATAACCTTGGGCTCTGCCATTGCGTCAAATTATAAATTTCCTTAGCCAACGTTTCGAAAATCTTATTATAGTCCTGCTCAGGGCAAATGTGCGCTACGTGCTGTGGCTTGTCTCATACTGGTTGACTTCCTGGGGCAACATGGCCCACGGAGAAAATCCGTTTTCCTTTTCCGGATTGACTCACGACATCAAACAGAGCCCACCAGCAGCAGTCACCGCTATACGAGACAAGCTACAGCACATAATGCACAGTTGTCCTGAGAACGAACTAAACAAGATGGTCGAAACGTTGGCTAAAGCAATTTGCATAACGCGGCGTCCGGACAGCTTAGATAATAATAAGTATCATATGCACTGAAAAAATATATAACTTTATATAAAGTAGAGAAACTGCACCTAAATAACTGACGCAATTGATAATAGATGTCACTGCTAACGTTCCCAGAAACAGCACTAATAAATGCACAGAAGCAGTATTATTTACTATCGAACAATGTCAAGGTGTTCATTTTTATGAAAACTTCCCTTATTGTAATAAAATACCATTTTTACGAACAATTTAGAATGCCTATTTTGGTAGAAACGTTCCAAACGTATAATCACTTGAAACTGGAAATTGATTTTAGAATCATCCAGTAGAAAAACAGTCGGTTACAAAATCGTCGTAGCTCTCTGTAGAGAACTAATTTATGGAATTTAATTCAACTCACTGTACCTTAAACTGCTTTTTCAACTAAGTGTGGAATCTTCTTCCACATAAATGCTTACACATAGATATATATAAAGAGTGACGAAAATGTACCTACGGCAAATCTTCTGCTAAATAGGTTACATAATTTAAACAATCCTAGATGTGGCTGATATGGCTGATAGTTTACACCAGCAGTTCATACTCGTCACTGGTGGTTGTGCGAATTTCGGCTAATGCTGGTACACAGAGCTGCGCGTGAATTTATAAACTGAACTTCAGCTTCACGTTTGCTGACTAGTTACGCTCTTCCCCGCTTGGCTGTCACTTTAATATAGGTAAGCAGGAATAAGAAAGCATTGATTAGAAGAGGGAGCCTATCCTTGCATTTATTAAATGTAGGGATATAGGCATAACTCTAGTACTCCTTGAGCTGTCCATGACAGTTTTGCAGCCATGTTTCTTTTCATTTTATTTATTTCCTATTTTGTACTGTCTAAATCATTAGGTACTTACCAATATGTTACTCATTTGCTTTTGTGTGATTCAGCACACTTGATTAGATTATGTCATCGGTAGAAAGAAGGAACGAAAAATCTAGAAACTTCGAGCGGCATTCGACTAGTTAATTATTTGTTTCGCGGCCACGCCACCAGAGGGGAAATGGTTCGTCGGAGCGCCACACCAGGGGTAAGGTAGTGCAATCCTGCTCATATCCCCTTTTCTCGACACTGAGAATTTAGCTGGAAACCAAAGGAAGGATCTACAAGAGAGTCGACGAGAATTCAACCAGCGGGTTACAACTGTAGCAGCCTCATAAGCAGCAGACACGTTGAGAAGTCCAAAGTTTTGATCTTGGTAAAATTACCTTTAACCTCATTTTGACAAGTAGTTTTCTAAATTTCAATAATTAGCTTAAGCAAGTATATTTCTTAAATCATTCTAAATTCTTTTGGAAAAGGTGCTGCGAGCAAAGCGTTATATTTTCATGTAGATTTCTATTTATTCGCGTGCACACTAAATTTTCATAGGGAACGAGTTAAGTGATATTACGTTAAATGTATAGGAAGATTGTAATGCAAGGGAATATTTTTCACGTTTAATGTGAACGTTTGTTATTTGAATGGAAAGAAATTGTAAGCGAACATTGTTAGTATTTATAAATCTTGGCACATGCAGTTTTAGTTAATTTCAGACCAGGATTATTATGCACAGTTTCCTGTTCCTTTGTACTGCCTTAGTCATTTTTCCTTTATCTTAAGCCTTTAAGCCATTGGTGAATGCGATCCACGCTTGGTGTGTGGTGTTGTGATTTAAGACGAAGATCAAGTAGGTCACAGCACTGCATATACCAAGTAGTAATTTCGTTAACTACAAGATACATGCTGTCACAAACATCTGTTCATAGAAAGTTAACGAAAAGTTAGCAGCGTGAGTGCTAAATACACGCTAGAAGATCGAAACTTCGGACCAATGCAACGTGTCCGCTGCTTACGAGGCTGCTACCGCTGCAACCTGCTGGTTGAATTCTCGCCGACTCTCCTGTAGATCCTTCCTTTGTTTTCCAGCTAAACTTTCAGTGCCGGGGAGAGGGATGTGAGCAGGGACAGCATTACCTTTCCCCTGACGTGGCGCTCCGACGAACCATTTCCCCTCCGGGCGGCATGTCCATGAAACAAACAACTGACTGTTCTGCATGTCGCTCGAAGTTTCTAGATTTTTCGTTCCTTCTTTCTAGAGATGACATAATCTAACCAAGTCACCGCTTCTCGATGGTTCTCGTAACTCGTGAGGGGAGTGCCAAAATGGCACACTATTCTATACATAAAACGGAGATTTATTTACTTTATTCTCGCCTTTATCTGTTCATGTAAACATGTGCTATTCGCTTAGAAGTTTGGGCATTTTGTTTTTGTTTTAATTTAACATCCTTTAACCAAGAAAAATTTCTGCCATATTATTTAATATTATTTAATAACGAAAAGCTCAGGAAAAAAAGATTTTACCTAGAGACCTCTTCAATATGAGCTAGATACGCTAGCCCCATATTACGAAAGTGGGGAAAAGGTAAAAGTATTGTATAAAGCTGTACTATGATGGTGCATTGTACAAAATTTTCAGTAATTCTGGTGGCAACTTGTATCATTGATAAACAAAATAAATCTTCATCAAATACATACGGTGCCTTATAACTATGGCAGGTTTCTATTATACGCTGAAAGATATTAAAGGATAGGTAGTTGTTACGCTGCTTCACTTCAGTCTTCGGCAATGCTCATCAAGAATGAATATTACATACATAACTGCTTGATAGTTTACATGGCAGACAATAAAGTCTTGACTTCCAACGCTGACCATTCCACTCAAACATCAGTCTGTGATATAAACCAATCCTGTGCTAGAAAGCATCACATATCATCCAAATGTTGACTCTCTCTATCGATAATAACTGAGGAACAGAGTCTGTTATCGCTGGGCACTTACTCCATGTTCTCTTACGATTGAGAATAATGAACGCTAAACTCAAACCACAACATGGCAACTGAAACATTTAGCCAAGTTACTAAAGAGGAAATAAATTAAGTGAAAGGTTATAAACTGTAAAAACAAATATCAACAAATATTTTTACAGACTGTGCAGCTGACTTGAGAAAGGTAAACGAACAAGATTAATAGGATCTCTTACAGTATGCAGTCCTACTTTCATTCTATTATACAAGTAGATATGCATAAAATCATACTTGCAATAAATGGTGTTTTAGGGTGAATTTATCATTTGTCGTAAACATTTGAAATACTATAATATTTTCTTGTTTCTTATTAGTTCAGTTTATTAGTTCATTTTTACTGTAATGTGAAGTGCAGTTGCAAGTCCGGGGAGTTTCGGTTTAATACCGCTCGAAACAGGTATCTTCTCGACTATTCCAATTAGAATGAGAGCAAAAAGTAGTTGGGGAACAATGCACGTAAGCTTCAAACATGAAAATGCAAATAGCTTTCATTTTATAGTAACAGCAAATAGAAGAATTTGTAAATGTAGTTATGCGAATGTCTTCCGCAGCAAACCAAAGTCTATCTTTATTTCTGCATAGGAGAAAGAGAGAATTAAGAACTATGAAAAGAGCGAATGTACAACCAAAAGAAAAGGAAAAAGTTACTCAACGAAATAATTTATTTGTATCTCAACTGATCGTAATCTAAGGCTTAAGTTTGCCTTACGTTTACAAAGAGGGCTGTTTGGAGAATAAATAATTATCACAGAAGAAAGCAAAGAAAGCCTCCCCCCCAATAGAAAGGAAAGTTAAGGGAAGCATAGTTCGAGAAGAATTAATAGTCATGGTTATTGCCACCAGAAGCAGCACTGAGTGGGAGTCTTGTTGGCGTGTATCGCAACAGGTATATGAAGTGAGGAAAGAAAAAAAAAGGCCATGAGAGAATGGAAAGGTTGTAAAAAGGCGTAGTAAAGCTGAATGATACGATTAAATAGGTAAGGCTAGAAGAACATTGTTAAAAGCATTACATTCAGCGATGCTGCTTCCTTAGAAAGCGTTGCGGATAACATCCTAAAAGATTGTTTTCTTTGATTTTATCTGCTTTAGAATGGCATTTACCTCATTGGATCAATAATGTTCGTCATGAAAACTACTCGGCTTTCTATATCTGTGCTGCTTCAAATCTGCGCTTGATGAGGTATGTAGAAGCACTGAGTTTTTTCATTCAGAAATTCTATATCGAGATTTGAAACGAAATTCACGTTTCGAAACCTTATCAGTCCTCCTCTCCCGCAAATAGAAAAACATCTTGTGCGGAAAGTATAAACCAAAACGGATATATACACACAGCGAAATATTTCACCATCGGGAAAAAAGGCTCTTTACTTGAAAAAAATGTTCTTTCTGTTTTATTTTCTGAAGCAACTCAAGCTAGGATTAGAATATATTTGAGATTCTGACATAAACAAAATATACATCTTGAATTTTTTATGAATAGTCTATGCCGTCCTCTTGATTCTTTTTGAATTTTGTGTAACTCTGCATAACTGGGGAGTCATAAAGAATATAATAGAGTACACACTAACTCATTAAAATAAAAATCTGATGTCATACATTCAGATGACTTTCCCTACCCTCTATCGTTTATTAGTGGGTATAAAAATTATTCTTAGTAAAACGTATTTTTCTATCTACTACATTTTAATCCAAATAAACCTTTGCAGACATACCTATATTACATATTTCGTTATCCTACAAAGGGAACAGGGATAGCCAAATGTTTAAGAACTGGACGCTATATGCTGGCCTTAAAATTCCACACTGTTTCCATGCACTCGCGAGAAACAGCAGAATGTTGAAAGGACTTTAAGAGAATGACCAAGAAATGAACAATCCAACCTTTGATGACGGATATCTCAGAAATGGCTTATGCCACAAAAAAAACTTATTTTAAATAAATTGGTGTTTTAAAGAGATCTTACATTTGTATGCAGTACGTTTTCGTCTGTCGCTTAATGATACCAGCTATACAAGATTATACAAAATGTATTCCAAATGAAGTGGCTTCACAGGATATTTCCAGAAAATTCAAGATATACATTTTATTTGTCATGTAGATATTTTTTAATGTATGGTATTTTAATCAAACTCGTTAGAGCCATTTTTTTTAGAAAATCAAAATTTTCTAAAAATGTTCCATGTATAGGGTAGTCTGGGATGAGAGACTTTCTTGAAAAACTTCGTGCGCAACTTTGGAAGATGCCGAATTAAAATACCCATTTTGGTGTTGATCCGACTTTTCATTTTTGAGTTATGCTGTTCACAGACACGGAGACACAAGCATGACATGTTTCCATAAATGCTTTATTTTGACTCAGGCGCCTCAAAACATGCGTTTCCGGTGAAATATCGACATCGAATTTTTGAATGGAATGCAATACTTCCCCTACTCACCATTGTAGTAGAGAAAGTAGAAAATGCGTGCCATATATATCGTACTAATAGGAATTTTCGATTCACTCCTAGTTGTATTCTTTTGTTTTCCTCATGTTAAAGTGCGTCTTCTGTTGGAACATTTTGAAGAGCAGCGTTTTTATTTTATCGCTTCATTCGCGTGAGCTCGTTAGTACAAAAATATGTTTGTGCTATACACAGCTAAATGTTGTTTTTGCATTTTGCATGTAGGAGTAGGAATAGGGGCATATATATGGAGGGGCCACAGAAACCTGGTGCAGATCACCGCAAGTAGGACACAGTGGCCCTTTTCCTTCCAACATGAAGCCTAGGAGAGACCAGAAGGGCGATCAGATCCGGACGACAATGTGCGCTAGCACGGACGAGGTCCCTAATGATTTCAGATGGAGTATATCCTGACCCCGGCTAGCCACACCTTAGCCTACGTGCCACCCGGAGTGTCCGAGGAACCCAAGTCATTCCAGGAAGGTATCCTCGGGAGACCCACCAAACGCCAGGGAGAAATCTTTCCAAAGCGTACAATCCGCCGTCTTGCCGCAACACCGAACGCCGTCACCTGGTTCTTCAACCTAAAACAGGCGACAGGAACTGATTCACACGAAGTTCGTGGTAGAAAAGGAGATCCCGAGCAGTCGCCTAATGACCCGGAGTAACCACGAGAAAATCTATGGTCAGATTGGACGACCCGACTGTAATCGAACCGGTACCTCCCGAACAAGCCTTACACGTTACTGCTACATCTCGCTAGGCCATTTTGCATATAACTAAGGCCATGTTGCTTATTTTGAAATAATTTATAGGAAAATATTTATCGTTAATAACGTGCATGTATAAAGCTACTTTGTTTACAAACTCAAAGGGCATGTAAATTGGTCACCGCTCGAGGACCAATGCCTCAGATTAATACTGACGAAATGCATCGCATACCTTATGGAAATGTCTTAGGTTTGAGAAAGTTTGTTGCTGTATTGTTATTTGCCTCACGCTTTGGGAGCCAATTTGAAGTAGTTTTGTTGCTGCTACGTATGGAAAGCCAGTTTGAAGAAGATGTATTATATTTCGACTGTTTCTTTAAATATTATATATTTATGTTTGTCTCGGATGCGTCAGTATTATTCTTAGAGACATGGATTTCTTTGCAAGGCGTGGTGCGGCTGAAGAATGTAGGCTTACACACATTATAATTTTTAATTCACTCCTTATTAATTCTTGACACGATTTAAATAACACTTCACTGATATAGAGAGCTGTGAGATTTTGTTAATAATTACTTGCACTTTTTAACACGTAAACTATTTTTCGTCTCACACTGAATACGTATTAAATATCTCGAGGACGCATCTCGCGTCCGGTTAGGAACACAGTCTACAACCAACGCGTCCAGCTATGAGCGCTGTCTACAAGCAACTGACTTGATTTCTACCGCCTAAATTTGTAAATTTCTGTATTTCAAGTCTCTGATTGGCTAATCCTAGTCCAATAGAATACCTTCATTTAACTAAAGCTTTTTGCTGGTTGTTGATTGGCTATTTTTATAAACTGTCACAAAAATTACATTATTGCTTCCAAGAATCACAAGTAGCAATAAATTTTCAAATTCATTATTGCCTCAAGGTCACCTCATTGTTACCTTATTGTTAGTAACTTTTAACCTATTATTCTCACAGCTTCTACATTATTAAATTACGTAATACATTCACATAACATTATTGAACATGTATAGAACACTATAAACATATACAATGATTGTTACATTGTTACATATACATATTACTTTAAGGCGGGCTGTTATTATATTTTATATTATCGTAATTTGACTGTGAAGTGTTAAAAATACTGCCTCAGGTTAGACCTTCCAAAGATAGCTGTTGCATTTATTCTTCATATTTAAATTATTATCTTCAAAAGGTAATGTCCAGTCGACACCTATGTTTTTGGAGGCTTCTGCAAGAGCTGACATCTGCACGTTAGGCAATGATCTACGTTTGAGTACGCCTCCGTGTAGATAGATTTGGTCTTTGTACTTGTCTCTTTCTTCGGCAGTTCATAAACCAACTCCTTAACGTGAGCATTCAACATAGAAAAATGCTAATGTCTACCATAAGCAAGTTTCCATAATTTGCATTTTATAGGAAAATCAATACCTTAATGATACCTTATGAATCTTATGTGCTTTTGACATGTATTTAAACACTAGCAATTTCACGGCTTTCTCTACCAGTTAGGTGTTTTATAAATCAGTCATTAAAACAAAAGTTAATGTTTACGTACTTGTGTTTCCTGTTAAGGTTATAAATATTCACCAGGAATGGTTTCAATGTTGTTATAGCTGCTGGGGCGAGAATCGGGTTGAAATTTCGAGTAATACCCAGGTATTCATGTTCTATATTCTTTGCATGGGTTGAAGAGGAATAAAAGATCGAACATAACATTGAGAAAAAAACCAACAACCGGAAATATCTTGCAAATTGCTAGTGCTATTTTAGTGGCTTCTAAATGCGATATATATATATATATGTTTGTTTTAATAATTCGTTAGCTCTTTTCTGTAAAGGATAAAATAATAATATTTTATAGGTTATTTGAGGGGAGATTTCTGAGAATCCATACTCGCGTTCATGAAAGATGTTGGATTTAAAGCAAGTTTGCTATTTATGGAGTTCTTGTTGCTGTAAAATGCCTTTATTTTTGTTTCAGGGGACAAGAAAACATGTATTGCCGGTGAAATATCGATATCGATACTTTGAGTGATATATAACGCTTCTTCTTCCCGCCGGTCTCAGATTTCCATTTGAATTTAAAAATGTTACAGATAACATATAGGTATTAAAATACTATGAAGGAATGCAGGCTGGAAGATAGCTGTAAATGAATGCATACATGCAAACGCAGCACAAACATGGCGTAAAATGAAATAGGCAGATATTTATATCCGTGTCCATACTGCGGACAGGGTTTACACGGTGTGCGGTTTAGAAATGGCCTGCCCCTGACATATCGGCAACCGCAATAATCCCAAGCTATAACAGCAACACATGTCACAACAAGCGACGCAATAAAACGCTTTTCCTTGACCCATTAGGACGAGGGTAGCAGCGGTTTCGCTCCAATTTAACTTCTTAACGCCGCCACTCGCGCCGTGTGTCACCTGAGCAAACTAAATTATTATTTCATTGGCCATTGTGTAGTGCTTGGCGATTTACTGCCTTCGAGAAGCATTTAAGGCATGGGGAGGTAAAAAAGTATGGCCTCGTTAACAGCGGGTTCGTTGTATTCTTGGACTGCTGCGGGTATAATTTTTGGGCTTATGTTGTTTTATTGAGCCTGTGGTGTAGAATTGGCCAATATTTCACCATATATGTTCCTGTCACAGACACAGATTGTGACCTTAACATCTACGGCTAGTAACAAGAAATACCTATGAGAAAAGTATCATTTATGACCTAAATTCACCCACAGTGTCCCGTGACCGTATATTGTCACGTATGACATTGCAGAGATCATAACTGCATTAATTCTTTTATTTCAATAGCTGCTTTTATAGACTCGTCACATTCTTCTAAATTCTCAAGAAATCACATTTTATACTTTATTAACTGCGTAAGCTTTTCCAAGCTGTGTACGTGACGGAATATAATTGGCATACCACATCCTATGACAGTCCTAGAAACAGCCGAATAGAAACTATTGATCAGATGGCATCATGCAATGCAAGAGATGTCGTGCGTCTCTAGGTGGTAGCCCACGCAACACTAGGGCGGCGGCATACCATATATGGTAAACGTTGCCATGACAATAGAGGGACCCCTATAGGTAACCTGATGCAATATAAGCGAGCGTTTGGAGCTCGTCGGAGGCTCTTCTTTCTCTGGTTCCGCGTTGGGCAAGGGATGCCACGACGGTCGACTCAGCCGAACAGTAGATCTCGACAATGTATCACCTGCGGCATATCCTAAAAGGTAAGCCCCTTATGGGGAAACAAAGATCCTTTGTTTTGTTAGCTTATTACATACTACTTTCCCCTAGCAATTGTAAGCCAAACACTTCCCTTTTCTGACTTAATTATACCATGATCAATCAATCCAAGTCTGTGTTCTGCTTTATCATCTGGTTCCTTTAGCTATGTTCCCCAGTCCCAGCTTAAGTTGTGACATATGTTGGAGGCGGCGGCTTCTCTAAATCATTTTTAAGAAGTTTGGTTCGATCCTAGTATCTCAATTTTGTATTTTTTCTTTTATCTTCTTCTCCTAAAGTGCATCTATGGTGGACACGCCGGATTTACATAACTTTTTTTTCTTGAATAGTATGGTTCAATCCTCTACTTCTCTTCACATGTCACTTATTGCCGACTGAGCAGCTCAATTTTGTCCCCCTTCTCCTCTAATGGTGTGCAACTGCGAACCGTGATGATATCGGAGTCTCATCGTTTCTCTGCAGGGATCTTCGAAGGTGCGTACGTGCTGGATGGTGGTTGAATTTAAATTCATCTCGCAGTTCTAATACCAGATTCCAAAAGCTCCCGTAATTTCTTAATAACACAGAAAATGTTACTTTAAAGCAATTTACACAGCATTTCCTTCAAAATAGTTCCATTCTGCAGTGACATACTTCTGTCACCGCGCGTAAAGACACTGGAAGCACTCCTGGAAGTAATTTTCAGGAACCTGTCATAGTGCTCTTGTCTCACGTGCAGTAATTTCTTCAAAAATCTTCCCCACTTCGGATGAAATTTCAGTTTTTTTGGGGGGGGGCATTTCTTCTTTCATCATAAGCTGCTTCTAGCACCCTCAATGTCTCTGAGGGAGATTTATGTAATAAAACACAAATCTTTATGTTTGTACACTGCTCTATTGACATTATGAAACGAGATGAACAAGCATGCACAAGCAGCAGAAACTGGTTGCCACGCAAAGGCAACAATGTTTATTATTATGAAAATTCAAATGAAGTGCTGTCGTGGACGTTACCAACACCTAATAAAAATCTGATGTTATACATTCACATGACTTTCTCTACCTTTCATCGTTTATTAGTGAGTGTACAAACTATTCTTACTAAAGCTTATTTTTATATCTACTACGTTTTAATCCAAATAAACCTTTTCAAAAATAGTTACATTACGCATTTCGTTATAGGTACAAAGAGAACAGCAATAGTCAAATGTTTAAGAACTGGACACTATATGCTGGCGTTAAAATTCCATACCGTTTTCATGCAATCGCAATAAACAACTGAATGTTGAAAGTACTTTAAAGACTGACCAATAAATGAACAATTCCAGCCATTAATGACGGATATCTAATAAATTACTTATGCCATAAAAGCTTGTTTTAAATAAACTGCATTTTAAAAGGATCTACATTTCTGTGTAGTACGTTTTCGTCTATCACTTAACCTTTACCAGTTATACAAGATTATACGTATAAAGTATTCCTTCCGAATGAGGAGGACTTCGAATGCTACTCCTAGAAAATTCAAGGTATACATTTTACCATGTAAATACCTTCAATATGTGGTATTTTAGTCAAAATCGTTAGAACCATTTTTAGAAAATCAAAATTTTTGAAAAATGTTTAATGTAAAGGGTAGTTAGGATTTCGCATCTTGGAATATACTTAACTTAAATACCAAGTTTGGTATTTATCCGACTTTTCACTTTTGAGTTATGCTGTGCACAGACACACAACATATACGTGGCATGTTTCCAAAAATGGTTTATTTGGATACAGGGGGCCTCAAAACATATAATTACGATTAAATTTCGATATCGAATTTTTTGGTGGAATGCAATACCTTCTCTACCTAATATGCACGTGGTGGAGAAAGTAATATTAAGATTTACTTTTGTATACATTAAAGAGAAAATAAACAATTCGGGAAACTTTTTGAATCTAGGGTTATAACAATAAAACAAATAAAGCGATATATACGATACCAATACATGTTAACGTGGTATTTTGCCTAGTTAATATGGTGGTTTGTGTTCTGCGTCAGGAATTTCTAAGTTGATGCGAAAATTATTATGGCGCAGACAACAACGATAGCTAGCCTCTAGTACCCGAGGTCGCGGGTTCAAACCCGGCGGAGGGCGATGGGTTTTTTCGGGCTTAAAAGTCCTTAGCATGGCTTCCTTCAGAAGGGAAGTAAATCCGGTGGGCCCGTGTCGTAGATTTATGTCACGTTAAAGAAACTCAAGCCAGATAAAGAGGCCTCCGAACAAAATTTCTGGTCTTTCACGCCCAGTATAGAATGGGACACTAAGAACCAGAGTAGTTAAAAGCCTCCATAAATAAAACTCAATTTAATTTTAATTTTACGTCAGAGAGAACTAGTGAATGCAAAATGTATAGAAAGAGTTCAGTAGTCTGCCTGTCGCGGACAAGTGAACCCTCACTTCCTCACAGGTAGAGGAAGGGAAAATGAAAAGCTGCGAAAAAGGTAAGGTCACATGAAACAACCCTTAAATTAATTTGAGCTTTAAATTAAAGGAAACATACCGAAATAGTAGCAACTTAGAAAGATGAAGTTCTTTCTATAGATCTGCAAACCTCTCTCTTGGCGTAAACATCTCCTGGATCACTGTTACTGACACACTTTATTATCATTCATGGCAAGCTGGCGGTAAACCAATCATAATGTTGACCTCGATGGATACTTGCTGATAAGCGAAATCCAGTGTAGCAGTGTCACTTGTCAATATAAAAGCTGTAACGTGGCGTTCCAGGTGTTGCTACACGGCTCAAAATGTCTCGTATTGCGTTTATTGATGAGGAACTTAAAACAAACGGAGAGTTTTGAGTGAAAATCCAGAAGGGCAACTTTGCTTTAATTACTAGAATAGTGTTCTACCTAGCAGAGTATCAAAGGAGATCTCAGGGGGAAAATAACTGAAGAACGAGTATCACAGATTTAAGAACTGTTGCGGTTGGTGGTAAATACGATGGATGTGATTTGCCTGTTTCAATAATTTACGGTCATGAACTCTTTTCTTTCGTTACAAAGAAATACATACATATACTTGGGTACTAAGGGGAAGCAGATGAATAATTTACTACTTTCTAGCTAATGAAAAGCTATGAAGTTTATTTGAAGATATAAGAGTTCGTAGAGAAGCAAATGCTAGTTCTGACCACTATCTAGTACCAGTGAAGGTAAAACTGAAAAAAAGATGGGCCAAGTATCGGAATAAAGAAAATGCAACCCGAGAGATGCAGGAAAGCTCACTTAGTAAAAAAAACATCCATTAGAGATTTATACTTTAAGAGACTTTCTATGTATTAGTGAACATGAAGAAAGCGATGATATCGCTGAAAAATTAAGCAATATTAAGAAATGCATAGAAAAGGCTGCAAGTGAATGTCTAGGAGCTAGGAGTAAAAACAAAGTCCCCCCAAAAAGGATTCTAGATATGGAATGATGAGCTTAAAACTTTGATGGAGGAGGGAAATTAGCATATGGAAATGGCTAGAGACAAAATAGTAAAAAAAGGTATTGCTATATATAAAGCGGTAGTAGCTCAAGCTAAAAAGAAAGTAAGAATAACATGTAGAGGCAGTTGGGATAGGTATGTCGGGAATATTCAATAAGAGATTAATGGACGACAAGCAAATGCATATAAAATAACGAAACGCTGTCACAGCAAGAAAGAGATAATGCAGACATAAGCGTAATTCGGGTGAAGAATTGATTCACTATTTCAAGGAGAGTGGACAGATAAATAAAAAGCATTTAATGAAAGAGAACGCCAAAATATAACTATCCACCTCGCAGAAGTTGGCAAAATCGAGTTAAAGGAACTAGAAGTTCTAGAGGAACCGAAAATTATAAAAAAAAAATCCAGGTTTAGATGGTATCTAAATAGATTAATAAAATACTCTTCAGTGACGTTGAAAACTGGATTTTTAAAACGTTTAAACCAATGTTGGATTCCGAAGAAAATTCTAAAAGAATGGCCAGTGCCAAGTATTATCTCTATATTTAAGGAAAAAGATCGAAGTTAATACACTAACTATAGAGGGATCAGCTATTAAGTGAAGCGTATAAAATCTATGCAAAAATAATAAAACGATCACAAGCTATTGCTGAAACCATTTTCCTGTAAGAACAGTCAGGATTTCGGAAAGGAAGGTTATGCATCGTTAACATATTCATAATAAAACAAATTATAGAAAAATGTAATGAGTTTAATAAAGAACTCCATTTATTATTCATAGATTATCAGAAAGCACTTCATAATGTAAAACGAGATAAGCTTTGGGAAACAATGCAATCAAGAGGTATCCCTAAACACTAAATTAATGTAAAAAATATGTATGAGAAGTCCATCATATGCTACAAATCCAAAGAAAGGAAAACTATATAAAGAGAACTTAGAGTAAGACGGGGCTGCAGTTTGTCGCCTACGATTTTTCATCTTTACTTTGACAAAGAAATGAGGAAACTGAAATTCCAGTTACATAAATTTAACATATCTGAAAACGTTAATAAAGGAAAATCTAAAAAAGAAACCTCTTGTTTGCTGACGATCAAGTTATTTAGTTAGTGATGAGGATACGCTAGGAAGGTGGCTATTTAAACTATACAAAATCACGAAATATGTCAATATAACCACTCGAAAGAGAAAACAAAACTGAGGCATTCATAGGCGAAAGGGCTATAAGATCAAAGGTGGTAATGGAAGATTATATTATAGAACAAGTTAATATGTAATTTTAATTTTCTTGGCTGCCTTTATTCTATACACATTAAAAGGATATTAATAATAATATTGTGGCTTATCATTAATCTTATTTTCATTACCAGACGCACTGTCGTGTTGTATTGTTGCTATCAGACGTAGCATTATTGTGTCTGCTTAGTTATATTTCGGCTTAACGGTCTTTCCTTTCGGTGAGGATCACACCAAAGGGAAGGATCTGTTTGAAACTGTCTGGTATGACGTCAGCCCTGTCTGGCTTCGCTAGACAAGGTTGGCGGGGGTAAGATATCGTCATTCTAGTGTAAGTGGTCGTTGGAGCCAGACGCGTGTGTGGCCGGTCTACGGTTTCGTGGCATCTCCCTCCATCCTGTTTCCTTTGTTAATTACGTAGACTCGCCAAACGTTCGTGAATAAATCCCAGGTATGTGAAGGTAGTGTGTGTTATGTAATTCTTCAGTGTAATATAAAATCCACGCCCTCCCCTTAAATATACACACCAAGGTCTCAGACTTTTTGCTGCCAGCGAGTTGCGCCCCTTCATGTGCGTGTTGGGGTGAGCTAAATTAATCATTTTCTTGTAACCTTTTTAGCCTTCAACCCAAGAAATCTCTTGTTTGGTGATGATCAAGTTATTTTAGTTTTAGTGAAAAGGTGTCTATTTGAACTATATAAAATCACGAAATATGTGAACTTAACCACCTCGAAAGAGAAAACAAAAGTGAGGCATTCATAGGTAAAGGGGCCATAAGATCAAAGGTGGTAGTGGACGATTATATTATAGAACAAGTTAATACGTAATTTTAATTTTCTTGGCTGCCATATGTTTTATACGCGTGAAAAGGATATTAATAATAATGATGCTAAATTTAATAAAATGTGTAGGACCATTAGAACAATACTTCATAATAAGACAAGAAAAGATACGCAAATTAAACTATATAAAGTTATGGCAATGCCAACAGGCTTGTATGGGAGCATAATTTGGACCCTAACAGGGCAAGAAAGAAGCCGACTACAGGCAGCAGAAATGCAATTTCTCCGAAGCGTAGCGGAGTAACCCCACTAGATAGCATCAGAAATAAGGAAGTAAGAACTAACCTAAGAGTTAGCACCCTATTACAAACTGTAGACCAATATCAACAACGTGGAAACACGTACAGCGCATGAGCCAAGATAGAATTCCGAAAATAATTGCTGTGTATGTATCTACTGGAAAACGAAGTATTGTTCGACCAGCAGAAAGATGGATACAACAAATAAAGGAACCGCAACAGGCTTAAAAGCGTATAGCTTGAAGAAGAACAAGCTATCCTAATCGAAGTGAAATAATCCATTACTGTAACCATCCCTGTAATTACTGTGAACTTCCTACACGGTCGTGCCACAGTATTACATCGATAAGGCAATACTATCGATACTAAGAGGATTATGGAGAACTCTGAGACAAGGATACACTCGTGCTGTTATGATCTTAGACCTTATCCAGGAATGTCATCCCTAGGGAACTGGCAGGTGCTAGATGGCGACTGCGGAAATCCCCGGGAAGGAGGGGGCTGTAAATCCGGATCTCTCGGTTGATGTGTCAAGCTCAGATTGGAAGACAAATCTCTTGGCGGGCATGTGTCACCTTCCGTCCATGCTGCACAGGCTTGTGCGTTGCAATCTCTCTTATTTGCTACTAAAGAAATCTGTAACCTGAAGTTGTAAGGTATGAGTCACTAATCACTACGTTAATTTTTAAGGGTACTTGACATAACTGTTAAAAATTGCAAATAAAACGAAAGAACAACTTTTGGACATTTTACATTACTTTGGTCTTCATTTAAAACGTCGGTAACCTGCGCTACGTTGGTCTTCAAAGCCAATATTTTAAATCCTAACATAGCTGAAAACACGATTGAGAGCCCTCAGCCTCAAAGCGTAGCCGAGAGATCTGCGCGTCTAAAACTCGAATGGATCACGTTGGCAGAAATTCCTTCCAAAAGTCGCCAAAAACGACTATATAAGAAGGGCTACTTAACCGTTACTTTTGTTAACATTTTCAGCGAAGACCAAAGTAATGTAATAAAGCTCAACTTTCTAAATAACGCCTAGCGTTAAATTTCAGATGTGGCACTCTGTGCGATATTATAGGGTAGTGTTGGTAAACTATATTATTTTGGGAATTAATATTATAATTTTGCACTAATTTCCCCCAAATTTGACATGATTCATCAAATTTTCCTCCGACTCTTAGTTGTAGATTTCAACTCCGTAATTGCAGTGATTTTATTTAAAAATCATACATTTTGGTAGAATACAACCCTTAAAATTGTACCAATTTTAATAAAAATTTAATTTTACCTGTTGACCAATGTCCTCCAAATACTAAAATAAAAAGCTCAATTCCGAACGTGAGCCATCCATTTAAAAACACGCCTTTTTTAGGAAGTTCTCCACAATGTCGCAGTTCTCTGGCTTGTGTTATCTTACTTGTTGAGCGTCTCTTGTTTTATTGTTTTAAATTTGGGTTCTTTGTCCTCCGGCTAGCTATTACAACTCAGTCGAGCAAGTGTCTCTAAGCAGGGCGTGTAAACGGAAAGGAGTTGTTGCTAAAAGATAACACTGATAAAATAATTTTTCTACACTTTTATTGCCGTCACACTTAATTAATAATTTACATATTTAATCTTTATACACGCCTGACTGAAACTGTGATAATTCCCAATGTAACTACAGTGGTTTTAGTTGTCGCACGCCAATTACTTCGCTTACTTCACATTTTTTGTAACTAACACTGCGACGTGCACCTCATGAATGATTCTTCAAAACTGCGCGAAACTTGCTTATGGGTCGAGAATATATACTCCTTCACCTCGAATTGCCTAAACATTATAATAGAGTTACCAAATCGCGCCCACTTTAGCATTTGTTTTGGTCAGCCAATCCCTACTACTAATATATATACTCTAGGGAAGATATTCCCTCCATTTCTAAAAAAAAGGGCACGCTACCCTGACGTCATTTGTTTGTCTCTTCTTAGTGATAAACAACTCACCCCCTCGGTTTATTGTTACCCACTTCTATTTTCAGTTTCAGTGAGGCCGTGTAAACTTATTTCCTAACAATACTTATGGCTAACAACATCTAAAATCCTGTACATACAATAATATTAATTTACACTACAATCACGGCATTCACAGCATGTTATGATATAAAATACTGCCTCAACAAAGACCATTGAGATTTAAAATAATTTAAGTGTGAATGCTTGCACTCTTGCAGTGACACATCAAAATCGAAATAGGGGAGTGGATTCTCATAAGAAGTGAAAATAAATACGGCTCAGGATAAAGCAAAGCCCGTTAACGCAGTTGCTGGTATCTTCACCATTAGCGTCGGCTTGTTTACTTGCAGATATGGAACAACTCACGAGCCACTAGAAATGCTGGCTTCAGATTTGTTTGATGAAAGAATTTATTGAACAATTCTGCCTACTTAAACTGAAGGCTGCTGCACACAAAGCTTACCAACATGCAAAATATTAAAATAACAAATACAAAGATAAATACATGATTTATACTAAAACAAATTAAAGAATATATAAATAGCATACACATTTGTGATATAAAATTTTTAGGTAATTCAATTCATAAATAACATGTAAAATTATATCAGTAACCCTAGAAACAGATACTAAAATTGTTTAAAACGTGCGAGATTAAATGTTCCTGTAAATGATTTTCAATATGAGAAGGACATTTTAATCATATTAAGAGTCACTTTCTTAATGAATGCACTTTTAAGCAGAATAGTGTACAAATTAACTAGTAATAGCTCCTCTAACTTCTATCATGAGTCCAACAAGTGAGGGTGATATTCATTTATATTTTTCACAGTTGTTCATAGTACCCTGAGCACTTCTGCCGTTTGAGCTTCGTTGTTTCCCATCTCACAGTAGAGCAATTATATGCTAATTCCAAGGAAAGAGCCAGATATATATTCTTCAGTATTATATTTGCTATGTGAACAGTGTGATGAACCTACTATCGTTTAAATGTTTATTAGAACCTCTTCACGTACTGAGCTAAAAGTCTATGCGCAAGAGTTTCATTTGTTTAAATGGTGGTTCACAATAAACAGGGATGCCTATCGATGACAATATCGACAGCAACAGTCGATTTTGTGCATTCGGATATCATTTGTTTTTAACTTGTAAGTGATATTTGTACATCTGCTTAATTGACCAATTAGAAATTCGATATAGAAAGCATGTTCTAAAAGTCATTCCATTGCCATTTCTGATTCTTCTTACGATAGCATGTAATGCTATATATATATATATACGGTATGAATACAATCCTTGAAATAGGAACAGATAAATTTACATTTCACAAAGTTTCCCGTTCCTCTACCCAGTCTCCTACAGATTTCCGGTTAACTGCAAACGCTCACATCGTAATGCACACTTTTTAGCTTTGTAGTTATTGTTCTGGGCGGCGCCGTAGCCGAGTAGTTATATCTCTTGCATCCCACCAAGGCGGCCCGTGTTGGATCCCAGGAGCCGCATGTGGGATTTGTGGTAGACGAAGCGGCGTCTGACAGTCACCAACTGCTCCATTAACACCTTTGCTTTCATATTTCGCCTCCATTTCATATCATCTTCTTCCGCACTCTCATATCAGGCGATGGGCTGACCTCCCGTTCTGGGTTCTTCATTCTTTAAGTCAACAATTGTCTGCTCTCGACAGGTCTCTGACCCTAAGCACGGTTATAAGTCCTAGGGGGGTGAACCTACAAAAAGGAGGATAAGCCGACTAAGTAAGTTATTGATCTGGTCCCTGTTCCCAGTGGTTGTAAACCGGCCTTAAAACGCTACGAACTAAAGGATAGTTCGTTCAACATGAGAGCCTCATAAAAGCTTAAGATTTATAGAATTATTTCCCAAAAGTTTCATTAGAATACATTTTACAAATGGTGCCGCATTATTTCCATCAGAAGAAGAACGCTTCTGAAATTTAACGCTATGTACTCACTATTGGCCTTGTTTAATGTTTCTATGGATATAAGAATATTAAAATAAATTGTATCTGTGGGAACAAAATTAAGTAAGATCAATTACTATCAAACTGCTACTGTTTGCTGGTGATACAATACCCCAAGAGAAAAAGAATTACTGACATAATAAAGCACATGAACTTGAAAAAGTTCACCCTAAAGAAACGTGAGTATGAAAGCTGAACAAATAAAACGAATAAAATGGAGTTTCATAAAACAATCGTGTTCTAATAGAATAAATAACAAATTTTAAGTACCTACTGTCAACATAAAGAAGATATAGGAAGCTATAAAAGCATATATTAGGAATATTAAAAGTAGGTTAAACAAAAACAAGAAACAAACCTTAAATTTTATAAAAAGACGCCGGTTCCAATATCACTGAACGAGTGCCAAACACGAGCTGCAATGAAAAATGATTAGAACGGAATTAAGCAGCTTAAATAAGGCATTAAAGACCAGTGAAAGTATGTATAAAGTTGGTAAGAGTAACAAAAGCCAATCGAAAAATAAATCCATTATATCCTAAAACAGCTACAAATAATGCACAAAACTCGATATGTGCGTATCAATGGACTATCAGACAAAATGCTTGTATTTTATGTAAGGAGAAAAACCCCGTTTCCTCTGTGGTGTAGTAGTTACCATGCTAACCTCTAGTTGCCGTCGTCGCGGGTTCAAACCCGTTGGAGGGCGGTGGATTTTTTCGGACGTAAAAATTCTTAACATCGCTTTCTTCGGGAGGGAAGTGAAGCTGGTGGTCCGTGTGATCGATTTACGGCACGTAAAAGAACCTCAAGCCTGATAAAGAAGCCTATGAGCAAAATTACCGGTCTTTCATGCCCAATATACCTATAGAATGGGACACTAAGGACCACAGCAGTTAAAGAGCGTCCATAAATAAAACTCAATTTAATTTTTGAGAAATCTGAAAAGGAAACCACAGAAAACCAAACCGGAGGAGACCGCTGATGATTATGTATTGCGTAATGATAGGTTTTTTATATGAACGTCTTCATGTTATGAGTTGGTGCTTGCAACTGCTTTCCTATTACATATCCTAAAGTAAATTAATTTATATGTTACTGCACATAGCCTCAATGCACGCTTTGCATGCTAAATCTTGAAGGTAACAATTTTTGAAGTCACATTTAGTAGAAATTTACTAACATGTCATCTAAAATGTATTCCATCAGTTACCTCCTTCTTCTCTCATCCAAGGTACCCAGAATTGTTATCCACAGTGTCGCGTAATGCCAGTCAACTGTTTCACGCGTTAGCATCGAAGTTGGAGTGGCATTAACGCACTAGAGAGATCTTGGAATTGATTATTAATTCAGGTAGGTATTTTGTTTGCAGAAGTTGAGAAATGTCCAGAAAGGCGCTATAGCAACTGCTCTGAAAGGTCCCCAGCCCTCGGAAGACTATAAAATGCAGCGACAGTCAGGTAATCAGCTCAGTTCAGTGCTGACAGCGATGGAAAGAGGTTTGCTCTGCAGCACAAATACGTAGTTGAACGTAGAAGCGATATTAAAAGTTTGTGCTATTGATTAAATAAAAATAAAATTATCAAAGAGTTACATTTATTAGAAGTTAAAATTTGTTCAGATTTTTTACGGAGACAGCTTGCAAGATTTTCAATATGTCGTTACAATGAACTATTCCACCATACCCTTGTTATGCGTTTGCGAAGTACTTAACAATAAATCGTGTATTTTTGTTCTCTTCTACATATAGTATAGTAGGGGAAGTATTGTATTCCATAAAACTTCGATGTCGATATTTCACCAGAAATATACGTTTGCAAGCCCCCTGAACACACTCCCCCAAAAAAGTATTTTTAGAAAAAGGTCCAATAATGTGTGTGTCTCTGTATGTCAGTGTAACTATCAGAACAGCAAAACTCAAAAACGAAAAGTCGGTTAAATACAAACTTGGTATTTAATTTCAATATCTTTCAAAGATGCGACATGGAAATTTTCAAAATTCTTCCTACTCCCAACTACCCTTTCAACAGAACATTTTTCAAAACTTTTGGTTTTCTAAAAACAAATGACAAAGGATTTTGATTAAAATACCATATATTAAAGATATTTACATGGTAAATAAAATGTATATCTTGAATTTTCTTGAATAATCTCTGAAGGAATTTTGTATAATCTTGTATAATGATGCAGTAATTTGTATCACAAATTATTTAAATGTAAAGAGTGATTATAGTATGAATATGCATTATTATGTGACATTGATTTGAGATGTTTGTTGATTGTAATTATTGTTGGGAAGTAAGTTTATACTGCCTTACTGAAACTGACAATAATAGCGTGCAATAATGCAGCGAGGGGGTGAGCTGTTTATCATTATTGGAAACGAGGAAGTTACGTAATATTGGCGCGTTTTTCGTTTAGAATCTTCTGGAACATTTCCCTAGAGCAATTGCAGTTCAGTTATAATCTTTAGGCATATCTGGGTGAAGGAGTATAAAAAGAGTAGGTTAGAGGTAGACCCCGTCAGTTCATCAAAATTCTTTGTACACTACACGTCGCATTCCCGTCAGTTCGTCGAAAGTATTTGTACGGCACACTTCGGATATCAATTTGCAGGTTACGCGTAACAGAGTTATGAAAAATCTCAAGTGTGATAAAGTTAATTATACAAAAAGTTGAAGTACGCGAATTAAGAAATATCAGTAATGAAGTTATTATAACAGTTTCAGTTTGGCGAGTGTCTAGATCAATGTGTAAATGTGATGTGAAAGTGTTCGACAATAAAAGTATAAAAGAAATTCTTTCATCAGTGTTATCTTTGGATAAAAGATTCCTTTCCGTTTACACAACCTGTATAAAGAGAAGTGCTCGACCAAAAGGATAATAGCTAGCCGGAGGACAAAGAAACCAAAATTAAATAAAATAACAGTAGCATTTTTTTAAACAAAAAAACTAATACTGCCGCAAATTGTTAACACCAGATGGAGCTAACAAACCTAACAAATGAATCACGTCACAAGATGGCTTCAACGCGTGAAGTAAACACAAATACACAAACATTATAAATTTACCGTCGCAAATTGGCGCCCAACGTGGGGCTAACAAAACAACCATAATGTTACTTCAAATTGAATCCCAACGTGGGGCTCAATAAACAACAATATATACAAAAAACATTATAAGTAATAACCTGCAAATTGGATCCCAACGTGGGGCTCAACAAATTAAATAAATAAATAATGCAACAAATAAAACACTCGCAAATTGGCGCCCAACGTAGGGCAGAGTGACCAGGCAAGGAGTGAAATAACCAGGAAAGGGAGAAGGAATCAGGACGTGGAGCGAATGGAGCAGTGAACTGAACTACAAGACGCAGATACCAGAAACAACTATAGGAACGACAGACTACGCGGATGATTGGACATCGTAATTCCGAGATTAAAAGGCAAGACGGGAATTCAACTACAAAACACCAAAACGACGTAGATTCATCGTAATACAACGCAGAAGCAACATATAATCTAGGAGAGAGGGGCAGATAGCTGGACATCAAAGCTACATAAGCAGATAGCAATAGAAAGGTTAGAAAAGTGTTATGTTAATTCTAAAAAAAAAGGTAAAAAAAATTTAAATGTACCTCAGGAGCGGTAGGATAAAGAAAATAATGTCCACTAATAATACAGAAGAAATAGAGGACAAGACAGACGTCATGAAAATAATACCACACAACGGTATCAATCATACGTTCCACAATTTGAAAGATCAAGGATAGATGGGAGACCAGGTCGACAGGAACAAATAAATTATGTCAGAACAGAAAGATTGCCAGAAAGAGGGCAAAATTATGGAAGGCGGTACATTAGACAAAGGGGAAATTTCACTCACTGGAGGGAAAACAATAACCGGGAAAGATCTGAGGAACGGCAAGAAAATTATGTGCCAAGAGGACATAATTTCAGAAATCGAGGATTTCGAACTCGAGGAAGGGGAACTCAAAACAATGGTAGCGACAATGAGATAGATTTAGCTCCTGTTAGGAATGGCAGTCCCGTACGTGAACATGGAAGTAACCAGGAAAACTGTTAATAGACTCCTGTGTAGTAGGTTCTCAGGACGTCTTTAATAATTCAGTATCCATTACCAATACAAATAATATGCCTACACACACACCCTGTAATAAGATTGCAGCAACACAAGATAAGGGAGAAAATTTCGAGTCACCTCATGTTAGGATGGAAATTGCGAAGAAAGAGATCATTGCAACTATAGATTCTGGTTCGTCAGCTTCAATTTGTTCACAGAAATTTTACATAAATTTGATTAATGAAGGTAACAAAATTATGGCTCTTCCTACTAGTAATTTAGTTTGTCGTGTTGCAATCGGAAGAACGACACAGGTCATAAAAACACAAGCTCTACTTAACATACTTATCGGCGGAGAGAATTTTGAGGTTATGTTTCTAATTGTAAACCATCTGATTTGTGACATAATTTTAGGATGTGCCTTCCTTCATGAATATGAAGCAAGTATAGATTTTAAACATGAAGAGTTAAAAATAACAAAAGAAGATAGAGAAATAAAGGTACCTTTTATAAAAGAGAAAGTTTCTGTGATTGAGATGACAAAGGATGAGAAAAATCTTTGTGACCAAGAGTTTTTTGTGCAAATAACAGAGACCGATAGAAATAGTCAGATAAAGCAGGTAGTCACAGAATATGAAGGGAACACCACGCCATATTTTCAACAGCTAGCAGAAATGCCAGAGAAAGTAGAGAAATTTACAATCCAAACAAAAGACGACCATGTGAGCGAGACAGACAACAGCTGGAAAGAGAAGAGAAATGAGGAAATAATACACAAGTGTGAAGAAGCTTATAACATTACGATAACGCAAAAACAAATCCTTCATGATGTTTTGATGAACAATAGTTCAGTATTTAGTAATATCCCAGGCAGATGTAATGTATATCAGCATACATTTCAAGTAGAAGACGTACCACCATATAGGCACAAGTATGACAATTTACCTATAAGTCTTCGGGACAAAGCTAGACAACTAATAAATAGCATGTTAGAAAATGGGATTATTGAGCAAAGTAATTCTCAATACATAAATTCAATCTGTTGGAGTATTAAACGAGATGGTAGTTTGAGATTAACATTAGACGGTAGATATGTCAACAAGTATATGAAGCCTGATCATTTTCAAAGTGAAGGAATTGAACAATTAATTACGAAACTTTCAAGAGGGAGATTTTTGACATCCATTGACCTCACTGCATCATATTGGCAAGTGGAATTAGATCCACAAGTGCGTGATTACACTTCATTTCAGTACTCAGGGATCCAGTATCGTTTTTGTGTAAATCCTTTTGGTTTAAAAACTCAGGAAGTGGATTTTTGAGAGCCATTCACAGTATCTTTGGAAATTCTGCAGATGACTTTTTAATAAAGTATATTGATGACTTCCTAATCATTAGTCAAACATTTGAAGAACACATGAATAATGTCCATTATGTGTTAAATAAACTGCAACAACATGGTATGACTGTGAACATACAAAAATCAAAATTTTGTGTCAAGGAAATAAATTTTCTGGGTTATGTGGTAGATGAACGAGGTATAAGACCTGATCAGAAGAGAATAGAAGCAATAATGAAAATTCCACCACCAAGGAACGTAAAACAAATTAGACGTCTCTTAGGGGTATTGAACTTTCAGAGTAAGTTCGTACCAAGATATTCGGCTGAAATAGAACCACTGCGGCAGCTACTCCGAAAGAACAATAAGTGGAGATGGACAGAGGATCATCAAAAATGTTTTGAGAGAGTAAAAGAACTCTTTACCAAGTCCATATTACTCGAGAGGCCTAGAGAAGATTTGGAATATGAGATTTATGTCGACGCATCAATGCAAGGATACGCCGGAATTTTAGGACAGCGAGACATCAACAATGACTTTCACGTCATTAGTACAGCTTCTAGAGGACTTACTAATATTGAGCGGAATTCTTCAGTGACTCAGCTAGAAATTGGAGCACTATATTTCTCATTAATTCGTTTTAAAACCTATATTTATCAGTATATTCAGACCACATCAGCTTATCTTTCATACAACGGTGTAGATTATGTAGTGGAAAACTTGCTAGATACATTCATGCAATATCTGCATTCGATATTGAGATTATACACATTCCTGGCAAAAATAATACCTTCAGTGATTTGCTATCAAGATTGAACTACAACCCACAAATTCCCGAAAATATTGAAAGGCCTAGAAATGAAGTCAAAATATTGACAATTGAAATTCCCTTAGGCAAAGAAATGATAAGAAAATTGAAAAATATGGGGGAAATTCAAAATGAGGACGCAAAATTATTTGAACTTAAAGAAAAAAAGCACCACTAGTTGAAGAGGCAAAGAAAGAAATTGTAGCAATTCGGGATGGGACATTATACAAGAAGCATGGAAAAGAAGTGCCTAGTTGGAAGGTAATGGTTCCGAAAAGCATGGAAAAGGAACTAATTAAGAATTTTCACAAAGGGTTAGCACACTCAGGGACGGACCGAACAACTTCTATGATTTTAGAGAATTTATACATATCCAAATTGCGTCAGTTGATATTCATGGTCCTATGCCTCCAAGTCAATTTGGAAACAAATATATATTTGTCTGTTATGATATATTCAGCAAATATGTAAGAATTTACCCTTTGAGAAAACCTACAGGTTTAGCATGTTTAAATAGACTACTCAAGTCATATGTGATAGAAGAAGGACCTATCCAATCTGTATTGAGCGATAATGCTTCGTACTTCACAGGAAAAAAATTTATGGACGGACTGAAAGAAAATGGCATTAAACAATATTTTTCGTCAAGATACAGACCGAACTCCAACCCAGTGGAGAGGGAAATTAAGGAAATTTCAAATTATTTAAGGGTGCTGTGTCATCGAAAACAAACGCAATGGTATGGATACGTGAATTTCGTTCAGAATCTATTAAATGAGACAGTAAACAATGTGACTGGATACAAACCATGTGAACTTAAGTTAGGAAAGAAGATCAATACAATGTGTAAGAAAATTCCAGAAGCCATTCTAGATGCGCACTCTTTACCACAAACAGAAGAAGAGATGTTCCGAAAAGCATTCGAGAGGATGAAGAAAAATGCCATAAAAAGAAAAATTAAACATGAAGAAAAGAAGAGAAAGGAATGGAGGATCAAAATAGGAGATTTAGTTTTGGTTAAAACCAAGAAATTGTCGGATAAAGCAAATAAACTTTATTGGCGAATGTTTCTCAAGTACCATGGACCATATGAAGTTGTTGAAGTATATGGAACAAATACATATGAGTTATGTAATCCAACAACTCGAAAAAGCATTGGAAAGTTCCATATTGAGATGCTGAAACCATACAACAATGACGATAAAGGTGAAACAGAAGACAAAGATGATAAATAGTAAATGCTGGATAGTTAAAGACGAAATGCAGAGCAATGTATTGGAACGTAAGAGGGTTAATTATGTATGTATGTCATAAGAAAGGAGAAATAAATTTTGGACATAACTAAATGTTTAAAAGGAAAATAACATTTTATTTGTAACTGTAACAGCATTTGAAATAAAGCATGATGTTAGTAAAGTACGTAGATATAATTCCAAGAGTATTGTGAATATACAGTACAAAACAACAAAAATGGGTTAAAAGTAATTAAAACAAATATTTATGTAGCAAACAGAACATGTGAAACAGTGCCTAGATTTAAGAGATGTAAATATATTTGTGTAGAGGGTGAATATTTTAGTAAATATGTATAGTAATTACAAAAATTCTTAAATGCACAAATTGTTGTCAACAATATAAGAAAGTAAATAATTTTGTAACAGTAACTAAATAATTCAGGGTACAGTATTTGCTATAAAAAAATTGTAATGTCAGATTAATGTCTAAACACATTAAACCAGAGCCAGTAAATAGTGGCAAGATAAAGACAAAACATATGTCGCGTGTTAAATACGTGTGAAGTGTTAAGTGAAAGTGATAGCGTGTGTTCCAAGATTTAGGAGACTAAAAACTCAATTATAAAATTTCCAAAGAAGTTGTAAATATTTATAATTATGTTTCTAGTATGGCATATGATGCAGTAATTTGTATCACAAATTATTTAAATGTAAAGATTGATTATAGTATGAATATGCATTATTATGTGACATTGATTTGAGATGTTTGTTGATTGTAATTATTGTTGGGAAGTAAGTTTATACTGCCTTACTGAAACTGACAATAATAGCGTGCAATAATGCAGCGAGGGGGTGAGCTGTTTATCATTATTGGAAACGAGGAAGTTACGTAATATTGGCGCGTTTTTCGTTTAGAATCTTCTGGAACATTTCCCTAGAGCAATTGCAGTTCAGTTATAATCTTTAGGCATATCTGGGTGAAGGAGTATAAAAAGAGTAGGTTAGAGGTAGACCCCGTCAGTTCATCAAAATTCTTTGTACACTACACGTCGCATTCCCGTCAGTTCGTCGAAAGTATTTGTACGGCACACTTCGGATATCAATTTGCAGGTTACGCGTAACAGAGTTATGAAAAATCTCAAGTGTGATAAAGTTAATTATACAAAAAGTTGAAGTACGCGAATTAAGAAATATATAACAGTTTCAGTTTGGCGAGTGTCTAGATCAATGTGTAAATGTGATAGCGAAAGTGTTCGACAATAAAAGTATAAAAGAAATTCTTTCATCAGTGTTATCTTTGGATAAAAGATTCCTTTCCGTTTACACAACCTGTATAAAGAGAAGTGCTCGACCAAAAGGATAATAGCTAGCCGGAGGACAAAGAAACCAAAATTAAATAAAATAACAGTAGCATTTTTTTTAAACAAAAAAACTAATACTGCCGCAAATTGTTAACACCAGATGGAGCTAACAAACCTAACAAATGAATCACGTCACAAGATGGCTTCAACGCGTGAAGTAAACACAAATACACAAACATTATAAATTTACCGTCGCAAATTGGCGCCCAACGTGGGGCTAACAAAACAACCATAATGTTACTTCAAATTGAATCCCAACGTGGGGCTCAATAAACAACAATATATACAAAAACATTATAAGTAATAACCTGCAAATTGGCTCCCAACGTGGGGCTCAACAAATTAAATAAATAAATAATGCAACAAATAAAATACTCGCAATAACTGGTAAACCTTAAGTGATAGACGAAAACGCACTGCACAAAAAATTTAGATGTGTTTAAAACACACAATTTATTTCAAGCAACTTTGTTTGTAGCATCAGCCATTTCCGAGATATCCGTTATTAATAGTTCAGATTGTTCAATACTTAGCCATTCTTTTAAAGTGCTGTCGATTTTCAGTTGTTTCTCGCGATGTCATGGAAAGAGTATGGAATTTAAGGCAGGCGTATAGTGTCCAGTTCTAAAGCATTTGACTATAGCTATTCCGTTTGTGTCTGTATCAATGCAGCTATATCCGGAAAATTTTATCCTGATCAAAATAAAGTAGATATGAAACCAAAGTTTTGTAAGAATAATTTGTATACCCACTGAATAAGCGATAGAGGATAAAGAAACTCCTGTTTAATGTAGCGCATCAGATTTTTTTTTCATGATGAACAATTTTTAAATAAATAAGTATTTTATGTAGAAAACTTATTTTCAGGAAAGAATTCAAAGGAACGCAACAAAAAGAAAAGTTATAATTTTAAATATTTATAAAATAAAAAGGGTGTATATTTCGGTTTTGGGAGACAAACAATGTTCAGAAAAGCTATTTCTGTACCTGAATCTTATTGGCCTAATAAGAGTACATCACTGAAAAGTGGTTTCAATTGGAAATACACAGACTCATTTCTACTTGACCAATATATTCATAACTGACGCTGTAATTATAAAATATTTAAGTGAAGTAGCATCCATTTTGAAATATATTTTTGTTTAAGGAAAGAAAATTTACTTGCAGAAAATACACAAAAATCATTTTCTACACTTATAATACTCCCATTTAAATCCAACGCAAACGTCTGAAAAGGGAGAAAAAGGGTTACATCAAAAAGTTTTTAATTGGGCTGTTTAAGTCATATGAATATTGACACTTTCTGAGAATAATTATGCAGAATTACCTTCCAGATAGACTTATAGTAAAGAGGATATAGTAATGCATTATGACGTAAAATTTTTAAATGTAAGAACCGGACATCACCGGTGTAAGTACAGACACGGGTAGTCGAGATCATTAAGGCATGGACCCGTGAATGGGAGGTCTGCGGTTCAAATCCCGCCAGGATATTCCTCTCTGACATGAGGGGTTATCCAGTCCGCATAACTGGCAAATGCCGGGAAGAAACCTTAAACTTAGACCTAGAACGTTTCCTTTGCAATTATCATTTCATTTACGTAACACTAGGCCCACTGCCTACGGTGCCCTACGTAGTAAGAAAGGACATTAATCACTACTAAGAAAAGAAAAGTCACAGGTTTGAAACACTTCAAGTCTCATTTATCCATCTTAGAGCTCATGAAGAACACCAAAATAATTGTAACTCAAATAGATAAATACAACCTGTTTTAGGACTGGAATTTTATCACTGTACTCTAGCAAATATTTAGGTTATTATAAGACTGAACGTGTTAGCTTTATCAAAGAAATAATGTTCAATTAAATCCAGGAACAGCGTTTTATAATCTATAATTTCTTCTGGTTTTGGTGCTCGTGAAGTGGTATAATATAACAGTTCAGTTGAAAATTCCGTTTACCAATTTGCCGTACTTTAATTAAAATGCTTTCAATATAATTAGAGAGATTGTACACATCACAAAAGTATCGATGGTATCATCAAGTTACGCTAATTTTAATGGTTTTAGCGAACTTCGTGGCAATATACTACAACGATTTCCTGCAAGTTATCCCCTGCCTCTGTTGCTCAAGACATTTGCATGTCCTCCACTCATTATTTAATCAACAGGGCCGTACCTGATGCGGGTTAATTAAGTCCCTTGGTTATTGCCTTATTTCTTGCTTGGGGTCGTGCTTAATTCACGCAGCAGTGAAATATTATAGCGATGAGTTCTTCCGACCGTGATTGGTGGTTCCTCAACAAAAGCCAAACTCCGACCATCTCAAATATATCTTACGGAACATAATCGCCTTATCACTAGCAGGTAGTGCATTCATTTCCTTCAGGGAGGAGAGGGGTTCCTGTACTGATAATAGTAGGGTGGTAATAGTAGTAGTAGTATATTTTAATAATGTTTAAGCCCGTTTTTCCTACAAATACTACCACGGACAGTGAACCCTGATAGATGAAATAAAATGATGCCCTAAGTTTAGGCTACCTGCCCAGTATTTCCAATTATGAGGACTCAGGAAAATCTGGATTAAAACAAGATCAGGGACGACGCTCCTAGCGGGATTTCAACCGTTCGTGACTAAACGACCTCGGCCACCCGTGTTTTTATTGTTCCTGTTGGTGATGGTAGTAGTAGTAGTAGTAGCAGTAGTAGTAGTAGTAGTAGTAGTAGTAGTAGTAGTAGTAGTAGTAGTAGTAGTAGTATTTATTAATCAGAAATAATTCTCATATCGCAATTCAGTTTTAGTGATACAGACGTCGACCGCACGTCCACTTGAAAAAGAAATACCTAGGCTTTTTTTAATATCATATTTATTATTATTCTTTTCCTGTTTGTTGCTTTTTGTTTTTATATTTTGCCGTTATTGTTTATTTTTATGTATTCACTTTTACACGTGCGCGCGCACACACAAGCACACACATTTACACGAACACAAACACCAATGTCCGAGGCGGGAATGGAACCCGAGGTTCTCTACAGAACGGAATACCATGTCAAGTACTTCAACGACGGATAGTCTCATATTTTGTATAAAATACTTGAGCATAAATTGAACACACACCCACACCCTCTCACACACACGCACACATATAGTACCTGCGATCACATGCTGTAATTCTTACAGAAAGTCTCCTTACTGATTCCGATTATGCATTTTTTACAAAATATCCTATCCTAATGCTATGTACTTTCATTAAATAGTGCCCAAGCTTAGCCACTTCTACCTTTTTAAAATCAAGTCCCAGCATGCTCATATCTCCTGAATGGAGGCCAGAAATGTCTCTGGTAATAAGCTTTTCCTAATAATCTTCCGTTCGCATGCATGTAACCAAAATACTGTGGTTCCACACCATAACGGGCAATTCTCCTACCGGCATAGTCTACAATCTTTTGAGTCTAAGTTTAAACTTCGCTATATCCGACCTTTGTTTCATACTCAGCTCTAAGAATATATAAGATTCTTTATCTCATTTAATTTCTATTTTATTGAGGTTTCTTATTAACGCAGATGATAAATCAATGATCGTAACTAATGCCATCGCTCCTTAAATTGAGTTTTTTATTTATGGACGCTCTTTAACTGCTGTGGTACTTAGCGGCCCATTCTATATTGGGCGTGAAAGACCGGTAATTTTACTCAAAGGTCTCTTTATCAAGCTTGAGTTTCTTTTACGTGCCGTAAATCTACGACACGGGACCACCGGCTGTACTTCCCTTCCGAAGGAAACCGTGCTAAGGATTTTTACGCCCGAAAAAACGCCGGGTTTGAACCCGCGACCTCAGGAACTAGAGGTTAGCATGGTAACCACTACACCACGGAGGACGACACCTCGTTATGGCATGGTACTGTCTACATGTTGTAAATTCGAGAATTATTAAAGTCCACTTTCCGGTTAAATTAATATGAAACAAGGAGATGACACAGGAGGGGGATACACAATTGTGGTTATTTATAGACAAAATACCTAAGTAGGTGCAGCGGCAAAGTATGCAAAGGCCATCTGTACGAGTTATGTTAAGTCAGTATTTTATTTCACAACATGCCGTGAATGCCACAGTCATTATAGCGTTAATCAATATTATTATTATTATTATTATTATATATACATACTTTTAGATTTTTGTTAACTATAAGGACTTGTTAAGAAATAAGTTTGTAGTGCCTAACGGAAACTGATAATAGAAGTTGGGTAACAATAAACCGACGGGGTGAGTTGTTTGTTAACAAGAAGAGAAAGCCGGAATTGAGGTCATAGGGCAGCGTGTCTTTTTCAGAAATGGAGGGAATACGTTCCCTAGAATATATATGTCAGTAGTAGTGATTGGCTGACCAAAAGAGATGCTAAAGTTGGCGCAATTTGGTAGCCAATAGGAATTATATTAGAATGTTTAGGCAATTCTAGATGAAAGAGTATATATTCTCGAGCCATTAGGAAGTGTCACACAGTTTTGAAGAATCTCTCGCGAGGTACGCCTCGCAGAGTTAGTTACAAATATAAAGTACGCGAAGTAATTGGTGCGCGGCAACTAAAAGGACTGCAGTTACGTTTAGACAATAAAAGTCTACGATTCAGATGTTCTATATCAGTGTTATCTTTTAGCAAAAACTCCTTTCCGTTACACACCCTGCTTAGAGATACGTGCTCGACTGAATTATAATAGCTAGCCGGAGGACAAAGAACCCAAATTTAAAAATAATTAAACAACAAGCGCCCAACAATAAAGATAATAAAAGTCACTGAGAAACTACGGGAACTTGCACCAAAAGATCTACATTTATGACCTAGTGGCTAAAACGAAGTTATCACTAATACAAATTCGGATATTTACACAATTTTGATGCAATGAATATTTAAGGATCTGCACAAACTTATACAAGTTCACTGCTGTTATTTAGTAGTTCTGTTTCTTTGTTATTAGCAAAAGAAACTGTAGAGGTTGGAACGCCTAAAATGGATAAGATTACAAGTTATTTTCTCAGGAATTTGAGACATTTGTAGAAATTAAACATTTTATTACAACCCTTACATTTGAAGAATCTTAACCAGAGTTTCCGCTTTTCTCGTATCAAAGTGGCCGTTTTCTTTCGCCGATTTACAAACATTTCGAGATAAATTACCTATGTACAAATAAATACCCATTACAATGACTGTGCCTACGCTGGTGTTAGGAAGTGACTAGTGGATAATAGGTAATAAAATCTTGTGTTACATTCACAGAATTTCTCTACCCCTATTGTTACATACTGTGGTGAGGGCAAAAAGGTTTCCAGCTAAAATATTAGGCTTTAATTACCCCAGCATGAACATTGGGAGACGTAGCTGCAGAGATAGCGAGAGGACCAGAACGTTGAACATTACATTCCAGTACAGGCGTGAGATATTTATCAAACTACACAAAATTCACATTAATCGCATTAACTGTGGTTTATTCAATAAAACACGGTGCCCTACATCGCACACAAAAGAGATAAAGAAAGAAATGAGGGGAGATGCTAAACACACGAGCTACATTCACACTCTTCACATACAACCTCACTCACTCGACCCTCTAACCAAAGCGACGCTAACACAACACAAGGAAAAGTAATGCTAACCTATTTCCCCCTCTTCAACGCTCGCTACACCCGCTAGCTCGGACTGGAGTGCGTCATGCCAAACGAACTTCAAAACCCAAAGCCGAAAGCCGAAAGAATTACCCCAACAATGTTGTCGTCATACGACGCAATAATGTATCTGGCATAGCAATAGCTACTAATTACCTAATACGCCACACTATATCGCTTATTAGTGGATATGCAAATTATTCTTACAAAACTTTATTCTCCTTTCTACTTCATTTTAATCGAGATAATCCTTTCCGGAAATAGCTGCATTATACGCTTTGTTATCGATACAAAATAAACAGCGTTAGTCAAATGTCAGAACTGTAGGCTATAAGCTGGCCTTAAAATTCCATACCCTTTCCATGATATCGCGAGAAACAACTGACATTTGACAGGATTTTAAAACAATGACGAAGTATTGAACGATTCGAAGCATTAATAACAGATATCTCGGAAATGGCTGATGCCACAATAAAAGTTATTTGAAATAAATTGTGTGGTTTGCACAGATCTACATTTATGTGTAGTACGTTTTTGTCTATCACTTAACGTTTACTATTATACAAGTTTATACAAAATTCCTTCCAAATGAAGAGAACTTCACAGCCTATTCGCAGAAAATTCAATATACCCACTTCAATTGTCATGTAAATATCTTAAATATATGGTGTTTTGACGAAATTAATCGAGTCATTTTTGAGGAAGTTCAAAATAGCAAAACGTTCTCCGTGTAAAGGATGGTTTGGGTTGAGGTATTTTATTAAAAATTGTTGTGTCGCATCCTTGGAATATGTTAAAAATAAATACGAAATTTGGTATTTATTGGACAATTCGTTTCTGAATTATACTGTTCAAAAAAAGCACACACTTTCTGTAAAATGCTTTTTGGGGATTCAAGGGATTACTCGTGAAATCTCTACATCGAAAATTTTGAGGAGTGTAATACTGTTTGTACCTACAATAAGTAAGCACTACAGAAAGCAAAACGACCAAAAGCAGTTCTTAAAACCACCTTCACATTATTGGGTTAAAATCTGATTCAATCCTAGAAACGCTCCTGTTATTAGTAATAGATATGGCACTGTTCAGAGAGGAAAATTTGCGACCTCTATGAAACAAATGAGGGCAGAAAGAGATGCACATGTTAGCCATCAACTCATTTGCCTGGGCCACCAGAGGTATAATGCGCGGGTCTGTCTGAGTAAACCGCCAATTTGACGGGGGACTAACCCCAAATCCTTGCCGGTTGCTAATTGTAGAACGGGGTTCGGATCGACCAATGAGGCAGGAAACGGATCAACAACGTTCCATATCCCGCCAGCTTTAAAACAGGCGCTCGCAAATTGCGCACGCGAGCGCACGGAAATGAGAGGAAAAAATCAAGGACTCAATCCTCCTGAAACCGACCACTGGGGCAAATCCATGACCAGGGATGTGTACCACATCAGCAGCGTCATGTCTGGCACAGTGGTCAAAACCACAATTCCCAATGCAACTGATCTTCGCCCATCGTTTCGGTTTCAAGTGGCAAGCAACGCAACCATTCAAATGAAAACTGAATAAAAACTATAATGTGTAACACTCACACGACTTTACGGCGTTCCTTATATATTATTCCTATAAAAATGGTTCATGTTAATCAATTAAAATGTTTGCCTAGGAATAACACGCAGTTACGCACCATGGACTCTATGATTCGTATGGTGCCAAAGTAATACTCACTGTGTGCACCACAATTTGGCAATACTGAACACATACAGAAAAACAATATATAAGATGTTACACTCACATGACCTTCACCACTAACTATCGTTTATTTTTGTATATAATTCATGTTGTTTGAGACAAACGTTGTCAGAAATGATTTCATTATAAATTTCATTGTAGGTACAAAGGGAATAAAACAGGCTGAAGCTATAGTCAAATCTTTAAAAGCGGCACGCCATGCCGGCTTTGAAATTCCATACTCTGCGTGACATCACGAGAATAAAAGAATGGCGGCTTATCTTCGACAAATGTATGATTATTATAAATTCAACCAAAAGCAACGAATTTCTCCGAAATGATTAATGTCGTACAAATATTTGTCCTAAACTGTGTAATTTAATGAGATCTACATCTTTTGTTTAGTAAACTTTTATCTATGTCATAGTTTAAATGCTGCAAAACGTTATAGAAAGTTCATTCAAATAAAGGTGACTTCACAGGCTTTTTCCAGAAAATTTAAGATTGCATTTTATTAATTAAGGATATACCTTAAGACGTATGTTATTTGAATTACAATCATTGTAACTATTTATGAAAAAATCGAAAAATAACGAAATGTTTTCCGTATGAAGGATAGTTTGAGATGGGGTGTTCCGTAAGATCTTTGTGTTGCATCTTTGAAAGATGATGAACTTAAATACCAAGTCTGGCACATATCATTTATATCATACACAGATTTATAGAACGTTTTTTTTATCTAGAGGGCCTCAAAATATGTATTTCCAGTGAAATTTCTATATGGAATTTTTGGTTTACAATGATTTACCTACCTACTAGAGAAGCTAGAAAGAGTATCATGTATTAAAGTTAACCTCAATCTGAGAACAACATTGAATACTTCGAAACGATTAACGCTACGAAAAAGTTTATATATAATACACTGTATAACTTAACGAGCTTCAAATGCTTGTTCTTGTTTTCTGTCTGCGGTGGTTTTCTACTGTGATTAACTAAGTATAAAATGGATTTCGCAGGCTATTTGCAGAAAATTTAAAGTATAAATTTTAGGCGTTATGATATACCTCAAATATATCATATTTTAATCACAATCCTTAAAATAATTTTTATAAAGTTAAAAATAAGACATATTTTTCTATGTAAAGGGTTGTTTGGAATAGAGGATTTTCCTAAAAATATACTTTGTGTTACATCCCTAAATGGTAGCTGGTTTTAGCATGAAATTAGACATTTTTACAATTTTGGTTTCTGAATTAAGATGCTCTGGCTCAAACACACGCTCACAAACACGAAGAACTTTCTCCAAAACTTTGAAAAAGCTTCTTCTCATTTACAACCTCTTTAATGACATGAAATTTTAATACAGGAATATAAGGCTCCTTCAATCGTGTTTTGGAGAAGTATGACACAGTTATCTGAAGCGCCAAGTCATCGTCTTAAAGTTGCGTTACCACGTCTCACTGTAAACTAAATCGAGAACATTTCACATGAATGTAGCATTTATAAGTTGTGCCAGTGACGAGTCAATTTCCATTTCAGTCACGGTATCATATTTCTTTAATGTTGTGTGTCGCAAGTCACGCGGTTTTACATGTCTGCATCAGTACCCTTGAATATTGCATCAACCATAAGCATAACTTCGGAGCCAATCATATGTAAACTGGTGTACTCTCGGCTCCAGTGCATCGAGAGCTACTGTCCAAAAACATTGCTGTGCGAAGTCTGAGGTATTGAAATACTCAATTGAATTGTTAAAATTAACTCCTTATAAACTATTGAATTATAGTTTTAGTCACCTTTCATTACTTTTCGTAGGTATGGATACAGTGCAAGAAACCAAACTTTGGCTTAAACCAAATAAAATGCAACATGGTGTTAATATTGTGGCTGGCATTATATTCTAGAACAGATGGTTAGAGGGCCAAGCTACGTCCTATTGGCTAAGGGCAACACTGTGCGGTAGACAGGCTGGTAGATAGATAGACTCAGAGCGAAAGCCGAAGTTTGTTATTATTTATTTTACGTCGTTTTAAATACAGGTTCATGTCGCGACGGATCTATTAGAGGATAACTCTTAGATCGAGGTGTGGCAGACAGCCTTCTAGGTCTCTTCCCTGTAACCCACGCTTCGTCGTGTCCACAGAGACCCTAGCGCATAGCAACCAGATCCCCTGCCCCGTGCCGTGCAAATACTATTAGGGTGCCCTCCAGTCTAACCGCCGCCCCCATATAGAATAGCGGACAGTTAGCTTTTAGGTCTCATCCCTGTAACTATGCCATCTAACTTCGTCACGTGTCCAGAGAGACCCTAGTGCATAGCAGCCGGATCTTCTACTTCGTGGCGTGCAGATGGCATTAGGGGGTCGTACAGTCTACCTGCTTTCATTGTCTGTTGATAGGTGGCACAGCATTTGCTATTACCACCTAATTTTCATGTTTACTACTATTTTAAACTTAAGGTGGAACTTCGGGTCGTGTTATTAAATAACCAATCCGGTATTTCCCTTTGCGGATGAGGGAAACCACGAAAAAACCTCATTCAGGCTGGTCGGGCCCCGGAATTTAAACCCGGGACCTCCCGAATGCGGGTCACAGACGTTACCTCCTGAGCCATCCCGCTCGGTCCGAAGTTTGTGATAGTGAAAGAAAGAGAGTTGTCTGTAAGTCATTGCAAAGTTTCGTGATGTGAGTTTGTAGGCTACCTATGCTCTCACCGGATTTTCATCATGAAAAACTGTTACTAAACTCTTCCCTTTGTGCATTTCCCATGGGCATGCTAATGAAGCTACTGACCACAGGAGTCAGCGAAACGTCCGACGATGGCACAATAACCCGTAAGAGAATAAATTTAACATTATTATTACTATCATCGTCAACATTATTAGCAGCAGCATTTAGCAACACATAACAAAACCTAAGTAGCATGTGACGCGAAAATACTGTCAAACTACCCAAAATAATATCAAACGGCCATTAAAATTTAGCAATTGCGCAACATTCAGGAACATTTCAGAAATTCAGGTTAATACTTCTAGTAGTAACTACAATGAACGGTTTTGTAACAAGCAAACCTTTGTAAACTTTCTGAGCTTGATAAAATTTAGTTTTTGGATATACTATATGCAATCAAGATATTTCAGAAGTTCTAGGCACGAATCTCTTAACCAGCTGCCTTATGAAATACCTTTAACGGTGGGCATCCCTCTGGGAAAGGGGATTTAAAACCAAGCGGGACGTGGGGTGGGGGGTCAGATCTGCTGACCCGGGGCGCCGACAGGCAGATGCACTTCGGAGTGCAGCGAAGTGGAAAATGCCGAAACGCTGTCACAAACACACACACGCACACACACAAAACTACTACTCTCGCAGTTATAGTGCACTAATGGCCACGTGGCATAGGACAGATGCGGCCTGCCATTAGCATTTATACCATTCCCAGAAGACTATTTCTCTGTTTGGATACAGCTTCTTGAATTGGGATTCCTGGAATTGCCGATACTGCAATAAACCTTCGGGAAAGCTTTTGTATGTTGTTATTGCACGTGATAGCAGTGCGGCAGGGTTCCTTTTTGTTTTCTCTTGCCACCCTGACTCAGGTGGCAGTGTGGCTACTTTCCTCACTATTTGACTGGCATCACAACAATGGCGTGTCCTTACAACGATTACAAGAAACAGCTGTTACTTGCGATATCTGTAAACACTACAACGCGCTAATCATAAACTCAGTATATCAGAAATATGATTTTGAATCAAAATGGTTAGAGCCATTTTTGCCTCATTTAAGGACGAATTATGCCGGCACACACCAAATGATCTTTATCTAAAATTCAGGGGATCTCAAAACATGTACTTCTGTTTAAATACTTATACCGAATTCTTGAATGGAAACCAATACTTCCTGTAACTGTCATAACTAAACGGTAGAGAGAAAATAAAAGTCAAGAGATCCATTGAAAAAAAGCAACTCATGTGTTACACTTGCATAACTTTCCCTACTCTTTATAATTGATTTTCTTCTCTGTTCTACAAATCACGCATAAAAACTTTTTTTTTTAATAATTATTACAAATGCGAGCCGAAATGGTTTTCGCTAAACAGGAGGATAGGATCACAATCTCGATTTATGCTGCTATTGCATACTTTTTGAACAGCCCGAGGGAAATAAAAGAACGGAATTATCATCTCAAAAGTGCATAGTTTAAAATATCTGATAATTCAAACGAATAACAGGAAATATCTTGTAAACGGCTAATGCTATAATGAAAGTTATTTTACAAAATTATTTATTTTTGTGAGTTCTACATTTCTTCATATACCTAGTGATCTTTTATCTATTACTTATAGTTCATATAGATTCAAAGAATGCAGTTTTATTACTGATGTCAATATTTCAAACATAAGATATTATATTCAAAACAGCTTAGCTATTTAAGAAAATAAAAAAAAATTACGAAAAATTTTCAGGGGAATGTATACTATAAGAATCACTTTGCATCCTTGAGAAGAAATAGACTTTAACCCGAAGTTAGGTATGCATCCCCATCTGCTCTCCCTGTCTCTCCCGCTCACACACACGCAAAACAAGGACTCTTTTTTTGGTTTAGGTGATCTCAAAGTGTGCATTTCTAGCTAAATGTTTCAGTGAAATACAGATCTATTGTAGGTAAGGGTACAAAGGAAAATCAATGCGCTGACAACGCTGCAGGTATCCACAATACAGCTGAGAAATATATTCTCAAAGTCCTCATAAAGGTTCGAATATGGAGGACCATGAACGAAAGTTTGGGTCTTTTCGTGAAACCCCCCCTATTTCATAGAATAGTAATAGTTTATAATCTTAGATTTAATTTTTAACATACTTCAGAGCTTGGAAATGCCCAAGTTAGTTACCTGAAAAACTTAAATACATGTTAATGCAATTTTTTTCCTTTCATTTTCACCGTGTTTGCTCACATTCAAATGGGATGCTACAATTTTCACGCTACTAGAACAATGCAACGTGTTTCAAAGCTGTCGTTAAAACAAATATTAAGCCGTATTTTGGTTAAAGCAAATATTTTTGGAAGTAAAATATAAAACTGCCATCTACATGCTCAAAGTCAGTGTAAATGTATTTTTTTCAAGTCTACTAGATTAACATTTTTTCTTCAAATCTTTCATACATTCAAAATTAAAATCATCGGCCTCCTGTTAAATCATATGCATGTAAAGGATACCGTACTGTTGTGTTTTCAGGCCTACAAGTGGCCTTTTATGGGATAAGATAGGAACATTTTGAAAAAAAAATTGTTTAAGAACCTTCAGTAGTTCAAAGACAATTAAACCGAAAATAATAAATCTTCAGGGTGTTAATATCGATAATAAGAGTGGAATGTAAAAAAACAATTAAGTCTTTAACTTAAAACATTTGGAGAACAGTAACTTCACCCACGCCCCGACCATAATGTATTAAGAAACCAGTGCGCAAGTGGGTTTTCAACATTCTTGGACGAATTTGTGAGATTACCCTAACATTTGATATTCACGCTGGGGGTAATATATTCCATTAGCATCCCTAGAGGATAGCTGAGTCATTCCGGTGTAAAACATGATACTAAAGGAACTTTAGTCAGATAAGATGTCAAGCATGGCTGGTTTTAGCCACGGCGGATGGGCAGCCCAGAGGATTTTGCTTGTTTCAAGGAAAACATTGCGGATAGCCTCAGTTTACAGCTAAGTAAGGAAAACTGGATCTTGACGCAAGTGCTCGAGTTACCAAGTTATCGAAACATTTGCATTAAATTAACCCTGGGCTGAATTCAACGTGGAGAAAAGTTCATCTCCGTATCTTCTCATCATGGGAAAGTAAACTGCGGTGTTGCAACATCTACGCTATCAGCGTGGTGCCCTCAGGTACTATGGAAACACAAAGTTGATGCGAGTTTATTAGTTCTTCTGCACATAAACAAGGACTTAACTCCACAGCCAGCAATTTACTGTAGTCAGAAAACAATTTTGAGCTAAGTTAATACTCCCAATTCAACAAAAGGACGACATTATGAAGTAGGTGTTGTATTGTAGTTCGATTGTTGGGGAGCCGAAAACTTGAAGTAGTTGCAACCGCAGTATGGTAAAAAGTTTCCGGTAGCCATCGCCCAAAGTTTAAAAAAAATTAACTTTGTAATTTGACTGTTTCTTTAAATATTATATATTTATGTTTGCATCGGCTGCGTCAGTATTATTTTTAGAGACATGAATTTCTTAACAAGGTGTGGTGCGGCTGAAGAGTGTAGGCTTACACAGAATATAATTTTGTGCTTCACTCCATATATTAATCCTTGACACGATTTAAATAACACTTCACTGATATAGAGAGCAACGAGATTATTTATTAATTACTTGCACCTTTAACACGTAAACTATTTTCGTCTCACACTAAATACGTATTAAACTTCTCGAGGACGCGTCTCGCGTCCGGTTAGGAACGCTGTCTATAAGCAACTGACTTCTGAATTTGTACAATTTGCCCTATTTCAGTTTCTGATTGGCTAATCCTACTCCAATAGAATAAGTTTATTTAACTTAAGCTTTCTTCTGGTTGCTGATTGGCTATTTTATAAAATGACTAAAAAATTACATTATTGTTTCCAAGAATTACCAGTAGCATTATTAAACTTTCTAATTCATGATTGCCTCAAAGCTACCTCCTTGTTACAACATTGTTAGTAACTTTTAACCTATTATTCTCACAGCTCCTACATTATTAAATTACGTAATACATTCACATAACATTATTGAACATGCACATAATAATATAAACATATACAATGACTGTAATATACACTTTTATATATATTGTTACATACACATATTGCTTTAAGGCGGGCTGTTATTATATTTTATATTATATAATTTGTCTGAAATCATTTAAGTGTTAAAAATACTGCCTCAATTATCAGAATATCGCTCTATCATTCAAATCGATAATTACCTGCAGTTGCAGAATCCTTATTTTTTTATTTATTTTTTTAGCTAATGAAGTATTGCAGTAGACGCAAACATTTTATATCGACATTTTGTCCAAATAAACCCTCTTAGGACCCTGAAATAATGTTTTATATTACATTATTTAATTTATTATGGAGGTCGATGGTTACAGTGATTCATAGTTTGCCTGTTTTACCAAAGAGTTCACAATAGACAAAGATATACTGCTCTTAAAGTGATGATGAATATTTGCTCGTATTAAAGTAGGGCCCATTTTATACGCCTTTTCGCCTTCTTTTTTATATATTTAATTCTTAAATTAAATAGACGTATTGCTACAAAATACGCAAAATAGAAACAATCTCTAATGTCTAGTGTTTAGCACCACCCTATAATAAGAAAATCTCGTGTTCAACGGGGGTTCCTTAGTGCGCGCGCACACACACAGCAGGTGGCTCACAAGCCGTCCTTTGCAGTTTTAGGTTTCCCGCATACTCAGGTGCAAAAGAAGCTGCCGCATAACTGATGTTCAAAGGGGCAGCGCAGATACGAAGCGAAAGGTAACTCAAGTAGTGCTGATGTCTGCATGTGATAGTTTCGTACCGATAAGCATCCCTTGGTCGCCTGCTTGCAGTTCGAGCTAGGTCATTCAGACAAAACGGTAACGTTCACCAACATAACGAACACGGATATGGTTACGATCTGTGTGGAGATGCACCAAAATGCAGCGAGGCTCGAAGGCAGTGTTCTGAACATTTTCAGACGCAGCATTTGTCTTCCGTGCATGTTTTTTTTAATCTACAGAGACGATGTTAAGAAATAATGGTAGAACGTGTGCCTCAGAGGCCCTTACATCAATTCGTTCACCAAGGCGGGCATGTTTTTTTTACATGTGCTTATTATGAATAATCTACTAATAGAAAATAATTATTTAATTCTAACGTACCTTTAAAGGTATATAAATATAATAAAAATAGATTTTTTTTTAATCTTGTTAACATTGCGCACAAATTGGTACCATATAATTGTACTGATTATAGATTAATTGTCATGGAACTAAATGACTTAACACGTGTGCCCAGGTTTGCGTCAAGCGGCAATCCTGAATTCTTGTTAATGGGCGAATTGATTTAAATAACCGATAAAACCCTCACACAGACACGCATAAGTACTCTCACATTCAAACACCAGACTCTGGGCATACCGTGAAATGTTCTTGTTTAAAGAGAACTTTCTAGAACCAAGCCGGGAATCGAAACCGGAACACCTCATGTAGCAGGTAGTTTCTCTACCAAGCTCTGGAACCAATATTAGCAGTTAAAGTGTTGGTTTTAAGCATTGGTCTTTCATTTAGTGGTATCCTCTCTGTCGGTATGGAGTCCCCTTTGCAGTTCTCCTTAGGCAAACCATTTGGCATCCGCGCTATCCGGTATAAACTAACTTCAACTAAAGACGGCTTGGTGTGGTACACTGGTATATATGGTATATGCACACTATTAAACAACATTGAAATAAATAGTATTGACGATAAAACAAAAAGCGTTAACTCCAGGTTTTTTTAGAAGCTAATTTTGTTATACAAACTTTTTAGCAAATAAAACGTCAAATTTAAAACAGAAGAAAGAATACTGTAATAATGTAATATTTATAACAATGGACAAATTACCCTAAAGTACAAAAACTAATGTTCCTGATGCGAACCCTTTGCTGATATTAATTTTAATTCCGTTTCTGTTGTAGTGCGTTGAACCTGGATGTTTAGCACTTACTATAATTATAGATAGAGGAAGTCTTGCATTCTCCGAAACATTCATGTCGAGATTTCGCCACACATCTCAACTGAGTTAGTGCACTTGTCCTAACCTAAATGCTTAACAAATCCGCCTTCAACCACAGTAACAATGTTTATCCATAATGATACAAAAATATTATTTTACATTCGCATGAATTTCTCTACCCCTTCTTCAACAAACATAATCAGAAACATAATTTATATTTTATGTTTTACAAACATTTATAAAAGGAGTAGTAAAATCGAGAACTTTAGTAATTCTTGTAATTACTTTCTTACTATTCCTAGCAATATCACCGATGCATCACATATGCAACTCCACAAGGATATTCAACCCAATTGGACTTGGAAGACACGTGAATATTTATCACGGAACACGTTGTTCGTCAAAGTGGTGCGACCCTATTCCCTTTGGCTGATCTACTAGCTGGGTCACGCCGCCCAACATGGCCACCTTTGTTCTTGTAACGACTTTCACAGCCCCCTGGAGACAGGCGTTCTCCTCTCCTGATTGCGACTCCTGCGGGAATTCGTGGTCTGTGTTCGGGAAAAAAAGACGGAAACGCTTGCATCTCTTGAGTTAGCCACTAGGTCCCAAAGCATAAACTACCGAGTACAAAACTCCATCTGCCTGGGGTCGTAAGAACCACAATTCTGTTTGTGCTGCATGGAAGTTTTCTTAAAGGCGATCCAACGCAACTTGAATCATTAGACAAAGGTGTTAAGCTATTTTAGTACCACAAGCTAATTATGTGAATTTAGCATTAAATGCATAGATTAGATTGTGTTCTGTAGGTTCGTTAATGACCGAACAGGCCTTGAACATAGAACATGTCAAAAGCTCACATTACATACACAAGATATATAAGCTTTCAGGTTCCGGTTTTAAAATACATATCCTAAACATAATATTTCTAGTGTGTTGAAACTTAATACACTTACTTAAAAACAGATCACTTCGCTTGCCTTTTACAAACTGCGTCACTGCACAAGGCTTACATCCTTACTTGCATGCAAGTAGTGTCAAGATTAAGTATTAAAATACACCTACATTTACAAAATATCAGACATGTACGATAAACATATTCCACATTCATGCTCATTATATACAAAATACAAAGCGTTAAAATAAAAATACAAAATGTAATATACACAAGTGTATAAGGTTTCAAGCTATGGTGTTAAAATACAAAGGGTTAACATCAAATTTCCAGTACATTAAAAGATTAGCACACTACTGAAACCAAATCCCCTCCAAAAGCTTTTTCAGTGCAGGATGCTTAGCTATTACAGGAATTTCTATATTTTTTTTATCAATTTCTTTCATTAATCAACATTTCATCTGAATACTGAGGCAGTATTTTATATCACAACACTGTGAATGACAGAGTGAATGTAGTGTAGATTAACATTATTGTATGACAATGATTTTAGATGTTTGTTAGCCATAAGCATTGTTAGGAAATAAGTTTACACGACCTCACTGAAAGTGACAATAGGAGTGGGTAACAATGAAGCAATGCAGTGAGTTGTTTATCACTTAGAAGAGAGAAACAAATGACGTCAGGGTAGCGCGCCTTTCTCTAGAAATGGAGGGAAAATCTTCCCTAGAGCATATGTTTTAGTAATTATCATTGGCTTATAAAACAGACGCTAATGTTGGCGCGATTTAGTAACCAATAGCAGCTCTATTATAATGTTTAGGCATATCGGGGTGAGGGAGTATAAATTCTTGATCCAAAGGCAAGTATCGCGCAGTTCTAAGGAAGCAATCAGGAGGTAAACGTCGCGCAGTTCTAAGAAGTCTCTCTCGCGAGGTACACGTCAGGCAGTTCTAAAGAATCATTCGCGAGTTACACATCACGTAGTTCTACAGAATCACTCACGAGGTAAATGTCGCGCAGTTCTACAGAATCTCACGCGAGGTACACATTGCACAGTTCTCAGCAATCTCACGCGAGGTACACATTACGCAATTCTACAGAATCTCTCGCGTCGTAAAGTTAGTTACAAAATGTAAAGTACACGTACGACAGTAATTACATTCGGAAATATAACAAGTTCAGTCAGGCGTGTATAAAGATTACAGATGTGAACTATTAATTAAGTGTGACGGCAATAAAAGTGTAAAAACAAATTCTTTTATCAGTATTATCTTTTAGAACAACTCCTGCTTAGAGATATTTGCTCGACTGACAAAGGACTGACTGGAGGACAAAGAACCGAAAATGTCAAAATAGTAAAACAATAACAGGCGCTCAGCAAATAAGATATCACGAATGATACCGTGACAATACCTCCTATCGATAAGCATTTATTTCATTATTACAAAGAGTTTAAAACCAGGATTAATTACATTTTTGGTTTCACCCCATGTCCTGTGATTCTTCTGTATTTTGATACTTATTTTTAAGGGTACTCATTTGTTATTGCAACAAATTCATTTGTACTCGCATCTTTTGTTTTCTAGCGTTTTGAGTCTGAACAATGATGCATAAATCAGTGTTTTGAAACCGATATTTAGGCAAAAAGTTCAGAAAGCGTCGTTATTTTAGAAGGAACCGTAAGCGACTTCTAAAACCTCGCCAAGTACAAAAATGAGCTTTTCTGCGTTGCATACTTGATTATTTCCACTGCTAAGACTTTCAGAATTTATCAAAAGCATCGAGGCATCCATGACTGGTTGCGTTGCTATGACACGGCAGTAAACAAACATCCGTTTCGTCGCATCACGGAGCGAAGTTCAGACATTATATTATTCAAAATGAGCACCGTAAGCAATAACGAAAATACATTCGAAATACTACAGGGTAGCCAAAATAAAAGAGGCCTGTGTTATACTCAACGTCATATTTAAATCTGAGTGACGATAGTGGGGCGCTCGATCGGGGTCACGTGATATCGAGCAGTCATTTGCAGTTATCAGTTGAGGCTGCTTGTGAATACAGTTCTGCAGAATGCCGTTTTCAATCGAATAAAGAGTGTTTATTGTTGAAACTTATTTTGACTGTAAACTGTTCATAACATTAAATGAGAGGTTCATGAGAAAGTATTCGCAGACAGCTGCTCCGGCAAAAAGTTTTGTGCAAAAGTGATTAGTAAATTTAGAGCAACAGGTTCAATTGCTAACGCCAAAGGTAACCATGCTAAGACAGTTTGTTCGCCGGAAAATGTTCCAACGTGCTCAAGGGACTATAGTAAGAAGTCCACGGAAATCAACTAGACGTCTATCCTTCCAACTGAACATCAAACGGACGTCATGCCAGAGCAAATTGAAGCAGTAACAGACGCGACCATACAAAGTAAGGGTGATGCAAAATTAAAACCTGCGGATTACGCAAAACGAGAACACTATTGCAAATGGTTACTCACGCATGTCGCTGATGGTTATTTGTATCCAACGCTTTACTTCACAGACGAAGCATGGTTTCACCTCAGCGGGTACGTGTGCTCTCAAAACACACGTTATTTGTCAACAGACAATCCCAGGTGACGCTTTGAGGTGCCTCTGCATGACGTGAAAATAGGCGATTGGTGTGCAGTTTTAGGCCAACGAATAGTGGGCCCCATTTTCCTCAATACCAAAGTGAACTCTCAAGTGTATGTAACGAAATTGTTGCAACCATTCATAGCGCAGCTAACAGAGGAAGAACGAGAATACGTGTTATTCCAGCAAGATGGCGCTACGGCGCATACTTTAAAGTTTTCAATGTCATACGTCCATGAAGCTTTCGGAGAAGAACGTACAGTTTCCACAGGCTTGTGGCCTCCCAGATCGCCCGATTTGTCTACCTGCGATTTTTATTTGTGAGGTAATTTAAAGGGTAAAGTCTACAGTAACAACCCGCATACAATTGAAGTGTAGAAAATAAACATTCGCAATGCGATTGCGGAAACCACGCCACATGAATTGGCAAAAGTTTCCACAAACATGTTGCGACGTGCTCAGTTGTATATGAAAATTCATGCTGAACAATTTCAACACCTCCTGTGAACTATTTACCTATTAACTGTTCAGTACACCGTTCATTGTTCTTCATAATAATAATAATAATAATAATAATAATCTGCTATTCTGTAGTGAATTGTCCGGACTCTTTTATCTGGCCACCCTGTACACACCATAAAGGGGTCGGCAAATCATTTTTATTAGAGCTGCTTAGAAAAGTCTCGCGTTCAATATGAGAAGGTGTACGGAAACTTCATGTGTTGGCGAAACAAAAATAAAAGTTAATAAGATGTCCGTGGACATTCTGCTCGCTTTTCTGCTTTCTAAGCATCCTAGATTTATAAATCTTCTACCCTCTGTTCCAAATATAAACTCGACTTTGTATTCAAGAAAAATATAAAAGTGAGTATTTACTTTAAGGTGAAATTTTTTTAAAAAAATACCTAACAAAAACAAATGCTTTTAATACACATGAAGTTGCAAATGTCTTTTGTGATACACCTGATGAAAAGTACTTACTTTGTACAGAGTAACAAAACAAAATCAATTTTTTGTCCGGCGTGCTAAAAGGAACAACTTTGCTAACTCAAAGCAGGTTAACAATGGATTCTTTGGAGCTTGGTACGGAAAAACTTTATTTAATTTTGCGACATTTCCTGCATTTAATCAATTAAAATTAGTTAAATTTTAAAATGTGCAGGTTAGACAGTAATATGTCCTATTCCGGAACTCTTCGCGAACTATTTGTAATGTTTCTTCGTTTTATTCTGTTGATCAACAATATACACTACGTGATCAAAAGTATCTGGACACCTGGCTGAAAATGACGTACAAGTTCGTGGCGCCCTCCATCGGTAATGCTGGAATTGAATATGGTGTTGGCCCACCCTTAGCCTTGATGACGCGTTCACTCTCGCAGGCATACTTTCAATCAGGTGCTGGAAGATTTCTTGGGGAATGGCAGCCCATTCTTCACGGAGTGCGGAACTGAGGAGAGGTATCGATGTAGGTCGGTGAGGCCTGGTACGAAGTCGGCATTCCAAAACTTCCCAAAGGTGTTCTATAGGATTCAAGCCAGGACTCTGTGTAGGCCAGTCCATTACAGGGATGTTATTGTCGTGTAACCACTCCGTCACAGCCCATGCAGTATGAACAGGTGCTCGATCGTGTTGAAAAATGCAATCGCCATCCCTGAATTGCTCTTCAACAGTGGGAAGCAAGAAGGTGCTTAAAATATCAATGTAGGTCTGCGCTGTGATCGTGTCACGCAAAACAATAAGGGGTGCAAGCCCCCTCCAGAAAAAATACGACCACACCATAACACCACCACCTCCGAATTTCACTGTTGGCACTACACACACTGGCAGATGACGTTCACCAGTCATTCGCCACACCCACAACCTGCCATCGGATCGCCACATTGTGTACCGTGATTCGTCACTCCACACAACGTTTTGCCACTGTTCAATCGTGTAATGTTGACGCTCCTTAACCAAGCGAGGCGTCGTTTGGCATTTTCCTGCGTGATGTGTGGCTTATGAGTAGCCGCTCGACCATGGAATCCAAGGTTTCTCACCTTACGCCTAACTGTCATAGTACTTGGAGTGTATCCTGATGCAGTTTGGAATTCCTGTGTGATGGTCTGGATAGATGTCTGCCTATTACTCTTTACGACCCTCCTCAAATGACGGCGACCTCTGTCAGTCAACAGGCGAGGTCCGCCCGTATGCTTTTGTGCTGTACATATCCCTTCACGTTTCCACTTCACTATCACATCAGAAACAGTGGATCTAGGGATGTTTAGGAGTGTGGAAATCTCGCGTATAGACTTGTACAAAGTGACACCCAATCACCTGACCACGTTCGAAGTGCGTGAGTTTCACGGAGCTTCCCATTCTGCTGTTTCACGATGTCTAATGACTACTGAGGTCGCGGATAATGAGTACCAGGCAGTAGGTGGCAGCACAATGCCCCTAAGATGTAAAACGTATGTTTATGGGGGTGTCCGGTTACTTTTGATCACATAGTGTATATATGATAGTAGGGTAGAATTGACAGTTCAAGCACAGTTAATTTATGCATGGCTATTCATATGCAAATGAGCTCCCCCACCTCCTCCCTCCCCCTCCCCCACCCCCCGCTGTGCCTTGGTAGTTTTAGCTGCACCTGCGGTCGTAAATCATGTTGAGTACAATGGAGGCTTGACAGTTAAGCAATTAAGGCTGTCAATCAACTGTCAAAACGAACAAAGGGGTCATAAATTTAAGGTTCTGTAACAAAGGCGAGATGTTTTTCCTACCCATTCCATATCCGGCCACTTCTGCACCTGGTCAGTTACCCGCCCCCACTTCCATTGTGTGTGTCGAACACGTGGCATACTCGTTTCACTAGCTTTTAACAAAAGAACAATGCTTGCCCTTCAGCTGTCAAAATGAACAAAGCCCATGATGAATTAGGGTTGTAACAAAGCCTGACCCTTTCCATTGTGTAAGAGATTCTATTGTGTGTGCCTTTCTATTGTCCTTGGCAAGGCTAGTTTAGAAAGACACCTGCTCCATAACAAAGCCTGACCCTTTCCATTGTGTAAGAGATTCTATTGTGTGTGCCTTTCTATTGTGCTTGGCAAGGCTAGTTTAGAAAGACACCTGCAGCGTTCCCATTGTTTGGCCACCTGCTAGTTTAACAAAAGAATTCGAGGGTTGCTTTATACTCGTCCTGTCCTTGTTTGTGTGAAAGAGAGAGAAACTTGTTTACCAACTCTGCGTGACGTCATACTTTAGAAAGACACCTGCTCCATAACAAAGCCTGACCCTTTCCATTGTGTAAGAGATTCTATTGTGTGTGCCTTTCTATTGTTCTTGGCAAGGCTAGTTTAGAAAGACACCTGCAGCGTTCCCATTGTTTGGCCACCTGCTAGTTTAACAAAAGAATTCGAGGGTTGCTTTATACTCGTCCTCTCCTTGTTTGTGTGAAAGAGAGAGAAACTTGTTTACCAACTCTGCGTGACGTCATAGTCGGCCATCATGATTTTGCCTGAGGGAGTTCTCTCCGATGTTTTACGACCTCATACGAATATACCCGAGCATAGTTAACAAGCATTCTGTTTCAGCCAACGACTCCGAAAAAGCGTCTAATATACATTTCATTACGTGCATTAAACCTCTGAGTGATATCCATAGATCGGTGTTCGATTCTTACTGTAATCAAAAGTTTATTGCTAATGAGAAATTAATGATTGATATTATTATATCATTACCCTAATTAATAAAAAGGCGTTCAGAGAATTCTAGCTCGAGTCTTACCAAGTGAAACTCTAACGCGTAATAACTATTAAACTATGCAAGGTCAGATTAAAAAAATGTATTTATCAATTATAATTTAATTTTTTATATATCATTACCCTAATTAATGAAAGGGTGTTCAGAGGGTTCTAGTTCGAATCTTACCCAACGAAACTCTAATGCTTAATAAATATTAAACTATGCAAGGTCAGATTTAAAAATGCATTTATCAAATATAATTTTTTTATACATCATTACCCTGATTAATGAAAGACCGTTCAGAGGACCCTAGTTCGAATCTTACGCAGCGAAACTCTAATGCTTAATAAATATTAAACTATGTAAGGTCAGATTAAAATGTATTTAACACATATAATTTAATTTTTATATATCATTACAATAATTAATAAAAAGGGTGTTCAGAGGGTCCTAGATCGAATCTGCGAAACTCTAATGCCCAATAACTATTAAACTATGCACGGCTAGATTAAAATGTATTTAACAAATATAATTTAATTAATGAAACGGTGTTCAGAGGGTTCTAGATCGAATCTGCGAAACTCTAATGCTTAATAAATATTAAACTATGTGAGTATTGGGCGGTCAGATTAAAACGTGTTTAACAAATATAATTTAATTTATACAACATTACAATGTTTAACGATCTGTATTGTTAGGAACCAGAGGCCCCTAGTTCGAATCCAAACCTGTGAAATGCTATAATAACTATTAAGTTATTGAAGCAGCGGGCGGTCGGATTAAAATTGCAATTAGCAAATATAATTATTTATATTAAACCCTGATGCATACTTAGATATCTCGATGCCTAGCCAACATTCTTTCTTCTTCTCCTCTCTTTTTCTTTCTATCTATCTCTTTCTTTCTCCACGACTTGTACACATTCAGGCGTTCGCATATACACGAGCGCTTGTACACACATCAGCAAACATACACTGGTGCACGCATGCAAGCACATACACACACGCACATGTAAGTACACACACGCAAGCACATACACACACGCATATACATACACCTGCACATACACACACACATACATACACCAGTACACACACGCATTCACGCACCTCATGCGTATACATACATACACCAGTGCTCTTACACTCACACATACATATGCATGGACAAACACACACACGTGCAAGCACATATGACTGTTCCCTTACACCCAACAGCACCAACCAACACACGCACACACCAACTCACGCGCATGTCCTGAATGAAAAGAGACAAATTGATGCAATAAAAACTAATTATAGCTCGGGATGCAAGGCTCCATTTACGATTGCTCGAAACCGGTCTTCTAATAACTCCAAAACTAATTAAAATAAAGACAGTAAATAAACTTTATTACTTTTATGCCATTAGCTCGTTTCTTGTGCATGTATATTAGAGTCCAGGTGTCATGGGTTCGATCCTTAACTTTAAATCTCAATTATCTCAGAAACTAGCAGGGATTAAGGTGCGGACCAAAGCACGATTTTTAGTTCCTACGATGAACAATTAATGCTTTATATAATTTCCAATCAGTGTCCCTAGCTCGAATCCCGATCTTTCAGTGACTTCCTTAATTTTCCACTGTGTTCTAGAATATATCACTTAGATCAATGTTGCAACTGCATACAGGTCTTTTAAACACATCAAACTAATATTATAAATAATTTTGTTTCTGGCGTTCTGAGTTCGAATACCGATTCAATGAAGTTTCCTTATAAATTTAATAACAGTAAATAATTAAGACAAAGGTACCAAATAAACCTATTACGTTTATGTCATCAGATAATATCTTGCGGGTGTATATTAGGGTACCTGACGTTCAGGGTTCGATCCTTAAGTTTAAATCTCAATTATCGCAGAAACTAGCAGAGATAGAGCTGTAGACGAAAGCATGTTTGATAGCTCATACAATGAACAATTAATGCTGTATATAATTTTCAATCAGTTGCCCCTAGTTCGAACCCCGATCTTTCAATGACTTCACTGATTTTCCTCTGTACTCTAGAATACATCACTTAGATTGATGCTTTAACTGCATGCAGCTGTGTGAGAGAGAGCGAGAGAGGGAGAGAGAGAGAGCGAGAAAGGGAGAGGAAGTGAAACAAGCAGGGATAGAAGTGCTGAGGGCCTCTGCGCATGCGTAGCAAGAGATGATGCCATTGGCTGCAATAATCACGTGACGTGTAAGCATCACAGCCATGATGACGTGCAGGCATCGCCTGGAGGGGGTTTAGATCCCTATATAAACAGACATCTTTCCCATGTTAGAACTGTTGTGTACTTATTAACTTTACATTCAAGTTTTAAAGAGCTTTAAAAGCAACGTGAGCTGCAGGCCGTCTACACATTCAGCACATATCAAAACGGGGGGCAATGCAAGGTGAGTTTTAAATAACTATACAAAATCACTGTTGGCTTTTACAATACATTTAATTTTATTTAAACGTTACAGTACATGAAAGACGATTCGTTACAAACAGCATCATATTTTCCAATCTGTGCTTTACATTCACATGGATTTCACTGCATACTCTTCTTCAGTTCACATGATTTTCGCCACACATTCTTCTTACATAAACATTCATACGACTTTCCCTCATTCTTTGTTTCACTACACACTCACATGATTTCCTCTACTCATTCTTTGTTCCCCTGCAGGTTCATGCTTTGTTAACATTCACACGACGTTCTCAGCTCATTTCTCTATTGACATTCACATGATCTTCTCAACACATTCTTCTTACTTAAACATTCATACGATTTTCCCCCTCATTCTTTGTTTCACTATACATTCGCACACGATTTCCTCTACTCATTCTTTGGTTCTCTGCTGGCTCATCTTCAATGAACATTCACATGATTTCTGTACTTATTCTTTATTTCTCTACACCCTCATAGGCTTACTTACAAAACATACACACCCTAGTTCTTCAACTTGAATAATGTAGTGAAAATAATAATTCATGACAATGTCTGTTACAGATTGTTTAGCTGATAGACTTAACAAGATGGTGGAAGAGCGTAGTTTCCTACCGACTCGTCGAGTTCAAGATCTCGAAATAGGTCTTAACTATGAGATAAAGTCCTTAAAGAGAGTTCAAACAAGATATGGTACCAGGATCGTATCTTCGCTGGAGGATTGTCAAGTGTTCTTGCCAGAGCGCTATAATTCGTTAACCGATCAAGAGATTGCAGAAATACCTGGGAGCGTATACCTACAGTATAATGGCATGGCAGAGAAGGGGAAATTTAAGACATGTAAATTGTCTTTTTACATGCAAAGAAGGTGCGTAGAAGTGTCAAACTTAAGTATTGAATGTTCTCCCATTTCACAATGAAAAATTCATAAATAAAACAACTGACTCATTGATATTACATATACAGATACAAAAGATGCATATTATAGAATTTTATAAAAAATTAACGAAATTACAATATCACATGCTTGAGTTTAATTATATCTAGCGCATTGAAATAACTCTAAAAATATCCGAATGTTTATACAAATCTTTGTGCTTCTTTTTACATGTGCCATATGCTTCATTTTACATGCATCATAACAAAAAATGTAATTCTTTCCAGGTTGCCTTTACTTGACCAAGATAGTTTTCTAAGACTTTCATTGTGCAATGTTTCAGGGTGTGCAATAAGAGGAAGAAGAAGAAGAGGAATAGCCTGCTGCCATGCAAAGGATGCTGACGCTATGGGAGGGTAGAATACCTACAAGAAACATTTCGGCAAGAAACGGGTGCTGAGACATCTACATCACCGAAACACATTAAGACAGGATCCTTATATAACATTACAGGGTATACAATGAAAAACTACGGTCAATTTTGTATACAATTCAATGCATGGCTGAGAGTTAGCTCGAACTAGTCTCCCTATATTCACTGAAATTAAGCATTGTGAGCAATAATTTAAGTGACTGTGAAAATACTTTAAGTAATGGTGAAATTTGTATCCTAAAAGACTTGAGCCCTGTATACATTAACAGCATTAAGGCTGTTTGCCACGCTGGAATACAAATTATGAAAATAAAAAGACTTTCATTTAAATAATAAGGAAATTTGCATAACCTGCTGTTACAAGTGTAATGACATATACAGAAACAATGAGTCGGACGAGAAAGTGATGGAAATGTAAGATAAATAATAACAATAAAAGAATTAAGGTATGCTTTTACATAGTGTTTTTATTCATTAAAAATCCTTGTATTCGTAATGAAAAATAAATCATTACAATGATTAGTTTAAGTTATATCACAATGATCAAAAAGAGAACCGTCTTTAGATGCATTACTCGATCTTAAGTCAGAGCACCAAAAAATGACAAATCACGGCTTCTCCATTTTAGATGTGGTGTCACTATTCAGGTAAATTCATGTAACACAACAGGTTGAGTATGCAGATCTGTGGTCCTAAATGGGTGAAACAGAGTCTTATCCAGCTTAACAGTCTTGAGATCTCACCATCAGAAAGTCGAATCACAAGCCTTCTCCACTCGCTGAGCACAGGTTTAACAACAGCATTCTCTTCACCCTGAGACGATGTAAAGTATATAAATGTTCAACTTGACAAGGGATTCTAAACTGGTTGTTAGAGTCCAGAACTGATGTATTATATGGTGAAAACACATGTTCCTCTTCTTAGCGATCTTGTCGTCGAATCTCGGTAGCATTGAAGATGCCCATGATTATAGGATTCTGAAGCCCAAAAACTGTAGGAACTGCTGATTGCGTGATGTTAACCTGATGGGCGTCAAGGGCAGAGCATGATGTGTGCGTCGAATCATTCCATTATTATATCGTCGGCGTCGTTGACTTCTTCTAAAAACTATAGGCATTATGCTTATATTCTTGTTTCTAAAGGCAATGATATTGCTGTTAGGCTCCCCTGTTTGCTCTATGAAGCGGATCTTTATGAACAACAGGTAAAATTTGATTTGATGGTTCCTGTGAAATACGTTATCCTGCCGTAACAGATGGGAAAACTGGTAGATGGAGTGTCCATTACTTAAAGTATTTTCACAGTCACTTAAATTATTGCTCACAATGCTTAATTTCAGTGAATATAGGGAGACTAGTTCGAGCTAACTCTCAGCCATGCATTTAATTGTATACAAAATTGACCGAATTTTTTTCATTGTATACCCTGTAATGTTATATAAGGATCCTGTCTTAATGTGTTTCGGTGATGTAGATGTCTCAGCACCCGTTTCTTGCCGAAATGTTTCTTGTAGGTATTCCACCATCCAATAGCGTCAGCATCCATTGCATGGTAGTAGGCTATTCCTCTTCTTCTTCTTCCTCTTATTGCACACCCTGAAACATTGCACAATGAAAGTCTTAGAAAACTATCTTGGTCAAGTAAAGGCAACCTGGAAAGAATTACATTTTTTGTTATGATACATGTAAAATGAAGCATATGGCACATGTAAAAAGAAGCACAATGATTTGTATAAACATTCGGATATTTAGAGTTATTTCAATGCGCTAGATATAATTAAACTCAAGCATGTGATATTGTAATTTCGTTAATTTTTTATAAAATTCTATAATATGCATCTTTTGTATCTTTATATGTAATATCAATGAGTCAGTTGTTTTATTTATGAATTTTTCATTGTGAAATGGGAGAACATTCAATACTTAAGTTTGACACTTCTACGCACCTTCTTTGCGTGTAAAAAAGACAATTTACATGTCTTAAATTTCCCCGTCTCTGCCATGCCATTATACTGTAGGTATACGCTCCCAGGTATTTCTGCAATCTCTTGATCGGTTAACGAATTATAGCGCTCTGGCAAGAACACTTGACAATCCTCCAGCGAAGATACGATCCTGGTACCATATCTTGTTTGAACTCTCTTTAAGGACTTTATCTCATAGTTAAGACCTATTTCGAGATCTTGAACTCGACGAGTCGGTAGGAAACTGCGCTCTTCCACCATCTTGTTAAGTCTATCAGCTAAACAATCTGTAACAGACATTGTCATGAATTATTATTTTCACTACATTATTCAAGTTGAAGAACTAGGGTGTGTATGTTTTGTAAGTAAGCCTATGAGGGTGTAGAGAAATAAAGAATAAGTACAGAAATCATGTGAATGTTCATTGAAGATGAGCCAGCAGAGAACCAAAGAATGAGTAGAGGAAATCGTGTGCGAATGTATAGTGAAACAAAGAATGAGGGGGAAAATCGTATGAATGTTTAAGTAAGAAGAATGTGTTGAGAAGATCATGTGAATGTCAATAGAGAAATGAGCTGAGAACGTCGTGTGAATGTTAACAATGCATGAACCTGCAGGGGGACAAAGAATGAGTAGAGGAAATCATGTGAGTGTATAGTGAAACAAAGAATGAGGGTAAAATCGTATGAATGTTTATGTAAGAAGAAGGTGTGGCGAAAATCATGTGAATGTTAATGGAAGCAAAGAATGTGAAGAGAAAGTCATGTGAATGTTAACAAAGCATGAACCTGTAGGTGGAATAAAGAATGAGTAGAGGAAATCATGTGAGTGTATAGTGAAACAAAGAATGAGGGGGAAAGTCGTATGAATGTTTATGTAAGAAGAATGTGTGGCGAAAATCATGTGAACTGAAGAAGAGTATGCAGTGAAATCCATGTTAATGTAAGCACAGATTAGAAAATATGATGCTCTTTGTAACGAATCGTCTTTCATGTACTGTAACGTTTAAATAAAATTAAATGTATTGTAAAAGCCAACAGTGATTTTGTATAGTTATTTAAAACTCACCTTGCATTGCCCCGTTTTGATATGTGCTGAATGTGTAGACGGCTTGTAGCTCACGTTGCTTTTAAAGCTCTTTAAAACTTGAATGTAAAGTTAATAAGTACACAACAGTTCTAACATGGGACAGATGTCTGTTTATATAGGGATCTAAACCCCCTCCAGGCGATGCCTGCACGTCATCATGGCTGTGATGCTTACACGTCACGTGATTATTGCAGCCAATGGCATCATCTCTTGCTACGCATGCGCAGAGGCCCTCAGCACTTCTATCCCTGCTTGTTTCACTTCCTCTCCCTCTCTCGCTCTCTCTCTCTCCCTCTCTCGCTCTCTCTCACACAGCTGCATGCAGTTAAAGCATCAATCTAAGTGATGTATTCTAGAGTACAGAGGAAAATCAGTGAAGTCATTGAAAGATCGGGGTTCGAACTAGGGGCAACTGATTGAAAATTATATACAGCATTAATTGTTCATTGTATGAGCTATCAAACATGCTTTCGTCTACAGCTCTATCTCTGCTAGTTTCTGCGATATTGAGATTTAAACTTAAGGATCGAACCCTGGACGTCAGGTACCCTAATATACACCCGCAAGATATTATCTGATGACATAAACGTAATAGGTTTATTTGGTACCTTTGCCTTAATTATTTACTGTTATTAAATTTATAAGTAAACTTCATTGAATCGGTATTCGAACTCAGAACGCCAGAAACAAAATTATTTATAATATTAGTTTGATGTGTTTAAAAGACCTGTATGCAGTTGCAACATTGATCTAAGTGATATATTCTAGAACACAGTGGAAAATTAAGGAAGTCACTGAAAGATCGGGATTCGAGCTAGGGAGGAAATTATATAAAGCATTAATTGTTCATCGTAGGAACTAAAAATCGTGCTTTGGTCCGCACCTTAATCCCTGCTAGTTTCTGAGATAATTGAGATTTAAAGTTAAGGATCGAACCCATGACACCTGGACTCTAATATACATGCACAAGAAACGAGCTAATGGCATAAAAGTAATAAAGTTTATTTACTGTCTTTATTTTAATTAGTTTTGGAGTTATTAGAAGACCGGTTTCGAGCAATCGTAAATGGAGCCTTGCATCCCGAGCTATAATTAGTTTTTATTGCATCATTTTGTCTCTTTTCATTCAGGACATGCGCGTGAGTTGGTGTGTGCGTGTGTTGGTTGGTGCTGTTGGGTGTAAGTGAACAGTCATAAGTGCTTGCACGTGTGTGTGTTTGTCCATGTATATGTATGTGTGAGTGTAAGAGCACTGGTGTATGTATGTATACGCATGAGGTGCGTGAATGCGTGTGTGTACTGGTGTATGTATGTGTGTGTATGTGCAGGTGTATGTATATGCGTGTGTGTATGTGCTTGCGTGTGTGTACTTACATGTGCGTGTGTGTATGTGCTTGCATGCGTGCACCAGTGTATGTTTGCTGATGTGTGTACAAGCGCTCGTGTATATGCGAACGCCTGAATGTGTACAAGTCGTGGAGAAAGAAAGAGATAGATAGAAAGAAAAAGAGAGGAGAAGAAGAAAGAATGTTGGCTAGGCATCGAGATATCTAAGTATGCATCAGGGTTTAATATAAATAATTATATTTGCTAATTGCAATTTTAATCCGACCGCCCGCTGCTTCAATAACTTAATAGTTATTATAGCATTTCACAGGTTTGGATTCGAACTAGGGGCCTCTGGTTCCTAACAATACAGATCGTTAAACATTGTAATGTTGTATAAATTAAATTATATTTGTTAAACACGTTTTAATCTGACCGCCCAATACTCACATAGTTTAATATTTATTAAGCATTAGAGTTTCGCAGATTCGATCTAGAACCCTCTGAACACCCTTTTTATTAATTATTGTAATGATATATAAAAATTAAATTATATTTGTTAAATACATTTTAATCTGACCTTACATAGTTTAATATTTATTAAGCATTAGAGTTTCGCTGCGTAAGATTCGAACTAGGGTCCTCTGAACGGTCTTTCATTAATCAGGGTAATGATGTATAAAAAAATTATATTTGATAAATACATTTTTAAATCTGACCTTGCATAGTTTAATATTTATTAAGCATTAGAGTTTCGTTGGGTAAGATTCGAACTAGAACCCTCTGAACACCCTTTCATTAATTAGGGTAATGATATATAAAAAATTAAATTATAATTGATAAATACATTTTTTTAATCTGACCTTGCATAGTTTAATAGTTATTACGCGTTAGAGTTTCACTTGGTAAGACTCGAGCTAGAATTCTCTGAACGCCTTTTTATTAATTAGGGTAATGATATAATAATATCAATCATTAATTTCTCATTAGCAATAAACTTTTGATTACAGTAAGAATCGAACACCGATCTATGGATATCACTCAGAGGTTTAATGCACGTAATGAAATGTATATTAGACGCTTTTTCGGAGTCGTTGGCTGAAACAGAATGCTTGTTAACTATGCTCGGGTATATTCGTATGAGGTCGTAAAACATCGGAGAGAACTCCCTCAGGCAAAATCATGATGGCCGACTATGACGTCACGCAGAGTTGGTAAACAAGTTTCTCTCTCTTTCACACAAACAAGGAGAGGACGAGTATAAAGCAACCCTCGAATTCTTTTGTTAAACTAGCAGGTGGCCAAACAATGGGAACGCTGCAGGTGTCTTTCTAAACTAGCCTTGCCAAGAACAATAGAAAGGCACACACAATAGAATCTCTTACACAATGGAAAGGGTCAGGCTTTGTTATGGAGCAGGTGTCTTTCTAAAGTATGACGTCACGCAGAGTTGGTAAACAAGTTTCTCTCTCTTTCACACAAACAAGGACAGGACGAGTATAAAGCAACCCTCGAATTCTTTTGTTAAACTAGCAGGTGGCCAAACAATGGGAACTCTGCAGGTGTCTTTCTAAACTAGCCTTGCCAAGCACAATAGAAAGGCACACACAATAGAATCTCTTACACAATGGAAAGGGTCAGGCTTTGTTATGGAGCAGGTGTCTTTCTAAACTAGCCTTGCCAAGGACAATAGAAAGGCACACACAATAGAATCTCTTACACAATGGAATGGGTCAGGCTTTGTTATGGAGCAGGTGGTCTTTCTAAAGAATGCCTGCATCGGACAATAGAAAGGCACACACAATAGAATCTCTTACACAATGGAAAGGGACCGGCTTTGTTATTGGGTTGCCACGTGTTCGAGAACAATAGGAGTGGGGGTGGTAATTGACCAGGTGCAGAAGTGGCCGGATGTGGAATGGGTAGGAAAAACATCTCGCCTTTGTTACAGAACCTTAAATTTATGACCCCTTTGTTCGTTTTGACAGTTGATTGACAGCCTTAATTGCTTAACTGTCAAGCCTCCATTGTACTCAACATGATTTACGACCGCAGGTGCAGCTAAAACTACCAAGGCACAGCGGGGGGAGGGGGAGGGAGGAGGTGGGGAGGGAGGAGGTGGGAGAGGGAGGAGGTGGGGGAGCTCATTTGCATATGAATAGCCATGCATAAATTAACTGTGCTTGAACTGTCAATTCTACCCTACTTATGATTAATTTCATAATTTTCCTCTGTTAAACTCAACAAAGCAGCACTGCATTCAGGATCGCTAATTTTATAGGCACATGATACTGCCCAAATAAACATCAATAGAAGAACGATTGCGAATTATATCAGCAGTACAACTATATTGGCATTCATACTCACGTAAAGATGTTGAAACATACAAACCTGACTGGTTCAACTTACCTGAAACAAAAGAAAGACAAACAGGTTAGCTTATTATTACATAGCACCTAAAATAACCTTACAGATGCTAATTCGAGCACACTTCCGTTGTGTGGAGGCAGCGCGTCTGCCTCACACACAAGAGGTCCCGAGTTCGAATCTCGGTTAGGGTGAGTTACCCGGATAGGGTTTCTTTTCCAGAGTTTTTCCTATGCTGAAAAGATGAATATCGGGTAACAACTGACGCCGGGTTCATTTGAACTTCGTTTCACCCATTTCATTCATTCTCGTCCGATAATGACCTTACCAAAAATAGCAATTATCCAGGTTGCCAATATGATTAGAAATGTAAGATGCAGATACCAAACATGAATGGTATTTCAGAAATGATATTAAAATACAGGGTTGTCTCTTGAAATTTTAAAGAGAATGGGATGAGCGAGTGAAGAATAAGATGCAAATAGTCCAGCTTTAAACCTTAATGTTTAATGTTAAATATATTTATTTAAATTAAATAAAATAGACTGGGAAGTATTGAAAGGAAAGTGTGGCATAATTCATAGAAGAGGCTTACTTTTGTATCACAATTAATATTTTGCTTACTTTGAATGCAGATTTTTTAGGTATACCTACTATGATACGCCCGATAATAAGAGCGTACGGGAGGTGAAGCGGCAGTCAGCTGTTTAGAAAGCAGTTGATAAATATTAGCTTTGTTATTACACACTAAGTTGCTTTTTAGAAACAAAACAGCAACTTAGTTAATATTTTGATGTCTCATTAAAGTGTAAAAAAAAACGTTCAAACAAACAACATTAACAAAATGGTTAATGTCCTGAAAAAACTTATTTAGCACAAATTGTATATTTTGTCTAAGTTTTCCTCGTGTTCATTTTGTTTATTTTGTGTTCCCAATTAATCTAAAATTCATTGAAAATGAAGATGAGTTCACAGATATGTCATAAGAATTTCAACATGTATGTGCACTCATTATGCCAATATGTCATAGGTTTCTTCGAAATCCTTGAAGCCATTTTTGAGAAACCGCAAAGAGTTCTTTGAGGTGAAGTAATAAAGTAACGTAACTTAAATATGCAATAACTTTGTGTTTATCTTTCGGGGCGGGGGGGGGGAGCTATTCAGACAGACTTATGGACGCGTGTGCGCACTTAAATACAAAAAGTTTTACCATACATACTATCATAATGATCCAAGATGGAAACTTCCTGAAAAAATGTGTGTTACAGCTTTAACATAGTGTAGCTACGAGAGCTGTCCCAGAAGTACCTGACCTAAAAAAGAAAATACAAAAATTTTGGGAAAAAACATCTTTATTTCTCTACATAGTCTCCTTTCAATTTGATACACTTTTCCCAGCGATGTTCAATAGCTTCGATACTCTGTTTATAGTGAGAACTGTTGAGTTCTGCAAAATAGCCATCAATTGCAGAGTCCACCTCTTCATTGTTGCCAAATATTTTGCTACCAGGCCGTTTCTTCGCTTTATAAACAGAAAATAATCAGAGGGGGATAAATCTGGCGAATAGGATGCATGAGGAAGCAATTCAAACTTTAACACATTGATTTTGGATGGGGTGTGAACTGGTGCATTGTCTTGATGAAACAAAACTTTCTTTTTCGCTACATGCAGCTGTCTTTGCTTTATTTCATCACTTAAATGCTACAATAAATTTGCACAATATTCGCCATTGATTGCTTTTTGTTTTTGGAGATAATCAATCAAAATTATCCGATGTGCATCCCAATAAACTGACGCTATGACCTTACCTGTAGGTGGAACTGTCTTCACCATCTTTGGAGCAGATTTTCCTCTTTCAATCAGTTTTGACTGTTCCTTTATCTCAAGTGTGAAGTTATGGACCCATGTTTTATCCATGGCTATGAATCGACGCAAAAACTCCGCTTTAATGCAGCGAAACATCGCCAAACACTCGACTGAAACTTCCTTAGGATGCTGCCTTTGTTCCATTGTGAGTAAACGTGACACCCATCTTGCGCACAGCTTCCTCACGTGCAAATTTTCAGTCAGTATGCGATGTACAGCAGCTTTTTAAATGCCTACGATATCTGCTAGCTCGCGCACTTTCATTCGACGGTCATCCAATACCATTCTGTAGATTTTCTTCACAATTTCTGGCGTGGTCACCTCATTTGGTCGATCATTGCTATGTTCGTCTTGGCTCGCTTAAACTCTGACACACAATATTTTACTGTTGTAAACGAAGGAACAGACTCCCCTAAAGTAGAAGCTAGCTCTAGATTTAATATTAGTTGTACTAAGACCTTTCAAATGACAGTATTGTATCACATAACGATGACCAGTTTTATGCATGTTTACAAATTTGCTGAGAGCATTCACTATTGATGACTGCCAAACAAATGCTAAACAACGTGGCATCTTCAAACGTAAGCGTTATAAGGTTGGTACTTTCTACCATAGTCATTTTTAAACAATAACTGCTATCTATACGTCAGGTCAGCTAGTTCTGGGACTACTCTCGAGTATGTATACATTTAGGATGAATAAATACTATCATTAAGCTGTGGTTTAGGCATCATCATCACGAAATACTCCTTCCATCCCCGAGAAGAAAAATAAATTCCATATGGAGTTAGAAGAATCTTTGCTTGATTGCAAACACACATTTAAACCATTGTAATATAGAATTTATAAAACCACTGCATAAAGTTTTGTTATAATATGTTGTTACAAGTATTTTATAAAACTTATGCACCACATGCTATGGAATATTATAAATTGTAATTAATGATACTATTTTAATGCTTTTTAAGTTATAAAGCTACAACCCTAATATTCAAGTTGCAAAACAACGTGTAATCTGTATAATAATAATAATAATAATAATAATAATAATAATAATAATAATAATAATAATAATAATAATAATAATAATAATAATAATAATAAATAATAAATAATAATAAAAACACACAGATTTACAATTGCGAATACGGTATCAATGGAGCCTGGAGCCCGTATGAGCACGGAAAGATTATGCTCGCTCTTATGAGCGACTCGCAAGTATGCGCACTTGTTTCCGCTACTGCAAGAGTGCAAAATTTGGAAAGTAAAGGTGCAGAAGAAGAGAACCCATAGGTACTCTCCTTCTACAGTGACGTCTGTATCTTATATACACAAACGAGCAGCAAAATACAAATCCTGAGAACAACACACACACCCTTTAACGTGACATCAGTGCGTAGCGCACAGTTGTGTTCCAGTTCAGTATGTCCGCAGCCTGCCTTAATGTCACTCGGCCAAATGCCGCTTAGAACTTGTTAATTTCCGAAACATACTGTGGCATACATCCATTGTACAAACGCTCACCTGAGCACGCGGCTCCACGGTGCCACGAGAATTACCTTAAATTTCTGTTGAGGTGCCTTGTGAAATTCTCAGAGGACCTAGCAAGCAGAATCGACGTGTTCCTTGCTTTCAATGATTTCACAACCCCAATTTCCTCTCCCTAAGGCAGGTTATAGCGCACAAAACCGGTGTTTTTGTTCTCTCCAGATATTTAAACGTTACAACAGAATTAACCCCTCTGTTACCGTGCAAACAATGGCGGTACAAAACCCCAAACATGCCCACAATTCTATACAGGTAACAGCGCCATATATTTACCTAGTTGAATAATTTGTTTGTTTGGGCGGTCTTGTTTTTCTTTTTGGCAGCATTTTAGGCGGCGTATTTATGGTCAGGACAGTTGATCGAAACACTGTTGCCTAAAGGTTTGTGAATTGGCAGTTCCTCACGTTCAGGAGGGTCTTTTTTGTTGCTGTTGTTGCGACCGTACTCTACATACGTCACGGAAAATAATTGCCAATAGAGACCCTTTTTGGAGGGGAAGGGAATCGGCATGTAGACTATGGGAAAACTAATGGTGTCACTGCCTTCCACTGGCTGCTGGCCAATAACAGGTTACTTCACTACTAGCTACATTTTAAACACTGCACGAATCAAGTACCTACTATAACTTGTGGAAAGTATCACGTCCTTTTTACCTCAATAATCTAGCAGTCTCAACTTAGATATATATAACAGCTACAGAACTTTCTCTACCCGTTTTTATTTCAAAGGCATACTGCTACAGGATTAAATCATGTGGAACACTGCTTAAAACTTTATAACTTCAATGTTTCTTTAAAGAATTCTAAATATTACACTTGTTGGGCTACATTAATAAATAATTTTGGGCGTCGTGTTTTTTATGGACCTTCTATCCACCACCACATGCCTGGGAAATCGGTATTTCTGCATTCATTATAGCCAACGTAACCTACAGGTGCTACTCATAACAGTCGTAAACGTTTAATGTTCTATTATCATAAACATGGAATTTACTCATATTTTAACTAAATCTGTACTATTCCAGTCTTTCCTCTTTATTTATGTTTGTATTTCTTAATACGCATTTAATTCTAGCATCATGTTGATTTTCACATTAGAAACCAGACGAAACTAGCCAATGACCACACATTCCTCTACTGTAACCAGTTTTTGAACATAGCTTGCTCCACCGTACCTTGATTTGTATTTATTAGAAACCAAAGAACCAACTCCTATTTGTCATGCCACCTCAATTTCCGATTCGCCTGGTGCTAATGGGAAAATCAACATGATGCAAGAATTAAATGCATATTAAGATATATAAACAAAGGAAGATGACTATGATAGCAACTTCTTAATTGCTTACCTAACAATAGGTAAAAATAAATCAATGCCAATGACATTTTGTGACTCAATTTCAGTCAATTTGGTGCCAATTTGAAAGTAAAGTTTATCGTCGATAGGCATTCATTTGGAGTATTTTTAAGGCTGGTACTGAACAACCATTTTGATACTTCAACAGCTGTTAATGAGTAACTAAGTCGACAGCATTACAATTAACACAATTATTATTGGTGACCCACAAGGTAATACGGAATATACACGTGTTATATGTATAATACAACCTCAGAAATAGAAGAAACTCGACTTCGACTCGAATTTTCATACTTTTCTCCCATTCACAGGCGGTAAACACTGGTGACACATGAAATGAAATTATAATTGGAAAAGTAAATTTGTGAAGGAAACGTTCCAGGCCTAAGTTTAAGGTATCTTCTCTGCATTTGCCGGTTATGAGGACTGAGGAAAACCTGACCTCCTCAGTCAGAGAGGACGGTCCTGTCGGGATTTAAACTACAGATCTGCCTTTCACGAATCCGCGCCGTGTCGATCATAAACTACTTACCATCCTTATTTTCAATATATAATTTTCATACAGCTACATGCCATGCTCTGTACTGGTAAATTTGTCAAGTTATGCACAAAATATAAAGTGATGCACATCCAGCAAGTGCAGCATTTAACATTTTTAGGAAACAAAGAATAAGCAATACTGCTCCACACTTTTTGTTCACCCTGAATAAAGGCTACATCTTATCGCAATACGCATCCACAGAGAAGTAGTTTCTATTAGGTAATACACAGCACACATGGCGAAAAATTCAACTCAAATGTGCCGCATAGTCATATTTCCTTTCCTTTCTTCGTATAAAAGGAAGAAAAGAAGCCGATGAGAAACGTGAGTTGAATGTAAAAAGACAAATTTCGAACCTTATGCATCCATTCACGTAACGCTAAATAATGAATGAGATGAATATGCAGGTCAAACTCGTGTTGAGCTGCTTCAATACTCGATTCTGGCGACGTCTAGTGAGAGAATCTGGAAAACCAAGGGCGACTTCTGCCGATTAATCCATACAAGCTTCATCTGTCGTAAAAAAGATTAGAAAATTAAAAGGGATTGCCATTTCGTTTATTGCCCATCTGGAATATTAGATGTCCTCAGTAACGTCTCAGTAATGTTAAAGAAGAGTAGATAATGAACCCACAAATTAGATCTCTGCTAAGGAACGCGTTCGTGTTCGAGACCACGCACGCAAATGCGCTAATTCAGCCCATTTAAGGAGGTATCCACTCGTAAAGAATAGAGGAACTGCGGTATGTATCGATCTGTAGATCCAGGAAACCAACATTCTGATTTCGAGACCCATGATGCTGACCACAACAACTGCCTGTATCGGTTGTATGATCACCCACATTCGTGCATGTAGGCGCAAGACCGATAGTAAACTAGAAATCTATGGTCCGTCATAGCTGTTGTAATAAAGATCATTATTATTTTACTACTATTATTAACCGCAATATTTTGGTTGGGTGATCCAATTAAATGTATCTAGGATAGCCAATGAACTCTAGAATGTTACTAGCAGTTCAGCTTAAACAGCTCTTCTTCTGTTACTAAATATAGCTTGTAATTAAGTATTAATAAGCATAAGTTATGGTACAATACATTGGATACTATTAATGCAGTGCTTTTTGGGGTATTTTATTTCAAGTTCTATGCCCATTTTGATGTCATTTTGCAGGTCACAATGAACCTTTGGTACTCAATTGGTTTACTTGTTAATCTTTACCTTTACTATCGCTTAGGTATCTAAAGCAGAGGAAGTATTACTGAAAAATTCGATATCGAGATTTCGTCGGAATTATTTTTTTTTTAGATCACTTGATTCAAAAGCGTCATTATCACAAACTGTGACTGACACACTAACACAAACTATGTGTGTGCGTGCGTGCGTGCGTGCGTGTGTGTGTATCATTCAATGAACAGCCCAACTCAAAACAAACTTCGGAATGATTTCAAATGCCATGGCTTATTAATATAATTCAGTCAGGCACATTTTAAGTCTGCAAGAGAAACTTACAAGTAATTATCCCCACTCCAAATAGCCCTTTGCATGAGAGAATTTTCACTGGTGTTGTCTCGAAAACAGCTCTATACATTTTAATTAAAATGTAATACCTGTGATGCTGGACTGACTGCATATCTCAGTTCTTTAAATAGCCTTTCAATTCGTCATTCATTTTATATATGCCTTCAACGCATAGAAGAAAAGTGGCTGTACAAAAATGTACCTTTAATTAAGGTATATAATTTATGGGAAATAAATGTTTATGGCACAAAGCAATCCCAAAACATTTGCTAATGCTCGCTTGAACTTTCCACGTTTTTACAGTTAGATTTGTAAGTAAGCAGCCTTTTTTCTCAATCTCATGCAGAGCGTACCCATTTCACGTTCGAGTTGGCCGGTCGACCGGTCAGCATGCCATGGATGAATGCCGGACGGACTAGCGTATCGCGGCTGCATGGTGGTCGGGCTAGTATCTCCACACACTCTGTGACTTTGGTTGCCTTTTTTTCGTCTCTCATTGGCAAAAAATCAGTGTACTTCCGAATTAAATTTAGTGCTTACATAGTAATATGCTTTTAATTCGTGTTGGAATGATGCCACGGATTACAACTGACTTTCATACATGATTTGTATGTGATTACATCATTTTACACGGATGCTACGAGAAGATGATGTGTCGTAGCAGAATTCCCAACTGTGTGTTCTCCAAGCAGCGAGTCTGTGGGAACAATGGTAAATAAATTTAGTGAAACGGGTTCAATGCTCGATTAAGAAGTGAACATTAAAGTGATGCGTGCTTACTAAGGACGATGAAGTTGAAGAACGACAGGAACATTCCTCGCAGAACTCTCTGCAACCAGCTTCATAGGAAACGGCAATTTCAACGAGCTCAGCGTGACAAACTATTAAATTCTTAAAATTGAAACCATTCAAGATCATTGCTGTCCACGATCTGCTACCATAGTAAAGAGAGTTAGTTGCATATCTGTAAGTATTTTGTGGTAATTGATCCAATTTACACTGACGAAGCAAGGTTCCATTTACATGACTATGTTTCGATGCAGAATAACCGGTATTGGAGATCAGGGAAATCCAAAGTAGAGCCACTCTAGATAAGGTACGCTGAATAATTGGAATATACGGTATTTTAAAGAAGATCGTTGAGGCAAATTTTTATAAAATAAAAATTTTCGAAAAATATTCTATGTAAAAGGTATTTTGGGATGAGCAAGTTTCTTAAACTCTTCGTGTCGCACCCCTGAAAGTTGCTGAACTTAAATACTAAGTTTGGTAACCGATTTGCTGTCTATGAATTATGCTTCACAGACACACACGCACACACACACACACACACACTCGCCCATACACGGACCTTTATCTAAAAATATTTTTTGGATTCAGTGGGGCTCAAAATGTTGTTTCCGGCGATATCTTGACATCGAATTTTTGGTGGAATACAATATATAATACTTACAATGTAAGTGACCCAATTTTTTTCCCTTTAAAGTAAACGTATTTAGCTGGGAAGATTGTGCACGCATAACAGGTCTATGACGTGTCAATCATATGCCGGCCGGAGAGTTCCCGCCTGGTGCCAGTAGCGCGGCAGCAGTGGCCTGAACTAGCGGCTCTTATTCGTTCTCCCGCCGCCTGCGAGGTTCGATCAGTGATAAAGTTCCTTACTGCACAAAACATAGCGCCGATCGTAATTCATGTCAGCTCTGTCAAGTTTACGGGCCGAACACAATAAGCAAACAGATGGTGGGTCGCTGTGTAGGCAGGTTTCCGAAAGTCGTCAAAGTGTCCATGATGAATAGCTCAGTAGGCGACCTCCCTCATCAAGGATGACTTTGATCTGGTGCGGCAGCGCATCATGGAGGACCGCTTCACGATTACGGATCTCTGCAGCCATTTTTCGCAGATATCGTGATCCTTGTTGCATGAATTGTCACTAAGTACCTGCTGTTCAGGAAATTATATGCCAGGTGTGTGCCGAAAAAATTGACACCCGAGCAAAAAGCGAAACGCTTAGGAGCAGCTCTGCCATTTCTGCGGCGGTATCATGATGACGGCGACGTGTTCCCCGACAGGTTCGTCACGGGCAATGAGACGTGGGTTTCGCACTTCGGAAACCAAGAAGCAGTCAATGCATTGGCGTCAGAGTGGATCTCCGGTCAAGACGAAATTCAAAACAGGCTGTGTCGGTGCAGAAAGTGATGTGCACTGTGTTCTGGGAAGGAAGGGCATTCTGCTCATTGACTTCCTGTCCAAAGGTGAAACTGCGGAAATTGTGATGTGCCATTCAAAGCAAGGAGTGTGGTACTGCAGGTGTTGTGCTGTTCCATGACAATACTCGTCCACATATGGCTCGGCACACAGCAACTATTCTGCGGCAGTTCGGCTAGGAGCTGTTTGATCATCCACCATACAGTCCTGATCTTGCTCCCAGCGATTTCCATTTTTTCTTGCACCTCAAGACAACGACGAAGAGCTGAAGACGTCTGTCACACGCTGGTTCCATTCACAGGCGACAGGAATACAAAAGTTGATCCCACGATATGACAAGTGTTTTAATTCTTGTAGTGACTATGTCGAAAAATGTCTCAAACATTGCTGTAACTGTTTCCAATAAAGCTTTTCATGTAACTATGATTTCTTTGTTTTAAACAAAATAGGGAAGCTTACTTTCTGGATATGCCTCGTAGTATGCCTATTGATTGTGAAACCGACAACAGACAGGGCAACATTTATATTCGCACGTTCGTTAGCCACAAAACAGACACATTTTAGACTGTGTCACCTGATACGTGGTAAATTGCGTGTCGTCAAATAAAGCCATATATTAATGGAGCCGCGCCATTCTTTTTTACAGATTTCATCGCGGTCACTCATACAGTGCTTGAGACTGCTTTGAAGATTATATTATGATCTGTGTTCACTATAATCATTGTTTGTTGTTTATACATCTGAATATTTCCGGTCTATAAAATGCATATTACCATAGAAAAGGCTAAAGAAACCATTTCCAGTGAATGTCATGATTAAAATTAAATAGGTAGAAACATAAGCTTTGTGAATAATTTAGACTAGTTATCACAACAACTGAATAGGTGAAAGCGAAATGGAAAATATGCCATGTTTTGGCCAAAACAAACAGACGGTCATTTTGTCTCCAACCATTGTTACAACTCTTACTATAATGACAGTAGCTGAACTTAATAACTAACACGGCATTTAACTGAGAGCATTACAAGTGTGTTTTCAAAAGATTTCATTATGACCTATATCCTTGTAGTCTGTTGATGAATACTCTGAAGTTGACGAATAAACAAACACTTGTTTCAAGTTGGACATTTTGGAGTTGCGTTAACGAGAAGAAAAATGTGATGTGTTACACTTACATAACTTTCTCTACTCTTGTACAAACTATTTTTACAAATGCTTATTCTCCATATGCTTCATGTTAATCGAGATGTTAATCTTATTGCTAATTCTCTTGTAGGTGCAAGGGGAATATGGTAGTATTTAAGCGATAGTCAAATCTTTTAAGAGCTGCTTGCTATGTGGCGCATTCCATTCTCTTTGCATGTCCAGGACATAAAAAAAAATGAATAACGAATCCCCATTTGAGAAAAAGTATTGGAAAATTTAAGGGAATAACAAGCAATATCTCGAAAATGGTTCACTCAACAAAAAGAATGTATATGACATAAATTGTATATTTTAACGCGATCTACATTTTCTGTGTAGTAAAATTTTGTCTATCTCTTATGGTTTACCAGTTATGCAAAAGTCGTTCACAATGAAGAATACTTTTGGAGACATTCCCAGAAAATTCGAAATATACCTTTCATTTGTCATGAAAATATCTTAAACATATGATATTTTAATCAAAATCGTTAGAGCCATTTTTGAGAAAATTTAAATTTTTGAAAAATGTTCCATGTAAAGGGTAGTCTGGGGTGGGGGGATTTTCTTGAAAACCGTCGTGTCGCATCTCTGGAAGATACTGAACTTAAATACCAAGTTTGGTGTTTATCCGGCTGTTCGTTTCTGAGTTAATGTGTTCACAGACACACACACACGAACAAAAATGCTTTTTTTGGATTCAGGGTGTCTCAAAACACATATTTCCTGTGAAACCTCGTTATTGAACTTTTGGGTGGAATACAATACTTCCCCTACTTACTATAAGTAGTAGAGAAAGTAAAAATATTGCAGCTTAGATAGTTGTTAAACTAATAATTTTTGTCACAGTACTTCGATTTTATTTATTGTAATGCTTATGTATTATTTACCTAATTCAACATTCAAGTTTATTAATATTAAATATATTTACCGAAATCCATCTGAGATGCAAAAGGAAAACATTCCTCAAAGGTTCCTTAATTATGTATCATTAGGTATCGAATATTTATGTAAAATCTTGTTCCATGCATTATCACAAGTATATTGTGTTACCTTCTTTTAATTTTCAATTTCTATACTTTTTACCAGGTAGACAAAGTGTTCTATTTCACCCAAAAATTCATTACCGGGATTTCAAAGGAAACACACGTTTTAAGACTCTCTGCATAAATAAAAAATATACATTTTTAAATAATGCTCCCCGTGCGTGTATGTGTGTGTATCCGTATATAAGTTTGGTATTTAAGTTCAACATCTTCCAAAGATGCGACAGGAATATTTTAAATAAAATCTCCCACCGCAAACTACCCTTTACATGGAATACTTTGCCAAATTTTCTATTACTTCAAAAGCGGCTAACGATTTTTATTAAAATACCATACATTAAAGATAGCTACACGAGAAACTGTATATCTTGAGTTTTCTGGGAATAGCTTGTGAGGTCCCCTGCAATCGGAAGCTGTAATCTTGTATAACTAGTAAGTGTTAGGCGATAGACGCATACTGAACTGTAGAAGATACCTTTAAAACCATAATTTATTTGAAATTACTTTAAAGTGGCATAAGCCATTTCTGAGATATCCGTTATTAATGGTTCGAATTGTTCAATACTTTGTCATTCTTTTAAATTCTTGTTGATATTCAGTTGTTTCTCGTTACTGCATGGAAAGAATATGTAATTTCAAGGCCAGCATATAGCGACCCGGTTTTTAAACACCTTTGTAGTTTTCTCTATCACACTTGTACTTTCAGCGCAATGTATAATGAAACTATTTCTGCAAACGTTTACCTCGATTAACATGAAGTAGCTAGAAAAATAAGTTTTCGTAAGAATGGTGTGTAAAGGTTGTATAAAAATAAACATACGTAGGTAGAGGTCAGGTGAATTGTAACACATTAGTTTTTTACATGTTAGTTAACAAGTTATGCTGCTTGGAATCATTTCCTTCTTGCTCTCTTTCACTGAAATAAGTATACAAATAATGTGACTTATACACTTTGAGAATAGTGATATTAACATTTTACAAAAACGCGTAATCACATTAATAGAGTGTTTTATAGGAGAGTTTAGCATTTTATAAGAAAAGTGGGACGAAATTAAACCAATCTTTAAAATGTGAGCCATTAAATTACTAATTGAACGTACAAAGAAATATTTTCCTAGGAGTGCAATAACTAGAACAAACTAACCTTGAAAAACTTTCCAAGTATGTATGAAAAAACTACAATCATTTACTTTATGTGTCACATAGGTCACTACGCCCAAGTGCGTACGGAGATGATGTCCATGATAACCTGACATGCTGTTAAAGATGCTGTTTATCAAATCCTCTTAGCGGGAGTGGCTATTGTAACTCATCTCGTTGACTGACGCCAGTGCCACCCCTGGCAGCTAACGCAAACTAAGTTTCCCATCATGGCCCTTGTCACAGAAAACCCAATCAATCCCTCCTGACGACCGCAATCACACAGAAGCACCCCGTCCATCCCCCAATTAGCCCCCAATTAAACTCCCTGTACCGCAAATGTATGTGTATCTATACGGATATTGAGGGAATCTTCCGCGGAGGCGGTCTGATGTCACCAGGAACACGATAGCGCCATCAGCGGGCGACTTTCCGGCTTGTTTGTCCGCCAGCGCTAATTTCCCGCAAATAGTGACGAATGCCGCAATTAGAGTGCTTGAAATATACCTCGACAGCGACACAACATTGCATGAGGCAGCTAAATGCGTTATGCGCGTACGTGACATATACGGGATGAAGAAATCACCCATCTCTTCTAATACCTCAACTGCATTACAAAATGGACGTTTTGGCCACGAGCCAATGTTAAGACTCGATCCGGGGCAGGCCTTAGCCGATACAGGATCATGTGCAAACTTTCACTGGCTCCTAAAATTATGGCTATATCAAAACAATACAGCAGTCATATAGCTTACTGAAGTATGCAAGAAATTCAAGAAATCTTAAGCAGGATAATTTATAAACGTTAATAATAAAAACAAACACTTATCATTGGGATTTCTTCGAATGTTATTAACATTCAAGATGAGATAAGGCTCATAGTTATTGTTTGAAATACACGCTCATTACAGTATTCGTTACACTGCTCCCTATTTTAGATTTAAGGAATTATAAAGTTTATATGCAAACTTTAATGTTAAGGAGAACCCAAAAACTGTATAACAAAAAACTTTGTCAGTAGATTTTGAATGTTCTTATGTAAAAATGAGACGAATATTTCATTCTGTTGTCATTTGTAGGATAACCAAAATTTATAACCTCAACAGGCCCTTTTTGCACATTTTCGCCAATGAATTGGGCCAAGTAACTGGATCTGTCTGCGACTATTTCATTGTCACTGCTACTAATCCTACTTGCATGTGATTCAAAATCCAGTGCTTCATTTTCTTTTTCACTAAACCTCGATGAGAAGTAACTACATTTAAGGATCCCTCATTTTTTCGTTCTCAGTTTTTAAGATTTAGGTTAAAGAAACTTGCCAAACCATCTTTTTATGAGTTCAAATACTATTCACGATTTAACTATATCTTGGCCTTTTGAGCACCTGATTCGTATTTTCGAAAGTGGTCCCTTTCGCGAGACATTTTGCTCTCGGCACTTTAAACTTTACAGTATAACAAAAGCATACTCTTCATTCTAACATACAAAGAACATGCACACAACACATGAACTGTGAAATGGAAAAAACGTTAAACGTATCTATGCCGTACGTTTAAACTCACAACAATCCCATCAAATGCGTAACAAACATTTAGCCGAAATGCGTAATGATTCCTCATGTTGCTTCCCGCGACAACAAACACAGTCACTAGTAATATGCAACTAGGACTACCTACTTTATTAAAACTAAAAATACAAATACACACATTGCTCTTTCCATAATAGCTCACTTCATTTTTTCCATTTTATGTTTAAAACCAAAAGTTCAGCTCTATTTTTACTTTCTGTACTACGTATAGTAAGTAGGGGAAGTATTGCATTCCACCCAAAAATTCAATACCGAGATTTCACCGGAAATATATGTTTTGAGACCGCCTGAATAAAAAAAAATCTGATGTGTTACACTCACATGACTTTCTCTACTCTTGTACAATCTATTTTTACAAACGCCTATTCTCCATATGCTTCATGTTAATCGAGATATCGAGATGTCAATCTTATTTGTAATTTTCTTGTAGATGCAAGGGGAATATGGTAGCTTTTAAGCGATAGTCAAATATTTTATCGCTGGTTGCTATGTGGCGCATTCCATTCTCTTTGCATGTCCAGGACATAAAAAAATGAATAACGAATTTGAGAAAAAGTATAAGTATTGGAAAATTTAAGGAAATAACAAGCAATATCTCGAAAACGGTTCACTCAACAAAAAAAATGTATATGATATAAGTTGTGTATTTTAACGCGATCTACATTTTGTGTGTAGTAATATTTTGTCTATCTCTTATGGTTTACCAGTTATGCAAAAGTCGTTCATAATGAACAATACTTTTGGAGACATTCCCAGAAATTTCGAGATATACATTTCATTTCTCATGACATTATCTTAAACATATGATATTTTCATCAAAATCGTTAGAGCCATTTTTGAGAAAATTAAAATTTTCGAAAAATGTTCCATGTAAAGGGTAGTCTGGGGTGGGGGGATTTTCTTGAAAATCTTCGTGTCGCATCTCTGGAAGATACGGAACGTAAATACCAAGTTTGGTGTTTATCCGACTGTTAGTTTTTGAGTTATGCTGTTCACAGACACACACACAGACACACACAGACACACACACGGACATGTTTCCAAAAATGCTTTTTTTGGATTCAGGAGGTCTCAAAACATATATTTCCGGTGAAATCTCGGTATCGAATTTTTGGGTGGAATGCAATACTTCCCCTACTTACTATACGTAGTAGAGAAAGTAAAAAGGTTTTTTTGAATCATGTCGGTGTGTGAGTCTGTGTGTGTGTCTGTGTGTGTGTCTGTGCGCAGCATAACTCAGAAACGAACAGTCGGTTAAACACCAAACTTGGTATTTAGGTTCAGTATCTTCCAGAGATGAGACACGAAGGTTTTCAAGAAAATACCTCCACCCCATATTACCCTTTACATGGAACATTTTTCGAAAATTTTAATTTTCTCAAAAATGGCTCTAACGATTTTGATTAAAATATCATATGTTTAAGATATTTTAATGATAAATAAAATGTATATCTTGAATTTTCTGGGAATGTCTCCAAAAGTATTCTTCATTGTGAACGACTTTTGCATAACTGGTAAATCATAAGAGATAGACAAAATTTTACTACACAAAAAATGTAGATCGCGATTAAATACACAATTTATGTCACACACATTTTTTTTGTTGAGTGAACCATTTTCGAGATATTGCTTGTTATTCCCTTAAATTTTTCAATACTTATTTTCTCAAATGGGAATTCGTTATTCATTTTTTTGTCTTGGATATACAAAGAGTATTAATCTGTGGCAAAGAGAATGATGCTGCACCTAGCAACCAGCTATTAAGCGATATGTCTATGCTTAAAGGCTACTGCATTTCTATATTGCTCTTGCACATACAAACCGAGGGGAACATAGTACGCCTTAAGCGATAGTCAAATATTTTTAGAACTGGTCGCTATGTGTAAAATGTAAGTCTCTTTGCATCTCAAAAGATTGTTTCTGCAAATGTTTGTCTCGATTAATATGAAATAGATGGAGAATAAGAGTTTGTAAAAACAGTTTGTACAAGAGTGGAGAAAGTCATGTTAGTGTAGCACATCAGATTTTTTTATTACTCTTTGCACGGAATCAAGTGCAGGGTCAATTGTGGCCGCACCGCTACATGTGCCTAACGCCGGCCCGAACTCGACCCCTGGGCTTAACTTTCTCTAAAGCAATAATTACCTGTCGGGTGACGTCAATCTGCAATACCTTTGATGTGCATTAAATAATTACAATACTTTCTTCAATGGTACTTGAATACAATTACAATTCTACTTCAATTACAATTTAACTTAAACTAATTATAAATCAAATACAGCCCCACAGACAGTGAAATATTAAATGCTGAAAAATACTGTAATAACAGCTTTTAAACCCGTTATTCCTACTGGGACATATGCGAGATCTTTTGTAATATTCAGTTTTTTAGTATGCTTTCAGCAGGGGTGATCAACTTGATGCGCACTATACGACTTTACGGAGAAGCAGGCGTCTTTTGGGTGTGAAAGTGGCCGACAATTTTATTCAGGCTGAGTTTTATTACATGCATATAAACTTGATATGGGACCTTCCTTCTGAAGGAAGCCATGCGTAAAATTTGTTACACTCGCTTTGTGGGCTTGAGCCCTAGAACACGCAGGGAGACGAAAATTATTGTAATAAATAATAAGACATGCAGAAATATAATTGGTTTTCTAATGTACCTACGCTAGATTGTCTACAAGGTTAGATTTCTCTTTTGAACTATTTAAGTAGAGTTCAAAGCAAATATTATATTGTTTAAGAGGGTTCTAAGGCAAGTGCTTTGAATTTAATCCTCTTCTATTCAAAAGATGAAGTTTTACATTCTGTTCTAGATGTTTTTACACCATGGCTGGGAAAATGATGCCAATGGTCATGAAGCACTACGATTTAGATTACGCATTTAAATGTAGGACCGTATCCTATATGGACAATAGCAATCAGTTCTCAATCTTCGCTAACGCACCTGTGAAATTGGGTGATACATCTGAAAAAATTAAACACCGTCTTTTGGGCACTTTATTGTGTTTACACCGTATACCTTTTGCCCGTAACTTTTGCTTCATTAATTTTTAACAATATTTAGGTTATAAAGATGTATAAAAATATATAATATTTTGTTCTAATCCCAATGTACTATGTACAAATAACTGTAAAGTCCTGATATGACTTTGTGTTAAAGCTACCATAATAAAGTTAAAATAAATAAATAAATAAATTATATATATGTATATATACATATATATATATACAAGGTAAGCCAAAAGACTCCGAACCGCCTCTGCAGTGTTTTTCCTGTCTGTGTCGCTCGTTGCCGACTGCCGCTATCACAGAAAGGCGCGGATGAAACCGTACAACATTTTTAAAACTACTTTAAAGGCCTTACTTACCAACTTTACGACAGGAGATGCTGAAACTGGCCACCGTCGTTGTCCACACATTTTTGGCATCTCTTTAGGAAACTATCCATCACTCGCCGTAGTTCACGCTGAGAAATTTCCTGGCGGATATTTTGTTTTAATTCTTCCAAGGTGTGTGGGTTTGTCTTGTAAACGTTATGTTTTCAGTTACCCCGGTGTTTTTCCACTGGGCGTGTGGAAATATGATAAAAACATGATAACGCACTGCTACTATAAACAAAGTTACGCTATTGTGTTTTGCTGTGCAGTGTGAAGTGCAGTTTTGAGTTGACGGTGATGTGATGTGGTCCGGTAATTACGAGTTATTTATTATTTTGCCCTGTACTTAGTCACAAAGTGTATTATGGCTCAATATATGCTTTCTATTGAACAGCGTATATTTATTTATGATTCGTATGTGTTAACTCGGTCAGCTCGCCAAGTGAAAGTACGATTTGCAGAAAGATTTCCATGTGTAAAAGTTCCAGGCCGTACAACAATCCATGAACTTTACAGTAAATTTCAGGTCACAGAAGTGTTCAGGCTAAGAAATCAAAGACGGCGTTCGGTTCTTACCGAAGAAACGTTAGACGACATGATCATCCTTTGGAAAATTCCCCCCAACAAATTCCATGATGGATAGTTTCCTAAAGAGGTGCCAAAAATGTATGGACAACAACGGTGGTCAGTTTCAGCATCTCCTTTCGTAAAGTTGGTAAGTAAAGCCTTTAAAAGTAGTTTTAAAAATGTTTTATGGTTTCATCCGCGCCTTTCTATGATAGCGGCAGACGGCAACGAGCGCCGAGGATGCAGACAGGAAAAACACCGCGCAGGCGGTTCGGAGTCTTTTGGCTCACTCTGTATATGTTTCTACGTAGTGAAAACTTAAATTTTAAGTGATGTTTTTCATAAAACTTTTTCTCGGCATTTTAATTACTTAAAATCCTCCAGTAAATCTATTGTGTTTTAACAACATCTACATTTTTTGTGAAGGAAAATTTTAGCCCATCTGGCATGGTTTACAAGTAATAGAAATGCATTCTGAATAAAGAAGACTTCACAGCCTTTCATAGAAGGTTCAAGATACATATTCTATTTGCCATGCAAATATCTTAAACATACAGTATGTTAATCAAAGTTGTTAAAACGGTGGAATCAGGTGGCTAAAATGCAATGCCTTAGCCGGGATTTGAACCACGATCTCCCGGTCTCCGTGGTTCAAATCCCGGTTATGGCATTGAATTTTTCAGTCACCTGATTCTACCTGTCCAACACACGGCTTGTGTGGAAGAACAATTAATTGTTAAAGCCATTTTTGAGAAAATAAAAAGTAACAAAAATGTTTCCATGTTAAAGATAGTTTCAGATTGGGGATGTCCTTGAAAATGTTCGTGTCGCATCCTTGGAAGATGTTGATCTTTAATACAAAGTTTGGTATTTAACAGAATTTTCGTTTTCGAGTTTTGCTGTCCACAGATCAAGACACACTCACACATATACATACGGACCTTTTGTCTAAAAATGCTTTTTAATTCAGGGTGCCTCAAAATATGTATTTCCGCTGAAATCTCGATTTCGAATTTTTGGATAGAATTCAATACTTTCTCTGCTTACTATAGGTAAGTAGTAGAGAAAGTAAAAGTTAAACTGAGATACTCAATCGTAGTTAAGTAAAAGTTGAAAGTATTACCTCTCAATGGTAATCTCTTCCTGAGATCCTTCTTAAAAGATCCACAAAAGACTTTTTTTAAGGTCGCTTGAATAATTTAGTCTTATCGCAACATAACATGTTGCTAATATATGTTACAATAAGATGTTGTTACATGGAATGGAAGAGTTACGTTGTGTTGGCAGAATTAAAGTCACACATAAAAAACTTTATTTCTTTAGAACAGCGTGACAATACTTCTGTTACATTTTAAGTATCTGAAGCTGTTCCGTTACTCCATGCCTCGTATAGAATTTGTAAGTATGTCTTCTTTGCTTTTCTTATAATAGCCATAAACCTTCTATTATTATTATTATTATTATTATTATTATTATTATTATTATTATTATTATTATTATCATCATCATCATCATCATCATATTTGGCTGCCTGCCGTACTACTCAACATTGTCGCTTAGCTTATTAAATTGCTCCTTTGATCTCTCTTGCTTTCCTGCAATCAGTACCGTATTGTAGCGTACCGGTATCGTACCGGTATCGAATTATTTAGAAAGCTATGAGAGAGAATTTTGAGCTCTGTAGTATCATTAAATGTAGAAAATCTCAGAAAATGAAATTTCGGTGGAATATTCGAATTCCTATTTAAAGCCATAATACTAACACTGATTGTATAATGTGTGCCGGATTTTCTTAATCCTCTATATATTTTGTTCTTCCCACCTACGGTTCGCTATATTCTTATGTTAGTTGGCCGGTTCGCCACCGGGAATCGGTCGTGCTGTTCCTAAGTTTTAGCCGATGTGGTGTAATGTAATTGATGCTTATCACTATAAAGATTTGTCAATGTGAAAGGATTTATGAACAGTTATGTAATCCCTACTCATTCCTACCCTTTATGTGTTGTTGTGGCAAGCTAAAGACTTACACGAAGATCATAAATGTTCAGCGTGATACTTGAAGATTAACTTTGTTAATCTGTGTTTGCTTCATGCATTTGCATAGGTGGAAATATATTTCCTAAATGACATTTTCCGTGTTTTTTGTCACGCCCTTTGGTTAATTTCTCCCCTCCTTTAAGACGTTAGCAGCAGGGCAGGAGGGTGGTAGAATTGACTATTTCATCGCTACCTACACCTGCAAATCATATTTTGGTAAATATTAATGTTTTGATCAGAAATTCAATGTGCCGCATTATGAAGTCAAAGGCACAAAGAGAATATTACTTAATTACTTTGGGTGGATGCTTTTTCAGGTATAACATACTCTGGAAAGATATCTCCTTTTTGATTCCTATGGTTTTTGGCTAGCCAGATTGGGAAGTTTCACAGAATTTGCATCATCTCTCTCGAAGATTAGAACACAGGTTTTCTAAACGGTTGTAACAATGGAATATTTTGAGACAGTATTTTTAACACTTAAATGATTTTCAGTCAAATTATATAATATATAAATTCAATAGCAGCCCGCCTTAAAGCAATATTTGTATGTAACAATGTATAAAAAGTGTATATTACAGTCATTGTATATGTTTATACTATGTACATGTTCAATTATGTAATGCGAATGTATTACGTAATTTAATAATGTAGGATCTGTGAGAATAATAGGTTAAAAGTTGCTAACAATGAGGTAACTATGAGGTAACCGTGAGGCAATAATAAATTTGAAAGTTTAACAATACTACTTATGATTCTTAAAAGCAATAATGTAAATTTTGAGACAGTTTAAAAAATAGACAATCAACAAGCAGAAAAAGCTTTAGTTAAATGAAGTCATTCTATTGGAGTAGGATTAGCCAATCAGAGACTTGAAATACAGAAATTTACAAATTTAGGCAGTAGAAATCAATTCAGTTGCTTGTAGATAGTGTTACTAACTGGACGGTTGCTTACAGATAGTGTTTGTAACCGGATGCGAGATGCGTCCTCGAGAAATTTAATACGTATTCGTGTGAGACGAAAATAGTTTACGTGTTAAAAAGTGCAATTAATTAATAAAAGAATCTCACAGCTTTCTATATCAGTGAAGTGTTATTTAAATCCTGTCAAGAATTAATAAAAAATCTGATGTGTTACACTCACATGACTTTCTCTACTCTTGTACAATCTATTTTTACAAACACCTATTCTCCATATGCTTCATGTTATCGAGATATCGAGATGTCAATCTTATTGGTAATTTTCTTGTAGATGCAAGGGGAATATGGTAGCTTTTAAGCGATAGTCAAATATTTTAACGCTGGTTGCTATGTGGCGCATTCCATTCTCTTTGCATGTCCAGGACATATAAAAAATGAATAATGACTTTGAGAAAAAGTATAAGTATTGGAAAATTTAAGGATATAACAAGCAATATCTCAAAAACGGTTCACTCAACAAAAGAAATGTATATGACATAAGTTGTGTATTTTAATGCGATCTACATTTTTTGTGTAGTAAAATTTTGTCTATCTCTTATGGTTTACCAGTTATGCAAAAGTCGTTCACAGTGAAGAATACTTTTGGAGACATTCCCAGAAAATTCGAGATATACATTTCATTTCTCATGACATTATCTTAAACATATGATATTTTTATCAAAATCGTTAGAGCCATTTTTGAGAAAATTAAAATTTTCGAAAAATCTTCCATGTAAAGGGTAGACTGGGGTGGGGGGATTTTCTTGAAAACCTTCGTGTCGCATCTCTGGAAGATACTGAACCTAAATACCAAGTTTAGTGTTTATCCGACTGTTCGTTTTTGAGTTATGCTGTTCACAGACACACAGACACACAGACACACACACACACAGACACACACACACACAGACACACACACGGACATGTTTCCAAAAATGCTTTTTTTGGATTCAGGAGGTCTCAAAACATGTATTTCCGGTGAAATCTCGGTATCGAATTTTTGGGTGGAATGCAATACTTCCCCTACTTACTATACGTAGTAGAGAAAGTAAAAAAAGGAGTGAATTGAAAAATTATAATCTGTGTAAGCCTACATTCTTCGGCCGCATCACGCCCTGTTAAGAAATTCATGTCTCTAAAATTAATACTGACGCAGCCGCGGCAAACATAAATATATAATATCTAAAGAAACAGTCAAATTACAAAGCTAATATTTTTAAACCTGGGGCGAAGGCTACCGGAAACTTTTTACCATACGTGCGGTCGCAATTACTTCAAGCGTTCGGCTCCTCAACAGTTTAAATATTATACAACTCCTTCAATACAACCTACTTCAAATTGGCTCCCAAAGCAAGGGGAAAATAATAACAACACAACAAAATACCTTCTTCAATTTTTCAGTAATACCAGGAGTACTGATAGTTTTTCGGCAACTTAATTGAATGTGAGTACGTGTGAGCGACTTTCGATCTCTAAGTAATTATCTAATGGCAACTAGCTTGAGCCCGAAAGCCAAATTTAATTAACTAAGAAAAATTACCTATAAGAGGAGAATTTGGCAAGATAATTATAATGCGAGAACGACGTTATTTTTGTACTTTTAAGTATAACAACTGCAGCGGCTTACCTTATTCAAGTTTCTGAAAACTTGCGCTAATTTTATTAGTTGCTAATGCAAGCAAAACCACAGATTTTAATTAATCAAAGTGAGTGTAAACTGAGATAATCGAATCGAAGCAGAGATGTCGGACCACTATGCTTTAAAACTATCGATTAAGTTCGATTTTGACCGGTGTTGCTCTCAGCCGCTCTCACCATAATGCTACTGATTAAAGTCGTGGACCATGACCGTATCATCGGTAAATTCTGACACTTTATTATTTTTTTCCTTAACGTGTAATAATGGTACCTTTATTTTCATCCTGTTTCTAACCCTGGAGTGGATAAATCAGTATCAGACAATTTGTCTATGTACATTGCTCCAGCTTCTCACTTCCTTCATCCGACGTTGCGATGAATCTCTGTGCATGCATCGCAGTCACATTATTTTCAGACAGGACAGCTTGAAAGGGTGGCAGCTACACACTTTGTGCTTTGTGAAAATATGCATCAAGATGCTCTTTCTTATATCCCTAATTAAACATCAAAAGACAAGGCACATGCAAGCTCATAAAATCTCATTTCCTGAGCACATTAACAGAAAAGCTGTCTCTCCTTCACGTTCATGTTAATAATGTAAGAGGAAATAAGAAAGACGTAGGAAGACACCTTAATATTCCTTGCTTTTTAACAAGTGGACATCCAAGTAAAAAACGAAGGATGACGATATAAATTTTTCCTCGTATAAAAATAAATAAATAAAAATGAAAGCGCCGTTTGCTTGCTTGAGGCAATGCTAAGATGAAAGAATTCTTTTCTTTCTCGTGCTGCATAAATAAGCGCTTTATTTATACAGATCCTTTACGCTGCTTACGAACTCTGCTTTAAATGTCAACTTCATAAATGACAAAAGAGCTGCCTTAACTTCCTGAGTGAATACGTTAATTTTGTTATTCTAGAATCACTTAGGAGATTACGACTGTACTTAATGTTGGTTCTGGGAACAAAGGTTTACAACATGTGTTTAAATTCTAGAAAAGAAAGGGGGAAAACAAAAGAGAAAGAAAATTAATTCTTCTATTTGCAGGTCATAAGCAATTTTATATGCCACACCCATATAGTTTTAGTCCACACTTAAAATCCATGTTGTCATCACCCGTCTTAGAAATTAATTAGCAATTTACAGTTGAAAATCGTGATCATTTAATAATGAAAGTTGTCTGCACAGAGGTGGGTATTTTACTGCAAACCCAGTCTCCTCTATTCTAGTTCATTTTCCAGTTATTAATCATTTATCAAAATATTTTCCATCTCCTGATTATGTTCTGCATCAAATCCTTTTCCCATCCAACATTTCTTTCAGGGTTGTGTTTGTAATGAGTTTCTTTTCATTTAATTTAATTTCAGCTATTTTCTCTTTCCGATTAGTTTCAGGACTGCTTTTCCTTCGCTCACTCTTTCTAAAACAGCTGCATTATTTAATTTACCTATGATATGTAGGGGAGTTATTGTAATACATCCAAAAATTCGATATCATGAAACGATTTTTTGAGGTCCCCTAAATTAAAAGTAGAGCAGTTTTAGAAATGCATCCATGAGCGTGCATGTGTGTGTGTTTCTCAAAAATGAAAAATCGAGTAATTATCAAATTTATAAAGTAAGTCAGACATACTTTAGGATATAACGTAAAGAATTTCAATAAAATTCTCCCAATCCTAACACTTTTTAAATGGACAGCTATTTGGTATTCTTTATTTCTAAAAATGGCTCTAATTGTTTTAATTGAAATAGCATAGTTTCATACTATTGCTGCAAAAATGAAATGTATATATGAACTGCCTGTAAACTCCCCTCCATGATTATTGAGTTTTATATTATTTTATTTAGCTGGGAAATCATTGGGATGGATAAAAACTTTCCCAGAGAAATGCAGAGCTCATTAAAACAAACAATTTGCGCCATATGTCTTTCTTCTTTGTAGCATTTGTTATTTTCAAAGTATTCGCTGTTGTTCATTTAAAGTTTGCAATAGATCATACACAACCACGTGAATTTGCTTCATTTTTCCTGGGTTCATGCAAAGAGTACGTAATATCAAAACAGGTACTCAAAACAATTGCTGCATTATCAACCTTTGACGCTGACCTCTGACGATTCTTTGTTGTTCCTGGCAGTTGCTTCAGTGGACTCAGAGTCCCGGGTTCGATGGTTGGATGGCAGGGATTTGGAATTTGTTTTGGTAGAGCTGAGGTTCTTGTTTTCAGGGGTGGTGACACTGCCTTGATGATATTAATAACACTGCCGGCGAAGTTTGAGTTATTTCTTTATTTTTGGTTACGAAGATTCCTACTGGTCGACCCGCCACCTTCGTCGTCGAAACCACTGTTATTCTTATCCCTTTCGAAGTCGCTACTTATGTGTTTCTCCGACTAGCCTTCGAATTGCCTATATTTCATAACTTCATTTTTACACTATAAATTTTCTGATTATTTTCTTCTAATTTCGTTTCGTCGACCGTCCTCGTGGTTAGTTTGTACCGGAACGTACCTCCGCCGTCCTCATGGTTAGTTTGTACCCCACTGTCCCGGCGTTTCCTTTCCTCCTTCACGCCTTTCGCCAAAACTTAGCATTTTCCCCCACCTTTCTTAAGTTTCGTACCGTCTTAAGTTCAAACGTATCATGTGATGTATACGCGATCTTTCGATTGGCTATCATTTTGTCTCATGATTTTTATTATTGGCTACCCCCCTTGACAACTTTCACATCTACTTCTTACAGCTTATTTTGAGTTTTAAAATCTTCCCACGAACATTCTTAGATCGTAGATAAGGCACATATATTTCCTGACCCTTTTAAGCCTTGAAACCGTTGTAAACCCTGTCCGAGCCAGAATACAAAAGGCGAAACTTCCGGTAGCGGTAGGCTTGTTGTTGTTAAAGCAGGTACATACATCCTTGGAGGGCAACAAACTTTGTTTCTCTATCTTCCCTACAAAACCCATTCCTAATATGAATTCAGCACATTTTCGTCGCTATGTTCGATCGTATATTATATTATTATTATTATTATTATTATTATTATTATTATTATTATTATTATTATTATTATTATTTCTCCTGGGTCTCGATAACCAGCTTCACCTTCTATAATAAGTGCTAGTATACGTGCTACAAGATGCGTGTTGAAACCACTTCTAGCCATATTCATCATAGTTAACAACAAGAAGTAAGCTTCTGTATGAATAATTTGGAGAAAATATATGCTAATAAATAAATTTATAGAAAAGGTAATGTGATTGCAATGCACCAGACGTTTTTAGTAAAGCGTTGGCGACGCTTTTAGCTATCTAGAATGACTTAACTAACATTAGTCAAATATTGAAGTAGCATTACACTTTTAGGACCGTGAAAATAATTATTCGTGATTATTCGCAACATACTAAGGGTTAGTTTGGCCTACCATAACCACCCGCATTTTATCGAACAGAGTTTTATATTTGACTGATTTAGTTTTTCAGCTCTTGGCCGAAAATGCGAGTAATATGAAAGGCAAATTAAAAGGAAATAAAACTTTTGATGCCTTCTTAACCTCTCACTCTTATCACTCTATCTTTCTCTTTCTCTGTCTGTCTGTTTTCCATCGATTACAAGTCATTTGTATATGAACCTTTGTAAGGTAGCTAACTGTCCTACATTGCCAAATCTGTCATTTATCATACAACTGCATTTAAACTAATATTTTAACATCACTCATGAAAACAGTACGAAAAACAGTTATGTTATACAGATTTGTACTAAAGATAGTGTAGGTATGTGTTATTTGTGTTGTAACAGACCTGTATTTAAGTAAGAAGCACTTCTGTAATATGTTAAATCTGTAGCACTATAGACCTTGTAGGGGGCTATCAACCGACTGCCGACCTCACGCCCACATACTCAAGACAGGGGTGGACGATCATTCTGTACATGGACCGTAAAGTCCGCACTCACACGGGTGGGCTGCAACTCTCAAGCATTCCGCGGCTGGGAACCGGAGCACTACGCTCCAACCTGCTACGCCACGGTCAGAATGCGTTTCTGTAGTGGAACATTTTTCTTCGTGCATATTATGTGGTGTGCAGAGGTGTCCGCAGACGTAAACATTTAACAGTTTCTTTCAGTTAATTATAAAAAGTTCGACCACGGTACAACGTGCACATATGGGCATAATACAATCTCTCCTTGCACTAACGAATGTCCAGGCTGCTTTGCTGGTGAGGCTGCAAGGCGTCCCTGCTCCTGCAGTTCAGGAACAAGATCGGCCGCTATTTACTTGTATCTACGTAATTGTTTTTGTAGTTTGAATGTCTACATAACTATTGTAATTTGATTGTTGTATGCCATTGTTTATAGCAGTTATAAACAGACAGAAAGAGATTACACATGTATTGAAGACATTAGAATTAGATATTTGTTTTATTGTTCCTCCTAGCTAACGACTATGGTCAAGCACGTATCACTTGCAGGTAGTGGAGCATGAAAGTAATGAGCTATAAGTATAAATTTTGAAATTATAAACAGCTGAAAGTAATGTTTCTGTTGATGCGTTTAATAAACTTGTCATCTGAGGAATACTTGTGTATGAGAGATAGCTGTTGCAATTATTCAGTAGTTGCCTCGCAATAAGCCTAAGTACTGTTTTACATTTTACTAAAAATTCACATGTACTTAAATATTATATCAGTCGAAACCTATAGTCATCTTCTAACACCTGCACTACTTAACTTAGTTTTCCTACATAATTAGCGGTAATTATTTATGCACTTTAAAGCGACTACACCTCACAACGATCCGCTCTCATCCATATCTATGCTACCACTAACTTTATTGGTTAAAAAATCTTAGCGTGGCTTCTCTACCTTACATACAAGATTTGAAAGTTTACACACACACGCTTCTGGTTGGCTAACTTTAATATTTCAAAGCTTTTGTTTTCTTTCTTTTTGTGGTCCTGATCAAAATTTTCCCCTAAGCTATAAAATTGAATCAGTTTCGTCTGGTAGGCAGCAACTTCTTCCCTTCTCGTTCTACACAACAGCTAACTCTGGCTACACTCCGTTAAAAATATATAATCACAACTTTTAACTTAAATCCTATCCAAACACTGTTAATATTAGATAAGCAATAAAGTGCAAGTTAATAATTAAGCTGTAAATAATTACTCCTTATTGTTATTACTTAGGCTTGTGGTGTGAGGCACTATTTATTTAATGTGTGTGTGCCAAAAACACTGCCAAAAAGAGGCATATGTCCACCTGCGGAATGTAAGGTTAACTGGAGATCTATCTGCTTCTGAAGTTAAAGTAAATTTACAAATCGAACAGCCCTGCAACGTACTAATACTACAGGACCCCTCGCACGTTTATCTTAATCAGTTTTCGTTTTATAAGATAGTGGATTAATGTCCACGCTTTTATCTTTAGTTATTTCTAAATAATGTTTTAATTTGTGACTGCGGTTTTGTGGGTCATGATTCATTCAAGTATGAAATTAAATTAAGATAATATGATGACCTATATCTTGACGTACAAAATTAAAAGTTTAAAAAACAAATGATCCTAGGAAGGATTCTTTTGTTAACAAATTCATTACAGGCTTTCTTTCCAGTTGTTTAAGTATTATCACTCCCTTAATGGGGGGAAATTACCTAAATCGATATAAACGTGAAATTTGAGGCAGTATTTTTAATACTTGAATAATTTCAATTAAATTATATAATATGTAAATTCAATAACAGCCTGCCTTGAAGCAATATGTATGTAATAATTTGTAAAAATGTGTGTAACAGTCATTGCATATGCTTATATTACTGAAAACATGTTCAATAATGTTATGTGAATGCATTACGTAATTTAATAATGTAAGAGCTGTGAGAATAACAAGTTTAAAGTTGCTAACAATGAGGCAACCTTGAGGCAATAATGAGTTTGTACTAGTCATGATTAGAGCAACAATAATGTAAATTTTGGGACAGTTTAAAAATAGCCAATCAACAGCCAGAAAAAGCTTTAGTAAAATGTAGGTATTCTATTGGACTAGGATTAGCCAATCAGAGACTTGAAATACAAAAGTTTACGGGTTTGGACGGTTGAAATATGTTCAGTTGCCTGCAGAGCTTGATAGTGACCGGATGGAAGATGCGTTCTCTATAGAAATATTACGTATTCGTGTAAAACGAAAATTATGTATACGCGTTAACAAAGTACAAGTATTAAATTAAAAGAATCTCACAGCTCTTCATATCAGTGTAGTGCTATTTAATTTATGTTAAGGATTAATAAAAAGAAGTGAATTTAAACTTAAAAATCTGTGTAAGCCTACATTCTTGTCGCACCATACCCTGATTAAGAGAAGCATGTCTCTAAAATAATACTGACGCAGCCGAGGCAAAAATAAACATAAATACTATCTATGGAAGCAGTTTAATAACAAAGTTAGTTTTTTTTTAAACTTGGAGAGTAACAACAAAAAAATGCATCTTCAAATCGGCTTCTCATACGTAACAGCATATTACGTAACAAACAATCTTCTTCAAATTAACGCACAAAGCGTGGTGCAAAACTCCAACAACAGTAACACTACTTCAAATTGACGTCCATACGTGGAGAGAAATAAATAAATAAACTCCAAGAACAATAGCTTCTTCAAATTGGTTCCCAAACGTGGGGCTAACAACCCCAACAACAACAATAACATCATCTTCAAATTGGTTTCCATACGTGGGGCATAACTTCTTCAAATGCGTCCATAAACTTCTCCTATCGTCCCATAGGACCTGGTGGTGTTAATAATAAATAGTTTTGAAAAAATAATTTGTTGGCGTTTCCATTTTCCTGGAACGGCGGTAAACGACTACTTTTTAAATTAACGCCATTTTACTTTGAATTCATTAGCTTCAATGGTATGGTTTTTCATTACTTTAATGTATGATGTAAGCCATAGCTAGTTAATGTTCATACTTAGCATATTTGTTCATTTAGCTTAGCATACGTGTGTTGTTTTTATTTTCGTTTATGTGAGCTTTACCCGTTATGGCGGTCTATCTTTTAATAAATAGCATAGAATGAACTCTGTACATTTTAGTTTTGATGATATAGCTGACGCAGAGACAACAGCGGTCCGTCACTGCATCAACGTAATGATATAGGGGTTATGTAGCATAGCACAAACAGGCCGCAACACAGGTATAATCAGAGAGCACAAACACTGCGAAGGAAAAGATAACGGGCATGTATCCATCACGTAGGGATCATTTGTCCAGGCGCCTCCGGGGGCCCCTTGGTGGGGAGGGGGAAATAAAAACCGCTAATGTGATGAGGTTTGATGTATTCCACACACAGGCACGTAGCACACAGATAAAACATTAAAATCCCATGCTCTCAATTGTAAATCACTGTGTACTGTACAACCCGCTGATATATATGGCAAATAGAAGTGGACGGACAGGCGGAATTTGCAATTATACCGCTAATGGAAAACGTTGCGCATAAGCATGGCCGCCGCCACCAGACCAGACCTAACTGGTCATCAACACCAATCATCACACAAATAAATTGCTTAGATAATAAAATTATTACAGCACTTCACAACATCAACACAAGAACTAAACGAAGGTAATCAAAAACTCAAAAACTTCAATCTTTAGTAATTAACATTAAACAACGCAAAAATATCTTTACCTTGTCATAACACCCATTTTTATTTTCTCTAAAACTCACCTATAGTAAGAAGAAGTATGGCATTCTACCTAGAAATTTGATATCGAGGTTTCACTGCAAATACACGTTTTGAGGTTCTCTTAATTAAAAAAACTAGAAAAAATGTACGCGTGTGTGTCTGTGTGAGTGTGTCTATCTGTCTGTCTGTGAACAGTATAACCCAAAAACAAACGTCGGTTAAATACCAAACTTGATATTCCCCATCCCTTTATTTTCCCAAAACTGGTTCTTAACGATTTTGGTTAAAATATCACATATTTAAGATATTTTCATGACAAATAAAATGTACATTTCGAATTTTCTGCAAATATTCTGTTAAATCCTTTTCGTTCTGAATAACTTGTATACTTTGATAAACCAAAGAGATATACAAAATCGCACTACACAAAAAAAGGAGATTTTGTTAAAATACACAATTTATGTGAAATAAAATATTTTGTGGCTTTAAACATCTCCAATAATTCTTTGTTATTGGTTTGAATTTTCAATACTTATACTTTCTTCTAATGGTTAGTAGTTATTCTGTTTTACTCGTGGATATGGAAACAGCATGGCATTTAAAATCCCGCACATAGCGACTTGCTTTTTAAAAAGCCTATCGTTTTAGCCTGCTGTATGCTTTATATACAGAAAACGAAACGTGTAAATGTGCAGTGAAGGTCCATACATTTCAAACTTGTCTGAAATTGGTACAAAATCAAGGGTAGTATAGATAAAGAGCCTCCGAATCGAGGTTTCAGCTGCATATTTCCGAATCGAGGCTAACGACTTGATATTTTGCTAGCTAAAAGAAATACTGCAATGGAACACGACATTGACTGCAAATAAGCGATAGGAAATAAATACGTCTTTTCTGTTTTATTTAAATTATTTTACTAGAAGCGCAACACAACCATAATGGCAAACAGGGTAGTGGCCGAAACCTTGTTAACGTGTTTATAGACTCTCATTCGAAATAGCTGCCTCGTGGCGTAATGCTTTGTGTTCGAGTTTGAATCCCTCATTGAATATTAAAATTGTAATCTACTTTATTAATCCTTAAACTATTTAATTATCTGAAACTCGACTGAAGGCTTTGTATTTTGCATTTATTGCGACAAATTGAGACTTCTTAAACCATCTCGGATCCCTAAGCATGCGCCCGGGGCCTGAGCCTAGGCATCTTTGAAGGTGTTTTCACAAATTAAAATAACAGCAAACTTGGAACTAAAACTACATTAACCTTGGGGAATCACACTGGTCCTGTAGGTAGGCTTGCAGAACGCAAGCTTTACACTAATGAATGGATGGATGGATGCATGTATGTAGTATGTAATTAAACGTCGTGATATTGCTTGTGTTGGTATTCTTAATGACGAAAGAACAAGTGAAGATGTTAAATAAAGGATATTAACAAACATACACCGAAAATTCAAGCTATAATTTTCTTGAAATCCACAGAAATTTAAGAGTTAGACGCATTTGTGTGCTTCAAGACTGTTTCCTAAAAGGTCCACTAAATTGTTCATTTACGAATTGTGAGCATTTGTGTTCATCGTGCAACCTTCATTGTGGTCATTTATTCGCATTAGTATCCTCGGCAAATTAAATGCATGTTATTGTTCTTCTTCCTCATGCCACACCTCCCTTGTTTTACAAACTGTTCTTCACATAGATGCTGGACAGAGTGAGTGATAATTTAACGTTATGCGTACATTTATGACTGTTTTTATTTCATTTTGTAGCTCCAGGGTGACGTAACAGAATATAGTAAGCGAGACTGTTGGACGCTGCTGTTTTATTACCACTATGGATCAATATAATCAAAGCATGACGCTGTATGGAAAAACAAAAGAATATCGCCTCCAGGTGAGTGACACGAGCGAACCGGTAGTTCCTATGACGGAAAGGCCAGGTTCATGCAGCGTACGATGACGTCATGCGGCGTCCAGCACGCTACGCAGCACCAACGCAACCGGCAGTCCCATGGCACTCCCCAGCAAATTAATTGCAACGGAAATTTCTCTGTTCTCTGTGATATATGTTCCAAGTTTGTGGTGGACATTCAAACCAAGTTAGTTTCGCTGACTACTGCCGCACCTTCATCCCGCATGAACGTGCAGACAGAGGGTGCTGCAAATGCTATTTGTCACGATTATCTCTCCAAGTCCATCAGTTATGTAGGTGATTTAAACGGCTTTCTATCGGTGTTAATTTTATCTTTGCTTTTTCTCCAGCCAAAGGTAGGACATTATGGCAACAATAATCTTCATACACTACAGTACCTTATAAAATTCTTGCTGAAGATCATTGGTTGCCTCTCTTTCCGTAAAATAATACTCAGTAATGTTTGTGAATAATAATTGTTTACACGCCTAGCTAGACTGCCCCTTTTGATTGAAATATTAGGTATTGAATCAAAATAAGGTTTGCTGTCTGTTACATCAGACATAAATACAAAGTTATTAGGAAAAGATTAAATGATCGAAAACGAACACTGCGATGATAGAGTGACAATGAAGATGGCGTTGGAACGTGGCGACATACAGCCTTTACCGTGGACTCAGATCTACGTTGGACCTTGAGGATGCTTCACATGAGTTAGTCAGAAGTGAAAGCCTGGATGTTCGAAAGAGTAACTAATGTGTTACCCCTGCGCTCCAGCGGGAAAGTAATGCAAATCTCACACTGAACATTCATTATTACTAAACTCTAATAAAATGTACAGGGTGATTTATGAAGAACATTTGTTTCTTTAATTGCTTCAAAACGGATTATGCTAGCGACAACTTATTATATCTGAAATACAGAGAAATTCTAGGAGATTATTTACCTCTATAGCAAATGTTGAAAATATCCTCCATCCTGCATAAGGCACAACTCAACATGTCGTTCCATGTTACTGGTCACTCGTTGGAGGACTCTGCTGTCAATAACTTGAATCTCCTGTGTAATGTTGTGTTTCAGATCGTCCAATATTTAGGGACGTGTGGCATAAACCCTGTCTTCTAAGCAACCCCATAGAAAGAAGTCCGGCGATGTCAAATCCGGAGATCTCGGTGGCTATAGGTCCTCAAAGATTCATTTGATATATGTCATGTAGCGCCGTCCTGCTGAAAATATCCTTCACTCAGCTCTACATCGTCTAGTTGCTCAGCAAACTCAACGAAAATCCGTCGGTACTCTGCAGTGTTCACATTGTTTTCAAAAGCATGGTCCCACTATTCTCTGTACGGATATTGCGCACCAAACTCCGATTTTAACCAGTGCATAGGCGCTTCATGAATAACATGTGGATTTTCGCTGGCCCAATAGCTGAGTTATTTGAGTTTACATAGCCGGATAAATGGAACCATCCTTCATCTTTGAACCATGTGATGGGCAATATGGCAGGATTTTGCACAATGAACACCTGAAACCAACGACAATAATTCAGTCGTCTATCCTTATCTGGTTCCTGTAACTGATGGACAACCGTAATCCTATACGGCTTTAGGCCTGCACTTTTCACAGCTCTCTGACACATTGAGTAGCTGTACCCTGTCTACTGCGACAAACGTCTTAATGATTTTTTGGGTGACTGATCCAGTCGTGCTCTTATGTCAACAACCGTGGGAAGCCTACATGAACGAGTTTTGCCTTTTTCACTCACCAGAGATCCAGTTGTTTCCAATTTGTTTACCATACCCAGTATTGTGTTTCTTTGGGAAGGTTTCCGAACACCAAATTCTCTCTGGTATTCTCTCTTTGATTAGCTGTAATTGAATTCGTAATCCATTATTGCTTTACAAGGAAGAGTCGTTCATTTAATGTGTACTCCATTTTCATGTTGACTAGAACAAAATCTCAAAAACAGTTGCCGAAAATAAAACTAACAATTGCGAATAAAACATGAATATCTGCGCATCCAGTGACGGGCAATGGAATCTCCTTAACATTCTGATTAATTTGATGCTAAAATTAGGGAATTGGGTGAATTTCGAACAGAATAATTAATGAAAGAAATGTGTCAGTTCTTTATAAATCAGCCTGTACATTCTCTGCTGTCACTTCATTATAATAGTTATCAGGAAGAGCCTGTTTAGTCGCTCTTCTGAAGCCTTATCCGTGATGTGTGGCACAAAAGTATCTCTTTACACAAACCATTATCACCTAGCAAAGCCAACGTCATATAAAATAAATAAAAGCAAGGTGAGCAGAACAGCTAGAAACTCTAAGGCCGGTCACCCTCCATAGAAAGGCACAGTAGGCAACTTTAAGTCCATCTGCCGAATATGTATGTGATGCACATACCTCAGGTGCATCACATAGAGATGTCGAAACCCTAGAATTTAAAACGACAATGAATAAGCGCAAATGTGCATGTGTGTGTGTGTATATATATATATATAATTGTTTGTTTTCTGACAAGTTTAGTGTTCTATCCAGATAACAGGACAGATAACAGCTAAACTGCATCTTAAATCGATGTCTAAGAACTGGTATGTAACACCATCGTGGACACTCTTAAAATCAAATTCGATTTACTTTCCTTCTTGAGAGGCACTTTAGAAGATTAATTGGACGATTTCACAAAGTGGAAGCGACAGTAGTGAAACTGAGCACAACAACGCAGACTGCACGGAATAATTAAAGGAAATGAAGTGTTTCATGGCATGGGATATTAACAATATATGAAGAATTTGAAGTAGTTTGTATTGAAGGAGTTGTATCGTATTTCAACTGTTGGGGAACCGAACTTGTAGTAGTTGCAACCGCACGTATAGTAAAACAGTTTCCGGTAGCCTTTGCCCCAAGTTTAAAAAAAATATAAACTTTGTAATTAAACTGTTTCTTTAGATATTTAATATTTATGATTGCCTCGGCTGCGTCAGTATTATTGTTAGAGAAATGGAAGTCTTGGCAGGGCGTGATGCGACAAGAATGTAGACTTACACAGATTTTAAGTTTTAATTCACTCCTTTTTATTAATCCTTGACACAAATTAAATAGCATTTCACTGATATCGAGAGCTGTGGGATTATTTTATTTAATACTTGCACTTTTTAACAAGTATACTGTTTCTTGTCTTACACGAATACGTATAAAATCTCTCGAGGACGCATCACGCATCCGGCTACAATCACTGTCTGCAGGCAACTGACTAGATTTCAACCGTCTAAACTTGTAAATTTCTGTATTTCAAGTCTCTGATTGGCTATTTTTACTCCAAAAGAATAGCTGCATTTAACTAAAGCTTTTTTTGGTTGTTGATTGGCTATTTTTTATAAACTGTCACTAAAATTACATTAATGCTTCCAAGAATCACAAATAACATTTAAACTCTCAAACTCATTATTGCCTCAAGGTTACCTCATTGTTACCTCATTGTTAGCAATTGACCTATTTCTCACAGCTCCTGCATTATTAAATTACGTAATATATTCACATAATATTATTACACATGGATACAATAATATAAGCATATGCAATGACTGTTACATACATTTCACAAATTATTACATACACATATTGCTTCAAGGCAGGCTGTTATTGAATTTAAATATTATATAATTAGACTGAAATTATTTAAGTGATAAAAATACTGCCTCAAATTGACATTCACAATACCAACTTTACTAATAAACAATATGACGCGACGGTAACATCAGTAGCGTGGTGAGTATCGTTGTGAATGTTCACAAAATTTTAGTTCAGTTAATCCTGAAGATGTGAAATAGCATCTGTTGCATAACAGTTATGATTATGAACAAACTGATATAACTGTAGCCGCTCCCAGCAATAATAGCGATAGTGATAATAATAATAGTAATAATAAATTAATAGTAATAAAAATAATAATGCATAAGTTGTCTGAGGAAAGGGCGGATTTGTAAACGTTTGTTGTGTACATAATTAAGTATAGCGTTTTAGGGCAAGAACGAATTAATGTGTAAATTAAATTATGGCTGAGAGTATGGATGGCCTGGAATAACCGGGAGAAGTTTCAGTGCTCGTGCGCGTTATCTCCTTCTGCCGTAATGCTACATCTAGTGACATTAACGTAAAATTGTAGTGGTGCTATGGAATAACGACTTCAAGTGTGCACGACCCATATGTATTTGATCCCATACGGTCATAGCAGTTGCGCATGCGCAAAATCTCCTTAAAACGTGCACAAGTCAAGACATGCTACCGACCCTGTTGCCACGTTTCACCTAGTTTAGAGGAGTAGCGCGGTAGATTTAACACAGTAGATTTTAAATTACGGCATAAACGTTAGGTATAGCAAGATGTCAAAAGTTAGGGTATTCACGTGCTCTTGTGCCCTTATACAGCAGCCGGTCATTGGATAAAATTATTATCACAATTATGTGTTAACATTAGTAGGCATCTGTTGAAAGCAGGTACATCAAGAACGTTTAGAAAATACACTGGCAGCTTCTCGAATATTCCTTGCTATACAGAATAGTACCTGCGCATGCGCGAACGATCATGGAATCTGTCAAGGGTTATGAATGGCGGTATAAACAGCGTCGAATGTGATACACTCGTCAATTTTTAGTTTCGCTCCACGAAAGGAACAGCAATGAATATGTAAAATTACAATCCAGCCCTTTTAATAAATATTTAGAAGATATTACTCAACAGCTATGATTTATAGTGCTAACACTAACAGTCCTGCTATTATCCCTAGATCTCTCATAATTATAGTTAAAATTCCTGAGTTTACGTCCCTTAGATAGCGCATCACAAATGGGATACGTTACAGTAACCTGTCTTCGGTTTTGTGCAACCAGTATCAAGGGATGCAGAATTACTTTTAACTGATTTACAAAAGTTCTGTTCTAACTCGAAGGATTATATTGAAAATTGATGTGAAGGCTTCTGTTTTTATTTTCACTGTTGTTACATTTTCTCTAATGTTCTGTTATTGCAGCGTTATTCTTCAGGATACCGCAATCCTTGACAATGTCGAGTATCACAGTCTTTTCTCACTTTAAAAGTTTACTGTACATTTAGCCATAAATTCTGTAGAAGCCAAACTTCGTAATCACATGTTTGGCCAAATTTCGCACTGCTCGCATTTCTGTAACCTTTTGATTGCCGGAAAACAACATAAGGTTTAATGGAGGGTACGTCGTACTTCCGTTTACCAGCTGATGTTTGAATGTCTAATTGAACACCATTGAATACGATTTAAGCAACGGAAATCCTTATCTAATTTAAACGTTGTTTAGCAATTCAACTTGTCTAACTGACTACTGTTTAAACAAAAGAAGTACTTACCCACTTAAACACCATTCAGTTACACAGAACTGATTCCAGAAAGTATATCTAGACATGTCTAAATAAGATAGCTACGTTATGAAACATTTTTAGTATTAAATAGTGTCTAAGCCGATCTTTAAACAGCGTCGATAACTTGGCTGAAACTTCAATCCGAGCTACTTTGGCCGCCTCTTCTGGACAATTTCACAAACCCTTGAGGAGGCAGGGTTGCATCAAATTCTAACAATGCAGTCTGCAGGAAATAATCAAAGAAATTTAAGGCTTCGGGTGCATGGAAGATCGTGCGCTGCAAGAAGCATATGTCATTCACAATACCTACTTTATACAAACAAAAATAAATCTGTTCGGTGTAAAACGAGGGTATATCAATAGATAGTTCAATACACATAATTTCAGGGCTACTTTTAACTAACCAATTACTGCTCTGCTCTAATTGATGGTTCTGGGGTAAACTATCGTTAGAATTTTCTGCTGTTTTTGCCACTTTCCAACATATTGGAGGAGGAGCAGAAGAAGAAGAAGAAGAAAGCAACGTTTAGGGTTTGCTGTCCACTGTACCCTAATCCTTGTCAGTGCCAGATATCATGTTTTTCTTCAATTCAACGTTCACTACACGTTTAGTCGCTATATTTGTTGAAGCGTTACTACGTAATTATACCGTTGCCACATTTGACGCTGTTCGCAAAAAGAAATGATAAACTTTGGATTGGTAGCAGCTTGTGCAAGATACTCCATACTTTGTTTTTAGTTTTCCTAGCTGATCTTTAGACTCAAATACTGAACATAAACGTTGCTTAGTAGAAAATGTCTGAAGCTTAAAGCAAGCTATGGTTTCTATAAATTGGATATTATTTATGGACGCTCTCTAACTACTACGATTCTAAGCCCATTCTATATTGAGCGTGAAAGACCGGGAATTTTGCTCACATGCCTCTTTATCAAGCTTGAGGTTCTTTTACGTGCCGTAACTTTACGACACGGAACCACCGGCTTTACTTCCCTTCCGAAGGAAGCTGCTAAAAATGTTTATGTCCGAAAAAATCTATCGCCCTCCCTGCTAGAGGCTCATAACTCCTAGACCGTTATGGTTTCTCTGATCCAGGCATAGGATTTATTGAAGATCATCAATATACGAATAATAGTGAGATGATCAGGAACGGTGTTCATTATAGTATGTAATCACAACCAATATTCGCAGTTGCTCATTTCAAATTTTGTCCTCGTAACCTCTTAAGATACTTTAGGTCATCCATCGTTAGTTAGACACAAGCCTCTTGAAGATACCGACAATGAAAGCGCTGGATATCCTCGTATCAAAAAGAACACGAAAAATAAACTGCAATGGGTGCGGTGCAGATTTTCTTGAACTCACACAAGCCGGAATGTCATTTCGAAGAAAGCATTTTGGGCGAGCTTTCTAAACGTAGCAGAGAACAAGTCTTCCCAATTCCTTTAATTCTACTGCTCTATTCTTTTTAAGCAAGGGTCTCTGAGATGTGGCACGAATACCAACTATTCTGCTCCAGGTAATGAGATTCTACTCAGGCACCTACTTGGACTGGGTCGGAGGAGGTTCGGGGCTCCCCAGGGAGGCATGGGGAAGGGGAAAGGCCCATCACTTCGATTGATCGAAGATGGATCGAAAGGTCGATTTTCCCTTGAGGAGAGAGACCGAGTAAATCTCACCAGATTTCATCCTTTCCGTTCTTTTTTTCTTACTTTCTTTTCTTTCTTACTTTTACTTCAGCTACTTAACCTGACTTGCTCTTGATCCGTGGAGAATACCTTGAAAAGGCAGGAAGTCAAATGTTTTCCTTATAATAAGATAAGTAGGTATATAAAGGTAGAATAACGGTAAATGCACGCAATGGAACTGCTTTGCATATATTAACGTTGACATTCTCCGGTTTTTATATAACATGTCAATATGACATCTACTATATCTGAGATACATTTATTTGATAAAATTATCAAATTACAAACTAAAACCAAAAGCGTAAGTGATACACTAAAAGGGAGTTTTTGAAAATGCCTGCCATCCCCAAATCCTAGAAATAGGCAACTGCGTAACTTCTTAGCAAAACACATTATGGGTGAAAATCGAGGGGACTGCTATTCTGAGTGGAAACTGGGGAAAATATAAAAATATAATCGCGAATTATCTTTTCCCCACCACTGCAATAAACTGATTAATCTCTCACGAAGACATTGGTTGAGAATATATTGAAAGGGTGTTTGCAAACACGGGTTAAACACAATTTTATCAGAACAGGAAAAATTTCACCTTTGTAAATGCCAATAAAACAAATCACCTTTAGATTCTACCATACATAGGAATAAAATACATACAGTCATCTTACACAGTTACACTATCTGCGCGTCCTCCCGTCTAAAGGCCCTGTCAGCCTAATTTTGCTGTAACAAAACAAATTGATATGTTTTCATAAAATTACAAACTTTGTATCTCATCAAACAGATTTCCTTGATATTAGCCGAACTCACAGAGGATATATTGCAGTTTCTACAGCAGGTAGAAGCATGTAACATTTTTAAATTAATGATTAGCCCGTATTTTATGAGCACTCATTCAGTTAACCATCTTCATAATCTGCAAAAAGTCAAACATATAAAATCAAGCTATTCATCAATTTCGCTATTTTTTCTCCTTTTTTCCTTCTGGAATGTGAAACAGCTAAATATATTAATTTGTCATGAATACTAATATTGTTTAATTTTATGTTACTAAATTTAACAAACAAATGTACAGCTAGTAATAGTAACCTGAAAACAATGGTAAAGTGTGTTCATTAATGGTGACTAATTGGTCTAATTAATATAACTAATTTGCATATAAGACTAGCATTTTAAAATCCGCTTAAGATGTTTACAATTTAAATTTAGGAATATTAGTATAAGTCTGTTTTATAAATGTGAAATCCTTTAATTCATCTAATTGAGGGCCATGGACATGTTGAGTACTATACGCTTGCTTTTATCCCTTATTTGTTGAATCAGATGGATTACAAAACGCTTGTGCTATACTTATCAGCTATGCAAACAGGATGCAAAAGCGCTGACTGCAAAATATAAGTCGTACCATGGAATCAACCATGGTGGTTTATTTCGAAAGATGTGCAGTTGTCATTGCACTATTAACATCTAGAGAAAACACGCTGTTACACTACTACAACTCATTGCAATATAGCAAATTATAAGAGAACTCAATGATGGTCGACACATGTTTTATGCAGCCATTGTCATACTATACTAACAGTCGAACATCTAGTTACAACCTTGTATAATGAAGAGAGAAGACACTACAGAGTTCCAGTTTTGCATCCAGACTCAATGTAACTCTTCCTTTCCATCTTCCTTCCTTCATATCTTAATGTAACACATACTAGCAACATATGCTATTAATTTTGTATGGTCCCGATGAGATCATAAGACTAAATAAATAATTTAAAAAATGTTTTACATTAATGATAAAGTATTTTAAGTACCAATATATTTAATAAGTATGTTTTAAGCGACTAAGCCTATTGCATGCATTTCCCTTAATAATAATAATAATAATAATAATAATAATAATAATAATAATAATAATAATAATAATAATAATAATAATAATAGCGCTGATCACGTTACTGTGTTAAATATGGAGATTCCTCTGTGTCTCTCCCCTTACTGTGTCTACCTCCCTTTAACTCTCATTCTCCCCTTCTCTCTGACTCTCCATCTACGTTTTTCCCTCCCCCGCCCCTTCAACTCTGAAAACCAGTAATAAACTGCTTATCTGACGTGTTAATAACAATTAAAACATACGTAAAGAGTTTAAAAAACTTATGCCTCCTCCTTATGCTTGCAATACGAATTATGTACGGGAATAACCGCAACGAAAAATCATATTTCTTACATTTTCACAACATTCATCTTTTATAAATAACAAAACTTGTCAAAAATTGTGCTATAATCTGCTGTTTTTATTTTGGTTTAGAGAAAGTAAATAAGATGCCATACAGGTATTTATTAAGTGTGACCAAATAATCGGTTTGTCCATTCTTTCAGAAACGCCCTGTTTTGCTTTACATTAGTCCTTTACATACATTAGTGTCAAATATATCCAAAATCGAAAATCACCAGAAAACTATTGTTTACATTTTTATTATTATATTACTAGCCACAAGAAACGCATATTTGCTTTAAAAAAGGAAGGTTAAGCCTTTGTACGTTTTATAGCCTTGTTATTCTGAAATTGCATGACATGATTTGTAATAGCCTTATTTATTTACTAAAGTATGCAACTCTACAATAAGCAGCATACCATATTTGGTAGACGGCATGAAATGGAGTCGTTGGTTGATAGTATCAACTCTCCCTGTTACTCATACTACAATGCCACGTAAATTTGTCCTGAGTTGTAGACGAGTATACCACAAAGAATTTAACTACTTTAAACACTCTGGATGCAAAAAGGAAAGCTATGCCATCTCACTACATTTATTCTGGTTCCCTTAACTCCCTCCCCAGTAACCCAGTGCGGTGTTTAGGTATTTCACCAAAAAATGCACGGGTGATGAAAAGGGTTATTTCCGGTAACAATGAAATATGTCGGTAAGGGCGGTAAATATAAAGGAATTTCAAACACGAATTCAGGGTGGAAAAAAAAAACATGCTTCAAATACTTGTAATGTTCGCATACGAGTTAATAGACCCAACCAAATATTTTTTGTGTTTGTGCTCACCGTTCCGCAGGCTACATATTTCATTTCGGTACGAGCTGTTCCGTTCGCCTGGAATGCTAGCTGAGTGCATATTTTTCGTTCTGTGAGCATGCGCAGTTAATTTTACGCTAATTCGTAAACGAGCGAGAAGAAGGCCGGATGACACCCCTTTGTCTGCTTCTAATAATTTTTAATTTGTTTCTCCCGCCGGACTCTCACGTCGGAAAATATATATGCTCCGGGAAATTTATGTGTGCTTAACTGAATGTTCCCGACATTAGCGTTTTTGCTTAGCTCCTGGCACTGCTTTACCTCACCATGCGCACTTGGTAGACGAAAATTTACTAACAGAAACATTAACAATAATGATAAATTACTATCGAATTTTCCCGTTAACTATCACAGACAATAAAACTGAGTTTTATTTATGGACACTTTAACTACTATGGTCCTTAGCGTCCCATTCTATATTGGGCGTGAAAGACTGGAAATTTTGCTCAGAGGCCTCTTTATTAGGCTTGAGGTTCTTTTACGTGCCGTAAATCTACGACACGGTTTTACTTCCCTTCCGAAGGATGCCATGCCAGGGATTCTTACTTCCGAAAAAATCTATCGCCCATCACCGGGTTACAAATTTACGTCCGCAGAGAAAAAAATCGATACGAAGAATTAGACTTTCAGCAGAATATATTTGATAAAAGTCAGTTGTGTCGTACGATTTGTTCACACATATTCACATATAAGACTACACTGTTAATCATAACACAAATCTGCATATTAACATTTCAAAGAGCGAGAGAATTAGTGTTGAGAGGAATCTTGGAAACTCTTCTGATCCCTAATCTTTTACCACTGGAAAGCAATTTTCCTCCCAATAGTTGGAAGAGTTTAACACATTACATTTTTTTTATTTAGCGATGTGTTCGTGTTACACAGTTTCTCCCCATTTTCATGGAGTAGTAATATATTTTCGTCCATCGCAAAAATGACATATGTGTTAAGGCATTCCACCCAAACAAGTAAAAGGAAACGCGTGAACAACTTTCAAATCCGTGTGTTAATGGATCTTCCATATTTAAAAAAACTTATTTCGGTTGAATATTGCCATAAGAGAACATTTTTAGTGTAATCCGCACGAGAACTTCCTCACATGTGTTTTTGCAACAGGTAGAAATGAAAGAATACCCCACAATGAAATTAACTGTTCTTACATACAAGCCGTGTGTTGGACAGGGCTGGAAAAGCAGAATCAGGCCACTGAAAAATTCAATGTCATTTAGAATTTTCAGAAACGCTGAAATTTAGTGTCGTGCCGGCATGTTGCCATGTTAGCTCAGTGGTTAGAGCAACCGCACGGAGACCGGAAGATCCGTGCTTCAAATACCGGCTATGGCATTGAATTTTTCAGTCGCCTAATTAAAGAAAATAATTCTTTGCCCTTATTTTCAAACGCTTTTCATAATATACTTGTGCCTATTTGGACAATTCTTACAAAACCTAGAGATTATCTTAAAATTTAACAACAACAACAACAACAAAAATACTCTGAACCTCCAGCTTTAACTAGATGCTATGTTTTTTTTTTACTAGAATCGGATTGTAAAATGAAACCTTCTCTCAGTCTAGCAAATTAAATAAAATTGAATTGGGGTAAAGAGGCATATATACTTAGGAAGAAAGAAAAAATAAGAATGGCATGGCTTAGACTGGGGGGCTGGAGGGCACAGAAAATGACTGACGATTCTGGCAGGAGAATCTTCCCATTCTGTGATTTGGATGAGGACTGGGTGCATATTTTGACGGAATGTGCACAGTGGGAGAACCAGCGAACAATTAAACTGAAAGAAAAATTCTTAAGTCCGTCAAGAAAGAGATTGGCATGTTGGGAGCTACTGGCTAACGAGAGGAACTGGCAAAACATGGGAAATTTCTTGGCTAAAATGGCTAAAATTTGTTCAGTTAGTCAAAGTTCATTTATCTCTATTTTCCTTTTTCCTGTTTTTTTCTTTTTCTGTTGTTTATTTTGTCACCATACTTTGTCTTTTTAATATGCATGTACAGTCAATGACCCATGCACTAAACAGTTGTGTAATCACTTCAATAATTTGAAACCAATAAAGATACCTTATCTATCTATCTACTTTCTCTATCACGTACCTAATTGGTAGCGAAGGTGTTGCATTCCACCCAAGAATTCTATACCGGGTTTTCACCTGAAATACATGTTTTGAGGCCCCCTGAATTTAAAAGAAAGCATTGTTAGAAAAAGGTTCGTCTTAGTGTCTTTGTGTCTGTTCTGTGTGAGTGTCTGTGTGTGTGAGTTTCTGTGAACAGCATAACTCAAAACGAAAAGTCGTATGAATACCAAAATGGGTATTTAAGCAGTACCTTTCAGAGATGCGATACGAATATTTCCAAAAAATTCCCCTACGCCAAACTACCCTTTATATGGAGCATTTTTCGAAATTTTCGATTTTCTAAAAGATGGTTCTAACAATTTTGTTTAAAATACCATATATTAAATATATTTTGAGAAAATGTATATCTTGAATTTTCTGGGAATACCCTGTGAAGTCCTGTTCATTCAGAAGGAATTTTGTATAATCTTGTACAACTGTTAAACATTAAACCATAGCCAAAAAAGCACTAAAAAATGTAAATGTCTTTAAGACATAAAATTTATTTATAATAAGTTTTTTTGTAGCATAAGCCATTTCTGAGATATCTGTTATTAATAGTTCGAATTGTTCAATGCCTGGCCATTCTCTTGAAGTCCTGTTAACATTCAATTGCTTCTCGCGAATGCATGGGCTAACATATAGCGTCCAATTTTAAAACATTTTACTGTCGCTGTTCTCTTTGTATCTATAACGAAATGTGCAATGTAACTATTTCTGCAAAGGTTATATGGATTAAAATACAGTGGAAGGAAAAATAAGCTTCAGTAAGAATAGTTTGTATACCCACTAATAAAGGATAGACGGTAAAGAAAGTAATGTGAATGTATCACATCAGATAATTTTTTTTTAGCCTCGAAGGTTTTTAACTCCCATCACGGTTCTCGGGTGTAATGCTCCGCAATTCTTTACAATGCCTTTTACTCCATTTAGTTTTTCTAACACCTTTGCACATTAAAATGTTCAATATGATGCAGTTTGTAACCAACTTGTTCAGACTTTCAGTAAAATCTCAGAGAGAATGAATTAAAAATAAACGAAACTTCATTTTACAACATTTTTAACTTCACCCCTGGGGATACATTGCGAAAAGTAATGTATTTGGAGTTTTAATTTTTTCTTTCGGAATATACCATAAAATTGGCAATAATCCTATATACAAGCTTCTTCTATTAGTATTAAAATAATGTGAATGTAATTGCTTTCACAAAATTTTAGTTTCTCCAACGCCTGAAATATCCGATTAATAGGCACAATAACTGCAATCACCTTTTCCCCCCTTTCTTTCTTTCTTTCTTTCTTTCTTTCTTTCTTTCTTTCTTTCTTTCTTCTCAAAACCATGAAATTTAAAACACGCGTATAATTATGATAGAGCAGCGTGTGACAAAATTTTGAACACATTTTATTAAAAACTGCCAGATTTAGTACACACTCGTGAGTCCTGTTCGCCCATGTACGTCATTTTGTAAAGTTGTGTTTTTCTTTTTCTCTCCTCCTCCCTTGCATCTCCGAGGGGGAAATATTTATGAAAAACACACGAAGCTTAAGCAATGCATTCTGTACATTGGATGATTATTAGAGAAAACAGCTATTTGCTCAAGCTGTCTTGTAATATTTGTTTTCTGATTGTATCGAACTTATATCGACATTTTATTCGATACTACCTTCTTATTGGTTGTTACACAGATTCTTTTTAAATTTTAAATGAGTTTGTATTAATTTCAGGTACCTCTTATCCCGTGCACTCCCTAGACATGGAATTTATGTACACGATTGGAACATTTTATTTTCAAGTACTTCCCTTTAACCTCTTTGAGTATAATACGGGACAAGTGACCTCTTATTCTTTTCAAAGTATCCTGCAGCCATGATGGTAAACACGCTATTTGAAGATGGATTGCCATCTTTTGATGGTGGAGCGAATGTTCATGCAGTTTGAGAGGGTTTTTGAGAGCCCAATATTGGTAATTCTGTTTGTTGTTATAGTCACCTGTGTGGAAGTGTGCTTCATCTGACCTCCAAAGAGCATGCAAAACAGGGACACTCACTACCGCAGCGACATCCATCGAGTATGGCTTGTATTAAATCTGAAAACCCCCAGAAATTCTTAACGCAGTGAGTAGAAAACTAAAATAGGGAAATGTGGCTTGCATACAGGCTATTAGGACATTTTCCGACTCCAGGAAATGTTACACATTGAGGCAGTATTTTTAACACTTAAATGATTTCAGTCTAATTGTATAATATAAAATATAATAACAGCCCGCCTTAAAGCGATATATGTATACTACAATATATAAAAAGTGTATATTACAGTCATTGTATATGTTTATATTATTGTGTATATGTATAATAATGTTATGTGAATGTATTAGGTAATTTAATAATGTAGGAGCTGTGAGAATAGAAGCTGAAAGTTGGTAACAAAGAGGTAACCTTGAGGCAATAATAAATTTAAAAGATTAATAACGCTACTAGTAATTTTTAGAGGAATAATAATGTAATATTTAAAACGGTTTATAAATAGCCAATCAACAACCAGAAAAGCTGAAAGTTAAATAAAAGTATACTGTTGGAGTAAAATTCGGCAATCAGAGACGTGAAATAAAAAAATTTACAAATTTAAGCGGTAAACGCCAGTCGCTAGAAGGCAACGTACCTGAGCAGTTTGTTCGCTCGGTACGTATTCGTTATTCATTACGGCGAAAATATTATAAAGTTTACGTGTTAAAAAGTACAAGTATTTAATAAATAAGCTCACAACTCTCTATATCAGTGAAGTGTTATTTAATCATGTGAAGGATTAATAAAAGAGTGAAGTAAAAATTATAATTTGTGTAAGCCTACATTCTTTAGCCGCATCACCCCCTGTTAAAACATACATGTTTTACAAATTAATACTGACGCAGCCGAGGCAAACATAAATTTAAATAATATTTAAAGAAACATAAAAATACAAATTTGATTCCTTAACGTTGGGGCGAAGGCCACCGGAAAGTAAACTTGGGGCGAAGACCACCGGAAAGTGAACTTTGGGGCGAAGGTCACCGGAAACTGTGTACCGTACGTGGTTACAACTACTTCAAGTTCGGCTCCCCAACAGTGGAACTACAATACAATACAACACCTACTTCAAATTGGCACTTAAACGTGGGGCTAATAACGTAAAGATAAATTACTCCTTCAACATACATCTGTAGAACATCGACAAAAAGGCAAACGTACCGCTGTATATAAAACAGAAAAAAGACTGCGCTTTTATATGGTAAACTGAAAAATATGTGACATGCAGATAATACTTTAATTTTTAGAAGTTCTGTTATACACAGATATATGTGCACCGCACCCAGACAGACAGACAGACAGACAAAATGTAGAAAAGAAAACAGCAGAGAGCTAATTATAACTAACTAGATACCCCATGTAGGTCTGCAGTTGTTCTTAGTCCCTGCAGGGCCAAAACCAAGTAAGGACTTCGCCCTTAGACATCCCCTCACCCGTCTCGGCCCATGTTATAACCAAGTTTCAGTCCTCAACTGTTCTCGGTTGTTGAGGAATAAAATTTACCTTCTCTTCCCTCCTACCATTACCGCACCTCTCCAAGGGAAAAGCAGAAACAGCTTGGTCCAAAATTTCCAGTAACAGACTACTGACTACACTAAACTCGTCTGCCGAGAGATTTCGTTAACATGCAGCAAAGGACATGGTCAGCAAGGAGGAAAACTTCTCTTTCCTCTTCTTCAGGGCTGTCATGATTATTACATGACACTCAATACTAATCTTAATATGAAATTGTAACTTAAATAATTTAATAAACCTAAATCAGATTGGCGTGAGGGTATGTTAAAATGCGATTGCAACGTTAGTGGCCAAGGGACTACTTTCTTTGGTAATAATACAAATTTATTACTACAGGAGAATATGGTTTCAATTGGCCTGCGGTTGTAAGGGATACCAAAATAAAGACTGTGTGTGATTGCGTGTGCGCACGCGCGTGCAAGTATTATTTCTAATCGTTTATTAATGAAATTATTGCCTTCGCCAATAAAGTACTCATTATATGTGATATAAAATAGCAACATAAGGTAACAATTTTGCATGCATTTCTACTTTCATAAAAATATGAATTAATGAAACATGTGCAATAAAGTAAAAGAAAGAAAGTGGTGAAAGGGTGAAAGGGCATGAAGAGTAGTGCATTATCGACGGGCATGAGCTTCCCAACTCCCCACTAGATTCTTCCGGCAGCTGCATTATCGGCGCGTGCAAGTTTATGAATTTCGACACGTTGAGCCAAAGCAGTGCTCGATGCGTTTCCTATTTTCCCCAGGAGTTGAAAGTCTATTTATTAGAGGTCTGCATGAGTGAAAATTATTAATCGCGGTCCGGCTTGGTCTAATTGTCTAATTTTATTTTAAATAAAATTACTTTGCAGTTATTGACTGTTGTTATTATTATTATTATTATTATTATTATTATTATTATCATTATTATTATTATTATTATTATTATTGTCATTATTAGTCCGCGCTGTTTGCGGTGAGAAGGCACTCGTGTTCGATTTCCGGTACCGGCATTAGAATTCTTTCCCCTGCAGGTGGTAAGGGATACACTCAGGTCCTTGGGACCAATTTGAGGAGCCCTACTTTCAGGAATAGTGGCGACGGAGTCCTGAAATCCTCATGTAGTAAGTGGTATGTTGACGGCATAGTTCCTTATTGCCCACATGCCACCCCTATTAATGTACTCTGGCCAGGATGTCCTGGGTGTGGGTGGACGGAGAGAGTTGTTTGCAGCTGCCGTGCTCTTGCAATGTTATTCGCAATTGGCCGAAGCGAGCATTATTACTATTATAATTTAACTGCTATGGATGTATGCAAGTTGCGATAATTGTGATATTCCGGTAGCTCAACACTGTGGACCAAAATACATGATAAATTAATGTTTCGGTTTTCAAGCCCGAGCCCGACAAACATTCTAAATGAAGCCCAAGCTCGGCCGGAGGGCTTGGTCCAAGTACGTGCAGACCTCTACTATTTATTGCAGTAAGTTTTCTATGATTTCATTAACATGGAGGCGCTTTCATAACAGGCAGCAAATACTGCATATAAGGATGCTGCATGTGATGAAATGCGCCACCAAGGAACTTCAATTGAAAAAAGCAGAAGAAAATCACATGATGCTAAAAAGGGTTGTAAGGTAAATCCTCGATGATAAATTGGATGCTTATTTAGTTGGGAAAAAAATGAGTATTACATTACTGCCCTAACTTGACACCAAGAAACTTTGTACAACGATATTTTCAAAAGCTTCACGCCCTCAGAGGCCAAATTTACCGAAAATGCTCCTTATGTTTTGTAAACTTTTTGATCGGACTTCGTGAACAGCAAGAAGCATAAAGAGAAAAGAATCCTCGTAACTTGGGGTATAACAATCAGTCTATTTTCTCCACCTATTAACACTTATTTTTGTATCTCCTTTGCAAATCAATCATACAAAAGTTTATGTAGTTTTCCGTTTACTTACTGTTAATAAGGACAAACCACTGGGTTTGACCACAGCATTATGTCTCCAAAATCGTAGTTTTACCTACACAGTTGCTAAATTTACTCTATTTAGTTATACGAATACAACTAAATAACATGCCAATACCTACATATTATTTTCAGTTGCATTGAGATGTATACCTTGTTTCTTACTTAAATCTGATGTATTACACTCACATGACTTTCTTTATTCTTGTACAAACTATTTTTACAAATGCTTTTTCTCCATATGCTTCATGTTAATCCAGATATCGAGATGTTAATCCAGATATCGAGATGTTAATCTTATTGCTAATTTTCTTGTAGATACAAGGGAAATTGCTAGCCTTTAAGCGATAGTCAAATATTTTAAGAGCTGGTTGCTATGTGGAGTATTCCATTCTCTTTACATTACCAGGACAAAAAAATGAATAACGAATTTGAGAAAAAGTATAAGTATTGGAAAATTTAAGGGAATAACAAGCAATATCTCGAAAATGGTTCGCCCAACAAAAAATGTATATGACCTAAATTGTATATTTTAACGCGATCTACATTTTTTGTATAGTAAAATTTTATCTATCTCTTATAGTTTAGCAGTTATGCAAAAGTCGTTCAGAATGAAGAACCCTTTTGGAGACATTCCCAGAAAAGTAGAGATATACATTTCATTTGTCATGAAAATATCTTAAACATATGATATTTTAATCAAAATCGTTAGAGCCATTTTTGAGAAAATTAAAATTTTCGACAAATTTTCCATGTAAAGGGTAATCTGGGGTGGGGGGATTTTCTTGAGAACCTTCGTGTCGCATCTGTGGAAGATACTGAACCTAAATACCAAGTTAGGTGTTTATCCGACTGTTCGTTTCTGAGTTATGCTGCTCACAGACACACACGGACATGTTTCCAAAAATGTTTCTTTTGGATTAGGGGGTCTCAAAACATGTATTTCCGGTGAAATCTCGGTATCGAATTTTTGGGTGAAATACAATACTTCCTCTACTTACTATACGCAGTAGAGAAAGTAAAAAGTAAAAAAAATGCTTAGTGTTTATTTCAAAGCATTAAGGTTTATAATATTAAAGAATTCAAACAACTAATATTTTGAAAATGATAAAGTCCATGAAGAAAAGCTATTGGATATAAAATTACATTTTAACAAATCTACGTTATTCCCATTGTAAATTGTAGTGTATCATTTATGACTTGCTGGTTACAGAAAACAATAAGAAGGAAGAGGACCTCACACACTAATTAAGGAAAGTCCATTTTATTCATCCTGTCTATATCTTCAAGATATGACTGTATAGAATGTTTATAAACATGACCACTTTATGTTGTAAAGAGTGAAATTCAAAGTCGTAACCGTATGCAGAAAGAAAGCCAAAATCATACACACGGATCAATAAAACGACAGCACCTAGACGAGGGAAAAAGTTACCAAGCTTAGTCGCAAATGAATACCCTCAATAAGGCCACCGGCAATAAGAGGGTTAAAAACAAACATCTTGGTGCACGGTTAGCGTGTCTATCTGAGTTCGAATCTCGGTTGAGGTAAGGCTTTTTTTCCCTTACTCTTCTAAAGTAAATGTTGACTAGTTGAAAGGGCCTTGGGTTCATTTGAGCATCTTTTAACCCATTTCATCCAACCTCTCTGCACACCTGAGTGGTTAAACTTCCAAAACGTTACAGAATTGTTTGAGGAATTCTATGTTTGGGGTGTGGAATTCCCTGAACGTTTAACTTTGCTCTTTGAAAATTCTTACTTAAATACGAAATATGTTAATATCTATACATGTCTTTATTTGCTGCTTCCAGAATGAATGAGTGATTTGCTGACTCTCGATGCCTGGCTATGACTGATGTATACACTTACAGATACACACAAAAGCACATACGCACAAGCACGCAGTCATACAGTGGCATTTAATAAGAAAGGTTTCTTTTCCCTACTGCTTCCGTCCCTCAAAAACCGCATATACAGTGAAATCACATTCAAGATGTAAAAATGAAATGAAAATTAATCGATGAGGCGTTATATTTTGGTCAAATAGCGAGTCAAGGCCCAAAGAAGCATAACACTTAGGTTCTATTTGTAGTGTGCATAACGTTGTGTTTCATTACGTTCGTAAAATACTGCACTGTTGCCTAACGGCTAAATTATAGCAGAAATAATGTGAACGCGAGCTAAAAATACAATAAGCATTTAACTCGGGCTGAGCGAACATGCAAAAGGATTAAAAGAGAAATGAGATCGGTAGCGTGCTGCCTCTGATGCTCACAACTTTGATCTCGTGTGCCTCTTTCAACCGCAGCTGACTTTTGTTGTTTCAGTATATTTCCATGGGGCCCCGGGGCAAGCCTTTATGGGGTTGAAAAGCACTGCAGAGAAGTTGGCCGTCACAACCCTTCGCATCCCGAGGCAGCAGGTAAAAAACGTTGCAGTACGCTTTACGTAACACAACAGTAATCTTGGGGATCATCTTACTGCCCCATGGGCTGCTTTCAGATCTTCCTCACTTCGGGTTAAAGCTAACTTCTTACGCTTCAAAGCGTCCGCCTTCTAACTTTCTCATTCACTCAAGCCCTGCAGGTATCAGACGCTTCATTCTCGCAAAGATTCGCCTCACTTTTCACAAACAAGTATTTAAAAGTTAAAAAAATTATTAAATATCGGATAGAAACTCTATGAAAAAAAAGCTCCTTTCAAGATATGTTCGCGGAACACCAACAAAAAAACTGATATAAATTTTAAAAACTTTATTGTGCTATACAGATATCTTTTCTTCGTAACGTAAAAAGTGCGATGTTCTTCAGAAATATTTCAGATTTGTGCATTCTCCTCTTCGCGAAATTGAAGATTCGAGGAGAATTATGACGTTCAACATAAATTATTGCTGCTCTAATCGAAATTATAAATATACGCTATATCCGAAAATAAGAATTTATTTATATGTAAAATCCCACCATTGATCCATAAACTTTTGAACCCAACTGCGGCACACCTTATGAACTTTGCTCTATTCGGTTATTGCCGCTAGCGTCGCAGTGAACATATGCTCACATTTTCAGTGTGAACACAGTACGCCTGAATGAGACGTAAGGTTTACCGGATGCCTGCATGAACGTAAGGTTCACGGGTGCCTGCATGGAACGTAAGGTTTACCTCATGCCTACATGAACGTAAAGTTTACCGCATGCCTGCATGAACGTAAAGTTCAGGGTGCCTGCATAGAACTTAAGGTTTACCGGATGCCTGCATGAACGTAAGGTTTACCAGGTGCCTGCATGGAACGTAAGTTTTACCGGATGCCTGCATGGAACGTAAGGTTTACCGGATGCCTGCATGAACGTAAGGTTCACGGGTGCCTGCATGGAACGTAAGGTTTACCGAATGCCTGCATAGAATATAAGGTTTATCCGATGCCTACTTGAAACATAAGGTTTACTGGATGCTTGCATGCATAAAGTTCCAGGTGCATCCAAGCAGGAGGAAGCCAATTCGACCAATTTTTGCAACATCACTGATACATTGTAACTCTGAAACAAACGAGTTTCAAGCCCATGCTTACATGAACCTTTTTCATTGTTTTGTTCTTAGAAATATATCCCAAAAATATCTGATACGATTATTATTACATCGTATATGCTTGCCCTTTTGTGGAACCCTAACGCTTTTCGCTCCAAAGCGTCAGCTTGACCCAGGCCAGATGGACGCTCCAATGAGGTCTAGTGATGTGATCAAATCTAACAAAGGCTAGGCAAGCTCACGTACTCCTTGCTAAAACTAGTTCCAGATATAAAGATGACTTATTGCGACTTAATTGAAAGCGAATACGCAGGTTTTTTTTGCTTTCTTACAGGCCACAGCAAGCATCTACATACTATGGGAATCATGCAAGAACAACGTAGTAAGATATGTGGCCAGGAGGTGGGAACTCTTCATACATATTATACAGCTGTGCAGATTTTGCACAACTTAAGGCTCACGTTCTTAGACACTGCAAACATTAAGACGGCTAATATCAGGAACATGCTTTACTTTTTAGAAAAAAGTAAACCTATAATAGGCTAATGTAAGGGGTAGAATGGGCCTTCATAGCCCAAGAGCAGCGTCCGCTTTCGGGCCCACTCTTTGCGTATCCATCCATTCTATATGCAGATATCTGGATAGCGCATTTAAAGAGCATGCTTTCTGAGGCATTTTCATTAAAAATCTTAAAATTAAAAACTAAATGAAGCTTCGATATAAACAGAATTAAGTTGAGTGAACAGATCTCGTAGCCGGAAGAATTTATTTCTTAGACGACCAGAACCATAATCAACGTAAATTGTTGCCATTGTCGTGCGTTTCTTAAGTCCTTACTTTGGAAAATGACGATTATAGTTCCATTCTCTAGAAAAGAGATGAAGCAGGCAAACACAGAAAACTGGTTGACGCTAGCGTCAGAGTTTTATAATTTTTTTACAGCCCACATATATTCGGTGCAACGCGAGACAAATCGTAAAAAAATATGGCGGAAGGAATATTGCAGATCTCGAAACGAGCTGCACCTGATGCCCCTTATTACCATTTCTTGAGCGTGCACCAGAGGAAAGCAAGTTCTAAAATCTTAAAAAGGAAAACATAGTAGGGGGAGGTTAATAGAAGCTTTTGCATACCACAGCTTGGTTAGTAAGATACGAACACCTCTAATTACTCACAATTCGAAATTTAGTGGCTATGTGTCTGTAAGATTTAATTGAACGATGTTGACAAAGCTGAACATTTGTATAAGTTTTTTTTTCCCACTTCTACTCCTAACTTTGTTTCGTTCTTTTCTTTTGCTTTATCACCATTATATTTTCTTAAAAACTCATTGTATAGCGTTCAACTGAATCTAGATACACAGTAGATATGTTCAAGAATTCGCGTACTGATTCTACGGGATTGTGTTCTACAGAAAAATGGATAAAAATGGTATGCAACATATATCCTAAATCTAATAGTTCTCATGTTTTAGCCGTAGAAAGCTAAACAATCAGTAGGCGCAAAATCGCATCACCGTTTAAGGCTTGGCACCTTGCACCCTGTGTGGGTTCGACTAACATGAAGGTTGTCCTGCAGCTGCCCCCTTTTTATAATCCTGTTTTGTTCTCGTTGTAACTGACTCGTACTCCAGACTGATTAAGGATGCTTCAAAACGTAGGAGAAAAAAAACCATAAGCGATATTCCAAAACTATGGCTGATTAGAGATCATTTTGACAGAATTTCATCTAACCCGAAGCGGTATGTTATTTAGCTGGTTAAAAAGAGGTTTTTCAGCATATGCCCATTCCTTATATGAAAATACTCAGATTCCTGAAAGCCATGCCTGAAATTTGTTAGGTGTTACCGTGACTCAGCCTGTATGAGTTGCATAAGTGCTGGTTAAACTATGTTGTATACCCATTAGAAGCTTGGTAGAATGGAGAAACATTGAATTAATTTCCGTAACCTGTACTTCTTTATTATTGGATCTGAAAAGGTATTATAAGGAACGTTTTAGTCAGCGATATGGCTCAGGCGGTTCACGTTTGGCATACCACAGCTTCACACACGTATTCAGTTTAATCGGTCCTTTTCCGGGATTTCCTTCAGCTGTCATTTAATACCGGGATCCAAAATTCTGTTCACAGAATAAAATAAACAGAAAACACATTGCACAGAAACGCAACTACGTAAGTCATCTGTCCGGTTTGGCACTGACCACGCCCATATACCCACAACAATTTACGTTCTTCTTCTGATTAGGCCAAATGAAACAAGCTAGATGGCACAGGAAGGCAACTGCGCAACTAAGGTAGGTATCTTGTCACTAAGCTACGAAAACAGATGACACAGGAAGGCGACAATTCAACTGTCATCTTTTTGGCAGAAACTTAATCACGTATATCAAATATATAGGTCACCACAGTGATATGACCTAGATGTTGAAGCCCCGCCTTCTCGCCCCCCAAAGGGAATAAATGTTTTTCCAACTGTGTTTTCTCTGTTCTTTGGACCACAATATTTATGATATGAACACGAAAATTGGTCTCCATGAATTGTCTTCTTTATACTGCAAAATCTTTTTAATACAATCATAGTTTCTATTTTTCAGCATTTGCCAAAATTCCTAGAATATTTTTCACTCTACTCATAAATACTGCAGTAAATATAGAAGGTAAAAAGTGCTTTCCGCTTCGCGAAAACCTACTTAAGAAATAATTCCCCACATAGAGTAAGAGTCTGTGAAATAATATTTCAAAAGCTTATATGTATATGCGCTTGCGCAAAGAAAAACAGCATGGAAATGGAGAGCAGTCACTCCCGCAAAAAGAAATCTGCTTATGAAAGCACACTGCATTAGTTATAATAAATAATTCATCACTAATTCAAATGAAACATTTTCCAGCGAGCGAAATAATTAATCACAAGCAATCCATCACGTCACTGAAGTATTATATATCCTCGGCTTCCTCTCGCTCGCAATAAAAAGAAATATATTTAAACATGACGTTCTCTTGAATAAAATATCTGCCCATTTCCATTCCTCTGAATTGCAAATATAACAGTTCCAAACCGAACGAGTAAAGTTTATGAATAATGCTGGGATGTTTGCGTAATGACGTTTTAATACTGTAAACATGAAATAAAATAAAGTCTACGCGCCCTTTTTTGTCCGGTGCAGAGGTCACAGGAGCTAAAGGTTAACGCACACACATATGATATTTCATGATTGCTTGAGCGCTTTGCTCTTTTTTAGGCACGGGGGAATTTAATTGTTAATAATCTTTGGAGAGTACATGCGTAGTTAAACATTCGTATTGATGTTCGTCTGTATGCGAATTAGGGTAACGGTTGACACAGTGAATCACAACAAAGAAAGAAAAACCAATCAAAACAGCACATAATATAATGGTGAAATTCAAAGTACAGTGCAATATGTTTGTAACACGTTAATACCCAATTTCAAAGTGAATATAAACGAACAAATCTGCCTCTACACATTATTTTCGATAAGTTTACCTACTTCAATTATGCTCTGCACAGAGCAACATTAAATAGTATTAGACTAACAGTGTTTGCTAAAAGGGCCCAAGTCCAAAAATTGAAGGTGTGTAGGAGAAACAAAATATATTTTTTTCTTTATTCTATAAATGTTTTCAATTTTCTGCTGTATTAAAATTGAGGATCCCTTCTCAACTAGATTTATTGAAAACCTTGCTTAAAAATACAGGGTTATTCAAAAAGAAGGAAAACTTAAAATATTTATTTCTAATGAACGACAATAGATGGCGACACATGCGATTCATCACTGAATAGAGAAAAATTCAAAATTTTATTTTATGTGTTCAAAATGAGCACTCTGTATTATTCGAGTACAACCAGTGCTTTTCCGTTTGCATACCCAACCATCTTCTACGAATTTATTGTATCAATTGTAACTTTTTTATGACGAAGCGGCTCGTTGTTGAATTTAAAACGAAATGCACGCTGCAATGAAACAATGCGTTCACTCTTCTTTCCGTGGCGTCGCCATTTTCTCGTAAACAAACACAGCGCCGCTGTAAGCACTCAATGGAACTAATAGGTGGGGGCTTAAAACTTTGAACGCTCCTCTATTCAATGATGTGTCGTATATGTTGCTATCTATTGTTGTTCATTAAAAATGAATATTTAAAATCTGTTTCTTCTTTTCGAATAACCCTGTGTAATTAACTGCGCCAGTCATGTGGGCACTTACACTACGCGAGGTTTAAGTTGAAACATGACCATCGTGACCCTACCTGACCCGTCTAGAGGGGGGGTGCGCTAATGATGGTTCAAGTGCTGATAAACCCTGTCACAGTCACCCTTCACTGCCTAGTCTCTCAGTACAGTTGTACTTGTTGCTAGTTATGCTTTTGGCAGTGAAATATGGAAAATATTCCGATATATTCGGCCGTCCTTGCTTCGCTGGCTTTCGTAATGTTACAAGCGGGTGTTGGTTGTTCTCTCTAAAATACACATTTCAAACTAACCCAGATTTTAAATAGTAAGTTTCGATAGTAAAGGTTTTGAGATTAGGCAGTTAAGGATTACCAATATCGTGTAGAATATAGTGCTATCTATTTTTTTCTTTTCATGTTTCAGCTAAAATTAAATGCACTACAATGTCCCTGGGCACAGAGCCTTTTATTAGAAACTGACTTCTTAAAGGAAAAATATAATTTTATTTTAAACCTTACCAACTCTTGTAATTAATACGCTATTTTACATTGAATATCATAGTTGCAAATGTTAGGAGAAGTAATTCAGAGATGTATTATCATTACTTTGAGTTTTCAGTTATTTCATGGAATGGAACTGTTAAGTGTTCGTGTTTTGCTTGGGTGTTTAAACTCCTGAGATCACTGTGGAAACAGAATTATTTAGAAGTAGGCTCAGTGTATGAGAAAGCCACAGCTTTGCTCTGGTTGTCATCTATCCTTTTTGATGTGCTATGACCCCATTTTGGGCTGTGTGGCAGGCCTGTCTGGTGCTCGAGAGGCCCACTCGCTGAAAGATGTAGCTGGTCAGGTTTCCTGACTTGAAGACAGCCAGGGAGAGGCAGGTTAATCTGGGCTGGCGTGCAACAATAGAAAGGGTAGCAAACGTATCTGAGTATCAGCTTAAAGTAGAATTTAGAAGTTAGAGTAAGTCTATTTATTCTAAATTTCTTACGTTTAATTAAGTAACACTGGTTTGCTTTCCTAAACCGCTTGCTTACTGCAGCACATTTGTAATTTAATCAGTAGAGAAAATTCTTATTCTGAGCAAAAGGGAACTACAAAATAATATCTGGTAGAAGATATCTTACGCTACGATCACATCAGCATTTAGTTAAGAAGACTGAAAGTCTCCTGAAAGAAAGAAACATAACTTTTCTATTATAACACTTGCTATTTTTCACTGTCACCATTCATGTAACACGGTTTTCACTACACTCGTGTAACAGAATAGTTTATCTGCTCTACCACATGTTTAACACTATTAAGGTCAACTATCTGGTGTTCAATTACCTGAGTAAAGTTTGTTTATTCACTAACACAGCCAATATTAAGATCCTATTTGCTAGACATTTAATACTTAATCAGACATATTAACACTTGTTATCCTTTCTTTGCAACTTATTTCTAAAACATATTTATTTCCAGCAATTTCTAATAATTTTTATCGTATATATTATAAACGTAGTTGCTATTCAGATTTCTAATGTTTTTGTTTTTTAACAATGGATCTTCTTTTATCACATCTTTTTACGTATACTCCTTTTTGTTATATTGGCAATTGGTTACTGTTAGTAACAATATTGTTATAAATAGTACCTTGCATTGCTTTCCCCTTTTATGTTCCAGTTACTTTATTTTCTTTTTCTTTGTCTTCTTGTGCCACACATAACCTGCATAATTTATAAGATAATAAGTTCATTGATAAGTTCTCTTCTCTACTATACTGTGAATAACTTAGGCTTGCCCTAATCTTATGTTGCACAGTAGTATTCCAAAACTTATTCTTAAATAAAACTCTAAATGTTTCAAAATTCATTCCACTATCTGCTACCACATGTAACCATTCTAAGGTTTTGTTATCCAAGCATTTCCTAACAAGGATCATTTTTAATGCTTCAGACACATTTTTCAATTTAAAATATTCTACTAAATCATTAATAAATTGTACTGGACTTGAGGAAGCATAAAAAAATAAGGTAAAGGTAATTCATTGAGCACAGAATAATAATTTGACATCTGATTTGTTACATGCACATGTGTGTTATCATTATTGTTTTGTGTTTGAGAAGCTGATGCTATGGAAAATGCAGTAGCGTCTCTTGTATTATTAGTTAACAAAGGTGATACACTTCTTTCAGCATTTGTATTATTGTCATGCATTTGTTTGACATTTACAGAACTAGTTACATTTGCATTTACTTTTGGTACACTGGTACTTAAAGTTTCAAAACCATTTCTAAGTTTATCTATTTCTTTGCTACTTTCTTGTACTTTATCATTAATTTTGTCAATCATTGACAGTACTTGTCCTTGCCCTGTCTTTGCTTCTTTAATTGTATCTGCATTTGTTTTAGTCATTTCATGAATTTTACTTATTTCCCCTGTTAAATCCATTTGTATTTGTACAAGATCTGCATTTGTATTTTCTGCCATTGTTTTTAATTCTTCGCCCTGTTTATCTAACTTGTTACATATACCCTGTTTAGTATTATTAAATTTCAACTCCATTTCAGTTAGATTTTTATCAATATGACTTGACAACTTCTGTTCTAGCGGTTTACAACCTTTATTTACTTTTAAATCTATATCTGTCTGAAGTGCTTTAGAAGAATGCTTTATTTTTGGTTTCTAACCTAATACTTTCAGCCTTACTTTCTTTCATACAACTTTCTAGATCGTTTTTGATTCTTAATAATTTATTATTAGTTTCTTGACTGGTTTCTCGTAGTTTATTTAAATCTGTTACCAGCTCTGTACTAGTTTCATTTAGCTTATTATTAAATTCAGTTATATTATTATTATTATTATTATTATTATTATTATTATTATTATTATTATTATTATTATTATTTCCAGTTAGCTTATTATTATTATTATTATTATTTTCAGTTTTCTTATTATTAATTTCAGTTATTGTTTTTAGAAGGCACATAAAATTTTGTTATGATAAGTTTTCCTGCTCTTGTTGGCTAGATGTGTGAAGGATAGTATTTCTTTCATTTGCTGTTCCTTGCACTAAAATATGAAAAGGTGATTGACCTTGCAATAATTTCTATCTCTTTCTATACCTAACTGTGAATTTACAGATAACTGTTCTTCTACATCTAACCTATTGGTTTCCTGTAGCTCTGATTGTAAATGTACATAGTAATCTGTAATGGCTGACCTATCCTCTCCTACTTCCATTTTTTTTATTGTTTTCTGTTTCCATTTTATCTTGTATATTTTATTTTATTATATTTGGTTTGGAACTGCTGAATTTTAATTTTCCACTTCTTAACAACATGAAATTATTTTAATAACAATATATTTTCTTAACTACTTGACAATTATATAAATATATAGTATTGGAATTTTCTGACCTTTTCTCTGGCTGTGTTAGTAAACCCTTTTGTTCTGGTGTTTCCTCGTAGATTCTAGTTGAATTGTTGACTGTATGTCCCGAACTCCTGAAATAATGTTTGCTGTCCTTGGGTTATGTTGTTGTATGTTGATCTTGAATTTCTCTGATGTTCTTGTAGTGAAGTCTTGTAGTTCGTCGATTCTTTTCTTTTTTTCACCTAGCCTTGCCTATTCTTGCCCATTCTTGCCCCACGTTTAGGCGCCAATTTGAAGTAGTTGTAGCCCCACTGTTGGAGAGCCAAACTTTAAGTTGTTTATTGTTGTGGTTGCACCATGTATTGCGGGAGATATGCTTCTTGGAGTGTTCGCCCCACGTACGATACAAACTTTTCGTTGGTCTTCGCCCCAACGTTTAAAAATCAACGTTGTATTTTAATATTTATTTAAAATATTATATATGTATGCCTCGGCTGCGTCAATAGTAATTTTTAGAACACGTATCTCTTAGCAGGACTAGTACGGCTAAAGAATGAAGGCTTACACAAATTATAATTGTAATGTACTTTGTTTTATTAATCCTTCACACGAATAAATAATACTTCACTGATATTTCCTACTGTAGAAGTGTGAGATTATTATTATTTGCACTTTTTAAACACGTAAACTTTATATTATTCTCACCACAATGAATTTTTATGTCTCACATTGAACACGTATTGTACCGATCGGATACGCAATCTTGTAGCGTCTGCGGCTTGAATTTGCACAATTGCTCTATTTCAAGTCTCTGATTGGCTAAGCCTACTCAAATAGAATACTTTTATTTAACTTTCAGCTTTTCTACTTTTTGATTGGCTATTTATAAACTGTTTTAAATATTACATTATTGTTCCAAGAATTATTAGTAGCTATTTATTAAACTTTCTAATTTATGTTGTCTCAAGGTTACCTCATTGTTAGCAACTTTCGGCTTCTACTTTATAATTCTGTTGGCTACGGAAGGTATTTTTCTTCTATTCTCACAGCTCCTACATTGTTAAATTACGTAATACAGTCACATAACATTATTATACATGTACATATTAATATAAACATTAATACAATGACTGTTACATACACTTTATATATTATAATATATACATATTGCTTTAAGGCGGGCTGTTATTTAATTTTATATTATATAATTAGACTGTTATCATTTAAGTGTTAAAAATACTGCCTCACAGCTCATAGACACACTCCTACCTGCTACGCAGAGAAGACCCACCCATCTGTCCTAACTGCAATATTCCTCTCACAATCAAACATGTCATCACCGAATGCTCCAAGTTTAAGAGAGAAAGAAAGCTTTACGGCATCTTCACAGATATGGTTGCAGCGCTTAGGAACCCGAAAATACTTCAATTCTTTAAGGATACACAACTGTACCATAGGCTTTAGCTCTAATTGTCAACATATTTATTATAGTTTATCTAAAATATTAATGTAACGAATTAACACTGTAAACTGTTAACGTTTATGAACGGTTGATTGCAGTTAAGTTATGTTTTTTGTCTAAGAAAAAAATTGAGATTAATATATGAAAGTGAACAGCAACCATTGTATCTACTGTTAACAGTAATGTATGTGCTATGTTAATTGTAAAATAGCTGTCGCGTTATGACTTTACTGCTTAAGGGAGCATTAAGAAATAAATAAATATAACAACCGTTTTCTGATTATGAAGAGTAACCTTTCCTCTTGGATAGGCAATGAGACCTGAACTTTAAACAATATATGAGAACCGTGATGGGAAATGAGTCCCTTGAAAACTACTAAAGTAATAGCAACTCCTGGACAGATGAATAAAACTAGTTTTAGCAAAAGCACAACTCAACTTCTTAACTTCTACTGACTGGTTATGCACTCAGATACTGGAATTTTCTTCCATATTTCCGCCCACGGGTTTTACAATTATAAGTTAGTACAAATTCTGGTTCCACTTCCCGTGGAAGGTCTCATATAGATTCCAAAAAAAATAATCCTAAGCCCGATGCTTCAAATAACAATTATAACAATAGGAATCGCAACACATTATTGGTGTCCTTTGCGACAAAACAGGCTTTTAGCCATCACCAAAATTTTCATAACTTTACCTTGCTTGTTGAAATGGCAGCTGTCTTGGACCTTAGTCCTTTTAAGACACAATGCAAAATTATCGCTGTGTAGCTGCATAATATAATCTACGCATAGAGATTACGTTAACGTAAAGCGATGCTCCTATGCTAAGGAATACTTACTTCAGCATAAAGGTGAATTTGAAAAATAAAAGGTGAGATCGACAAAGTTTAACAACTGCTTATTCAGTTACACTTTTCATGTCTAATTTTATAGACTTAAAATTACCATTTAAAAACATTCGTTCTATGAAATAAAAGCTTGCAGTATAGCCTGCAAAACTAATGTAGCTCTGTTGTGTTTTTGAGACTGATATTAATCTGGAGTATAGTGCCCCTTACTGGGTTTAGTCTTCACCTATCCGTGCAGCTATACAACGCTAGCAAACGACAAGATATGAATATGCTTGTTGTGCTCTTCAACATTTGTACAAACTAAAAAATAGCAAGGGACGGTTGTCTACGCTTGTATCCATGTGTGGGTTTTCTTGTTACTTGATAAGTAGAGGAAGTATTGCACCCACCCATCAATTTTATGTCGAAATGCGCGATTTGACGCCCCTTTAAAAAGTTGTTTACAGACCCGCATGCATCAAAGTATGTATCTTAAGTGTGACACCGAACAACGTGACTGAAAACGAAAAGTCGGATGAGAACCAAACTTCATATTTCCTTGTTCTACTAGTAGTAGTGGTGGTGGTATACATTAAGTTCTTAGTATTACATTAATTGCATAACACAGTCGCATGGCTCATAAGACCATACATGTTCTCTAGAAAAATACCTGTTCTGTATACGTGACTTGCAGAATCGACCAGAAAGAACTATGTTTATAATCACCACATTATATACATACATATAAAATTGAAAAACACTGTGCATCACACACGCAAATACACACACACACACACACACACACACACACACACAAGTGCTCAAGCACCACATATATTTAAAGAAAATTTACATAAACACCTTATCTCTTAGTACACGTACTTCCATTAAGTATGTGCGAAGCGCAGACATACGCCCACAAAATCAAGACTATAATAAAAGAATTTTCCTCAGGTGAATTAGCCTTTACATGGAAAAACATTCAATATGTGTTTAATTTGTCAAAAATGGCTCTAAAGATCTTCATTGAACTCTCATTTATTTGAGATAATGGCAAAGTATCTTCACATTTTCGAAAATATCCTGCGAAGTTCTGTAAATTCTGACTGATTCTTTTAAGTGTAGGGATATGAGAAATAGACAAAAACTTACTGGAGAAAAATCCAGAGCTAGTTAAAAATACACGTTTTAGATCAAGCAATTCTTTTAGTAGCGTTAGCCGTTTTCAAAATCAATGATTACAGTTCCTATGTGTAAGTGCGTCCCTGCCGAACGTTTTAAACTTTTCGATGCCTCTGTTTTCTTTCTCTCCGCATGAGCCCGCTATCAGAACCATGCATTTATTGTTCAGTGCTTCTGGTATTAATATTCAAATGCTAATACCACTGTATGTAATGTAATATAATTAACCACTTATATGGAGTTTGTAATAATTTCATTTCAAATGTTTGTATCATGAATAATATAAAATATATAGAAGAAGCACGTTTTATATGAAGACTATAAAACGTAAGCTATGTGTGTATCCTTAAAGGCAAAGAAAGTAGTGGGTATCACACCTCAGAGGGGCGGGAGGTTGTGAAAAAAAGCATCACTCGGAAAATGGAAGTCAGCTGAATAATTATGAAAACTCTAAGTTAATTCCAGCATTTTTCAAAGATGCAATACGAACATTTTAACGAGATTTACACTAAACCATCCATGACCTGGAGAAAACAACGCTATTTTCTCTTAGTAACGCACTTTTTAAAGTTTTAAGACACCATTGGTTTGTGTGTTGTGAGATCATGTGAAGAGTGTAAAATGTCACATCCAGTTACAATCTCCTGTAACCTGAAGCACTTTTATGTAAATAATATAATAAATAAGGGATATATGTGTATTTGAAATGGGTAGGAAAAGTCGTATGAGATCATCAAATCATCAGATTTTTCTGCAACGATCATCTGGACACTGGCTCGCAGAATACGAAAGCAACCAATTTTTGCTTCTTCTTACTAATGTCTTCTCAAAATGCATAATTTATCACAAACATGTTTAAAAATACCCCTTATTAAGCAATTTTCTTTGTTTTGTTTCTACTTGCGTATAAAGCTTTGTGATACAAATATTTTGTGAGTATTTTATTATTCATTGCCTCTCTTAGAGAAACAAGGAAATGGTGAACACAGCTGTGTACCCTCCTGTGGGGCAATAAGTTACTTGCAATACATCGGTATATTCCCTAGAAAGAACACAAGCGTGGGTACTTACTGCTTGTGTCTTGTTTCGGCTGATTCCCCGGCGACGTAGCCCAGTTCACCTTCATCTCCTGCAAGCAAACAACAAATGCAGGTAAATACAACTACGCAGCAGGAAAAACCTATAAATCATTGCTATGATGTTTTTGTTAAGTACATGTTTGAAATTCTTCCACCAACTAACAACTGCACACAATGAAAGTTTCTCTCATTAGAGTCTAGAAAATAGAAGAATTGGCATTCATATTAACAAAGAGTAACTAGCATTTTAATATGTTCTTTTTTCTTCTTGTTTATACCTGAGTATTAATAACTGAAGTAGTTGAGTAAAAAAGTTATTAATTACAACCATAACAAAAAATATTGTTACATGCTGGGGTGAGGGCCTAAAGGTTCCCAGCAAAATATTAAATTTGGATCATCCCAACATGCACATGGGGGAGCGTAGCTACAAACGGCGAGAGTACCAGGATCTTGGTGACTACATTCAGCTGAAGCCGTGAGGTTTTTAACAAATTATACAGAACTGTCACATCGTTCACATTACCTGTGGTTTACTAATAAAACAATTTGTGGCCCTACATTACACACAGGGAATAAAGGATTGAGGGGAGATGCCTCACACACACGACCTACACCTTGCACTCTTACACAACTAGCAAGTTTTGAGGTCGAGCTCTTCAACTTTATGTTCCTGAGGCTGCAATACAGGGAAACGAGATAAAGTATCAGCATCATTATGCGATTTGCCAGATTTATAACAGATGGTATAATCAAAATCTTGCAACTTAAGACTGCAGCGAGCTAGCCTTCCTGTTAAATCTTTAACGTTGTTGAGATAACATAAAGAATGGTGGTCCGAAACAATATGAACTTTGTATCCATAGACAAAACGTCGGAAATGCATCAACCCAAAAACAATGGCTAATAATTCCAATTCACGCTGTAGTTTTTCTCACACTTGGAGAGTGTCCGAGACGCATACGCCACAATATAACAAAACAGAATGAGAAGTACATATTTTTCAAATTCAGTATCTTAAATAGAACTTCCTCTATAACATACTCTGTGTATGTTATTCAACTGTTTATGTTCAATACGGGCCCTAAAGTTAAAGCTCAAAATATATTTTCGTTTTGATTTCGCAAAACTATATATAGTGAATTTTTATTACGTTTGTATATACAGTCGCGTACGTAATGAACGTAGGAGTTTTTTACAGTCGCGGAATTTTCACTTGGAAAGTGATGAAAATTTTCCACCCGTTAAATAATTGCACTTCAGGCACAAGTTGCGTAAATAAATATTGTATTATTTCCATTAACCTCTGTTGTCTTATTGGTTATACTATAATACATTTTAATTTAGTTAATTTCTTTAATGGCTTTTACCTTCTCTATATCTGCGTGCTACAGAGTGAGCTAAAAGACTCGAACCGGCTGCGCGGTGCATTTCTGTCCGCGTCCTCGGCGATCTTTGCCGCCTACCGCTATCCTAAAAAGGTGCGGATGAAACCATACAACACTTTTAAAACTACTTTTAAAGGCTTTACTTACCAACTTTACGAAAGGAGATGCTGAAACTGACCACCGTCGTTGTCCATGCTTTTTTGGCACCTCTTTAGGAAACTATCCATCACCCGCCGTAGATCACGTTAAGAAATTTTCTGGCGGATATTTTGTTTTAATTCTTCCAGGGTGTGTGGGTTTGTCTTGTACACTTCTAGTTTTAAGTTACCCCGGAGGGATATTTTATGAACAATATTACCGCTGCGCGGCGTTTTTCCACTGGGCGTGTGGAAATATGATAAAAACGCACTGCTGCTATAAACAAAGTCACGCTGTTGTGGTTTTGCTGTGCAGTGTGAAGTGAAGTTTTGAGTTTACGGTGATGTGGTTCAGTTACTATGAGTTATTTATTATTTTGTCCTGTACTTAGTCACAAAGTATATTATGGCTCAGTATATGTTTACTACTGCACAGCGTATATTTATTTATGATTCGTATGTGTTAACTCGATCAGCTCGCCAAGTGAAAGTAAGATTTGCAGAAAGATTTCCAAGTGTAAAAGTTCCAGGTCGTACAACAGTCCATGAACCTTACAGTAAATTTCAGGTCACAGAAGTGTTCAGGCCTAAGAAATCTAAAAGACGGCGTTCGGTTCTTAACGAAGAAATATTAGACGACATCGGTCATTGTTTGGAAAACTCCCCCCAGAAATTCCATGATGGATAGTTTCCTAAAGCGGTGCCGAAAATGTATGGACAACGACGGTGGCCAGTTTCAGCATTTCCTTTCATAAAGTTGGTGAGTAAAGCCTTTAAAAGTACTTTTAAAAACGTTGTATGGTTTCATCCGCGCCTTTCTATGATAGCAACAGACGCCAATTAGCGTCGAGGACGCGAACAGGAAAAATACCGCAAAAGGCGGTTCGGAGTCTTTTTTCTCACCCTGTATATAGTACTTTAGCCCATTTGTAAGGAAACCCCGCTCTTGAACATATTACCTTTTTCATTCTGGGGTGGTAATATAAATTAGCCAATATGTTTTCTGTTTCATTTGTTTTAATTTAATATTTAATTTACCCTTATTGTAAAGGTTTAGCAATGTGGCAGAGAATAGCAGTTTAGTGTACTATCAATAAATAAATAATAGTATGTGACTACAGAAGCTTAAGGACAGTTGGAAGTTTCTATCTCACCAGTGTTACATTAAATAGCTAAGTTTGTACATATACCGAGACAGAAATAGTAAGGTTGTAACTTTAGCAGCTTATTTTGGTTTAGGTTTTTATGTATACTAAGGCAACAGTTTGATTTATTTTTTGTTTGCCCAAAATCTTTATTTGTTGCCAAAGTTTTACACTAAAACAACCATGATTAGCAATCCATACACTTCTTTTTCTGGAATAAAGGTAAAAAGGCAACGAAGGGGCCCCCAAAAACTGGGCAGAGCACCGCACACAGGTCATCCGGCACCTTGTGCTTCCACCGTGACCCCTGGGAGGGAGGGATAAGAGTATTGAGCCGGGTGACGACGGGTGCAAGCATAGGCAGGGTTTCTAATGTTTCCAGATTGAACGCATTTGATGCCACCCGGGCCCACCCACAAGTCCGTAACCTCCGGGCGTGCCACGAAGGAGCGCCTGCCCGATCTGGGTCCTAACTCAGCTATCACTGGAATGACGTCAGGAAGAAATCTCTACAGAGCGCAGAGAAACCGCCCAACCGCAACCTGCCAAACACCGTCGCCTGGCTCTACAACCCTGAAACAAATGGCAAAGAAGATGATCGGTATAGGAAATGATGGGTAGGAAAGTCGTGGTAGAAGATGAACCATTCCAACATTTGCATGCCGACCCAGGGAAACCACGAAAAAACCATGAATCAGAGTGAGCGGACACCGAGGATAGAATCCGGGATATCCCGAATGCGAGCCACACGTTTTACGCGGCGCCACCGTTTCCTACTGTGTATATAAGAAAATTAGAAATAAAAGAAGTTTCTTGTGCAAATGGTACCTCCTACAACACATTAAAAGTCGAATGCAAAAGTATGAAAGTTATTTGCATATATATATATGTAAACAGAACCCATAACTCTGCTCACGTTATTGCGTTACATACGGAAATTTCTCTCTCTCTCTCTCTCTCTCTCTCATCCTCTCCATCTCCTCTTTATCTCCTTTTCCAATATATTTCTCCCTCTCCTACTCCTCCATTCCTGTGATATACTCTCCTCTTCTCTCTATGCAAGTTACAAGATATGTGATGTTTTGAATACCGACATAGTAACTTTTTTTCTAGATTGTTAATCGAAATTAAAACGCAAGTATAAGGTTTGACACTACACAAACGTGTACCGCTTCCTTTTGCAATGCGATTAAAACCGTACAGTTTCTATTTACCTACATGATTACTAGAAATGCAATTTTGGTATCATTTCTTATGATTCAGTCTAAATTTTGTAAACAACCGTGTCTGTAAAAATATTATATTTAGCAAAATGTTAAAACATGTAAGCGAGAAACTTTGATTCTGTTCTCCATTAGAAATCCCCCCACCTTTCGAACAAAGTAGTTTAGATGGCGCGCAGGTTATTTTTACGTAAGTAGAATCTGAAGTGTTACATACAAAAACTTTCATAACAATTATTTTATATAAAGTTGCGATTTTTTGGTTTGTACTAGGTTTAGATACGTTTTCAGGAAACACTAATCTTCATTACTTTTTAGCAAAAAATATTGGTTTAATGCACATAAATGCACACAGTATGCGAAAGCTTACGTCTTAGCAATAATTTCATTCAAAAGATTTTAAACGTGTTAATTGCAGTAAAAGGAATTAATAGATAAAGTAAAGTAGATTAGTACAGCAAGATTATTAGGATTGCAATTGTTTACCTTCCGCATTTGCGCATTTTGCTTCTGTCGTGGACGAGATATAGCAGGTTTAGAGAATTACTGATTTCTAATTAAACAATCTCATTAACTTTTTCACTGAGTTCCTGATTTCATGAAAATCCAAACGCTCCGGTTTTAAATAAAGTAGCTTCCATAATAACTTGTTCTGTTTCATTAGTCGTTCACTCTCCAGTGTTTAAATGCCTAAGGTACAGAAGTTATTGAATTCCACCCAAAAATTCAATTTCCAGATTCCTGCCGAAGTACACATTTTGTCTGAAGAGCAAAACAGCTTGGCAGGACGCAAAGGCAGAAGAGGTACGTCAAGTAGTCGAAACTGGGGAAATTGGTGACATGTGGAAAGTTATTAGACAGATTCGAAGGCGAAGGTCCATTCAGGTAACTATCCCGGCTGGAGAATGGATAAAGCACTTTAAAACAGTCTATGAAGGAGGGGAGTTTAGAATACAATTAAATACTTTGGCCGCTGAAGGGATGACTGGGGCTCCAATTGTGCAAATGCTTGATTATGAAATTAGCACAGCAGAGGTTGTTCGTGCAATAAAATGTTTAAAAAACGGGAAGGCAGCTGGTATAGAGGGCTTGTCAGCTGAGTTTTTCAAGATCTCGCTAGAAGTTAATAAAATGGTAGATTTCTATAGAAAAAGCTTCAATAAAATATTTGAAGGCGGAGAATATCCGGAAGCATGGAAAACCGCCATTATCCAACCTCTTTACAAGGGCAAAGGGAGTTACAGCATTCCAGGAAATTACAGGGGTATCTCGCTGCTCTCTATATTTGGAAAAATTTATAGTAGAATCTTATATGAAAGAATTAAGTGTTGGGCCAAGACACATCATAGGATTTCTAAATTTCAGGCAGGATTTAGGGAAGGTTTCTCGACTATTGACAATGTCTTTGTTCTGAAAACAATAATTGATGACAATTTGAGAAATAAAGGTGGTAAGGTATATACTGTATTTGTAGATTTTAAAATGGCATTTGATACTGTAGAACGCAGTGCTCTCTGGGAGAAATTAACACGTAAAGGACTTTCGGGGAAAATGATTAGAGCACTTAGGGCAATGTATAAAGAAGTTAAGTTTGTTATCAAGACCGATCAGCACAATACATCAGAATGTAACATAGCGCAGAGGGGGGTTAAACAGGGTTGTATACTATCTCCGTTACTTTTTAACTTGTTTATTGATGATGTTGTTAGCGTGATGACGGAGGAAGACATAGATGCACCGACAATCGCAGACCAAAAAATACCAATTCTTTTGTACGCGGATGACATTGTAGTTCTTTCTAAAACGATAAAAGGTTTGCAGTCTGGTTTAAACGCTCTTCGACAATACTGTAGGCAATGGGGTATGGAGGTAAATATTCTTAAAACTAAAACAGTCACCTTTAAAAATGGATATGTGTACGGCCAACATGAAAAGTGGACTTATGGGGAGGAAGAAATTCAAAATGTTAAACACTTCGATTACTTAGGAGTAAGGTTTGATATGGGCGGAAAATGGAACAAGAACATGGAGTTTATAAAACACAAAGGGATTGGACAACTTTCTGAAGTATTAAGGATATTGACACGGGTACCAGATATGCCAGTAAAAACATTACAGACCATGTATGAAGCAATGGTTAGGTCCTCATTACTATACGGCAGTGAAGTGTGGGGATGGGAGAGGGTGGATAATGTAAATAAAATACAATGCAATTTCTGGAAGCGCATTCTAGGGTTGGGGAGGGGTACTTCAAACTACGGAGTTCTTCGGGAGGTAGGATGCTGGGAAGATGCTGTATTTGCTAAACTAAACGTAGTTAGGTACTGGCTGCGAATAATTAAAGGCGATCAAACAACTCTGAGAGCAATATGTTATCGTCATCAAATAAACAACATAGGGCAACCAAAATGGTGGGCAGCGGGGTTGCAACGCGAATTATCAAAAATTGGCTTAAATGATATCTGGCAAAGGGGTAATGAAAATACACACAGTGCTGTAAGAAAGGTCAAAAGACGACTATGCGATATAAACAGGCAGAAAATCGAATCTGAATGTAGACAAAGATCAACATTGGAGCTACAAAATGAAATAAAAACTAGGTGGGGTAAGGAAACATATATTTTGGAATTGAGTATAAAACAGAGGACTGGAATAGCATGGCTTAGGTTGGGAGGGTGGAAAGCTCGCAAGATTGTTGATAACGATGGCAGGAGGATTTGCCCATTATGCGGGGAACAAGAAGACTGGACGCATATTTTGGCAGCATGCGTGCAGACGGAGGGTATTAGGAAAAAACTATTACCGGAAGTATTTTTGGCTTCCAACAGACGGAGGACAGCATGCTGGGACATGATTCTAAACAGCCAAAACTGGCCAAGCTTGGGCACATACTTAATGGAAGTACGTGTACTAAGAGATAGGGTGTTTATGTAATTTTTCTTTAAACATATGTGGTGCTTGAGTACATGTGCGCGACTGTGTGTGTGTGTGTTTGTGTGTGTGTGTGTTGGAGTGTGTGATTCAGTGTGTTTGTTTTTCAATTTTATATGTATGTATGTATATAGTGCGGTGATTGTAAAAAAATAGTTGTTTTCTGGTTGATACTGCAAGTCACGTATACAGACCAGGTATTTATCTAGAGAGCATGTACGGTCTTATGACCCATGCGACTGTGTTATGCAATTAATGTAATACTAAATACCTAATAAATACCACCACTACTACCACTACTACATTTTGTCTGCGCGCGTCTATATGCATATGTGAGTGAGTGAGTGAATGAGAGAGAGAGAGAAAATACCACATTAAAGATACAGGGTAAATAAGGAACTTCATCACCAAAAGCAACCCTTTAATGGGACACCAAAGAGAAATTTGTACATTCTGAAGTGTTGAACCTAAAAATGTTCACACATAAAATAAGGATATTCCTTGAGAAAACCTACAGAATAATTTGCCAGTCCTACTACATATTTATTCACGCCTTTTTGATAATTTAATTTAATTATTAAAAAGATTCCCCAACAACATTTTGAAACATTAATTAAAACAAATGATTTCTATATATTACACTACACAAAAAGGAGTTTGTAAAGCACCTATTGGTTATCTTTTAAAAAGTGAAATAAAATATGCATATACATGCAAAATTACATAAATGATTGAAAAAAGTATTCTAAATACCCTATCTATGCCTTCACAGCTTTCAATGTTTGTGAAGCAATATCTAGAATGTCTAAAATAATGTTTTAGGATTCTAATTAAAACGTTTTTGTAGAAGATTTGAGTGCAAGAAAATGCAATAACAATTAAAAGCGATAAAACTGAACTTAAAGAACACGAAATGGTAATTTAAACAGCACAGACATGAAAAATGATTGGTTAATTCTGTTTCTCCAGAAGATTCTCTAAGGTTCAAAGAAATTTCTTAGAGCATTCCTTAATAAAGTAATCTTTAAAAAACTTATTTTCCTATCTACTCGTACTATCAAGATAAACATTTGCAAAAATGCTTTTATTGCATATTTGCTTGTAGATACAGAGAAATGGGGAATAAGCAGGCTTAAGTAATAGTCACATGTATTTTCTTTAAGTTCCCTTGTTTCACCCAGTTTATATTTACTGTGTGTTTACTGTTTTCGTTATCGCTTATTTTCGCAATTACACCCACGCCCATTGCGGGACTCGAACCCGCGACCCTTAGCTTGGCGAAGCTCCGGAGGTATACACTCCAGCGAACACGGCTACGAGGGCTGGCAAGCAAAGAGAACTGAATTTCAACCATCACATAGTGACCAGCTGTTAAAACAAAGAACTGGTCGCTATGAGATGGCTTTGAAATTCAGTTCTCTTTGCTTCACCGGCCGGGGGGGGGGCACAAAGTTTCGCCATATGAAAAAATTTTTACTTTCTCCATGTGCCTAATAGGCAGAAAAGGTGTTGCATTGCACTCAAAAATTAGATAACGAAATTTAACTTGAAATACATATTTTGAGGCCCCTGAATCCAAAAAGCGCATTTTTAGAAAAAGGTTCGTGTGTGTTTGTCTGAATGCCTGTGAACAGCATAACTAAAAAAACGAAAAGTCGGATAAACACCAAACTTGGTATTTAGGTTCATACTTTCGAGAGTTGCGACACAAAGATTTACAAGAAACCCCCACCTCCAACTACTCTAGACATGGGATTTTTTTTGGAAATCTTTGATCCTCTAAGAAATAGCTCCAACGATTTTGATTAAAATATCATACATTAAAGATATTTACATGAAAAATAAAATGTATAACCTGAATTTTCTGGGAATAGCCTTTGAAGTCCTCTTCATTCTGAAGGAATTTTGTATAATCTTGCATATAACGTTAAGCGATAGACGAAAACGAACTACACAGGAAATGTGGATCTCTTTAAGACACAATTTATTTCAAACTGCTTTTTTCGCACTAACCATCTCCGAGATATACGTTATTAATGTTTCGAACTGTTCAATACTTGGCCATTCTTTTCACGTCTTGTTGATTTTCAGTTGTTTCTAGCGATGTTGTGGAAAAAGAGTGGAATTTTAAGGCCAGCTCACAGCGTCCAGTTCTAAAATATTTGACTCGCTGTTCCCTTTGTATCTATAACGAAATGTGTAATGCGGCTATTTCCGGAAAGGTTTATCTTAATTAAAATTAAGTAGATAGGGAAATTAATTTCATAAGAATAATTTGTATACCCACTAGCAATAACAAGGGACGTCTCTGAAGTGGTTAACTCCACAAAAAGAAATTATTTTACATAAATTGGGTGCAGTAATGAGATCTGAATTTTTTTGTGTAGTAAGAATTTATCTATCGTACGGTGTATGAGTTGTGCAAAAGTCATTCAGAACGAAGAGGGCTTCAGAGTCTATTGCCAGAAAATTCAATATATACATTTGTCATGAAAATGTCTTAAACATAGGGCATTTTATTCAAAATCGTTTCAAGCATTTTTAAGAAAATCAAAATTTGAAAAAAAAAATACATGCAAAGGATAGTTCGGGGTTTGGGAATTTTCTTGAAAATCTTCGTGTCGCATCATTTGAAGATGCTGAATTTAAGTAGTAGGTTTGGTATTTAACGACCATTTGTTTTTGAGTATGCTGTTCACAGACACACACACGGACCACATATGTCGTCCTCCATGGTGTAGTGGTTACCATGCTAGCCTCTAGTTCCCCAGGTCGCGGGTTCAAACCCGGCAGAGGGCCATGGATTTTTTCGGGCGTAAAAAATCCTTAGCATGCCTTCCTTAGGAAGGGAAGTAAAGCCGATGATCCCGTGTCGTAGATTTACGGACGTAAAAGAACCTCAAGCCTGATAAAGAGGCCTCTGAACAAAATTACCGGTATTTAACTCCCAGTACAGAATGGGACGCTGAAGACCACAGCAGTTAAAGAGCGTCCATAAATAAAACTCAATTTAATTTAATTTACTGACACACATGTATACGGACCGTTTACTAAAAAGCTTGTTTTCATTATTTATTCGGGGACATCAAAACGTGTATTTTCAATGAAATCTCGTTATCAAATTTTTAGGTGGAATGCAATACGTTTTCTACCTACTATACACTGGTACAGAAAGCAAAAATAAAATAAATTATGAAAACTGCTATTGCTTCACTTCGTGTGCCCTTAAATTGATAAGTTTTCATTTATTTCTACATTAAACAGCGATTTCAACTCAACTGTATATGTTTGGGATGTTCGTGTGGCTAATAAAGCTGATAAATTATCTCGAGTTTCCTGTTAACATCCTCTGATGTTTTTCTTTCTGAAAGTATTTTCTGTAACTTGGAAACTATGCAGGAAAGGTGAAAACTTACTACTAGAATGATCTAAATAATTTCACAGTTCCAGTGAAATTAAAGTTTTCATGATATATAATTTTCAAAATATTTGCTGCTGTTCGTTTGAATTTTCTAGTACTCTAAGCAGTAGAATTTTGTTTCTCATGGACAACTGCTAAAAGTATATAATATCTACGCTGTATTTGTGATGTCTTTTTAAACAGCTGGCTTAGTCTTAGCATCCTATATGCTTCTGTGTGCCTGCAAAGATGCATATTGAAGCTAATTTTGAAGTGTAGTGTGACACTGTGGTTATGGCCCGAGGTTATCGGGAAGGCGCCGACCGATTGACCGGCCACGAAGAGATAATCCAACGAGATAGCGCTCTCACCCATTGTAAACATTGGAAGCGTTATTGAGAGAAAAAGGTAATGTTCTAGAACCTCCTTTCTTCCCGCCTTTAGAACATTCTAGAGGTCTCTCGAAAAGTCCAGCGGCTATATAACCGAATGTGTTTGCGAGTGAGCATGTTTCTGGTGCGGCAAAAATTGCTAGTAAATACTGGTAATACGGCGCGCTCTCTGAGTGAGGTTACGATAGTTGTGGCGTAGAGCTAGAGCTGCTACTGCAAGAGCTTAGAGAAGTCTTGTGTTCGACTCCTTAGCGAGTCAAGCGGAAAGAAGAAGAGGCTACTTTGTGTGTATTTCATTAGACCGCTACGTCGCAATAAAAGTAAAGTGACAGAGAAAATTAAACTAGAAGAAGTGACAGTGAGAACTGGACAAAGTCGCAGTATTTATCGTAATTAATAGGAATAATGTGTAAAACAGATATGAAAATAAATTACAATGGGGAGAGGAAGAGGATTGTTAACAAATAAGCTTTGTGTGCCCAATGGACGTCCCATGTAACGATTTTACTTAATTCCAGAAAGGCGCAAATGTTGGAAGTGACTGACATTTACAAGAGGGTACATATGTGATATTATGTCCGCGACATATATGCACGTAACTGGGAAAAGCGTGCAAAGAACGGTTAAGGTGTTTGCTTTTTAGGTAATGGCATGTTAATCATATGGAGGCAACAATGGTAGGACCGGGGTATGTCATGCAACGTCGCATGAGATCTACACACACATGTAGATAACATCTGCACTACGAAATGCACAACACTAGCGCTGTGCACGGCAGCTGTGCTAACTTCCATTCGTTCTATATAGCACGAAACACTAAACGCTCCTTCATTATCCATGTTAATTAATATTCCTGGACCGCGAGGTAACTCCAGGGTAACTATTCCGATTATGGGAATGATTCGAAATATTCGAATTTGCAAAATGTTCGAACGCTTATAACATTTAAACTATATGACTGCGTTCGATTTTGGATTATTTTAATTGTTCCATTATTCAAACTACATCAATGGCCCATTAGAAGTATTCCCTAAGTACTGCAGTCATAGTTAATGAATACCATGTTAATAGAAATGATCTTCCTGGGATGTCTGAAAGGAAGAAAAATTAGTAGCTATCAAAATGCCCCGAAGTACTAATAATTAAACATTTGAACAAAAATTTCAAATTATAAATTTCATACTTCGTGAGAAACTCGTATGTGTAAATAAATATCATCATACGGATTTTACTGGCGGTATATGGTTCCTAGTCCATCAATTTAAGATAAGAAACCAATGGTCTACGAAGTCAAGTTACTGGTTATGGGTATTAAACGTAATTAGAGACTCTGCTCAATAAATTAAAATCAGAACCAAAATATTAAATAGTCTGTATCGGAAACACATGGATTTACGATATGGCTGCACGCCACTACAATGGATAGCAGTTGTGGGGAACGGATAAGCAAGCGCAGGGAAGATTCCAATAGCTGTACTGTGGCCGAACTGTGAACTAGAATAAGCATGCAAAATCGAGTTCGAATCTGCAATAGGTACACATATATTCGTCTTTCTTTTTCCGTCGTGAGAAAAACGTTATGTTAGTCCCTTAAACAGGCCGAAACACGCTGTAATAAACAAATAAAACAAAAAAAGACGTATGTTGTTGTTTCATACTCAAATACTGGTAACCACTGTATTCGCCAAGCAGTAAAGTCTCATTTCCTATTTGCCTACAGCACACAACACTAGGTTGAAGCAGCTAAACACTCAGGGAACATGGAGAAACATTACACTTTTTCTGAACTCGCTGATATACACCTTGTGTACGGCGAAGCTGGAGTTCGTGCTTCGAAAACTGCAAGCATTTAGAGCGAAAGGTACCCTAATAGACAACATCCCCATCGGACTAATTTTGAGTATGTAGATCGGCGAGAAAGCGGTGCAATGGTGTCGAATATAGCAGATTGCTGTGCAAGACGAACTCGTCGCAGTCCGGAGTTTGAACATACTGCGTACACTGGAAGGAGCCGTCAAGTGTGTGGCAAGTCCTGCTATCTGCAAAAGGTGCGAGACTTAACTGCGAGCTATTTGAATCTACGTGCGGCTTGGTGAATGGACCTTAAGGCAGTCACTGAAATTGTTTTCATTATTCAACGATGAGGCCACCATTCGAAAATTCCCATGCTACTGTGCAGAAGAGCCAACGACAGCAGTTTATGACGAAAATATGGGCTGGCATTGTTTCTGACCACATCATTGGACCACAACTTCTTAATCTGACTCCGTAGTACTCATAAAACATTTCTGGAGTCTGTATTGCCAGCTATTTTGGAATAAGTGCCGCTTGATGTTCTGGCTCAATTCTATTTCCAACACGATGGAGCTCCTGCGTATTATGCTATAAGCGTACGAGAGCATCTAAATCGAGTTTTCCCCAATCATGTATATGAAGAGGCAGTCTTACCGTGACCTGGCCACCTTGTTCTCCGGATCTCAAACCCATGGATTTCTTTTTCTAGGGCCATCTTCAGACTATGGTGTATTAATCACGGATTGATTCTGAAGAGACACTGGTTGCCCGCATTATTGCAGCCAGTGATGAGATTCGTAACGCACCAGGAATGCTGTACAGCAGAGGTGGCGAAAACGGGACTCGCGAGTCATTTTGACTCATAGACGCCGTTCCCTCTCTGCCACTGTCCCTTTGTTTTTCACATGCTGCTGAGAGATGCAGCGCGTGTTAACGTATTTGGTGACTCGCGGAAGGAAAGCGTTTTCGCCACCCTTGCTCTACAGGGTTCAGTAATCATTTCTGTACATGTGTCGCCTATGCAATTATGTAAGAGGTCGTTTTCTGATCAATTCCTTTGAAACCCGTGGATGTCCTTCATTAATTGTTCGCCTACCTTTATTCTTATTGTACCTATCTGTTGAATTGTAACATTAACACCAAGACAGCTCATTTTTATAATAATTCAGTCATACTCAGATCTTATAAGTGCTTATAAATTTACAGTTTTGTCAGTCGTTATTTTTATAGACTTGTACGAGTTCATTTAACATTGTTGCACGTATTTAGTGTGTATTATTTAAGTCTTGAAATTTTAAATGGTAATTAAAAGAATTTTAAATTAAAAACTTGAGCATTGGTTAAGTTGAAAATTATACGTGCGCAACACAAATCAAATTAAACTAAGTGTGCACCTAGAAAGAAAGAATGAATAAAAAAAATCTGATGTGTTACACTCACATGACTTTCTCTACTCTTGTACAATCTAATTTTACAAACGCCTATTCTCCATATGCTTCATGTTAAACGAGATATCGAGATGTCAAACTTATTGCTAATTTTCTTGTAGATGCAAGGGGAATATGCTAGCTTTTAAGCGATAGTCAAATATTTTAACGCTGGTTGCTATGTGGCGCATTCCATTCTCTTTGCATGTCCAGGACATAAAAAAAATGAATAACGAATTTGAGAAAAAGTATAAGTATTGGAAAATTTAAGGAAATAACAAGCAATATCTCGAAAACGGTTCACTCAACAAAAGAAATGTATATGACATAAGTTGTGTATTTTAACGCGATCTACATTTTTTGTGTAGTAAAAGTTTGTCTATCTCTTATGGTTTACCAGTTATGCAAAAGTCGTTCACAATGAAGAATACTTTTGGAGACATTCCCAGAAAATTGGAGATATACATTTCATTTCTCATGGCATTATCTTAAACATATGATATTTTCATCAAAATCGTTAGAGCCATTTTTGAGAAAATTAAAATTTTCGAAAAATCTTCCATGTAAAGGGTAGTCTGGGGTGGGGGGATTTTCTTGAAAACCTTCGTGTCGCATCTCTGGAAGATACTGAACCTAGATACCAAGTTTGGTGCGTCTCCGACTGTTGGTTTTTGAGTTATGCTGTTCACAGACACACACACAGACACACACACAGACACACACACACACACACACACACACAGACACACACACACGGACATGTTTCCAAAAATGCTTTTTTTGGATTCAGGAGGTCTCAAAACATGTATTTCCGGTGAAATCTCGGTATCGAATTTTTGGGTGGAATGCAATACTTCCCCTACTTACTATACGTAGTAGAGAAAGTAAAAAACCAACAACAAGGACGCGGCCATTGCGATTGGAGGCCGAAATTAAAATGTTTGTCTACTTGCTCCTTTCTGGTAACATATGCATTGCGCTAAAGGTTTTTCTTACCATGCCTTACAGCTGAAGTGGAAGTGATCAGTGGCGTGCAAAGTACCTAGCACTTTCAAAGCATAATTCAGTAATTTGTCTTCGTATTTCACAGGTTTGCTATCTCAAATTGTCTATGAACCGTTTATTGTCAGTAAAGTTCATGCGCGTTATTCATCTACACCCTATATAAATCCGAAAACTGGGTCTTATCGTGAGCATTATATGTATTCCCTTTGTTTTATTATTGCAGTTATCAACGGATATAGTACCAATCCGAATTGTATCCCTAAATAACTAAAAACTCAGTCTAGCCTAAACCAGTGCTTATTTAGTTCCTCTCGTGGAACGATAAACGACCTTTTAAGATAGACATCCTTGCAATATGAAACCTAAGACTTAGTGTGCATATAATCCTGTTGCTAAAATATTTTAATACTCTTTTTAAAAGTAATATTTATGGGACATATAAAAGGCGAAATTTCGAGACAAAAAGGAAAAACAGTGTTTCATTTTAAGGATCGACACTGGTTGTGTACTTTTTTCAGGGTTACAACAGAACAGCCAACATCTTGGAAACATCAAGACAGTATGTAAATAATTAAATGGATAATGAACATCTAAGTTAACGCGCCTTACAGTTCTTGTTTTGCAGTATTTTCATTATGAAGTACTCCTTAAGTTTCGTTCAAAGCACATTTCCATTGCATATCTTTAATTTCAGGAAGAGATTGCATATACCATACGTGTATCTATTTCTTGGTTGTGCATTGTAACTCCCTCGGAATAAGCTTTCTTTGGACATAGATCACATTTCATGCAAGCATATATAATTTTGATTTTATTAAACTTTAGCTATTTTACCATGCTTTGCATGGATGCTTTCTGTAAATAAGGGGTTGAAGTTAAGGATGGACTGGTTTCGGACGTAGTGGCTTAGAATTGTCATTCGTAGATAAAGCGTAAGAATCCAAAGTTTTGTCATTTATGCATAAGGGGATGAAAATATGTATATGGAGTAGTGCTTTGTTGTAAGGTATCCTATAGTTTTCGCCAAATCCTATAGATCAAGTGCATATACTTGTGCCCTGATTGGCCAAGCAGTATAGTTCTGTCTCTAAGGAATTGAAAGGACGGTTTTTTAAAATTTCAGGGTAATATACGAATGGAAATAAGGATAGCTTCTGGAAGTAAACTATGATTTGTGCCAGGTTCCATATTATAATTGTACTATATTTTGAACAGTTACATAGATGGGTTAACCTGCAGATTTCCACATAAGGGGTTGAAAATATGATAGTGGTAGTTTTTAGGTGTTATATGACAGCTTATAATTTTTTTGGATATTTATCTATATGTAAACCAAAAGTGCTGATTTGTATACTAGAGACTGAAAATAAGGGTAGCTGAAGTTTTTGAAAGTTTTAGGCCAACCTAAATTTTGCCAATTTCTAAAACACAAGTATTGTAAAAATCATACCAAAAGAACTATTTTATAACAACGTTCACCGAAATCATTGGAAAATTTGGTGATATGATCATGATATAAAATCCCCCACAGTAACTCAATTTTAAAAGCTTTTAAGCCCCCTATTTAAATCTTTGTGCTAGAAGTCATATGCCACGTTTATAATAAAGTGCAAAAAAAATCTTCTAATATTCATGTTTAACGAAACTAGGTAGAAATGGGGTAACATGGATATGAAAACCACACCTGAACCCCCACCAATTTTAAAAACTCTGGGAATGTTTGATAGAGCAGTGGTTTTCAATGGTGAAACACGTATGGAGGCGCACACGCGCGCGCATAAGCACAACCTTTCCATCACTATAAATTAGTAGAGATATTACTCCATATATGTAATGAAAATATGATGGAACAGCTTTGTTGTTTAGTTTAGGTTGGGTGATATGATTCTCAAATGAGCCTGGAGCCCATAGAGCTTATAGTTACCTGACATAAGAGAATAAGGGAAAACCCTGGAAAAAAAAAAAACCTATCCGGGTAACTCAGCCTTACCGAGATTCGAACTCGGAACCTCTTGAATGTGAGGCAGACACTCTACCTCCAAACCACACAGGTGTGCTATAGTTTTTGTTCTTAAATAAATCTCTGCAACTTTCTTTCTTATCTAATTTGCACATTATTCTTAAACATACCATTAGGATTCTATCTGATTGTGACTTGAGCCCCACACTTCGATTATATTTGCCCAGTGCGGAAAGCAATTCTTATTACGCTTTCATTCAGGTGTTTGGCTAAATTGTTAACCTGCCTCCTGCAACCATTCTATACATTATTTTCCATCATGTCTTACTTAATCATATTCCCAAAAATACTGGGCACAGTGTTTTATATCACACTCAAGCAAGCATAAAATTCTAACATCCTTTAATTGATAACAAATTCTAAATTTATAAAAATGTCAGGCTTTTGTAAGTTTAAAACGTTCTACACTGGTGCGATTCAGTGACTCAAATTTAAGAATAATTGTTTTGCTTGCATTGCCTGCTGTATTTGTATATTTAAAGTATTAAAAGAGTCAAGTAAAGATATTGAGTGTACACGCAAGCAATATTTCATATAAAACATAATATCCCAAGTTGAAGATAAGAACAGTGACACCAGATGTAATAATTAGTATACAGATTCAGCAATCTTAATTTTCTATATACATATTTATCCTATATTTTATATAATTAAATTTATTCTTTTGATGGAGATAAATAATACTGAAAATGTGTTACTTAATTACAGCGAATTCTCTGCAAAAGTACTTGAATTTTATGAGATGGTGTACAACGGAGCTTATAATTCGCTTTAAACATACATAAATGCATGAGCCAACTGAAGGGTTTATTTAAGATATGCAGATGCATTGCGTTGTTATTATAAAAGTATTATAATATATTTCCCTGCAACAAATAGTATTTGAGCACGATACACAACTAAGAGTTTACGTATTCAAAACGCTCCTTTTCTTGTGCGCGTCTTGCTACACAATTCTTACCGCAGTACTGCTTGTTCGGGCACTAATGCTAAAGGATGACAAATCTAAACATGCTATATTTGCGCGAGTGGGTTTAAAGGATTTCAATAGTGGTATAAAATTCTCATTTTAGTTTTAAGCAAAGTACCTTGAATTCCTTTGTACTTTTTCAATGAAAGTAGAAGAGAGCAACAAACTCACAATAAAAAATCTGATGTGTTACACTCACATGACTTTCTCTACTCTTGTACAAACTATTATTACAAACGCTTATTTTCCATCTACTTCATGTTATCGAGATAAACATTTGCAGACTCTATCTTATTGCTAAGTTTCTCGTAGATGTAAGGGGAATATATATTTATAAGGGCAATATAGAAATACAGTAGCCTTTAAGCACATACATATCTCTTAATAGCTGGTTGCTAGGTGCAGCACCATTCCCTTTCCCACAGATTAATACTCTTTGCATATCCAAGACAAAAAAAATGAATAACAAATTCCCATTTGAGAAAATAAGTATTGAAAAATTTAAGGGAATAACAAGCAATATCTCGAAAATGGTTCACTCAACAACAAAAATGTATATGACATAAATTGTGTATTTTAACGCGATCTACATTTTTTGTATAGTAACATTTTGTCTATCTCTTCTGTTTTACCAGTTATGCAAAAGTCGTTCACAATGAAGAATACTTTTGGAGACATTCCCAGAAAATTCAAGATATACATTTTATTTGTCATGAAAATATCTTAAACATATGATATTTTAATCAAAATCGTTAGAGTCATTTTTGAGAAAATTAAAATTTTCGAAAAATGTTCCATGTAAAGGGTAATCTGGGGTGGGGGGATTTTCTTGAAAACCTTCGTGCCGCATCTCTGGAAGATATAGAACCTAAATACCAAGTTTGGTGTTTATCCGACTGTTCGTTTCTGAGTTATGATGTTCACAGACAGACAGACACACACGGACATGTTTCCAAAAATGCTTTTTTTGGATTTAGGGTGTCTCAAAACATGTATTTCCGGTGAAATCTCGGTATCGAATTTTTGGATGGAATACAATACTTCCCCTACCTACTATACGTAGTAGAGAAAGTAAACAATCTTATATGTTACATTCATATGACTTTCTCTACCTAATACCGTTTCCTTTTATCTACCGTCTATTAAATTATTCCTACGAAAGCTTATTTTTATATTTACTTCATGCTAATCGAGATAAATCTTTGCAAAAATAGATTCCTTACACATTTCGTTGTCGGGGAAAGTCTGATGCTTAAAAACAGGGTAACTATATGCTAGCCTAGAAATTGCACACTCTTTCCATGACATCGCGAGAAACAAATGAAAAACAGTAGACGTTAAGAAACTGACAAGCATAGGAAATTCAAACCGACAACAATGAACATCTCCATCAGAAATGGCTGATGCCACAAAAACGTTATTGGAAATAAATTGTGTTTTATAGAGCTCTACATCTTTGTATAGAAGGTCTTTGCCTATTTCTTATGGCTTAGCAGTTGTACAAAACTCCTTCCGAATGAAGAGCTTCACAGGGTATTACCAGAAAATTCAAGATATCATCTTATTTGTCATTTAAATATCTTACAATATGGTATTTCAATCAAAATCGCACACACATATACGTACCTTTTTCTGAAATGCTTTTTTTAGATGCAGGGTGCCTCAAAATATGTATTTCCGGTGAAATCTCGGTATTGATTTTTTGGGTGAAATGCAGTACCTTCATACCTTCACTATGCAATAAGTACGTGGCAGAGAAAGTAAAAATATGTCTGTTGCACTAGTAGATGCTAAACAAGATTGACTAGCCAAGTAATTACGCCTATCTAGTGGAATTTGGTAAAAATATCAGTCTGGCCTTCCTGCACATGTTAAAATAGAGACAGAACAACCCAATAATGAATGTAGCGCACAGTGGGTACTATTTTCATGGAAACTTTCAAAATGCCTTAAGATTAAATGTGTGGCACATGAAACAATTTTATTGAAAGTAGTAAACTTTAAGAAAATCAATGAAAGATAAAGCTAATTTCAACGTTATAGTCATGTAATCTTCATTAACAACATTCAACTTCGCTACAGTTTTGTAAAAAAGGTTTTGCTTTGATTTGCGCTGAAGTTTAAACTTTGATGGTCTGTATGTACTACACATTGTTTGAAAACAGTACTGAAATAATGATATTATTTGAAATTTGATTAAGAAGTCAGGAATTTGGAGTGCTTTCTTATTTTTAATATTTCTTGCCTTTTCATATGTGTAGGATTTATGTTACGCTTAAGTCAATAAAACAGTTCAAGGGTTTCAAAATTCCAGGAAAAGAAGAAAGGGGATGGATGACAGTATGGAATTTATAGCCGAGAATCGCAGCGGTTAAACAGCCTACAGAAGGTATAAATCATACTTTAGATCGGCTGTATTCCGTGTTTACCAGAGAGCTTGTGTCGTTTTTCCACTGAGTGCGTGTATATTTTCGCAGCACGAGGCTCCTAGAGTGAGGCGAGGGGAACTGTAGCATAAATCAAAACGTTGTATGGCTCGCGGCACCTTTAGCATTAACTGTTTTGTTTGTATTAATGCTGCGAAGCGTTGATGGAAACTCCTGCCAGCCAGCGTATAGCTAGTTCATGATCTTTTCCTGAAAACGTTCAACTTGCAGAAATTGTTTTGCGTAATTGAATTCTAGAGGGCCGTGTTTGGGGAGGGAGAAGGTAAGGTATGCCAGCGGGGAGGGAAGTTTATTTCCAGTTTAGTTGGCGGGAGTGGGCCATGCACTGGCGCGCGTGTGTGAAGTCCGGATGTTGTTCTGGCTTTTATTGCTTCAATGTGGAGGGGGAGTCAATTTGTAAAGCACGAGATTCCTTACAGAAACGTGCTAATTGTTTGCCAGCCTATTTTGTATGCGTCGGTAAGCAGCCAATGACATTATAAGCGTTTCCGTTAAACACAAGATGAACAACATTCGAAAAAAGGGATGTGTGCACAAAAAATTGGCGTTTAATAAAAGTGTTAACATTCTGAAACAATTACAATTTACTTGCATATCTATTTTACCAATTATTCATACAGAATCTCTTATTTCTGTATTCAGTTCCTTTCGTTAACAATAAAACAACCACAAGAAAGGTTGTCAACATAGGTCGACCATTTGACATTTGAAGCCGTACTGCTTAAAATGCGAATAGCGAATATTGACGAAAAGAGTGCTGTAATGAAAACGTGTATCACATAAATTATGTATTGTAAGAAGATGAGAAAACGTTTCACTAATTTGTTGTTTCCCCTTAAAAACAAAAGATTTTTAATGTATTTGCATAAAATTAAAATCACCTTTCACTGCCTCTGCATTATTATATATCTAACAACAAACATTATGGCATTTCAACGGAAACCGTTTGAGCCACCTTTAAGGAAAACAAACACACACACACACACACACACATATATATATATATATATATATATATAACTATGAAAAAGGTTATTCGTGATGGGAATTCCTTATAGTAATTAAATTAAATATGAACTGTTATACTAATTCGCATTTTCACTTTTGCATTACGGCTCTTTAGGGACATATACACAGAATATTTTTTAAATATATTTCTCTCGTACCTTTTTATTTTCTCTACCACGTATAGTAAGTAGGGTGAAATAGTATTCTCCGCTGTATTCCTGTATTTATAATCTTGTATGTTTTAGATTAATTAGTGTAATATCAAGGTGTAACTATATCATTGTATAAACAAGCTGTATGTATTTTATTTAATATTTTGTTAAATGTATTTCATTAATTATAAGACGCATAAGATTTCCACTTCTTAGACACAATTACCGATGCGCACACAAAGAGGAGGGGAGAAAAACCCTATAGTGTCACAGTGACTCTGCGCTTACACAAAGTGTACGATTTATTTCTCATATGTCTCAGCCAATGCAAAGTGAAATAATTAAACAGAATACGTATGTGCAAAAATATTTTAACATTTTCCACACCCAACCCTGACAATACACAAGTGCTCTCCGACTCAAATACAGCAGCCGTGGCACAATTATAAAATAATAATTACAATATAATAACACACACAAGGATACAGATACACGTTTATCAGATTCCAGTCTACGAGAACGTCGAGATACGACACAAGAATACGGGCATCAAGACGACCTACAGGTACGTAATACAGCATCCATCATCATCAACTTAGTGGGATCCTACAAAGGGAAACCGCTAAAAATGTACATCTCTTAAAGTAGATAAAATATGTGAAATATTTTTGTTATGTTAACAATTTCCGAGATATTATTTGTTATTGGTTTAATTTTCATAGTTTTCTTTTTTCAAGTGCTAATTCACTAATCTTTTTTCTGGTAGTGTTGAAAGGACTGGACTTTCAAAGCCAGATATAGCCACCCGCGTTTTAAAGATCTGACTATCGCTTGTCAACTGTATGCCCCTTATACCTGCAACATGTGTAATGAGACCACTTCTATAAAACTTTATCTCGATGAACAAGAGGAAGATAGAAGAATATGCATTTGTACGGATAGTTTGTAAAGGAATGGATAGAAAACATCAAAACATGTACTTCCTTTGAAACTTTTATGTAAAACTTTTGGGTCGAATTTAATGCCTTCGTTATATTAGTTTTTCTCCCCCTCCCCTTGGTTCTTTTTTTATCTCAGTTCCTTTATCTACAGGTAAGTGCAAGTAGAGAAAAGCTGAACATGTAATAAATATGTTCAGAAAAGTTTTAGATCCTCTCGTTTGCCTGTGCTGCACACACGAGGCCACGTCGAGTGAATATTGATGTAAGAAAACTGAAGGTGTTCCATACCTAATTGACAAGCATGGGGCGTGTGAAGAGAAATTTACGCATATTAACACATCTGGAGTTTTACCTGGGGTAAACCCTAAAAGATGTGATGTACCGAAATAAAACACCAACACTAGATGAACTACAGGAAGATATTGAAACAGTATGCAGAGCAATCCCTAAGGACACTTCAATAACAGTTAATATCTCGGAAACCGCTACGCCGATTTTGATAATTGTTTCAGAACGATATGGACTGTTCCTTCTAACGCACCCAGGCTATAAGACATTTAATTCTAAATTAATAAAATAGTAAAAAGGTTTACGAAGCCTGTTTATAGGAATGCGAACATGTTGAGGTCATAAATATATATATATATATATATATATATATATATATGCATGTATTGCCGGTGAAATTTCATATCGAAATTTTGAGTGGAATACAAGACTCCTCTATTGAGAGGCGTATTCAAAATGAAAATATTTGAGATTAAAATATAAAATTTGGATTTTATGCTGCATAAAAAGCTAAACTTTTGTACAAATGTACTAAAAATTAAGTTTTTGTTTTTCATACACGCAAAACTGAAAGTTATATATACTATTTTTCGATGAACAATTACCTAAATATTACTAAAAACTATGCATTTATTTGGAAATACTGGATGTTAGTAATACTGACGATATGGAATCATATTTGCAACAACAAAACACTGACCGAAACTACTACGTAATAAATGAAAACAGTTCCGGTTTTTGCAAGTCCGTGGCCTTTGAACCAATGTTTGCTTTGAAATGTCTTATATGAAAGACAACCAACATGGAATTACATTCATCACCTACCGAATAGTAGTTGAGGCATAATTAGACAAAGTTTGTGAAACGAAAACTGAACTTCTTGTCTCTTTTGCCATGCGGTTTGCAAATACATATAAGGTAATATACAAATGATCACATCTTCTATCGCGAGTCATTTTTGGTTATGACTGCATTACGTGATCAATTATTGTCTTTTCAGAGTCTTTTCAGCCAGTTGTAGGCGCAAGTAGAAAACCGGTTACTCGCGGCAAGGTCGGGTTCGTATGTCGGCTTAAATTTGGCTTACTTTTCTACATTTTAGTGTATGATATTTTAAGATACAGTTTAATTCTGTTTTATGTAATTAGTAAAAGTAACAATTTACATAATTTACCCTCTTTGTTATTGCTCCGTGCCGCCTCGAATTCCGTATCTCCCCCCTCCACTGGCTCAAAAGCCTCTGAACAGACTATGAATAACTGCTAAAATAATCTAATTCTGTGCTTACTTGTCTATAATGCTTTACTAGTCTTAGACCATTGTGATTCCTTATATTTCCTCTCCGCTTCTTCTTAAGAGTGTTACCGGGGTTTTACCGGAAAATTTCACTCTCCTTTAACAACCCCCTGCTCTTCTTTTTTTTTTTTTTTAAATTGCTGTTTCAACAAGTATGCTTTCTTCCAGGACTATGCCATCCTTTACCAGATATATTGCAACATGTATATAGTTAATTCTCAACATATTTGCACAGTTTGATGTACATATTTTTTGTTCATTTCTATAACTCCTTTAACTACTATGGTTTTCTAGGGCTTTGACTGAAACATTTGATGGTGTTTTTACTCCTTGAACTCCTATGTTGGGTTACTGTAGTATTTCGTTATTTTTAACAAATATTTCACTCTCACGTCCACACTTCCAGACTCTATGGAGGGTAGGAAATAATCCTAATTAAAGAAAAATTTCAATCCCCCGAACAGGAACGAAGTCACGACCTCCGGGCTATAACTTCGTAAAGTTTTCCTTTTATTTCTTTACTGGTTCCACGCCCTTAGTCAAAAAAATAATTATTTAGGATCCTTAAGTCTTTCTTTACCTAATTTCAAGAGAGTTTGAAGATTAGGCAAGTCGAAATCTCTCTGTAGTTTGACGTCTCAAGACCCAAGATTCTGCATCTTCTACCCTTTCTTTCAGTAACCTTTCCATGTTAGCAACAGTTATGTTCTTCGCCCAGTCTTGTTTCCATTATTCTTCCAGCTTTTTATTAAGTATCCAAATCACTCGTAGCTGCAGGGCATAGGGAATAATTATAAGCCTTATTCCCCCGGAAAATTGACATAGACGGTTGAACAATTACAGAACAAGCACAGCAGAAATTTAACAAAAGTATAGTGAATCTAAAATCACACACCGACCTGGACAACCTGTGTATCGAGGCCCGTAACACTGCAATGATAATAGTACCCATTCTGCCAAAAGCCAATGGCAGGTAGAGTATGCTAGACAGGTGGCCAATCAAAGTCGTACTACACCAATAGTAACATATCTTCGATTACTACACTAATAGTGCTTCACTGTATTGCATTTGCTTTTAATTTATAGGAATGCATTGTGTGAGGTCACGTAGGGCGAAGAGCACCTGTGGACAAGCCAACCCCTGAAAATACGAAGAAAAGCAACAGTATGGTATGGAACCAATTTTCGGAATTCTGTGCAGAGAGAAATTATAAAATTGACGGCTCAGCATATTTTCCATGGAAATTTAATTTTGGTTTCAAATTCGTGCATCTTTTCATAAGATGTTATAATGAAAAGAAGCATTCGTTAACCTCAATCAAACTGTTGGAAAATTATCAATCAGCATTTGTTCTATTACTGTTGATACTTCGAACCTGATGACGAAGTCTTTAAGAAGCAACTTTGCTTTTTACAGTTGTGTCCTTTTGGGAGTGTCGTTGAAGCAGTATCAAGATGCAGCGATGATGCGACAATTTGATACTGGAATGTGGATGACACCTTTACCCGTTATCTCCAATAACTGTCTGTTTATTCTGCTGCTTGCTGTTTCAATGATAGAAATATGAGTATTTTCTCCCAGGTTATGCGTGGATGTATGGTGAAGGACAACACCAGTTAACTTGACTGAGAAATGTACTGTGAACTAATATTTGAGCTTTTGCAGTGAGTTGCCAACCGTTTGGAATGAAGAAACACTGACTCTGAATTGTAGCACTTGAAATTATAATAATTGAATTATTATACCTGATAACTTCTACAGGATCAATTTTACGGCTTGAAATAACTGTTTCCGCAATAAAAGAAACTACACCCGTAACTCGCCGTGAGTCGTTGAAATGTTGCTCGGGGATCCTCGCGCTAGCCGCTATCACACAAGAGCGTCACTGGAGGCCTAAAATATCACACGAACAAGTACCGTTGATGGTACCAGAGAAGAGAGTAATTAATGTATGCACAACTGTGTGCACGAATGTCGATCCGTACCAATGATGGTACCAGAGATCTACCTACATATTATTCATCCACCGTTATTTTTCACTTGCAACCAATCTTCAATTATTATGTGTTCTTACGTCTCTGAGTTTGTTACTAACTAAGGCTGGCTAAATTCTCAGAATGTCCTTCTATTTTCCAGAATTTCTGATTACGTAAACTTATAATCCAACTTGGTTCCTAGAAATCCTTAAGATAATGTGGTCGTTCAATCTCGGCTGATATTAATGACTTTGCTTAACCTGTCTACCTAATTACCTTCATTTTTCCGGACAAACACTTCAACTCAAACTTGTTACATTATACGCTGATTTAATATACTGCAATTATTTATTTACCTTACCGTTATTTCTTTATTTAATTATTTATATTTGCCCTTCTTTATTACATCGCACTTAAGCTGAATAACCAAGGTTTGAATGACCCTATCTGTGGTGATTAATCATATAAGTGCAAACATTTTCGTAGCTCAGTCAGCGCATCATTATTATCAAGCTAATTATATTATGTAGCGGAGGGTCCATCCAAAATAAATTCAAACGTAGAACACCAGCGTATGGAGGAGGTCCATATCGCTACTTTACAGCAATATGTCATCAATCCATCATCAATCGGAGTGAATCATCCGTGATGTGGGTAAGCTCTGAGATATAACCATCTTATGGTGAAACTGCATATCTGGCGTCATTAACAGTTTCGTAAGCCAAATATAATCGTTACGTAATCATCGAGATGTCCGGACACTCCAAGTATGCCTCCAGGGTAGCTAGGGATGCTACAGCTCTACATGAGGGATATCAATTTTAGGTCAGTGAAACGATTCATAAACTTATTTAGCCTTTCGAAAATGGCCATTATCCACTTTCGATGCAAGTGTTTCAAATCATGATAACTTTCACATAGCATTTGGAGGATCTTGCTAAGGTGTCGCTGATTCCAAAGCTGCCCCAAAGTATATCGTCTTGCGAAGTGAGGTCCACAAAGTCTCTTTTATTATCCAAGGCGTGTACAATCATTTTAGTCATGAGACTTCGTTTACTATATCCCACTCAATCCTTTACAATTACCAAAAGATATAACAGCCATAAACCAAAACAGTTATTTAGATGGCGGGAGTGCTGCGTTATACCATCCAACGCCCTTTTAGCTATGCATTACCACAAATACCTTGTACATCGCCTCATTTGAGAGAGGGGGAATGAATGAAACACTATCAAAGTCGGGTAGGGAAAGAGACGAGTGAACTATGAGTGCTATGAAAGTTTTAGATCCGCAAATGACCAATTAGTTGTAAATATTGTGAAGTAACAAACAGCAGGAGTAAATTAACATTAGTCGCTTACACATACGATTCTGCGAATCGTAAGACAGGTATGAACAACCAGTTTTATGAAGTGTGGAAACTATAAAACGTTTTAACCAGCACTTCATTTTAAAATGAGTGGTGAATTTTATGTAAATGAAACCTTCAGTTTCAAAAATTATACATCACAAAATTAGGTCATTAAATTGCCTATCGTCTTAACATCCAGTACTAGCTTCTCTAAACTAATTCATATAAATTGAAAAATTACTAGTGTATCTAGGCTTGGTTTTCAATTTGTTTTACAGTTACATTTTATGTAAATCTGCGAACATATTGAGTTTTGAAGCGTCGTTTTAATGCTGGAGGACGCCTGTGCTGCGAGTTCAAGAAGTGCGCTATAAAACGCGCAATTGTTCCTGGCGAAAGCTAGCCGGAATAAGTGCCACTCTTGCTGTGAAGAGTGCACCAGGTCAGTCTCGCCGCACCCAATTAGAATCGGCGGGGAAGCGGGAACAAAATTTAATTAACAGAGAATAAACACTGAGAGGTGGAGAGCTCGGCAGCCACTACAGTGAGAGTGGTATGGGCTAGCGTAAAGAAGCACAACCCTCCTTGCCACAACAGTTATATACTGTGGCCAGCCCATACACAGTCAGCTTAGAAACAAAAGGCGGTCGTCGGGATTATGCGATTCTCCCTTGTTAAAGGAATAAGTTTTCCGTTCCGTACAAATGTATACGTCACCAGTGGTAATACCCAGCCCACGTGGTATTACGACACGTTTTCTATACAGAAGGCTGCGAGCTATGCTCCTTTGTTTCTTCAGTGTATGTTAACACCGCACGCTGTTTCACCAAAGACTTAAGTGAATAACTACTAGAGGATATGTGGGCACATACCCAAAATACCAAGAAGTAACCTTGTCTTTCTGAGTTAATCATTCTGCAGCCAAATTCCAGTTGCTCGTCAACTAATCCTAACATCTAAACATCAGAGAAATCTTCATAAGTCACTTTACACGAATGTAAATGTAACCTCGGTTACCTTCTTGAAATGCCTAATGTCTGTTGACCGGGAGAAGTGTTACCACCTATTTAACAACGAATAATACGGCATTGATATGTACATCATCATCATCATCATCCTGATAAAATTGTAATATGTTAAATACGTCGCAGCTGTCAATAACATTTAACAGTATAAAAATAATATATGAAATATCTTGCTATTATAGGATTCTACACACCAACACCTTGGTTATTTGTGTGTACTTAATTCTACTTATATCCTCAACCTTATATCCTATTTCTAACTTTTTACTGTTACTTATCCATTTTAATCTCCTTTTCTCTGCTACTCTCAGCCATTACTTTAGTCCTTCTTTCTATTACTCAAATTCTCCTTACCCTCAATAATTCTCTCTTACCTTTCCTATAGAATTACCATATATTTTCAGGATTAAAACTATAATTTCTGTATAAGAAATTAGGCATTTCGGCGTTTGGAACTAGAGATGAGCTGTTCTCGGGATATCAGTGGGATATCTTTAGGGACTGAAGATGATAGCAGAACTTTGTCTATCGAAAGCTTAAGTCTCAATCGGCATTACTCGACTGAGAACAACTCATCGCTACAATTGCTATCTCTACATTATCCCACTGTGCCTGCCAAACTACTTCTCCCCATGCTTTGTTTTCTTTACGTTGTATGTTAGTGCAGATTTCTGCATAAGGACACTATTCCTTATTCGCTTTCAGTCCATTCAGTCGTGTTATCCCCGTTCTTGCCCATACAAATCCGGTGCTTTAACTTTAAATTAGAAATATCAACATACTTTTATCTACCCCGTTCCTACTTATAGTAATATAAGTCTTTAACATTTTAATATATCCTTTTTTTTCACAATTCTGACTGGCCTGCAAGTGGTGCTCTACCTCGGTTCCGGGAGCCCTACTGTGTTACGTACCTTTATCTACACCCATGCCCATGGCGGGACTCGAACCCGCGACCCTCAGCTTGGCAGAGCGCCGGAGATATGCACTCCAGCGACCACGGCTACGAGGGCCGGGTGTCTTAACCTACCAAGTACTTCCGATCCTTCAATGTTATCCATCTTCATTCTTTCTTTATTCCCTACTCTTATTTACTCGTTAAGTACATATGATATATTTTAATTGTTCTTCCACAAAAGCCGTGTATAAGCTAAATTTGAAATAGCAGCATCTTACTGAAAAATTAAATGCCATAGCGGGGAGTTAAACCCAGATCTTCGGTTTTCCGTGCTGTTTGCTCTTCCAACTGAGCTACCATGACAACATGCCGGTACACATTTAATTCCCAACTACCACGTTTTTTTCCCGATAAACCACAAGGCGTTCTCAAATTTATTTTTGAGATAAAAATGACAATTTACAATCTTGTAAGGACTTTTAAAGTCAAACCACTATTTGGTAATCAATAATAATTAATTGTTCTTCAAAACACAAGCCGTTGTAGGCTAAAGTTAGAAAGCTAGAGTCCGACTGAAAAATTCAATCCCGGCTATGGTCAGTCTGATTCTACCTTTCAAGTGCGTATACTGTACAACCAAATTTCTCCTATTATCTTCTCAGTTACGCGGCGTGTTTTTAAAGTAAGTATGGATATTCTTTTTTTTTTTAAATTATTATTTTCCAAATACTGTATTATCATTCATTACCTTACGCCTTACACTACTTCTCCGCATAGTTACCGCCGTTATTCAGGTACTGTCGTAACGGGAAACCAGTTTTTGCATGCCTACGTCAAAGAATGATGCCACCTGTAATGAAAGTCTAGTCTGCACCTCTTGTTTCACGGCATCATCGTCGTTTAAATGTTTTCCATCAAAGAATTTCTTCAGATGATGAAACAAAAATCGCTTGGTGCCAAATCCGGACTGTAGGGAGGGTGGTCGAATGTTTTTACAACCAAATGATGCGATCAGATCTTGAGTTTTTTTGGCTGTGTGTGGCCAGGCATTGTCACTCATTATTGTTTCCCTATAAACCTCCCACAATTGGCGATGAATGTTTGCTGGCGTAACCTTTCTCACATTCAAAAGACGAATCACTGATATGACCTCACAGTCGGCGGGTCAGTCGATTGTTTTGAATATTTCGAAATTGTCTAACAACAGGAAAACACAAGGTGACGATCGCTCACAGCTGCGTCTGGTTTCCGAATGAATGGGAGAAGTGATTCTGCATGCTAAAAATTGCGACTGCAGGGACAAAATATTAAAACATTACTTACTTTAAAAACACGTCTCGTAGAACCAACTATTTTGGGAAGATTCCACAGAACTGGAAGCTGGATATGATCGTATCAGTTTACAAAGGAAAAGGAAATCCAGCGAACTATAGACACATTAGCTTACTAGTAATAGCGAAAGTGCTACAGAGAGACCTTAGCTAACAATTTACAGGATTCGGCAGAAAAAGAAAGAATTTCAAGGAGGGTTTAGAAGAGAGATGGGAAGCGCACTGTTCAAAATACCTTCATACTAAGAACTATGACAGATACATACTAAAGAAATAAAACAGTAAGAATACATATATTGTAAATATGTGTTTCTCTCAATAGTCACTTTGTACTTGCTGATAAGCTGGTCATTCGATTGCACAAAAACGTGCGGATGCATATAGTGTTTTCCTAATCTAATTTGGTAGACCCTCCATAGCTTTCAGTGTTCAACTCAACCCCTTAACTATTTTATTATCAATTTGAAGTAAATTCTGAAACACCAAGGTTAAACTATGAACAAAGGCCAGTTCTAAGTGAGAGGTGAAAGACAACGACAGCAAACCAAAAACTATTGCACTTATTGAAAAAGATTGCAGTGGTGCAAGGGATGTTGAGCAATTTGACATTTATGATTATTTTAACATCATAAACTATTACTGAATATTATTTAAGGTACAAAATATTGGAATAGATCAAAACTCCACATGGTCGAGTATTAACTTTGGTGAAATCGTTTCCATCATCGTGGGCGTCATCAATGTCATTATTATAATATTTATTATTATTAATCACTCTTTCATATTCTCATTCTTTTGTAGTTCAACGAAGTTAGAATTTCTTCTACATTATTGCCTTCTCCCCCAAAACACTAATTTTTTGCACGAAAACGCAATTTACGCTGGTATTTGGGATTTTATAAGCAACAAATAAATTCGGAAAAAATATGCTTATTTAAATTTTATAGCGTAATATTTAATAGTAAATTTCTAATAAAAATTCATACAAATAAACATGGAACAGAGTGAAATAGTTCGTCCTTTCTGGTTAACACCACATGACACAAAGATGCATGATTACTTCTAATTAAGAACCTCAGTCTATCATATTTTAAAACTTGACATTGTAGCTTTTTTATCTTCATTTTCACATATGAACATGTAACCGCCTTCAGCATAGACTGTCAACCAACACAAGGACATTATTAGTACCATATAAGGGCGGGGTACACGCATATAAATATTTTAATAAATATAACATAACATCGGTACCTAGACCAAGAAAGTTTTGCCTTAGGTTTATTTCACTTATTTTAAGGTATTAAATTAACTCCCTCCGAAACCCAGATAAGTGCGCCTCCGAAAGTAACTTTTGTTACACTTGAGCACCACATTGGATGCAAGGTGAAGATGTTCAAGAACACACCGAAACAGCTGTTTAGATGGACAAATCACGTCCAGTTTCGTTTGCTTTTATTTTTTTCAAAAAATGTCTCAAGCGTTGTTGATTAAAGCAATAATATCTTTGATATATTGGAATGAAGAATTAAATGGACATCTTAAATTTTCTCTGAATAGTTTATTCATTCACACTGAATTTTTCATAAACCTTAAATGATAGACAAAACATACAGTAGAATCATGTAGATGTTAATACACACAAGTTATGACGAGTACAAATGCTTGTATCATTAGCTGAGTTCGAAATATACTCTGGTGTTCCTTTTAATTCGTAACTAGTATAATATACTAAATTACCTTTGTAATAATAGTGTTATCTCAGCCTACAAAATGCATATTAGGTACCTTATTATCTCATATATTTCAATTGATACTCAAATCTGTTTGCTTTTAGACACAGAATGCTTCCTACAACAAAGAAGACTTGGTTGGAAATTTCTCTATCATATTGTTTATCTTGAAAATACGTTTAGTGTGGTTAATAAACGTTTATTTTACAAAATTGTTTTCTTCAGGGTATGTACTGGAGAAATCAAATCGTATATTAAATCAATTATTTTCGCATAATCGTATTTCTGTAGATACATCTTTATCTAAGGGCAACCATTTCCCAGGAATACGTGTCATATTTTATGCGAATGTGTAATTATATGTATAATTTACATAGATATGAAAAGAAAAGGTACTGGTTAGGTAAAGTCATGTGATTGTGACACATAGAATTTTTATTTATGTAGTTACTTTCTGTTCAAAATCTAAATTGAAACACAGTTTTACCAGAGACGTGACCATTAAGATATGCCGCTGTTTTTTCATAAGGACGCACAAAACGCAAATATTGGAGTACGTTCTGTTATTCATAACTGACGAAGGGGTTTTCAAAGGAAGAATTTGAAATGAGTGCAATTACGGAGAGAGCCCATCAATTCTCCGGGCAGCAGAAAGTGTCAATATACGAACCGTAGGTGCGCTGACATCACGGTCGCAGTTTTTTTGGTCGGCGGTGGCGGATATTATTGACTGCATCGCGGCTCATCAATCATCAAGTGTGATCATCGCCATTATCATCACAGCACGATCACCGTGCCTGCTACAACAAGATTACAGCGAGGTAAACATAGACACATGTCACACTGCCGTTTTTAGCGGTGTTTAAACTTAACACCCACCGCGCGGCAGTCCATCATTGGCTATCTTAATCTTTATTATGAAACATTAATTAGGCGCCAAATTGGCGTTGTGTCCGCAGAATATCTTCCGCGCTTCATTTACTTTTTTTCTTTTACCCCGTCAGTTTATGTCAGCTCATAAAGCTGAAAAGCACGTTTTCCCGTATTTGCGTATGTGCATTTTGGTGAAATACTTTTAATCCCAAATTATCGTGAATATACTGCCCAGATACAATGTGTTACTTTTTATTTTTATGGCTTTTTTGCTCTAAAATACCTAATGGAAAACAAGTATATGTATAACCGTGATATAAACAGACGGCAGTATAAATAAAGTCACTTATGGAGAATGGCGTCAGAACTGACATTCCATGTAATTCCATTAAAATATTGTCACGTATAACATTAATGATTTATAAATATGTCACAGAATTATTATAAATGGAACAGAGTAGAACTCTACAGTATCTGCATTACCATACAAGAGCTTATTTACCGTAGAGGTAGCAGTGTTCTCTGGTGGTAACCTAATGGAAGTCATATTCGGAATTCGAAACGAAAATATTGCTTGAATGGCATCCAGTTCTTCCAAACTTAAACAGTTTCGCATTATGAGAACCTCTGAGCTGCTTTCCCAAACATTACCGATCTTAAACTTTTACCTTGCAGCTTACATTTAAGATCGTGACATCTTCGGTAAAGGTGCTGACTTAGCAACAAACAAAAACGGAAATAAATAAAAAGTAGCATATATACGAGGTATGTCCCAGAAGTATCCGACCTAACAAAGAAAACACAAACATTTTGGGGAAAAACATCTTTATTTCTCTACATAATCTCCTTTCAGCTCGATACACTTTTTCCAGCGATGTTCAATAGCTTCGATACCATGTTTATAGTGAGAACCATCGAGTTCTGCAAAATAGCCATCAACTGAAAACTCCACCTCTTCATTGTTTGCAAATTTTTTACCACCAAGCCATTTCTTCAACCTTGGAAACAGAAAATAATCAGAGGGGGCTAAGTCTAGCGAATAGGGTGCATGAGGAAGCAATTCGAACTTTAACTCATTGAACTTTGGCCACGGAGATAATGGATGTGTGAACTGATGAATTGTCTTGATGAAACAGATTCTTCTTTTTCGCTAAATGCTGCCGTTTTTGCTTGATTTGATCACTCAAACGCTGCAATAAGTTTGCATAATACTCGTCATTGATTGTTTTTCCTTTTTTAAGATAATCAATGAAAATTATCCCACGCGCATCCAAAAAAAACTGACGCTATGATCTTACCTGCAAATGGAACTGCCTCACCCTTTTTGAAGCCGATTCTCCCTTTCAATCCATTGTTTTGACTGTTCCTTCGTCTCAGGTGTGAAGTGATGGACCCATGTTTCATCCATGGTTATGAATCGACGAAAATACTCGGCTTTATTGCAGCGAAACATCGCCAAACACTCGACTGAAACATCCTCACAATACTGTTTTTGTTCCATTGTGAGTAAACGCGGCACCCATCTTGCGCACAGCTTACTCATGTCTAAATTTTCAGTCAGTATGCAATGTATAGCATTTATTTCAATGTATACGATGTCTGCTAGCTCGCGCACTTTCAGTCGACAGTCATTTTGTGGATTTTCTTCACAATTTCTGGCTGGTCACCTCATTTGGTTGACCACTGCGATGTTCGTCTTGGCAGCTCATACGGCCTCGCTTAAACTCTGGCACCCAATATTTTACTGTTGTAAACGAAGGAGCAGAGTCCCCCAGAGTAGAATCTAGATCAGCTTTAATATTAGGTGGACTAAGACCTTTCAAATGAAAGTGTTGTATCACATAACGATGACCAGTTTTATCCATGCTTACAAATTTGCTGAGAGAGTTCACTATTAATTGCTGCTAAACAATTACTAAACAACGTAGCATCGTCAAGCTTCAAACTTAAGGTTTATAAGGGTGGTACTTTCTACCACAGTCATTTGTTTGAAACAACAACCGCTATATACACGTCAGGTCGGGTACTTCTGTGACTGCCTTCGTATACTCTAAAGCTTTATTGCTAGATCTCTATACGTGAACCTCCAGTAGTTTTCTATTTTGAATGAATAAATGATGCTAATGTGTGTAATAGACTACCTCAAAGTGAAAATTAGCATTTATAAAACACGTGTATTTGTGCTTGTCTGCTTTACGCGTAAGAATGACCAAACGTTTATGAAATTTGGAGTGTAATATGTCTTATGTCCATTTAACTACTTAATTATTTGGTAGTTATTAAGGAACACAAAATAAAAGTAGCCGAAATATCTGGCTTATAATGGAAGATTTATTTGGAAAAAAATCTCACACAACTTAAGTAAAGCCGGTAAAGTTCGTGACATGTTTCGATAGGAAGAGTATTTAAGAAGGCATACAAAGTTTCCTTTACTATTATTCTAAACATAAACCACCTAATACGAGAGTTCCCATCACATTGTATTGGCCCACAGGTTTGTTTGTTGTTTTTAATCGTGTTTAACGACCACTTATACCGCCTACAGTACACAAGCGTGGACCCTGTTATAACATCATATGAAATGATAAAGGAAAGAAATTTGGGAAGGAAGAGTTCTCTGCCTAAGTTGAAGGTACCTCCCAGGTATTTATCAATCATGAGGAGTGAGGAAGACTTGAAAATAAAAACTGATGGGATTCCAACCGCGGACCTCCTGTTCACAGTCTATGCCTAAAAGACTTAGGTCACCCGAGTCTTTAGTTTGGTGCTATTAAGAATTTTACTTACCTTTCAGTTTTTATTAACACCCCAGAAAAAAACAACTTATTTCGGTTTTCAAAACATCATTTGAATATACAATGCAGAGAGAGGAAGAGATGGCGACAGAGGGGTAGACATGAAAATGGGAGAGAGTGCAATGTAGCCAGCTAGTAAATTATAAAACAGAATTATAAACGATAAATTAATGTATTTAGTTCTAAAATATTTACTTTAACTGTATAATTACTGTTCCCCTTCCCTGGAGGGAAACTAAAACCCAAGCTAACAATCTTCGAGCAGCTGCATCCTATCTTGTCCGCACTCTAAGCGCCCAGTTGACAAGGGACCGTTGGGAACTGCTCTCCACGTGATGTTCTTGTTGTTCATACGAAACAGTATTTCGGAAGCTTCAACGGTATCTACTTATTATTATTATTATTATTATTATTATTATTATTATTATTATTATTATTATTATTATTATTATTATTATTATTATTATTATTATTAAGGGAGATAAGTGACTGAAATAAGCAAAAGTGTATTCTTCAATTTCTCTTACACTATTGCAAATAAGCTCACCAAATTTCACATGCATCTATACTAATGTCTGCTAAACACACAATATAAAATTTTGTGTACAACTAATGAGTATCTTTCATGAATCAGCTATTTTTATCCCGAGATTATACATAGTTTTTAATAAAACGATGTTCTTTTTTTGCAGAAACTATCAATGATACGACTTTGAAATGTAGTAGAGAGATTTTCAGTAATATTTTCTTTAGCTCGAAACAGAATGAATCCAATAGCTTAATTACAGCTTTCACAAAAAAATTATGGTAATGGAAAAATGAAAATCATGAAAAAATATGCCAGAAAATATGTACATTTCACTACTAATATTTACTAATGTCTATATTATTCACGATAAACAGATAATTATAGATAAAAATATGCAGGCATTATATTTACATGTTCGTGCAAAGCTTCATTACAATTAGCCCACTAATTTCACAGAAAAAGATTCTAAAGCAAAGAAAATGCAGTTTTGAGAGAAACCAATTTAAAGTGGAGGCATGGGAGGCATTTAAAGGACGCAATACCGTATTAAATATCCATTTAAAGGCGTAAATAATATCGCAATCATGTAAAGCCATATATCCTTCTTTCCAGCAAGAATTGCGGTGTTTTTAAACAACAAAAAATTGATTTTTTGACACCTCAGTCCCCTATTTCCCTTATTATTATGAAGGAGGAGTTGTATTGTATTGTAGTTCCACTGTTGGGAGCCAAACTTGATGAAGTAACTGCCCCACGTAAGGTACAAAGTTTCGGTGGCCTTCGCCCCAACGTTTAGGAATCAACTTTGTATTTTAATGTTTCTTTAAATATTACATATATTTATGTTTGCCTCGGCTGCGTCAGTATTAATTTGTAGAAAAATGTATCTCATTGCAGGGGGTGATGCGGTTAAAGAATGTAGGCTTACACACATTATAATTTTTACTTCATTCCATTTATTAATCCTTCACACGATTAAATAACACTTCACTGATATAGAGAGTTGTGATATTGCTTATTAATTCCTTGCACTTCTTAACACGTAAACTTTATAATTTTCTCGCCGTAATGAATTTTGTCTCACACTGAATACGTACCGAGCGAATGAACTGCTCAGGTACGTTGCCTTCTAGCAACTGGCGTTTACCGCTTAAATTTGTAAATGTTTCTATTTCACGTCTCTGATTGGCTAATTTTACTCCAATAGAATACTTTTATTTAACTTTAAGCTTTTCTGGTTGTTGATTGGCTATTTATAAACTGTTTTCAATATTACATTATTGTTCCAGAATTACTAGTAGCATTATTAAACTTTCCAATTCATTATTGCCTCAAGGTTACCTCATTGTTAGCAACTTTCGGCCTCTATTCTGACAGCTCCTGCCTAATTAAATTACGTAGTACTTTCATATAACATTATTATATATGTACACAATAATATAAACATAATACTATGACTGTTACATACATTTTATATTATACACGTATTGCTTTAAGGCGGGCTGTTATTAAATTTTATGTTATATAATTAGACTGAAATCATTTGTTTTAAAAATGCTATTATTAATTATTATTATTATCAGCATCATCCTTCTAACGTCACAGTAAAAGTGCAAAGTGAGAGAAGGGAAGACAGGAAGAGAAAAATACAGAGGACGAGAGAGGGAAAAAAGGGGAGAAGCAAGAAGTAAGACACTCCGAGAGAATGAGAGAGGGATCGACACAGAGTAAAATCTCCGCGAGCAGAACTGCGGGTCCTGCTAGTACCTATGATATAAGATATTAAAAACTCAACTTAGCATCCAGACACTTTTTGCTTAGACGAACTACACCAAGAATAACACTGGTTACAATGGCCGCTGAGATTTTGTGTGGTTAGTGACTCTCATCATGCTCTTCTATATTGGCTTCTTTAGAGAGTGCATAACATTCATATTAATACCAGTAGATTTACTTACTTAGTCGGCTTACCCTCCTTGTGTGTAAGGCTTACACCACCTAGAACTTACAACCGCGCTTAGGGTCAGAGCCCTAATGAGGAGCAGACGGTCAATGAATCAGAGAATGAAGAACCAGGGAGGGGGATCGGCCCTTAGGCAGGTATCAGAGTGAGGAAGAAGATGATATGAAATGAAGACGAAATGGATGAAAGTAAAGGTGATGATGGAATAATTGATGGAATGAATGACGGGGGAAACCACGAACCCGGAGAAAACCCGCTCAGAAATCCCACATGCAAGTCCCTGGGATCTACTCGCGCCACCTTGGTGGGAGCTGAGTGGTCTAACCGCGCCACCATAGTACCAGGTTTATAAAATTAAATGTAATAGCTATTAAGCATACGTCCGTAAAAACATTCTGCCTTAGTTATTTCGTGGCTTTGTAGATTACAGCAAGGCCTTTGATCTCATCAATAGAGAAACACTCATTCGAAAAATCACTCATATAATAGGAGAAGACAATCACCCACTCACAGCCATACTCTCAAACATCTTAATGTATAATCACATTCAAATATCCGACGGTACAGCTAAATCTAAGGGAATAACTCAAACAAACGGAGTCCTACAAGACGACCCAATAAGTCCAATAATGTTCAACATCATGACAGCACACATCACAGAGATTACCAGAGACACTTCAGCATCACTTATACTATCCTCGGACGACATGGCAATAGGCTCGGAGAACAAGGAAGAACTTCAAGATGTCCTAAATAGACTCGCCGCATGGGCAGAAAGAAATGACCTACAAATAAATCACAGTAAAACCAAACAAATGACCTTTAGGAAAGGAGGGAAACATGCTTCTGGAAACACAATGACACTGCACAACAAACCCCTAGCAGTAGTTCCCAAATTTAAATACCTCGGAGTTACTTTACAAATAACACTAACATCCTTCAACTTTCATGTCACAGAGAGCGATAAAAGGCATCCAACAACCACAACAAATCTCACTAGCCACTACAATAACACTATTCAAGACAGCCATAGCACCAATAGCAACCTACGGGATTAACATCATCTAGGACAATCTGACAATCACCAACCTATCAACAACTGAGAAAGTCAAAGCTGAGGCAGTATTTTTAACACTTAAATAATTTCAGTCTAATTATATAATATGTAAATTCAATAACAGCCGCCTTGAAGCAATATGTGTATGTAATAATTTGTAAAATATATGTAACAGTCATTGCATATGCTTATATTATTGTATCCATGTGTAATAATGTTATGTGAATGTATTACGTAATTTCATAATGTAGGAGCTGTGAGAATGATACGTTAAACGTTGCTAACAATGAGGTAACAATGAGGTAACCTTGAGGTACTAATGAGTAAGAATGTTTAATAATGCTACTAGTTATTATTGGAGCAACAATAATGTAAGTTTTAGTGACAGTTTATAAAATAGCAAATCAACAACCAGAAAAAGCTTTAGTTAAATGAAGGTATTCTATTGGATTAGGAATAGCCAATCAGAGACTTGAAATTCAGAAATGTACAAGTTTAGACGATTGAAATCAATTCAGTTGCCTGCAGACAGCGTTACTAACCAGACCAAAAAGTGTCCTCAAGAAATATAATATGTATTCGTGTGCAACGAAAAATAAGTTTATGTGTTAAAAAGTGTAATTAATTAATAAAAAGAATCCCACGGCTCTCTATATCACTGAAGTGTTAATTAAATCGTGTCAAACATTAATAAAAGGAGTGAAGTAAAATTATAATCTGTGTAAGCCTACATTCTTGTCGCATCACAACCCTGCTAAGAGAAACGTGTCTCTAAAAATAAATACTGATGCAGCCGAGGCAAACATAAATATATGATATTTAAAGAAACAGTCAAAGTACAAAGTTAATATGTTTTTAAACTTGGGGCAAAGGCCACCTGAAAGTACATTTGGGGTGAAGGCTACCGGAAACTGTTTACTATACGTGCGGTTGCAACTACTACAAGTTCGGCTCCCCAACAGTTGAAATATAATACAACTCCTTCAAAACAAAACATTCTTCAAATTGGCATCAATAAGTGGAGCTAATAAAAATCTTCTTCCAATTGACGCCAAAACGTGGGGCAAATAACAGTAAATACCAACAAAATATCCTTCTTCAAAGCCCGTCACCTAAACCGGATTCTAGGAATAGGGAAATCAGCACCATCCAGGTTAACATACGTACTAGCAAACAAACCTTCTTCATCGAGGACATCAGAGCACAACCCTGGCCACCAAATACCAAGGGCTATGAGAAGACACTACGGCTACTAAATGAGAAGAATAACACTATATGGCCGGACTTCTACACAACAGACGCAATAACGACAGCAGATTGGAAGCAGCCAAATTACCAACTCAGACACATAGTGACAAGATATGCAACGCACGGTTTCATCATAAACTATGCCGAAACCAAAGATTCCACTAACCAGAAGAAGAATGCGTGTGCAACAAACACTGTGAAAGATACCATGCGCAAAATTGCAAAGAAAGGACATCAATAATAAGACTAGGACAAGAATAAACTATATATCTATGCACATTGTGTGCTTTTCTCTCTTATAAGTTAACGCAGTCTTATTAATATGTGAAGCGAAATCTAATCCCGTTTATAATGCTACACAGTTTGGTCATTTTATATATTAATTTCTATTTTCGTAATTGTTTTACTGCGCATTTGCGCCTTATTATATTTTCTACGCCTCTGCAATAATTTGAAACTTAATATAAACACAAAACACGTGCCGCTCTAATTTCATGAACCTTAAACCAGTGAGTCACTGACGTCACCACAGATTGTTAACACTTGTAAAAGGCACGATGAGGTTGATTGGAGCCACTGGAGCGTGGAATTGAACACAAATCAGTAAAGTGCGGTCAGTTTGTTAGTAAATCTCGACCAGCCAATCAGCGGCTCATTATTAGCGCTGCCGTTTGCTAGTTTGTTAACACTTAACGTGAACCTCCCTTCTATTTCCGCCCTGTAGAGCGTTCTGCCTTCTAATTATAATTACATTTATTCTCTGGTATAATGCATTATAATAATCCAATGCGATGCTGGTGGTAAAGATGCACATGGTAATTCAATAATGCCTCCACTAGTATTCCCCACTAATGATATTACCAATAAAGTGGCACCACCTGACTGTTCATCAACAATGTAACTGCAACAATACAGATACAGGCACTTTATTATTACACTTTCGCATTAGAATAATTTCTTATCAAATTGAAACAATTCCTTCAATATAAAAATCTGATGCCTTAAATTTATATGAACACATTTATTTACAGCTTCACAAAAAACCCTTAAATTAATTTTAAAATAAACCACACATTTGTAGTAAGTAAAGAAAGTAATGTACATCATTTTTATATCTACATTTTGGCAGTAAAATAAACTGGAACCCAAATAACTAAAATCATTTGGTTTTTACAGCTTTTTAACATATATAACTATTCTACATCTCATATGTGCGCTTCTCCTGAAAGAGGAACAGTTTTACATACTAGCACCTACTTATGGTAGAGGAAGCATTGTAATACACCAAAACATTTGATATAGAGACATTGTAAGGGGACATGTACGCAATAAAATACAGTTCTTATTGAAAATAACAGGGATAACTAACGATGTAAAGAAATTCAGAAATAGCTTTACTGTAAAATAACTCGTGCCACAGAATGTAATTAACGAGAAAGCAAACATGTAACGGAGTTTGCAATTAGTAACAACCAGGCGAACGAACAACAGGGGTAAAGTCCACCGGCACAAACACGCTAATGCACACAGGGTTTAGGCAAAGGCACCAAAAATAGGGAGGTCCGAGATTAGAGTGAGACAGAGATAGTGGTAGGCAAAGGATTTGGAAAAACAGAAAGAGAAACGAGACCTGTAAAGTGGGTTTTACAAAGATGTCAAAGGGAAGCATGACTTCTAAAATTTGGAACATTTTATTTTCATAGCACGCTAAGTAGATAACCAATGAGAAAAGTTGTCAAATATAAAGGCGCGAATTCTAGCGTCATGGTAAGAGACACAAAAGGAGAAAGAGGCCCCAAGTTCCTCACTCTGATTCTACTCTCACAATGTTATACGTGTGAGGCAGGTGGAAAATTCTGTGCGTGTATATGGATGGTAAAATATCGTGTGACAAGTTAGATAGGTCCATGTAATGATTTACAGTAGCGGGAAGGTTAAATGTACAGCTTTTATATCACTTTAGTGTTAAGCAAGGGAAAGTTGCTAGCTATTTAAATGGGCATTATGTTTGAATAAGTTAAACTGTTTAAGGGAAAGGAGGTTTGTTATTTGCCTTCATCTACATAAAATACTGAGAAATATCAAGTTAGCTAGCTAGGATAGGAATTTCTCCTCAGCTCTACGACAAGCAGTCTGGCGCTACTTCAAGGGCACTTCGGAGATCCGAGATAGCATCCAGGTGAAATAGCACACGATACTCACGTGCACGCCCTTACTTTCCCCCAATAAATTCTTTGATTAAGAAGGCACCACCCACGCAGCACCACCAGGAGGAATCACCGCAACCAGAATGTCCAGAATTTTGACACCGAGTTATACAAAAGTGTATCTATTGTAATGTTGTAATTCTGTAATTTGCATGTTGCTTAGAAGCCACAAAGTAGTCAACATGATAGAAAATGTTAATGATGCTAACCCATCAGAGGGAGAAACCATTGCTCCATCTGAGGCTCAGCACGTTGGACTCAAGGAAAATAAGTTGCAACAATCCGCAACCGGCCCAACTCACACAGTAGTTAATGGACAAGTCACTGCTAACTTAACTCAGATGCTACAGCTTCCACATTCAATGAATCAAATATGCAGCTACGGGAACAATTAGCAAATAGCAAATAGCAATAGGCATTTACAAGAAGAGCAAGAGAACAATAGACAGCAAATAGGCAGTTGCAAGAAAAACTAGAAAATAACAACAGAAATCATATAGGGAGTTACAAGAAGAGCAGAGAACAATAGAGACCAAATAGGCAGTTGCAAGAAAAACTAGAAAATAACAACAGAAATCCGATAGGCAGTTGCAAGAAAAATTAGAACGGTTCAGTATAGCGTAAGCGACCGTGCAATCAGAAATTCTATCTAAGGCAATAATTAAGCCTAAATAAAGGTGAGGTAACCAGCCTTTCTGCATTTGTGAACATCACACATAGACACTTTAACCCGGGCTCAGGAGAATGTAAGGCTAGGTCAAAAATCATTAGAAGAGAAGATAAACTCTGAATTGAACACAGTCAAAGGAATTGTTAAGGCTACCTAAGTGGAAAGCAGTCAAGAAATTGCATACCTTAGGAATGTCATTCAAACCATGAACAATGTGCATGATAAAGAGATTGTCGATCTCAGTAAGAGCATGCAAAAATTGTTGGAACACAATTCATCAAATAGTATTCCAAGTGACTGCCAAAAAATGTCGGCCGACACCGGCAATCCACCCCTGTTATCCGGCGATGCCTTAAACAATGTACATAATAATTATACTTACAACAATGTGCGTGCTCGAAGTGTCTCCACCGGCTACCTGCTCTCACAGTAGCACCCACAATTTTAATTTCACCTATTGAATGAGTTATTCCCAAGGGGGACCATGCCAAAGAATACATTAGAGAATTGCAGCAGCTACTCCAGATGAAATCAAACTCATTGCTGTAAAGAAAAGTTTAAAGGGACGCGCGTTGAACTGGCTGAAGTTAACCCTGATAGATTCCCTTTCATACGAAGAGTTTAAACAGGCATTCTTGTTCAGATATTGGGGTCCAACAGAAGTCAATAAAGTCGGGTTAGAGTTTAACAATGGCCACTACAATTGAGTGTGCATGGTAGCTTGATTATGTTTTGAGACTGGCACAGAAAGGTAAGAAAATTGACCCACCAATGGAGGTTCGGGAGGTAATTGCGCTGTTAACAAATCACTTTGAACCGCAAATGATTAAGGGCTCATTGTTGAGCAGCCGCAAACAATCGCAAGAATGCTGGAGTTAATCACGGCATTTGACCACAGGCCCAGCACCATTAACACATAACAGGCACGACCGAAGGAAAACATTCTCACAAGACAGCCGACAATCGCCACATTTAGCTCCCGAAGTCGCGGGTTCAAACCCTCCGAGGGCGATGGATTTTTATCGGGCTAAAAATCGTTAGCATGGCTTCCTTCGGAAGTGAAGTAAAGCGTGGTCCCGTTTTGTAGATTTACGGCATGTAAAAGAACCTCAAGCCAGATAGAGGCCTCTGAGCAAAAGTTCAGTTCCAATATACAATGGAACGCTAAGGACCATAGTAGTTAAAGAGCGTCCATAAAGCTCCGTAGCTACAATGAATAAGTTTTTTTGTAACAATAGTTTGTAGAAGGTATGTAAAGACAAACGTGAGGGGCTAGAGATAGTTTTGTGAATGTAACGCCTCAGATTTTTTAGCTATAATCCCTAGATATTTTCTCTGGCGGTTTTTTGTTGATCATCTTCACATTTACTATTAGCAGACTGATCGACTGCGGATGGAATATAGAATATTAATTCAACAAAATATTTGGACGATGTTTGCCAGAAATCAATCTTCCAAGAGGGTTATATTTTTAGAATGGTTTATAAATGCACATTCGGATGGGTGCGCTAGGTTTACCAAACCGTCGCTGACGACAAGCATGGATCAGAGTGTGAGCCAGTGTTGCACGCTGCTCGTAGGGAAATGCAAAATCCAGTTGCAAGACCAACTAATAGCTGTGTGCATTATTAACAATAAGCCCACCGTGCTGGAGGTAGGTAGGTAGGCATTAATGTTGCCTCACCTTAGAGCCAGCTACCTAAGTAGGCCGGTGTTTAAGATGGGACTTGCGCTCCAAAATTCACAAAGGACCCCAGCTCTATTCTGGGGAAAAATATCCTCGTGCCTCTCTTTCGTCAAAATCGATATTACAACTACATTAGTTTTATTACATCGTAAAGAGAATAGTTCATGAATGGGCACCAATCTCTCAGGTGCGGTTTCCATTCGGAAGCAACCTGTATTTGCGTTAGACATTGTAGCGTTTATATTCTCATTTAAAAACTGAAACGTTGACATAGGCGAAGAAAACCAGCTGTAATTAATTTTATGCAAAATAAAGGATGATACGTTTGGAAACAAATTAAATTCACTGCAATATAAGAACCACCCCTATTACTTTCTCGCTAGGTAGACGACGTATTGTATGCTACCCAAGCATTAGATATCGTGTTTAAGTGCGAACGTGCACTCATTACATAGAAAAATGTTTGAAATTTGTACTTTTCTCAAAACTAATTAATGGCTTTGATTAAAATATAATAATTTAGAGATATTTCCATGAAGAGGAAAATGTAATTCACAAATGGGTTCTTGAAAACTCCATGTCCTTATTACATTTTATATACTTAGAAGTTTATGAGAGATGTATAAAATGTAAATCTCATTAAACTATAAAATGCATTCTTCAAACAGTATCTGTAAAATTTTCGCTGTTACTTGTTTAATGTTTACTTTCTCTACGTATAATAGGCTGAGGAAGCAATGCATTGCACCCAAAAATTAGCTACCAAGATTTCGTTGGAAATATAGTTCTGAGGTCTCACGAAAAACGTGCTATTTTTACTTTTCAACTTTAACGTTTTGAATTAAATAAATAATCGTGATATACCTAGTGGCATATCTATATCGGCAGAATAAAGCTTATATCGCGAACTTTTGGTAAAACAACTTCTGGAAACCTCCACATGCGTATTGCATTTTATATATTTGGAAATTTATTAGTGCTATACAAAATATTACAGCAGGGCAAAATGCAGATCTCATTAAAATATACTATAGACTTTTGTAACTTTAACCTCAAAATGTTCGTTGCTGCACGTTTAATTTTTCATATTTTGAGAGTATGCTTCAAAATTAAACAGTTTCGTTCCATTTAGATGCCACCTTTAAAGTTTTAGGTCATATCGGAGGCTCTACTTTTAGAACAATCTGCTCATTACAATGGTGTTCACCGTTGACTGTTTGTGATATTATTTGGGTTGTCTTTTAAATTCACACCCTCTTTCATACTTCCGGACTCTAGGGAGGACAGGGAATAATCCTGGCTAAAGAAAAATTCCCATCTTCAAACAGGAAATCGAACCCAGGACCTCTGGATTTGGAGGCTAGTATGCTCACCATAGACCACAGAGGCAGCTTAGAGAATGTGTGTTTCCGTGGTCTAATTGAAGCCATTAACAGGAAGTAGATAAAAACACAAGCTTTTGTATGAATGTTACGCAAACAAATGATAATGTGTAGGAGTAGTTTGTGAATGTTATAAATCATATTGTTTTATTGGGATGGGCGTTCCATCTCTCTAAGCAACAGGGAAGCATTTTTGTTGCTTATAAAAGAATTTTGTATAACAATAACCAGATGTTTCAGACTAAAATAAAAGAAATATCAGCGGAAAGTGATGTCAGTTCCTGAAGCTCCAAAACGTGCCAGGTGGCACCGTTCTCTTCAGGAAGTAATAAGGAAATTAAGTTTCAAGAACGGCACAATTTTTAAATGGATTGCTTAACTTTTGTGTGATTGATTGCTGAACTTCACACAAAAGCTATTATATCAACAACTAGCAAAACCAATTTCTCAAATCACAAAAATAATACTTACAATAACCTGTCCATCAGCATGTCGTTTAAAATGTAGGTCAATTGCCTGCATATGATCTTCCAAACTACCCTACGCATTATGGACAAAATGTAACACATTTTGTATGTGTTTAGCTTTCTTCTGTTGTTTATTACGAAGCAAACATCATTTGCTTACCAACAATTATATAATTTATAACCTTTCATTAGCTATATTCTCAGTGGATTAGTAGAATATATCATCGTCAAAAAGGAAAGATCTAAGATATTATACTTAACAGTGACTAAATATATATCAACAAATAAAATATTCACGATATCCTTTTACTAAAATAATCTCAAATTCAATGGACTTGACTGTATGTAAAGAAAGCAGTTTTGTATAAGTCACGTTTTGTTACTAGCGTAACCATGTGATAAAAAGGAAGAATCAAGTAAGATGCTTTATAGACGTCGCATGGTAGTTCAACCTCGGTAAACGAAAGATGTAACAACGAATGTTTAAAAGATGGGTAATATTACAAACAATTATATAACGTAAGTTGTGCATTTCAAAAACTCCTACATTGTTGGTAAAATAAGCGTTTGGTTGTTTCTTCTCTTATCTGCGGTTTACCAGTTCAATGAAGAGGACTTCACGGGTATTCTCAACAAGTTCATGATAAACACTTTATTAGCCACGCGAATATCTTGAAGCTACGATATTTTAATCTAAATAGTTAAAATCTATTTTTGAGAAAATTAAACATAATGTAAAATTTTACATGTATAAGGTGACTCCTGCGATTTTCTACTATAAATGCTTAATCGCTGTTATGTTAACAATGACTGATTAATTTTGGGAGGGGTTTGAGTCATTTAGGTCGGTTAGGTCACATCGAACAATGAACGAAATGGGCGAAGTGATGCTCAAGTGAGCCTGGGGTCCATAAAGCTTTAAGTTGCCCAACATTCGTTTTTTCAGGATAAGGGAAAATCCGGGAGAAAACCTTATCCGGATAAATTACAACGACTGAGATTCGATCTTGGGACCTCTTGAATGTGAGGCAGACACGCTATCCCCACCCAGAGTGGGCACTGATTAATTTCTCTGTAAAAAATCTGATGTTACTCTCGCATGACTTTCTCTACTCTTATACAAACTATTTTTACAAACGCTTATTCTCCATATGCTTTATGTTAATCGAGATGTTAATCTTATTGCTAATTTTCTTGTAGATCCAAGGGGAATTGGTAGGCTTTAAGCGATAGTCAAGTATTTAAAGAGCTGGTTGGTATGTGGAGTATTCCACTCTCTTTGCATTGCCAGGACAAAAAAAAAATGAATAACGCATTTGAGAAAAAGTATAAGTATTGGAAAATTTAAGGGAATAACAAGCAATATCTCGAAAATGGTTCACTCAAAAAAAGTATATGACATAAATTGTGTATTTTAACACGATCTACATTTTTGTGTAGTAAAACTTTGTCTATCTCTTATGGTTTACCAGTTATGCAAAAGTCGTTCACAATGAATAATTTTGGAGACATTTCCAGAAAATTCGAGATATACATTTCATTTGTCATGAAAATATCTTAAACATATGATATTTTAATCAAAATCGTTAGAGCCATTTTTAAGAAAATTAAAATTTTCGAAAAATGTTCCATGTAAAGGGTAATCTGGGGTGGGGGGGATTTTCTTGAAAACCTTCATGTCGCATCTCTGGAAGATACTGAACCTAAATACCAAGTTTGGTGTTTATCTGACTGTTCGTTTCTAAGTTATGCTGTTCACAGACACACACGGACATGTATTAAAAATGCTTTTTTTGGATTTAGTGGGTCTCAAAGCATGTATTTCCGGTGAAATCTCGGTATCGAATTTTTAGGTGGAATACAATACTTCCCCTACTTACTATACGCAGTAGAGAAAGTAAAAATCATTGTCGTTTATTTTCATAGCTATTCCACAATTTAATTATGCCCAAGTTCGCTACTTCACCTAATCGCTGATCTTGGTACTACTATTTATTTAAGTCGATTCAATACATATTCTGTGCAGATATATAAAAGGGGCCGAGTCGCCAATCACTGCTTCAAAATATGTCCATTTATTTTGTGCTTGAATTTGTGTACACATGATATCTGGTGAAACTAATAGGACTTTATACTTTAAAGCATGTTGCTTAAAACAAACAGTAGCAACTGTTTGGAAATGGTTAACATCACAGAAGTTTCACTTTATGTAAACTGCATATTTTAACGAGATATACACATTTATAGTGATATTTTGTAGCTTATTTTTTTACTTTCTCTACTACGTATACTAAGTAGGGGAAGTATTGCATTCCACCCAAAAATTCGATACCGAGATTTCACCGGAAATACACGTTTTGAGACCTCCTGAATCCAAAAAAAGCATTTTTGGAAACATGTCCGCGTGTGTGTCTGTGTGTGTGTGTGTGTGTGTCTGTGTGTGTGTCTGTGTGTGTGTGTGTGTGTGTGTCTGTGAACAGCCTAACTCAAAAACGAACAAGCGGATAAGCACCAAACTTGGTATTTAGGTTCAGTATCTTCCAGAGATGCGACACGAAGGTTTTCAAGAAAATCCCCCCACCCCAGACTACCCTTTACATAGAAGATTTTTCGAAAATTTTAATTTTCTCAAAAATGGCTCTAACGATTTTGATGAAAATATTATATGTTTAGGGTAATGTCATGAGAAATGAAATGTATATCTCGAATTTTCTGGGAATGTCTCCAAAAGTATTCTTCATTGTGAACGACTTTTGCATAACTGGTAAACCATAAGAGATAGACAAAATTTTACTACACAAAAAATGTAGACCGCGTTAAAATACACAACTTATGTCATATACATTTCTTTTGTTGAGTGAACCGTTTTCGAGATATTGCTTGTTATTTCCTTAAATTTTCCAATACTTATACTTTTTCTCAAATGCGTTATTCATTTTTTTTATGTCCTGGACATGCAAAGAGAATGGAATGCGTCACATAGCAACCAGCGTTAAAATATTTGACTATCGCTTAAAAGCTACCATATTTTCCTTGCATCTACAAGAAAATTACCAATAAGATTGACATCTCGATATCTCGATTAAGATGAAGCATATGGAGAATAGGCGTTTGTAAAATTAGATTGTACAACAGTAGAGAAAGTCATGTGAGTGTAACACATCAGATTTTTTTAAATTGTTACTTTCGTATAGCCCCTTTTAATTACCTAGAGCTTTGACTTGAGAAACAACTGTTGGTTTTATTATCTACCCGTTGAAAAGTAGGTCTTCTAACGCTGGTTTTCTCTGATTTTCAGTCTTGAACACACTCACATTCATACTTCCAGACTCTGTGGGGGATAAGAAAATGAATCTGGTTGAAGTAAAAATTCCCCGCCCTATCCGGGAATCAAACCCGGGATCTCTAAGTTAAGAAGCCAGAGCACTGACACTCGATTGCAGAAACAATCTTGTCTGTTAATGTTTGCTAGTAAAAAGGACATCACAGGTTCTTTCAGAAAACGTAAATTCATACTTCCAGACTCTGTGGGGGATAAGAAAATGAATCTGGTTGAAGTAAAAATTTCCCGTCCTATCCGGGAATCAAACCCGGGACCTCTGAGTTAAGAAGCCAGAGCACTGACACTCGATTGCAGAAACAATCTTGTCTGTTAATGTTTGCTAGTAAAAAGGACATCACAGGTTATTTCAGAAAACGTAAATTCATACTTCCAGACTCTGTGGGGGATAAGAAAATGAATCTGGTTGAAGTAAAAATTTCCCGTCCTATCCGGGAATCAAACCCGGGACCTCTGTGTTAAGAAGCCAGAGCACTGACACTCGATTGCAGAAACAATCTTGTCTGTTAATGTTTGCTAGTAAAAAGGACATCACAGGTTATTTCAGAAAATGTAATGAATACATTTTATTGATAATTCCAATATCTCAGTCGTATGATATTTTAATCAAAATCGTTAGAGCCATTTTAGAAAAAATAAAAAATTACTAAATATTTTTGGTCTGAAGATAGTGAGCCGATTTTCCTGAAAATATTAGCTCTGTATCTTTAGAAGCATCGTGGCTTATGTATGAACTTTGGTATTTATCCAAGTCTTCGTTTTTGGGACATACATTTCATAGACATTAAAAAAAACGCAGAATTTTTAATGCCTTTTTGATTCAGAGAGCTCTAAACAAATGCCTTGTGAAATCTCGCTATCGAATGTTTTGCTCGAATGCACTTTTTCCATCCTAGAAATCTTAAATGATAGAGAAAATAATAATTTTCGTGATTTGGGTATCTTGTTTTAAATAGTAGTCTTATAATACCATTAACAGGAAAGTGGAAATAAAGCTGTAATATTCAACAATGTGACGTGCTGCATTCACATGACTTTTTCTACTTTCTCATCTACAAACTATACTTACAAAAGCTTATTCTTCTGTCTACCTCTGGTTAATCGAGATCAGCTTCCATTACACATTTACACATTTTGTTGTAGCTATATGCAGAATACACGAAAGTCGGGTTTTAAAAAGCGGGTGACTGTATGATGGTTTTGGAAACCCCTCTTCTTTGTATGACCACGAAAAAAAAGTCTTACCATTTGAAAAAAAGTGTAAGTTTGTATTTGAAAATTCTAACCCATAACAAATAATACCTAGTGAAACGGCAACTCTAGGCCGAGCCCGAGAACTGTAATTATAGATAATTTATTAATTAACTTTTATTGATGTTAAATCATACTATGTACATATCTTTTTCTTATACTGCTTGTATATTTTAAGAAGGGTGATTTAACGTTATGTATGTATCTAGGTTACTAATATTAGAAGAGTTATAAATGGTTTAATGTAAATAATTTAAGCGCTATGTTAAAATACTGACCACGACGAAATGTTTTAGCTACAGGAATAGTGCCTTCAAAGGCAGAAAATCTAGTTTTATGACGTCTCTTTGGTCGCAGGGCCATTATTCCTACAGCGAGGGTGTAGCGCCTTTGTTCCTTTATTTGATAATTCGCCGTTACCAAGTGAGAGAGACAGATAGCTTAACGGTAAACTTGGGAAAAGCCGCGATTTATATTAAACTTGGACCAATGAGATCCTTGGAAGTTTATACGAAATAGTTAGACGCGTCGAGTGGCGCTAAAAATGGACTAATAGGAAAGGAAGCAGCCTCAGTAGCCTGCGACTATAAATGGATCTGTTTGGAGCAAATTCGGGACAGTTTGTCATGGCAGTTTTAGCAAGGCAGTTTGCCATGGCAGTTTAGCATTTCAGTTTGGCAGTTTGGTATGTGTGGTCAGGGAGAGATGCTGCAGGATGTGTGAGATATCGCGCCAAAAAGAGAATAAAGACAGTTTTAGAAACAGACCTAAGATCCGCTACTCGTAAAGAGATAATAAGCATATATATACTTCGTGTCATATCCGCGCCGCATTTTAACAGCGGTGGACAGTATTTTACGGCGACAATTCCAGTGTTGTATATTACGTGTGTTAGTTGAATAAAAAAGAAACGGCAGTGTCATCTTTTCATAACCAAAGCACGTCTATGTCTTCCTATATCACCATCCGAGATCTACACTTCCTTTACCGAGGATAAGTCCATGCTCCCATATAGTTTAAAGAAAACTACTGCAGCTAGCCGAGGATAAAATTGCAGAGAACCAGCATACCGCGAACTTCTGGAATTAACATGGGAGATGCATCAAGGTAAGCCTACAGAAGCAACGGACTGAGGAGGTGACTGCCGCACTAGGAAAAGGTTAACGCCACAATAAAAGAAAAATGAACGACTGTGTGTTTTAACGAGATCTACATTTTGTGTGTAACATTTTGTTTTCTCTTACGGTTTACCATATACAAAAAAATTCAAACTGAAGAAAACTTCATGGAATACTTGCGGAAAATTGAAGATACGCATTTAATATGTAACGGAAATATCTCAAGCATATGGTATTTTAATCTAAATCTTATAGCCACGTTTGAGAAAATAAAAAATAAGGAATTTTTCCACGTAAAGAGTAGTTTGGTTTAGGGGATTCTCTTGAAAATGGTATCGTATCCTTAGAAGATGCTGAATTTAAATACTAAGTTTTGTATTTTACCGTTTTTGAGTTATGCTGTTCACAGACACATACACATGCGCGCACAGACACACAAGACCCTAAAAAGTGCCTTTTTCAGGGAGTCTCGAAACATGTATTTCCGGCGAATTCTCGGTATCGAATTTTTGAGTGAAATGTAATACTTCTAATTACTACAGGTGAGTAGTAGAGAAATAGAAAATTACTTTTTTGGGAGAGATTACCTACTAAACCCTCTTTTACTTCTTTTCATTGCTACCATATTCATCCAAGAGTGGATGAATTTTGGAATAGTTGTGCTGGCCAGAAAGAGCTTACAAATCTATGAAATCTATTTTTGTGATGAGTGATTTATATTCCAAGCATGTTTTCAGTCGCTGTTGAAGCAGTGGGGTATCTTCTTGATGTTTCTTTTTCCAGATTTCCTGATTTGGAAGAAAGTAAAAACTAGAAAAGTAAATGAGTGAGCCAAGACATCGTTCTTTGCTGAAATCAAAACAAGTGATCACAGACGAAAGCTAAAATGTAAGATGCCAGCTGTTATATCTTTGTTCTTAATTCGGTCGCGGTTCAATAGAGATCACCCTGGTCCTCTTCATGGCTGGACGAGCATCACGTCTGTCCATCTTCATAACTGGAAAAATTCACTCGACCGTGCGCAGATATTTTCCCCTCGATTTCTGACTCTCTACCTTCTCAGAAAAAAGGAAGAAGCAAATAAAAATACACCAGGGTCGTAAAGTTGTGGAATCTTCAGGAAATAAAACATAACCAGCTCGATCTTTGTGCTGTACAACACATGAGAAAAAAAACAAGCAACAATGAATCTTTAAGTACGTTTACTTCGTGGAGAGCCGTAGAACCGTGCTTCCAGTTCCGGCCATGGCAATAATTTTTCATGTCTAATTCCACTTTCCAACTTAATTCAAATAATTTTTTCGCGGCTTTACCGGAATATTCTGTGATGTTCGTTTGAACTTTCCAAAATTTAAGCACTACGCCCAGAAATTTAGTAGTAGGTAGTTTTTTTGTTGTTGCTCATGTAAAGATAATGCAATAACAAGGTTAGCATTTATCGGCATGCTTCTTAAATACTTACTTGACTGTCCTTTTGGCCTCTTCTTTGGTTGGGTGCCTACAGTAAGCTGTTAATTGCAGGAATATATTTATTATTATTAAACAGAAAGAAAAATAAGCTTTCATAGGAATTATTTTAGCATAGAAATGCAGAAAGTTGAATGAGTTTTACGTATGAGATGTTTGTAAAACAATTTAATAGTAATAAGGTCATTAAAATGAAAAATCTATGACCATAGTACAGTACAGCAGTACGAAGTGTTAACCATAACAACGTACATTCAGATATAAGGTTGCATTAAAAGAAAGGTAAATCATTATTTACAATATGTTAAACAACAGTAACTACATAAAGTTTGCATATATGGAAACAAAGCCTTAAAATAGATTTAAAGATTTCTAAAGGAAAACTAAAATATGCGTAATACTAAAGTATAAATTAATTTTTATATTGGCAGTGCATAAATGTTGCTGCGACTAGGAAGTTTATTGCACACATCTGTTTATCTTAGGAGTTGCAAAACACAGTATTATTCGCTGACTGGGCTATTCCTCCTCCCTCTACCACATTTAGCATGTTTTGCCTTAATACACAGAGTTTATATTTAGAGCTGGGTTTGTTGCTTGCCACAGTAACACACATATTGCAAGTTGGTATGCCATTGTAATTCATATGTGTATGTAAACTTGTGCTCTTTTTCCACCAAGAGGAACGCAGTAATTAGCAGCGATCCTTGACCCATGTTGCTAGTTCAAAGGAAAGGGGGATGGCTGAGTATACACACAAACAAATGCATGTTATTCTCACAACATTTTAGTTGAGTTCACAGTGTATTACCACATTAGTACAGTGAAAAGGAATGTAAACCTGTCGATGCCATTGAGCCTTCTACTACTGTTTGTACTTTTAGTGCAGATACATTACTGGGTGTGTCAAATTTAGAGTTAATTAATTACGGCTAATTCTGGAGCTTCACAAAGAAACTAATGCATTTTTTATTAATCCTGTTTACGCTTTCTATTATTTTCCCCTCTCTAAAAAAACGGCAAGCCGCAAAAAGTGTTAGCAGTAGGGTTTAATTAAATTCGAAACTCAGTTTTAGTAATACCTATAATTTCACTTTACCCTGGTTATAGCAGATTTCTTTAGCAGACTTTTTGCATCAGTATGACTAAAGCTAGACTGATATCACATTTAAGGAGTATAACATTTATTTAAGGAGTATAACATTTTTTCAAGGCCGATTTAAATGTAGTCAATGCATAGAATGCCACAATTTCTTAAAAAAAAAGTTAACCAAAAAGTTAAAATGCCAGGCCCATTGTAGAATGCATTAAAATAAATCATTCACCCAGAGTAATAGTCTTTGTACTACGAAACGTTAAAGGAAATGAAATAAGGGCTTAAAGCAGCTCTAAATAAAACTAATAATTTGTACAGCCCCAAAAGCACTGAATATATTCACATTCAAATGTAGAAACAACAATAAATTACAATTGAAACACATAACATTTTGCTTTGTCCTTCTCACACAATGTTTGCCATTTTAAATAGAATTTAACACGTGGTGATATTCCAATATAAACTCGCTTCGATAAGATTTAAATGCCGCTCCACAGACTAAAAAGAATTTAGAAATTTACATACACCGAAAAAATATGTGTATAACTTAGACAAAGCCGAAAAGTATGGAGACGGCCGCTCCCAGACACGAAGCTCCAGAAAGTCCTTCGCTGGTCGTCGAGAACTAAGTCTGTTACAAACTCTACTTCTTCGTTGGAGCGCATCGCTCAAGGGGCACCGGGAAGGTCAGGCGATGATAACGTGCAGACTGCATAAGCACTATCTATGCTGGCGAAGAGGACGCAACCTGGCGAGCGCTGTAGGTATCTGGTACAGCCGGCTACTTACTGTTAATCGGGCTTCCGATGTAGTGACAAGCAGGGGCCGAAAATTGTAGTTCATCATTCCAGATACGTTAAGGAACTGCGACCATTTCTGCTAAAACAGCTACTTGTTGAAAGAAAAGCCATAAATGGCTCAGATGGTAAAAGTATTTGTGCAGAAGGAATCCAGATATATCTGCTCTTGGCGTTATTCCACGTGAATAAGACTCGGTCTTATGTTCATTATCAACACTACATTCCGTAGCCATTACACACTCACATGTATGCCGATCTGCTAACTAAGCTATCCTGGACTGAATTTAACAAATGCTATCATTTGAAGTTGTTTAGTTTAACAACTGGTACACATGTTTCTGGTGATAAATATAACTCACGTGAAAAATTTCAATTTGATAAATAATTACTTTCCAGGATATTGAGCATTTCATAAAAATCTAAAACATGTACTAGAACTTTGAAAGTTCCTTTCAACATAACATTTGAAGCAGAGGTTCTTTTAAGATTAAGAATACTCGACACTCAATTTGCGAAAACTTTTCCAGAAAAATAACATTTTAACATGTTCATAGAAAGAAAACTCCTAAAGCATTGTAGTTTATATTTCAGTTTTACCTGGTGGACGTTCCAATGCCAATTCCACGTATGTATGGAATGTGTAGATGTGAATGAATAGCATGTGAAATTTTGAAACATGGTTTTCTCATAATCTCGTTTTCTGACAAAACGTTTTGTTTGTTCACTTTCCTTCAAATTTTTTATACACGAATCTAAAAGTATCTACATGATATTTAAACCCTTTTTTTATACCAAACTTAATTTTTGGATTTACATGATTGATTAAAAGCGTTTTATATTATTTTATCAGGAACAGTTTTATGTCTTTTATTCTTATGATTTCTAATCTATAATTGTAAAGGACTATACTTGAGAAATAATATGTGAATTCTAAAAGTTTAAACCTTTTCTATTTTCATGACGAGGACCATATTATCTATGCCTCGATTTTCACATTTTGACAATTGTGCTCTTGCAAAGTTACGCAAATACAACCATGGAATTAATGTTCTATCATAATTATGTTGGAACAAATATGTGACAAAAGTTTCATTATAACTGTTTAAAATTTATAGATGTTAGCAATTTAGTACCCTAAAAGAATAACATTAGTTATTATTTTAAAACATGTATTGCTTATCGAGATATTAATTTGTTTTTATTTTCAGATTCTTAAACAAAAATTATTAATTATCTATGATTAAAATTGTTTTTGTCCAAAGCATTGCAGAAAAATAACTAGAGATTCAGTATGCTTATTAAATTAAAACAGAGAATGTAAGTTGGACCACTAGTATTACGCAAGGAACAATTTATATCTAAACAAGGCATGTTGGAGAAAACAGCCTACATCGCACGAGGCTATAATGTCCACTGAGAATTTCCATATTGTAGTACGCCTTTAAAAGACGTGGTTGGAAGAAAAAACTTAAAAATCTGAATGTGTTGCATTCACATGACATTCTCTACTCACTTTTCTACAAACTGTTCTTACAAAGGCTCCTTCGTCTACTTCCTTTAATCGAGATAAACTTTCGTTACACATTTATAAATTTCGTTATAAGTAAAAGACGGATAAGCTAGGCTAAAGTCATTGTCACATTGTTAAAAAGCAGGTCGCTATATAAATGCTTTGAAATTCTATTCTCTTTACATGGCCACGAGAAAAAAAACTAGCAACTCACCAATAACGAATATCTCGGAAATACATAAAGCCACAAGAAATTGTATTCCACATAAATTGTGTGCTTTAATGAGATTTTCATTGTTTGTGTAGTAAGATTTTGTCTTTATCTTACGGCTTACAAATTACAGAAATGTCATTCCGAATGAAGAAGGCCTTACAGGCCTGCATTTACTTGAAATGCGAATATCTTAAACATATGCTATCTTAATTAAAGTCGTTTAGGCCATTTTTGAGAATATAAAAATAACGAATTTTTTTCCATGTAAAGAATAGTTTGGGGTGAGGGGAGTTTTCTTGAAAATCTTCGTGTCGCAACCTTGGAAGACACTGACTTAAATTCCAAGTTTTGTATTTGTCCGAGATTAGTTTGTGAATTATGCTGTTCAGAGAGACAGACAACAGACATATATATATATATATATATATATATACAAAAACATGCCGTTTGTGAAATTTGCAACACAAAGAAAGAATTTCCGGAATAACTCCAAAGTTGGTGAAAGTGTGGAAGAGTGTGCAAGCAATAAGTGATTAGGTTTGCAGAGAGATGAGGTGCACATAGGGTGAGCAGAGCCCTCTCGTGTCGGTCCGACAAGTTCAGTGTTGCGCCCAGTGTAGTCAGTGCAGAGCTGTCAAACAAGGTGGAAACAATAAAGTGAGTGCCAGTATACCTCGTCGATGTGAAAGGGAGCCATATCGGTATGTGAGTGAGTTCCACCGGGGCAGAATTATCGGTCTCCGGGAAGCGGGTTTGTCATACCGTGACATTTTGGCTCGTACAGGGTATGCTGCTACGACAGTGATGCGTGTGTGGAAGCAGTGGATAGATAAAGATCGTACGTAGCGAAGAGCGGGTACTGGACCACGGAACATAACCACAACACGGGATGACCGTCATCTTGTCCACATGGCCATAACGGGCCGTACAGCTCCATCCACAGTGTTGGCTCGACCCTGGAGCACTGCAACAGGTGTGAACTTGTCTGCATCAACGGGTCGTCGCCGTCTGCTGTAGGTTGGACTGGTTGCATGCATGCCATTACGTCGGCTTCCATTGTCCAGAACCACAAGCTTCTCCGACTGCAATGGACACGTCAACACCGTGACTGAGGTGCAAAATGTAATCTTTTCAGACGAGTTCCGCTTCAACATGTCCTACAGTGATGTCCGCATACGTGTACGGCGGTACCGTGGTGAGCGCAGCCTGGAGAGCTGCATTGTTGACCGGCATAACGGACAAACAGCAGGTGTGATGGTTTGGGGCGCCATTGGTTGCAACAACCGACCTCGCCTCCTACGAATTGAGGGCACTTTGAACAGCAACCTACCTAAAGGTGGTAGTAGAGCCTGAGGTACTCTCCCTGCTTCAGGTCAGTACTCTCCACAGGCCACATTTCAACAGGACAATACCCGGCCACATATTGCCAGGAATGTACAAGCCTTCTTCGAAGAGCGACGGGTACCATTTCTTCCCTGAACTGCACTTTCGCCTGACATGTCGCGCATCGAACATGTCTGGGATATGGTTGTTCGGCACCTGGTGCGTCACGGTCCTCCAATAGCCAGTGTCACGGATTTGTGGGTTCCAATACATACTGTGTGGAGGGAAATCCCTCAAGAACTTGTTCAGAACCTTTTTTATTGAATGCCATGGCGTATAGCAGCTCTAATTGCAGCGCATGGAGGTCCACCAAATACTGAATATTAGAGCTCAAAGGTCACGTATTTGAAAAGTTTATCATTTGTTACTTGTCATGTAGCCAACCTGTGGTATTAAATTCATCGAATTCATGCGTTTCCTTCTTGGTGTTGCATTTTCACAAACGGCAGTGTATATACAAACACCCGGAATTTTTCTAAAAATCCTTTTTTTTAATTCAGGAGCCTCAAAACAAGTATTTTCGATGAAATGTAGGTAGATAGGTGGAGTGCAATACCTTCTCTACCTACTATGTACGTGGTAGCAAAAGTTGTCGTCGTCGTTACTAACGCTCCCCATATGGCCCTGTAACCTTCTGGGAATACCTCATTACATCAATGACTGGACCTACATCTGAGATGGAGGCACCCAGCGGGCGGAATCTGTTGCCTCCGATGGTAGGATGATGAGGATGGCGGTAGAATGAGAAGTGGTACAGCTTTTATCGTGGACTCTGAACCACGTTTGGCCTTCACTTGAGCAAGTCAGAGGTGAAGGCGTGGATAGCCGACTTAAAATCGCCCCCTCTTGAGACGGGAGTCGATTCCCGGACTCTCAGTTCTAGAGCCGGGAACAAAAACACTGCGTTACCCCGACGCCCGTGGTAGAGAAAGACATTTATATTTCGGTTACTTTTAGACCAAAATCTCAGTCTCTGGGTCTCTTAAAGGCAGCCTACATACACAGATGTAGACGCGCGCGCACACTAATTTCTAAATTCTGTTTTTTATTAAGAGGACCACGAAACGTACATTTACGGATAATATAACGAATTGTTGATTGGAATTCCTCTGATAGAGAAAATTAAAATTAAACAGGCATCAATGTGTGGAAAGCATGCACAACCTTATAAGATTCAGGAGACATCTCGTCCTCTTGGAGCTTGCCGAACTCAATGAGAAGGTCCCTGGAGCGCGAAACACACGTTATATTATGGTTTGTGTAATCCCCACAAAAGAGAACTTTTGAGCCCCAGAGCGTGGAACCTAATTACCTCCCCTCGCCACAATCTTCCTATGGTGGGACACAAAGGTAAGGAAAACAAAGCGATTTTCCGGGAAAATGGAAAAGCCGATGCAGGGAACGTTACTAATCTATTGCTTATTTAATTAGCATTAAATCAGTTTTGAGATTCTGCTGTAAACAAATGCAGCCGATATATAAATGGATATTATGTGATAATGCATTCTGCATGGCTGCCTTTTGCAGCGCTAATCGTCTGTACTGTGCTTGGTTGAAGCAATAGCTGTTAATTACTGACTGGAAGGCAAACGAACCAACGTACACATACAGGCATGCACGCGTGACAACTTCAATCATGAAGTTTGTAAAACATAACAATGATACTCAGAAACTGGGCTTTTAGTTTTATGTTAGACAAAGTGCTTATAAGTGCATTGTTGAAATAAATAAAAATATTCTGTAATTAATTCAAGTAATGTCTGAGCTATTTTATATAGATGACTGAAAATCTAATACATTTTTTTACACGAAATACATTCTATTAGTGGCAATAATAGAATGTATGTAATAAAACATGGCTACTTATTACTTGTTTTAATTTCAAAAATTGAATCTGTATTGATTAAACAAAATTTTGGAATGAAAATCCGTAACTGCATCATCATCATCATCATCATCATCATCATAGAGACTCCCATAATGAGTATCTATATTTTTGATTCATTCATTACGTTTAATGTAAGAGCCGAAAATATTAGATTTACTGTTCCTATTTTAATGTTCTCTAGCCACGGGTCCAATGCAACCGGAGGGTTTTACGAGACTGGACGATGAGTGAAATTTGTTTTGAACATTGTTTTCCCACACTAGCCGTGTGTACGCATTAAGATGGAAAGCAAAGTTAGACACTTGAATTTTTCAAATTTAATTAAGCTCTCCAACTTAGATAAACGTGTTCAAATGAGCTCGGGGTCTATGGAGCTTAGAGTTACCGACATTCTTATGTTGGGAATAAACGAAAACTCTGGAAAAATCTTCCACGAGTAACCAGCTCTAACTGAGGACTGAAGTCAGGACCTCCGAAATATGAGATAGACGCGGTACTTCCGCACCTTGGAAGTAAACAATATTAGTTTTCAATCGAAATTTTGAGCACTTCACATTATATAATATGAAGTGCAGTAAGTGTGTGCCTGTGTTGTCGCGGCATAGTTTGATGGAGCATGGTATTCCGGTTTCCAGCCACGGCATGCGCGAGGGTTACAGCCAACACTTGTGGGTGCGAATTTTGCGGCCCACGTATAGTATCGTGATGCATTTTAGGAGCTACGAAGGTACGAAAACCAATGTTCCGATTGGGTAAGCATGGGGCTAACAACATAGTTTCCCCTTATAGGTTGGACAATCGTCCATCTTTGACATGTGCATGTGGGCATGAGGTCGTCAGCCGGGTTGGTAGGCCACGGTCCATAACGGTTGCCATGTCGTCATTGTTTTAAAGTGCACGTGTTCACAAATTTGAACAGCTGCTTTTCTTAATCAAGACGCTATCTACGTAAGTTCTCCGGCCAAAGCAAAACTAAAAATCCAGGCTCATAAACATACTGTTGTATATGTACACTACAGGCGACAAAAGAAACACAAGAACGGATCTCATACAAAGCACCGCATCAGCAACATCGAGAACATGTCAAAAGTGACATCCAATCACTACGCTGCACTCCAATCCAAATCAATAAAATATCACTTCAAACTGTTCGTTTAAATTCCGTAGGACAACCCATCAAGAGTGATTTTCGCGAGGAAATCATATTATACCTAACAGGTTACACGTCCAATGAAAAACAAACCCGTTGTGTGCCAGCTGAAATTCTCATACCTATGACTCGAGGGAGATGAAAAATGACGCTGTCACATTGGCGCAACAGGCTGGGTTTTACTGAAACGGTTAACGCTGGTTTATTGCCAGCGTTATTCAACTAATTTGCTTGATGGCCAACAACAACTGAATGAAATAAATACGCAAGGTACTGATCTAATAAAGAGGTAGCATATGTGTCAATCAGCCAGTTTAATTTAAATTGGACGTGCAAGTAAGGCTAATAGTTATCCTGAGGTATTAACACCGCACAGCAGCGAGGATGAGCTATTTTTTGGCTGAAAATATTGATGGCATTAAAAGCATTCTGATTTATACGGGTCAGAAAGAGTTCACCGACAAATTTTATGATGCAATAAGTTATTAATGCTGGGGCCTACTGGATATAAAGCCCTCCATGTTTCAATATCTGTCACTATGGTAATACAGACATCATAACGAAATAAATGGATACAATTCAAACTTTCTGACCTAATTAAACAGCGATTAGCTTTAAAAAGAATTATCTAAACACTAACCTGAGAACGGTTAGGGAGATTACATTAGCTCGTGTGAATCATAAGGGCGTAATGCTGAGGTATGTTTTTACTTTCTCTACTACGTGTAGTAGGCTAAGTATTGTATTCCACCCAAAAATTCGATACCGAGATTTCACCGGAAATACATGTTTTGAGACGCCCTGAATCCAAAAAAAGCATTTATGGAAACATGTCCGTGTGTGTCTGTCTGTGAACAGCATAACTCAGAAACGAACAGTCGGATAAACACCAAACTTTGTATTTAGGTTCAGTATCTTCCAGAGATGCGACACGGAGGTTTTCAAGAAAATCCCCAACCCCAGATTACCCTTTACATGGAACATTTTTCGAAAATTTTAATTTTCTCAAAAATGGTTATAACGATTTTGATTAAAACATCATATGTTTAAGATATTTTTATGACAAATAAAATGTATATCTTGAATTTTCTGGGAATGTCTCCAAAAGTATTCTTCATTGTGAACGACTTTTGAATAACTGGTAAACTATAAGAGATAGACAAACTTTTACTACACAAAAATGTAGATCGCCTTAAAATACACAATTTATGTCATATACATTTTTTTTTGTTGTTGAGTGAACCATTTTCGAGATATTGCTTGTTATTCCCTTAAATGTTTCAATACTTATTTTCTCAAATGGGAATTCGTTATTCCTTTCTTTGTCCTTGTAATGCAAAGAGAATGGAATACTCCACATAGCAACCACCTCTTAAAATATTTGACTATCGCTTAAAGCCTACCAATTCCCTTTGCATCTACAAGAAAATTAGCAATAAGATTAACATCTCGATATCTCGATTAACATGAAGAATAAGCGTTTGTAAAAATAGTTTTTACAAGAGTAGAGAAAGTCATGTGAGTATAACGCATCAGATTTTTATTATTTCGCGCATGACTTGGGAGCCTAAGACAGAGGAAGCGTTGCATTCACCAAAAAATTAGACATGGAATTTTACTAGATTTTCACGTTTTGAGGTCCCTGAATAAAAATAGAAGAAATGGTGTGTATGTGTGTGAATTCGTTTTCCTGCCTACCTCTCTGGCTCATGTCCATGTAACTCAAAAAAGAAAAGTGTGATAAGTACCAAATATCAATGTTTAAGTCAGGCACCTTATTGGAATCAAAGAGGAGATTTTCAAGAAATTCGTATATTCCAAAGGAAAATTTCACGTCACAAACATTTGATTATTTTCTATCTTTTCAAAAATTACTATGAATGCTTAAATACTAGGATTCCCCCCAAAAAGGTAACCGAAGGTGTCACTAATTCCTCCTGTTATAAATATTTTCTTTTGTTACAGGTAACATGCTGCACTACATCTGACAGAGCGTGTGGAACAATACTTTGGAAGGTATGCTGGACCGTCGTTGAAAACTGTGTTGCAAGGTTTTGAAGAGGAATTTTACGAACCATCACCACGGAAAGAAATAGGTATCGATGGGTAGAAATGTTTAGGTTACCATTCATTAATTAATCATAACAAAGTGAGATCTTGAGGACTGAAGACCACAAGAACCCATTACAATACTGGACGAGTGCTACAGAAAGTGCTATCTTCTACAAAGAAATCTGAGCGTCGGATATCCAGAGAACTTTGGTATATCTCACAGCAGTACTCAACACATGATTGGTGATGTTGGAGCCCGCTCATATCAAATTCAGCTATTTCATCACCTGACTTCATAGCACGTGTTGCTTTCAATGCGTATCAAGACCCCGAGTATCTCAAGACCTGGCGGTCGGGTGATAGTGATGCGCTACTGAATGGCAGCAGTAATAAACAAAATGATCGTTGAGAACAACCGGATGAGTTTGCGCAGAGAAAGTGACAGTGTGAGCGGCTGTGTCTTCCATGGCATCATTGGTTCATACTTCATAGAGGATAAATATGAAAACAGAATTAACGTCATACCAGAAGACGTGTTAAATGCGTTTCATGGATTTAGACGCATTTTATACAATTAATCACCTAAATGTACATGACGTGATTGAACAAGATGGGGCCATACAGGTCGTGAGAATCGACAAGAACAGCTGTTTCCTGCTCAGTTGATACGAGAAACACATATTTTCCATATACTTCACTGGACTTGTAGTTGTGCCATGCGTTGCTGTTGTTGCTGATACTAAAAGAAGATACTAAAATGGGCTTTCACCCCATTCATCGTAGCGTGGACGACCTTCGTGAAAGCAGTGAAACTGTCCGGGGAAATACTGTGATGCTATGGTCACTAGGATGATAGACCGTATGAAACATGTCATACGCAGTGGTGGAAGTAAAGGCATTTGGAAAACATAGTAGCATGATAGGTAACCGATGTGTACAAAACCTTACTAAAGTATTTCGGTTTTGGTTACTTTACATTTTTTTATTTATTTATTTTGCCATCCCTAACATAAATGTCTGAGCCACTTTCCTATGTGGTCAAAAGTATCCGGACACCCCCACAAACTGCGTTTTTCATCTTAGGTGTATAGTGCTGCCACCTACTGCCTGGTACTCATTATCCGCGACCTCAGTAGTCATTAGACATCGTGAAACAGCAGAATGGGACGCTCTGTGGACCTCACGGATTTCGAACGTGGTCAGGTGATTGGGTGTCACTTGTGTCAGAAGTCTGTACGCGAGATTTCCACACCCCTAGGTCCACTGTTTCTCATGTGATAGTGAAGTGGAAACGTGAAGGGACATGTACAACACAAACGCGTACAGGCCGACCTGGCCGGATACTTTTGATCACGTAGTGCACATGACGAATGAAATGTAAATCTTGAATTTCCTGTAATAATTAACTCATTGAAGTACGCAAAAGGGAAGTAATCTCCGAAACACTGGCTATTGTTGGTTTTAATTTTCAGTATTCAAACAACAAATTGAAGAATTTTTATATGATCATTCTGTTGTTGCTCATGACCGCAAACAAAGGATAAACTACCATTTACCGTATTATGTTTTAAACAGTCAAATGGTATCTCGCCCTTCTGTATGCTTGGGTGTATCTATAAATCAAATTAAGCTTAAGGAAAGAAGAAGCTCGAAGGAAATTAAAAGTCCTTGCAACATTGCCAGTCGCCTTTGGGGTATGATATCTTCAGTATCTGAGATCGCCTTGAAGGTTTGCGGGATACTAGAATCAAATGAGAATGTTTAATGCGCGTACAGGATCTAATTAATGTAGTTCAATGGTAAGAACATCGGCACAGAGAGATGAACATTTATTTTTGAGTCCTGTCCCAGGCACTGAATTTTCAAGTCTAGTTTAAATTTCCAACCTAGTGTCTACAGACGGCTAGTATGGAACAACAACTGTTAAAATTCATATAGAAACAGTTTCTGGGGAGTATTTAGCATGATCAACCTGCGATAGACGAAAAGCTAATGTAAATAAACGATAATAGGTAGAAAAAGTGATGTAACTGTCGCATATCGGATTTTGCATTTTAACATTCATTGTATTTATTTGAATTTATGTTGTTCTTTATATTTTTTGTGAAATATTCCCAAAATAACGGGTTCTATTACGCATCTGTTTAACATGAAATGTATCTGCCACTGCACAATGCTGAGAGCGACACGGACCTTTGTTGCAGCTTCATTTCTCTGCTGTACTTTATTTGGTTTACAAAGAGCTTATGTTTCTAAAAGCATTTTCGATTCATATGCAGTTTGTTTCTGCAGTTACCGCTTCATCATAATGTCAACGTGTAAATGCACACAAAACAGTGGCTCCAACTGCAATATATTTCATTTCATTAAAAGGCTGTTCAAAGGCAGTCCACAATACATCGTAAATACTGTCAAAACGAAAATTATTGTCGATGCACTTTTTTATTTTCCTAATGAATTATCATACATTATGACAAACAGGAAATCAAAATATCAGCAAGTTCAGGCAATACATTATCCCACAAACGGAAGGTGTAACTCTCTCCACTTCCGGTTACGTAATTAATGAAACTGAAAAAATTACGCAATTCACCTCTACATATACAGAGGAAGTTTATATTTATTTATTGCAACTACTTGGAATCATTAGTTTCATTACTACAAGCGTAACATTTAAGCCAGTGACAGGGCATCAATTCATCAATTATTATTTGTCAACCAGTTACAATTATTTATGTAGCTTTAACTTTCAAACATTACATTTAAGTATTTATTACTTGCCTGTAGATGATGAATGTTAATTAGACAATATTATTAACTGTACCATTTCGCTCGGTCGAAAATACTCCGTTCAACGTTATTTCAATTTTCTTAGAGCGAATGCAACGACAATCGGATTCCACTTATAACGATACAATGTGTATGTTACATTTATTTACTAAATGTACATTTATCATATGTTACACATAAGTGAAATGAAGCAGTATCGAAACCTCTGAGTAAGTTTTATTTTATTCTACGAAAGTATGCAGTTAACCTTCGTGTGCCAAAACAGAGTATGTTCTGTGAATGATGCACATAAGTTAAAGAGAGAGAATTGTCTCTAGTGTAACGTCAGCAACTACTCAAACAATATTCATAATTAGCTGAAAAGATTAATTTTTTCTAAGATTATAGCCAATACGCCAAGCCCAAGATGTTTAAAGTGGTAGATATGTTGCTATGTTTTAAATTTTAAGCTGCGAGGAGTTTTCAAAGTTCTATCAACATTTTTATAAAATAATTTAATATCTTGGAAAGCAACCATATATAAAACTTAAATTTTGCACACAAATTATGTTTACTACAATAAACCGGAGTACCAATTTTAAAGTAATTGCTATTACAGAAAAAAGTTAAATTCAGTCCCGGTGTATTCTAATCACACGGAGTTGAACAATGATATTAATACATTATGGTTTCCCTTAGTGTGAAAATTTCGTCCTCCGGGTGTAGTGGTTACCATGCTAGGTTTTACCTCACGAGGTCGCGGGTTCAACCCGGCGGAGGGCGATGGATTTTTTCGGGCGTAAAAATCCTTAGCATAGCTTCCTTCGGAAGGGAAGTAAAGCCGGTGGTCCGCGTTGTAGATTTACGACACGTAAAGAACCTCAAGCCTCATAGAGGCCTCTGATCAAAATTACCGGTCTTTCATGCCAAATGCAGAATGGGATGCTAAGGACCACAGCAGTTAAAGAGCGTCCATAAATAAAACCCAGTTTAATTTAATCTTTTTAGTGCGAAAACTGTGGATTCCGTGTTATTAAATAACTACGGGAACAAAGAGGCAGTACCAAGGATTAAATTTTTGAAATTAATAGAGTTATGGAGGAGGCTAAATGAAGTGAATGAAATCATTCGAGATTTAAAACGCGCCGGTAAGCCAACAAATTAAGGAAGGAATTTATTCACCAACATCTCCATACATAGAATTGAATTCCCGGAATGTATACACAATTACTAGTAATTACTCTTACATTTCCCAGCTTGCAGATTTGTACTAATTACCATAAAACTAAAATATTTGCCCGCTTCTTTTTCATATATTAAACCTTCTATTTATGGAATTGCTGCTCCTAATACACCATTCTGCTTAAAATTCAGTTTATTTCTAATCGGGATATACACAAAATTATAAATAACACAAATTTTAAATTTCCTTATATCTTCGTGCTACCCTTATACGATAGATATCATCGACATTGACATTCTCACTGTTGTTTCTTATTTTCTTTACCTTACTGAGATATTTCGCAGTTCTGATCTTAGATTTAAAATTTTACTGCCCCTTATTTCATTCCGGTTTGTTTTCACACCTTCGAAAGAGCAGCTGTTTCCGCAAAAAAATATTACGTTATATTTCAAAATACAATGGCAAAGTATTACATCCTTCTTCACAAATTGAACATTCATTCTTTATCCCACTTGAGCATATTACTCCTGTTTCAAACCATTTTAATCCTTCCCTACCTGATTTACTATAATTATTAATTTATTTTTCTCATCCCCAATCATTTTTCAGTTTTAGTTTTAAAGACCTCTTGCCATTAAGCCTAGCCCATAATTTCTGTGCTTTTCGATATCATAAATTCTTGTTTTTACCTTTTTACCAAAACCCTTTTCACATTCTTTCCATCTCAATCCAACTGCCTGCAAAATATATTGCATTTTAACTAGCCAAATTTCTTTCCCCTTACCTCTTTCCTGTGCTATCAGATATATGACTTATTGTGTATATATTTTCTAATATTGTATTAAATTCAAGATTTGGAGCGACGATGACGATGATGCTGCTACTGGGAATGAACTCTGTATTGAGAACATGTAAAAAATGCCACAGCCTGTTGCAAATGTTCCGTGTTGATTTGGGGCGAAATGTGGTTTCATTTGCTACGTGAAGCTGAGTGTAAGCTTTAACCCGGAGTCTTGACGTGAGATGATACACGCATGTAAACTTCAGAGAGAGGGAAGATGTTGATGACATTCCTGGCATGACATCAAGGAAACATCATACCTCCCCAACATCGGAGTCGGTGGGTGGGTTTAAAGGAGAGGGTTAAACTGCGGGCTTTGAAGGCTTCAACCCTCCGCCCCCTCCCGCCTTCGTTATCAACCGCACACAAGATACACTCTGCCGTCGTCACCTGTCCCGAGTTTGCTCTCGATACTTCTTTCACACTTGTTCACTTTCTTTGTGTTTGTCAATGGAGGGATAATGTCACGAGACACTTGCAAGACAGGTGCCCTTGACTGTAATTAGCACCTGGAGAAGGGCATAATGACGCTATAAGCAGCATCCGAGAAGATGAAGACAGATGAGAGGTAATGGCACCTGATACAGAGCCTAAGTGTCTGCCACTCAAGTTGCATGTTCTGCTCAAGTTTCATAACTCAGGTGAAACTTCATGCTCAATTCTCCTGACTGACAACAGCTGTTTTCGCAAAGTTCACCGAGTCATTCCAGCAGCTCCTTAATCAGGAATGCCTTCTGAATAGATAGTACAATATTTCCAACCTGTACAGACTCTTCTTCTAGCGTATAAGGAGAGCAGTTTCCAGCCAGAAAAATCCAAGAGAAGTTTATGGCTTAAAGCCCATTTGCATGTAAACAAATGTAAGTGTTTATTTACCATAGAACCTTGAAAATCTTCGTGTCGCATCCTTGGAAGATGCTGAGCTTGTTTGGTGTTTAACTGACGTTTCGTTTTTTGAGTTATGCTGTTCAGTTACAAGCGCCCGCGCCCGTATACGCACACGCGCACGTGGGCTTCTTTATATTTCACGGAACCTCCGGTAAAATCTCGGTATAGAATTTTTGGGAGGAATGCTATACTGCTAGGTATCTGGTAAAGAAAATAAAAGAAAGAATGGGCCATTTTCAAGTCTCTTCCGTCGATAACGCGCTTACATTTGAAAGATACTGCATTTAATATTAAAAAAATCTCTAGCTTATGGGAAACAAGCATTATTTCACAAAAAACGCATGTTTTGATGATTTACATTTTTCTTAAAGTAGGTTTCTGTCTTCTCTTATGGTTCCTAATTATACAAAAGTGTATCAGAATAAAGAGAACTTCACAGAAGCTCCAAGATCATTTTACTAGACATACAAGCATCTTGAACATGGGGTACTTTAATCATTATGGTTAGAACCGTTTTGAAAAAGTAAAAAAATAAAAATCTTCCCATGCAGGGATTTTCTTGAAAACCTTCGTCTCTCATCCCTTGAAGCTGATGAACACAAAATACAAAGTTTGGTACCCTCTAGCTTTTCATTTTTGGGCTACTCACGGACAACCTCACGCATGCACTTTTTTCTAAACATACTTTATTGGCTTAAAGGATGATGCCTTAAAAGCCCGGAACGTGAACTTCTACATAGAAATTTTGGTTGGAATGCAACATTTCCTCTACCTAATAGGTACGCGGCAGAAAAAGTAAAAAGAAGAACCGGAAACTTTCAATCGTCTTCTGTCAGATCACGTGCTTATGTCTGAAAAATACACCATGACATATTTCGAAAACAGCTACCGCTATGAAAAATAAATAATTATAATATATCACACAAATTGTACGCTTTAATGAGTTTTACAATTCTTGGATTAATATTTCGTGTATCTCCTGTAGTGTTAGGTATTGTTATACACCGGGGTGAGGCCGAAAGGTTTTGCACTAAAGTATTAAATTTAGTTACCCCGGCATAAACATGGGGGACGTAACAGCAGTGGCCAACGAGAGATACTAGGAACTTGCTGAACAAAGCTAAAGCAGACGTGGGATATTTACAACATAACACATAAATTCATATTTAACTCTGGTTTATTATAAAGTTACCTTGGTACCGTTACATTATTTCCAAAAGGATACAGACAAACACTGGAGGGAGATGTTCCACGCACACACAAACGGCAACACGCATTCCTACAAACAACCACACACTCTGAAGAGATGCACTAAACTCACACTACTGGTCTGACCCACGCTATCAGACAAAGAGGCTCATCCCTCTACTTGCCTCCGCCCCCCCCCTTGGCTAGGTGGTGGAGGGAAATGCAGTGCCGGACAAGAATTCAACTCACAATCGAAATAATTAGTTTAACAACGTCATTCTACACAGCAATAATGTGTCCAACGTGACAATGCACACACGTACGCTACAGTATACAGAATTATAAACATTTGTATAATTTTGTATAATTCAGATTGTATCAAATGAAGAGGACTTCACAGAAAACCATTTTACACACATTTTATTCAACATCGTTCGACCCATTTTGAGTAGATAAAAATTAACGAAAGATTTTCCATGAATTGGGGAGGGGATTTTCTTGAAAATCTTCGTGTTTCGTCCCTTGCAGCTGCTGAACTTAAAACATTAGGTTTAGTATCCATCCGTTTTGTTTTTTTATTTTAGTTTTTGAGCCATGCTGTTCACAGACACACTGACACGCGCACCTTTCCATAAACATGCTCTTTAGGCTTAAATTGATATCTCAAAACGTAAATGTTCTATATAAATGTGTTGAATGGAGTGAAGTAGTTACTCTACCTACCAATGAAGCGATAGAAAGAAAAAGTAAGAATGTATGTAAATTTACTTTTATCCTTTTAGTGTCAGATTAATAACCTTGAGGCAATAATGAATTTGATAGTTTAATAATACTACTACTACTTGTGATTCTTGGAAGCAATAATGTAATTTTTGTGACAGTTTATAAAATGGCCAATCAACAACCAGAAAAAGCTTTAGTTAAATGAAGGTATTCTATTGGACTAGGATTAGCCAATCAGAAACTGAAATATAGCAAAATTTACAAATTTAGAAGTCAGTTGCTTGTAGAAGCGCTCATAACTGGGGGTGTTGGTTGTAGACAGTGTTCCTAACCGGACGCTAGATGCGTCCTCGAGAAATTTAATACGTATTCAGTGTGAGACAAAAATAGTTTACGTGTTAAAAAGTGCAAGTAATTAATAAATGAATCTCACAGCTCTCTATATCAGTGAGGAGTTATTTAAATCGTGTCAAGAATTAATAAAAAGGAGTGAATTAAAAATTATAATCTGTGTAACCCTACATTCTTCAGCCGCACCACACTCTATTAAGACATTCATGTCTCTAAAACTAAATATCTCAATTTGATGTCTCACAACGTAAATGTTCTATATAAAAGTGTTGAATGGAGTGAAGTAGTCACTCCACCTACCAATGAAGCGATAGAAAGAAAAAGTAAGAATGTGTGTAAATTTATTTTTATGTTTTTAGTGTCAGATTAATATGTGGACTTTTGTGGTTAATTAGATATCATATTTATTCATTTAGGTTGATTAAAAAAGTATTTAAATACTTTAAAATATTTCGTTGCATGTTTAATGAATTATATTCTCAATGCACTTTTTCAGTTAAAACCTGATTCTGAGAAACTAAAAATATTCTTAGTTCATTCTAAAATTGTGGAAAGAAAGCCCAATTTCAACTATGAACAATATTGCTAAGTTCCAAATCTGCGTTTTCTGTGAAAAAGTCATTCATTTAGACGGTTATCTAAACGACTTCAGTGCATTATTGTATTTCTTAAAAAGGAATTACACTGTCTTCATTCTCTGTCAGTTTCTTTCAAGTTTCTTCAGTAATTTTTATTCTTATTACATTATTATCTCTGTTTTACCTACACAGAGGTCGTCTCTGAAGGCAGTCACACAACCTGAAGCAGCCTTTGCTAAGCACCTTAACTTGAAAGTGTCTTCACAATCCGCTCAAACATGAGAAGCTTCACTCCGGGGAAAAGGTAGCAAATTACAAAAGGTGACGCTCCGCTGCGGTAGGGTTTTACAGGTGTGGGCTTTTGACAGACCGTGTAATTAATTTTTGGGACCTAAGGTCTTCAAATTAAGAAAATGTGATGGAAGAATGATATAACTCCATTCAGAAGCCATTATTTTCAGACTACTCTGAAACATTCTCGTTTAGTTGTATATCAACAGCAGTAAAACAGGTAGTGAATGCGACCTCGTGACGAGTGTTGTCAAAGAACCAATAAAACCTGGAATTTCAACCCTTCAGTAGGTACAAATATTGCAAAATCCCCCAAAGAACTAACTGAAAACAACATAAAGGCGTGAGAGAGGAAAAATTAAATTCAGTTTTCTTTATGGACGCTCTTTAACTGCTGTGGTCACTAGCGTCCTATTCCATATTGGGCGTAAAGACCGGAAATTCGGCTCAGAGGCCTGTTTATCAGGCTTGAGGTTCTTACGTGAGAGAGGGGTGGCTAGAGAGAGAAAAGGGATAAAGAGTCAAGACTATAATATGTAGTATGCATAGCGTTGTACCTACAATGAAATGTGTAATGCAGCCTTTCTGCAAACGTTAAATCTCGATTAAAGTGAAACGTGCAGAAAAATTAACTTGTAAGATTAGTGTGCAGAAGAGATGTGAAAATAAACGACAATGCGTATAGAAAGCCATGAGCAGGCATAGGAATTTCTAAACATTAAAGCCAGGACGAAAGGAAATAAAGTTGAACTGTTACTAGACTTTATGCAGGGACGTTACTGGTAATGAAACCACCCCCCATACCTCGTACAGTTTATTGGCATTTGCAGACAACACTCACTAGACAGTATTTACTTGCTGTTAGGGGCTCTTGGTCGCTGCTGTTTACATCCCTTATATTGCTTTATGGTTTGAGTGTAGATAACATGAGGGCATCTGCTTAATAAATCCTAGCCTGGTCATGAGAATCTAACAAATCAGATTTTTTTTTTTCGTGATCTCATGCAAAGTGACAGAACATGTTTATTCCATCGCAAATATTGGTCACTTATTATTTCGAGATACTAAACTTCAGTAGGTTCAGTTAAAAGGGAGAGAGTTGTCTAAAAGTTGCCGGCTTGTCCAAGGAAACACAGGATTTAAGACAAATGTCTTTTCTTCAACATAGCCATCTTGTAAATCATTACATTTTGTTCAACTAATTTTCAAGTTTCAATACTCTCAATAAACCAATTGTGCAAATTAAAAACTTGATATGCGACTTGAAATGGACAAACCACTTTTACAGATTTGGGAACACAATTTGGAAGACAAATCAGGCCAATATGACAGATATGGAAATTTTACAACAATCGCATATGTGAAGGCGAGATGAAAAATAATTTTCTTTTAGGCGAGGTATGGACGTTTAACCTGAATAACATCCTTCAATAGGTAGAAGCGTATTACGTCCCAGTGATGCTTCTGCTTATGGTGGTAGTCTATGAGCACCAAACCAGACCAAACTGTAGTCATGCCTTTTTCTACAGGTGGAACCCTTTTTGCTTTCTTTGTTGCACTTTCACCTGTTGCCACCCACTTTTTGGACTGCTCCTTTGCCTCTAGCGTGTAGATGAATCCGTGTTTTATCTACTTTTATGAAACGTCAAAGAAACTCACTGGAACTGAGTTTAAACAAACGTAAACACTCTTGCGTTTCTCGTCCACTGTTAACAAACGTGGCAGCACCCTTCGAGTGGAATGCTTTCTCCTACCCAAACTTTCGACTATCACGCCCTGAAGTCTTCACAATATCAGCAGGCATCATACCTTCAACCAACGATCATTGAGTGGGCATTCTTGAATGTATGATTGTGTAGACACGCTTAAATTCAGCAACTCACGTTTTAACCATCAAGAACGAAAGGAACGAATCGTTTGATGTCGAATATAACTCTATTTCTATTGGGGTTAAGCTCTTCAAAACGAAGTACTTTATCACAGCCCATTTCTTAGTGTTATCCATTTTGCAGAAAATGTCAACACTAGCTTGTTTACACGATCGTCACAAACAAGCGGCTACTCTTAGCACTTCTGAAACTTTACAGTGCCATCTAAAGGATGATGCTTGGCAACTATTATAGCTTCCTTCGGAAAGGAAGTAAAGTCGGTGGCCTCGTGTCGTAGATTTACGGCAAGCCTGAACCTCAAGCCTGATAAAGAAACCTCTGAGCAAAATTTCCGGTCTTTCACGCAATATAGAAGGGACGCTAAGAACCGTAGTAGTTAAAGAACGTTCATAAAAAAAACTATCATAGCAATTTGACCATCTTCACAATAGTTCTGAGTTAAGCTGAGAACTTTTGGAACGTCTCTCGTAGAAGAACAATAAAATGACACAATAAAATGCATTTCCAAGAATTCAGGGCTCTAATCACTAATAGCTTATATATTACTGTTGAATTTATTTTGTCAGAAGACCGTCATATGAGTAGAAACTATCCTTTTTAATTTTACCGGTTACTTAGGACAATTTCCATTCTTAATTGCTGTAAAAAGTGACCCTCATAGTTAAATGAATGAAAGCGGAGAATTTGCTTCCAACGGATATCCACAAGGAAAAGAATTGCTTTACCATCCTCTTCTCTATTTTTACCTTTATCCCCTGGAGTGTATATCTTATACCTACTTGCCCGCTTCTGAATTTGAGCGGTTGAATGACTGGAGCAAAAAACAAAGGTCGAGGGTCTGGGGTGGGCGCTTCAAACGGAAGCTTTATATACCCACATGCTTCTCCATCGGTTTTCATCTCTAAAGGAAAGAAAGTCTTGCGAAATAAATTGAATGCCCTCAAGGCTTTCTTTCTTCCACGTGTTCTCACAATTCATTCCATCCAAGACAAAAGAACTCTCTTCTCTTGTTCTTTAACAATTCAGAACATATGGCATGCCTTTAAGTGATGATGTGAACGAACTGGAGAAGATTCACTGATTCATTTATAGCGAAACCGACTGAGGTAATAAAAACAGAGAAAGCTCTTAGTCCGCAGTATTATGAAAGGCAATTCTATTTGCGGATACGGGAGCGGAGCTTGTTTTCTGAATAAAAATTGTTTGAATACTTACATTTATGAAATACAAACCAGAGGGTGAGATGCCCAAAACGGGTTTTATAAATTACAATGAATACCATTGAACCAAACAATACTATTCGCCATTCTCTAACAATGTTTTAACTACGAGGTCATAAGGTAACCAATTTAGTTTACTTCATACACATATTGTACATAAGTCTGTGACACTATTGCCAACTGTAGTGACATTTATACATTTATGTCAACCGTAGGGAGGTAGGTACCAGTATCTAACATTATTACTAAAGTTAGGATATTTTTTTTTTAAATTTAAATAATGCACCTATATACGGTAGGTAGAGGAAACATATCGAATTCAACATTTCGATTTCACCAGAAATTTTTAGTTCCCTGAATAAAGAAAAAAGCATTTTAAAAAGATGTGTGTTGACGGCATAAAAAGGAAAAGTGGGATAGATACTTCAACATCTTCCAAAGGAAAATCCCAGGAAAATCCTCCAACCGAAACCACCCTTCACATTGAAAATGCATCGTTATTATTTATTTTTTCAAAAAAAGGCTCTCACATTTTCATTAAAATATCACATGAATAAGGTATTTACGTGACTAATGAGATTATATTGTGGCATGTGATTGTGGTAATACTGTAAGAATATATGGTTATGGCAACAGTGTATGGCTATTTCTTAAGTTGGTAATACAGAGCGGTCGTGACGTAATAGGAGAGGGAGTAAAACCGGTATTATCTTGTGTTAGCGTGTAGGACGCTTTCTTCTAGCGTCACCAGCGAACAGTGTAGACGTGTTTTTAGGTATGGCGCTTCGTCATGCAGGAAGGTAAAATGTATTATCTTTAATTTATATTATATTCTTACCATCTAAACTTATACCACGTGAATTCTTAACGTAGGTAGTTCCTTCCTTCCTAACCCATGATGCTTTATGAATGTTTAAGTAGTTTTCAGATGATTTAGGAACTTTATTAGCTTGCCCCGTCGGACCTCGTGTTAGTTTAATGTGGTGATTTAGATTTCGGTACCATGCTCTACCCCCTGTAATTATGTGTAAATAAAAGAGGTTACGACAATGTATACCTTGATCTTTCTGGAAAAATCCCGTGAAGTCCTCTTCATTTGAAATTAATTTGGTGTAATTTTGTATAGATGGTAAACCATAGGAGATATTCAGAAGGCTAGTACACCAAAAGTGTACATCTCTTTAAGGTACACACAATTAATTTCAAATAACATCCTTGTAAACTCAGCCATTTCCAAGATATTGGTTATTCCTTGAATTTCTCAATACTTTTGTTATTTTTAAGTTCTGTCGCCATTCGGTTGTTTCTCACGATGTCGTACAAAGAGTGGAATTTCAAAGAAAGCACATTATAGCGACCCATGTTTTAAACATTTGATTATCCCAAGTATCCCTCTCGAACCTACAACGAAATGTAAAACGAATTTCGATTAACACGAAATAGAATGAAAAAAAAAATCTGATGTGTTACACTCACATAACTTTCTCTACTCTTGTACAACCTAATTTTACAAACGCCCATTCTCCATATGCTTCATGTTAATCGAGATATCGAGATGTCAATCTTATTGGTAATTTTCTTGTAGATGCAACGGGAATATGGTAGCTTTTAAGCGATAGTCAAATATTTTAACGCTGGTTGCTATGTGGCGCATTCCATTCTCTTTGCATGTCCAGGACATAACAAAATGAGTAACGAATTTGAGAAAAAGTATAGTATTGGAAAATTTAAGGGAATAACAAGCAATATCTCGAAAACGGTTCACTCAACAACAAAAATGTATATGACATAAATTGTGTATTGTAACGCGATCTACATTTTTTGTGCAGTAAAATTTTGTCTATCTCTTATGGTTTACCAGTTATGCAAAAGTCGTTCAGAATGAAGAACACTTTTGGAGACATTCCCAGAAAATTCGAGATATACATTTCATTTGTCATGAAAATACCTTAAACATATGATATTTTAATCAAAATCGTTAGAGCCATTTTTGAGAAAATTAAAATTTTCGAAAAATGTTCCATGTAAAGGGTAGTCTGGGGTGGGGGGATTTTCTTGAAAACCTTCGTGTCGCATCTCTGGAAGATACTGAACCTAAATACCAAGTTTGGTGTTTATCCGACTGTTAGTTTTTGAGTTATGCTGTTCACAGACACACAGACACACACACAGACACACACACAGACACACACACACACACACAGACACACACACGGACATGTTTCCAAAAATGCTTTTTTTGGATTCAGGGAGTCTCAAAACATGTATTTCCGGTGAAATCTCGGTATCGAATTTTTGGGTCGAATGCAATACTTCCCCTACTTACTATACGTAGTAGAGAAAGTAATAAACGTTTGCAACAATAGTTCAAGGAAGTTATTAAAAGAAGCATAATAGTGGTTAGATAAATTCATGTGAATATAAAAATTCCATTTTTATAATTCATTTAACCGTGATCTATTTCAATAAATAAGTTTCGACACATTGTCAATGTAGCTGAATTGGATACTTTAATAAATCTGTTACCTGTTGAAGGAGTTGATAATTTAAGAATGTGCCAAGACCACGAAGCAGTGGCAGCTGCCAGAATTCCAGTACAATGCAACAACAATGAAATGCCAGGATTTTCTATGTGCAGTGCAGTTTATAACGCAATTGCATAAGGTGAGCTCTTTAAGTACCGAGTCGCTTATTTAAAGTAAATGCAAGTAGAGGTTATACTGATACCAATTAAATAACGATACTGTTTTTCTAAGTAGTGATTTTAAAAAGGTGCAGAAGGTAAGCAGGCTTTAAGGTCGCTTTGAGGGTTTACTGGGATACAGGATACACATTAACAGTTTTAATCTGCTACGAAGCATATCGCCATGATAGCTTAAGGGTAGGGTAGAACATAGGCATGGAAAGCCGAAGATCCATAGTTGGAGTCCCAGTCGTGACATTGTATTCTTCAAGTCTAACGTAATTCAAGTTTAAACTTATTACTAAAACCTATAAATAAACTTTACTCCAATATTACAGATATATGCGGTGAATCTTCTGGATGCAGAAACAGTATAACAACCTCTAAACAAATAATTGCCTTATGTTTTTCATAATACATTGTAATCAACTGTGTTACCGATAGAATTAGCAATACTAAATATTGTCGCGATAAGTTAGGAACACCTTTGTTATCCCTTGCCGCTTACAATCCGGCAACAATAGGGCTAGACGTGTAAACGCTTTCCAAACTTGGAATATTCGAAAAAGACTTGTTTTTCGTCTTAAAGACTCGTCATCAAACGGAAAGAACAGCAGCACAAGAACAGCACCGATCAGCAAAGAATACTGTGTAAAGAGCTTTAACCTGTTATAAAAGGTATTCGCCAGTCAGGTAGTCACTTTTTGGGAATATTGAGAAGTAGAGAGTTAGTTACAGTGTAGACAAAGCAGGACGGAAGAGATGACAAAGGAAGCGACACGGGAAACATTAAAAACTTATGCCAATGAAGAATTTTTTTACCCAGAAATTTAAGATAAAATGAATAATAAAAGCTATGAGGTATACGTCAGGAGAGAAAAAGCTATTCCGGATATTTTAAGAAATCATTCAAACTATATTTATAACTCATAAATTTAAAGCATTATTACCTTCTCGGCGGCTGCCGTATCCAAAGAGTTTGGTGTTGACTCGAATATTTCTTTATACTGCCAAAGTCACCATTATTTCGTTTAATTTGTTTGTCAATAACCTTTAAACTGTGGGACTTTTACGTTGTTATAAATAGCTACGAGTCCAAAGGAAAACGCGACACTAGTTTAAGCACCGCTTGTGCCTCTTGCCGCCTCGCAACAATAGCAGCATTTTCACTTTACTTTCTAGATCTCGAATTTTCAGGAGGCACATTGTTGGCTGTCCCTCATCCAGGAATCCAGATGCAGCTGGATTCGCAGTTGTCGGTGATACTTCCGCGAGTCGAATTCAGCGAACTGTGAGGCAAGCCCAGCGCAAAAGAAGAGAGAAAAGGAAACCAACAGATGGTATCATCATGCCCATTAAATGTGTAACTTTTACCAACCCATACTTTGTACGTAATTAGAAAGAATATTAAACTCACGGTGTATTATAAATACCCAATAAAGCTACCCACATGTCAAAAGCTTAAAACACCATAAGGGGCCTAAGGAAATCAAAAGTAGTATATCTGATGATTTTCTTCCAATTTCTTTGAATATTTTATGCTATGATTTATTTATACATATTATGAATATTAAGGGAACTTTGGAAGTTGCAGTTCTAAGAGACAAAGTGTTCTAGTTCTTTGTACATTGATTCGATGTCTAAAGAATACAGGAGTTAGTAAAATTAATAAAAACGTCGTTTCAAACTTAAATATTTATCCATGAGGTACAATAAGTGGTCCAAAGCCGTTACTGTGAGAGATTTTAAAACGGCTCATCTTATGCAACTCGCCACTGCCTCAGGCACTACGTATCCCCCCCCCAATACATCGCCCCCAGGTGGCTGACTGTGCAGTTTTCTAGTACTTTGAGCGGTAGACATTGGCATCAGAAATTGGACACCGGACTACACAGGAATCTGAGATCCTAAAGGGAGGAATTTCAATCAGGCAAAGAAGGTTAGTCACTCAGAAACAAAGCCTTGACACATTGTCGCGGTTTCCTCTTTGCCTTCCAAACATCCGATTTCCTTTGCCTTTGGCCCACAACACTCGTTTCACATTCTTTGGTTTTGCCTTCTCACACATTTCATCTTAGAGGAAATCCAATTTTGATTTCACACAGGCTTAGCAGGCACTGGATGAATAAATCACATTTAACTACATCCGCAGGGAATGCATTAAACAACGGGCCAGCAGCAAGATATATCTTTTGTCTCATAAGTCTCCCGCGATCTCAATGGCTCCATGGAGAAGAAAATGCGAAAATGTTTCTATCCAAGTGGCCTTCCCTCTCTTACACACAGCATGGAGAAAAACCCACAACCTCAAAAAGCTAACCAAAAACGGTCGTTTTACCAGAGCAAAGAAAAAGTTAAAGAGCTGTAACTGGATATAAAATATCCACAACATTACCATGACGATTTAGAGCTTTAGATCAAACAAGTTTAAGTATTAACGTGTGTAATAAAATATTAGAATGCATAAAATATGTTTCAAAAATCAGGTCACAAATTCTCGACTGCACCTCCATTCTTATTAAATCCGCAACAGTGTGCACCTCATTGCATCTATATGAGAAACAAACAGCGTTTCTCATCTGATTCTCCAGGAAGCATAACTCTAAAATGGGAGATTTATAGCACGAGGAAATTCTACGTTTTCTAAGTTGTCCACTGTCTCTTGTAATTAATGAGATATACAAGACTGCAAAATTCTGATGTCCGTTAGGTCAAAATTTATCTGTTCGCCCACTAAATGGTACCCACGTCAACCAAGCCTTCTGATTAAATAAAAACACGACTTAGCTATGCCCATTCCAAAAGCACGAGACTGTTTCTTACAAAGGACTGCAATATGGCGATAACAGCTTGTGCTGTGCAATCTATTGGAGCAATAGATAAATGCTTACATAATGACAAAGAAGTATAAAAAGGAATTTCTACAAAAGCGGGAAAAATCACCTTTCACGGCCTGATAGGCACGCGGTTGCTGCGGCAGGCCGAATACGTACAAAGTCAGGCGTCCTAAACAAATGTAGGTGATCGGTTCAGTCCAAAATATGGATACTTTAATTTTAGTTTGTTCCTTGATTCATAACAGGTAAGCAAGGTTTATTGCTATCTACATAGCAGCATCAATACACCGATCCATGCAACCCATTATTTTTGGTTGTGATAAAATGTTTAATGCGCTGTCAGTGTAGGGAGAGGATAGTCAAATCTTAGAAAAACAGGATAGATATATGCTGGCTTTGAAATGTCATACTCTTATTGGCATCACGGGAGACAAACGGATTGTGATTTTAGCACTTCAAAAATGTTTATTATTACAACATCAAACTAATAACAACGAATATCTTGGAAATGGTTAATGCTGCAAAAATTATGTTTTAAGCACATCTATAATTTCGTATAATAAGTATAAAGAAACAGGACTTCAAAGGCTACTCCCAGAAAATTCAAAATATCCGGGTTCATTTTATTATTCAAGTAATTATGTATTTTACCGGGCATCTTTTGTGCTATTTTTGAGGGGAAAAAATAAAGAAACTTTACCATACATAAATAGTTTGGAGTTGGGGAGTTTTTGAATGTCACTCTAAGCCGACCTTGAAAGATGCTAAACTTAAACTTCACAAACACACACACACACAAATATGGACCTTTTGCTTAAAACGAGTTTTTTGAATTCACAGTAACTCAAAGCATGTGTTTTCTGTGAAAACTCTATATCAAATTTTAAATTAGATAGATGAGCAAACTACCTAATTCGTATCTACCTATTTTATGGCTCTGGTAGATTATTTATTAAAAGAGGAAGAGGCAAATAAACCTCGCGATTGCAAATACCTCGTCCATAGCCCCTGGGCGACTTTAGAAACGCTAGTGCTTCTCAGCCATCTGAGTTCCTCTTAAGGTGGCCATGCACTATCGTTCCAAACGTCCGAATGGAACGGTGTCACTCCTAACTCCAGTGAATTGGGGAGGGAGCTGCCATCTGCTTGGCGTGTAGGGATGGGTCTGCTAAATATCCGCGCAAAAATCCAACAGAGCGCTCCAACGTGCCACCGAGCCGTCGCATAATGAATGGGGAAATCCTACAAGGAGCAGCTCCAAACCACTGTGCAAACCTGCTAGCCAGTGGAAAACCTCGACCAAACAGCGTTAGTCACTCGAGAGATACCACTGAGAGCACACGTTTTACAAATTGCATGCATGTCAGGGGCAACTTTGTTCTAGAAGTTACTGAAGCCTACAAAAGGTTGCCATGCCTAAGGCAGGATACGAATACTGATTACCACACCAAAATGTAAATAAATTTCCTTTGGAGGAACAAGTTACTCCGTTTTCATCCAAAGGTAAAAGACAGCAGCAACCATAAGTTCCTCTTCCTCGATTGCTTATGTTCTTTCATTACACACAACCACAATAGTTGATAAGGTAAATAACGCAACGTAAAGCAAAGGTAATAAATAGAGACTACCAAAAAATGAAGAAAAGTTTGTTAAAATGGTATTTTTCTTATTTTTCTTAATGTGACTTTTCCCCGAAATAAGCAAAATCCCAAGGTATTATGAAATGGATATTTTAAAGCCAAGCCAAATGGCTTGGAACGGGTCCACTTTATTAGTTTAAGATAACAGGCTTTGTAGATTTTTTTCATAATTAATAAAAAAATATGAAATGAAGTAGAAGTTACATGGAGTTTATAGATTTTACACATAAACTTAAAAGAAAAAGGAATAAAACCTTAGTGGTGCTTTATCCTTGCTTAAGACTAATTACAATATACCACTAAATGTACTTGTTCGCGAAAATAAAAACTCTTATAGAGACCGCTTAATTTTGAACTTGACGTGACAGAGGAAATATACATTTTCTCAACTGGAGAGTGTGAATTGGGTTTTTAAAAAATGTTTCAAGAAAGCGCCCTTGTAGAATATTTGGAAAGCCAGGTTCATTGCTAACGTAAACTATTCCAAAAGCAAAAAAACTATAAATCTTACAAGATATGAATATGAAGATTTTACGAAAATATTATCGAATATGAAACTTTTTGTCACATGCATTCAATCCATCCTGCTAAACGTAAAAGTACTTGTTCCCATAATGATAGCAAACATGGTTTAGAATATGAAGCTTTATATTTTGCCCATTTAAAGTTATAAATACTTATTTTTAAAGCGACTAGCAAGTCGTAGCGCGCCAGAGAGTGACTCCCTAGTTTTGGACGTCAACTTTTGGATGTCATCGAAATGAAAGCGCTGAACGGCATCCTTTAAATAGTTCAGCTCTTAACAACGAATAAGAGCAAATTAAACACTATTTCTACTTTCTAGAACCTCTTCGCTAATGCAGGGTATTTTAGACTGATTATACGTAAATGACGTGTCAATTACGACCTGAATTGTTCGAATACCATTAGTCATCTCAGAAACTTATAAGGCATTTCACTAACACACCTACAGCACATCCTTCCAGTTATTCAAAACAAATATGTACCCACTTATTTTATCCATAAATCTGGAAGTGCTAACTTCACAATTTCTATCATATCTATAGAAACTAAGAGAAGATCCCAAATAAGTTTCTGTGATAACCGTAATAATGAAACAGAATGCAATAAAATTGCAAATATCTTCATTAAATAACGCAACCTATTCTGAATTGCAAGTGAGTATAATTTTCATAGCTAGTAAGGCCATGCAAACTAACAGGCTTCAACTAGGTTATAGCTCTTGGGGTATAGAGTACAGAACACCTCGCGCACATTAATCTATTGCGGCTACCATCCACCAGAAGGAAGGGATGAAAAGCAGGAACCACAGGAGACTGCAGGCCACAGAGACGCAGGAATTTCCTAACAGTTCCTGGCTCGAAGATCCGTTCCACTACTGGAGCTTCCCAGAGTGAGCGATGAAGGAAACTGAAATGGAGTTTTATTTATGGACACTCTTTAAGCATTGTGATTCTTAACGTCCCATTCTATATTGGGTGTAAAAGACCGGTAATTTAGCTCAGAGGCCTCTTTATCAAGCTTGAGGTTCTTTTACGTGCCGTAAATCTACGACACGGGACCATCTACTTTACTTCCCTTCCGAACGAAGTCATGCTAAGGATTTTAAGCCTGAAAAAATCTATCGCCCTTGGTCAGGTTTGAACCCGCGACCTCGGGAACTAGAGGCTAGCATAGTACCCATAGACCACAGAGGACAACAGGCGATAAACGACTCCTCCAACCAGTGCACTCAGGGAAGATTCTTTCCTTGGAGCAAGCATCCGCGCCATCCACGAAAACTAGAAGTAAACCTGAAACATGAGAACACGGAATGAAAAGGAAATGAGGGAATGGAAACCACTGTAGATAAAAAAATCTGATGTGTTACTCTCACATGACTTTCTCTACTCTGGTACAAACTATTTTTACAAACGCTTATTCTACATATGCTTCATGTTAATCGAGATATCGAAATGTTAATCTTATTGCTAATTTTCTTGTAGATGCAAAGGGAATTGGTAGGCTTTAAGCGATAGTCAAATATTTTAAGAGCTGGTTGTTATGTGGAACATTCCATTCTCTTTGCATGTTCAGGACATAAAAAATGAATAACGAATTCCCATTTGAGAAAAAGTATTGGAAAATTTAAGGGAATAATAAGCAAGGTTTCGAAAATGGCTCACTCAACAAATAAAGGGTATATGACATAAATTGTGTATTTTAACGCGATCTACATTTTTTGTGCAGTAAATTTTTGTCTATCTTTTATGGTTTACTAGTTATGCATAAGTCGTTCACAATGAAGAATACTTTTGGAGACATTCCCAAAAAATTCGATATATACATTTCATTTGTCATGAAAATATCTTAAAGTGTTTATCCGACTGTTCATTTCTGAGTTATGCTGTTCACAGACACACAGACACACACACGGACATGTTTCCAAAATGTTTTTTTTTTTTGGATTCAGGGGATCTCAAAACATATATTTCCGGTGAAATCTCGCTATCGAATTTTTGGGTAGAATACAATACTTCCCCTACTTACTATACGTAGTAGAGAAAGTAAAAACCACCCCAGCATTCATCTACCAACCGGAGAAAATCGCGAAATACCCAAGGTCAGAGTGGGCGGTCGACAGGAATGAAACCCGGGACCTCGAATGCAAGCCTCACAGTTATCACGGAGTCAAATCGCTCGGTGTTATCGCTCTGGCGATATAACAATTCCATTTATGGTACCAAATATGGAAATAAAGATTATATATGATACTTGCCAGTTTCAAAAAGTGATATATATGGATATATATATATATATATATATATATATATCCATAACTATTACGAAGGATTTTTGTAGATTTAGTCATTCTAATATTTTGCTTTCTCTACTACGTATAGTGATTTCGCCGTAAATACATGTTTTGAGGCCCCTTGAATTACAAAAGAAGCATTTTATAGTGGTCCGTGTGTGTCTGTCTGTCTGTCTGTCTGTCTGTCTGTCTGTGAGCAGCATAGCTCAACGAAAAGGCGGTAAATACCAAACTTAGTTCAATGCCTTCCAAGATGTGAACGAAGATTTCCAAGCAAATCTCTCCACCCCAGACTACCCATTACATGGAAGACTTTTCGAAACGTTTAATTTTCTAAACTAAATGACTCTAACGATTATGATTAAAATACTGTACATTAAAGTTATTTAAATGACAAATAAAATGTATATCTTGAATTTTCTGGGAATATCCGTGAAGTCCACTTCATTTTTATTTTTTTTTTATTAAAGGCCGTTTTGAGCACATAGTCTAATCACGACCTGTTATCATAAAATGCATTATGAACATTAATTTACAAATGCATAAACATGGAAGTAGGTAAACAGTTACAATAAATCAGAGGTTTCTGTATCCATTAGAAACCGCAGCATCTTCTTGAGCATATTGGGTGAAGATTGGAAATGCTGGGTTGCTGTCTACATCTATTGTACTGTGGACAGTGTAGGATGTGCTGAATGGTTAGAGGACTGTTACAGCTGGTAGAGTTTGGAGGTTGGTCCTTAGTGAGATAATGCTTGACCTTTTCTTTTGAGAGTTCGGGAATGCAGAAAAGTTTTCTGCAGCCTGAGCAAGCTTTATGAAGTTTTCTGTTGATTGATAACCATTTCAATTTCCATTTTTTGCATGTACATGTGTTTAATGAAACTGACGACGTCTTGGTGTTGAGAGGCGATCGATGAAACACTGACGGGATGTTTAGTTGCTTCTTTTGCAGCTTCATCTGCTGTTTCGTTATATTTTACGCGGAATGCGAGAGGGGGTCCACACAAAGGATACTTCTTATCAGTTTTATTTACATTGTAACTTAATAATCGGATTTCATGGATCAACATGTGGTTTGGTTCAGAGTTTTGGGTGGCAAGTAGTACACTTAATGAATCGGTGAAAGTGGTGTAGTGAGTTTTAGTGGATGAATTAGTTATATATAGAAGGGCTTCCTTAACGGCGAATGCTTCACAAGAGAAAACTGTAAGGAAGTGAGGCATACTGTAGAACATTATCTTATCAGGATGTACCATAGCGCATCCTCTTTCTTCTGCGGATGCTGATTCATCAGTGAACATTTTCGTGTTAGTTATATTTGTACGGCAAAGAATTGGATATTTGCTTGGGGATACAACAAGGTGTTTGAGATTTCAAGTGAGATGAAAGTTGGGTATCAATTGCTCGACTTTCAATACGCCAGTAGGGTGTGGTGCAATCAATATAGCTGGGATATATATTAAAGGGCTTTTAAAATCGACTTCTTTCAGGTATTGAGTAATTCTGATGTAAAACGAACTTCTATGTCGTTCTTTTGGCATTCGGTAAGGTTTGTGTAGTGGGAAGACATAGCTATGCATTTTATGGGGATGGATGTGAAGCAATCTTTATGGAATAAGTTAGGCTTCATAATTTTTTGCGAATATTTGAAGGGGTTTCATATGCTTCTATTTGGAGGCTTGAGATTGGGCTGGTAACAAATAGTCCTAACGCCAGCCTTAAAGCAGGGGACTGTATGGAGTCAAGTGTTTTGAGAGTTAAATATTTTGCGGAGTCATATACAATTGCTCCATAGTCCAGTTTGGATAAAAATAAGAGCCTTATAGGTTTTGAGAAGCGTAAATAAGCCAGCACCCCAATTCGTTGCGGCAAGAATCTTAGAATGTTGAGTCGTTTTGTACAAGCTTCTTTTAAGGATTTAACATGAGCGCTCAATGAAAGTTTATGGTCGAGAATAACACCTGAATCTTTGTGGTTGTAACTACCTCGAGTTTCTCTTCACTAAGATACAGTTGAAGTTCCTGCTCCGGAAGTCTTTTTCTTGTGAGGGTGATGCATTTCGTTTTTCTGCTGGAGAATTTAAAACCAATAATAAACAACCATTCTTGGAGATTATGTAAGACTGGCTGAAGTATTTTTGGGTGGTGGCTATGTTTTTGCCTTGGCAGAAAATTTTAAGGTCATCAGCATAAAGGATGTCTTAACTGGTGGATAAAGGGATAATACAATATTATTTATAGCTACGAGGAAACGACCACGGAGCTACTGATCACTGGGCCCTGAGGAACACCATTTCTTTTGAAAGTTTGCCACTAGTTTTAACCCTGATACTGCGGTCATGAAGAAGGTTGTAAATAAGTGCCATAATTCCTTCTCTTATGTGTAAGTCCACAATAATGTGTGGTTTCCATACCGTGTCTTATGCTTTTTCTAGGTCTAAATTATTTGGATGTAGGTGGTGGAATGGTGACGTGAAAGCCGCTTTGAGTTTCAATGAAGAAGTTCTGTTGATCTAAAATGCAGTTTAATCTTCTGTTAATAATTTTCCCATTAGTTTGCACACAGTGTCTGTGACAGCAATAGGTCTGAAGTTTTGTGGAAAGTAATGTTCCTTGTTGGATTTTGGCACAACCATTGCTAGCCGCCACTGTTTAGTGAATGTTTTATTGGTCCATACAAAGCTGTATGCTTCATTAAGATACGTAAGTCCTTCTAGGGGAAGTTGCTTTAGCAGTTCTTACGGTATGTTGTCAGGTCCAGAAGTTTTGGATATACATCGTTGTAATTCGTTCGTCAGTTCGTGGATAGCTAATTCTTCACTTTAGCTATCTTTATAGTCCACAGATAGTGCACCTAACCCTTGTTCTGGTTTAGATGCTTTGTACTGATAAAACGTCTCGTCGAAGTTAAAGTTACTTGATATACTGGCGAAGGTATTCGCGAAAACGTTTGCGATGTCAGTAGAATAACTAGCGGTTTTATTTTCCTCAGCATTTCAAAAGACTAGTTATATGAGATCTGTGTGCACCACTTATTACTTTCTCTACTCGTATAGTAAGCAGCGGAAGTATTGCATTCTATCAAAAAAGTCGATGTCGAGGATTTATCGGAAATAGATGTTTTGAGTATCCCTGAATCCAAATAAAGCGTTTTTGGAAACAGGTCCGTGTGTGTATCTGTCTGCCGTCTGTGAACAGCATAAATCAAAAACAAAAAGGGATAAATACCAAACTTGGTATTTGAGTTTAGTATCTTCTAAGGATGCGACACGAAGATTTTCAAGAAAATCCCCCAACTCCCAAATACACTTTACATGGAACATTTTTAAAAAAAATTAACTTTCTATAAAATGACTAACGATTTTGATTAAAATTCCATATATGAAAGATATTTACATGACAAATAAAATATATATATACATATATTAAATTTTCTGGCAATAGCCTAAGAAGTCCTCTTCATTCGGAAGGAATCTTTTATAGGAATCATAATCTTGTTTAACTTGTTAAGGCTATCGCTTAGATAGACGAAAAAGTAAAACATAAAAAATGTGGATCTCTTTAAAACACACAATTTATTTACAATAAGCTGTTTCTGAAATATTAAAGGTTCGAATTGTTCAATACTTCTGAATCATTTCAAGTACCATCAATTTTCAGGCTGATTCTCGAGATTTCATGGAAACCGTATGAAATTTTAAGCCAAGGATATATCGTCCAGTTCTTAAACATTTGACTTTCGCTGTTCTCTTTGCATTTATAACGAATGTATAGTGACGCTGAATAGCTATTTTAGCAAAGGTTTATTTGGATTAAATTTAATAGATAGAAAATTGAGCTTTAGTAAGAATAGTTTATATATCTACTAATAAAGATAGAGGACAGAAAAGGTCATATGAATGTATCACATCAGATTTTTTTAAATTCCCTCCCAAACAACGAGGGAGTGTTATGAAGTGTTAAGAGTCTTTAAAGAAGATAAAAAGATCGACCAGCTTAGTTTTTTGCTGTCTTTTATTACTCTGCATGCTTTTGATCTAAGCTTTAGAAAATTAATTTTATTTTCTAAGGCTGGATGTATCTGGCATTTGTGGAATGCTCTGTTATTTTTCTTAAGAGTAATTTTACAAGATTCGTTCCACCAAAGTACACAACCGTTGGTGTTAGATGAAGTGGTTTGTGTTACGCTAGCTTCTGCGGGTGTAGCAATTAATGTTGTAATTTCAGCAATAATAGTATCGGTTTGCGGCGATCTTAACGTTTGTTAGCCCCACGTTTGGGAGCCAGTTTGCGGCGATCACCTCCTCATCCGTAGCTGTAGCTTACCTTGATGCTTCTCCCGTTGCTTCCAGAAGTTCTCAGCGTGTTGGTTCTTCAATTTATCCTCGGCTAGCTGCAGTAATTTTCCTTAAATTATATGGGAGCATGGACTTATCCTCGGTAAAGGAAAACGTAGATCTCGGGTGGTGATATAGGAAGACATAGACTTGTTTTGTTTATGAAAAGATGACACTGCCGTTTCTTTTTTATTTAATTAACACTCGTAGTATACAAAACTGGTATTGCCGCTGTAAAATACTGTCCACTGCTGTTAAACTATGGCGTGGATATGTCACGAAATATAACTATTCTTATTGTCGCTTTCAGAGTAGCGGATCTTAGGTGTGTTGCTAAAACTATTTTGATTCCCTGTTTTGGCGCGATATCTCACACATCCTGCAGCATCTCTCCCTGACCACACATGACATAAACTGCCCCGAATTTTCTCCAAACAGATCCATTTATAGTCTCAGGCTCCTGAGGCTGCTTCCTTTCCTATTGGTCCATTTTTAGCGCGACTCGACGCGTCTAACTATTTCGAATAAACTTTCAGGGATCTCATTGGTCCAATTTTAATATAAATCGCGGCTTTTCCTACATTTACCGTTAAGGTTGTCTTTCTCACTCACTTGGTCACGGCGAATTATCAAATAATGGGACAAAGGCTCTACACCCTCGCTGTAGGAATAATAGCACAGCGACCGGAGAGAGGTAATAAAACTAGGTTTTCTGCCTTCGAAAGCACTATTCCTGTAGCTAAAACTTTCCCTCGTGGACAGTATTTTAACATAGCGCTTAAATTATTTACATTAAACCATTTATAACTCTACTAATATTAATAACCTAGATAGATACATAATGTTAAATCACCCTTCTTAAAATATACAAGCAGTATGAGAAAAAGATATTTACATAATACGATTTAACATCACTAAAAGTTAATTAATAAGTTATCTGTAATTATAGTTCTTGGGCTCGGCCTAGAGTTGCCGTTTCAAATTGCCCTGTTCTGGAAAAGAATAAATTTTTCAACACTTGATACAATTTTCTTTTACAGAATAATTCCTCTGATTATGGCCTTTGTTCGTTTGTTTTGTTGACAGAGACCCTTCGCTATACCTGCTCCTTCACAAGGGCTCTGACAAACCGGTGATGTTTATATTTGGGTCATTCACTCTACACTCTCCCTTTAAAAACAGGTTTCCGAGAGACATTCTTATACACAATACATTTCCCGCACACGAATAACTTGTGACGCATACAAATACTCTAATACCCAATTTAAGTTCTAAAATTAAATCTATTTACATACATATTGGTACATAATTATTATGCCTTTATTTATTTCTTTACATCCTTATTTATCGGGTGTATTACCTTTACTATTTGTTCACAGGGGTGTTACCTCATTTCGAGTAAAACTAACCTGATTCTTTTCATTATATTCTTCACCCTTCTCATTCTCTAAACATTTGTACGGTTTGAGCAACTGTTTATGGTATCTCCCTACGATCTTGGAATTCTTTATTTCTTGTAACTCAAATGTATCCGAGCCAAAAATGTTAATCACCCGGTATGGACCTTTAAATAAATTTTCCATTCTATGATACCTTTTGTTCAGAATGCTAGACTTTTTCTTGTCCCGTACCAATACTAAGTCTCCCAATTTGATCAACCAGTGTTTTCGTTTCTTCTTCTTAAACTTTTCTTTTCTTTTCTGCGCCTTATTGGCCATTCTTTCAAAAGCTTTCTTAAACATCTCTTCTTCCGTTAGTGCTTTCGGATCTTTAGCTTCTAGTGTCTGTGGTAATTCCCCTTCGAGTGTTTCCATTAATTTCCCCTTCATCAGCTCGATGGGCTTATAACCGGTAGTAGGGCTCACACTTTCATTTAAAATACTTTCGATGCGCTGATAGTGATTTGCCCAATCACTGTGTTTTTTATTGGCCAAAATTCTCAAATAAACCGAAATGTCCCGTATTATTCTTTCGCAGGGATTGCTTTGTGGGTGGTATTTTGAGCAATGATACAACGTGATTTCGTTTTCTTTTAAGGTGTCTACAAATTTTCTGCTGGTAAATATTGAAGCATTATCACATAAAATTGCCTTCATCTTTCCAAATTGTGGAACATACGACTTCATTATCTTCCTTAGGCATGTTTCACTTGTAATCTTCCGGACTGGGTAAATTTTCACAAATTTTGAAAATACATCTATTAACACTATTATATACCTAAATCCAAATTTACTACGGGGCATCTCACCATGACAGTCCAAGGTCACTAACATTCCTGGTTTTTCTCTTAGTATTGAGTTTGTCTCGTATTCGTATTGTATATTCAGTGGCTTTGCTTTTTGACATTGTAAGCATGTCGAAATTATTCTCCTTACTTTATGGTGTAATTTTGGAATATACAGGTTTTCTTGGATCATTAAAACGGTGCGTTCTGAGCCAGAATGTGCTAGAGCTTGATGGAACGTGCTTATGAGTTCATTCTCCATGTTCTTAGGTATATATGTCTTCCATTTCTGTATTTCACTGCCATGTAGTTTATATAACACGCCCCCTTTTAACCCTATGTTTCCCTTGATATTTTCATCTATTTCTGGGGCCTTTTTTATTAATTTATTTAACTTCTCATCTCGTCGCTGCTGGTCCCCTATTCCTTTTAATTCTTTTATCAATCCTTTACTCAAGGGTATTTCAATACTCATTAATGTTACTTCATTTTTAGGGCGTTCTATTCTCTCCGGTATTTCACTGTTGTTATGTAACCTAGACAGCAAATCGCTAAAAACATTTGTTTTTCCTGGAATGTGTTTCACCTCAACATCATACGAAAGAATCTCATGGATGTACCTAGATAATTTAGTACTCGTAAGCCGACAACGTTTCATAAATGAAAGACTCACATGATCTGTGTATATAATAACCTTCTGTAGATATATATATGATCTAAATTTCTGTAGTGCGTAATACACAGCACAGATCTCTAATTCGGTGACCGAAGCATTTTTCTCTATTTGACTTAAACCTCTTGAAGCGGTACTTATCACGTGCAGTTGATTTTCCTCATCTGATTGGGCTAGGACACACCCATATCCGTGACCTGAAGCATCCACGTAAATCACAAATGGTAGGTTGTCCTTGGGTCTCTCTAGTAGAATTGATTTTGCAAATAGTTCTTTTATCTTTTCAAAATCTTTCTGGTGTACCTCGTCCCATTTCCATCGCACTTTCTTTTTAAGCAATTCGCGCAAAGGTGCTATTTCTGCGGCGTACCTCAGGATAAATTTGCTTTGATAATTTAGCACTCCAAGAAACGACCTAACCTGCTTAACACTCTTGGGCGCTGGTATTCTTCTCACAGCCGCTACTCTTTCTTCGTTTGGCTTTATTCCTCTATCATTAATTACATAACCTAGAAATTCCACCTCACGGATGCAAAATTTGGATTTATTAATGTTCACCGTCATACCGTTTTCTCTCAGCTTTCTAAGCACATAATCCACATGTTTAATATGCTCATCAAAATTTTCATCAACTATTAGAAAATCGTCGATATATTGGATCAAAAATTCGTCGGCTGAGTCGCCAAATATTTTATCGATGGCTCTTAATAGTCCACTACATGACGTAAGCATACCAAAAGGCATTCTCAAAAATTCGAACTGTTTCCCAAAAAATAAAAAAGAAGTATACTTTCTAACATCCTCGTGAAGCTCAATCTGCCAGTATGACGCAGTTAAATCAATGGTGGAGAAATACTTGCCTTTGGTTATTTTTGACAGCAATTTTTCTACACTTTCGCTCCGAAATCTGTCTGGTTGAGTGTGTTTATTTATCTTTCGACCATCTATCGTCATCCTAAGTTCGCCATTGCGTTTCGTCACCCAACATAATGGACTGCTATATGGAGAATTTGACTTTTGTATTATTTGGTCTCTCAACATTTTATCGATCACTTGTTTGGCTCTCTCCCTTAATGCAATCGGAATATCCCGATACTTGTGTGTGAAGGGTGCAATATCTTGTACCTTAAAACTGTGTTTGTATGCTTTGCACTTGCCTGGGACGTCCGAAAATACCGCTTTGTTTTCTTGTAACATTCGCCTTAATAGATGCCTTTGTGTCTCTGTGAGGTTCTCGGCAAGGGTCACTTTCTCCTCTACTGCTTCTACCTGGCTGCCGGTATCTTGGAATTCTTTATTTCGGGCGTAACCATAATCTTTCTCATTGTGCTCCGTATACCCGTTGTAAAACCTGTCAGCGAACGCATGCATCTCATCGGTTTCTTCCCCTTGTACTATAGCAATTAATTTCTCACTCCTACCTGTTTGTACTAATTGTACGAAAAATCTTTCTTCGGCGATATCTTCTTCTCCTTGGGTTTTGTTATAAGTATCCTGCTTCATACCCTCTACAAAAGGGATTTCTAATAGTTTTCTGTTCTTCTCTATTTTCAAAACTTTATCAGCAAAATCAACCCTAGCTCTTAATTCAAACAAAACGTCACACCCAATCAAAATGTCACAAATCAAATTATTGATTACCAGAAAAATAAACTCAAAATTTTCTTCTCCTATTTTCATGTTCAACATTACTTGCATTTTTATTCGGGTAACCTCTTTGTTAACTGCTACCCGGCATACCGTGTTCCTTATGGGTAATGTCATTAGCTTAATTCCTTTATTTACCAGGTTCTGATATAACCTCAGGCTGCATACACTCACATTGGCTCCAGAGTCTATTAAAGCGTTATATTCTTCATCCAATAATACTACTTTTATGCTAGGGGAATCTGTCAGATCCTTTTCCGAGTGATTTTGAATAGTAGTTATCAGTTCTCCCAGTATAAATTCATTTTTGAGCCCTGTTTCACATTTTCTGTTTATTTGAGAATTTTGCGCGCTTAGAATCCGCTCCGAGCTCTTGAATGGATCCTGTCTTAGTTTTCCGGGTTATCGACACTATTTGGTGCTCTGCTAGTCTCTTCCACATTTCCCTCTCTCTGCATTTGCCTATAGTTTCCTCTGCTTCCTCTAAAATGTCCCCGGGAATGTCTCTCTCTCCTTTCGTTTCTTTCTGGATAATTTTCGTCATACCTTTCTCCTACATCACTTTCCCCTCGGTCAGAAAAATAATGTTCTCTGGATCTGTTTTCATTGTTTCTGCCTCTCCTATAATTAAAACGGCCACTATATCTTGGTCTGGTTTGTATAGCATTTATGTGATATTGGTTATCACCTTCCCTCCTGAAACGGTTATTTTGACAGTTTCTGTTCCCGGATTGAGGTACGTCGTTCCAGTATCTCTCTCTGGGGTTATAGTTCCCTCTCGCGTTTCCTCTCCAATTCGCATTCCTTGAATTATCCGGTAATGTTCGAACTGTATAGTTTTGTACGTGGTTCCTACTACTTGTCTCGAATGATGATACCAACTCAATCAATTCGGGAATAGAATTTGGCTTCGCAATGAGTAGGTAATGGTGTATACGTTCTGGATAATGTGGTACAATCATATTAATGAAATCCCTCTCGCTTATGGGTGGCTCGATTAGTCTACTACTCTGTGCTTTAGTTAGCAAATAATCTACCATGCTTAGGTTTCCGCGTTCATCGTACTTGCCATTAACTAGGATAGATCTCACCTGGTTCTGAGTATTAGTACTCCAGTACTTATTCAAAAATGCCCTTCTGAAATATTCAAAATTATTATTCTCCCCCAAAGTCAATCTTACCCATTGGAGAACCCTTTGACGTAAACCTTTACGAACGATTAACATCTTTAGCTCGTCCGGAATCTGCTTCAAACGGAAATACTCCTCAAGGTCATTTAGGTATTGTTTAGGATTATCAGCCGAATTTTCCTCGAAAGTAGGTACCCCTATCTCATTTAATAAATGGTAGTTTGCATTACTTGCATGGTTAGATGTACATTGGTGCCCTGAATTAAAATTATATGGGTCGGCAGCTGGACTTTGGCCTCCATTTACCTCCCTAAAAGTGGTGCTAGTTTCACTGGGTGAGCTATCATCACTCTGTCTCACACTTATCCCTAGTCTACCAATAGAGCGTTTTAACTCCTTTACACAATTTTCATGCTCTTCCACCCTCTTCACAATTTCATGATGATTTGAGAGCTGTTCAGTCATTTTTGACGAAAGTTCATTCATCTTTCCCTGATCCTTTTCTAACACTATTCTAAATTCTTTGAACTCCCTTTGAATGTTAGATTCTAAGGTACTTTGTTTTTTTTCTAAAGAAACATTTACAGCTCTTAAGTCATCATCCAATTGTTCCTTTATGGCTAAGCTGGTAACACTTAATTCTGTTTCTACATCCTTCCTTAGTTTTTCTACATCGTTTCTTAGACATAGTTGTCCTGCCTGAATTTCTTGCACTACCTTCCCTTGCTGACTGAATTTGGAGTCCAATTGACTTTGTAATCGGGTGACCTGTTCACCTAAATATTCCCTCATCTCCTGAGCTAATTCCCCTCTCATCTTCCTGTTTTCCTCTCTGACATATTCACCTATCTGTATACTCTGCTCATTTAATTTCCCTTCCAAATTTTTATTTTGTTCACTCAAATTTCTTTTTGACTCCTTACTCAGCTCATTTAATTTCCCTTCTAAATTGTTAATTTGTTCACTCAAATTTCTTTTTGACTCCTTACTCTGCTCATCTATCTTTGTGCTCAAATGTTGAAGCAATATTAGCAGCTGGTTTTGACCTGCGTCAATGACCTGCTCAATCGGTGATTGCCTTTCCCTAACTTCTACTTCAGCTGCACCCATATTTTCTCCATCTGTTGTTATGCTGACAATAGCCTCCCCATTCAGTTCTTCCAAATCTTCCCTTGACCTACTCATGGTTCCGTTAGCAAGTTCTACCTCCCTAGTAATGACTTTACCCCCTCTCAATAACATGTGTTCACAAAACTGAGTCACTACTCTGCATGCCTTTTTGTTTGTTTTTGAATAAAAGTTCTAACCTGTATTTTTTTTCAATGTTAACTGATGCGTTCCGGGTTCGAATCCTGGTGAAGTTCTAGAAGCGATGTTCTCAGCTGTTTTGTTGTCCCACGTAGGTAGACTAGAAGTTCGCGTTGTAATTTTTGTTCTGCTGTGCCCCTTTCCTCTGAAGATTCTTCGTCTGTTCGTTGTTTCCTAGTCCTCCGTTCGTGTCGTTCTTCCCTTCGAGCCGCACGTTATGGCGCCAGTTTGCGGCGATCTTAACGTTTGTTAGCCCCACGTTTGGGAGCCAGTTTGCGGCGATCACCTCCTCATCCGTAGCTGTAGCTTACCTTGATGCTTCTCCCGTTGCTTCCAGAAGTTCTCAGCGTGTTGGTTCTTCAATTTATCCTCGGCTAGCTGCAGTAATTTTCCTTAAATTATATGGGAGCATGGACTTATCCTCGGTAAAGGAAAACGTAGATCTCGGGTGGTGATATAGGAAGACATAGACTTGTTTTGTTTATGAAAAGATGACACTGCCGTTTCTTTTTTATTTAATTAACACTCGTAGTATACAAAACTGGTATTGCCGCTGTAAAATACTGTCCACTGCTGTTAAACTATGGCGTGGATATGTCACGAAATATAACTATTCTTATTGTCGCTTTCAGAGTAGCGGATCTTAGGTGTGTTGCTAAAACTATTTTGATTCCCTGTTTTGGCGCGATATCTCACACATCCTGCAGCATCTCTCCCTGACCACACATGACATAAACTGCCCCGAATTTTCTCCAAACAGATCCATTTATAGTCTCAGGCTCCTGAGGCTGCTTCCTTTCCTATTGGTCCATTTTTAGCGCGACTCGACGCGTCTAACTATTTCGAATAAACTTTCAGGGATCTCATTGGTCCAATTTTAATATAAATCGCGGCTTTTCCTACATTTACCGTTAAGGTTGTCTTTCTCACTCACTTGGTCACGGCGAATTATCAAATAATGGGACAAAGGCTCTACACCCTCGCTGTAGGAATAATAGCACAGCGACCGGAGAGAGGTAATAAAACTAGGTTTTCTGCCTTCGAAAGCACTATTCCTGTAGCTAAAACTTTCCCTCGTGGACAGTATTTTAACATAGCGCTTAAATTATTTACATTAAACCATTTATAACTCTACTAATATTAATAACCTAGATAGATACATAATGTTAAATCACCCTTCTTAAAATATACAAGCAGTATGAGAAAAAGATATTTACATAATACGATTTAACATCACTAAAAGTTAATTAATAAGTTATCTGTAATTATAGTTCTTGGGCTCGGCCTAGAGTTGCCGTTTCAGGTTTCATTGGCAGAACGAGTAGTGAGTGGAGGAATTCTTCGGATGCCTTCTCTAATATGGTTTTGTTACAGTGATCAATTGGCTTTAAGAAGTTTCCACTTGGTATTGACGGTGTACAGGGTTATGGAATTGCTTAAGGAAATGGTTACTGGTAAGTGGTCACTATTCAACAAGCATGAGTAGACGAACCAATTGAGTAGTTCATAAACTTCAAGTGTGAAAATATTAAATCGATACTACTTGATGTTTCACGAGCTAAGTCATTGCAGGTTCGGTCATTTGAATTGAGCATAATTAAGTCAAAGTCTTCTAATAATTGTTCCATTATTTTTCCTGTTCTGTGAGTATAACAACATCCGCATAAGTTGTTATGATTGTTGAAATCTCTCAACAATATGCAGGGATTTGATAGTTGATGGATTAAGTTAATTAAAAGCTTGCTATATAGTGTATAGCTATTTGAAATGTAAACCTTACAGATGCAAATTGACTGTGATAGATTTACTACAAGCGTTATTGTGTCTAGGTTTGTAAGAGATTTCTCTGTGATTCAAGTTATGTTTCCCGTATGTTGTCACTCCTCCTCCGTGGAGGGCGCTTGTACGGTTTTTATAGCATACCTTAAATTGCTTTAAACTGCAAACAAAACTGTTGCTAAAGCGTGTTTCTTGGAGGCAAATAATATCAGGTAGATGACGATTTATTAGTAACCGTAAATATTCGAATTGTGGTTGAAAACCGTTTATATTCAATTGAATTATTGTTGACATTTAAAAGAATAAAAGTCCAAGAGGTTCTATGTCCATTATTGTGTGAGATTGGAAGAATCACCACTTGAATAATCTGGTGCGGGGATGTCCTTTGTCATGTTTGCAGCTTTGAGTAACCTTTTAAAAATGCATGTGCTTTTGTTTAAGTCATTGTTGGGAAAGTGAGGGTGCAGTTTTTGAAGCGCAAGCTAAGTCTTACAGGTCGATTGCGTAGTCAGATGCACCAGAGGTTATATGAGCAACCCCTCGAAGAAACTTATTAGTTACAAATAATTGAGTGGAAAAGAGCTTGGTGAGGTTTCCATTACCTGTTTTACTGGTTGAAATATTACATCTAATAATGAGGCTTGTGCGTTCCTTTTAGGTTTCTTGGTAGGTCGGTTAAGTTTAGATTTAGAAACATGTTTATTTACACTAGATTCATTTGGAAAGTTGTGTTCCTCATTAATCTTGGCTGTTTCATTGCTAGTTACTGATATTGGTATTTTAGACCTGTGAGGTTGGGTGTCCATATGAACAGGAATTTTAAAGCTTTCTGTCAGTGTAGAGAAAGAGTCTGTGTTTATTTTAGAAAATTTTGATGAAACATGAATTTGATCTGGTTTCTCCACAGGATTTTGTCTGGAGTACACCGGGAGGTGCTTTCCCATACTGGAGGTGTGGTGATGGACATGTTCTCTTCGTCTATAATTTAGGTCTTCATATTGTCTCGTCAAGTACGGGAAATTCAAAAGAATCTAGATTTCCACCAGTGAAGCTATGGGAGAAATTAGGTCTGCTTTCAGATGTTTGATCGGTGCTAGGACAATACTTAGCTAAATGTCTCTCCCTTCTACAAAGAAAGCAGGAGGGAAGGTCAGACGATAGGTATAGGAAGTAATTAATCCCGTCATATTGAATTTGAAGAGTTTTCTGGAAGTTTGTCAAAGTCTTCAATGTGGATATACATCTGTCTTCAAAAGCTTAAGTTGTGAGAGAATCCTGGGATTGATAAACCTGCTTTGATTGATGTTATCTTTGACATTATCCTTATGCCTACTTTGTTTAGTTCGTCTTGTATTGTGTGATCAGGAATAACTGGACATACATTGGCCAAAATTATTCTTGTGTTATTTGTTAGTAGGGGTCTGATTTCCAAGGAAACATTGTTGATAAGAACTATAAGGTGCTTTATAATGATTTCCTCTACATATTTTTCATTAGATAAGAAAACGCAGATTCTTCCATTCAATAATCGGGAAACACAGCGTATGTTACTAGGGTTAGTAAGTTTCCCTGGCACGAACATGTATTTTTTTACGCTAATCTCCTCAGGATTCAATAACAATTGCATTTCTTGTGTTGGTGGCACGAGTTCATTGATGGGAGATTTCCGTATTTCGTTTTGCTTCCTGTGTATTTGGCTATTGGGAGTAGTGTATTCAGCATTCTGTGGTATCGTTTTTCCAATGTTGTCATAATGATTAGTATTAGTAACCCTTTAGCAGTCAGTATTGGCTACATTTTGATTTTGACAATGTTAGCTGTATTTTCTTTGTTAGGTTAGCAACACTTAGGTCTGTCAGTAGAGGTGGTCATGCAAACGTTAAACTTTTGTTTAGGTTATGTAGGCTATTCTAAAAAGGGGGATTTTATTTTGCACATAAAATAAAGTTAGTGATTAGTCAACTTTTACATTTACTTACAGTTGTAGAATGTATATTGCAGAATCAAATCTAACAATCGCTGTTACAAAAGTTGCCGGATTTTGGACAATTTCATCATTTTGCATGGAGAACGAATATACTCGTGAAGAATTCCCAATATCATGGCCTCTCACATTGAACTACGTCCACTTTTGTTGGAAGAAATTTTCTATAAACTTGTACAACTGCTAAGCATTAAAAGATAGACGAAAACGCACTATATAAAAATGTAGATATGTTCAAAACATTTCTGAAGTGTCCGATATTAAAGGTTTGGGTTGCTTATTACTTGGTCAATCTTTAAAGCCCTTTCAACATTCAGTTGTTTCTCACGATTGCATGGAAACAGTATGGAATTTTAAGACCAGCATATAATATCCAGTTCTTAAACATTTGACTATCGCTGTTCCTTTAAATCTATAACGTAACGTGTAATGTAGCTATTTCTGCAAAGGTTTAATAGGATAAAAATGTAGTAGATAGGAAAATAAGCTTTAGTAAGAAAAGTGTGTATATCCACTAATTCATGATATAGGTCATGTGAATGTATCACATCAGTATTTTTGTTATAGGAATGCACTTTTTATTGTCTAATAACTACCTACAGTAGGTAAAGGAAGTTATTACACTCAAAATTTGGGTTAACACATTATACCTTAAATATATGTTTTAAGGTCCACTGTACCCCAAAACAAAGACTTTCATAGTTCAAAAACGAAAAATTCTGTGTTTAGAAAACTCCGTGTTTACTTAAGTTCAACATTTCCAAGGATGCGATACGACGATTTTCAAGAATATCCTCCCACCTCAAACTATGATTTACATGGAAAAATCATCGTTATCATTTTTTTTCCAAAACAGCCCTTACGATTTTGGTTAAAGTATCATATTTTTTACATACAGACATGAGAAACGAAAGTTATAAGTTGAATGTCCGTTAATAGCCTGAGAAATCCCATTTATTTGATTGAATTTTATTAATTTTGTGTAGCTAAGAAATCATAAGATATAGATAAAAAAGTACGCATTAAAGAAAAAACCCTAGAACTTAGTAGAATATACAATTTTTCCATGTAAATTTATTGATAGTGTTTGCCGTTTACCAAATATTCCATATTAGCACGTTTAAACCTCTCCCAAGGGTGAGTGAGTCTACCAGGTGTGTTTGAAGGTTTGCTATTCTCTCTCTTTCTCTCTATTTTTTTGCAAGAGCTTGTTATCACGAACAAATATTTGAAGGCTGTTTCGCATTAGCTAAGCAAACACATCGAGAGAAACGCAACGGGATATGATTCACTTTTAATATGAATTTTATATATATATATATATATATATATATATATATATATATATATATATATATATATATATATATATATATAAGCAATGTTTGTGAACTTGCCATTGCAGAGAAAAGCAGTGAAGTATGACAACTTTTTTTCCTATGTAAACTAATAGAATAACGAACAAAGCAACCTAAATACCATAGCATTTTACCAATATTTAAAAAACGAGACAATTTGAATTTGTGGTTGACATCTAATTTCCTATAGTCTAAAGCATATGACAAGACTAACCAAAAATGCTCTGGGATGTTGTAGGTTTAATTAAAATGATATTATTGTGTATAATGGGTTACGCTAATGTAATGTTATGCTATTATCTTTATGTGGTTGTTCATATTTTTTCCATTTTCTTCAGGAAAGGTAGAATCGACTACTATGAAAGTTTGTATACAACACTCTTAGATGTCAATTACAGAACAGGCTATATTTAAACCACAAAGGAGAGATGTTATAATGGTTATGAGGACAAAAACCTCAAATACCTTACTTATTATTTCTTTTTATGACAAAAATATTACATAACCATAGCTATGCGTATGATCTTTATATGTTGGAAATAATATCAATGCTTCTTTATTAGGACACACTGTAGTGGGGTTTAAAAAGGGAAAAAGGTGTAATGGTTCGGTTCTTGGTGGTTGGGTTGTTAATTCGTGAGGATCGCTGTTGCTGCCGGCTACTCAGGTGGAGGAATTTGGCTTCTGGAGTCTCTTACCTCAGGGAGTGTGGATGGGACATAAATGAAGTTCACTTTCTCCTCTCAGATGGCCCGTTTATTGATGATCCACACTGAAGTCCTCGTCCGAATTCCCTTTCCACACAAGACGCGAATGTTCCTATCATCACTGCTACTGTTTCCGTGCTCTTACCCTTTCTTAATTACTTGAAGAAATTGGAGTAAGTTACTATTACATTAATGACTTTACCTTTTTGTAAATTTCCTAGCTACCCAGTTACTCACGTTTACTTTAAACTAATGTTTCCCATACATAAATAAATACTCGTAGACCTCTGCATTGTTTCCCTTTTTCATATAAAATACTTTGAATTCCTACATATATCTTATTCTCCCTCACTGCACAACACGGAGTAAACTTCTCTACCCTATGGTTCGACACAAAAGTATCCATCTTACACACGTCTGAAAGTTGCTCTCTGTCATAGATGATTTTCTATTTCACGCCTCTTTTCCAGTTTCGATCTATCTTTTTGCTTTGCACGTGACTTTTATTAACTTTCATTGGCTATCTCTTTCAATTTTTCCTCGTCTTCCATTGGCTCTTAATTTCATCGTCTGAACATCGCTCGCGTCTAACATTAACAAATTATGTTCGCTTTACTGAATTTTCTGTGCGCCTGACTAACTGCGGTTTCCTGCCCGTTGCCTTAACATCCTGTGTGCAAAACTCGGTTCCTATTGTCACTAAAGCGATTCCTAATGTTTCTTTTCCTGTCCTTTCCTACGTCTGGTATCTTTATGTGATTTTCGCCACATTTCTTCGTTCTCAAATACACGTTTTCTACATTTTATTTCATGTTCTTATTATTAATTAATATTTACTCTTTACTTTATTCTCTCGTTATGATTTTACTCCCCCATTTTCTAATTATTAATGTTCTCTTTTATTCTTCGCTCATACTGGTATTCCTTCTTGTTATTTTGATTATATGCTTATTAATTATTCTTATTATTCGTTATTATTTATTATTCATACTATTCGGGCGGAACTTATCACTTCAACACATACCCGTTACTTAATACATTATGTTCTTTTCGGTTAAGACGGGGAACACTGAAATTCAGAAGGCCCAAAAAGCATAAATCTTGTCTCTTGCAGCTGGTCGGGTTCGAATCCAAGTTAATCCAAGGTGAATATTTTTAGCTTTTAATCCAGGTTTCTCACCATCAGTCCTTAAATGGGTAGATTATTAAGATCCTCGATCTTAATTGTACATTCGTTTCATATTTTCATTGACTGATATGACCCATGGTGTAAAGGACGCTAAGCTTAGAAGATGAAACCTTTGAACGATTTTCACTTTAGAGATATTGTTGCTATTCTCTGTAGCTCTAAATAGTTTTCTTTCTCGGTTAACTTTACTGGCATGAAAACATACATTTGATCAATTACTGCATTTTTATTTTATAGCGTTCTAATGAAAGGAAAGTTGCTATTGATTTTTGAGGAGCATTTTAACAGATTCACTGCATAGCAGAGAGAGAGAGACAGAGAGGCCTCAGCAGTTTTAGCGATGACCCAATCGTAGCTGCGGATTCTACTCTTAGATACAAAAACTGAAGTAGTTTTTAAAGAAACTACAGTGTAAAATAACTTCCTTGATGACAGGCTCTAGCAGGTGAAGCTTTAAAGTCTGTTATAATGGATTCATAAGGGCTCAAATTGCTTTACTTCATCGGAAAGCACTTAATGCTTCTGGGGTGTTGTGTGGCCCTGAGAAAGAACAAAGCCGCAAGGACTTCTGTGCACCTTTGTTAATTAGAAACGTCACCTGCAAACGAAAAGAGCGAGGTATCAGGAAGCCAATTAACGCCGAGAGAAACCCAACACGCTCCTTTTGTGTATCCCGTTCCTGAGGAGACACTCTCACAGAGTGAGCGCGTTCTCTGCACCTGGGGCAACAGGTGAGCCGCACGTGGGAGAAAAAGTGCGGGGTCACCGCAGCAACGGACCTCAACATGGCAAATGTTCGGTCTTATCTCGCTACACAGATCCTTACAAAAGACGCGTGAAGCCAATGTTTAGAATGATAGAATAAAGTTAATAAAGTGCGGGGTCACCACAGCAATTGACTTCAGCACGGCAAACATTCGGTGTTCATCGCACTACACAGATCATTAAAGGAGACTTGTATAGAATAACAAAACAAACTTGCACAGATTATCGGAATAAACTAAATTAGAATAAATGGAACGTTTCTTTCTATTAGCAAATACTCTAGCATTTAAAACACTGGGTCAGATGCTTTGAAGATAGCTAACATTTGATACATCACGATACATAATCATCCTTAAATTTGCAGTCGTTACAGCCCCACGTATGTGAGCCAAACTTGAAGTAGTTGTATTTGCATCACTTATGGGCACCAAACTTTAAGTAGTTGTAGCCCCACTGTTAGAGAGCCAAACTTCAAGGGGTTTAATTGTTGTTGTGGTTGCACCACGTTTAGGCACCAATTTGCGGGAGATGTTTCTTGGTTTGTTCGCCCTACGTACGCTACAAACTTTCCGGTGGCCTTCGACCCACGTTTAAAATTTAACTTTTATTTTAATGTTTCTTTAAATTATATATTATATATGTATATGTATGTATACCTCGGCTACCTCATTATTAATTTGTAAAGCATGTATCTCTTAGCAGGGCTGGTACGGCTAAAGAATGAAGGCTTACACAAATTATAATGGTATTTAACTTTGTTTTATTAATCTTTCACACGATTAAATGACACTTCACTGATGTTTCCTACTCTAGAGATGTGAGATTATTGTTAATTGTACTTTTAAACACGTAAACTTTATATTATTCTCACCACAATAAAATTTTATGTCTCATACTGAACCTGTATCGAGCTGCTCGGGTACGCAACCTTGTAGCGTCTACCGCTTGAATTTGTACATCTACTCTATTTCAAGTCTCTGATTGGCTAAGTCTGCTCCAATAGAATACTTTTATTTAACTTAAGCTTTTTATAGTTTTTGATTGGCTGTTTATAAACTTTTAAATATTACATTATTATTGTTCCAAGAACTGTTAGTAGCCTTATTAAACCTTCTAGTTTATTGTTGTCTCAAAGTTGCCTCATTATTAGCAACTTTCGGCTTCTACTTTGTAATTTTGTTTGCTACGAAAGGCAGCTTGCTTCTATTCTCACAGCTTCTGCATTGTTAAAACTACCTAACATTATTACATATACATATACATAATAATATAAACATAATACAGTTACTGTAACATACACTTTATATGTTACATTATACACATATTGCTTTAAGGCGGACTGTTATTATATTTTATATTATATAATTAGACTGGTATAATTTAAGTCATAAACATACTGCCTGAAATTTGATACATAATCCATGACCATAATTTCCGGATTATTAATTGTTACATCTCATATAATGGCCGAAATGCATCCACTTCACTCACGCCTTTTAAAATTTCCATCAAAATAATAAAAATGGTTCGTCTAAAGGAAGAGAGAGAATTTCTTAACAAATTCCACTTCCCCCAATTGGAGGCTGCCATAAACAAAGCATACTCAGTAACGAAACTATATGAGTACGTAATTGAAATTGTAAAGAATATAAATATCTGTTAATAAAGTTGCAACTAATTAAATATTATCGAAAATAATTGCTATCTACAAATTACATGGAAACTACCCTTATCTAAAACAAATCTGTATGAGAAATTAACCAGTTTACATATATGCAAATGATTTTTCAATATAGCTAGTGACCCTTTAAGAACACCAAGGGCCCCTGCTTTAATAAATACGTTGTTTAATTTATAATTTATAATGTATGTGTATCTAACAATAAAATCCATTGTGAGTGGAAAGCTTATATCAGATTTGACAGATATAATGCCATAGCCAAGATTCTAACCACAGATGTGTCATGGTTTATATATCCCGGGGAATGATCAAGGTAACTTCAACTTATTCTAATGTAAACATTCCAAACGTGCAATATTTGCCTAAAACACGTAGTTCTCGCCCCGGCCGTCACGATGAATTTAAGAAATCTGAATCGAGTCAGTGCGAAATCAAAATTATAAGGATATAAAAAGCGCTTGCAGCATTGCAAGTCGCTTTTAAAAGGTGATAACGCTTAAAAGGTACCCCAGGATATATGAGTAACCGAAGCTCGGTGCGCGTTCGGATGCACCTTATGGTAGCTCAGCTGTAGAGCGTCTATACAAAATTCAATGTTTCGATCAGTGGCACTGAATTCTTCATCTCTGTCTCAGCTAGCTTTAATAGGAAGAAATAGAAGTGTACTCGCCCAAAAACCTCGATATAGAGGTTTTACCAGAAACACATGTTTTGAGCTCCCTTGAAACCCCCAAAAATGTATTAAATAAAATACGAAAATTAAGAAAATTTATATATATGGGATTTGTGTTTTTTGGCGAATAGCCTAGTCTCTTCCTTCTGAATGAATTTCATATAATTTGGCACTGCATTCCACCTAAAACTTTGATATAGATATGTATTTCACCAGAAACACTTGTTTTGAGCTCTCTTGAATCCAAAAACAAATTATTAACTAAAAAACGAAAACTAAGAAACTATACCTATATACTGATTTTTTTCTGTGAATAACCTGTGAAGTCCTCTTCCTTTTGAAAGAATTTTATATAATTTGGTATAACTCCTAACCATTAGAGACAGTAAAAGCTGGTATATGAAAAATAGGTTAGTACCTACACACAAAGGTGGATCTCGTTAGAAACCACAATTTGCGTCAAATGAACATATTGTACCATTAACTATTTTAAACATATTCCTTGACATTGGTTTCAGTTTTCAAATACTCCGATATATTTTTGTGCTTGGTCACCACTCATTTGCTTCTCGTTATCTCTTGCTGAGAGCATCGCAATTCAAAGCCAGCATAAGCACCCGCTCTTTAAATGTTTGCTCATCGCTTCAGCCTCCTTTATCCCTTGTACCTATATCGAAATCTCTTCTGTATTGATTAACATGAAGTAGGCATTAAACAGGCTTTTGTAAGAATAATTTGTGGAAGAGTATTAAAAAAATCGGATGTGTTACGCTCACATAACTTTCTTTACTCTTGTAAAACTATTTTTACAAACGCTTATTCTCCATATGCTTCATGTTAATCGAAATATCGAGATGTTAATCTTATTGCTAATTTTCTTGTTGATGCAAGGGGAATTGGTAGGCTTTAAGCGATAGTCAAATATTTAAAGGGCTGGTTGCTATGTGGAGTATTCCATTCTCTTTTTATTACCAGAACCCAAAAAAAAAAAAAACAAAAAAACAGTATAACGAATTCCCATTTGAGAAAAAGTACAAGTATTGGAAAATTTAAGGGAATAACAAACAATATCTCGAAAATAGTTCATTCAACAGAAAAAATGTATATGACATAAATTGTGTATTTTAACGCGATCTACACTTTCTGTATTGTAAAATTTTGTCTATCTCTTATGGTTTACCAGTTATGCAAAAGTCGTTCACAATGAAGAATACTTTTGGAGACATTCCCAGAAAATTCAAGATATACATTTTATTTGTCATGAAACTATCTTAAATATATGAAATTTTAATCAAAATCGTTATAGCCATTTTTGAGAAAATTAAATTTTTCGAAAAATTTTCCATGTAAAGGGTAATCTGGGGTGGGAGGATTTACTTGAAAACCTTCGTGTCGTATCTCTGGAAGATACTGAACCTAAATACCAAGTTTGGTGTTTATCGGGTTCGTTTCTAAGTTATGCTGATCACAGACACACAGGCACACCTGGACATGTTTCCAAAAATGCTTTTTTGGATTCGGGGGGCCTCAAAACATGTATTTCCGGTGAAATCTCGGTATCGAATTTTTGGGTGGAATACAATACATCCCCTACTTACTATACATAGTAGAGAAAGGTATGGTAAGTAGCGAAACTAAAACATCAGATAGGAATGTAAAATATCAGATTTTCCCCCCTTACGGTCTCATTAATAACAATAACTGACCTTCGATATGCAAACAGTCGTGTTTTGTTTTCTGTATCTGGTGTATGCAACCAAGTCCGTGTAGCTTATGAGTGAATAGAAGAATCACTTTTATACCAATGCTACATCAGCATTTAATAATATTGACATTTTAGTGTGACATATCTGAATTGCTCTTTCTTTCCTTGCGGCTTATCTCAGTCATCAGGTAAATGCTGAGTTAAATATGACTCTAAGTTATCCTGAGGGCGCAGAAAGATAGTTGGTCATTTGTTTACCGAGTGGGATGGATCAGTGGCCATGTCCGTAGCCCACATTCGGGAGCTCGCATCCTGTTGGCCGGCCACTCTGACTATGGGGTTTTTCCGTGGTTTTCGCAGGTTGACAAGGTGAATGCTGAAGTGTTGTCTTCTGCCACAGTTCTCCTCTCTCCCCCATTTCTCTCATTCCATCTTCCTCCTTCATGTTACAGGTAACTCCGGGTTGTGTGTCGATCGGCGGCGGGCAGATGGCACAGGGCTTGCGTTTTGGGACTTCTCTCGGCCCGTCAGATGGCAGCCGTTTGAGCCTCCACTGCTGGGTCGAGCTTTCCCCGGTCTCCGCTGGAGGGTAGTTTGCGAACGGCCCTCCGATGGCTTGGGAGAGTCGCCGCCGAGAGCTTTCCAGCTGGGTGGTCAACACAGTAACTATTATGGAACTCTGCGCGTCTCTGTCGTCAGCGCCTGCCGGTCCTGCGGCCCATACGTCTCCTACGGTTCCTTAATCCCATCCGTTCCTCCGGGGTGTACTCGTGTGTACAAAACATCCCTTGCGGGTCGAGGTTCTAGGTACCCCCTCCTTGTATTAATGGTCATTTGTTTACCAGCACCTCTATTACGTATAAAATATACTGAGTAAATAAAATTCTAGAATATTATCTTAGAAATTAATGCAAAACCAGAATATAATCAATGATTTCAGACGAAAGATTTTAAATCTCACTTAGTAATTTTTCTGACTGCATTAATTCTACTTTTTAGTTATTCAAATATCTTAACCACAGAACAGCTGACCCACGATCACAACGGTCCATCCTCCTACTAAATCAATAGCAATACAACAGAAGATTAGTGACGGCAACTACACAACTAAGGTCGTTTGTCTTGTACACACTAAATCATGTACAACAAAGAGACAATAGGCTAGTATCTGTGACCTGGATATCCAAGCGACGTTAAATATTCTAAAAACATTAAACGAAAGTAAGAGAGGTGCGTTAAATAAAAATCTAATGTTTTGCACTCACATGACTTTCTCTACTCTTGTACAAACTATTTTTACAAACGCTTATTCTCCATATGCTTCATGTTAATCGAGATATCGAGATGTTAATCTCATTGCTAATTTTCTTGTAAGTGCAAGGGGAATATGGTAGGCTTTAAGCGATAGTCAAATATTTTAAGAGCTGGTTGCTATGTGGAGCATTCCATTCCCTTTGCATATCCAGGACATACAAAAAATGTGACATTTGTATTTTAACAAGCTCTACATTGCTGGTATACAAAAATTTTGTCTATCTCTTACGGTTTACCAATTATGCAAAAGCCATTCAGAAAGCTGACTTTTGAGGACATTTACAGAAAATTCAACATATACGTTTTATTTGTCATGAAAATATCTTAAATATATGACATTTTAATCAAAATCCTTAGAGCCATTTTTTGAGAAAATCAAAAGTTTCGAAAAATGTTCCATGTAAATGGTAGTCTGGCGTGAAGGGATTTTCTTGAAAATCTTCGTGTCGCATTTTTGAAAGATATTGATCCCAAATACCAAGTTTGGTATCTATCCGCCTTTTCGTTTTTAAGTTATGCTGTTCACAGGCATACACACATGCACCTTTTTCTAAAAGTGTCTTCTTATTTTATTCAGGAGGCCTCAAAACATATATGAATTTTTGGGTGGAATGCAATACTTCCTCTACTTACTATACGTAGTAGAGAAAGTGAAAATAGAGAATAATTGTATTATTTAGGAAGAACGTGTCTGTTTTCGTCTTTTACAGGCCGTAGAATTCGACTACCCTCTTGTCAACCGCACGTTTTGTAAGCCTCATACTTGCTAAGGCAGCGTTGGTTTAGGGGAGCGAGGTCACCCTATCCCTCAAAGCAAAGCCGCGATTGAAGGTTGGTGAAGGTCGCCGCACTGAGAGAGGCTCTTTCCTACACCTACTTTACAAGCACACATGTCACAGGCTTTGCCATGACCTATGCTGGGATGCACAACTTAACCCTTTCAGCCCTCTACTTTCGAGCAGTAACATCACCCTGTTTCCAAATAAACAGGAATTTCTCAGCCCTCTCGTATCTAGCAAATAATGTCATGACACTTTATGAAATCTTAAACACGTTTCGTCTACTGCTCATTTCAACTATGACGTTAGGAATGCTCTCAACTGCTGTTACACCCAGATGTTTAAGATAATTAAAGTGCCAAAACGACCAGACACGTGATACTTCATGAAAACCACATGTTGGAAGATAAGAAGCTGACCCCTGTAAAATTAATAAAATGAAACTCTCATTTTTGGCGCCCCCCTGCGCTTCAGAACGAATGATTTATTACCGTGCGGAATGGTGGGGCTGCGGCGGGGAAAGGCGGACGCGCACCAACAGAGGCTGCGCTGCAGATGTTGAAAACACCTTCCGATTGGGGGGCCCGAACCCTGTACCCATCGTGACCCCAGCGTGCTATTCGTCGGGCGCCGCTCCTCCCACTTGGCTAATGGGGCGCCTCCCCATCGCCCTCTTGCCCTCCGACCTACTCCAGCTTCCTCCTGGGACAATAATCATCACCAACGTTGTTTCAAATTCTTCACTCAAATGCTACAAAAAGCTAATATTATACTACATTACCATCAAAATAATAAAACTGAAATTCATAATTTCTTATTTTGCTTTTAAAATCATTTCTGAAAATAGTGAAACATATACATGAAAATAAAATTAACATTGTAAATAATATTTCATTCAAAAATCTATTTTACTTTCTTTACTACTTACTAGTAAGTAGCGAAAATGTTGCATTCCACCCAAAAAATTTATATCGAGATTTCATCAGAAATACACGTTTTGCCGCCTCCCCAAAATACAAAAAATAATTTTAGAATAAAATCGATGTGTATGTGTGTGCGATCGCACCTGTGTAAACAGTCAAATAACCAAATGTTGTATAAACACCAAACATGGTATTGGAGTTCGGCATCATTCCAAGGATGCACAACGAAGATTTTAAAGAAAATCCACCTAAACTAGCCCTTACATGAAACATTTTCATTGTTTTATTTTTATTACAGTAGCAAATGATTAGGGTATATGCATGGCAAATATTATGCATATATCTGAACTTTCTGGGAATAGTCTGTGAACTCTCCTATTAATTCTGAATGAATTTTGTATATTTGGCAAACACACAATATATGTAAATGACATTTTCTGAAGCATTAACCAATTGCAAGATATTCTTTGTTGTTGGTTTGAACTTTCAAATATAATATATCTTACTCAAAAACGAAATGTTGGATAAACACCACAGTTGGTATATAATTTCAGCATCTTTCAAACACAGACATGAAGATTTTGAAGAAAACCCTATCCCAAATAACATATTGAAAATATTACGTTATTTTTTTATTTTCTCAAACATAGCTCTAACGATTTCGTTAAAATATTAAATGATTTAAGATATCTGCATTACAAAATTAAGTATATTTTGAATTTTGTGGAATAGCTTGTGAATCTACTTCATTCTGAATGAATTTTGCATAATTTTGCATAAGTGATGGACAATAGGAGTTGCAGCAAAGCTCTGCAAAAAGAAGTACGTCTCTTTAAAGCACATAATTTATTTCAATTTTTCGTGGGATTAAGAATTTCCTATATCCGTTGTTATTGGTTGGAATTTTCAGATGTTAGACTTTTTAGAGTTCTAGGTCACTCAACTGTTTTTCGTAGTCATGCAAATTCCCAGCCAGCATAATATATCAACCCGTTTTTTAAAGACCTGACTATAGCCACAGCCTAATGTATCACACTTGTATCGTCAAGGAAATAAGTAAAGAATAATTTCTGTAAATTTTTTGTCAATTAATATGAAGTAGATGGAAGGAAAATAATGTTGTAAGAAATATTTTGTAGAAGGGGACATGTAAAATCACGTAGAAGTAACATAACAGCCTTTTTCTCGGGTTTTAAGTCACTGTTGTCTTTCGTTTCTCGTGGTCATACAAAGGGTTTCTAAATATTTAACTATCGCTTCAGCCTACTGTATCCTTCTTATACCTATGCGGAAGTGTGTAATAAAACAAATTTTGCAAACGTTAGTCTCGATTAACAAAAAGCAGTTAGATGAATAAACTTTTGTAAGAACAGTTTGTAGAAGAATGAATAAAGTCATGTGAATGTAGCACATTAGATGTTTTTTTAATGTCTTATCCCACCTTTAAGGTAGGTTCTATTGTACAGTTCATTAATTAGATCATTTCTTAACACTTATTTTCATCTTCACAAGCACTCAAACTACTTTAAGAAAGCATACTGTGGATAAGCTACTTATGCAGCATTTAAAGGGTTAAAGAGCCCCCTTTGTTGCGGGTAAAATGCTGTTTTCTAAAGCGAAGCGTACGAATTCAAATATCCATATGAATGATTTTTCCGGACAAGTGTTTTTGCAAGGTTTTCCCTCATCCTCATTAAAATAAATGCAGTGTTATATGTCGGTAATAGTTTTTTTAAAACCGGGTGCATATGTTTAGGAACTCGAAATAATTTCAATAAAATGTAGCTCGAGAAGAATGTACCACATTTATGAGTTCCACAGATTACTCATTAGCTGCATCGTGTGTTGTTTTCTGAAGTAGCAGTCAGTGCCTATAAGTTTGATATCAAGAGATATTTTATTTACATCCACAGTGTCCTGAGATACGACATGAATAACTACTAAGAATTCCACTAAACAAAAGTGGCAAGCCAAATTTACAAAGGTACACATTTGATTTAAGTTCATATTTTATAGGTTATATATTCTGAATCAAGAAAATTATTTTCATCCGAAATAGGAAATGTCTTTTACGCTTCCTAATCCCTTCAATGGTGCGATATCACAGAGTATTTGCAATTGCCTTAAACTTTTGTATGGATATTTGAATCACAAGAGAACGCGTTACTCGCAATGAAAGTCGAAGATCTATGGTTATGTTTCTGCCTTAGAATTAAATTTTTCAAGCCACTGATCAATCACTTTAGATAACGATATGTATGAGATGTTGGAAATTTTGTTTGCTTTGGCATGTATTGGTAATAAATTACACGTTAATTATTATTTTTTGTAAATTCCATTTATTGTTGGAAACTTATTCTGCTTTGATGTGTATCGCATTCCTGTTCGCCATGTGGTTTATGTTGAGGCAGTATTTTTAACACTTGAATTATGTAATATGTAAATTTAATAACAGCCCACCTTGAAGCAATATGTATTTAATAGTTTGTAAAAATGTATGTAACAGTCATTGCATGTGCTTATATTATTGTAAATATGTTCAATAATTGTATGTAAATGCATTACGTAATTTTATAATGTAAGAGCTGTAAGAATAATGTTTAAAGTTGCTAAAAATGAGGTAACAAGGAGGTAACCTTGAGGCAATAATGAGTTTGTGAGTTTAAATACTACAAGTCATGATTAGGGCAGCATTAATGTAAATTTTGTGACAGTTTAAAAATAGCCAATCAACAACCAGGAAAATCTTTAGTAAAATGCATGTATTCTATTGAACTAGGATTAGCCAATCAGAGACTTGAAATACAGACGTTTGCGGGTTTGGACGGTTGAAATATGTTTAGTTTCTGGCAAACCTTGGTAATGACCAGATGGAAGATTTGTCCTCTAAAGATATATTACGTATTCGTGTGAAACGAAAATTAAGTAAACGCGTTAACAAAGTGCAACTATTAAACTAAAGAATCTCACAGCTCTTTATATAAGTGTAGTGCTATTTAATTTGTGTCAAGGATTAATAAAAAGAAGTGATTTTAAACTTAAAATCTGTGTAACCCTACATTCTTGTCGCACCACACCCTGATTAAGAGAAACGTGTCTCTAAAGTAAGACTGACGCAGCCAAGGTAAAAACAAACATAAATAATATCTATAGAACAAGTTTAATAACAAAGTTATTATTTTTTTAAACTTGGAGCGTAACAACAAAAATACATCTTCAAATCAGGTTTTCATACGTAGCAGCATATTACGTAACAAACAATCTTCTTCAAATTAACGCCCAAAGCGTGGTGCAAACATCAACTTCAAAAACAACTCCATCAACTCCAAAAAAAAAACATCAACAAACTCCTAAAGACAATAACTTCTTCAATGTGTATTGCAGAATCTCAATTTAAATTATATTGTATTAGGTATAATTTTTAAGAATTCATTTCTGGAGTACACACTTCTTGAACACATGTACCAATTATTTGATTCAAGGTCTCCAAAACTCCTGTTATACATCTGTGCAAGTCTTTGAAAGTTTCTTAACAGTCTGTAAGTAGGTATTTTTCCGAACGCTTGCATTTTCGTCGCATTATAAAGCGGGTTTCTATTTTCGTTCCTCACAACTTGCTAAGTTTTGGATTCCTCAAGGTCGATATCTTCTTGGTTTGCACATAAACCAGCATTAGAAAGGTGTTATGGTTAATTATTTTATATAGTATTGTCGCACATATTGGAAAGTCATAGCAATGTAGAAGCCACAAGCGCCAGACTGTTACGGCAAACTGCAACACTACGCAGTTATGCACTCAACCGGCCGAGCGCCTGCCGGTTGCAAAGATATTCAGTTCTATACCCCACGAAACCAATGACAAGTATGTCTTCAATACTTACGAGTCCGTTGCCTGAAGTAGTTCAAGCTGACTCTGGAAACACAATACGTCATATTATATAATGCATCTCAGACGTGAAATCTGTTAACAGTTTTAGCCATTACGCTGGTTTGTAGTTATTACTCTTCCAGTACGATATGGATTTCTTAGGTTATTGCTACTTTCTGTTAGTAGTGTTATCGTCCGTTCTTACTACATACGGCACCGCAGGTGGTGGATACTGATGATGCATGAAATGAAATTATATTTGGGAAAGTAATTTTGAGAAGGAAACGTTCCAGGCATTTGCCAGTTATGAGGATTGAAGAGAAATTAAAAAAAAAAACTCAATCAGGGAAGACAATCCTAGCGAGAGTTGAACTGTGGTCCTCTCGTTCATGAGTCCATGTCTTAACGATTTGGGCTACCCGTGTCGGTATTGCGTATTTAAATGATCCGTCAACATGTCATTCAGTTGATCTTATGAAAAAATCTTTAATAATCGCCCGCAACTTTAGTACGTGAGCACCGTACTTCTGGATAGAAAAATAAATTTCGACTCTATGGTTTGTTATGTTGCGCATTGGTGACCACTATTCTAATATGAAGCCGATTGATGCTTTAAGAAAACGTATCTGCTGCCCTGTATTTTCTTCCGTTATCATTAAAGAAATATATGAAATACGATTTCATTAATATTACAATTAAACGCATAGATACTTCATCACAGGTTGGATAAAATTGTTGAAAGTTTGGAAGTAAAAAAAGAACAACAAAATATTGTCGTATGCCTCACTTATTTTAACTTAGAAATGCAGATGGGAGCAACTCGCTTGCGAGAGGGATCGTTAAATTAACAAAGAACTTTAAACTCGAGGCAACGACGAAGGAACGCAGCTAGGTTATCTCTCTAAATAATTAATACACCAACACAATTTCTGGCTGAAGGGAGAGGAAAGGAACTCTACACTATCATAATTAAAACTGCAAGAGAATGGATAGCTGGTAGATTTATTATAAAAACATTTCTTACCCCATGTGTCTGCCGGGCGAGGACGCCATGTCTTAGGCAGTTGTCCGTCTGACTCACTCGAAGCCTAGTCACAGAATGACACAGAAGCTACGCCAAGTTGGCGTCAGTAACGCCATATCCCTTCCAATGACACACTGTTTCCCCTGAATCGCCCCTACTCAGACAATCTGCCCTCTCTGACCTTGGCAACCGGAGAGCGTCTTAACAAGACTATCTGTGCACATGCCACATCTCCCCCTGGCCACCGAAGTCGACGCAGCACGAAGAACTTAACACAGTGATAGAATTTAGTAGAAATGAAGCCAAAAAAAGGGGAAAATGGAGTCAGAAGTTTTAGCGTCACGCCGGCAGACAATGGGAAAAAATGTAAAAATGAGCTCAAAATTAAAATTTCGAAACCAGATTTTCAGATATGATAGTAACAAAATTTAGAAGATGAGAATCACAAATTAAAGCATAAAAATCCTTACCCTTAAGCCAGAAACAAATTTAGATTTTTCGCGACCACGTGGAGAAGCACAAAGCGTTACATTTGGAGGGAAAAAAAATTTGCACTTAAAATCTCAAAACAATCAAAACAATTACTCGGCGCCTCACGCCAATTGTCGTATGCCTCACTTATTTTAACTTAGAAATGCAGATGGGAGCAACTCGCTTGCGAGAGGGATCGTTAAATTAACAAAGAACTTTAAACTCGAGGCAACGACGAAGGAACGCAGCTAAGTTATCTCTCTAAATAATTAATACACCAACACAATTTCTGGCTGAAGGGAGAGGAAAGGAACTCTACACTATCATAATTAAAACTGCAAGAGAATGGATAGCTGGTAGATTTATTATAAAAAGATTTCTTACCCCATGTGTCTGCCGGGCGAGGACGCCATGTCTTAGGCAGTTGTCCGTCTGACTCACTCGAAGTCTAGTCACAGAATGACACAGAAGCTACGCCAAGTTGGCGTCAGTAACGCCATATCCCTTCCAATGACACATTGTTTCCCCTGAATCGCCCCTACTCAGACAATCTGCCCTCTCTGACCTTGGCAACCAGAGAGCGTCTTAACAAGACTATCTGTGCACATGCCACATCTCCCCCTGGCCACCGAAGTCGACGCAGCACGAAGAACTTAACACAGTGATAGAATTTAGTAGAAATGAAGCAAAAAAAAAGGGGAAAATGGAGTCAGAAGTTTTAGCGTCACGCCGGCAGACAATGGGAAAAAATGTAAAAATGAGCTCAAAATTAAAATTTCGAAACCAGACTTTCAGATATGATAGTAACAAAATTTAGAAGATGAGAATCACAAATTAAAGCATAAAAATCCTTACCCTTAAGCCAGAAACAAATTTAGATTTTTCGCGACCACGTGGAGAAGCACAAACCGTTACATTTGGAGGGAAAAAAATTTTGCACTTAAAATCTCAAAACAATCAAACCAATTACTCGGCGCCTCACCCCAATTGTCGTATGCCTCACTTATTTTAACTTAGAAATGCAGATGGGAGCAACTCGCTTGCGAGAGGGATCGTTAAATTAACAAAGAACTTTAAACTCGAGGCAACGACGAAGGAACGCTGCTAAGTTATCTCTCTAAATAATTAATACACCAACACAATTTCTGGCTGAAGGGAGAGGAAAGGAACTCTACACTATCATAATTAAAACTGCAAGAGAATGGATAGCTGGTAGATTTATTATAAAAAGATTTCTTACCCCATGTGTCTGCCGGGCGAGGACGCCATGTCTTAGGCAGTTGTCCGTCTGACTCACTCGAAGTCTAGTCACAGAATGACACAGAAGCTACGCCAAGTTGGCGTCAGTAACGCCATATCCCTTCCAATGACACATTGTTTCCCCTGAATCGCCCCTACTCAGACAATCTGCCCTCTCTGACCTTGGCAACCAGAGAGCGTCTTAACAAGACTATCTGTGCACATGCCACATCTCCCCCTGGCCACCGAAGTCGACGCAGCACGAAGAACTTAACACAGTGATAGAATTTAGTAGAAATGAAGCAAAAAAAAAGGGGAAAATGGAGTCAGAAGTTTTAGCGTCACGCCGGCAGACAATGGGAAAAAATGTAAAAATGAGCTCAAAATTAAAATTTCGAAACCAGACTTTCAGATATGATAGTAACAAAATTTAGAAGATGAGAATCACAAATTAAAGCATAAAAATCCTTACCCTTAAGCCAGAAACAAATTTAGATTTTTCGCGACCACGTGGAGAAGCACAAACCGTTACATTTGGAGGGAAAAAAATTTTGCACTTAAAATCTCAAAACAATCAAACCAATTACTCGGCGCCTCACCCCAATTGTCGTATGCCTCACTTATTTTAACTTAGAAATGCAGATGGGAGCAACTCGCTTGCGAGAGGGATCGTTAAATTAACAAAGAACTTTAAACTCGAGGCAACGACGAAGGAACGCTGCTAAGTTATCTCTCTAAATAATTAATACACCAACACAATTTCTGGCTGAAGGGAGAGGAAAGGAACTCTACACTATCATAATTAAAACTGCAAGAGAATGGATAGCTGGTAGATTTATTATAAAAACATTTCTTACCCCATGTGTCTGCCGGGCGAGGACGCCATGTCTTAGGCAGTTGTCCGTCTGACTCACTCGAAGCCTAGTCACAGAATGACACAGAAGCTACGCCAAGTTGGCGTCAGTAACGCCATATCCCTTCCAATGACACTCGAAAAAGATTTCTTACCCCATGTGTCTCCCGGGCGAGGACGCCATGTCTTAGGCAGTTGTCCGTCTGACTCACTCGAAGCCTAGTCACAGAATGACACAGAAGCTACGCCAAGTTGGCGTCAGTAACGCCATATCCCTTCCAATGACACACTGTTTCCCCTGAATCGCCCCTACTCAGACAATCTGCCCTCTCTGACCTTGGCAACCAGAGAGCGTCTTAACAAGACTATCTGTGCACATGCCACAATATAAAAACAAGACTAGATTTGGGGATCCCTAATTCACGTTCTCTCCATACAAGCAGGCGAGTGTTTACCTCTCTCGTCCCCCATCTAGTCTTTCCCGTTGCAGTAAGTGGGTTCTTCACACAAAGTTAAACCAAAATACCTGAGCCTTCTTCGTGAAGTTCAAGGGACCGTCATTGTGGCTGCATCCACCGAGAATTTTAATTCTTTACTTTTAATTTCTATGAGAGATACAGTAATATTATAATGCTTAGTTACGTTCTTCAGTGAAGTTTATAATTTAAACGGAAAGAGTATGTAAAGTAAGACATTCTCTAAGTTACAAATAAAAATAAATATTACCAGCTTTAGGTTTAGAAATCTAATTCCTAATAATAGAGGATGATGAAAATAGGAGGGGATCCCTCTAATTCTATGAGAACAAGTATACTTAGAAATTAACTTTATCACATGCGGTAAGCCAAAGTAGCATTATTACGTAATATAGGTAAAAACTTAAAACGTGTTGAATGTTTCCATTTAAAGTTTAATTATAGTCTCATTAAATGTCAAAGGAAGTACTACACACATTATCATGACCTGCACATTATAGAGTAGCTGTATAATGTAAGTACTTTTTCGGAATAAAATATCCATATTCACCCATAGCCAGAATTAAACCTAATCAAAAGAGTAGCAAGTCTTTCCTTCCTAACCTATGCGGATTTACAAGCTATATAAACTGGTTATTGTAATGAGAACACTGGTGAGTACGTAATTTAAGTTACGTTTATACAAGTATTGATATGCACTGTCCTTGTTTAAAATATGAAATGACATAACAGATTAAAAATTATACAAAAGAAAGCTTAGCTGTCATTTAGTATGCGAATGCTTTTCCTATTTTTCTTTCTTTCTTTTTAGCGTGATATAACCGAATGTTTTACTAACCATTAGGCTATATGCTCCCTTTTATGTACAGGAAAATAACTCCTTGTTTTAGCGAATGAAATAATAGAAAAATAGCCGGGAATAAATAATGGAAAACAAATTATATAGTATAAATATTGCATATATATTCAAATACTAACACACAGATATCATTTAAAATTAGTACAATCCATATACAACTGCTCATTCAGATATTACAGCCAACTCATTAGTTTCTGCTGTTTGAGAGTACAGCATTTTTTTTCTATATAATACAACTCAAAATATATTCTCCTAATAATGAAAGAAGTATTACATATCAAACTATTCCAAAACATATTTCAATACAAGATTTTGTCAGAAAAAATTAACACTAACACTACGTTGTATTATAAAAAATGATTCAGCCACTATTTCTGTCCAAAACGTATTCAGACAGTGTACCTGTCGCTGACCCGGAAAGCGAATGTGAATGTACGCATATCTAGGTTAGGTTTTTATTACTCCCTAGGGATTGTTCTGCCCTGCCATTTCCAACAAGTGCCTTCGTTCCCGGGTGTAAGAGTTACACTGCGTGCCTAATACCATCTTGTAGCATACGAAATACAAACGGAAATCGCGTTGATACCGGCTAGAGGGAGAGGGAATAAAACATTTATTGCGAATCAGCTTCTCGTCACACCTCCGTGCATACGCTGATCCAATGCGTCTCCACACAGACAAATATTTAGCTTAAAGGAAGGGGGAGTGGAATTGCCATGTTGTATATTTTTAAGCTACATGCTTCAATTTTGCACACACCCTTAGGGTGTAAACGAGCGTGGTTAGCTGAATTTAACTTTAAGCCTATTACTTTTTAGTTATGAACAATTCCTGTTTTGAATAATTTCTTTATATAAAATGATATACATTTCTCACATTTGGTATTTATCCAAAATAAATTGAGTTATCGTATTCAAAAACGCACACACAACGCGCACGCGAAACTTTCTCTAACCATTTTATTTTCGGAATCAGGGTATCTCAAAACATGTAATTTCGGTGATATCTCGATATAGTATTCTTTGGTAGAGTATAATATTTCCTCTACCTACTTTAGGTAATAGCGAGAAAGTAAAAATGTGAGTTTAGAACCAAAATCGACTCAAATTTCGATAATCACTTCCATTAAATTTGCTGCGTAATTAATAATCATGGATAATTTTCAATTTATTATCTTAAAGAGGAACATTAGCATTACAATAGGAATAAGCTTCGTTCAAAAAAACAAGATAATAATACCAGAACAGAATTTCCACACAACTTTTACTTCTTAAGGGAAATGTCTCAGTTTTTCTCAACGCATCAATGAATTACAGCTGTTTTACTAGCAAGCATATTACTTACAATCTACATCCAATATAAGTCACTGGATATAGATTATTACAATATACAACAATTATGTTAAGAAGTAGAATGCATTTTCTGTCATACACGGATGCAACTTTGGAAGAACCCCATTTGTACTAAAAGCAGCTGGAGTGAAAGTTCGCCATCAAGACGGAAAGGTTATTATGAGATATTCCTTCATATAAAACAACATATGTAGGATAATTCATACATGAAAATTAAAAAGGTTGCAGTGATACTATGCAACGAGCAGTGTGGACGACCATGATGATGTCGCCACATCGACCGGGCACCGCGGTGACGCAACATGGCTTTGCACTCACATCCTAAAGCTTTTAACCAAAATTTACTGCACTTTGTTAGAAACACGCGTAGAGGGAGGGGAAACAAAAAATAAAAACACTATTGTTAAGTATATGCTTTGTGGTCAGTTGTTTTACGTTCGGCGACCTTGGTGTATAAACTGCGTGCAGAAATGTAGCCTGGATTATGTGTGATGCACTGCCACATCAGAGAGCATTCAGGGGTGCACATTTCCACTTTCTGAACACTGTTGCATTTCTGTTTCTTGTGAGGTAAAATCCTTGAGGCAAAGCATGCTACTCTTTCTTCTTTAGAATGATAAGTCAAGGGCAAATATAGTTGCAGAAAAAATAATGCAACCGTTATTTTACTACGTTTCGTGATACAAAACTATTCCAGCAAAATGTAATCATAGCTCTACTTATATAGTTATAAATAACAGCCAGTTCCGATAATTAAGCTTCAATGGAATTATACTTTTCAAAAATAGGTCCATTCCAAGTAATAACCGCAAGTACGTCGAGTTATACGCTGCTAAAATAAATAATTCCGATTAAAAACGTAGTCCAGTTAAAAAACCGGTTAAACTGACAGTCCATTTCGAGAAATAACTACATGTCGAGTTACAGAATTAAAAAATTATGTTCGGTTCCACATGACAACTGCAGGTTCTGTTATACGGCCCTAACGATACATAAACGTCGTGAAGTTATACAGTGCTAAGTTAACTGTCGGTTCCGAGAGGTAAACATAGGTCAAGTTATATGGTTCTAAATTAACAGTCCGTTTCGAGAGACAAATGTGGGTCAGGTTATACAGGATGAATAATCTAAAACTTCCACCGCAAATATTTCGGAAATAGGAAGTGCTATTGATGTGCAGTTTTCACAGCATTGATTGGTAATCAGGGGCTTGTGCATTTAGCCTATAAACACATTTTAATAATACCGAGAAAGTGTATTGTTTGAGCAAACATACAATTTTTAAATGGAACAATGCATAGTTACATCAATAGAATAAATGTAAGATAAATTAGAATGTCAGTGGCGTTTGTTGAAAGATTCCAGTGCAAGTGCTTTACGAGAAATCTTATTTTGAAACTTTTACGCACCGACACTTGTACAACCTGTGGTAGCACAAACTAAAGAAAAACAAAAGGGAATCACAATACTTCTGTGGATTCTTACAAGTAAATAGAACATAGCCCTTCAAAGGTTGTGCTCAAAATGACCACCGGCAGCTTCAATACACGCTTCCAGTCTGCTATGGAAAGACTGCTGCACACGTTCTAGCATTTCAGCGGAAATTTCAGAGCAGGCAGCAGTTTCATATCATCCGATGTAGTTGGTACATCCTTCTAGACAGTGTCTTTAGCCTTTTCCACAGAAAAAAAGTCTAATGGGGTCAGACCCGGTGAACCGGCCGGCCAAAGTGCAGGTCCTTTTCGCCCAATCCAACGATTTGGAAACAATCCCTTAAGACAAGCTGTAGTACTTTGTGCACTATGAGCTGGACAGCCACCATGTTGGTGCCCAGGTTCCTCCTAGTCTGCAAAGGAAGTCTTCTAGCATCTATGGCAGATGGTCTGTCAGGAGGCTGCAATACTTGTGCGAGTTCATTGTTCCTTCTATGAACAAAGGGCCTATGAGCTGATGGTTCACTATCCCACACCACACGTTTAAACTCCATGGACGCTTACGTTCCACCTGACGAAGCCAACGGGGATTATCAACAGACCAATGTGCATGTTTCTGCGGTTTACCTGGCCATGATTTGTAAATGTTGCCTCATCACTAAACAAGATACATGATGAATCTGGAGTATCATGTCTTAATGCCCATGTACAAAGGTTAACACGATTCTCAAAATCGTTTCCATGCAGTTCTTGATGGAGGGAGATGTGATAGGAATGAAACCTATGTCGATAGAGAATGCGCAGTACACTTGCCTGACTTATGCCACTTCCACGTGCGATTGTGGTGCGGGAACTAATTTGCGAATCTACTGCAACGGCAGCCAAAACATTAATTTCTGCCTCTTCTCCAGTCACTTGTTTGTTTCTGTTACATTTTTAGGTGCTACAGTATCACTTTCACGTAATTGGTTGAAGAGGTTAACAAATAATTGCCGAGATGGTTGACGTCTATTAGGATACGTTTCCGCATACACCATACAGGAACGAACTGCATTCTTCCTACACTCTCCATACACCATGGGCATGTCGGCTTTTTCTGCATTAGTAAATCCTATCTTCCACTCACGACTTACTGTTTGAATTGTCACAAACTAACTGACCAGAAAGTCGCAATGCAATCAATAAACAGAAAACACAATGCAAACAAACATAACAACATCGTACCTAGCAACTAAGGAGGTTGAATGGGACAAACAATTGTCCGGGTGGAAACTTCCCAAAATACGATTTCTCGTAAACCACTTGTACTAGAATCCTGCAACAAAGAACACTGACATTAAAATTTACCCTACCTTTATTCTGTTGATGTAACTAGGCAATGTTCTATTTAAAAATTGTATCTTTGCTCAAAAAATACACCTTATCAGTATTATTAAAATCTGTTTATAGCCTAATGTAAGAGCCTCTGACTACCAATCAATGCTGTGAAAACTGCACGTCGATAGCACTTTGCATTTCCGAAATATTTGCGGTGCAAGTTTTAGGTGTATAGCCCAGGTCCTGTATACTTTTAAACTGACAGTCCGTTACCAGATAAACGTGGCTCAAGTTCTCAACTAAGAGTCTGTTTCGAGGGATAAACATAGTTCAAGTTTAGTCCCAAACTAAGAGCCTATTGCGAGAGGTAAACGCAGTTTAAATTATATACACCGATGTGCAAAGCTTAAGGACGAAACTAACGTTCGCATGCTGTGTCACTGCGAAGTAACGCAGCTCGATGAAACCTTTACCATAAATAGAAAGAATTGCTATAACATGGTACAGTAGGAAACTAAAAGAAATATGCAATTAGACGAACAGAAGTACCACTTTTATCCAGAGATAATGAGTAACACTGAAATCACTGCGATTCATGATGGTCCCCTGGACATTACAAAAGGAGGGACGTTTCTTAAAAGGAATTAGTAAGGAGTTTTTGTGGTTGGGCGTTCCATTCCTCCACCAGAGTAGTTGGCTTCTGCTGCATGGCATTGGTGCATGTGGACATCTGCAATACGTCTCTCTCACGCATCGCACATGTGCTCGATGGGATTTAAATCGGGGGAGGGGGCAGGCTACTTCATTTACCGAATATTCTCTCGTTCCAAGAGCTCCTTCACCTGAGCTGTCCAATGCGGTCGCGCATAGTTATTCATAAAAATGAAGTCAGGGCCGAATGTCCCCCTGAAAATACGCATGGGAAAGGAGTAATGTCCGAAAAACATTAACCGGTGAGTGTACCGCTTTCGAAGATTTGGAGATCGGTACGCCATACAATAATATGCCTCCCCACACCATAACACCTGGACCACCAAAATGATCGTGCTAGACAATGTTCCTGGGTGCATTACGTCTTCCCACCAGTCGCCAGATGAGGGTATGTCGAGAATCACCACTCAGACTGAATCTGTTCTCATCCGACAAGAGCACGCGACCCCACTCCTCGTTGGCCCAATCCTGCTGCTCTTGGTACATCAAACGGTGCCGCCGATGTACGGGTGTCAACGGAATACAATGTACTGGTCGTTGGGAAAAAGAACCATCCCATGCAGCCACCGTGCCACTGTGAAGCGTGAGATTGCGTGCCTTGCAGTCCAGTTAAAGGTAGTTGCAATTGCACCCGCTGTCTGAAGTGAGTCCCTTCTTGCCTGTTGCTCAATTTAGTGGTCATCTGCTGCTAGAGTTGACCGTAATCGATAACTTCCTCTCTTTCGCGCAGGTTTGCCTGAGGTTTGGAACGCTCCCTCATGCACGTGAAACAATGCTGTTAGCAATACAAAATTCCTGGGCTATACTCGTCACACTTCGTCCTGTTACCAGTTTCCCGGTGACTCTTCCCTGTGTGAAGTCATCCAAATGTTGTCCCGGGCCAAGTTGTTATGAAGAACACCACCACAGTTCACCGTAACAGCTCGCTGATTGACACACACTTTCTTGTCCCGTTCCAGCAGCAGGGCCAGACCCATTTGACGCTATGGTCACGCTGACCTCACGCCATGTGACACCTAACTTTCTGTGCACGTATGGGAGACCCTTGACAACGTGATCCCGCACTTTCATTCATTTTCACCAAGTAGTTGATATATTATGTTACTTTATCTATCTCGTCCTTAGGATTTGAACATCAGTGCGGTTTTTAACTAAGGGTCTATTCCGAGAGATAAAAAAATGCCAGGTTACATACTTCTAAACTATGAGATTGTTCCGGGAGAGAAACGTGGTTGTATAGTTCTAAACTAAGAGCCTGTTGCGACAAATAAGCTTAGGTTAGGTTACATACTTCTAAACTAAGAGCCTGTTCCAAGGGATAAAGGTAGGTTATATACTTCTACACTAAGCGCTTGTTCCGAGAGATAAACTTTGTTTATGTACTTTTATACTAAGAGCTTGTTCCGTGAGATAAGCATAGGTTATACACCTTTAAACTAAGAACCCATTCTGAGAGATAAGCGTCGGTCAGATTATATATTTCTAAACTAAGAGTCTGTTCCGAGGGATAAACACAGGTTATATACTTCGAAACTAACAGTCTGTTCCGAAAAATAAACCTAGATTATATATGTACATCTAAACTAAGAAAATATTCCCAGAGATGACTGTAGGTTGTATAATTCTAATCTAAAAACCTATTCCGAGAGAAACATAGGCTATACACCTCCAAACTAATAGTCTGTTCCGATAAATAAATGTAGGTTATATACGTACTTATGAACCAAGAGCCTCTTCCGAGAAATAAACGTAGATTGTATACTTTTAAACTAAGAGCCTGTTTGGAGAGATAAACCTAGGTAAGGTTATATGCAGGCTTTCCGAGAATGAACTGTGGGGTTTTGCTGGTTCACTGTGAAGCTGTTGCGAAGTTTAACATTTTTATGTTGTGCGGTACTACAGAAATGATAGTCTGCATACACACAATCTGTATAGAAATGCTCCTTGTTTCCTTGCAGCTATTTGAAATGTTTACCATACAAGAAAAAATATACGTGCGTCTACTGGTTGGCGAAACTTAAATCCGTGATAGTGGTACAAAGGCAATTCAAATATGTGTACAACAAAGAGATTCTGTATGAGAATAATATCAGGCGAGTTTAAGGAGATCGGTATCGTACAAAAAGAAAAATAAAACAAGAAAGCCCGAAGATCAAAAGAGAATGTCGAAACGATCCGACAGTCCTGAGTTCAGAGTCCTCAGAAGTGCGTTCCACTCCTAAGTTAAAAGTGTACGACACCATACGCAAGAGATTGAAAATACATGCCCCAAGAATTCAACTCTTGCATGCAATAAAACCACATTGACAAGCTGTTAATGGCTGAATTCGCTGCTACCATCCTACAAAGAATTGATGGTCAATCATCATTTCTAGAGAATATCCTCTTCTCTGACGAGGATACGTTTCATGTAAATGGTTGTGTTAATCAGCACAACTGCGTAATTTGGGTTTCCGAAAAGCCACATGAGATGCACAGACACATTCGAGATTCTCCTAAGGTCAACGCTTTGTGCGACCTATTGTACAAGAAGATTTTCAGTCCATTTTGTTGAAACAAGCTTCAACTCCATTCAATTTCCTCAACTTCAATTCCCTATTTCCTCAAATCGAACAAATGGAAATGAGTCTTAAATCATCTTTCAACAAGTTCGGGCGCCACCCTATTTCGCAAAGCTAGTCTGAGAAGAGTTGAATCATCGATTTCCAGACCGATGAATTGGCAGAAATAAACCCATTCCATGGTCTCCTGGAAGTCCGGATTTTACTCCATTAGACTTCTACTTTTGGAGCTATGGCAAGAGTGAGGTTTACAGGATAAGAGCTGAGAATCTCGATCACATGACGATGCAATTGCAAGAACGCCAGATTTTCTTGTCAGAGTGTGGGGTGAAACTGAATTTGGCCTAAACATCCGTCGTGGTAATTATATTGAAATTCACTAACGTTACTTGTAAACTGTTAAAGTTAATGAACTGACTAAAAGCACATTCAATCCGTTACACATAATACATACTTTACAGAAAACTCGTCAAACCCCTCCATTCATTCTCAGTAACCCTGTGCTTCTAAACCAAGAGCTTGGTCCAAAAGACAAACATTGTTCGTCATAAGTTCTAAAATAACAGTTTGTTACAACGTATAACACTTCAACTTCACACATTATAACAGAGAGTGTCATTTGTAGTACCTATATTTGCCGACAGCTGTAAAATTAAAACAGTGAATGGTTAAATATAGTTATATCAACTAGCATATAAAAAACTCCATTTAAGATTCTGAAATATTGCCCAGTCGCAGTCGGTACAGTAAAGCTTTCGGCGTTATCAAAACATGTAAGAGATATTCGCTTGTAACGCTGTATACCTATAATGACAAAGTAAACGGGAGCGCTAATTTTAAAAAATATCTTGATAAGTATAGAATAAGGAAGTTCATGGCAGTGTATGCAGTACTGCTCGTCTAAAATGCATACAAACCCGTAGCAGCGAGGTATATATTCATCAGATGCATCCTGATGGATACTTGATGAAAAAGTCCCGAGGGCATGGGCGGTACTTGTTTGAGATAGTCAAGCAGTTCGCAATATGTTATTACAAATACCCAGTTATAACAGTCTTTGATGTGTGCGGTGGTTTGATTGTTCCTTTCATTTTATTGCAATGTGGATCACTTTCTAGGCAGCATCAGATAGACTGGTAATTGTCAGAAAATGCATAGTAATATCACATAATCTGCATACAAAGGGTTTCGGCAGAGGATCATGCAGGTTATGTTTATCTCTCATCCCTCTTTGGGCACTAGCATTTCGTGTTTGATATCGATTTTGTTCTTCTGCTCTTAAGGTCACTGCTGTTGGATTCGAATAATATTAATACCTTCATATATGTTATATTCTGTGGTTCCAATGCGCCACTCAGTAGTTAATAAATCTATGGCCAATGTCCATTTCATAGGTAGGTACCTATATCTTATATTACTATTCGTATGCAAAGTGACTTTTCCATCCACTTTGCATTAACAAGGATAAAACTCTTTACCTAGAAATGATGTTAACCTACACAACAATTTGTTTATAACACATGTAGGGTAATTTTTGTAATGAGTATAGGCGAAAAGGAGCAATCGCTTATTTACTTTCTCTACTACGTATAGTAAGTAGGGGAAGTATTGCATTCCACCCAAAAATTCGATACCGAGATTTCACCGGAAATACATGTTTTGAGACCTCCTGAATCCAAAAAAAGCATTTTTGGAAACATGTCCGTGTGTGTGTCTGTGTGTGTGTGTGTCTGTGAACAGCATAACTCAAAAACGAACAGTCGGATAAGCACCAAACTTGGTATTTAGGTTCAGTATCTTCCAGAGATGCGACACGAAGGTTTTCAAGAAAATCCCCCCACCCCAAACTACCCTTTACATGGAAGATTTTTCGAAAATTTTAATTTTCTCAAAAATGGCTCTAACGATTTTGATGAAAATATCATATGTTTAAGATAATGTCATGGGAAATGAAATGTATATCTCGAATTTTCTGGGAATGTCTCCAAAAGTATTCTTCATTGTGAACGACTTTTGCATAACTGGTAAACCATAAGAGATAGACAAAATTTTACTACACAAAAAATGTAGATCGCGTTAAAATACACAACTTATGTCATATACATTTCTTTTGTTGAGTGAACCGTTTTCGAGATATTGCTTGTTATTTCCTTAAATTTTACAATACTTATACTTTTTTCACATTTGTTATTCATTTTTACTTTCTCTACTACGTATAGTAAGTAGGGGAAGTATTGCATTCCACCCAAAAATTCGATACCGAGATTTCACCGGAAATACATGTTTTGAGACCTCCTGAATCCAAAAAAAGCATTTTTGGAAACATGTCCGTGTGTGTGTTGTGTGTGTGTGTGTGTGTGTCTGTGTGTCTGTGTGTCTGTGAACAGCATAACTCAAAAACGAACAGTCGGATAAACACCAAACTTGGTATTTAGGTTCAGTATCTTCCAGAGATGCGACACGAAGGTTTTCAAGAAAATCCCCCCACCCCAGACTACCCTATACATGGAACATTTTTCGAAAATTTTAATTTTCTCAAAAATGGCTCTAACGATTTTGTTTAAAATATCATATGTTTAAGATAATGTCATGAGAAATGAAATGTATATCTCGAATTTTCTGGGAATGTCTCCAAAAGTATTCTTCATTGTGAACGACTTTTGCATAACTGGTAAACCATAAGAGATAGACAAAATTTTACTACACAAAAAATGTAGATCTCGTTAAAATACACAACTTATGTTATATACATTTCTTTTGTTGAGTGAACCGTTTTCGAGATATTGCTTGTTATTCCCTTAAATTTTCCAATACTTATACTTTTTCTCAAATTCGTTATTCATTTTTTTATGTCCTGGACTTGCAAAGAGAATGGAATGCGACACATAGCAACCAGCGTTAGAATATTTGACCATCGCTTAAAAGCTACCATATTCCCCTTGCATCTACAAGAAAATTACCAATAAGATTGACATCTCGATATCTCGATTAACATAAAGCATATGGAGAATAGGCGTTTGTAAAAATAGATTGTACAAGAGTAGAGAAAGTCATGTGAGTGTAACACATCAGATTTTTTTATGTCCTGGACATGCAAAGAGAATGGAATGCGCCACATAGCAACCAGCGTTAAAATATTTGACTATCGCTTAAAAGCAACCATATTCCCCTTGCATCTACAAGAAAATTACCAATAAGATTGACATCTCGATATCTCGATTAACATGAACCATATGGAGAATAAGCGTTTGTAAAATTAGATTGTACAAGAGTAGAGAAAGTCATGTGAGTGTAACACATCAGATTTTTTTTAAACTCACATAGATGACGACCAAAGTAGTGTGTAACCTAGTTAAACTTAAACACATAAAAATGAATCATTATTGAAAACAAACTCTTAACTTTTACTGATCTCTATATTATTTCTGCAAGAATCGTTCATTTAGTTACATGAAATACAATGAGAGGGAAGACAGCTTCAAGCTAAATCTAGATATTTTGTGATGACAGTACTTCAGATATGGTAATTCGAGTTAAACCGTTAAAGCCATAACAGTGCTGTTTCGGGTGGAAGAAATTTCATGAAAATCTTAGGCCTGTGTATTTAAATGGTGACTAAGTATGAAGTATGTTGTTTATTACTAACTTTACCTGCCTTCTATCTATACTTAGCATGTCGAGGAAATACCGAATTTCACCAAAATGTCCACATCGAGATTCCACCGGAAATTTAAGTTTTGAGGGTCGCTGCTGTATGTGTATGTGAGTGAGAATAATATAACTTAAAAATGAAGTGTGGAATATGAAACTTGGTATTTAAATTTGGCATCTTTCAGGCATGTAGTGTGAAGATTTTCAAGCAAAGTGCTGGAAACATTTTGGTTAATTTTTATTTCCCCAAAAATGACACTAATGATTTTGATTAAAATATCACATTGGATACGAATGACCAATAAAATATTTTATTTTCAAGTTTCTGTGTAAAGTCTGCGACATTCTCTTCATTAATAATAATTTTTTTGCACTTTTATATAATTGATAAACTATAAAACTTATGTTAGATGAAGTATTATCCGGGCTTGTGGGTCGTGGTCTGCTGGGCTCATTGTTTCCAAACGTTTCGTCTGCAACTACGGCAGACATCTTCAGTGGCAGTGGCGAGGTCGAAGTGTTCTGGCAGAAGTTTCGACAGCGACTGTGCTTGAAGCACACTGGATTGCGGTATTTATACCAGCGGCTGGCGGGAGGTCTGCGGTGATTTGTTCAGGTTGGCGGTATATAAAACTTACAACAGGAAAAGTGTGGATATCACGAAAACATACAATTCACGTAATTTCTTCGGCATTAACCATTTTCGAAAACATTCGTTGCTGTTGGTTTGCATTTTCACAATGTATAATAAATTTTGAAGTGCTAAATCATCATTTTTCTTCGCTTATATATCAAAGAGTGTAATTTTAAAGCCAGCATATAGAGATCCATTTCCCCCCTTCAAATTCAACTATCGATTCATTCTCCTGTATCACTCTTGTACCTGCAACCAAACGTGCAATGAAATTATTTTATAAACTGCTATCTCGATTAACATGTAGCAGATGGAAAAGTAAACGATAGTGGTAGAGAAAGTCGTGTAAATGTAATACAACTGATGCTTCCGTGAAATATGTTGTTTAGAGAATGACGGACAGACAACTAGACACCACATAGGGATTCAGAAAATCTCAAAAAGTACATTTCTTGATTTCTAATTTTGTGGGTGAAATACAATACGTCCTCTGCCATAAATAAGCGCAAAGAAAATGCGTTATCCATAAATTGTTTGTTTAAGGCCTATATGAACATACGCAAAGGAAAATGTAAACATTCTAAGGTAATCCGACTTTTGGAATTTCTTTTCCCTCTGTGAAGCTGATCAATCACCGAATAGTACCAAAGAATGCGCGGAAGAACCAAAGGGAAACTAATATTCAAGAAGTCAAGTAATTCAAAGAAGGCTTCAGCAGACACTCTCATAGAGACACTTCTCATTTCACGAAGTAGCACCCCCTCTCGATACGCATGTGCTTGCTGAAGGGGAAGGCACAAAATTCGTTAAAACCTGGAGGAAGGTCCCCTGGGACGCTAGGCAGCATGTGGGACATAAGGAATTACTCGCCAGCGTTGCCAGATGCTCGATTCGTGCCTGCTTTCCCCCTTATCGGCGACGACTTGCAGCCTAATTCCATTTTCCCCTCCGTTGCCTCGCCAACAACTTATTCCAACTGCAACTGACGAGGTCTTCTTACTGCCTTTTGCGAATAAATGGGGACAGCAGCGGCCAATGAGAGCTTGCGAATCATAGTATTTGTATTAAGTTATGTGCTTGACACACAATCAACCTCCGATAGTGTAATCTTTCTTTTTCTTGTTTTCAGTTATCAGGCCTGTATGATCTCACAGTTGAATTTTCAACCCAACGTTTTCTTGGACAATCTATAGATATCTTCCCGTTTGGACAATAGTGAAGCATGCCCTTTGGGGTTCTATATGTACGCATGCGGTGCAGATGATTTATCCATTTGTTCTGGTAATGTATGTGATCAGTCACAGAGTAGTAATATATTTAATGTTAATATTTTTTCTTCATGCTAGTGTAGCTAGAATGATAGCGGGAACATCCTCATTCAACTATTCTGTGGCGGTATAATGAGTGCTGCCACACATTTCAGTTGTTTCGATCGCCTCGCAGTGTTTTGTCTTTTTACATTGCAACTGCGCAGTAGGGTGCATCTAAGTTATTGACCGTCTGGAGTGTGTGCAGTGTGTCACTTATGGGTACACATACTTTATGAACTTAGTTCCAAGTCTACCAGGATGCTAAGTATCCAAGGAAACGTACCACACGAAACAATTTAATAAAATTCGTAATAATGAAGATTGACTGACCTCTTTTTTACTGATGAATGTCCTGCGTTAGTAAAAGCAATGAAGTTAAAAACTTCAAATAAAGTGTTAAGGAATTTCAGTTTAATTTATTATAAAAGATTCAGTTGGTGATATAGTTATGTAAAGGCGTCTTGTATCTCTCTACCTCTGAACGAGTACTACGTTTGGGTTGCAGCGTGTTGGGAAGATGCTATAAAGGTACAATAGTATAAATTTCACCACCTCTATTTTTCCTAGAAATTTAAATTGGCAGAAATAGCATCAGATAAACAGATACTTTGCTTATAGTTCCTTTCATTGCGAAGTAATGAACTGGGATTTATGTTATTTCTGGGCCTTTCGTCAACACTTTGTAGCTCCAGTATTACATTGTTGAAGAAAATTGCAAAGGGTGACCACAGATTTACGCAGGTCGTAACTGAGTTTCATAAAACACAAAATATAACTAATGAAATTCTTAATTAATCTAAGGAAAAATTAGGACATCAAAAAATAACAACGAAACCTGATAAGATAAATAAAATAATAAGGTAGCGCCATTAGCTGCCGTGACAAATGAGGAGTGTAGCGTCACTGCAGAATAAATCCAAGCATTTGAAAGCCGAATTTCGGATATCCTCACTCACATTTCATAAATGTCGTAATTTTATATTTAGTTTAAACATATGTTAAATCATAATGGTGAGGTGAAATTGTGAATAAACCTTAATAGTATACGATGGACATTTGAAAAGTTCTTAGAATGAACTACAAAATGATGACAGAATTCCTGAAATTATTCTATTTTTCAACACAAATCTCCCTTGACATCAATTCGCTTGGTCCAACGATACCCTAGGGCGTTTATCCTGTCACGGATGTCAGACTTCACCAAGCCTGCAAAATGCATCTCAAATGACGTTTTAAGTTCCGCATTGGACGAAAATTTATTCCATTAAGGAACTTTCCTAGTTTAAGGAGCATATGGAAGTGTGATGAAGCTAAGCCAGGGGAATAAAATGAATATGGCAGGAAGTCATAATTACTGATTTCGTTGATTTTAACCATTACAAGATACGTGTGACAGCGAGCATTGTCTTGATAGAAGATGACTTTTCTTCTTTGCCAAACCCCGTCTTTCTTCACGTAATTTAGTCTTCAATTGGTTCCGGAACGTTAGCATAATACGCTACGGTGACACTTTCCAGGGGGACGATTGGAGAAGACCCTTGGCATTCCAGAAAACCTACACTATGCTCTCGGCCGGTTTCACATACTTTGCCTTCTTTGTTGATGGAGAATCTGGGAGCTTCCATAGGTTAGATCTCGTTTTGTTTCAGAAGTAGTACTTTATCCATGTTTCATTATTTAGTACAAATCGACGCATAGTCAGTAGGATGTCTCTGAAAATAAGCCAAATTTTTCTTAGAGATTTCCACTCCGATTCGCTTTTGATCCGAGTCAGCGGAACGCATCCTCTCTCAAAATGTGAGACACAGGTTCCTTGAAATTCCCAGAGCCTCAGAAATTTTGGACATATCCATGTGAATTTCCTTACGGAGTATTTAATAACCACACGATGTTCGGTATTTGCCATGATTCTCGTATACACACGTCTGTACTGTAACGAACAACTATGGCTATTATGATCCTTAAATAATCTCTATGTTACGATTGCAAAGTGTTTCCATGAAAAACGGCTGGCTTTGAAAGCAAAACTGCTTGGAATTGCTACTATAATCTATGGGCCACTACCGGAACTTTTCAAATGACCCTCGTACTTTAAGGCTGACAGGAACTCACCTAAATATGTCATTTAGATTAAGGTGTTCACATTATTCCTCCCATTTTGCTATATTCATAGGAGAATGAATCCGCACAGCAATTAATTAGAACTAGAATGTTAAGCGGAGATTAAGAGCCCTATTCTGCCAATGTTAACTTTGATGTCTTCATGACCCACTATCTCCGAAACCGTTTAAGATAACACACTGAACTTTTTACAGGATGTAGATGTATGCCTTGCAGTTTTACTGAGCTAGTAATTTCTTAAGGGAGATGCCACATGAGTGGGTCATTTACGAGGGACATTCAATAAATAACGCAGCACATTTTTCCCCTAAAGCAGGTTGGTGTTATTCAGGATTCAAATACACCGTATTATTTCCCGATGTTTTGGCCATAAAACTCTGTTTTTCAAAATAATCTCCGTTCAATGCTACGGCCTTACGCCAGCTTAATGGGAGGTCCTGTATGCCTGCATGATACCACTCTACTGGTCCATGTTGGAGCCAACTTCTTGCTGCATCAATAACTTGCCCATCATCCACGTAGTGTTTCCCGCTGAGTGCATCCTTCATTGGGCCAAACAGATGGAAGTTAGAAGTTGCGAGATCCGGACTGTTGGGTGGATGAGGAAAAACAGTCCACTGAAGTTTTGTGAGCTCCTCTCGGGTGCTCAGACTTGTGTGAGGCGTTGCGTTACCATGGAAAAGGAGAAGATAGTTTGCATGTTTGTGGCTACGAACACGCTGAAGCGTTTCTTCAATTTCCTTGGAGTAGCACAATACTCTTTAGAGTTGATCGTTTCACCGTGCGGGAGGACATCGAACAGAATAACCCCTTCAGAGTCCCAGAAGATCTTGCCATAACTTTACCAGCTGAGGGCACGGCTTTGAACTTTTTCTTCCAAGGATAGTTGGTGTGGTGTCAGTCCATGGATTGCCGTTTTGTTTCAGGTTCGAAATGGTGAACCCATTTTTCATCGCCTGTGACAGTGTTTTACAAATAATTGTCACGATAAGCCTCATAATGAGCAAGCAATGGTTCTTCTTTGCTTTTTATTGTCTTCAGTTAGGTGTCTGGGAACCGAGTGGGAACAAATCTTTGAGTGTGAGCACTACCAACAGAGACGTCAAGTTGAACAGCCAGGTGTTTGATTGTGATCCGTCGATCACCTCGAATAAAGTGCCCGCACGTTGCAACATTGCAGGAGTCAGAGCTGTGTGCGGCCGGCCGGCACGCGGGAGTCAGACGGGTTGCTCGATCTTGTTATGATGATGTCAGATGCCTCGCCCAATGACTCACCGTGCTTTTGTCCACTGCCAGGTCTCCGTAGACATTCTGCAAGCACCTATGAATATCTGTGATGCTCTGCTTTTCCGCCAAAAAAATCTCAATACCTGCTCCCTGTTTGGAACGCATCTCCGTTGCAGACGCCATTTTGAAGACTAGTTATAGCGCTGCCAACAATCGGAAACTAATGAAACTATATGAGATGAAGCGGGAATATTTAAAGATGTTCCAAAAAAAGTTACAATTTTTTTCAATCGAAATTGGCCGAGGAAAACAAAGTGTTGCATTACTTAAGGAATGCACGTATAAAAAACCCTCATTCAAAGTGGTTTAAAATAAAAATGAAGAAGAAAGCTCACATACATTTGCAAAGAAAGAAACCACATGGCTTAAACATAAGGAAGCTGCCATTGTTTTAAGTGGTACCAATTTGTAGAGCAAAAAGTCTCCTAAAAGATGAGCTAAAATTTACCTCTATACTTCAAAGAGCATAGAGTTATGAGTGAAACAGAATTCAAGTATAAAACTGAAGAATCAGAACAATTCTTAAATAAATATATATCAGATGCAAATATCGCGCCTACAATAATAAAATATAAACCAAAAAGCGGAAATAATGATTTACAAATCTGATCTAAAACCCAAAAATTGACAAGAAAACAAAACGATAAAAACCGAACAAAAATATCAGGGGAAACGAAAAAAAAAATAAATAAAAAAGAACATCAAAATAATACGAAGAGAAACACAACAGCTGATGCTTAGTTTGTCGATTCTTGTGTTCTAGTATTTCAGGAGGCGTTATTTTGCTTACAGTTAATACCTATATTGAATATAATTCTGCGTCACATTATCTACAGTGTGGGCTATAGCAACCTGGCATTCTATATTAATAATTTAGTAACACTAATAATTATATTGGCAGTGCACTCATAAGATGTTTTTCAAACTTTACAATCTTTGTAACAATGGAGTAATGGACTGCTTAACAAATTTTTTTCATTGTTTAACTTTGCTTTAACCTCTTAGTCATATCGAGACCGTTTACTGTAGGTTCGTTGGTTAACTGCAGTCAGTATATGCCATTATTTAACTAGTTGTCTTCCTGAACATCCTGCTTGAGAAGGATAAATTGATAGGTTGTCTTAGTTGTGTAGTCGTCTTCCTGTATCATCTATTTTGTTGCTATCAGTTTTGGTGGATATATTAGCTGTTGTATAGGTGTTTACGTAGTCATTGTGATGCTGGACGGATAACCTTAGCTGCGTAGTTGTCCTGTATCTTTTTTTAAGCTTAACATCCTTTAATCGGATAATGAATGAAAGAAACAGGGTAAATGATGCTTAAACGAGCGCGTGGTCCATAGAGCTTAAGAGCTTCCCAAATTTCTCATTCTTAGGATAAGGTAAAATTCGGATAAACATCATCCTGGTAAATCACCCTTAACGAAACTCAAACTCAGGACCTCTTAAATGTAAGGGTGACACGGAGTTCTTTTGTTATGGGAGTGAAACTTCGGATCATGTTATTGAATATACAACCCGATATTTACATAATTGAAAGAAACCACGAATAAAAAACCAGTCAGCTTGGCAGGCACACGGGATTTGAACCCACGACCTTATAAACGCGAGCCACAGAAGTGTGACTGAGCCATCTTGCTGGGTTCCATAAAAATCTTGCTTTCTTATTTCTTAAAATTTATGACTCCGTTGCTCTTATTATACAGCGAAACTCTATTTTTCTACATTCCTACTAAGAATATAGTAATGTTATTAATCCTCAATTTTTTAAATCACCAGGTTCCTTACTGGCTATAACATGTGAATAGTGAGACATGTCTTGGAACAGAACCCTGAGATCTCAATCAGAAAGTATGGATACTGGCTCTGCTGGTACAGTGTATGGTAAATAAAATAGAACATTTGAACATATTATTTACAACATTTAGCGAAATCAAATGATATATTTAAATGGCATGCCAAATTCTATAATTTAATTAGAACAGGTAATTAACAATTCATATACTCTATCAATTCAGTTAACGTGGTTCACCTGTACACTTGAATGAGCAGACAAACGAATAATAGTTTCTATAAATGCACAATTAAAATAATTATATATCATGATACAGTGTTCATTTATTATGATTCTGCTCCAAGGTGACCTAGTACGCTAAGAAGAACAATTTTGCCTTCTGCGCATGGTATATGAGTACTCTCTCCTGCCACATAATTTCTAGAAAACGGTTACCAATCGCTGTAATAGTTAATGATTCAGAAAGGAAAGGAAAAAAATCTAATGTGTTACACTCACATGATTTCTCTACTCTTGTAGAAACCATTTTTACAAACGCTTATTCTCCATATGCTTCATGTTATTCGAGATGTTAATCTTATTGCTAATTTTCTTGTAGATGCAAGGGGAATATGGTAGGTTTTAAGCGATAGTCAAATATTTTAAGAGCTGGTTGCTATGTGGCACATTCCATTCTCTTGCATGTCCAGTACGTAAAAAATGAATAACGAATTCCCATTTGAGAAAAAGTATAACTATTGGAAAATTTAAGGGAATAACAAGCAATATCTCGAAAATGGTTCACTCAACAAAAAAATTGTTGTATAGTAAAATTTTGTCTATCTCTTATGGCAAACCAGTTATGCAAAAGTCGTTCAGAATGAAGAATACTTTTGGAGACTTTCCCAGAAAATTCGAGATATACATTTCAATTATCATGAAAATATCTTAAACATATGACATTTTAATCAAAGTCGTTTGAGCCATTTTTGAGAAAATTAAAATTTTCAAAAAAATGTTCCGCGTAAAGGATAATCTGAGTTGGGTGGGGGGATTTTCTTGAAAACCTTCGTGTTGCATCTCTGGAAGATACTGAACCTAAATACCAAGTTTGGTGTTTATCCAACTGTTCGTTTCTGAGTTATGCTGTTCACAGACACACACACGGACATGTTTCCAAAAATGCTTTTTTTTACATTCAGGGGGTTTCAAAACACATATTTCCGGTGAAATCTCGGTATCGAATTTTTGGGTGGAATAAAATACTTCCCCTACTTACTGTACGTAGTAGAGAAAGTAAAAAAGGACAGTGAATCGTAAAGTTCTCAATCTGACACAGAGATGGTGTTGATCGCATCAAATAGCAAGGAAGTTCTTAAGTACGAACTTTTAGATGCGACACGTGCAATTTCATACGATTGTTGTTATTTGTTTGTTATATTACTGCAAAAAAAGTTGTGCTTTCATTAGAAATGGGTAAAATCGAACTTCGCACAGTGAATAGGTTCCTTTTATGAAAAGGTTTAATGCCAAACGAAAGAAAAAACGAATTGGATTGCCCTTGGAAGACGATTCACTATCACTTTTTAAGTAAAGAAATTCGCTGCGGAGTTTAAGCGCGGTTGTATTTCCATTGGTATTACTTTCACCACTACGCGTACTAAGTAGGGAAAGTATTGCATTCCACTCAAACATTCGATGCCCAGATTTCGCTGGAAATACATGTTATGAGGTGCCCTGAATCCAAATAAAGCATTTTTGGAAACGTCCGTGTGTGTGTCTGTCTATCTGTGAACAGCGTAACTCAAAAATGAATAGTTGGATAAATACCAAAATTAATAATCGAGTTTAGCGTCTTTCAAGCATGCGACACGACGATTTGCAAGAAAATCCTGCCATCCCAGAGTATCCTTTACGTGGAACATTTTTCGAAAATTTAGATTTTCTCAATAATGGCTGACGTTTTGATTACAATATCACATCCCATATCAAAATATATATATTCATGGGAAATTAAATGTATATCTTGAATTTTCTGAGAATGTCCCCAAAAGTTTCCTTCTTTCTGAATGACTTTTGCATAACTGGTAAACCGTAAGAGATAGGCAAAATTTTACTACACAAAAAATGAGGTCTGGTTAAAACACGCATTTTATGTCACATGCATTTTGTTCTGTCGAGTGAACCATTTCTGGGAATTTATCTTATTTTTTTTTTAATTTTGCAATATTTATACTTTTTCTCAAATGGGAATTCGTTATTCTTTTTTTTATATCCTGGACATACAAAGAGAATGAAATGCTCTACATAGCAACCAGCTCTTAAAATATTTGACTATCGCTTAAAGCCTACCACATTCCCCTTGCACCTACAAGAAAATTAACAATAAGATAGTATGGTCATCTTAACTAACATGTAGTAGATGGAGAATAAGCGTATGTAAAAATAGTTTGTACAAGAGTAGAGAAAGTCGCATGCGAGTGCAACTCATCAGATTTTTTTCCTACCACGTACATATAGAAGAGGAAGTGTCAGTTTTTATCCAAAAATTCAACATAGAAATTTCACCATAAATGCATGTTTTAAGGCCCCCTGACTCCAAAAGAAAAGATCATTTTTAGAATATGTGTGTGTGTGTGTGTCTGTGTGTGAATCGAGCACGCAAAAACGAAATGTCTGAAAAATACCAAACTTGGTTTTTAGGTTCAGCATCTTCCAAAAATACGACACGAAACTTTTTCATGAAAGTCTCCAAACCGCAAATTATCCTTTATATGAAAGATTTTTCGAAATTTTCGATTTTCTCAAAAGTGGCTCTAACGATTTTGATTAAAATGCTATATTAAGATATTTGCATGACAAATAAAATGTATATCTTCAATTTTCCGGTATAATTTTATATAACTAATGCATCATAGAAAGATAGACATAAAGCGTACTACAAAAATGTATATGTGTTTAAAACACACAATTAATTTCAAATTTATTTTTGTGGCAACAACCATTTCTAATACACCCGTTGTCATTGGTTTAAACTTTTGAATCTTTGTAATTTTTTTTAAGTGCTGTTGCTATTCAAGTATTTCTGGCGATGTCATGGAAAGAGCATGTAATTTCTAGGCCAGCACATAGTGGCCCGGTTTTGGAACATCTGACTATCGATTCAGTTCTCCTTATCCCCCTTGTAGCCACAAGGGAAAATGTGATGTACAATTTATGCAAACGCTTATCCCGATTGTCATGAAGTAGATAGAAAAATGTGAGTAGAGAAAGTCATGTGAATGTAAGACGTCATACATTTTTTAGACTAATGTCTAAGATATTGAGTTAGCGCTAAGACGTGAGCCTACTGACACTGTTACATCACTGTTGACGAAATATCGACTCAGGAACACACAACAGGGTGAAAGCACTTCAAAGAAAGACAACCATTTCTTCCGTAGGATAAGTGATGGCTACTGTTTTCTTCGATGTTCGGTGTGTGGTGTTGGTACACTAACTACAAAAGGGCAAAACCGTCCACGCAGAGAACTATGTGGCTTTGCTGGAGCATCTGAAGTTAGAATATCGTTGGTTCAAGTGTACAAAGTTGAAAAATAAAAACGAAATAAAATGACTAATAAATAAAGGTTGGCTTAGAATCCTTTCACAGGGCGAGAATTTTCAGAATCACCTTTCTATTTTATCTTCATTTAACTACTGCACGTCTACAAAGTGGAAAGTAAGTATTAAATTGAAGAACAGAAGTGCAAATAAAATTATATCACTATCACTAAAGCCCAAATTATTCTAAGTAGCAATACACAGTGTAACACCATTTATAAAGTACAAATTCACTCTTAACGTAAACCCACTGAGATCTGATCACCAGGAGGCAATGGAATGACTTTGGACCTGCGGAAAGTCTGAACCTAACTTAAAAATCTGATGTGTCACACTCACATGACTTTCTCTACTCTTGTACAAACTATTTTTATAAACGCTTATTTTCCATATGCTTCATGTTAATCGAGATATCGAGATGTTAATCTTATTGCTAATTTTCTTGTAGATGCAAGGGGAATATGGTGGGTTTTAAGCAATAGTCAAATATTTGAACGCTGGTTGCTATGTGACGCATTCCATTCTCTTTGCATGTCCAGGACATAAAAAAAATGAATAACGAATTTGAGAAAAAGTATAAGTATTGGAAAATTTAAGGGAATAACAAGCAATATCTCGCAAACGGTTCACTCAACAAAAGAAATGTATATGACATAAATTGTGCATTTTAACGCGATCTACATTTTTCGTGTAGTAAAATTTTGTCTATCTCTTATGGTTTACCAGTTATGAAAAAGTCGTTCATAATGAAGAATACTTTTGGAGACATTCCCAGAAAATTCGAGATATACATTTTATTTGTTATGACAATATCTTAAACATATGATATTTTAATCAAAATCGTTAGAGCCGTCTTTGAGAAAATTAAAATTTTCAAAAAATGTTCCATGTAAAGGGTAGTCTGGGGTGGGGGGATTTTCTTGAAAACCTTCGTGTCGCATCTCTGAAAGATACTGAACCTAAATACCAAGTTTGGTGTTTATCCAACTCTTCGTTTTTGAGTTATGCTGTTCACAGACACACAGACAGACACACAGACAGACACACAGACAGACACACACACGGACATGTTTCCAAAAATGCTTTTTTTGGATTCAGTGAGTCTCAAACATGTATTTCCGGTGAAATCTCGGTATCGAAATTTTGGGTGGAATACAATACTTCCCCTACTTACTATACGCAGTAGAGAAAGTAAAAATAGTTCTCCAGCTCCAAGCTTAGTTTTTCGTTAATGATATGAGGGCCCAAGACCTTTAAACATCGGAAACCAATATCTTTCTTGCACAAAGAGCCAGAATTACGAAGGTACCCACATTTCTGATCCTTGCTGTATATGATTCTATTAATTTTCCAATGTGCATTCCTTAGCTTTAGAATCCAATATAATGGTTCAGCTGTATACCTATACTTTGCAAAACTCGTATGGGAAACAAGGTAGGCATATGCTCTTGTTTTACACAGATGCATTTGTACATCGATGTTCATCAACAAATGGGAAAACACGAAAATGGCTACAGTCAAGACACGAAAACAAATGAAATAACGAGAGTTCATTACAGAAAGGTTCAGAAATATACGAGCTGAAAAAAGAAGCAAAGTAAATAGTATTATATACAAATATAACAGAAGAACTACACTTTCTACTCATTTACATCTATTATAAGAATTACAGCTACAATGCTTGTCTTTATTTTATCTACTCCTTCTCTATGGCAGCTAGAGCAAACATTTGGTACCAATATGTTTGCGGAAATAAGTGTTTTTAAGTACCTGAGCACATTTTCCAAGCATGCGACACGAATATATTTACGACATTCACCTCAATCCAAACCACCGCTTATATGGAAAATATTTCGTTAATTTTTATGTTCTCAAAAATGGCTTTTTTAACTATTCACATGAATAGCCTGAGAAGTTCCCTAATGTATTGTTAACACAGTACGAATATTTCGTGTTTGTACCCCTTTAACCAACAGATAGCTTTCTGAAGATGTGAATAACATTTTCGTCTGTTTGAGATCTAATATTACTTGAATAACATGGAGTATATTTGAGTGGAGTAGAAGTGAAGTATCAGTCAGCAGATATCCTTGGTTTGCTGTTCGACTTCGCTTTGTCCCTAAGGGAACCCACTTACCAGTCACATGCCTCACCCTCATCTCCCCTTAGGGTTACTCTGAACCTCTCGGGAATGGCCAGTGAACTGCTACACGTTACTGAAAAACATCAGAGAAACGTGTTTTTTCGTGCTCTTTAAAAATAATGAGAACGTTGCTGAGATTGGCTAGTCTATTTATTAGTGAACAATCCGATCAAAGAATATCAGGAATTTCAAACAACCACACCTGTTTATCTCCAGAACTTTATATTTTCGTTTTATCACTTTAATTCTATCGCGCCTGCGCAAACTTAGGTCTATACCACTTGATCAAAAGGTGCAAAGAAATTTCTGCGTAGTCTTTCTGCATTGAATTGGTATTGTAGGCTAATATGATTCATTTGTCAGCAATGATATCCAACGAGTTTAAATGTAAATTATGATAGAATATTTCCGTACTGAAAGTGTTGTTGGGTTTGTTTTACATAAACTAATGTGTTAAAATTAAATATTTAAGTTTGTCATTACTCACTAAATAGTTAAAATGAAAAACAAGGTCACTCTATCTTCAGATTCTCTCAAGTTAAATGCATTCCCTAAGTAATTACTCGTTGCTTAACCTGCTCTACCCCCCCAAAAGCAACTTGTTGCAATTACATTTTCTATAAATGAATAAGTAAGATGAATAAATATTGACGAACAATAAGAAAAATATTTGAGCCAACCATTAAAGATATAGTTACTGTGAATACTGGTTGCGATGCACAATGCTCTTCCAATAGCTCTCGAAGTTGCATCTATGAAGCTTACCTGAAACGAGAAAATACGAGGATATAAGCCATGCAGCATGGTTTGTATTGCCTTTATTTTAGTTTTTTACAAGTATTGTTTAACATATTTCATTCATAAATGGTAAGAACTATATTATACTTAGAAAAACATTACATAGTTCTATGAAATTGAAATGACCAACAGGAATTTAATTGTCCTTTATTTGCTTGTTTTGTAAACAATAGCGTGTGCTATTTTTACTTTCTCTACTACGTATAGTAAGTAGGGGAAGTATTGCATTCCACCCAAAAATTCGATACCGAGATTTCACCGGAAATACATGTTTTGAGACCTCCTGAATCCAAAAAAAGCATTTTTGGAAACATGTCCGTGTGTGTGTCTGTGTGTGTGTCTGTGTGTGTGTCTGTGTGTGTGTCTGTGAACAGCATAACTCAAAAACGAACAGTCGGATAAGCACCAAACTTGGTATTTAGGTTCAGTATCTTCCAGAGATGCGACACGAAGGTTTTCAAGAAAATCCCCCCACCCCAGACTACCCTTTACATGGAAGATTTTTCGAAAATTTTAATTTTCTCAAAAATGGCTCTAACGATTTTGATTAAAATATCATATGTTTAAGATAATGTTATGAGAAATGAAATGTATATCTCGAATTTTCTGGGAATGTCTCCAAAAGTATTCTTCATTGTGAACGACTTTTGCATAACTGGTAAACCATAAGAGATAGACAAAATTTTACTACACAAAAAATGTAGATCGCGTTAAAATACACAACTTATGTCATATACATTTCTTTTGTTGAGTGAACCGTTTTCGAGATATTGCTTGTTATTTCCTTAAATTTTACAATACTTACACTTTTTCTCACATTCGTTATTCATTTTTTTATGTCCTGGACATGCAAAGAGAATGGAATGCGCCACATAGCAACCAGCGTTAAAATATTTGACTATCGCTTAAAAGCTACCATATTTCCCTTGCATCTACAAGAAAATTACCAATAAGATTGACATCTCGATATCTCGATTAACATGAACCATATGGAGAATAAGCGTTTGTAAAATTAGATTGTACAAGAGTAGAGAAAGTCATGTGAGTGTAACACATCAGATTTTTTATGTCCTGGACATGCAAAGAGAATGGAATGCGTCACATAGCAACCAGCGTTAAAACATTTGACTATCGCTTAAAAGCTACCATATTTTCCTTGCATCTACAAGAAAATTACCAATAAGATTGACATCTCGATATCTGGATTAACATGAAGCATATGGAGAATAGGCGTTTGTAAAATTAGATTGTACAAGAGTAGAGAAAGTCATGTGAGTGTAACACATCAGATTTTTTTTTCTTCTTCTGTTTTGCTTGTGTGTTTTTTGTTAGTTTCTCTGGTTTTTTTTCTTTCCAATTCTTAGAAACTATCATTAACTTTAAAGTAATGTTTTAAAATACACTCGAAACATATAGACTATGTAGTGTATTATACGAGAAGCACGTACGGTCTATCTGACTCGTGCGATGTATGACCTTAAACGTGTAAAATGTTTAAGATCAATAAATACACCACTCCACTGTAATTTTCTTACTCAATACTCCTTTTGAGGGATGTTCTACTCTAAGGAAGCGGACGAACTAGAGAGTGATGTAGGTAATAACCAATGTAATCCCTGATGGGTTCCTATGACAATCGCTGAAGAATTTTTTAAAAACATAGGGGTATATGCTGCTATCAATAAATAGCATGTATAGTTTAAGTTTAAGGACATTCAGGTGACTGAAATGGAACTAATGTAGAAAGAAACTAAAACGCTTCCTTTCAGCATTTTCAAAAATGTTTATTGAGAGTTTAAAAATGAATGCTAAGATGCTACAACTCCGTAAATGATCACTATTTTATGGTTTTGTATTATGGCCTTCGTTGATATTCAACGAGTTCCACATTATAAAACTTATGATTTTATTGAATTTTATTCGTAAAATACACAAAGTAAACATTATTCGAAGTTATGAGCTTAAACATTTAAGTTTTCTCGTGTAGCACACTCCCTACTTACACGATAATGTCAAAATCGTATATCAGTGCTATGATATCAGATAAGTTAGAATTAGAAATTAGAACCGGATTTGAAAAACTATTTCGATTGTCGGGACTAGAACCACCAATATTCGGCTTTCCTTGCAACCTCTGAGCTACTGCGACGAAACACTGTAAAGCGTATTAAATGTCTCTTGTCTGATTATGCATCCCGGCAATCCTCAAAGACGATATAAAATGCTCCACAATGCCATCGATACCTTTAAAGGTGATCTGTAATTATGCAACCAGTTTTAATTTTCGAACATATTCCGCACTTTTCAGTGAATCTAATTAATGTTTATATCACAAATCATATATATATATATATATATATATACCAGGTGAGTCAGCTGCCCCTAGGTATTCGTATCTATACAACCCGCAGTTTATAGTCTAATGTGAAAACATCGATCCTTTTAGCAAAGTGTTATTGTAGCTCTGGTCTTCTATTCGGTACTATACGCAACTAGCATTAATGATTAAAGGCCAAAATGAGAACCAAAGAGCTGCGAAAGGCTTAAAAGAGGCGGCTTTTCGTGGATATAATGCTTGCAAGGAGATAGTGGAGTGTTCTCCCAAAGAACGAGAGAGAGAGAGAGCGCTTTAGCTGAGTGGGTTAGCTGTCGGAATATGGTGAAGCAAAGGTGAGGTTCGAATCTAATACAATCAAGTGTTTGGATTCTTTTTTTTTTCTTTCTCCTTGTGTTTATTTTCTGTATTTTAGTATACTAAATTATTTATTTTCGTTATTTGCTCTCCTGTGAGCTAAAGGACACAACAATTACAAGCAGATAATTGTGTATCATGTTTACCGTAACAATCTGTATCGTATCGGTGTTGTAAACCGCGTTACGTAGTTAGCTTTCATTCTCTTGGGCGCATATCGACGATATTAAATATAACAGTTTTTGTCTCATGTTTAAACTTATGTTTCACTTCTTCTATTGACAAAGGAGTTGTAAATGTGCTAAGTTCACAGGTAAACTGAATAATAAATTGTTAAAGAGCGTGGATTTCATCAAGAAAGTAAACGTTCAAAATGACGACCACCTTCATCAATGCACATTTGTGTACGTTGCCGGAGGGATCTTCTTGCATGCTGTAACATACGCGGTGTAATCTGCCTGCATTCTTCACGTATGAGTGTGCCCGTATATGATTTGGGCTTTGCGGTGGAAGACATGATTATTCTATTTTGTACACACTTATTATGTTTGTATCACAATATCAAATTATAGGCCCAAAGAGATAAAATAAAAGGTAATAAAAAGTTAGAACTTAACCCGAACTGAAATGACAGAGTCTTAAAGCCCATAATAACACCATTCGGCTAATGCTACCTTGCGATCTTAGGTTCCTATACGAATTAATAATCGCAGAACTTGACCCCACTCGAATCTTTACATGCTTTTTGCAGTGTTATACAGTGTTTTGAGCTCGTTTTGTAGTTTTAATTCAAACAAATAAACTGTCATTACAGTTACTGCATGAACTGAAATATGCCATAGTTTGTGAGAGAAGAGAAATTGTCTACCTAACACTTAGCATTTTTTGACAAGGCTGTACAATATTGACTAACGGCTTAAATCCAATTGGTCGCACTACATAGATCTGCCATTTTGTTTTCAAATGGTTTTGTCAACCGATGCATGTGATAGGCTGTTCCTTCAGGGGCGTTTTCAAAGGGGTGCATGAATGTATGCTAAAGAATAAAAGTTTGTAAAATCAGCTAAAAGTGCTTTTGCAGCTCCCAGTGTCAGAGTGCGATATTTTTGGAATCGACATACATGGCGATCGCATTCTGTTCCATAAAACACTTATGTAATGAGTTATCTGAGTTATCTGTCCTAGGCGCAGCTGACAGAGGTGTAAGTATTAGTAAAATGTATTTTTAAGCTTTTGGAAATATCAGTCTTCAAGAGAACGGTTTTAGGAATCCCTTAGAAAGGCCTTCCATGATGAAAATTTTAAAAATGTAAATACAAATATAAGGTTAAATTTTTAAAGTTACTTTCTTCAAAAGCATGAATTCTGTTTTATAAATTCTTTAGATTAAAAAAAATCATACAGTCCGTCGCTCCACTCAAGCACAAGATATAAATACTTTTTAAAAGCAAAACCACAACCATGGAGTTACTTTTAAATAAACAAAAAATATAATTTGATTTTTCAAAAAGCTATGCTGAACCATTCAAACAGGTTGGATGAAAACTGCATCATATATAACACTTGCAGTGATGAAAAATACCGGAAAAAAGAAGTTTGCCAGAAAAGCTGATTTAAGCCCTAAATTACTTCTCAACTTAACAGAATAGTGTTTGTTTAAATTACGCTGAAAGACATTTAAATCTGTAGGAGGTAGATTATTAGTCAACAATGTTTTCGACTTTTTCTCAGTAAAAAGGCTAAAAGATTACTTTTGAAGACTTTTTTTCTTCGCAATTTCAGTGGAACGTTCCCTTAGACACATTATAGGGTTAATTTATGGCTGTTAATGACTAAGTACTAGAAATGCAATTTCAGCCGCCCACGATATCAACTTAAGATAATTAATTTGAGTTTAAATCACTATTCGGTAGTCAGCCACGCTAATTTTCCATGGAATACACGATTTGCGGGAAGAGGGCGCTACATTCCAATTGCAACTACACTAGAAAAGTGCTGTTAATGAACTCGACATAATTTTTCCTTATTTCTAATAGCTACTAGTGCAGTTGTTCCATGACCGCCTCCCTTTGCTGTGGTCAATATCACTGGCATTTCACAACTAGAGAATAGTGTTATACATCAAAGAAATCACCCGAATAAAAGAGTGCTAATTGAAAATGCCTTTGCTTTGGTTACGCGTGAAAAAGATTCTACCTACTGTTGTTTTATAACGGTTTTTTTGACACCTGGGATTACAATTTTGTTTTTAATTAACAAGAGCTGTGTAAGTGCTTGTTTTTTAGCATATCACCCTCGCTTTGTAGGTACGATGTTATCATAGAAAGAGATTAAACCTGCTTTCAAATTTGTTGATGATTTCAAAGAAACGCAGCAGTGTCGCATGATATACGTTTGGAGATTAAAAATGACTGATATTTGCTAATGGTCTGTTTGTGACAGCATTTTATTCAACTTTGCTCTATTATATGTATGGTGTAGCAAATGTATTCCGTTGTTTGCCATGCAATTCATTTAAAAGTTTGTTCATCAAGGGAGGGGTAATATAAGCACATATGTTCACAAAAAAGCCCAGTCACCTCCCGGGAATGTGCAAATGTAAATCTCTGATGATGGTTAGCGCAAGGAGACCATGTCGAAGCTTTCGGCTAACCCTTCGTACAGAAAACTATTACAATAGAAAGTTTCTGGGCTATCTCTAAAGCACATTATAAGTAACAGTTATCTTGCTTTTATGAATATTGTCACTTGAGGCTAGTCATATGTTTTACCGCCCTTTGTCTTGAGGCAGTATTTTTAACAATTAAATAATTTCAGTCTAATTATATAATATGTAAATTCAATAACAGCCCACCTTGAAGCAATGTATGTAATAATATGTAAAATGTATGCAACAGTCATTGCATATGCTTATATTATTGTATTCATGTGTAATAATGTTATGTGAATATATTATGTAATTTAATAATGTAGGAGCCGCGAGAATAATAAAGTTAAAAGTTGCTAAGAATGAGGTAACAATGAGGTAACCTTGAGTCAATAATGAGTAAGCAAGTTTAACAGTACTACCTGTGATTCTTGGAGTAACAATAAAATAGTTTATAAAATAGCCAATCAACAATAAGAAAAAGCTTTAGTTAAATGAAGGTATGCTATTGGAGTAGGATTAGCCAATGAGAAACTGAAATATAGCAAAATTTTCAAATACAGAGTTCAGTTGCTTCTAGACAGCGCTCACAACTGGACGTGTTGCCTGCAGACAGCGTTACTAACCAGACGCAAAAAGTGACCTCAAGAAATTTAATACGTATTCGTGTGAGACGAAAAATAAGTTTACGTAATATAAAAAAGTGTAATTAATTAATAAAAAAAGTATCTCACAGTCCTCTATATCAGTGAAGTGTTATTTAAATCGTGTCAAGCAGTAATAAAAGGAGTGAAGTAAAATTATAATCTTTGTAAGCCTACATTCTTGTCGCACCAAAACCCTACTAAGAGAAACGTGTCTCTAACAAATACTGACGCAGCCGAGGCAAACATAAATATTTAATATTTAAAGAAACATTCAAATTACAAAGTTAATATTTTTTTAAAACTTGGGGCAGAGGTCACCTAAAAGTACATTTGGGGCGAAGGCTACCGGAAACCGGGTACCATACGTGCGGTTGCAAACAAACTTCAAGTTCGGCTCCCCAACATTAAAATATAAATAAAATACTTCTTCAAATTGAGGCCCAAAGTGTGGTGCAAATAACTTAACAAAACAACCTTTCTCAGTCTTGACGAAGTTAAGAATCGGCGTCGATGCATAAGAGAAGCCTTGCGATTCCTAACTCCGTTGTTGTGTTCCTGGAGGTTTAGAAATTTTCAGAAAAACGCACGGCAGCAATGTCATGTAAACATTCTCGGAAACTCTACCGGTCCTTTGCTGTTCTCTTTGGTGTCATTAGTGTGGCACTATTGGCTATGGCCAGCTCTGCAGCAAAGGCTTTGCGTGAGAGGTACAGTGTCTCAAATGTAACTGGGGCCGTAATACGCACAACTGTTACACGTACTTTGTTCACCCTTTCCACGGAATTGTGGGAGAGGGGAAAGAGGGCGTCAGAGACATCAAATGCAAAAATAAGCACAGTTCAGTTTGGTGTAAAGGGGAGTGTTATGGCTTGGCACTGCAGAGGTCGTGTGTTCAGGTCCGGGATAGGAGACTAATTTGACATATCAATCAATAGCCTATTATTATTATTATTATTATTATTATTATTATTATTATTATTATTATTGTGTACAAAATCCATATGAATATTTAATGTATGTTTCTGTTAATTATGATATGTAATAATAATAATAATAATAGTAATAATAATAATATCTTCTTATATGTAAAACACAGCCTGATTTGCATTGAACTTATTTGGCTGATAGTGGGCATAATACCAAGCTTCTTTGCAAAATTCTGCAAACTTTTCAAGCGGAATACTCACTCCATTTATAGCATATCAGTTGCTGCTGTCAGAGGTTCAATAATGACATTGTAAACTATTTGTATACACCTATATAATAATTATAGTTGTGATGTTTGTATTTATTTTACTTCGATTTATCACTCTTATCATTTCGATTTATTTTTGCCACTTTCACTTTATCGTATTATCACAACTGATCATTATATTTTCTCGTTTTCTTTGTGTGTTAGACTTGAACACAGTTTGTTTGTTATGCTTTGTCACATTTGGCAGTCTCTTCTCGGAAAATTAGAAAGAATTATTGACCTGCAGATAAGGGTTAGAGGTAGAATTAGATGCATTAGATTCTGTTATGCTGGCGGCAGGCGACTGAGAGAGCTCAGTGGCAAAGCATCGGCATGAAAAGCCAAAACCTGTGGTTGCAATACCGGCATTGATCTAGAATGTTTTTCATAATAATATAACAAATTTGTTATTATTATTCTTCCCATCATAATTGTGAATTAAATACAATTTAAACTCTTTCTATTTATTGATAGCGTTTATAGTATTGAGTCGTCAAATTCAAAGATTAACATCGTGGATATCACTTTAATAGCTGTAGTAGTACATAAATTGTATATATTTATAGAAATTAAACACATTTTCCTTACCACAACCAACCAAATTTGAAGTGCAATAATAATAATAATAATTATAATGCAAAATATTTTGTTTGATTTCATCGTTTATTTCTTTAATAGGAGGACGACCAGACTTGATTTTCAATGACCTCATTTAATCTCCGAGGCACTGACGAAACTAAGGAGCTGCCGATTCGCCTCTCATGCTCTGCCAGACTTCCTAGACATGTTCTCTCAGTGCCTCTTTGATATGTTCTTGACATTATTCCCATTCCCAAACAATTTCCGCAGGGTTTCACAGGCATTTCCGCTTCCGGGTAGATATATCGCACCGTTGCGTTGGGAAAATGCATTCTTCTTCCACGACTGCAACATATTCCTGGGAGTCCATGTTAGAGGAGACTTCAACAAGCTTCCTTACTCCACCGCTAAGCTGATCCTGTCACTCCGTGCAGTGGCGATAACATGTTCAGGGTCAAAGCGAGTGTTATCGGGTCGCCACAAAGACAATCTCCAATCAACGTCTAAGGTCAGACCATATTATGATCTCCCAGAAGTCTTGACTTACTGGAGACAGAAGGCCATGCGAGCTTCCCTGTGTTCTTGCTTAAGGGAACCCTTTCTCGCAAGTCTGCGATGTCGGATGCCATCAGCATGGAGTCGTCGACGGACCGCCTACACACCCTTAGACTTCTTGTTTTTCTTATTGTGGAAGGGATTCCCATTGCGAACCTTTAGAATAGCTCTGTCGTCATCTGCCGTGGTCTTCTTTACGCTTCCTTGTTTTTGCTTTGTCTTAAGGCCCTCTTCACTCTCCTCCTGAAACCTTTTCACCCATAACCTCACAGTCTCTTCTGCATACCCAACTGCTTGGCATATTTGGGCCATTGTGCGGCCACAATCCCAAATTCCAACAATGCGGCCCCTGGTTACCTCTTTGGCACGGTGTAAGGAGTTTTGGTAAAGTATGGGCTTCCAATTAGGTCCCTATATGTCGCTTAACATATCCTATTTCCCTTTAGGTGATTGCTAGCTCCTCGGCCAATACAACTGATGGCACTGTCTCATTATATCAAGATCCTCTGATTTCACCCTGTCAGTCTAAAATAAATCCTAAGGAATTTATAATAGTTACTGTGGTTACTTATTTGGAGCTGTATTAGAGTGTTTGTTTATCACATTAGGATTCCGGGTTCAATTCTCGCCTGGAGAAATTTTTATAACCTTTAATTATGTTTATACCATATTCTTCAAAACAGTAAGGAAGAACTAAAGGCGCATAACGAACACATGGTTAACGAAAGGGTAAAGTATGCTTTTTCCTTAATTTGATTTAGAAAAAACCCTACAGAGCGTAATTTGTTGGTATTGTTTCTAAACTCTTACTGCACAAGAAGTAAAGTAGCGGGGAAATTTGAGAACACCCCTAATATTAAATTCATGGATCCCTGCCTTCATTGTAGATGGATTTAGTTCTGAAAAGGAGACACTTGGATGTTTCTAGCGCTCCTTTAGAATTTCCAACACCTGAAATATCTTTAAAGCAAGTCTCCCGTGCATCAAAATATATATTAATGGAAAGTTCAGAGCGCCGGCTTCTGAAGCTGAAGTACGAAGGTTCGAATACCAACAGATGTTCCATTTTTTTCTTTCTTTCCGGATTTTACCTAAATGAAGGCGCTTGTTTCATATCTTCGGTGTTTTATAATATGCGACAAGTATACGATAGAATTGTTTAGTTAACTAAACTCTCTCATTTTACAGGCATAAACCAAATATTCATTTGTAACTGAATAGTGATTATAACCAAATACAAGCAAAGCATTGCTGTTACGTCTGTCGTATACTTCATATTATTTCCATTTATGCAAGTTCAGAAAGCAAAAACTGCTGTTATTGATCTGTTAGGGTGCTATTAAACACTGAGTAATGTGCTCTTAATCTACTTCCATTACTACCGCCATCACTATCCCAAATCTTTTTGATAACATTTGCTTGTCAAGAGCGAAAGGGCAATATGACAAATATATATTTTAATTTTACACGTATTTAAACACAATTTATTTGTAAGACTTGCTAAAACAATGCATCCTAGCAAAAATTATTACCCTAAATTAAATTAGCAAACGTATCGTCACACATATTTCAATTGCATAAATGCCTTGTGCTAAAAGTGTTCTCTTCCTTGATCCCTCTCCAAATTATAAAAGCAAGTGATTATTTATAGAAAACACAACATTTCCTAAATCAAATCGGTCGATAGGCTGCTATACTGGTAGATAAGCGCCCTGACCCCTCACAACCCTTGTCTCCGCCCATCATTGGCTAGAGATGAACCAAAAACGCGTACGCATCTCATTCTTTCTAATCGTGATCCCAGAATCCTTTATGAGGGATTGTACAGTAGAAATCCCTTAGTCCGACCTCTTTCCAGTCGGACTCCCCACTGAGTCAAACCAGGCCGCCTCTGTCATTGTTTACAACTTAATCCAATGGTGCCTGTACTTGTCGGTGGCTAATTTCCTTCGTAAATTGTGCAAGAAAATGAATGAAAAAGAACAAAATCAAGATCAAACAGAACAAGCAAAAAACCGAAAACGAAGACTTCGACACACATATTTTAAACAATTTGCAGGCTTTGCATCCCGATGTCCAGCCTCTAGTTCACAAGGTCACGAGATCTAACGCGGCGGAGGGCGATGAGTTGTTTTCGGGCGTAAAAATCATTAGTATAGAAGCAAAGTAAAGCCGGTGGTCCTGTGCCCTAGATTTACGGCATGTAAAAGAATCTCAAAACTATTAGGAGACCTCTGAGCAAAATTTCCGCTCCTCTCACGTCCATATAGAATGGGATGCTAAGGACCATAGTATTTAAAGAGCACCAATAAATAAAATCAATTTAATTTAAGACGAACGATGATGAATGCACGACAGAAGCAGAACTAAATGATGACCAAAGCATTGCTGCCTTCAACCCAGACTACAGAGAGAAAGGTGACGAGCCAAATCTGCTAGTATCGCATGCAGACACTATGCAGGCATTCGACGCAGCTCTTCAGAACATTGAAGAAAACTGCTTTTCCACACCAATGGATATATTGTGGGTACCAAAATGGAGGAACTTAGCAGCAAAATCAAAGGAACCATACAAACGAGCATTAGAAACCTTTTTCGTCGTTCTTAAATCCCTGCAGTTGGATGCAGTTTACGGGTGGTCAAGGTATTGAGTTTTTATGGTATGTTTACTGCATAATATATGATACTGTCAACAATATTTTCTATTATGAAAAAAATTGTCTTCGTATCACGTTTTTAAAAGTGTGATAATCCAACCTTTTTGTATTCCAACTATGCCCCCGGTGCCGTTGGGGTCGGACTAGCGGGATTCTGCTGTACCTTAAAGCTACCTTCTTGGTGGCCAGTCAGTCGTTTCGTCTGAGCATGCGCAGTTATCTTTTCTTTATATTATTTTCCTGTGCAAATCCATGGGCATGGGTTGCTTAATTATTCTGTTATTGTATGTAAATTGTTTCCCTAATTTCTGTTATCCACGATGCATTTTTGCTTAGGAATTATTTCAATATAAGAAATGTGAGTTTACCTACACACTTACTTAGAAACAGATTAAATGCTCAGACGTGATAACGTGACAGGCTATGGCAAGCTTTCAAAGCATGTCATTCAGATGACGTGCTTGGGAAAGAGTAAATCGCTAATGCAAACAAAAATTATTTAACACAGCTTATGTATTTTCATGAGCTCCATATTTTTCTTGAAGTAAGTTCTGGCTGTCTTTTACGATTTTTCAGTAATACAAAATTAATTAAGTATGATCAACACCTCATACTTCACAAAAAGTAAAATTATGCCTTTTATTAATCATGCAAATTATATCTTAAACATACTATTTTAACAAAAATTCTTAGCCGTTTTTGAGAAAATAAAACGCAAGAAAAGTTTTCTGCGTAATGGGCACTTTGGGTTGGGGGATTTTGTTGAAAATCGTGTCGTATTCTTGTAAGATATCTACTGATTATAAGTGCCAAAATTACATTTTGTTTTTAAGTTGTGCTGTTAGGGGCATCGAAACAAATGAGACTTCTATTGAAATTTTTGAGTAGAACACATTATCTCTTCTACCCACCTAGGTAAGTGGTAGAAAAAGTAAAACTAAACTAAAAATAGAAACTACGTGGATATTACTTTTTTCTGTTACAAGTACTATATACAGCATGTACCATTTTATTAACAATACTGCTAATTCTAACTACTGTCATAGCTGGATGTTGTTCTTAATGTATTGCTTGTACTATCGTATCGATTACTAGTATATTAGATTTTCTATGGTGTTAGTAATCTTGTGATCCTATAACTTCATTGTCCAAAAAGTATCCGCTGTAATATGAATTAAAATGGTAAATTATGAGCAATATTTACAGTGTAGTGCAACATAATATTAGTAGCTATGTGCAATACTCAAAATGTACAGAAATCTACCGATCTTATGAACTCTGTAAAGATATTTATAATATATTAATGATGAGTTCTTGTTGAATCACAGGCCATGCACTTTAAGTATTATTTTCGAGCCTGGTTTCGGACAGAAGTAAATAAGGTGGACCACAGTTTCTTCTCCTACCATACACGTGCACACTGAATCTTACTTGATGCCGAATCTATGCAGATATGTTTGAGTTGGATATTACTTGGATGTTCTTTTTATATACACTAAGTGTACGTAGGTAACTTTGGATCGAACTGTACATCTCAGGTTATCTTTGCAGCCTCAAGTGGACTACTATTTGAAAATATGAAACTTGTCGATTCCAGCCGAATAAAAAGAAGACCTATTTTGGTGCCCAGCTGCTTGTTTTATTATTCTTATTTCAATATAGTTAAGTGCAGAAAAACTACAACCTTGTGTAAGGAACTGCATATATGGATATAACAGTAAAGAAAGGAAAGGAAAAAAAAGCATTGCCCACCTCTGTGGTGTGGAGCTAGGGTGTCTGCCCAAAAGATTCCGAATTCAAATATCGGTTACGGTGAGTTACCTAGATAAAGTTTTTTCCCATGGTTCTCCCTTATCCTGAGCAAATGAATGTCGGTAACCTCCCGGGCTCATTTGAGCATCATTTCGCCCATTTCATTCATTCATCGTCCGATACGATCTACCAGATTAAAGGATGTTAAAGTATGTATATCTGTAAAAGTGAAATAATATATGGTAGCTTTGAAATTCCATACTCCTTGCAGCACATCACAAGAGATGATACATTGATGATTCAGCACTTAAGAAAGGTAGGATAACGTATTGTAACATTCAAACCAATATCTCGGAAAATTTTAATGCCCAAAAATTGACACAAATTGAGTGTTTGTAAGTGTTTATTACAAACTTCAGATATATATCTATATATATATATATATCTATATATATCTATATATTATTATTATTATTATTAGTCGTTGAAATATTAAACAAACTATGTTATTCTAATCACAATTATTTCTCTATTATTAACGAATCCAAGAAACGAAAAGTTTTCCAGTAAAGGGTGGTTTGCTTTTGGGAATTTCGTTCAAAATTTTCATGTATCTTGCATGTATCAATGTATGACCATATCCATGTATCCTCATCTTCATTCCTGAAAGTCGTTGAAGTTTAATATCAAGTTTGCTGTTTATCCTAAAGTTTTGTTTTTCAATTATGCTTCTCACAAACACACACACGCGTGCACATGCGCACATGCAACCTGTTTCTAAAGTGCTTCTTTTTTGTCCAATGGATCTCAAAACTCGTATTTGGGGTGAAATCTTTATATCGAATTTTTTAGTGGTGCACAATATTTTCTCTACCTGCTGTAAGTATGACAGATGAAGTAGAAGTACGTGCAGTTTTTTGAATTTTTTTATCTTTTTGTTTATTGCTTAATCTTAACAATTAACGATAGAGATCTTATTCGCATCATCGTTTAACAATCAGTATGCTAAGACTGCATTGCAGTGACACGAAAGCATTTATTATAACTACAGAAAGAAACATAAATATTGCTGTGAATTATAAAAAAACTGATAGTTATAACCTATAAATAGTATACAATTAAGGGTCTATAAAACAAAAAATACCAGTGTACTGAATATGCACGACCCAAAGTTCCACCACACAAATAAAATATATGGTAGCAGAAGACGTTTAGCCAAATGAAGCAATTTATCAACTAGTTATTCAAGCAGATGCACAGGAATTCGGATAAGCAGCTGGGATATCTGTCCGACATCACACTAACTACGTGAATATACTCACTGAATAGCATTCCATCTAACACAAAAAGTCCAAATTCCAAATAAATCAATGGGAACAAACCAGGTGGCATTGGAAGTGAATACGTACATGAGGTCATTTATCAGCAAGAGACTCAAGCACGTCGTAAAGGGAGGTGACTACATAACCAGCCATTTGTCTGTCACACATTGTATCAGGTGTATTAAAGAAAGGAGGGGAAAAACGGAAGAAAGAATAAAGACAATAGAAAAGGAAGAGAAAGAAATGAATGATAATAATTATGAGATATTTGTTGCTTTGCCTTTAGGAATTCAGGCATACATTTCCACTTAATGGAACCTTTCTAATGACATTTTAAACATTGCGTTAACTAGGTGTGTATGAAATTATGTCGTTACGAGTACGATTCTACAGTGTAAATTGTTTTATTTTTATTTTATAAAGTAATTTACTTGTTTCGATCGCTCTTTTTAAGGGGTATATTTTTAGCTACTCACAATAAAGAATACATTGCTCCAAATTCGTTGCTAACTTTTGAATTTAAACTACAATTCAAGGTCCACTCTACACGTTTGTTCATCTAGCTAGTTATACAGCATATGCTGAAGTAGAAAGATTTCAAAATATACGGAGATTTCATTAAAGTGCAGTTCATCTAGATTATACACCTGAGCATTAAAGCACTATTAAGTGTTATTGTTTTCCAAATTGTAGGAGAAATACTTTAAAACGCTGTGAGATCACTACTGCGTTATCCTTTCCTTAAAATAATACCCAATGTATAATATATACTGTAGACAGGAACAAAATTAAAGTATGTTATTTTGCCTTTTAACATGAATTCCTGTTTGTTTCATTTTGAGAAAGGTTTTAGTAACTACACTCTTATTGCATCTCCAATACTCTCAAGATGTTTTGGATTATTTTCAATTGGTATTCATCAAATTGAAACATTAAACCTCAATCTTTGTATAAAGACTTCCTTTTCTCCACAGATGCTACGAAAGAATAAGGGAGAAGCACACCGTTATCTAAAGCAATGTGAAGAAAAATAAAGTAGAGGAAGACATTCCTACGATCCTGAAATAGCCTAAAGGTAAGGCGATGACGTGCTTGAGATCCCTTACTGCGATTGGTCGTTGGAACATAAGACACGCCCGCATTTTAAGACTTTAGTTTGTGCTTTATCTTCCTTTAAGAACGAGTTGTTGGAATCGGCAGGGGTTAAAACGAACAGCACTCATAGTATTTGCTTTTGTAAAAAATTTACAAATAAGGGAAGGATATCACGCCCTCAGGATATTTCTCGTAATTTCTTGAAAATTCAAAAGTTAATAAGTGGATATATTGCCGCAAGCAGTAAGTTTCCCATGAAACAACTCCGTAATCGAATTACAGTCTTCTTTCATAATATCCTTTTGCTTTCAGATATACCAAGAACAGCTTTAGTTGGCGGGGGGGGGGTGGGACTTTGAAGCAGCTTTATGTGCTGCAGTTTAAGCATGTGCATTCCGTAGTAAAATCATGATGTAGCGAAGTCTATTTTAATGTATATATAATAAGCAGAATATAAACACCGACTATTATACGAGTATGCTTGCATGTTGAGGCAGTATTTTTAACACTTAAATGATTTCAGTCTAATTATATAATATATAAATTCAATAACAGCCCGCCTTAAAGCACTATGTGTATGTAACAATATATAAAAAGTGTATATTACAGTCATTGTATATGTTTACATTATTGTATACATGTAATAATGTTATGTGAATGTATTACGTAATTTAATAATGTAGGAACTTGAGAATAATAGGTTAAAAGTTGGTAACAATGAGGTAACCTTGAGGCAATAATGAAAGTTTAACTATACTACTTGTAATTCTTGGAAGCAATAATGTAATTTTTATGACAGTTTATAAAATAGCCAATCAACAACCAGAAAAAGCTTTAGTTAAATGAAGGTATTCTATTGGACTAGGATTAGCCAATCAGAGACTTGAAATACATAAATTTACAAATTTAGGCGTTAGAAATCAAGTCAGTTTCTTGTAGACAGCGCTCATAACTGGACGCGTTGGTTGTAGACAGTGTTCCTAACCGGACACGAGATGCGTCTTCGAGAAATTTAATACGTATTCGTGTGAGACGAAAATAGTTTACGTGTTAAAAGTTGCAAGTAATTAACAAACGAATCTCACAGCTCTCTATATCAGTGAAGTGTTATTAAAATCCTGTAAAAAATTAATAAAAAGGAGTGAATTAAAAATTATAATCTGTGTAAGCCTACATTTTTCAGCCACATCACGCCGTGTTAAGAAATTCATGTCTCTAAAAATAATAATGACGCAGCCGATGCAAACATAAATATATAATATTTAAAGAAACAGTCAAAATTACAAAGTTGATATTTTTTTAAACATTTTTGGGACGAAGGCTACCGGAAACATTTTACCATACGTGCGTTGCAACTACTTCAAGTTCGGCTCCCCAACAGTTGAACTACAATACAACTCCTACTTCAGATTGGCTGCCAAAGCGTGGGGCAGATAACAATACAAAAAAATATACAACTTCAATGTGAACATGCCTATAATTCAAAACCATGATTATCTAATGCCTTCTTGGCTAACGAACTAACTGTCATCCATAGCTCTAGTGATGGTGTATTTAATTTTTAATATATTCATATGAATTTTTGAGCAAATTGTACGAAATAGGCAGAATAGAGTAGAAAACTTAAATATCGATTTGGAATGACTACCCAATTTACTATTGTTATTCACCGGGATAAGGCCAAAAGGTTTTGCAGCTAAAACATTGAATTTAGTTACCCCGGCATAAACATTCGGGGACGTAGACTTTAAGGCAGCGAGAGGACCAGGAACCTAGCTGCACAAATCTATAGCAGGTGTGGGATATTCATAACAAAATATACTTAAACTCACATTTAACACATGACCTGCGGTTTATTAAAATTGACATGGTGCCACTACATCGTTCACAACAGATTACAGGGCAAACATTGGAGGGAGATGCTCCACAGTCACACACGGAAACACCCACTCCTACACACAACCACTCGCCCTGAAGACACACACTCGACTATATGGCTACTGACGCCACTAGAACAAAGAGGCTAGTTCCTCTACTTGTCCTCACCCCCCTGACAAGGAAGTGGGAAGGGAAGTGCCGCGCCGGACATGAATTCAAACTCATCACAAACGAAATAATTAGTTCAGCAATGTCATGCTAGAACGCGACAATGCACACACATACACGTAACATTTTATTCAAAATATCATTAAATACAACACTGAATTTTTAACGTCTGTATTCCTTGGGTAATTGCTTTGTAATTCCAAAATGTGTGTTCATAGGTAGGATAATCCGTATAGGCACTTCATCCTTGTAACATTTTTTACAAACTTAGAGCACTTCAAATGTGCTAGGTGGTGTAAATAAACGGCTCTCTATTTATGAAATGAAATCGAGTTATATTTATGGACGCTCTTTAACTGCTGCGATCCTTGGCGTCCCATTCTACCGTTTTGCTCAGAGGCCTCTTTATCAGACTTGAGGTTCTTTTACGTGCCTAAAAACCTACGACACGGGACCACTGGCTTTACTTCCCTTCCGAAGGAAGCCATGCTAAGGATGCATATGCCCAAAAAAATCATAGTCCTCCGCCGGGTACGAACCCGCGACCTAGGGAACTAGCGTGGGAACCACTACACCACGGAGGATGACCTTTCAATTTATGTATACAAATTTTGAGCTGACCACAAACTAATTGAGACTTTATCGAATTAAAAAAAAAAACTCTGCGAAATCCAGACTGATGGCTTGGAAGTTAAGAGTCTATGGTTCGCACTGGAGAAGTTGCGGGTTCAAATCCCAAACCGATATAGGTTTTCTCATGGTTTCCATCCGTCTCCCACATAAATACTAGATTGGATGTTCAACACCACAACCCAAAGTTATACCCAGAGAACAACAGAAACAGAAATAAAATAGAGCAAGAAGGCGACTACATAAAATAAGGACATCTACCAATTATTATTTAGCCAAGCAGATTGTAATGGAAGGGGACAGTGCAAAATACGCAACTAAAACACTCTACCCTCAAACTCGTCGTGTGTATCGAAAGAACTTCAAGTAATCGCTGCGCGATGACCCAAACCACTGGTTCCGCACGTACCCTGCTGAGGTTAGGGTGCGTGAAAAACGCACAAGGGCTGCAGACAGCTCACACCGATGAAGAACAGAAACTTGTGATCCGACAAATACAAAAATTAATGGTATTAATATTGAATAATCTTTGAATAATAATAATAATTATTATTATTATTAATTCTATAAAGGTCATGTAAATAACAGCTCTGATGCAAGGTTTCCAATATTGTAAATGTATAAATCTTTTCAAATTGCGTTGGAAATAGATATTAATTCTAATTACATTTAGGTTTTTACATTGAATACCGGAATAAGTAGATATTATACGCCATATTCTTTTGAATTGTTTGTTTAAAACCTTAGTTTTTTTGGTTTGTTATCTCAAGACAATTGAACCTGTATCCCGATTAGCTGCCTTCATGCTGAATCCGTCAATATGGAAATTTTGTTTACTTGTGGTGTTACACTGTTACTTTAACTATGTACTGCCTCTTATTAAACAAAAAAATGCTACCAATAAAGAGAAAACCTGTTTCATGCATTCCAATTAAAATTGCTTAAACGTTGCTCAGGAATATTAATTTATTCCTTCAATGCATTTTTAAAACTTCGCTTCTCTCCAACGTATATTTCAGTTTACTTTCTTGTTTCACAAAAGCCTTCCTTCATTTCTTTGTTACAATCGGTTACACATAGATATTTAAAACGGAGGATTTAAACACTGCAGCAAAGACTAGGCCTATTGCGCTTACTAAACATCCGGAGGAAGGAATGAGATGAAGGGCGGCTAGATCTGATGACGGCAAGCGCAGCGTGTTCCCTAATGTTTCCAGAATTGAATAGCCCGGGGTGTCCCTTCCAACTTTCCTCGTGGAATGTTCCATGCCAGGGAGGAAACAGTTCTCAAAGCACATATATCGCAAATGCCGCACATCACCGTCCACCGCGCCTGGCCCTGCAGTCTATAGATGAAGAAATAAATAAAATGAGAAAAAACGAAGGACAGAAACAGCCATGATAGTATACAATTCACCCCATCGTCACCTACCAACCTTGGAAAACCACAAAAATATCAATGGGAATCGAACCCACGACTTACCGAATCCCTCAGGCAATACCGCCTGAGCATTCCACTCGGTGTCAGAGTCGGTTACTTAATTCCGAATGTTAAAATTCTAATCCTTTTTACATTATTTTCTAATATAAGCGTTCTTTTAAAGTAAGATGGTACGGTAAATGGAATTACAGAGTCGATAAAAGGGGAGGACTGGGTAAACACTTGATATATGTGAAAAGTTAAATAACAGAAAAAAGTCTTCTGAAAATTAACTTTGAAATGTTTAAATATCTTGCTGAACTGCCATTATACTAGATAAAACATAACAATATTTTCTTGAACTACGACATTTACATTAATATCGGACTTTTGTCTCACTTCATTCATTGCATCTTTTGAAGGAAACAGCACCTGAAGAATTAGGACATTCCATTCTATATGTAAAAGTTGTTTCGTGTTTGACTTCAAATTTTGGACAAATCACCTTATAAAGAAAATAGAATGATAATTTTATGTGGTTGTATGCTCTAAGTCAATTTCGGCACGGATATTATTTGCACCTTATATGATACAAGATATAAAAGCGCAGAGGTATTTTTAACACTCCTTTGTCAAGCGCAAAATGTGCTGAAAAATTTCATATGTGAACCCCATACATTTCTCTTGTGGGCAACATCGCCATAACATTTATAAAGCTATCTCCAATTATAGTTTAGTGTTCCGTGGCCGGCACACGTGATGCATGGCAGATACTTATGTTTCGCCTCAGGGAAGTTTTTATCTCCAGCTGTAAAGGGGTGCGGTTACTTTTCGACCGCGGATTCTGGGCCAGGGCAAGGGGAGAGGAAGGGGTTGTTCTGCCTATCATGGACAAGACTGCATGTTGCAAACCCATTACGATATGGGAAAATTTTCTGGAAGGTATTTCTCCCTTCCCACCCTTACTCAACTTTCGCTTTCCCTCTCATTCCACCTCTTCTCTTTTGTTTTTTGCGATAAACGCCTTCTGTTCACGCAAAGGTACCAACACTATCGCGCAAGGCTTTCCTTCATAAGGCAGAAAAAATACATATACGCCATGAAAATGTCCTTTCTTTATTTTGAACATTCACAGCTAACTAACAAATAGCAGCGCCTTTCATTGTTGAATCATTAGAAGCTCTTTTTAGGCAGCTTTACAATTTTAAGATTGTACTTTTTTGGATAGGGGCAGTAAACCATCTATATGTACAAGAGCAAATGTGACACTAAATTCAATTACCTGTATATGTTTTTTTTTCTTAAACTAGACATTTCTCCAACCTTTATACTGTATGTTCCGAGTTAAAGATACCTATAATAAAACTAATAATCATGCATCATTACAACATATTTACACTTAAAGATCTGTAGAGTCCCAGAGGAGAAGAGATTGCGCCTGCTCTTACGGTAAATGAATGGAAGTGAGAAGAATCCCCAATCTCGCACTTTTCCTGCGTAGATTTGTAAAGATTCAAATATGGCCCCACTGGTCCTTAGCGTCCCATTCTATATTGGGCGTGAAAGACCGGAAATTTTGCTCAGAGGTCTTTTATCAGGCTTGAGGTTCTTTTACGTGCCGTAAATCTACGATACGGGACCACCGGTTTTACTTCCCTTCCGAAGGAAGTCATGATAAGGATTTTTACGCCCGAAAAAAATCCATCACCCTCCACCGGATTTGAGACCGTGACCTCGGGAACTAGAGGCTAGTATGGTAACCACTACACCACGGAGGACGACTCCCTTTGTCTCGCAGCTCAACAATCGCGTCATGGTTTTCGCGAAGATAGGATTCCAGGGGAACCTGGTTAGTACACACACAAGACCAATAAAGATTACAACTTGAATATTCTCTAATTACGGTGCTTTATTACTTCTTTATCTTAAAAAGAACCTTTTAAATTCCTGGTTTCTTAGTAAGTTTATGTGAATGATTTGTAAGTGATTTTGTTGAATTAAGTTGGGTTTCGTTCAGTCTCTAAAGTCCTTTTCATTGTTAACGAACTTTCTATAATCCAAAAATCATTAAATGCAAACAAAATTGCAATACAGGAAAAATGTAGACCTTATTAGAATGAAGAATCTTTATAAACTCTATACTAGAAATATTTAGTTACCCCTCTTTTGTAATATCATGCCAAGCCAATAATTATTACCTTTTTTTAAGTTGACTATTGTGTTAGAGTAGTGTGACCTAATTTTATCCATTTCTGACTAATACCATTATCAACAGAAAAATAAGTTTCATATGAATCGTTTGCATAATCTGTTCTAAATCCCCTACAATGAATTACTACATTTTAGTTCAACGACGATTCGTGAGTTCAATAAGACAGAAAAACAATGCTCTGGAGAGAATTTCACCACGTCCTGCGCTATTGCATTTGGGTATTAGCATGGAATGCTCTTCTTCCTAGCGAGTTAAAGTTATGTAATTAAATAAGATAAAAGTTTTGGCCTGAGCCCATCCACAAGGAACGTGAACACAAAGAAGGGCTGGACTGATAAATTCCCGAAGCATCTGTCACTTGGGGAAGCAATTGCCCAGACGTGGTGCCTGGCATCAGAATGCCTTTCCCGCTTCAGATGTATTACGTATTACCCCTGGGTATCTATCGGTTTCAATCGATACAGACCGCAGTATCGGCCACATCTGTCCGAGTAAATACCACACACAGAAAATGTACAAGCCATTCAAAATGTAACAATCATCATTCCGATTTTATTTCTCTTAAATTCGCTGTGTAACAACATGCATGTTATTCCTCTGCCACGGCAGGATAGACATGGACACAAATTAATGTACAAGCTATTCAAAATATTGCATGGAGCAATCTAAGCTTATACATAAAAATATGGTGTGTTACATTCACGTGACTTTCTCCACCCACCATCAGTTATTTTCATGTAGCTTCTACAAGGTAATAAGTCTTTGCAAGTAGAAGCTTCTCTTCTGCTTATCTATAACTACACTTTACATGAAGAATATTTCAAATGTTTTGATTTTTTCAAACATAGCTCTAACTACTTTGATTAAAATACCATATATTTAAAATATTTCCATGACAAATTAAATGCATATATTGAATATTCTAAAAATAGCCTTTGAAATTCTCTTCATTCTGAATGACTTTTGTATAACTCGTACATCTAAAAGAAGGACAAAATCTTCCTACGCAAAAAGTGTAGATCTCGTTAAAACACATATCTTATGTCATTTATATTTATTTGTGGAGTTTCCTTGTGATTGGTTTTTATTTTCAAATACTTTTACATTTCTCGACTGGGAATAGCATTTCAGAGTAATCACATAGCGACACGCTCTTTAAAAAATCTGGCTATCCCTTCACCTTATAATCCTACAACGAAACGTTGAAGTAGAATATTTGTTGGTAGTTGGAAGATGCTTCATGTTTATCTGCCCCACGTATGGGAGCCAATTTGTCGCGGTATCTCGTGTTATCTATTGCTGAGCGCCTGTTATCGTATACTAGTTTGAATTTTAGGTTCTTTGTCCTCCGGCTAGCTATTATTTCTCAGTCGAGCATATGTCTTGAACAGGGTGTGTAAACGGAAAGGATTTGTTACTGAAAGATAACACTTATAAAAGAATTTGTTTTTTACACTTTTATTACCGTCACAATTAATTAATTTCACATATTGACTCTTGATACACGCCCGACTGAAACTGTTATATTTTCTAATATCACTATAATCACTTATTTACTGCACGTTATTAATTCGCGTATTTTACATTTATAACTAACTTTACAACGCGAGAGATTCTGTAGAATTGCGCGACGTATAACCTTTGTATGATTCTGTTGGACTGAGCGACGTTTGCCTTGTGAATTATTCTGTCAAACTGCGCGTTACCCGTCTCTGGCACGGAATTTATACTCCCTCACCCCAATATGCCTAAACATTATAACAGAGCTGCTATTGGTTAATAAAACGCGCCAACATTAGCGTCTATTTTTATATCCAATCAAAATTACGAACACATATGCTCTAGGGAAGAAATTCCCTCCATTTCTAAAGAAATGCGCGCTACTCTGACGTCATTTGCTTGTTTCTAATAATTGATAAACAACTCACTCCCTCGCTCATTGTTGCCCGCTCTTATTGTCAGTTTCAGTGAGGCCGTGTAAACTTATTTCCTAACAATGCTTATAGCTAACAAACATCTCAAATCATTGTCATACAATAATGTTAATTTATACTACGATCACTCTGGCATTCACAGTGTTGTGATATAAAATACTGCGTCAACGTAAATGTGAATTGAAAGCTTATCTGGATTAACAAGATGTAGATAGAATAACAACCTTTTGTAAGAATAGTTCGTAGAAGAGTAAGTTGAGAAAGTCATGTGAGTGTAACACATCAGATTTATGTTCTATCTACTTCGTATAAATCAGTATACGCATGGAAGTTATTAAAAAAAATATTCATACCTTAAAACGTATATTTTTTTTAATGCAATACTTGCTCTACTTAATACAGTTTAGTAGAGAAACTAAACATGGTGACGGATTCTAAAATAAGAGATTAGAAATACAGGAAATATATACCTTTGTTTTGGAATCATATCTCCTATGGCACTATTGTCTTAATCATGAGGGAAAGATACTTACTGGTATTTATATGATTGTGCGTATCTTTATGGCTTTATTAACTGAAGTTAGAGATATGAGATGAATACGCAGGCAGATGAAGAAATCCTGCTCAACCCTTTGACTAGCTCATGGCGCCTTTAGATATTTTTTCAAGTTAATCACCTATATAGGCCTAAGATAAAAGGATGAGAAAGGGTGGAGGAAGTGGGAGGAACAAAACTGATACAGGAAGCTAACAAGAAAAGAAGGGAAGCGCGGCGCCGCCGGCCGGCAGTATTTTCTGCTTAGCATACATAAAGCTATTCTGTTGGATTAGCCATCCTTGGTCCGGCTGGGTTCGGTCAACTATGTTCATAGTCACGGCCCAACATCTGGGTCAGCAGATAACGTGTACATACATTCTTACAGAGGGTGCAAAAGCTACGTAGCTGTACGTTTCCCTTGTAAGGGGTTAAAGTACACGCGGATTGGTTGTGCAACTAATACAATTAATTAAGTGCAACGGAGTTATCAGCCCTTTATGCACTTCCGTTTAATAGGAGGGAGCTGTAAAGTCTCCTGATATCTACTCCGGCGCTATGGGGTTACATAGTATGTCTGCCTTAAAATGGAGTGCCCGAGTTCGAATCCCGATTGGGCTTAAGTTGCCATGATCAGGTTCCCTCAGGGTTTCCCTTATTAACATAAGACAAGTTTCAGGTAGGTCTCAACTCAAACCTAGGGCTCATTTGAGTTTCATTTCATTCACCGTCTCAGCAGACCTGAATTGTTAAAAGAGAAAAACGCTTTTAAAATCTCGAACGAGATCTATTGGAGCTACCATCCCACAGGAGGAAGCAATGAAATGAAGGAATCTCAGGCAGACGTGGTAGAGAGATGCGTGGAAGTCCAACAGTTTCTGGCAGGAAGACCCGTTCCACTACTAGAGTTGCCCAGAGAGGATATGAACGAACTCAACCAAGCACTCCTCTCCTGTCCACGGAGAATACCCTTTCCTTTGAGCAAGTATCTCCACCATCTGTCCGGCGCCGCCATACGTCACGAAAATTGGAAGCACACCTGAAACATGAGAAGGAAAAGGAATAAAGAGAAATGAAGTCGTGATAGATGAGAAACTACCTCAGTATTCGCCTACCGACAGAGAAAACCATGAAAAACTCAAGGTCAGAGTGGGCGGTCGACGGGAATCGAACGCAGGACCTCCTGAATGAGAGCCTCGCACGTTACGAGCCTCGCTATCTCCCTCGATGAGATTCTATGTAACTATACTATTAGGGTAGCTTCGACAAAGTAGCACATTAGTACTTGTTCGACACAGAAAGCTGAAGATCCGTGCTTCGAGTTCAGGCCTTTGAGCAAGTATCTCCACCATCTGTCCGGCGCCGCCATACGTCACGAAAATTGGAAGCACACCTGAAACATGAGAAGGAAAAGGAATAAAGAGAAATGAAGTCGTGATAGATGAGAAACTACCTCAGTATTCGCCTACCGACAGAGAAAACCATGAAAAACTCAAGGTCAGAGTGGGCGGTCGACGGGAATCGAACGCAGGACCTCCTGAATGAGAGCCTCGCACTTGGCAAAACCTAATTCAACTTTACAGTCTTAGCCTATATGCACACAGTGTAATAGCACAAATTGAGGACAGTTTTTTACAACGTGCTGACTGCAAAATTTGCGAAATTGAGATATTGATGGATTCGTTAACATCATACAGGTCTCTCTATATCATGATAGAGGAGCTTTAGCAAAAGCTGTTTCCTTCACAGTAATATGTCAAATTATGATCGTCTTTTCAAAAATCGCTTACTCTCAAATGAGAGTTTTAGCAAAACTGACTTATTGCGTTTAAAGTTGTTTCATTTCTACATTCATTGAAATCATTTGGCTATTCACCTGCAACAATGAGCTTCAATTTGTTCTGTAGAAACCTGAATGTGGATGTTCTGAGACATGGGAAAAAATAATTTAGGGCTATGGATGATCCTATTCTATTAAAACTTCAAAACCATGTCAGCAAAACCAAGAGTGAAAATATTATGAAACTTATGTCTTATTTTGAGATTCGAGAGAGTGTTGAAACATTCTATGAAACACCTTTTCAAGAAAGCAAAGAAAGTGAAAAAAGCAATATGTCATATTTTGTTGAGGACTCAAATGGAGGAACAATGATTTAGTGTACTGCGTGCCAGCCTATGCTTTTACAGCATTGACAGATAGTGGTCTACTAATGTAGGATATAGGGTATACAACGGAGGGTACACCCTATACAAAGGCGATACTGAAAACTTTCATAATGCCATGTTTCTAAAAACAAATTAATTGATTTCAGGTATTTTCCAATGTTTTGCGAGTTGATTCCCGTATAATTTGTTCAGTTTGCTCTAATAATTTGTTAATTATCATTTAAAGTTTTTGTGTTCACCCAAAAATGAATTTGACTACAGAACATTTCCGAGTTATGATTTTTTTAGGATTTTAAATCTCATTAACGCCTAAACAATGTGCACATAGGCTTAGAAACGCATTTGGCTAGAAGGGGCTAAGCCAATTTATAATTGGTACGGTGAATTTAAAAGAGATCAGTTTTTTCTTAGTGATACATTTCTTGAAAAATGTCTAAGAACTGCTGTTAGTGCTGAAAATATTGCAGCTGTTCGAGCAATGCTTGAAAAAGTTCGACGGACATCATATGAATTTACTCAGGTGACATTGGGCATTGGTATGAGCTAAATCCAAAATATTTTTCATCAACACTTAGACGTGGGAAAACTTTATTGTCGATTGACTCCTAAATCCACATAAACTGACTCCCGATCAAAAACAACAATTGATTGGTTCAGAAAATATCGAAACATTCGTAGGCGGCGCTTCAAATTTGGTTCAGAATATCGTTACTGGTCATGCATCTTGGATTTATTGTTATGATCCAGAAAAGAAAAGCCAATCGACTCAATGGGTCTTTCGAACAGAATCTAACCCTACAAAAGTCCGACGAATTCGCAGTGCTGGTAAGAAGATGGTTGCTAGTTTTGTTTCTAAAAAAGGCCATATTGCTACTATAGCATTGGAAGATGGACGTACCATTACTGCTGATTGGAACATATATGCCTATTTACCGCAAATTTTTGAAAAAGTTCGTGAAAAACACTCAAAAGGAAAAATAATGTTACATCATGAGAACGCATCGTCGCATACAGCAAAACTAACAACTGAGTATCTCAATGCCCTAAAGGTCAGCATAATAGACTCCCCACCATAGAGCCCTGACCTAGCACCTTGTGATTTGTTTTTGTTTCCAAAAATTAAGGATAAAGTGCGTGCCTCAGAAAGAGTGGCATCATAGCTTTAAGGACTGGTTTCATCCAATGCAAAAATGTATTCATGTTAAAGGGGAATATTTTGGAAAACAATAAAATCATTTATATTCTTAAAACTAATCCTTGTTTGATTTTCTAAAAATGTCCAGTGTAGATCTCGTATACCCTACATCACTTTGTGTCGAAAGATCTACCGTAGCGACCCCCATGGAGGAAGGGGTGAAGTGAAGGAACCACAGGAGGCTACAGGCAGCAGGTAGACAGGTCATAAGAATCGCGGAAACCTAACACTTCCAGGCTCGAAGACCCGTCTACTACTGGAGCTGCCGAGAGGGCTATGGACGATTCGTCAACCAAGCAGCCCTCTAGTGTCCACGGGTAATTCTCTTTCCTTTGAGCAAGCATTTCGCGCAATCTTTCTGGCACCGCCATACGCCACGAAACCTAGAAGCACACCTGAAAGATGAGAAAGAAATGGAATGATAGGGAAATGATGGAAAAGAAATCGTGATAGATAAGAAACCACCCTAGCATTTGCCTACCGGCCAGAGAAAGCCATGAAAAACCCAAGATCAAAGTGTGCGTCGACGGAAATCGAACCAGGGACCTCCAGAATGTAAGTCTTACACGTCACCGTGCAGCCTTACCGCTTCGTGGGCTGCTAATATAAACCTTCTTTGCTGGTCTTATTGAAGTTTAATTTTTAAAATGTCATTTACAATTTTCTCATAAATTTAGTTCTGATTTTCAATAATTTTTCAAAATATAATTAAAATATAATACAACGACATCAATTTATAATTTTGTAATATTGTATTTATTGAATAACAGGATTTGAAAAATCTGTTAAACAAGAAATCTTTATACAAAGGACATCACTACAAAACTTTATTACAGAATAGCCTGTTAGTAATCCTCTGATGCTATAATTGACAAGATGTAAAGCACAATTTGCACCTATAAACTATGTGTCTTCGTGTATTTTTTTGTGTCTCATGAAAACATAAGTTTTTTTCAATTAATAAGTTTTGCAAAAACTGCCTCAATTAATATATTGCCCTTGGATGCCACAGTCGTCCTTATATGCTAATATTTTGTAGCCCTCACATTCCAAAAAATAACGTTTATTATATAATGTAGAAAAATTCATACTTCCAATATTCGTAAAATGCATCTAGATGTCACCTCAGCCGCTTCATTTCACCTTTTCTAAAAAAAAAATTCTCCAAAATGTAGGTGTTTGATTCTGCAAGAATCGAGCTGTTTCTTCGCTCTCGTTGCGAGCACTTTGAAATCCATATCGCTCTGACTGTTGAGCTGGTTAATCGGTTTTTGTTTTCTAGAATGTGCACCCTTTACTCATCAGCTTAGTGCTGTATTTCTTTTGCAACGTTACATATTGCTCCAAACATGGCTTTTTGTGTATGTGTCATCAAAACAAAGAATAGTCTGTAAGCAAAGAAATTGACAGTAAATAATCGTAAAGGACACGTAAATATTTCAGCGAAAGAAGACAGCGACATTCTATTGAAAATTAATGCGTGATCATTATAACGTACACAAATAAGAATAATGTTTTCTTAGCATGAATATCCTATTTCTTAAGACCTTCCTTCTTCACCTAGAAATTCAAATGTTTTCTGACTCGGATAATGCTTATTGTACTGCAGTACAATTTTCAAAATAAGTTAATGTGTTTAACTTTTTCTTTTACATTAATTGTTCTCATATTAAAATGTTAACCAATCCACTACTATTACATAACTGTCATGCTAACCTTAAATTTATCTGCCTTGATAAGAAAGGCATTTAAATACTTGTTTTGAAGCCGAAGCTTAAACGAAAAGTGGGTTACTGTTTTTCCTCCCTTAGGCAGAGAACTTTCTTTTATAGTAGTGTTGCATCAGTTTAATTTTCCTAGAAACACCAATAACATTATTTCTGAGCCCTTCAAGTATAAAAATATCATAAACGAATAGAGTTTTTAGTTTTAAAGTTGTATATTAATTGATATTTTGAAGGAATATTTGAGGTAAAGGTTTCTTAGCATTTTAAAGCGGAGAGTAAGCTATCAAACTATAAAAAACAATAAATTATAAGCGTGTTCCTCCTCCAGGCTATCGCAGTTGTTTGAACACGGTGCATAGTTGTTTACACATTTAATTTTAAAGAAAGAATAGAAAAAATCTCTATATTTGCTGTCCATGTAGATACCGTAGGCTACCGTTACTTACACTTTCCTTTATGTGTGAAAGCTAAAGCTGAGGAAGCACTTTTTTCTCCCCCAAACACAACAAAGAACGCCTTCGCAGGAAGCCGAGCGCCATGAAGATGTTATATCCGCGTTATTTGCTTTGCTGTGGCAATAACGGAGAGGCGAGGCCCGTCAGGACCCATCACGATGCGCAGCGGCAATGATTAGAAAATAAGGGGCACCTGCCGCAGCGGATCCCTTTACTGCGGCCCGCAACGGCCCATCCATTCCAATTGTTTGGCTATCGTGGCCGAGCAAAACTCGTGCCGGCGCCGGATATGATTCATCAGAGACTTGTAAACCGCCTTATTCTCCCACACACACACGCGGGATATTAGCAGCTACGAGGTATATTGGAAACAAGAATGACGTGAGTAAAAGGAAACGCGAAAAACAACAACATATGGACAGGAAAGAAAGAGTAAAACACACTCCCATATGCTGTAGTGCTTCCCATAGTAAAACTGTTTATATTTCAGAAAGCATCCAGTCTTCCTTAGGTATTCCTAACTTCCTTATTTCTTATGCAATATTTGTTCAAGGATTCATTCGTTGCTTCATATACATTCCTTTCTAAGGAATCACATTAATTTACTATCAGTTCATAAATTCGTTTGAACAGCGCAGAAATAGATTAGGATTCAGTGTAGGGCAAATTCATAAAAATGTTCAACTACTGCACTAACTTTTCAGACTAATTTAAAAACCAGTCTGTATAAAAGTTACAAAGTTGGAACAGTATTTATTCTGTTTCTTTTTTAGGAAATGATACTGCAGCAATGTTCATTGATACCATTCCGAATCCTCTCATTATCACTCTTAACCCTGCGGGCCTGCATGTTGTGAACGAATGTGAATGGTATTTTCCTGTTTTAAGTGCATGCGCCTGTATTTTAAAATATAGCACGTACTCTTGTCCACTCCTCTATACTTCATAGAATTTGGGAATTGTCGTTGCGGACTAAGACGATCCTGGCTGAGGAAATGGTAATTGCGACAGTAAATTAATTTTTATTTCTTAACTTAAATCCTTAAGATTAATTATTGTACAGCGAAACTGATCTGTAGCAACCCATTTTAACAATAACAATCAGTAAATTAATCAACAGAATTGTTACCACAACTGGCTTTAAAGCGCATTCTGGTTTTCTCTAGCATTTTCTAATAATTTTAGAGAAGTATTTATTATATTTCACCAAAAATTCGCTATTTAGATTTAACCGCAAATACATGCTATAATGCCCCCTGAATCCAAAAATAAAACTTTTAGAAGTCGTCCGTATTTCGGACAGTGTGTATGTCTGGAAACACCATAACTCAAAAATGAAATGTCGGAAATATGGTATTTAAGTTCAATGTCTTCCAAGAATGCGACACGAATATTTTCAAGAAAATCCCCCCACTGCAAAGTACCCTTTACTTGGAAAATGTTTCGTTATTTTTGATTTCCTAAAAAATGTTTCTAACGATTTTTATTAAAATACCATATGTTTAAATCTGCTCTGAATTTGCATGACAAATAAGCTGTTTATCTTGAATTTTCTGCGAATAGCCTGTGAAGGCCTCTTCATTCTGAATGAATTTTCTAAGCTTTTGAGTAACTGGTAAACCGTAAGGAATAGGCAAATACTAACTACACAAAATGAAGATCTTGTTAAAACACACAATTTGTACAATCATTTTTTGTGTTACTATTTCCGAGATATTCTTCTCTTTGGTTAAAAGTTTCAGTCAACATTCGTTTCTCGTGGTCATGCAAAGACTAGAATTTCCAAACCAGGAGACAGTGACCCGCTTTTTAAAGATTGGATTATAGTTTCAGACTTCAGTATCCCTTGTAAGTACAACGAAATTTGTAATGAGAACAATTCTGCAACTTAAGTTCATTTGGATTAACATGAAGCAGATGGGAGAAGTAGTTTTATAAATATGGTTTGTATAAGAGTGGATAGAGAAAGACATGTCAACGCAACACATGAAATGTCTAAAATATTTTAGTGCATTTTTGTATTTCGAGCTTATTTCTGCTAGAGGTTTAAGAATTTGTTAGGTTATTCGTTGCTAGTGCATCCGTATATGTAATGAAAAGAAACATCTTTAACCCTTATCTGCAATGCTAACGCGCCACCTCGCATATTTCTTTGAGATTTTAAACATACTTTGCCAAGTGACTAATGAAATGGACTCGACCCCCCATCTCTCTCTCTTTCTCTCTCTCTCTCTCTCTCTCTCTCTCTCCCTCTCTCTCTCTCTCTCTCTCACACACACACACACACACACATTACCTCAATCTGACGTGCCCTAGCACATACACCGTTAATCTTATTGCCAGTCATATAATTGCCCAAGAGCAGGTACTTCAAGGCAATTTCAGCCTCCCACATTGTTTTCCCTTTCACGTTCTTCTATCCAAGAATGAACGCTTTATTGTAGTATCATAATTATTATCTGGTATCTCCTTATGCTCCGAAGTACATTTCCATATCATTCCTTCCAGTGCAACTCTGAGCAAGAAATTTCTTCCCAATAGTGATTAGGTTGTTTTCTTTTCCTTTTCGTAATAAGCTTTACACAGGTGCTTCTTTGCCTCCTTCTTTCTAAAATAGCATCATTATTTATTTTTGATGCCCTTTCCACAGGCTCTACTCTTCATATCCACATGTGAAATACTTAAAATCGTTTATCCTCACTTCCTTGTAAAGCAAAAATTTCCGCATTATGCATAATGCCACATTCCCAGAAAGGCACTTCAATAATCTCTCCTGTAGTTCTTTCTTTCCACATTAAAGGCTTCCAGTACCATTGTAATCCTCAGAAACAGAATTTAATGATAGGCTTCATTTAGTACTTTTACACTTTGTAAGTCTGCAGTCAGTTGAAGTTGTTCGTGATTCTAAAATAATTATAACAAAGGAAGAACAAATCTGACGCGTAATAATGACACGATTATGAATCCGTGAATAAATACATATAAATGTAAATAAAATATACAAGTGAAAACATTAAGAAGTAAAATTAAGTGTACTCATTTGGATATGAAGTGTTTTTTGAATACTCTGTATGCTGCACTTAAAATATATCCAAAACTTATGACAAGTATTGAAGTACGTATTATCGGCATGCTCATTATGTTAACATACGGTATCGCTTTGTTTTTGTGGAGGCGACTGCATAAAGCATGTGTTCAATGGAGATAATTTTTCTCCAATGAAATTCTAACTTTAAGCAATCGCTGCTGGCGTTTATATTTGACAATAATATAACAGTAACAAGCGGAATACAGAATATTTTTTCGCATGCCTCCTATTAAGTAGTGCTTCTTCCTTTCTTTCTTTTTCTTTACTGAAGGAATATCGCTGCATGGCAACAAGCCAGTTGGTCACGCAACGTAGTTTTGTGCTAAGAGAGAAGGAGCGCTTGAGCCACCGATGTTAATGAAATGAGCGCGGCAGTATACAATCCATCTAACAAATGCAGAATTAAAATTGCTTTCAAGTTGTCATTTTTCATATATTTTATTAACTGAATTAAGGTTGTTATCTCAGTGAAGGGTTTCTACAGTCAGACAAAGCACAACCACTTACCAACAGTGTGCCCAACACCTGCTCAACAAATCTACCGTTCTGTCGTTAGTGGGGGAAGCCGCTTCATTGCAATTATGGTCCATTCCAACTCCCCGCTTCCCGTGAAAACCTAGTGCGAGCAAGATCAAGAACAAAGCTCCGTTTCAATGAATTTACATAATTAATGATTTAATTTTCTCGTGCTTATCAGCCAGGTAATTACACTACTGCTGAGCCAACATCACAGGGAGTGTTTTTGTGCAGTGGCGGCTCGATATTGTGGACTATTAATACGCGGTGGATTACACGGATGGATTACCTCGCGAGGTTTGTCCTTTCGGTCCACTGCTATGAACCTACAACAGAAATAGCTTACGGAGGGTAAAGTTGGGCTCTGCGGGAATTTGTCGCGCCTGTGAGTTTAAAGGACTGTGTTTTAGAAATGGGGTAAAGTCTAATATGCCATTTTACCACCTCTATGGCTTAAATGCTTTTCCCTCATAGCTCTTTCTTTCTGTTAACTTCCCTCTCTCGCTTACCTGTAGTAGGTAAAGGAAGCATAATTCTATGTCGAGGTTTTATCGACGCGTGCATACTAATGTTGGTGTTTCTATTTGCAATCTTCACACAGGAGTTAGTGTTGAGCGAGTCGGCATGAATATCCGACATCTAGTTCGCATATTCAAACCCCTGGTAAGTGTGTACACTTAGATAACGAGCCTTCTCCTCTGGACTGAATACTTGCTATCAAGGCGCGACCAAACGAGCAGAATTGAAACCCAATGCCTTGTCACCGAGCGGGATGGCTACCAGAGAACCTGTGACGCTCGCATTTGGGATGTCCCGGGTTCGATTCCCGGTAGTCGCACACTCTGACCATGGGTTTTTCGTGGTTTTCTCTGGTTGACAAAGGCGAATGCTGGAGTGGTGTATTCTACCATGGATTTCCGGTCATTCTATTTCCTTTCATGCTTCAGGTTTCAGGCTGTAGTTCGGTCGGTGTCGGGCAGATGGCTCAGAGGCTTGCGATTTGGAACTTCTTCTCGGCCTACTAGAGGTAAGCCTGTATAACCTCCACTGATGGGTCATGTTTCTCCGATCACACTAGAGGAACGTCTCCGAGCGACCCTCACGTGGCCGGGTGGTCAAGCCTGGAAAGTCAGAGAACTCTGCGCGTCTCTGTGTACTTGCGCCGGCCCCCTCTGCAGCCCATACGTCTCCTGCGGTTCCGTAATGTCATCTCTTCCTCTGGGGATGTACGCATAAAAGATCCATTTGGGTGGAAGTGCTAGGTGTTCCTCCGTTAATTAGTCCTATCCTATGGCTGTGTATGGCAGTACACAAATACTGAAAAAATAAGCATAAAGTAAAAGATCAAACTGGAGTTTTATGTAGCGTTAACAGAAAGTAGTGAGGACGTACGGTTCTTAGCTGAATCTCTTCCTACTATCAAATGTGCTTGCTTTATATTTGTTTGCTGGTTCTTTATAGTTTCACTCTAGTATAATACCACATCCGTTGGTTTATTTCTGGTTCCAAAATAAAAAAAAAATGTTGCCTAATAGAGAGTAGAACAGTATTATCTTAGATGTTCAACATTAATGTAAAGACCTAATTATCTTTGCATATTTATTTATGGGGTACATTTTCACTTTATAATCAGTACTTACGTATTATTGCATTTTATTATGTATACGATTTTTACTTTGTAAACACAAGTCTAATATTTTTATTTATGTATTGGAGATGTACCTAATTTGTGACCGCTGGAGGGTTCCAGTATGTTAGATGATAGAAATGATAGATTTGAAGATACGTATACCAAGAAGAGTGAAATATCTCATGTTGCGGAGTGTCTATTCCAATTTATATTCACGACTCCGGCCGTGAAACTACGTTCTCTCATATTCTGATACTATTCAAACCTGTGTGCTCGAATTTCTGCCAACTGATACTCTAATATGTTAGCAAACAACGTATCCTTAGAAGATCTAACGATTGTGACCCACTTTATTCCATATATGCGACTCAATGCTCAATGTTTAAGTGTTTAACTATGATGATGCCATGACACAGATTTACAATCTTCAGAGGAGCTCGTCTCTCGGGAGAGGAAAATATAAACTTTATAGGAAACATTTTAAATAGTTTTGAAACGACAGATCTACCTATATAATCATGAAGGTAATAGGAATCGCACAAAAAGCCTATGGCTGAGGTACACTGGCTTCCATTTATGTCGTCACCGTAGCTTTGGGAGGCATTCTGCTGTATGTATACCAAGGAGGAGGTGTGGGTATCGTTTACCTTTTCGCGAATGCAGTGACGTCCGTTTTACGTGCACAGTTCCAGATTATTCACAAATGAATATATAACTTTAAGGAATACTTTACTTATCATCATTATCACTTATGCTAACCATGTGCAGATATATAGCTACATAAACCCATGTTTTGCACAATGTCTAAACGAAACATATTTTTAATGGCAATATAATTTAAATTAAAATACATTACACTTTTTACTATAAAAAGGACCCATTTACCTACTAGACATTATTTTAATAATCTGTCCAATCTCCATTCTTGTCCAATACCTGATTTAGCCGCGTAGGCACTGAATCTCTCGTCGCCCTCTGGGAACAGTGACATGAAATATAGCAGCACCTAAGTGATTCAGTAACTAGGCGGCTAAATCAAATATTTGACAAGAATGGAGATAGGACAAATTATTAAAATAATGTCAGGCAAATGTGTCCTCTCTGAGAGTTTTACAATATATTGTCATTAAAATACTTTTTCATGGACAAAGTTTACAAAACAGTGTTTTATTTAGTTGTATATTTAGACTGGAATGATGACCCCAATAATGTAGGTATAGTAAACGTGTCCTTATTGACAGTAAAGGTAGAACGCATTTCAGTTTTACATTATGTTACCTTTAAAATATTTGTTCGGGGAGATATTGTGCAACACAGGGTTTCATTTAGTTATATATTTAAACATGGTTATTATAAGAGATGACCAATAAAGCTAGTGCTTAAAGTTATGTACCCAAATGTGAATAATCTAGAATTGTGCAGGTAAAACAGGACGCCACTGCATCCGCGAAAAGGCAGAACCCTTTCTTGCTATACACATTGCCACCTATGAAGCCTAGTAAAATGCCTCCCAAAGCTGCAGGGGCGGCATAAATGGAAGCGAGTGTAGCTTGTACCATGCTACTTCTAGTTTCCGACGTCGCGGGTTCAAACCCGGCGGAGGGCGATGGATTTTTTTCGGGCGTAAGAATCCTTAGCATGGATAAGTAAAGACGGTCCCAAGTCGTAGATTTATGGCACGTAAAGGAACCTCAAGCCTGATAAAGAGGACTGAGCAAAATTTGTGCTTTTTTACGTCCAATATAGAATGCGATGCTAAGAGCCGTAGCAGTTAAGGAGCATCCATAAATAAAACTCAGTTTTGAGTGTATCTTGTTTATTCGAAGGTGCCCTTAAAAATCAAATAAAATCAATGGTAATAATATAATGCACATCTAATGTTAAAGGGGAACCCAAGGTGAATGGTTATCGGATTAAGGTCTGTTGTTGAGTTGACGGGTGACGTCTTGAGAGCCACACTGCACAGACAAGACTTACGCAGACGGTGTTTTGAATGGCTAACAAGTTTACGTGTTAATGTCACTAGAAGTTCATAACTTCTCTGAATAACAAAGAGTACAGCTAAAGCTAGTCAATCACTTCTCATTATCCAGTTAATAACTACTAGGTGATAAACAGTAGTCCAACATCTGCTTTGAAAATGAGTGAACGTGGTAACCGACCTTATCAGTTTAAATAAAAAAGAGCGATTTTGAATATTTACACCATTCTGACAGCGATTCCGAGACAGTGTGAACACTGAAAACCGTGTTGTTCCGTCCATTGGTGTAAGTGTAAGGAATGTATACCTATGATTAATGATGAGGAAAGTGTGTTTTGCTCGGACTATCAAAACACAAAACTGGTGAAAGGTAATTTTGTCTGTATCATAAAACATCCTAAATTTCACAAATTAGTTATGGATCGTGATGTTTTGAATATTGTGAGCAATAACTTAACGCTAAAAACAAATAGGAATAGAAATTACTCATCGCCAACAATCCTGCTAATAAGACCCGGGATATTGCTGCTACAAACAAATAACAGCGTGAATTAATTCATGGACTGTTAGAAGAAGAGGTGTATTGCTTAGTATTAGAAATGATTTCCGAGAACCCAGCGAAGAATATGTAGGCTTGAAAATTTTAAATTCAACCGTTATTACTATTATTATTATTTAAAATTGTATAACGTGTCTGTGATAAACCTCCTTATATTGGCTGAAAACGTAAAGAAGTGCTTCAAACGCAGTAACCCTAATGGATGTCGAAGCGCGGGAGCTATATTCTTCGACAGTGACAGATAATTGCTGTGTCCAGTAATGGATTCATACAATATTCGGGGAGAATTCTTTTATTTCACACATTATCAGAGTTTCCATTGTTCATTAGATTCCTCATTTTTACTTTCCATGATCCACGACCCAGATGCTTTGGAATACTGAGTTTTGACACCAGTCTTATTTTATTTACATTGAAATTGTAGTCTAGCCTTGCTACCATGGATCTGAGTTGAAGGCATTTATAAGAAAAATGTATTCTTTTTCGGGGGATATCCGAGACGAAGACAGTGATAACTTTCTGAACCGCCAGTATGTATATAATGTCGAATATGAGCCAAACTAATTTTCTTCAGAGCATGATAGGCGTTTGATGCGCCTTTAATGTATAATTTATTTCTTTGCTCTTCTTCCAAAAATTTACCATGTTCACAATATTCCCATTCACCGTTTTCTAGCCATTTATGTTCATTTTTATATGATGAAGAATTGATGTGAATTTCTTAATTAATATGTTACTTTTCTCATTACAGAGTTGCGCAGCCCACAATAAATGGTGATTTATACTGACTTTCCATGTCATCAGCTCTGGGTATTTTTTTCTACAATTTTAAGTTTTTTTCATTAGACTTTTAGACAAATGTCATAAGTCAAATTCATGTTCAACTTCCGGATACTGAGTTTTTAACAGGTATATTACACCTTTATGTCTTTTGGAGAGAAAAACTTCAACCCAAACATTTCCTGTTTTGCAAGCCCAGTCATTATGTTATCACAAGCAGCCTTTTCTAAATCGCCTTTCACCGTACCTTTTTAAACAAGTTCAAAATCAATAATTTGGCGGGAATTTAAATCCATAGCAGAATACACTAAATATTTTGTTGAAAATCCTGGGGAGTCATACTACCCATCCCTTGCCAACCACATGGGTATACCACAACCTTTCAATAAATTCAAGTTCTTTTTTCTTTCTTGAACCCAAAAAGCTCTAACTGGTGCTGCCATGTTTCAAATGGTTTTGTCGAATGTACGCCTTGAAAACATTGCCAAACCCAGTGATTTTCACGACTTAAATTGCTGAAACAATAACCGGAGAATAATAAAGAATTTGCTGTTAAAGCATTTCCTTCCGGTTTCTTTTCTGATAAATTTTGTGCGTTCCAAGTGAATGTATTGCTTCAATAATACAGTGTTTTAATACATAGCATTGTCCCTTTAAGTAGTGAGAAATTATTTTGACTTCATTTCTACATGAAACACATACCTTGAAAAATAAATGTAGAGATGTCCAAGCAACAATGAAATATTCCACTGTAGCTTCATTTCCATGCGTGGTGAAAGTATACTCCTCTTCTTCCTCGTTATTTTATGTATCAGAATCTGAAGTATTAGGTTTGTATAAACTTCATTTAGCTGATCCTGATCTTCCTCTCATTGCTTTTTTCATGGAAATTTTTGGGTTCCAACAGTATATATTTCTTTATGCTTTCAGTACCTAGTTCACATTGCACTTCTGAATTCTTGGCTTTTTCATCATCTTCTATCCTGAATTCTCTTCCACTACTTCTATCATCGCCTTTGTTGTCAGTCTCATTGCAAGTAATACTATCGCATAGCTCATAAACCATGTTTTTACGATTTCTAGCCTCATATCGTTCTGTTCTTTGTCGTTTGCTCTTGGATGAAGATGTGGAACGATCAATTGCCTTACTAGAACTTGATAAAATTGTCTTCGTTTCTCATTATAGTAGAAATAATTCCAGATTTTAATAAAGATCCTCTGAAATTTTCATCCGGCATAAGCGGCTTTTTTAATAACCGTGATGGTTCACAATTTGAGTCTTTAAAATGGAAAGAAAATAAACGTGCATCGGTACCAGGCAAAAAAAATCTAATGTGTTACACTCACATGACTTTCTCTACTCTTGTACAAACTATTTTTACAAACGCTTATTCTCCATATGTTTCATGTTAATAGAGATATCGAAATGTTAATCTTATTGCTTATTTTCTTGTAGATGCAAGGGGAATATGGTAGTATTTAAGCGATAGTCAAATATTTTAAGCGCTAGTTGTTATGTGGCGCATTCCATTCTCTTTGCATGTCCAGGACATAAAACAATGAATAACAAATTTGAAAAAAAGTATAAGTATTGGAAAATTTAAGGGAATAACAAGCAATATCTCGAAAATGGTTTCTCAAAAAAAATGTATATGACATAAATTGTGTATTTTAACGCCATCTACATTTTTTGTGTAGTGAAATTTTGTCTATCTCTTATGGTTTACCGGTTATGCAAAAGTCGTTCTCAATGAAGAATACTTTAGGAGACATTCCCAGAAAATTCGAGATAAACGTTTCATTTCTCATGAAAGTATCTTAAACATATAATATTTTCTTGAAAAATGAAATGTATATCTCGAATTTTCTGGGAATGTCTCCTAAAGTATTCTTCATTGAGAACGACTTTTGCATAACCGGTAAACCATAAGAGATAGACAAAATTTTACTACACAAAAAATGTAGATCGCGTTAAAATACACAATTTATGTCATATACATTTTTTGTTGTTGAGTGAACCATTTTCGAGATATTGCTTGTTATTCCCTTAAATTTTTCAATACTTATATTCTCAAATGGGAATGCCTTATTCATTTTTTTGTCTTGGATATGCAAAGAGTATTAATCTGTGGCAAAGAGAATGGTGCAGCACATAGCTATTAAGAGATATGTCTATGGTTAAAGGCTACTGTATTTCTATATTGCCCTTGCAAATACAAAACAAGGTGAGTATAGTACATCTTAAGCGATAGTCAAATATTTTTAGAACTGGTCGCTATGTGTAAAATGTAATTCTCTTTGCATGTCAAAAGATCGTTTCTGCAAATGCTTATCTCGATTAATATGAAATATATGGAGAATAAGAGTTAGTAAAAATAGTTTATACAAGAGTAGAGAAAGTCATGTGAGTGTAAGTATCAGATTTTTTCAAAATAATTTATGCAAGATATATTTTAAAGGTTACATAGTCATTAAGTTAGAACAGTATTTATTTTGTTTTCGTTTTCAGGAACGAAAGTCATTCTTCTTCAGAGTCCTCCTTATCTAGGTGAATAGGTTCCGAAAGAAGGTTGCGTTGCTAGAATAAAGGCTATTTTTCCTAGAAGTATATGTTCACGACACACCGCACGCCATCGTATGCTGCCCTGGGTCCCTGAAACTTGAAGGGAACGGAAATGAGAGAGAATGAGCAAAAGGAATATTCGTGGTACATAGGAATCCATTCCAGCATTCCCTGACCATCACGAAAAAAGCTTTGTTTACATCCAGGAACTCCCGAATGTGAGCCTCAATGATAAAGCCTAAGACATCCCGTTGGGTTATCTTAATATTTTACAGTGTGAATAAGAACGTACACTCTAAGCCAAAACGTACAACGTTTACGTAATTTAAAGTCATTTGCGCATATAGCACACCTAAAACAAAAATTTTACAGTTGATACTCCTTCATATGCTACTTGCTTGACCTGCAGGGTCAAGAAGAGGGCACTGCGGTTGGTCGGTGCAGTCTAACCTCCAAGCATAGAGTTGAAACGTCGCAAGAACACACGCAAAGTTTTTTACCGAGTCACTGCACGTATCCCTCCTCTGTGGATTTCGGTTGGGTTGGGGAGTTAGGGGGAGGTTGGACAATTAATTGGCCAATTGGCAGGCAGCAGCAACGGGCAAGCCCTAGCCAGGACAATAAATCCCTGCAAATTGATACCGCTCTCGGAATGCCCGTACAGGGTACAAATGTGCCTTAATGAAGATATCGCCACAAATCGCTCTCCTTTTCCATCATCAGTATCGGGGCTTTATCATCGTTTTATAGCCCTCGCCACTCTTCAAAATGTGGCGTACGTTTTCTAAAATACATTACACTTGGCTTATGTTAACCTAGATTTTATTTTCCCTCAATGCTCACCTCAGCAGGTAATGCTTTTTGTTTTCATATTTCGATTGGATGGGAGTAGCTGTCTGGCCCTCACCCTAAAGGGATCGTGTTCGAATCTCGATTAGGGAGAGTTGCCTACAAAGTTTTGTTTTCAAGGTTTTTTTCCTTTTCCTCGTAAGGGTACTGGGTAACACTGAGCTCATTGGATCAGGCTCACTACAGTATTCCCATCATTTCATTCACCCTCACATCTCATCTCACTAAAAGGATCATTAAATGCTTTAAAAACAAACAAATAAAATGTATATAATTGAAAACCCACATGTTCTAGCTCGGTATAACATGTGTATAGGTCTATATGAAACGTTCTTTTAATTTCTGGCCTTCAAGTCGAGTTCACTTGTTAGGAAACAAGTCTTTAGTCGCATTCAGAGCTGACAAACTAACCTATTCACTTATTTTTGCTCTAAACACGGTCATTAGCTTTAAAACCTTTACTATTATAGACGTGAAATATAATTCCACTTAATCATTAAATTATACCAACAGAATTTTTCGTCTTACTTTATTTACCAATATTTCCTGATTTGTTCATCCACTGGGATAAGATCGTGCAAACTTGAGTTACTCAATTATCTGACATAATTACAAGGAATTAACAACCTTCACTGCTTACCTGGCGAAAGTAGATAATTCAAATATCTAGTTTTTACTTTCTCTACCACGTACATAGTAGGTAGAGAAGGTATTGAATTCCAACCTAAAATTCGACCCGATATTTCACCGGAAATGCTTGTTTTGAGGCCCCCTGAATAAAGAAGCGCATTTTTTATCTCAACCATTAAAAAGAAGCTCTACCAGCAGTGGAAGACAGAATGGCTTGACTCCACGAGAAGCAAACTCCGTGATATAACATCGAGTTTTTCGACACATCTTCCCAGTAATTCTCTTTCCAGACAAGACCAGGTTTTAATATCCCGACTGAGAATGGGCCATACCAAGATCACGCACAGTTATTCTTCTTTCAAAGGGCCAAGCACCCATCTGCCACCAGTGTAACACACTGTTAACGACCAAACACATAATCGGGGAATGTCCACAATACGATCAATGGAGACAACACTACCAGATACCCAACTATTTATAAACAGCATTCAAATATTCGATGTACCCTAAGATAGTTGAACTTTTAAAAACATATATTTATATACAAGTATATAATGTTGAATCAGTTTGATTAATTATAGTGTCACAATTTTATACTAGTTCATTGTAATGGTTCAAAACTGGCAATATATTAAATAACCTCATTGTTTTATTGTTAAATCTTTACTTTAAAAGTTGTAAAGTCCTCGATATGACTAGTATGTTAAAGCAACTATAAACTTTCCAAAAAAAGCGCATTTTAAGGAAAAACGTACGTGTATGTGTGTGTGTGGGTGGGTGTGTCTGTAAGCGGCATAACTCAAAAACGAAAAGTCAGATAAATACCAAACTTGGTTCGGTTCAGCACGAAGATTTTCAAGAATTCCCCCGCCCCAAACTACACTTTGCATAGAACATTTTTCGAATTTTTTTATTTTCTAAAAAATTGGCTATAACAATTTTGATTAAAATACCATATATTAATGACATTTACACAACAAATAAAATTTATATATTGAATTTTCTGGGAACAAACTGTGAAGTATTCTTTATTCGGAAGGAATTTTGTATAATCTTGTATAACTGGTAAACGTTAAACCATAGGCGAAAACGCAGTAAACAAAAATGTAGATGTTTTTAAAAAACACAATTTATTTCAATAACCTTTTTTGTGGTATCAGCCACTTCCGAGATATCCGTTATTAATGGTTCGATTTGTTTAATTCTTTGTTATTCTTTTAAGGTTCCATCTATTTTTAGTTGTTTCTAGCGATTGGAAGGTTTTTGAACAAAGTTTGAGCCATAAACATTCAAGTCCACAGAATTAAAGCTCTACTCTACTCGACCACAACGCACGTCTGCGAAGCAAAGAAATGTTTTTATAACTTCCAATATTGCTTTTTAAGTTTTCTGCAGTCAAATCCAGCACAAAGGCAGTCGCTTATTTAAGATTTGTCTAACGCTTCATTCTCCTGTATCCCTCTTATACCTACAACGAAATGTGTAATAGAAGGATTTCTGCAAACGTTTTACCCGATTAACATGAATTAGAAACAAGGATAAACTTTTGTGACAATATGTAGAAGGATGATTAGAGAAGCTTATGTGATTTTTAAATGCTTCTTTTACAGTACAACATTTTTCTAAATTGTCAATACGCTATTCAAGTAATAAATGTTAGTCAATCACATTATTATTATTATTATTATTATTATTATTATTATTATTATTATTATTATTATTATTATTATTATTATTGGTAGTAGTAGAAGTAGTAGAAATATTTGACTCTGCACTTAAATGCTTAAATTATTAACTTAAGTAAATAAAAATGTATTCGACTTCCCTGCAAAGCTATTATGCGATTTTGTACTTCCTTCGGTGTAATAACAGCCGTTAACGTTTGTAATCACAGTTAATCTCTTTATTATCACACCTCATTTAGTTATAATCGTTACTTTATTTCTGCGATTTTATAGCATTACATATCGTTCGCCTTTAATCCCGTTTTAACCCTCCTTTCTAAAGCTTTCCTTTAGCAAGCAAAAGAAAAATATTTCCAATTTTAAAAAAGAAATCCAGAAAACACAAGGCCATATAGTGGTACGAGGGCTTGCAGTTCTTTTTAGCAGCTCTGGAGTAGGATGCACATAAATTTTGATTCCACGTAGATGCATATATGTATTTTTAAGTCGGAGGTTAAGTCGCTAAGACCAGAAAGTAGGGGTTGGAATATTAAAACAAGGGCTATAAGTATGACTTGTTTAACAGCCGTTTCATTTATATAATGTTAATCTTCTTGCCTCGCTTCCTGGACCCGAAGTAGGAAGGGAGGTGGAGTTAGCGATAAAAATAGGACACAGTGTTGTGAGATTATTACCACTTGTACCAACCTTACATGAATAATTAAGCATGATACCGTAGCAAGGCAAGCCAACGTGGAAATTACGATTATGTGTTCCATGTAACATTTACAGCTTCTTTTGGCCTTTCTGTGCCCATTGTCTTCTTCTTCTTTCTCGTTATCCGCAACAGTGCGTTGCTGTGAGATGAAGTTGGAAGGTATCTGTTTTTTCGCTTCTCATCCCCTTTGAGTTTAGCATCCAATTTACCGTTTTCCCTTTGTTTTCTTTTCTTGTACTAACCTCGATTCTTCTTTTCTTTTTCATTTTTCTTTAATGTTTTTCCACTTACATCAACACATGACTGTTATTCCTACTTTAATTTGCTCCTTGTTCCCTTAGTGTCCAAAACACACTATTCGGGTGGAAGAACTGTACATGCCATTGTTTAAACCAGAGGCAGTACTTGAGTAGGTACATGCGAATATTTCGCAATTTAGTGGGTGAGAATGTTTGTGTTTCAGGGTAAGGTGGTGGCTGTTCCATCACAAGAATACGTACATTCCAGGAATTATGTTAACTTTTGTGGTGTTTTCTTTTCTTTTCTTTCTTTTTTAATTCCAAGTACCATTGGTAGCAGTTTTCTCTCCATAATTCAACGAACCTACAACTCTAATAGCGATAGAATAGTATGTTATATATCAATTTAACGGAATGAATGGGATGAGCGAAATGACAGTTTTATAGTATAGTAAACAGAATCATTCAAGTTGTAGCAACGGAACGAGATGAGCATTTACCGATCACCAACATCTGCCCTTACTTAGATATGTGATGTCATATAACAGCTGATTTCAGGGGCACATCACAAAGACGAATTACTCCAAAAATATTAAAAACACAGTAATAAAGCTTGAAACATAAGTCTAAGGTTCAGCAGGATACAAAATTATGTGAGTTTATTATTATGTTATACGATCGGAACTACATGTATGAATAACAGTAATGATATGACTTCTTAATTCTTCATTCCATTGATGTATTTTATATAATAAAAATTGTCAAAAAATTATGCATATCAAACTCGTATAGTATTAAAAATCTGTGTTACATTCACATGACTTTCTCTACCCTCTATATTTTATTTGTGTGTATACAAATTATTCTCATTAACGTTTATCTCCCTATTTACTTCATTTTAATCCACATAACGGCTTCCGGAAGAAATAGCTGCATTACACACTTCGTTATAGATACAAAGGGAACAGTGATAGTCAAATATTTTATAACTGGACGCTACACGCTGGCTTTAAAACTCTTTCCAGAACATCGCAAGAAACAACCGAAAATCGACAGGACTTGAAAACAATGGCTAAGTATCGAACAATTCAAAACATTAATAACAGATATCTCGGAAATAGCGATGCCACAAAAACGTTATTTGAAATAAACCGTGTGTTTTAAAGAGATCTACATTTCTTGTGTAGTATGTTTTCGTCTATTGCTTAACGTTATACAAGATTATACAAAATTCCTTCCGAATTAAGAGGACTTCAGCTGGTATTCCCAGAAAATTCAACATATAAATTTTATTTGTCAAGTTGAAGCAAGTACTATCCACGGACAAATTAATACAACAATTCATTAATGTAATAAGATATCTAATTCACAGCTTTTTGCATCAACTCATTAATAATTTCTTTCTTTAATATTTTGTTCTAAGCTTTACGTGTTATGCATTCTTTGCTAATATTGTAGTATAATAACTAAGAGGATGTTAAAGCACATACATTTATAATGTACACACGGTAGAGAACAAGTATATAACGTTATAACATATAAAATATAATATAAGAGGGAAAGACCATTGTTAGCTATATAACCAGTAATATAAAATTACGATAAATGCAGTAGCATCTACGTAAGCATGTAACGAATTGTGGATTCATAATTAAGACGATGGAAGTCTGTAAACACACACACACACACACACACACACACACATATATATATATATATATAAGACATAAACTATTATTGGATATTAGCAACAGCCGGGTACATTGATACATGCTTACAATTCAAATACGTACGTTAAGAAAACGGTTGAAGGGAACTCTAACAGAAGATTATCAGTGTTCGAGCAGGAAGGTAGTGTATAAGTACGTCTCTAAATAGACGTTAAAGCTACGCATTTAAAGTCTACAAATTATACATATTTTAACATAACAAATGTAATAGTGAATTGTGAATATCATATGTGGTTTATTAAAATACAGATGAAATAATTAACAGAATACGTGTGTGCAAAATATTTTAACATTCTCCATACCCAAACCTGACAAGACATAAATGCAGCAGCTGTGTCACAATAATTACAACATGCTAACACACACAAGAATACAGATACACGATCATCAGATTCCAGTCTACGAGAACGTCGAGTTACGTCACGAAATTACGGGCATCAAGACGACCTACAGGTGTGTAATACAGCATCCATCATTATCAATGTAGTGGGGACCTACCAAGGGAACCGCTAAAATGTAAACTATCTTTAATATATGGATTTTAATCATAATCGTTAGAAACAATTTTTAAAAATTAAAATATTCGAAAAATGTTCCACGTATTTTGTAATTGGAGGAGGAAGGATTTTTTTGAAAATCTTCGTGTCATATGCTTTGAGGATAATGCACTTAAGTAACACGTTTGGTACTTATCTCGTTTTTAATTTTTGAGTTATGCTGTTCACAGGCAGACCAGGATCGTATTTAGAGGGGGTTTTAGCGTTCAACCCCTCCCGGAAGTTTTGACAGTTTTATTTAAATTCATATCAGACTAATGTGGAAAAATTTCCTTGGATAAAATAGGTCTACTGCTAGTAGTACATTTACAAGGAAAGGAAACGTAATGGTGTTGCCTTACAGCGCCAAGGTGACCATATGGTGACCGGCTTTTGAAGCAGTCGCGGCGTTTTGTTCTGTAAGGTGGAACATCTTCATTCTGGTGAATTCTTCCTGTTTATATAATCTTTTCAAGAAATTTTCTTGCCCCCAGAATCCTATATACCACAGAATATGTACATGGTAACTGTGTAGAGTACTGTTAAGTTTAGATCTAATTATGGAAAAAACCCCGAATTTTTTTTCTGGGTACGGGCACAATACACACACACACACACACACACACACACACACACACACACACACCTATTTCTAAAAATGCGTTTTTGAATTTAGGTGGCCTTAAACCACGTATTTCCGATGAAATCTCGGTATCGAATTTTTGGGTGGAATGCAATACCTTCTCTACCTGTTATGTACGTGGCAGAGAAGGTAAAAACTCAATAAGAGGGATTTTAGAATTTTCACCTCTTATCACATTAGTAATTAGCCGTCATATACCGTATTCTCTAAGTGGTATATAAGATATCTTATATATAAGCTAAAGTTTCATAACAGGCCGGCCATTCATCTCTAAGCATATAACAAGTAAACTTACAAATAAGATTTTAAAATCCTAATTTTAGCTCTAGAGTACATAAATTATTGGTTCAAAATCGAAAATTTCAAAGCAAGTCCGTTTACAGCTTTATTACATGTACAGTCTGATAAAATATTGTATGAACGAAGAATGATAATGTACGACTTGTTAGCCATTTATCAGGATTGTAAGATTTATTCGGAAGGGTTGTCTAGTCCAACTTTTAAATGTTGCAAAACAGAATTTAAGAAAAACCTGTTTATAGAGATGACACGTTCCATGGAGAAGCTTTTCCAGAGAAACAGCCGCCACGCCACTAGGAAAATGAAATGAAAAATTCCGACAACACAATCAGAAATCGATCCCGTCCGCTGCGCCGCGGTTTGCTTCATGCATGCCATAAATATTCACATTCGTATAGTTTTATTCCTGTATATTTTACGTGGCTTTCGCCCAGGGCTAGGTTGCCATGTTTCAGTGGCCGGGATTTTTTCCCATCCCCTCGGATAACTCAATCGATGATGACAGGATTATTGCGTTAAAGCGAAATACCATGGCGAGGCACGGAACCTCGAAAACAAAGTAGGCTACACTCACGAATCTCAGCTAGACGTGCGCACTCTGGTGGCGAATGTGACAATCACGTGAAATCCACAAGTGTCATTCATAGGATTTATATGAACAAAATATAGGCAACATAATATAAAAGTTATAACAAATATGACATGTAAGTAAATTAAAAAACCTGACGAGTACACTCACTTTACTTCAAACACCATATTATTCTGAATCCAAAAATGGATGCAACTTGGCAGTATGGATTTGATCATATCCACCAACTTTGAGTGGCGCGACTGGCAGCAACTGAGTTTAGCTCGCATAAATAGAGTTCCTTCTCCTTCTGCGATAGCCTAGCTCATGCGCTTATGAAGGGTGATGCCATTTGCAGTTCAGTCTAACATTGTTTGGCACGGTGTATATTGGGAATAACGTTTTACTGCGTGTATTTACCAAGGTGTATGCTACAGAACAGTATGTTTATTGCGTTAATTTTTGCTCGGACAGGGTCACATGTGGACTGTGAGCTTGAATTTATACAGGAATTCCTTGATATCATCGTTCCTTACAAATCCACAATTTATTCACTGTTACAGAAAGTTACAAGATAGACTAAACCAACATTAGTCGAAAGCATAGGCAGCCAACATTTCTAATCTGAGGAAAAGTTAAACAAGATATGGAGCTATGTGGAAAAAAGTAAAAGAAAGTTACTGCCTCGCATTACGTGTTTTTGATAACCTAACAGACTGACCTTCCGCCTTCCAGATCTAAATACATTGCGGGCAATGCTTAAAAATAAAAGTTTACGCAACAACTGTCTAAACGTTGGACGAATTGAAAACCAGTATCCAGTGTGCGTTTTTCAATTTTTCGGTGCCGTGAGAGGGGGGTTGCCATTCGTGACATTCGAGAGAAACTCTGTATAAATACCTTTCAGTGGTTTATATCAAAAGTAGATCCTTTTTACTAATGAGTTCATGCGAAAAAGTTATACTCGCAACTTTTCAAATATGTAACAAATCGCACCTCAATTTTACGCTTACAATAATTAATATGGAAACACTGCTTCTAAAAATACTCGTAAATATGTTCACACAAACTGTATATAATAATGAGTTTTACACCTTCTTTTAAAGTAACGTTTGCGTCCCGTTTGGTTTTACAATTATATAAAACCATTGAGGAAAGAAACGATTTACAGAAAATGTAAGAAATACACTTGGTGCTGTCATTATTTGAAACATCTGGCATATTAATCAAAATCGCTAAGAGCAACTTTGAGAAAATAAAGGAACAAACCTTTTCACTTTTTCTACTAGTATAGTATGTGGGGGAAGTATTGCATTCCACCAAAAAACTCGATGCCGAGATTTCACGGAAATACATGTTTTGAGGCGCCCTGAATTCAAATAAAGCATTTTTGGAAACATGTTTGTGTTTTTGTCTGTGTGTCTTTTGTCTGTGAACAGCATAACTCAAAAACGAAAAATCGGATAAATACCAAACTGGTATTTAACTTCCAAAGATGTGACACAAAGATTTTTCAAGAAAATTCATTCACCCAACTACCCTTGAAATCACATGGAAATAGCATGGAATTTTAAGGCCAGCATATAGCATTAGTTCTTAAACATGCGACTACTGCTGTTCTCTTTGTATCTATAACGAAATGTGTAATGTAGCTATTTCTGCAAAGATTTATTTGGATTAAATGTAGCAAATAGAAAAGTAAGCTTTAGTAAGAATAGTTTGTATACCACTATAAAGATAGAGGGCAGAGAAAGTCATGTGAATGTATCATATATGACGGCTTATTTTAGTGATGGAAAATATCTCAAAGTCTGCGCCTTGCATTCTCATACGAAGTTTAACCTAAATATGAAATTGATACCAGCTGTTATTTGCAGTATATACTTATTGATTTATTACTTTAAGACTGAGAACTATTCGCAAGAAAACACAAATTACCCTTATTTTATCACTGCTTCCCTTAAGATAAGGCTGTGATATTAGAACGTGTGAAATAATCTATCATACAGTTACCTCACCTTTTCCACTCCAAAACTTGCATGCTACTTTGTATGTTTCTTTGGAGAGCTTACTTGTTTCTTTTCGCGAGCTACGCGTGGCACATGCTCACTAGAACTGCAGAACGCCACTTGTCGTCTTGGGACTGTGAGTTGATAAAGCAGTTTTAACCCTTTCTTTAGGAAGAATGTGAGAGGGAAGACAGTTTCACATGTTGAGAGCCGAGGATCACTTCTTTACAGCGATGTATTATTATAAGTTGTTATTATACTAGTTGTCGGTAAAGTGTTTGGTCTTTCCTTGCTTTTGGATAAGGTCCTTCTCAAGAACGAAACTTAATAGCAATAACTAAATTGAAAAAGCCTTCCATACTATGCCTTATTCAAACCTATTGTAGAAGCTAACTAATAACTAATGGCTTTTAAAGTTAGCATAGCAAGGGATACAGGCGCTAAACTAATGCTTACGATTAAATTATTCAGGAAATCAGAAGAAAGCAGAGAAAGGAAAAAGGTGCGATAAATTTCCTAGTAAAGTAGGACGACCGACAGTAATTGTTCGCAGCGATAATTTGCAAGGAGAATTTCCTCATTTTATCTTCCAAACGTTGCCTTAAAGGCAATGCTAGGCTCGAACTAGCGAAGTTTAGCTATCAAGTACATTTTAAGTCAAGAGAAATACATAAAAGCGAAAATACCGTAGTATTAAGGAATCTTCACCGTAAATCGAGGAAAAAATAGCGCATTAACCCGTGAAGTGGCTGCCGTCGTTGAAAAATACGCGAAGCACTTTCCGATCGTCGTTTATGGTATGGGAGGCAAATTTGTTGAACGATTTTTTCCTCTCGAGACGTTGAGTAAATGAGCACAGCACAAACTTTTGCTGTCTTTTAAATCAAGACGGGCAGACAACAGGCTCGCATTCCTAGCCTTGCCCTACGCGAGACTGGAAAATTCCAGACACGCTCTTCTCAACTCTTTAACATACCAGTCACCATGACTCGGCCTAATTGCGCCAGTAGTGGTAGTTGTTGTTGTTCGTGCAAGTGTGAAATGGGATTCCAGCGTCGTCGTCGACTACCATAACCCTTCCCTCCTCGTAGCAATATCCCCAACTTTAAGCGACGGAATCAAGGGTTCGGAAACATGTTGAGTGTAAACGTAGCCTTAGATGCGTTCGGAACCGGAACCGACAGATACAAACAGCAAGTAAGACACTAATTCTGTGCCTCATTTTCATTATACATTTTAGGGAAAAGAATCACAAACCTGCATCATCATCGTCGTGTCGCCGCCACCAATGCTCAGAAGTTAAGAAAAAAAAATCTGAAGTGTTTCAGCCACACTTTCTCCACTCAATGTCATTTATTTCCATATCTATCCTACAAATTTATACAAAGTCACCCTCTTAATCATTTATAAATGTTGGCAGAGATGCTTTCAATACACATCTGTATTTGATACACACATTTGTATATGCCACTTTGATATTATATACTTTGCATGAACTTCGGTAAGGGTAATGCTACGAAAAAACTTATATGACAAAATTCATAGTTTGATAAACTCTAATAATTGTATTCGCGAAGTGAGTTTTTGCGCATCTCTTATGATTTCCCTCTTATGCAAAATTATATAAGATTCATTAATTATGAAAGAAATTTTCTGAAGTTAATATCTAAACAAAATGCTTAAAGGCATCCTTGAGAAAACAATAAGGAATATTTTTCCATATAAAAGGTAGTTTCCCATTGTGATTTTCTTGGAAATCTTCATCTGTTGTTCTAAAGAATGACTTAAGTATAGAACGCATTATCCATCCGAATTTTAGTTTGAGCTATGCTGTTCACAGACATACAGGGACCAATTTCTAAAAATAGATTTTTTATTTTATGAACCTCAAAACGCATATTTCTGTAAAAATCTCCATATGAAATTGGGTGAAATGCAATACCCTCTCTAGCTATAGTAAGTCGTAGACGAAATAAAAATATTGCAAGATGAAGAGTGAGGTAAAGCTTTCCCATAAATATGAAAACACATTCCTTTATTTTTATTAGGTTTAAGGGAAGGGTAAAAGCTTATCCCGCGAATGTTTACTTTGCCAACTTCATGACCCACATCTCAGAAACCATTTAACACACCAGGTTTAAGTTTATAGCAGGCGTAAATGCATGCTTTCTAAATTCAAGGATCTACTTTTATAAGATAACATAGTTTATTAAGAAAGATAAGTGTTTCCGTTTAACTATACAATTTTTATTAAAGTGTATCAGTAATGAATTTAGAAAACAATAATCAATAATTTTATTAACACTAAAGTAGAATCATAACGGGATTAAGTAATTATTTTATGGTCTTAAAAGTCTTCAATAGTTTTTAAGATAACAGGTTATCTACATGAGAGAATGTCATTCGGAAGAAAAAGTTATTTAAAGCGCTAATTGATAAAAAAAACTCACATTCGACTGCAAACAAAGAAACCACATGGCTTCCATATATGAAAGCTGCTATATTTACTAGTGGTACCAATTTGTGGAGCAAACCTCTTTTAACAGGAGCTAAAATGTATCTCATAACTCCAAAGAGTATATAAGTTATGATCTTTTCTGTGAAGTGATGCGAAATTCACGGTAAAAATGGCAGTAAAAATGCCATTTTAAAAATCTGATGCAATACATTCACATGACTTTCACTACTCTTTCGTTTATTAGTGAGTATACAAATTATTCCTACGAAAGCTTATTTTTCTATCTAAGATTCTATCTGGTACTATTCTTTTAATCCAAATAAACATTTGAAGAAATACCTACATTACACGTTTTGTTATAGATACAAAACGAATAGCGATGGTAAAATGTTTTTGAACTGAATGCTATACGCTGGCCTTAAAATTCCACACTGTTTCCATGCAATCGCGAGAAACAACTGAGTGCTGACAGGACTTTAAGAGAATGACCAAGAAATGAAAAATTCGAACCTTTAATAACGGATATCTCAGAAATGGCTTATGCCACAAAAAAACCTTATTTAAAATAAAATTTGTATTTTAAAGAGATCTAAATTTCTTGTGCAGTACGTTTTCGTCTATCGCGTAACGTTTACCAATTACACAAGATTATACAAAATTTCTTCCGAATGAAAACCATTTTACAATCTATTCCCAGAAAATTCAAGGTATGCATTTTGTCATGTAAATATCTTACATACGAGTATATGGTATTTTAATCACAAACGTTACATTAATATTTTAGAAAATAAAAAATGTGGATAAATGTCCCATGTAAGGGTTGATTTGAAAATCTTGTGCCATATCTTCAGAAGATACTGAATCTAAATACCAAATTTGGTATTTATCCGACTTTTTGTTTTTGGGTTATGCTGTTCACAGACACACACACGGACATCCTTCTAAAAACGCTTTATTTGTATTCAGGGGACTTCAAAACATGTATTTCCGGTGAAATCTCGCTATCAAATATTTTAATGGAATGGAATATCTTATCTTTGTACTAGGTACGTAGTAGAGAAAGTAAAAATCTGATACTCACACGACTTTTTCTACCCTCTATCGTTCATTAGTGGGTATACAAACTAGACTTTCTAAAGCTTATTTTTATAACTATTTTATTTTAATCCAAATAAACTTTTGCAGAAATAGCTATGTTACACATTTCGTTATAGATACAAAGGGAACAGCGATAGTCAAATGTTTAAGGATTTTTTTTTAATTTATTATGATTGATCAGCATACATGTCTTACAGATCTCTGTCAATAATAGAATGCAATGATTGATTATTATCACTTAAGGAAGACCAAAGTGGCTCCTTTTACTATAGAATATGGATAAAATATTACATAATGATTAAAATTTAGTGTAGTTAGCGATAGAATTCATCGGAGTTAGTGAGTAGGAGAATCTGTAGCAGTCGTCTCTTAAGGCGTGGGGGCTGTTTGGTGCGTACCACGTTGTTAAATGACACAGCTCCTGGAAGGTCTGACAGGTGTGAGAAGAAGCGAGAGGCAATCTTGCATATAAACTGGTGAACAGGAAGGAGACGGAGTTCTTGATAAAGCTGCTGGTTCCTGACAAACCAAGGAGCATTAGTAGTGATCCTCAGGAATCTGGTTTGGAGCACGCGGAGGTGAGTGTTCCTAGTGACCTGGGAAGCATATATAAGGAGGGTCGAACAAGAGATTGTACAGAAGAAGAGAGCATTCAAGACCAAGAAGTGTGTGCTTATGAAAAAGTGGATAGAGTTTAGAAAATCTTCCGGATGCTAATGAAATAACGCAATCGATAGGAGCAGCCAGCATTGCTCCAAGATGCTTCACAGGAGTTGTAGAAGGTAGCCAGAGGATTTATTTACTATGGATATGCAGGGCAGAGGGGTTAGTGATACGTCGCAAGGAAACAATCTTAGCTTCAGTTTTTCTCGGTGTTAAGAAGCATTCTCCAAGCGTGAAACCACACTGTTAGACGATTTAGAGAAGCTTGAGTTGTGCGAATAGCCTCAGGAAAATCTTTGTGTGAATAGAATATAACAGTATCGTCAGCATATATAACTATGGAATTGGGGGCCAAATCAGGAAGATCGTAGGTGTAGATGCTGAAAAAGATCGGAGCAACTTATCGACCCCTGTGAACTCCTATTTTAATAGAGCACCGAGATGACTAAATACCACCAAAACGAGCTACAAATGTGCGTTCTGATAGAAAACTACAGAAGGTAGCGAATAGATATTGTGGAAGGCCGATACGATAGAGCTTAAGGATTATGTCATCGTGCCATCTATTGAAGGCATGTGCTACGTATAGGAATAGGGGCGTTGTGTACTGACAATTTTCAAAACCATGAACAATTTTTTAGTTAAACGGAACAGCTGATGCGAAGTAGAATGCTTAGAACGGAACTCGAACTGGGAGTGTGGAGTTATGTTGTTCTAAGAGACATACATATTTAAGGAGACATCAAAGTATTACCTTTTCAAAGAGTTTGGATAATATCGATAATAAGCTAATTGGATGATAGTTGCCAGGGAAGATTTTTAGGCTTGTTTGGTTTATGGAATACTATGATGTGAGCAAAACTTCCAATTCTGTGGACAGTAACCAAGTCGAGGACAGGCATTCGAGATGTAAGATATGTGAACAGCTGCTTTACTTGTCAGGTTTTTAAGGATTACATTAGGTAGCAGATCGTGTTCTGGAGATTTTTGGAGAGAAAACATCGAATCAAAAACCATAGTTCATTGGGGATCGTGAAGGAGTTTCTGTGATGTCGAATAGCAGGGAGTTCTTGTTCAACATCTCCAGTAGTAGCATCAAATAAAGGTGGATTTTGGAGTGAATATCTGTTCCTAGTGGGATGCAAGAATGTCTCATTTAACTTTAACTTCTGTAACAAGATTATCACCAGTAGAAAGAGCTGGTATGAGCGTTGGCTCACGAAGAAGTCGTCTCGTAGTATCCCATAGAGCGTGATCATGCTGCTAACTGACGTTGATAGCTGTCAAGGTGAGGGCACTCGAGTTTAGCTTTCATGAGACGGTTAATCCAAGGCCGTCTTTTCTGTTGCCATTGCGGACGAATACTATTCTTTTCAGAATAAGATGTAGGATGGCTGCCGGCAAGGAAGGGGCTAACGGGTGCTACTTTGAATAGCTAGTAGAAATGCACACATACTGACTTATAGTATTAGTGTAGTAGGCACTAAACGGCAGCATCAATATCGGTCGTAGCGGCAAGGGAATAAGCTGCAGTAATGCTGAACCTAGATGAGCATGAAATAGATGGCGTTTTACATAACCATTAATAAGTCGTGGATCTATAAGCAGTATGTTGGGAATGAGTTGAAAAGTAATTAGGACTGGGAAATATTCGGAATCAAGTTCTGCTAAGGTGGTTATAAATGCTGGAAGATGTAAATTTCTGTGAAACCCAATATCAAGAATATCGGGAGCGGACAGCGGATTGCTGGGAAAGCAAGTAGAATCGTAGGAGCCAAGACGGATAATCCGCATGTATTCTATAATATTATAGAGACGTCGGCCACTGGGATTATTAGAGTGGCAACCCTATGATTAGTGCTTACAGTTAAGATTTCCAAGTAGAAGCGTGCTGCTGTCGGCCAGAAAAAAGCAATGAAAGATACCCACTGTTAGGCGCTGATAGTGAGACCAATTCCATCAGAAGTAGGTAGTTTAATTCCCACCACTTCAAAATCAGGGACGCCCGGTAAAAATATGGTATGATGAATAAGATTAGATCGGAATAGAATAGCCACACCTCCAGATGCTTTTGTGGCTGCTCGATCTAGCGATAAATATTGTAACCAGGAAGGGTAAAGGCCTCATTCCCAAGTGAATGGGTTTCACTGACACAAGCGACGTCGATGTTATGCATTGTGAAAAAGCGAATGAATGAAGCGCGCTTAGTGCGTATATCATTAGAATACCAGTTAGGGATAGTGAGTTGTTTAAGTTCACGTGCTGCCATTTTGAAGCACGGAGAAAGAATTGAGCGAATGAATTGTATTATTTGTGACAGAAATGGAGAAAGAATGGGACGGAAAAACGAAAAGAACTGTGCAAAGAGATCAGCAAAAGAGCTCCAAGAAGATGTCGAGGTGGTATCGGCAGGCGTTTCATTCTGTGGATGTATTGGAGGAGAAGAAAAAGAATCTAAAGAACTCACTACCTGGGAGTACAGATGCTGAGTCGTGGTACAGGATGTATTCTGCTGTGAGGGCAGCTGTGACTGCTTTTGACGGTGTTGTTTGCCATGGTTGTTGTGATTTCGGCTGCTGAATTTGAAACTGTGGATTTAAGCCACCTTGCTGTGAGACGCTGTGAGATGCGTCATTTGAGTATCGCATAATGAAGACATTGCCGAAAGTTTGCGAGATGATATTGTCTGCAGTTTACACATTGAGCTGGAGTGTTGGGTGGTCTGTTACACTTGGAGAAGTGATGGTTGCCAAGACATCGCACACAGCGTGGACCAGCTGACAGTAATTCCTAGTGTGTCCATAATGTTAACGAGTGCAATGAAACAGTTCTGAATTAAGGCGTCGATGTTCAACTTTTACAACGCTGTGCAGCAAGATTAAGAACAGCTCTACTCTCCTCACTGTTGGCAAGTTCAATAGTAGAGATAGGAATGGGCTGCTTATTTTTTCCTAGAAAGCGTGTAACCTTTTTTACTGGATACTTTAAAGAACTGAGTTCGTCATACATTTGTTGATCGCTGAGAGAACAAGGGAGATTACGAATGATCACGGAGAAAGGTTTATCAGCAGGGTGTCTATAAGTATAATATTCGGCGTTGATGGAGTTAAAGTGGGCTGTAAGGCAGCGAAAGTCGGTTGACGTATAGGCGCTCCACGTAATTTTGTGCAAAATCAGAGAGGACACATTTTTTTATATCCTACAGAAATAACTCACAATTTTATACATTGCGTATGCAAATGGGTGGAACTTTTTCTTTGAGTGCGGTAGCAGAATAACAAGTTTCCTGATCAAAATCACTGTTATCAGACAGTGGATGGAAACGGTTAGTTGTCGGAATAGAGTATGCATATCGTGTTGGTTGTTGTGTGGGTGGTGCTACAAAAGCCGTTTGTTTTGACTTCCGGAATGAGAGGTCGGAGAACGTTGGTCTTGTACCCCTTGGCGGCTAGAGCTGAAAAATCTAGCATCTATCATCATCTTCCTGTACACTATTGTCAATTGAATCAGATGGATGTGATAGTTGTAATTGAGCAGGTCGGAGTATTAGTAGTTGTACCAGAGACAGAGCTGTGTGAAGAAGCTTGCTGCAACGTATGCGATGACTGTTAAGGTAGGTAATATTGGACTAATGACACTATATCATAAGAGTTACTATTGGGATTGTCTTCTAAAGTGGTGTTCCTATATACCGCATTAAGTGCAGCATCTATGAGTTGGCCGGTATATTCCGAATGAAGAACCATCATATATGTAAAAAACAAAAGTTGAATACACACAAGAATAAACAAGCTGAATTTAGGCACACAACTTTCACAATACGAAACACAAAAACGCAGAATTGCGATGCGGGATTCCGCAAACACTAATGAACGTTTTACACCAATGAAACATTCTATATATTTCACTAATACTAATAAAACTTTGAAACACGTCGGATAACTAACAAATAATTGCACAAATGTGGAGCGATGTATTAACTTCGACTGACGGATAAACAGATCGTCAGTTCTGTTTAAGAACTAAATGCTATACGCTGGCCTTAAAATGTCATATTATTTCAACATCTGAATGTTGACAGGAATTCAAAAGAATGTTGAATAATTCGAACCATTACTAACGTATATTTCGGAAATGACTGATGCCACAAAAAAGCTATTTGAAATAAACTGTTTGTCTTAAAGAGAGATACAGTGAGACAGTGTGTTTACTACACAAGAAATATTCTAAGGTAACGTTTACCAGTTAAAAAGTTTATACAAAATATGTTCCGAATGAAGAGGGCTTCAAAAACAATTAAATTAACTGAGTATTATTTATGGACGATCTTTAACTGCTGTGGTCCTTAGCGTCCCATTCTATATTGGGCGTGAAAGACCGGTAATTTTGCTCAGAGGCCTCTTTATCAGGCTTGAGGTTAGTTTATGTGTCGTAAATCTACGACACGGGACCATTGGTTTTACTTTTTTGAAGGAAGCCAAACTAAGGATTTTTACGCCCGAAAAAAATCCATCGCCCTCCGCCGGGTTTGAACCCGCGAACTCGGCAACTAGAGGCTAGCATGGTAACCACTACACCACGGAGGACGACAAAGGACTTCAAAGGCTATTCCCAGAAAATTCAAGATATACACTTTATTTTTCATGTAAATGTTTTTAATATATGACATTTTAATCAAAATCGTTATAACCATTTTTAGCAAATAAAAAATTTCGAAAAATTTTCCATGTAAAGGATAATTTGGAGTAGGGGATTTTCTTGAAAATCTTTGTAAGGTACTGAACCTAAATGCCAAGTTTGGCGTTGATCCAACTTTTCGTTTTTGGGTTATGCTGTTCAAGCACACACGCCCATACACACGGACCTTCTAAAAATGCCATTTTTTGTATTCAGGGGACTCAAAACATGTATTTTGGGATGGAAGTTTTGGATGGAATTCAATATTTCTCTACCTACTAGATAGAGAAAGTAAAAATATATTTAAGAAGCAAGTACTGTGGCTACAATCATAAGTTATACATGAAATTAAAGAGCAGATTCACATTTATCAGAGTGTACAAAAAATTAAAAATGCGAATTAATACCTTAACAGGGCAAATCAATCGCAGAGTATGTGAATGAAATGGATTCTGAAATGAATCCATAGAGCTTGACTACCTCGCATTTCTATTCTCATTTTAATACTTTTCTTCAGACAATTGTAGAATCATTGGTGAATATAAGCGTATTTTGTGTTGATAATCACGCTATAAAATGCCATGTGGATCCCTCATGTAATCGATGAAATAAGAGCTTTTCTTTCCAATCCCAGATCGGTATTAAAAAGCCTTGAGCATATTTTCTCCAAATCGTTAACATTATTGAATTCATGCTAAATGCAAAGCTAACGTCAGTGTTGTCTGCTTTGCCCATAATCCCGCCGCTTTCAGCAGGTGCCGAATACCCTACTGCAGTGGTGGCGAAAGCGCGACTCGCGAGGCAGTGTGACTCGCAGACGCCACTCCTTCTCTAGCTTTCTGTTCATTTGTTTCCCATGTACTGCTGAGTGGTGTAGGCGTGTTGCATATTTGGTGACTCGAGAGAGAAAGGCATTTTCGCCACCCTTGCCCTACTGCATGGATCTTCCCTCATTGGTACCGCATTTAGATCGGTAGCAAAGACATGAACGCATAGCGCATGCGCCGTAAGAAAAAAACCAATAGGATAGCATTAGCACTAGTGAAACCATAACCACAACCATAGCCAATGGGTCAAGGGAATAAAGAGCAAGTACTTCCCAAAGTTCATACTCATGATGTGACTATAGTATATCAGCTCAACGAGAACATACTGATTTTTGCAAGAATAAAAACTTTCACGTGAATACATACACATTTCCACAGCCATTTTAATCTCTTAGACGTGAGTATACACTCATTTTATCTGACCATATTGCTCCCTAGATCGTCGTGTCGAGTTACTCCACTGTCTGGCCACCTATGCTAATAGGGCAGATTATTCATGTTACTTATTAAATTTGATTTTATCCCAGCAATAACTTCTGCTAAACTGCTCACGAAGTATCCTGCCTTGCTCTAGCGAGCCTCAGCAGTAATGTAAGGCAAACATAAAGCCTTTAAGAAATGAAGACTAAATTAAAACAACATGAATACATGTATAGCTGTAAATTAAATTAGTAAGACAATAAATAAAGTGAAATAATAGGCAAAAACATTATGCTAATAAAACAGGCAAAAGGAAAATCATCTTTACGGGTTGAATAGTGACTCGAGATAATTCAGAGAGACCTACTGGAAATTCAAATGTGACCGCTTTTAGAATCCCAGGATGGTGATACTAATTTGACTTTGTTTACTGCTTACCTGTAGTAAGTAAAAGAAGTATTGTATTCCAACCAGAAATTCAATACCGAGATTTCACTAAAATACATGTTTTGAGATCACACACGCGTGGGTGTGTGGCTGTGGACAGCATAACTAAAAAAAATCTGTTAAGTACCGGACTTAGTATTTCAGTTCAGCATCATCCAAGGATGATTTTCAAGAAAATACCCGCCCCAAACTAGCCTTTACTTGGATCATTTTTTAAAACTTTAATTTTTTATAAAATGACTAATAATTTTAATTAAAATACCATATGTTTAACATATTTGCATAGCAAATAATGTATTGAATTTTAAGGGAATAGTGTGTGAAGTCGTCATTCTGAATAACTTTTGTATAATTCATAAACCCTAAGAGATACACAAAATGTTACTACACAAAAAATGTAGATCTCCTTAAAACCGACAATATATGTGAAATAAACATTTTCGTGGCTTTGGCCATCTCTGAAATATTCGTTGTTACTGCGTTCAATTTTCAAATAGTTTTACTTTTTTCAAGTGATAAATCGCTCTTCACTTTTTCATGGTCATGCAAAAAGCTTGCAATTTCAAAGCTATCACATAGCGATCGTGTTCTAAACATCTGACTATCCTTTTAGCTTACTTTATCCTTCGTTTACTTAAAGCGAATTGTGTAAATTTGTAATGCAAGCTTACCTCTAACAAGAAGAATAAGCTTCTGTAAGAATAGTTTGTAGAAGAGTAGAGACAATTATTTGAATGCAACACAATCAAATTTTTACCGATTTCTTCTATGTTATAAGTAACGCTAATCTTTTACATAATAAAGTTGATTCTAGGTGAAGGAATAAAATGAGCATAACGTTGTATATTTTTCCATGAGTTCAATGACACTTTCACCTTTAAATGAAAGGAAACCAAAATACGAAGAGAGTCCCAGTAGTACCCGACCGGATGTATAGATAGTGGTTGTTGTTTCAAACAAATGACTGTGGTAAAAGGTACCAACCTTATAAGGCTTAAGTCTGAAGTTTGATGATGCTACGTTGCTTAGTAATTGTTTGGCAGACATCAATAGCGAACGCTCCCAGCAAATTTGAACATGGATAAAACTGGTCATCGTTATGTAATACAATACTTTCATTTGAAAGGTCTTATTCCAACTAATATTAAAGCTGAGCTACATTCTACTCTGCGGGAGTCTGCTCCTTCGTTTACAACAGTAAAATATTGGGTGGCAGAGTTTAAGCGAGGCCGTACGAGCTGTCAAGACGAACATCGCAGTGGTTGACCAAGTGAGGTGACCACGCCAGAAATTGTGAGAAAAATTCACAAAATGGAATTGGATGACCGTCGACTGAGTGCACGAGCTAACAGACATCGTAGGCATTTCAAAAAGTGCTGTACATCGCATACTGACTGAAAATTTAGACATGAGAAAGCTATGCGCAAGATGGGTGCTGTGTTTACTCACAATGGAATAAAAGCAACATCGTGGAGATGTTTCAGTCGAATGTTTGACGATGTTTCGCTGCAATAAAGCTGAGTTTTTGCGTCGATTCATAACCATGGATGTAACATGGGTCCATCACTTCACACACGAGACGAACGAACAGTCAAAACAGTGGATTGAAAGGGGAGAATCGGCTCCAAAGAAGGTGAGACTTCCATTTGCAGGCAAGGACATGGCGTTAGTTTTTTGGAATGTGTGTGGAATAAGTTTCATTGATTATCCTCAAAAAGGAAAAGAAATCAATAGCAAGTGTTATGCAAACTTATTGCAGCATTTGAATGATTAAATCAAGCAAAAACGGCCGCATTTAGCGGAAAAGAAAATGTTGTTTCAGCAAGACAATGCACCAGTTCACACATCCATTATCGCCATGGCCAAAATCAAAGAGTTAAAGTTCTAATTGCTTCCTCATGCGCCCCATTAGCCCCCACTGATTAGTTTATACTTCCAAAGTTGAAGAAATGGCTTGGTGCTAAAATATTTGCCAACAGTGAAGCGGTGGAGCTTGCAGTTGATGGCTATTTTGCAGAACTCGACGGTTCTCAGTATAAGCAGGGTATCGAAGCTATTGAACGCTGCTAGGAAAAGTGTATCGAGCTGAAAGGAGACTATGTAGAGAAATAAAGATGTTTTTTCCCAAAATGTTTGTGTTTTCTTTGTTAGGTCGGGTACTTCTGGGACAGCCCTCGTACACATGCACGAATGTGTACAGGACCCTAGAAAAACTGAGAATATACTAGCTGTTATTGAAACCAAAGATGAGTACATTGTTTTTGTTAGATGGACGTTGAGTATGCTCTACTGTTTCCGTTATTTCAAAATGAAGTAGGTACTCGAAAGGTTTTATTCTTACTAAATAGAGTGTTTATTAGAAGAAGTGAAGCATATACTGTATACTCGTTTTTATCCATATAACCCTACATGTGTGAGGATTCTACTGCCATAATTAGCAGATGTCAAAATCAGCAGTAATTTTTCTAAGCCTTACTCACGGTATGGTGGCATTTACCCCAACAAATATTTTACTTAGTCTCGGAAATAAATCTTTTACCTTCATATGTTAAAGCCTTCCGTAAAGACAAGTATCAAATGCGGATATTCATTTATTTATTTTTCTTTTCAGAAGCTCTCAGAATGCTTCCGTTGGAGCACTCACGATTTAGACGTCGCATCTCCTGAGAATCCACGCTCTTTGCCGCTTTTCCGCTACGTAGGAGTATCTGCATTTACTCCGGTTAAAGCTCAAGGAAAAAATAAAGGTTAGAACGGATGGTGAGTTAATCTACATCCTTAGAGACATTCTGTCGGCGTTTATCGAAACAGCATGTTAATGTGATACATGTCGCTGGGGAATTCTTTAAAACGCATTTTGGAATTGCCGTAAATAGCTTCTGCACAAATAATTTACTTTTGGGAGTTCTGTTAAGAGTGCTGCGCAATTCTAGCTCTAACCCCTCTGCACAGGGAATTTTAAAATGAGCAAATACCTTTTCCTTTGTAAAGCTTATTTTCTAGAGAGTATCGTTTTACTCCTATTTTAGAAATATACATTAGGTGGATTTTGTAAGAAAAGAGTAAACTTCATTCGATTGAAGAGAAGACCTCTTTGTCTAAGTGAATGGAAAATTTGGATGTATTGTATAGAGCTTTCATAGCTTAACTTACTATTATGATTTTCTGCTCTCTTAGAATATTTGGAATTTCCTGATGCAGAGTTAAGAAGGGTTTAATATTTTAGGTTATAGTATGAGTACTGTTACGTTTATAAGATTGTTTATTTCAATAGTGTTGACACCACATAATCAGATAGATAGGGTATCTTTATTGGTTCGAAATTATTGAAGTTATTACACAAGTATTTAGTGCATGGGTCATTGACCGTACATGTATATTTAAGATACAAGGTATGGTGACAAAATAAAAAAAAGAACAAGAAAAAGGAAAATAGAGATGAATTACGTTTGACTAACTGAAGAAATTTGACCTAGCTTCGCGCATTTTAGCCAAGAAATTGCCCATGTTATGCCAGTTACTCTGGTCAGCCAGCAGATCCCAACATGCCAATCTCTTTCTTGACGGACTTAAGAATTTTTTCTTTGAGTTTAATTGTTCGCTGGTTCTCCCACTGAGCGTATTCCACCAAAATATGTACCCAGTCCTCATCCAAATCGCAGAATGGGCAGATTCTCCTGCCAGAATCGTCAGCCATTTTCTGTGTCCACCCACACAGTCTAAACCATGCTATTCCATCTTTCCTTTCTTCCTAAGTTAAGTGTATATGCCTCTTTACCCCAATTCAATTTTATTTCATTTGCTAGACTTAGAGAAGGTTTAATTTTACAACCCGATTCTGTTTCTTGTTGGGTGATGTCTCTTAATCTTCTTTTGACATCCTTCCATATGTTTTTGTCATTTTGTGTGTATAGTAATATTTTTAAGCAAAGCCTCATAACAAATTCCTCCTCCCATTTGCTAAACCAGCAAACCACGCTCTTATACTTTCATAGTTTTGGTACTTATGCTGAAACTTTGTCATATTCTTTTGTTTCCTTTACTATAAAATATCATCTTATGCTTGTACTTCTAACGATGATTGGATAACGAGTCCTAGATGAAGTGCTAAATTACAAGCAGATGCATTCGTAAAGCTGAGGGCTGTTCGGCTCAAGGTTTACTGAAAAATCGTGCAGGAGTTTCTTTGCTACACTGTAAAATCCGACAGCTTATGGATCTCTGGACCCGAGAAATACAAGAGACAGCGTTAAGGGATGAATTTTATGTTCTCTGTTTTCCGGGGGAAGAAACAAAGAGGCCTGCGGTGTGGGTGGGGTAATTTTCCGCACCTCTGCGTCTCAGGAAAGGACTTTGTTCTCCTAGGCCGTAAGAAGATTAAAATAAGAGTGCAGTTCTGTGTACACTTAGGATCTCTTTTACATTTTCATTTAGTTTATACAAAGCCGAGCTCAGAGAAGAAATAGGAAACCTACAGCATGTGAAAGAATACTCCGTGGATAGAATTAGCATTGTCTACTCCACCTACACAAGGAGTCGGGGAACAAATTACATGTCATGCTTCCAACTTTGCAGTGATAACAAATGTGTCCCATGAGGTAAGTCAGCAGGGCGCAGGTCATGTGACCTATGCCACAAGAAAATCTGTGGCAATTAAAACTTATATTATTTTAATATTATAAATGCACAGTATGTAGCTCCTTTTAATGAGGAAATGTGAGGCAAATGTAGCTTTCTTACTAAGATAATAGAAATGTCATCTGTATCCTTAAAAGAATTTTTAAATTGTTGAGAGAGAGAGAGAGAGAGAGAGAGAGAGAGAGAGAGAGGGTATAAAAAGAGCTACAGGATGTAAGTAATTTTTTTTTCTTTTGACATACTTTCCATTTATTTCAAACATATTTCATCCAATAGTACAGTGGCCACGAAAGATAAAACGGAAAAAACTGTTGAGATACATTCACACGACTTTCTCTACCGCTATCGTCTATTAGTGAATGAACGAATTATTCTTACGCAAGCTTATTTTTGTGTCTGCTACATTTTAATCCAAATAAACCTTTGCAGAAATAGCAATATTACACATTTCGTTATAGATGCAAAGAGAACAGCGATAGTGAAATGTTTAAGAACTGGACACTATATACTCGCCTTAAAGTTCCATGCCATTTCCATGCAATTGTGATAAACAACTGATTGTTGAAATGACTTTAAGAGAATGAGCAAGAAATGAACAATTCGAACCTTTAATAAACGGATATCCCAGAAACGGCTAATGCCATCTTATTTTAAGAATTGTGTGTTTTAAAGAGATCTATAGTTTTTGTGTAGTACGTTTTCGTCTATTGCTTAATGTTTACAAGATATACAAAATTCCTTCCGAATGAAGAGGATTTCAACGTCTAACACCTGAAAATTCAAGATATACATTTTATTTGTCATGTAAGTATCTTTCACGTGGTATTTTAATCAAAATCGTTAGCCATTTTTTACAAAATAAAAAATTAGATAAATTTTCCATGTAAAGGGTAGTTTTGGGTGGGAGGATTTTGCTGAAAATCTTAGTGTCGCATCTTTGGAAGATATTAAACGTAAATACCAAGTTTGATATTTATCTGCCTTTTTGTTTTTGAGTTATGGTCTTCACAGATCCACACGGACATGCTTCTAAAAATGCTTTATTTGGATTCAGGGGGTCTTAAATAAAATATTTTCCTGTGAAATCTCGGTCACGAATTTTTTTATGGAATATAATATATCTCCTTCTTACTATATGTAGTAGAGAGAGAGAGAGAGAGTAAAAATGAGGTTTTAGTAAGACATACAAACGTCGAAAGCACAATAAGCAGCTCACGTGCTCGTTTTCAAGGAGAAAGTCTTTTATATCTTATTTAATAAATGACCAATGAATAAAGTTGTGAGTTCCTTTGCTGTCATTTTATTTCAATAATATGTTTTGAGGCAGTATTTTTAACACTTAAATGATTTCAGTAAAATTATATAACACAAAATATAACAACAGCCCGCCTTAAAGCAATATGTGTATAATATAATATATAAAATGTATGTAGCAGTCATTGTATTAATGTTTATATTCTTATGTACATGTTTAACAATGTTATGTGAATGTATTATGTAATTTAATAATGTAGGAGCTGTGAGAATAATAGGTTAACAGTTGCTAACACTGAGGTAGCAATGCGGTAACCTTGAGGCAATAATGAATTAGAAAGTTTAATAATGCTACTGGTAATTCTTGGAGCAGCAATAATGTAATTTTTGAGACAGTTATGAATACCAATCAACAACCAGAAAAAAGCTTAAATTAAATAAAAGCGTTCTATTGGAGTAGGAATAGCCAATCAGAAACTGAAATGGAGCAAACTTTACAAATTCGGAAGTCAGGTGCTTGTAGACAGTGTTTCTAACCGGACGCGAGACGCGTCCTCGAGAAGTTTAATATGTAATCAGTGTGAGACGAAAATAGTTTACGTGTTTAAACAGTGCAAATATTTAATAAAAGAATCTCACAGCTCTCTATATCAGGAAGTGTTATTTAAATCGTGTCAAGAATTAATAAAAAGGAGTGAATTCAAAATTATAATCTGTGTAAGTCTACATTATTAGCCGCACCACTCCTTGAAAATAAATTCATGTCTCTAACAATAATACTGACGCAGCCGAGGCAAACATAAATATATAGTAATTAAAGAAACATCAAATTACAAAGTTAATATTTTTAAACATTGGGACGAAGGCCACCGGGTACCATACGTGGTTACAACTACTTGGTTTCCCAACAGTCGAAATACAATACAACCTACTTCAGTTTATAATATTTTTGTCCTATTGTACGCTTAGTTGCATTATATATTTCAAAGAAGACAAGCAGTTTCTGAAGCAAATTTATGATCCATAATATGAAATGTATATTGTTTATGATCCATAAACATCATAAAATAAAGCAAGCTATGTGAGCTTTCTTAATCTTTACCAAAAACCTGTAAAAGATTCGAAGGTACGATACTCTGAGACGCTGTACCTCTGCAAAAAGGCAAAACCACTACACGAACACATGAGTGTTACTGCCAGAATATGGACAAAGCTGCGTAAAGCGAAAGAAAATAAAAAGTTCGGTTTTAATAAAAATGCTGGCTTTCGAAGTATACTATAAAATCAAGATATTTGCTATGCTTAAACAGTTGTATGTATTTATTAAATTAATTTCCATATACAATTTGGGATTTTATATCATTCTCGATTACAAATATGCGAATTATTAATAAAACGATGTTTGAGTAATGAAAGGTTTTAAGTATTCGAAGAGTTGACATTTACAGTATAAAATATGTTATGCACCTTCTATAATATCTTGCCAAGCTATTATAAATTGAACTTATTATAATATCTGGCACGCTTTAATTTTAAAAACCTGGTGTGATACATTCACATGACTTTCTCTACCCTCTATCTTTAGATAGAGTATACAAATTACTCTTACTAAAGATTATTTTTCTATCTACTACATTTTAATCCAAATAAACCTTTGCAGAAATAGCTACATTACACATTTCGTTACAGATACAAACAGAACAACGATGGTCAAATGTTTAAGAATTAAACGCTATATGCTGGCCTTAAAGTTCCATACTGTTTCCGTGCAATTGCGAGAAACAACTGAAAATCGATGGGACTTGAAACGAATGACAAGTATTGAAGAATTCGGACCTTTAATAACGGATATCGCAGAAACAGCTTATGCTACAAAAATTTAGATAAATTGTGTGTTTTAAAGAGATATAGATTTTTATCCTGTATTTTATTGCTTAACTTTACTAGTTATACAAGATTATACAAAATCCATTCCGAATGGAGAGGATTTCAAGGCTATTCTAGAAAATTCAAGATATACATTTCATTTGTCATGTAAATAGCTTTCATATATGGTATGTTAATAAAAATCGTTAGAGCCATTTTTTATAAAATCAAAATTTTCTAAAAATGTTTTACGTAAAGCGTAGTTGGGGGTGGGGACTTTCTTGAAAGTCTTGGTGTCGCATCCTTGGAAGATATTGAGCTCAAATACCAAGTTTGGTATTTATCTGTCTTTTCGTTTCTGAGTTATGCTGCTCACAGACACATGTTACGCGGACATGTTACCAAAATGCTTATTTGGATTCAAGGTGTTTCAAAGCATGGATTTCCGCTGAAATCTCGGTATCGAATTTTTCGGTGGAATGCAATACCTTCTCTACCTGCTTATGTGCGTGGTAGAGAAAGTTAAAAGAGCAGGAACGTGATAGCATATGTATCTACAGCTGAGTTTAAAGGAGCTTTGCGGCATGACGAGAAATTAGACGTTGAAATTTTTGTTTCAAACAGTCTATGCGGAATATCGTTAGTGTCAATATGACGCCTTACGGATACTTATGATGTCACGACACCCATAGCTGACGTGAAGACACCATACAAACATGCTAATTTGTTTAGGAGGACCTACCGCAAAGGATTCAAAATTAACGGAAAATATTTTACCTGCCTAAAACATCTGTTGTATGCTCAAAACATTTAGAGGGAAATCGTGAAAATAACCTAGTCAGATTGGTCGGCCCACCAGTTATTCGCTTTTTCTCGTGGTCATGCAACGAGCATGGAATTCCAAAGCCAGCATAGATACCCGCTTTTTACTTTCTCTACTACGTAGAGTAAGTAGGGGAAGTATTGTATTCCACCCAAAAATTCGATACCGAGATTTCACCGGAAATACATGTTTTGAGTCCCTCTGAATCCAAAAAAGCATTTTTGGAAACATGTCCTTGTGTGTGGGTGTCTGTGTGTCTGTGAACAGCATAACTCAGAAATGAACAGTCGGATAAACACCAAACTTGGTATTTAGGTTCAGTATCTTCCAGAGATGCGACACGAAGGTTTTCAAGAAAATATCCCCACCCCAGATTACCCTTTAATTTTCTCAAAAATTGCTCTAACGATTTTGATTAAAATATCACATGTTTAAGATATTTTTATGACAAACAAAATGTATATCTTGAATTTTCTGGGAATGTCTCCAAAAGTATTCTTCATTGTGAACGATTTTTGCATAACTGGTAAACCATAAGAGATAGACAAAATTTTACTACACAAAAAATGTAGATCGCGTTAAAATACACAATTTATGTCATATACATTTCTTTTGTTGAGTGAACCATTTTCAAGATATTGCTTTTTATTCCCTCAAATTTTTCAATACTTATTTTCTCAAATGGCAATTCGTAATTCATTTTTTTGTCTTGGGTATGCAAAGAGTATTAATCTGTGGCAAAGAGAATGGTGCTGCACATAGCAACCAGCTAATGAGAGATATGTCTATGCTTAAAGGCTGTATTTCTATATTGCCCTTGCAAATACAAAACAAGGGGAACATAGTAAACCTTAAGCGATAGTCAAATATTTTTAGAACTGGTCGCTATGTGTAAAATGTAATTTTCTTTGCATGTCAAAAATCGATTCTGCAAATGTTTATCTCGATTAATATGAAATAGATGGAGAATAAGATTTTGTAAAAATAGTTTGTACAAGAGTAGACAAAGTCATGTGAGTGTAACACATCAGGTTTTTTAAAATCGATCTATCGCTTTAGTTCACTTTATTCCTCTTATAACTACAATTAAACGTATAAATGTGTAATGAAAGTTTTTCTGTATTAACAGAAGTAGATAGAAGAATAAAGTTTTGTAAGAAAAATTCATAGAAGAGTGAATAGGGAAAGTCATGTGAATGAAAAACATACTATCCCAGAGATCGTTCCGCTGTGTTCCACCTCCAAATGAAGAAAGAAATAATAAATTTGCAGTGACACATCTTAAGCTGAAAATATTGATATGTATGTGATTCTTGAAGATTCTTAAGATTTAAGAAAACGCAAATCCGAAAAGGCTTAGGTAGGAAAACATTTAGGAATACATCTAATCCAAATAAAGAAAACCGATTTAATAGAGAGTACTCACAAACAAATCGAGGTGCTAAGCTGGAAACAAATATTCAGTAATTTGGATAAATTTGTGGATAATCAGAGGAAGTTAGTTCGTGCATGGTGTATAGAATAGACTTTATAGGACCTGAAAATTGCAATAAAATTTGGATAATTACAGAACGCTCAGCAAAGCTCAATTAAGAACTAGACTTGCTCAGCGAGCAGTTGCATCAAGACTTCTAATACCTCTACAAACAAAAGGTTTAGAAAAATTACCATTCAGTATTCAAAGGGCTATGACTAAAAATTCTGTAAAAATTTCATCCCAGATAGCCTCTTTACTGAAAATAAACCAGACTATATTGAAGTGTTCTTCCAAACATTATCACATAATAATTAACAAACATTAAGTATGAAAGAAATATTACACAAATAATTGTAGTGCTGTCTTTAAAATTATCCTAAAATAACATGCTTCAGCATACAATACCAGCTCGGGGTTTTATTTATTTTTCCATTCCTTCATTGATTTTATCAATTACGGTATTCCTGCTACTAATTACACCTTCTCTTCTGCTTTCACTCAACTCTTCCTCTTCTCTTCTTACTCATTTTTGTACTACTGTTTTTCCCTTTTCCTATTATACTTTTCTTCTTCTGTATGTTTATTGTCTTTTGTCTTTGTTTTTTCTCCTTTATTCCATTTTCTCTTCGTCGTCTCTAAATGTTTTGCTTGATACGTGTTTTGCCTTAGGTTTTTTACTTCTTCACTTATTCTCCTGCCTGAGTTTTCGTTTTCATTTGTTTTCTCCATATTTTCCAAATTACTGGTATCATTCTGATTGTTAAATTAAAGCATTCTTAAATGAGACAGAGGACTAAAATCTTAGTATATAGTATTAGATTTTCACTCAGGAGATTGAATGAAAAAGAATAAACAAATAAATTAAAACTGCAGTGGGCAGCCCGACTCGAAACTGAGAGGAATGGTGCATGTTCCTCCCACAGTAAATGCAGTGGACATATCTGGTACTTAACATATTGCTGCAATGAATTACAAAATAAATGCATGTCCGTTGCCTAAACTTTCCAAAATGATAAAAAATATAAATTTCGTAGTATTACAGAAACAGCTCCTCCCTTAGCCGTTCTGAAAGCCAACTTTGTTCCCTTTCTGAGCTCAAAAACTACTAGTGACCCAGTCATCATTGTTGACCACAAACGTTTGTTACTGGCACCCTCTGTCAACATTTTTATAAAATACTCAGTGAACTTCTACTAAAAATTAAACCGTACTGGGGCACTCTCTTCCAATTACGATTACATCATATCGTTACATACTTCCTCCCTCTCACTCTTCCATGATACTAACGAAACAATTGACTGTTGTTTGTACTCCCTAGTTAAAACTGGAAACGCCGTTAGTAGCGGAAACGCCGGCGATTGATTAAATATTCATATTTTAATTCTGAATTGGACGAGGACGAATGCTGCCTACAAAAGAGGCAATTATAATGGACGTTCTAGGACTTGTACTCTAAAATCCTTTTTAGATCGTGTCCCCTTCTGGAATGTCAATAATCAGGGAGATAATAGTGAAGCAAGCTTATTGATCAAGACAGTCGATAACGGCGTTTAGTGATACAGATGTAACTGGAAGAGTAAGCGCTTAGCATTTGTTCCACTTATGACACGCTAGAACGCTATTCATGACTTCACCCATACAGGTTATAATTTGTTGGAATAAAAAGGAAAATATCAGTGGGTGCTCTTGAATTTGTTTGCTTGCAGGTTAATTACAGCGTGGCATGGCGCCCTGCAGACATAACCTGGATAGAAGTGGAGAAATTGATGTATGATGCATAAGTACACCGAGGTTATCTATTAGTTGGATAAGAGCGCAAATAAAGAATAGGTTTTATGTAAGAATATGATAATGGCTAGCGAAAAACTAAGTTCTGATGCTGAAATTGTTCTTTTATTGCGGTAAATGATGTTGATGTTATAATTAATTAATTGCGATGCCTGTCGTTTGGACATATTTATTTTAGTTTAGGATTTCTTTCATGTAGAGTTTACTTTCTCTCAGATCATGGTGAGTCGAAGGTTGTATTTTCATAAATGATAATCCATCCAATTTCTTTAGCCTTCTTTATTACGTGAACGGGTGCCCGATATAAATTACGTAAGCTATACGTGATTATAATGTCCGTGATTGAACCTTCTCTAAGGATTTATGTAGATTGGCTTCTCTGCCAGCTTCACTTCTACTCGCTATACTGCTCCATTTCGGCTTTATGACTGCTCGACATGTTACTGGCTTAAAATGATACCTTACTGGTTTAGAATAATGCCTAAAACAACTTGGTTGCTATTCATTTACAATCCTTGTATTAACCGCAACCGAGCGGCATGGCTTAAGCGGTAACATCCGTGGTAACGTCCGGTAACGTGCGCATTCCTGGATTCAGATCCCCCTGGGGCCGAACCAATCTCACCAAAGGTTCTTTTTCACGGTTTCCCTCGGTCACTAGGCGAATTCTGGATTAGTTAATTTGATCCGCGAATTTTCCTATCATGCCTTTCATCACTACATTTCATTTCCTTCTTCTTATTCTTCACCGACATACCAGGCATTGGACTGCTCACCCATCCTACATATGCTATGATCCAGACTTTGCTTGCTCCTCGACAGGCTACTGACCCAAGGTATTGGCTTGTAAGTCCTTGGGGAAGTTAATCCGTTAAAGAAGAAGACTATTAACTGCTAGGCTGTGCTGTATTTGTATGCTTTGTTTAGATCGCTATTATTCTGACTTTGAAATGGCTGCGTTGATGAAGAGATGTACAGTTCCTTAATAAGCTTCAGTCTTTACGATCCATCAATGTAAATAATATTCAAATAAAATATTTACAATATTACAGTACTATAGCATGGTCGTACTTGAGAATAGATTCATTTGAAGGCTAGTACGCCATACGGTTATAGCGAATAATTGATTTGTTAATTCTTTTATAGAAGTTTTAATAATGGTAATATACACATACAAACTGTAATAGTTAAATTAATAACAGCTTCAGTGTTACACATTGGAGTTGGAGGCGGACGTCGGTGTCATCACTCTCGACTGCTCAGTCTCGATATCCGCCTCATATCTTATGTTTAGGGATGTCGGAGTATTCAAGAAACAGGTTAGGTAATATCAGGGTTTTTGTGAGAATTACAAAGAATCCTCGGTGTCCAACAAGGAATGCGACGACATTCTGGGAAGTTATTACATAATTTATCGGAACCACTAGTTGCATATGGGTTTCTTAATCAGAATGTCCTTTCTACACGATAACTATTTGATTCCGGACATCTCATTTCGCTCTTTCTTCTCGCGGAGAAGTTTTCTCCAGCACGTCTGACACACGCCGATCATTTACACTAAGTTCTCTTCTTTCCTTTCTCTCCTCTGGCGTCACCCTAACATAGAGGTTTCGGGTCTTTTAGTTTAAATTCTATTGGCTACTTTCAAATTGTATTCATTGGCTTCCTCTACCGCATGTGTATGTATTTTCCATAAGTTTGGGACAACGACCCCGTCCTTGAAATGCTTTCTTCAGCTAAGTACAAAAGATATCTCACCCTCGCCTGACCGTGACTGATCCCTGAGAAGTGGAGAAGTTGTCCCCGTAAAACTCTCCAGAATTTTGTTTCTTGTTATTTAATACCTCTTTATAATTAATTTACAATTATTCGTAAATAATTCATGGAAGACGGGAATACTTCCTGTTTACAAGTTTTACATGTTCAAACAGAGATAGAGAGAGTAGCAATAAGGAACAACCTTGGTATGCTTTGACACAAACAAGTTGCAAACTTGATTAATAAGCTTGCTTAATCTAAGCAGTGCATATATTTTGTACAAATATTTCTGTTTATTTATAACAATTGATTGCTGTATGCTTTTCAAGCACAGTACCAGTAAATGACACGAACATCTTACGCATATAGTACGTATTGCACCACTTGTGTGGCCACTTGTGTGGACATCGTTTTGCTCTCCCCCTTTCCCTTCACTCACTGAAGCGTAGACCATTGTTTGCCATTGAGTCACACTGTGCCCATAATACTGAAGATATTAATGGTCTGCACGGAGCCCCAGGCGCACCTATTGTTTGCTTTGATGGCTTTCTCAAGATTGAACCCCATCTCCGGCACCCAATGACCCATTCCCAGCCTACCAAATTCGGAAATTATGCATAGCGTTAGCGGCTAATGTACCCATTTGTCAAACTCTCGTCCCATATTCATTTATTTCTCGCTTCGTCTTCATTGGGTTACTGCTTCAGCATACCTGTGTACCTAAGGACGTAATTTGTCCATATTGTGGGTAAAATATTAAATTATGTACATGCAACAAATTCTTGGGTAAGACGGTTTTATGATACATTCCAATTATACACTTGCAAGCAAAACTTCATAGTTCACTCTGGATGTATTCTAACAAATAACAATTTTCTGATACACAATTCACATTATTCTGAGGAATAATCTTATTTATTATTTCAGAATTTTTTTCTTTGTATCAGTTTTTGAACCTTTTATCACACAAGATTTGCACCTACTATTGAACTTCGGTCTTTTTGACCTAATAAACTTTTATTTGAGAAAAAGAATATCTAATTTGAGGCTAATCTAGTAACAGATATAAATGTTTCAGTAGCTAAGATTGAAAGACGTTAAGAGAAAAACGAATCAAATAGTTACGTATAAAAAGCCGGAAGTTAGATACAAACGATGTATGAGCCCATTTCCTTCCATTCGTAGATAAAACAAGAAGTTAGATATAGAGGATCTATGAGCGAATTTCTTTCCATTCGTAGGTAAAACAAGAAGTTAGATACAAACGATCTATGAGGGAATTTCTTTCCATTCGTAGATAATACAAGAAGTTAGATACAGACGATCTATGAGGGAATTTCTTTCTGTTCGTGGATAAAACAAGAAGTTAGATACAGACGAGCTATGAGCCTATTCCTTTCCATTCGAAGATAAAACAAGAAGTTAGATACAGACGATCTATGAGGGAATTTCTTTCTGTTCGTAGATAAAACAAGAAGTTAGATACAGACGAGCTATGAGCCTATTTCTTTCCATTCGTAGATAAAACAAGAAGTTAGATACAGACGATCTATGAGGGAATTTCTTTCTGTTCGTAAATAAAACAAGAAGTTAGATACAAACGAGCTATGAGCCTATTTCCTTCCATTCGCAGATAAAACAAGAAGTTAGATACAGACGATCTATGAGCCTATTTCCTTCCATTCGCAGATAAAACAAGAAGTTAGATACAGACGATATAAGAGCGAATTTCTTTCTATTCGTAGATAAAATAAGAAGCTAGATACAGACGATCTATGAGCCCATCTCCTTCCATTCGTAGATAAAATAAGAAGCTAGATACAGACGATCTATGAGTTTATTTGCTTCCATTCATAGATACAACCAGAAGCTTGATACAGACGAACTATGAACCCATCTCCTTCCATTCGTAGATAAAACAAGAAGTTAGATACAGACGATCTATGAGTTTATTTGCTTCCATTCATAGATACAACCAGAAGCTAGATACAGACGAACTATGAACCCATCTCCTTCCATTCGTAGATAAAACAAGAAGTTAGATACATTCTTCAACTAGCCTGTTTTTAAAAAATTCGTAAAGCTACTGTGCTGCAATCACACGACTTTCTATAGCCACTCTTTTACAAACCATTCTTACAAAGGCTTATTCTTGTATATACCTCATGTTAATCAAGATAAACATTTGCGAGAAATTGTTTTCTTACACATTTCCCTTTGAGTAAAAGGGCGACGCAGTAGACTTGGCGGTTAGGCAACACTTAGAAACGGGTCGCTATGTGATGACTTTGAAATTCCGTTTCCTTCCCATGTTTACATTCCAAATTATTATTTCATTTCACGTATCATCTGTGTCAACCGCCTGTGGTGCCTTATACGTAAGGATTGGCATTAAACACTACTGAATTATTTGTCCGCTTTTCAGAAAGCTTTTGTCTGTCTCTTGTGGTTTACAAGCTATAAACATTCACAATGAATATAACTTCACAGGCTATTCGGGGATACTTTAAAATATACATTTTATTAGTCATGCAAATATGTTGAACATATTGTATTCCAATGAAAATTGTTAGAAACATTCTTGAGAAAATAAAAAATAATGAAAATGTTTCCATGTAAAGGGTAGTTTGGGTGGTGGATTTTATTGAAAGTCTTCGTGGCGCATCCTTGGAAGCGGCTGAACTGAAACACTAAGTTTGGTATTTAACTGAATTTTAGTTTTTGAGTTATGCTGTTTACAGACACCGTCACAGAATAACACACACACACACATACACATATATAGACCTGTTTCTAAAAATGAGTTTTTAAATTCAAGAAGCCTCAAGCCGTATATTTCTGGTGAAATCTCCGTGCAGAGTTTTTGGGTGAAATGCAACACGCGTCTGCTACTTACCATAGATAAGTGATAGAGAAAGTAAAAAGCATAATGTCTTCATAGTTAACATTTGGACAGGTTAATGGGAAATAAGAGAGAGCGAGAGATAAGAGCAATGGATCGCAACACATACTAATTGAAATCAAACAGAACAGCATCAAAATATAAAGCTAAATAAACAAAATGAGTTATCTATTTCTTGTGAAGGAGCAATTTAATATAGGGGAAGGATAACGCATGAATGAACGGGTGCACCGCGCCATTATACAAAAGCTAGAGTTGCTTGAATTAACTTTTGCCCTACCGCTGCATTGGTCGTTTTACTGCCAATGGCCTGACATTTCCCATTTGCCACGCAGGTCAACTGACCTACTTCCTGTGACTTTTTTTTCCAGAGTGGAATGTGAACATATTATTTATGTACCACCTCTGCCACAAAATCTGCCAGTATTATTACGATGCTCCTACCGTAAAATTCAGTGAATGTATGGAATGTCATAACAACAACTTCACCATCACCCAAATAAACACATTACATCGCGTTACATGGTCTTGTATATAATATTTGTGAAAAGTATCAATGAACTTTCCAAAGGAGTTTTTTTTTTCATCCAGTATTAACTTATAAGTTCTTTTAAAGCTGCTCAAAAATATTATTTAATTATCACTAATCATGAACTTGTAACCTTCTGTATGGATATCAAAATGCATGAGACTGTTCTGTTGTGCTGGTATACACACACGGGGGAGACATGTGGTGTCATTCCTTAAAATAGTTGCCGTTCAGTACAAAGGTGCAGATGCATATTCTCAGATCCTGTTTGTATTAAAAGGAATGCATTTTGTATACTAGGCACAGTACTCTTGCATGAGAAATGTCCTATTTCCTAACAACTGTCCCCAAGTACTGCTACCGACATGAATGATCGAGGTCGTTAAGATATAGACTCATGAAAGGGAGAGCCGCCGTTCAAATCCCGCCAGGACTGTCCCCCTGACTCGCTTTTTGCTGTCTTCATAACTAACAAATACCGAGGAGGTACCGTAAACTTAGGCCTGGGACATTTCCTTTTCCAATTATCGTTTTGCTTCATGTATCATCAATACCCATCGCTTGCGGTGCTGGCACTGCTGCCACTCTCCTGCATGTCAGCCAGGCATAGTCTTTATTAGGAAAAATCTGATGTGTTACATTCACATGACTTTCTCTACTCCTGTACGAACTATTTTTACAAACTCTTATACTCCATCTATTTCATGTTAATGGATATAAACATTTGCAGAAACGATCTTTTGACATGCAAAGAGAAAATCATTTTACACATAGCGACCAGTTCTAAAAATATTTGACTATCGCTTAAGGCGTACTATGTTCCCCTTGTTTTGTATTTGCAAGGGCAATGTAAAAATACAGTAGCCTTTAAGCATAGATATATATATCTTAATAGCTGGTTGCTAGGTGCAGCACCATTCTCTTTGCCACAGATTAATACTCTTTGCATATCCAAGACAAAAAAATGAATAACGAATTCCCATTTGAGAAAATAAGTATTAAAAAATATAAGGGAATAACAAGCAATATCTCTAAAATGGTTCACTCAACAAAAAACATGTGTATGATATAAATTGTGTATTTAACGCGATCTACATTTTTTGTGTTGTAAAATTTTGTCTATCTCTTATGGTTTACCAGTTATGCAAAAGTCGTTCACAACGAATATTTTTGGAGACATTCCCAGAAAATTCGAGATATATATTTAATTTCTCATGAAAATATCTTAAACATATGATATTTTAATCAAAATCGTTAGAACCATTGTAAAGCGTAATCTGGGGTGGAGGGATTTTCTTGAAAACCTTCATGTCGCATCTCTGGGAGATACTGAACCTAAATACCAAGTTTGGTGTTTATCCGACTGTTCGTTTCTGAGTTATGCTGTTCAAAGACACACACACACGGACGTGTTTCCAAAAATGCTTTTTTGGATTCAGGGGGTCTCAAAACATATATTTCCGGTGAAATCTCGGTATAGAAGTTTTGGGTGGAATACAATACTTCCTCTGCTTCGTAATAGAGAAAGTGAAAAGAGCAATTTGTGCAATATCACGGGTAAATAAATTCGAAAACCATTTTTGAATCAAGAGAATTAAAACCCTTTAGAATATACTTGGACCAAGATTTTGATGATTAAATAAATTACTTTTGAAAATGCATTATCTTATAAAGCATTTGGTCTGTGATACATGTGGTAATGCATATCACTATATGGCTCTTTGTCAAATGCATTTAGCAAGATGAAGCCACAAAGGATGTGCTAAGACAATCAGCCAATACTCCTGCTCTGTGAACGTTTTTGTGGCACCCTGCGGAAATTTTCACAACTTTTCAAACAAATATCTTATGTTGTGATTTTCTTATAAGGGCCAGTTATGAGCGAGGTTCTACCAAAGGATTATTTCCCTATAATCTTAAACGTTTTTGTATACGTCATACTAAGTAAGGCAAGGAATGTCCGGAAGAAATAATTCATTTACAAAACCACATTCTTCGGCTTTGGTCGGAATAGTTGTAACAGAGTGCATTTCTGTTTAATACAAACAAATAAATCATAATAGATGAATTTTATGTAAGCAGATATCTAATGTGTTTTATTACTCTATGTGAATCCCATAAGCTGCTGTGAACAATAAGCATATTTTGCTGCGCTGTACCACATCGAGCGTGGGGCAGTGTCGGTCTTCGTGGCGGAAAGGAGAGGAAGATGTACTCAGGTGCGTGGACGGAATGATGAGTTTTATATCTCAAGTCATGATGTTCCGTGTTCAATATGGCTAAACAACTTTATTCACACGCACATTACGTACTCTCATTTTGATCCTGACCACACAAAACATTTATATCGTCGCGTCAGCGGCCTATCTCGCGAGTATTTTTGGGGTAAAGTTCCTGTATCGTCACTTAAACATGCCACTTTCACTGGGACTAGCATTGCGCCCTTCCAGATTGGGAGTTACATATCTGCCTTTGCGTGTTTCCAGTTTATGAGTGATCTTGTGTACACAAGATCTCATCATATAATTTTGCGTTTCTCCTACCAAATAACGTGACATCCTTTTTAATACCAATCGTTGATGAAATTTCTTTATAATAAATGTGATTTACCTATTGATGAAGAAATATTACTGAAATTCTCATTTATCTCTTTTATGTAAATCTCAACTATAAACGTTCTCACGTGAAATGATGCGATAACACGCTAAGTAACGTACTCCTGAAATCTCAACTTTCTACGAATAATCCTAGGTCCTATTGGCACGAACACGTCTGTTTCGCTTACAAAGGATTTTCTGGAGACAATCGTTGCCATATGTTGCCTTAGGAAAAGCTTCCCTATTATAGCAGTAAAAGGTGTGTTTTCCCGCTGAATCTATATTCATGTCTGCGTGTTCTTCCTCCTATACTATATTGACTTCTTTAAAATATTAACTCGAGGATACACGATATTATTTATTACAATTCTTTGATTCTGTACCAAAGTACAGTTTTAAGTGCGAGAAACAAAAAAAAAGATTTAGCAAAATTATACAATAACGCCCAAAGAAAACTAGAATTGCCAACTGAAACTTATGACTGATGCCAACCGATCTTATTAGACCAGAAGTAAAGAAAGAAAAACATAGAACAAAGAATACTGTTGAAAAGTCCAGCAAACATGAGGGTGACACACGGCTGCAGTTTTTCACGAGGTTGCGGTTGGCAGCCGTGCGCTTGTAAATAATAAAAATAACTCCACCGCCATTGAATTACACGGTGGAATAACCATGGAGTTCGAACTAGGGAATTTGCTAGTGCATCGGTGTAGAGCGGATTCCGGAGGAACGGATGGCAATTTATTTTTCAACAGTTGGCATATCTGAAAATTCTCTGTCCTACGGCCATTTCTCTTTGTCATCGCAGGACGTTACTCTCTCACCGCCATGGTAAAACCAGTCTTAATGTAGTTCACTTATAATACAATCTGGCACAGCGCTGCCAAGTAAACTAAAAAAAATATGCATTTACACGATTTTTTCTCCATCCAGTCGTCTAACAAACTATATTCTTACAAAAACGTGTTTTTCTGTCTTCTGCTTCATGTTAACTGAACTGAATGTTCACAGAAACGCTTTCATTATACATTTCGTTGTAGGCACAAACGGATACAGCATACTGTAGCGAGTGTCATATATTTAAAAGCGGGTCGCTATATTCCATTTTTTATATGACCACGAAAAACAAGCTAATGTCCACTTAGCACTCAGGTCTTTGAAAATTAAAACCAATAGCAACGAATTTCTTGGAAATGGTTGAGGCAGTATTTTTAACACTTAAATGATTTCAGTCTAATGATATAATATATAATTCAATAACAGCCCACCTTAAAGCAATATGTTTATGTAACAATATATAAAAAGTGTATATTACAGTCATTGTATATGTTTATTGTATACATGTATTAATGTTATCCGAATGTATTACGTAATTTAATAATGTAGGAGCTGTGAGAATAATAGGTTAAACGTTGCTAACAATGAGATAACAATGAGGTAACCTTGAGGCAATAATGAGTTTGAGACTTTAACAATACTATGTCTGATTCTTGGAAGTAATCATGTAATTTTTGTGACAGTTTATAAAATAGCCAATCAACAAGCAGAAAAATCTTTAGTTAAATGACGGTATTCTATTGGAGTAGGATTAGCCAATCAGAAACTGAAAAGCAGAAAATTTTACCAATTTAGAGTTCAGTTACCTGCAGACAGGTTACTAACCAGACGCAAAAAGTGTCCTCAAGAAACATAATATGTATTCGTGTGAGACGAAAAATAAGTTTACGTGTTAAAAAGTGTAATTAATTAATAAAAAGAATCTCACAGATCTCTATATCAGTGAAGTGTTAATTAAATCGTGTCAATCATTGATAAAAGGAGTGAAGTAAAATTATAATCTGTGTTAGCCTACATTCTTGTCGCATCACAACCATGCTAAGAGAAACGTGTCTCTAACAATAATACTGACGCAGGCGAGGCAAACATAAATATAATATTCAAAGAAATAGTCAAAATTACAAAGTTAATATTTTTTTTTTAAACTTGGGGCGTAGGCTACCGGAAACTGTTTACTATACGTGCGGTTGCAACCACTACAAGTTCGGCTCCCCAACAGTTGAAATATAATACAACTCCTTCAATAATCCTACTTCAAACTGACTTTCCATACGTAGTAGCAACAAACCTTCTTCATGGTTGACACAAACAATTGATATAAGCTTTATTTAAATGAAATCTATTTTTTGTGTGTATTACCCTTTTGTCTGTCTTATGGAGTACCAGTAATTTAAAATATACGCAGTTTATTTAGAATAACGAAGCCTTCACATGCTTTCAGCAAACAATTCAACACATGTATCTTACTTTTCATGCAAATATCTTAAACATTTGACATTTTAATCAAGATTTTATGAGCCACTTATAAGAAAATAAAAATAATAACGAGAAATTTTGCATATAATGGATAGTTGAGGTTGGGGATTTTCTTTAAAATCTTTTTCTCACTGTTTGGAAAAGTTGAAATTAAATAGCAGGCTTGGTATGTATCCCAGTTTTACTTTCTCTACTATTTAAGGTAAGTAGAGGAAGTATTGCATTCCACCCAAAAATTCTATACCGCGATTTCACCGGAAATACATATTTTGGCCCCTCTGAATCCAAATAAAGCCGTTTTGGAAACATGTCCGTGTGTCTGTGAACAGCATAACTCAAAAACGAACGGACGGATGAATACCAAACTTGATATTTGAGTTCACTATCTTCCAACAATGCGACACAAAGATTTTCAAGAAAATCCTCCTACCCCAAACTACTTCTAATTTTCGATAAAATTGCTCTAACGATTTTAATTAAAATAGCATATATGAAAGGTATTTACATGCAAATAAAATGTATATCTTGAATTTTCAGGGACAGTCTAGGAAGTCCTAGACGGAAGGAATTTTGTACAACTTGTAAACGTTAAGTGATAGACGAAAACATACTATAAAAATGTAGATCTCTTAAAACATACAATTTACTTAAAATAAGATTTTGTGGCATAAGCTATTTCTGAGATATCCGATATTAAAGGTTCAAATTGTTCAATACTTGTCATTCTTTTAAAGTTCCATGGATTTTAAGTTGTTTCTAGCGGTTGAATGAAAACAGTATGGAATTTTAAGGTCGACATATAGCGTCCAGTTCTTAAACATTTGACTACCGTTATTTTCTTTGTATTTATAACGAAATGTGTAACATAGTTATTTTTGCAAAGATTTATTTGGATCAAATCAGTAGATAGAAGCATAAGCCTAAGCAGAATAGTTTGTATATCCATTAATAAGATAGAGGTTAGAGAATATCATGCGAGAGTATCACATCAGATTTTTTAAGTTATGCTGTTTATACACACACACACACAGAGACAGGCAACACGCAAGCGCGTGTTCGCCTTTTTTTAAATACTCGTACAGCTTTTTTGGGCGGATGTTCAAGAAACCTCAAAAACCGTATTTCACTGAAACACCGATGTCATATTTTGGGGGAATACAATACTTACTCTATACTCTACAAGTATTTGAAAGAGGAAGTAAAAGCAATTAAGACAGTTTCAAGGGGATGTTACAAGAATACGAGTAATGCTTCATTATAATCATGCACTAGAGTATTTTGTGTCATTAAATAAACGAACAGAAAAAGCAAAATAGAAAGAAACTAACAAGTTTATCCCTAAAAATATCCCTAATTCAATTCAGTGATGTGTTACATTGTATCCTTATGGCCGCCTTTCCTTGTTCCTACTTTAGCCGCATGATTTGTATGGCGGTAGTGAGCTATTTTTCTGGCAAAGAGTGGAGTTAGTTGGGTTCTACCACCTGTTGGAGCTGCATCGCTCTTCTTATACGTTTCGCCGTCTCATCGCCTCTCCTCGGCCCATGAGTCCATCTGGGGTACTTGCCGTCCCCTATCATCCGAACGGATTATATTTTTCAGTTATAAATTTATCAGCAGGAGAATTCAATTATCTTATCTTTTTATGTGGTCTGTCAGCATACTTTGTTTATTATTAGAGCAATATGCGCATAAAACGATAGGTTAATCGGCGCAAGTGTGGTAAGCAGCAGTTTACTTGTTGATGTTTCGTTTGCTTTATGAACTCGAATATGCGTTTACTGTAACGAATAACTTCCACGCTGTAGACTGCTAGTCTGTCGTTTGTAATAAACAATAATTCTGCTGTTTCATTCGGCTGTTTTGCAGAATTACTGACAAAATTTAAAGGTACATCCTTTTTGTGCTTTTTAAACATACTACGTATAAATCTGATGTCTTCAATACACGTATATGTAATATAATTTTACGGAATGCATCGTGCCCAAACAATTCCTTTTAAAAGAATCTTTCCACACAAAAAGGGAATCCCGAGGGTGTCGAATAGTTATGATTCAACGTTGTCTGATCATATGCCTCAGTAATGAAGACACTTTACCACAGAAATTACTACATAACTAATATGGGCTGATCAACAAAGACTGAGAGTCATTTTTTTCTCACAGATTTATATTACTCAAATTCAATGTTTACATGATCTTTTTCAAAGTAGTCCCCTCCTACTTCAATGCACTTTTTATAGCCTTGAACACGTGCTGCAGACCATTCTTTGTCAGGTCCTTGAGAATCGCCTCACTTTTCTTGAGCACTGCTTCAGAGTTCTCAAATCGAATACCCCTAAGCTTTGCCTTTAGTGGTGGAAATAAAAAAAGTCACAGGGTGCAAGATCGGGCTATAAGGTGAATGTGGTACACAGGTAATGTTGAATCGAGCCAGAAACTGCATAACTTGATTTGCGACATGAGGCCGTGCATTGTCATGATGAAGTCGCCACCCAGTCCGAGAAAGCTCTGGTCGTTTCTTTGCAATGTGCTTCCTCAGTGTAGCCAATACTGACGTGTAGTATGCTGCTGTAACAGTAGTGTGAGGGGGAACTGCATGCTGGTAAATCATTCTATTACCGTCAAAAAATGTGATCACTATCACTTTCCCTGCAGATGAACAACTTTTGCCTTTTTTGGTGTTGGAGAACAACTTTTGCCTTTTTTGGTGTTGGAGAACCTGGCGATTTCCACACTGTGCGGCTTGTTTTCCTTCAGGATCATAATGATGCAGCCATGACTCATCCCCGGTGATAATCGATTTAAAAAATGCATCCCCTCCATCAGCAAAGAGACGCAGCACCTGATTGTCTGGTATGCGAAATGTACGTAGGGCCTAGAAAATAGAGCATTACTACCAACCTACCAATACGAGAGTGCTGCCGCCTACCAATATTATACATAAAAACCCGCTGTTTTCAAATATTTATGTTACAGATACGAAACTATCACGGAAGTTACAGGAAAAAATCAGTCTCAGTCTTTGTTGATTAATATATATATATATATATATATATATTACACAGACTATATTTTGAATATATTTGCAGACTTCATTGGTTCTTCGTTTTGTTTGTTCACAACCACTATAGTTTCAAGAATACAAACAAGATAGGCAACTGTTACGAATCTCGGTTGACAACAAAAATTGTAGATGTATTGTTTACAGCATGAATTTAGATGCCTGCAGCGTCAACAATGGGTTGCCAAAGCATCCCTACACGCGTTGCACATGATGCCATTGCATTATGTGATTATCTTGAGAACTTAAGCGAGCGTAACTTCGTTTGCGGCAAGTGATTTATCCGAGGATTGGTTTCCAGCGAAGCCAACTCTATCAAAGACCAGATGTAAATTAATCGGAAATTTATGTTGTCATTACAGCAATTCGTCACAGCCAAAGGGACACTTGCTGGCCCCACACAACGCACGCACTAATCCCATTACATAGCCGCCTCCGCCTTCTCTCGGCCGACTTTGTTCCATGTCTGTGAGGCAATCTCGATATTAACGTCCAATATCGATAGCCTGGTACAAAAGACACCATGTGTTTGTCCGGACACCTGCATCATCAATCACAAACGCTCGTGTGACAAGATGTGTTTCTGATGCATCATCCTCATTATTATAATCACCAGTGAAGCACAATAGGAGCATGCCATGTTGTAGAGAAAGGTGCAATGATAATTACAACCAGGTGACATTCATCTAACTAAAACCCATAATTTGATGCCTTTGTTGAAACATGAAGTAACTGTACGCTTCTTAAAATAGTACATATTAATAAAATAGTATTCCAAACGTGTAATAAAACTTATATCCGTTATTAAAATATAAAAATTATGACGCGATTCTCACAATCGAGAAATATTTTCATTGCACATTTGTTATAAGTACAGGAGACTGAAGCGATAGTAGTCAAATCTTTAAAATATTACATGCTGGATTTGAAATTCACACTCTTTATGTGGCACCACGATAAACAAAAGAATAACTTAACACTTCAAAAATGTATGATGAAGTATTTGAAAATTTATTACGGCTATAATTAATATAAAACCAATATACATAAGTCAAACTCAAGTACCTCTATTTGTTTGATCAGTAGGAACAATTTCACATATCTCGAAAACGCTGATGCCACAAAAATTATTTAAAATAAATGTGTTTTAAAGAGAACTAGATTTTTTGGAGTAAGGTTATGTATATTTCTTATGATTTACCGGTTACACAAAATTCATTCCGAAGAAAAGAACATCACTGATTATTATTCGCATACGAGGCGTGTTTTCAAAGAAGTACCATCTTAATATTTGCCGATGCAGCGCTATAGTCACGATTTTGAGCATGATCGATCACTTCTCCCATTCATTTAGAAGCCAGACGCAGCTGTGAGCGATCGTCATTTTGTGTTTCCCTGCTGTTAGGGCGTTTCGAAGTGTTCAAAACAATCGAATGATCCGCCGACTGTGAATTCAGATCAGTGATTCGCTTTTGAGTGCGAGAAATGTTACGCCAACAAACATTTATCACCAATTGTGTGAAGTTAACTGGGAAATAATAATGAGTGATGGTGAGGAAATGGGTTAGACAGTTCAACGAAGGTCTTGAAAATTACATCATGAGCCGCGGAGCGGCCGACCGTCTGTGATCATGGATGTTTTGGTGCAAGCCGTGGAAGAAAATATTCTTCCATGGACTGACGTTTCACCATGTCGGTGTTCTCCTCGCTTTTTCACAAATTTCAAGGCCAGTCTTCTACAACACTGATAAAACGCTTAGGATTTTGGAAATTGTGCTCAAGATGGGCGCCCAAATCTCTTACTGATGGGCACAAGAAGAGCGATCTGTTGCTGCACTGGCTTTTCTCACGCGATATGCTGAGGAAGGCGATAATTTGCTAACGCACATCGTTACAGGTGATGAGACATGAGTGCCTCACATCACTCCTGAAACAAACCAACAATCCATGGAGTGAAGGCACAATGCTCCCGTGAAGAGGAAACTCAAGCAGAAGATATCCACTCGCAAGATCATGTGCACGGTTTTATGGGACAGACGAGGTGTTTTGCTGGTTGAATTATTGCCCAGGAATGTGACAATCAACAAAGACGTCAATTGGGAGACACTACGAAGTCCTCGTCGTGCAATATAAAACACAAGACGTGGAATGCTTTTGCGTGGAGTCCTTTCAGTTCATGTAAATGACCGGCCACACACAGCCAAACAAACTCAAGATCTGGTCGCATCATTCCGTTGGGAACAATTCGACTACCCTCCCTACATTCCGGATTTGGCACCAAACGATTTTCATCTGTATCTTTGTCTGAAGAAATTCCTTTGTAGAAAACATTTCAACGACGATGATGTTGTGAAACAAGAAGTGCAGACGACTTCAATCACAGGCGGCATCATTCTTTGACGAAGTCATACAAAAACTGGTTTCTCGCTGTGACAAGTGCCTGAATAACGGCGGTGACTATGTGTAGTATTGTAAGGTAATGAATTGTAATATTTGTAAAATGATGTTCTGTTATTTCTTAAAAAATTATCGGTGCTTACTTTAAAAACACGCCTCGTAAATTCAAGATATCGATTTAGTGGTCACGTAAATATCTATAATATATGACAATGTAAGCAAAATCATAAAACCATTTTTGAGAAAACAGAAAATAACGAATTTTGTGCATGTAAAAGATACCTTGAGGTAGGGTGATATTCTTGAAAATCGTAGTGTCGCATCCTTGGTAAATTCTGAACTTAACAGAAGATCCGTTGTCGAGTTATGCTGTTCACAGACACTTCCCACACACATATTATGCACGAGTATTTTTCTAAAATTGCTCTTATTTGGTTTCAGAGAGTCTCAAAACGTGTATTTCCGGTAATATCTCTTGGCATCGAAATTTTGGGTGGAATGCAGTGCTTCCTCTATGTAGGGAAATAGTAGAGAAAGCAGAAAGCTTAAATATCGCAAGATTGTAAGAAACTGTAGGTTGGATATGAAGCATTTTCGAGTGTTTCCACACCAAACCGTGGTCCCCAGATGCTTTTTGCGTTTCTGCTCGCTTCTTTTCTCTCTCCCTTTTCCGCGGAAGGACTCCTCTGGGGACAGGATTACAGAGGACCACTCAGCACAACACCCCCACGTAACGGCGCCCTAGACGAGACCTCATCCCCTAGATACATAACTCGGCAGGTAAAGCGGAGGGTTATAAACATGCTCGCCTTAAAACATTCCCCCAGCTCATCGTTTTCGGTGAAAGCGAAGAAGCGCATGATTCAAGTTTTACGTAAATAAACCTTCTTGTTCGTAACTTCTGTGATCAACCATTTCTATAAAATGCAGTTCACATTTAAAGAAAATATGTTGCAACACTGAAATATACTTATAATGCCAACAGGTGTCACAATAATTCTAGTGCGTTCAAAGACACAATATCATCGACTTTCAAAACATTCTTGTTTAAACCTCCGCCGGACACCTAATAGTTACTTGAAGTGGCATAGTGTTTTACCCAGGTGCTTTAACTATTGGATTTCTAACAATACTTATGAATATCATCAGTCCATTTAAGAAATCAGAAAACACATATTTTATACATAGAATATTTAATAAAATGAATATAATATTAGTCAACACTGTATATGGCCCTGCATTATAGAATATTTAGTAAACCATGCGTACTGCCGAAACTTACTTGCAATGAAAGAAGGCTATTTAATAATATGTTTAGAGCTGATACAGAAAATTCATTGGTTTTCTTTCTAGAAACTTTCACTTTGAAGGAATGGAACGTATAGATGTTTCATACGTGACGACAAGTTCCATTTTTACTTTCTCTACCACTGACAAATGAAGGTTAAGCGCGCGCGCGCACACAAACACACATACACAAAAGTAACATTATGAATGTTGAGTGCAGTTTCTTTGTCCCTCTGTTAATTTATATATTCGCACAAGCATTTTGGACTATAAATTCTTTTCTGTATAATTAAGAATTAAGTACCAAGGAATTCTAATAACTTCATAGAAATAAATTTGCAAACTCTCAGAAACCTTCTGCAATAGTTTGCTTAAAACAGGATGGCATGAGCATATGTTACTGCTGGAAAATGAAAACTTAAAGCACCATCGTAAGCCCCTCAGCTGTAGAGAACTGGTTAGTATGTTTAGACTATACCCATCCAATGCAGCATTAAACTTTTCAGAGTACTACCGTCTTAAGCATCATTTTCATATATGTGAAATTAATCTCAGAATACTTTGGTTTTAATCTGATAATAATGCTGTAGGAAACATTTTTGACTCCTGTGTTTACAGCTTATGGCTTCTAGGAGAGCATAGCCAAGGCTTGCGAAAATGTTGTGTATATAATGGTCTGCGTGTGTGTGTGTGTGTGTGTGTGTGTGTGTGTGTGTGCGCGCGCGCGCATATAGAGAGAGAGAGAGAAGCAACCGTTCATTTTCCAAACACACATACACGAAGTGCTTGTTTGGGTTTCAGTGGACCTTAAAATATGTATTTCCGATGAAATTTTTATATCAAATTTTTGAGTTGGATGGAATACCTACTCTATCTGCAATAGGAGACAGTAGAGAAATTACAAGTGATACTACTTCTAGGAGGCTTATGAGGTCATTGTGTAGTGTCTATCAAGTGAATGCCCATTTGGTTAATCATTGTAGGTTCCCAATCCCGCAAAATTGCATTATTATAGCAAAAAGTTGAAGTTAACACTCTGAAGATACCATCGTCTATAAAACGAAATAGAGGTTTATCTAAGGTAAACGGTAAGAAACACCGAGCATGAAAAGCAGGAAGCAGGAGATGGCACCGGTCTTATGGACGGCACTCATGGGAGAGAAAGATAAAAACCTAAGTTTTAAACGTGCCAAAAACTGTCTAACGCTGAAGATCATCAGTAAGATGTGATTTTCTTCTTTCTTAGCCAAGGTTTGTGGTGTCTGAAAGTGGGTACTCCGCCCAGACGAGCGCTATGCAAAGTTAGTGTGATCCTTGGAAATGATTTCTTTATGGAAATAGGAGTTCAGCCTAGGGGACTGTGCCCCTGCCATTGTTAGCCTTTATTTTCTTCTTTTGTTTTCTCCCCTGTCTCCAAGTCCATCATTCCGTGTGGCATTTGTCAGGCACATTTCACCGCTTGACGGCTGTTCTCAAAGTAAGATAAGAGCTGGGTCTCAGCACTTCATCCTCTTCAATTTCAGTTAATGCTGGAGAGATTTAAGTCCGTTTTCAGCAGTAGGCGTTCCCCCAAATTGTAGTGATTTTCTCGCTGAGTTCGTATGCCTATACACAAAGATTGGGTCAAAGTTCCAGAAGACGTTTATACATTTACGAGCTTATACTTATATACGTTTATACGTATATACCTTAAAGTACAAGCAATTTCTGTCACTGAGGACCAGTTATGGAAAAACAAGGATCATCCATTTAAAAACTGGAGTGCAAAGTAATAGAAGTATGTTCCGAGAGAGAGAGAGAGAGAGAGAGAGAGGGAGAGAGAGGGAGCTGGCTCAGGGGAATGCGTCTGAAGCTCACATTACGGAGGTTCCGGACACAAAGGCCTAGGTGACGGCCATCCTGGCGGAGGGTTATTTTGTGATTTTCCCTGGTGAAACCTGGCTATGTGAGTAAGGCTCCTTGTAGCGAACCTTCTACTCGATTTACCATAAGGAGGGGGTATGTAGAAATGTTACATCTGGAAACGTTAAGCACACTACTGTGTTGTGCCTACCGCCAGTAGATCTGGACACGCACCAGAGCTAATAGCTCCCTCTCGGAGGACACATAAGAGCAGTAGAACAAATCGGCCTCTGTGCTGAAATTCCCTGTTTCCAAAATACACGTATATCTATAGAGGTGTCAAGAAAGAGAAAAAGTGGGTTATGTGACCAGCATTTCTATACACCGGGTGGGGGAATTACATTTCATTAGATTAGTTTCTGTATAACGTTAATGTGAACGAAAGTTGTTCATTAACTGTAAGACCCCTCAAAGACAATTCATAGCAGAGGTTTCTTGAGAATATAAATTTACCTTATTAAATAACAAACGTAGACAATTTAACAATATCTCACTCCTATACATCATATGTAATACGTATCTTCGTAGCACAACACAAAAAATATCGTTCAACAGAGTCGACTTTTATTATAGGACACCATAACCTCTATGGCTGATAACAGCTGAAGTACGTTGAGGCACTGGAATACACACAACGATTTAGTGTGCTCTACTGAAAATATTCCTTTAACTTTTGACTGCGAGATAAATACAAAATATATGTTGAACCAAAGTATAATAATTCATTATAAGGATCAGTATTATGATTATTACGTCACTGAGCGAGACGGCTCCGTGGTAAAGTGAGAGGCTCGCATTCGGGGTTCGATTCTCGGTCTCAGTATACTGTGAACATGGGTTTTTTTTGTGATTTTCCCTGGTCGAAAGGCTGGAGTGGTATCTTACTCGTATCTACTACGAGTTTCTTTCCATCATTTACCTTGATTCCGTTTCCCTCATATTTCAGGTGTACTTCTAGGTTTCGTGGCGTATGGCGGTGCAGACAGATAGTACGGATGCTTGCTCAAGGGAAGGTACTCCCTGTGGACACCAGAGGGACGAATCTTCGTGCCTGGAATTAACAGGGACTTCTGCGCGTCTCTGTAGCCTGTCTGACTGTGGCCTGTAGCTCCTGTGGTTCCTTCAATTCATCCCTTCCTCTTCGGAGGTGGTAACCACAATAGATCTAATAGATTGCAGTGCGCGAGGTGTCTCTCTCCTTTGTATAACCCACACCTCTGTGTGTAGTAGTTACCATACTAGCCTCTAGTTCTCGAGGTCGCGGGTTCAAACACGGCGGAGGGCCATGGAGTTTTTCGGGAGTAAACGTTCTTAGCATGGCTTCCTTCGGAAGGGAAGTAAAGCCGGTGCTCCCATGCCGTAGATTTACGGCACGTAAAAGAACCTCAAGCCTGATAAAGGAGCCTCTGAGCAAACTTTCACGCCCAGTATACTCGTAGAATGGGACGATAAGGGCCACAGTAGTTAAAGAGCATCCATAAATAAAAAAATCAATACCAGTTTCAATATAATTATTAGTACATATAATCTAATGTCCATTTTCTGTACTCAATACAATCTCCATTGACATGTAGTACTGGATAAAGACTGCAAAAGAGTCAAGTCTTTCAAATGAGTGTTGTATAAGAGTACCTGAAATAGTTGAAGCAGGACTATTATTATTATTATTATTATTATATCCTACTCTTTTAATACATTACTTCATATGAAATTGACAGGATATCCAGAACCAAGTTGCCTTTATTCGGAAATGATTATTGCGCATCGATACGACGAGAGTACCAAGAAATCTATTTCACTATGCTATGTAAACATACTGCATGTACGTTTTTGCTACTGAACCTTTGATAATACAGAAATATCTCTTAACTGACTAAAAGAACTCGCAGATTTGCTCGCGTTATTGCGCCTAGCGAGTTATTGCCCTCCGGGTCGCCCGGCGAATGCTGGGGTGGTTCATATTCTTCCACGATTCTCCTTACTCTCATTTCGTGTACCCGTCATATTCCTTGTCATCATTTTGTAGGACCAGGCGACGGTGTTCGGCAGGTTGCGGCTGGGCGGTGGCTTACGCTCGGTAAAGGTTTCTTCTCTGGCGTCGCTGCGAAACCGCTCAGTTAGGTCTCTTCTCAATGTGGGGCTACGCTCCGGGGGACCCTGGAAGTTGATGGCTTGTAGGCAGGGGCCGTGCGGCGTCGAATGTGTTCTATCCGGAGACGTTAGGGACCCCATCCATGCTTGCGCCCGTCGGCATCCGTATCTGGTCTCCCTTTCGGGTCTCTCCCCTCATCTTCCCAGGAGCCACGTTGGAAGCATAAAGAGCCGACTGACCTGCGTGCAGCGCTCTGCCCCGGTTCGGGGGCCCCTCCTTGATAGCACTTTTACCTTTACCTATATTGAAATGTTATAAATTACAGTATAAGTTAACACATTCATAATCATATACTTATGCTGTTTAACATTTTTCACAAATTCAGTAATAAGCACGATGTATTTGACCGTTTGACTTCGTACTCATATCCCCTTTGGGAGAAATCACTGTTTCAGTATCAGAACTGCCAAGCAAGGTCTTGTGAAAATGAGATCCTGAAGCCTAAACTTTAACATCGTTTTAAAAATTATACCATATTAGACAGAAATACTTTAATTGTCTCCACTATGAGGGTTATCTAAGTTCTTAAGTGAGATGAACAAATCTGTCAACACAAATCTATTGCACAGTAATTTTGACATTTGTAAATAAGGCAAATCAGGCGCTAAACCACTCAACTATGATTCCACACAAGCTGCTGTCCATTTATGTAGTTCTACTATTTCTGAGTAACACACACATATAAGGCTTTCTGTAGCTATTCTTTCAAAAATTATCATTAGAAAAGCTTATTATTCTATCTACTTCATCTTATGGGCACATACAAATGATACGCTGTTTTCCAAAGTCAATTCGGCTGAAAATTTAATCGCATGTAAACATTGCACGATTTAAATTTCGTTTCGATAACCTTTCTAGTCTTCAAGTAATTGACCTTTTTCTAAAGCTAGGTTTTGTTTTAAATGTCCAGTGGCTTATTTGTTCATAGCACAAAATATTGTGTATTTTAATACTAATTTAGGATCAAAAGAAAATGAGTTTTAAAAAACAGTATAATTGTAGAGTTTTCGTTTTTGTATCTCCATTTTTGTTTAAAAACAAGTAACTTAAAAAGTAGCAACAGGCACGAAAATTCATAAGAGAGTCTTAATTATTTCAATTTTCAGAATATATCAGTTTTCAGAAGAACTCTATCGTGGGAAACACTTTAATGAAAAAAAGCGCCAAGAAAAAGTTCCTAAAACTCAAAATTTTAAAATAAAAGGAATAATAATTACAGATCAAATTTGGTAAAACAACCACAATATCAAAGGTGAAAATAAATGCTAAAATTATAGATTTTTATTATTTTTGAACGCGCAATCCAGAGTTCGTTTTCACGAGAGCTTCATGAAATTTTAGCGGTTGAGACAGTATTTTTATCACTTGAATGATTTCTGTCTGGTTATATAAACTGTAAATTCAATAACGGCCCGCCTTGAAGCAATATGTATATGTAATAATTTGTAAAATGTATATAACAGTCATTGCATATTATATTATTGTATGCATGTGCAATAATGTTATGTGAATATATTACGTAATTTAATACTGTAGGAGCTGTGAGAATAATAAGTTAAACATTGCTAACAATGAGGTAATAATGAGGTAACCTTGAGGCAACAATGAGTTTGAGAGTTTAAAACTTATTTGTGATTCTTGGAAGCATTAATGTAAGTTTAGTGACAGTTTATAAAAAAGAGCCAATTAACCAACCGAAAGAGCTTTAATTAAATGCAGGTATTCTATTGGAGTAGGATTAGCCAATCAGGGACTTGAAATACAGAATTTTACAAGTTTAGACGGTTGAAATCTAGTCAGTTGCCTGCAGACAGTGATAGTAACCGGATGCGAGATGTGTCTTCGAGAAATTAATTATGTATTCGTGTGAGACGAAAATAGTATACGTGTTAAAAAATGCAAGCATTAATAAACAGAATCTCACAGCTCTCTATATCAGTGAAGTGCTACTTAATTTGTGTTAAGGATTAATAAAAAGGAGTGAACTAAAATTTAAAATCTGCGTAAGCCTACATTCTTGTCGCATCATGTCCTGCCAAGACTTCCATGTCCCTTACAATAATACTGACGCAGCCGAGGCAAACGTAAATATTTAATATTTAAAGAAACAGTTAAATTACAAAGTTAATATTTTTTTAAAACTTGGGGCAAAGGCCACCTGAAAATACATTTGGGGCGAAGGCTACCGGAAACTGTTTACTATACGTGCGGTTGCAACTACTAAAAGTTCGGTTCCCCAACAGTTGAAATATAATACAACTCCTTTAATACAAACTACTTCAAATAAGCTTTTCATACGTAGCAGCAAACAACTTAAAGAACAATTCTACCTCAAATTGGTGTCCATAAGTGGAGATAAATAAATAAAAGAACTCCAACAAAACACCTACTTCACGGTGCGATGTTTAATCTAGATAAACTCTTGCAGAAATGGTTTGAATACACATTTCGCTGTAGGCACAGGAGGAAGCGATAGTCAAATGTTTAAAATGCTTTTAACTATATGCTGGATTTGAAATTCCACTCTTTACATGACCACGAGGAACAAACGAATGTCGACTTAGCATACCAAAAAAGTATGATGCATTTGAAAATTCAAACCAATAACAACGAATACCTCCGAAACTGTTAATATACAACAATTTTAATTTGATATAAATTGTGTGCTTTAACGAGATCTACATTTCATGTGATGTAAGTTTTAGTTTTTGTCTATTCCTTTTTCCAGGCTTAAATGCATTCTAAATGTACAGGACTTCACGGTTCGTCATATGCATCTTATCAGCCATGTCAACATCTTAAACTTGTGGCATTTTAATAAAAAAAATTTAGAGCCATATTTGTGAAAATCAAACAACGAAAAAATTTACATGTAGTTTAGGGGATTTTCTTACTGATCTTCGTATCGCATCCTTAGAAGATACTGAACTTTGGTATTTATCAGACATTTTGTTTTTAGTTACATCTGCCGCTCTGCCCTTTACACCGACAATTTTAGGTTTTAGAGACCTCAAAACATGCATTTTCGGTGAAATCACCATATCCAACTTTTGGGTGGAATGCAAATTTTTCTCTTCGTGCTGTAGGTACGTGGTAGAAAAGCTAAAAATAAGCTCTTTTTTGGCTTCTGAATAGCATATTATAGGAGAGTCGCTCTGAACATTTTGAGCAACAGTGCAACAATGTGTTGTGATGAACCATTGCGGGTTTTCCTAGCTTTAGATAGAAGTTGAGATAGCACAGCAAGTCAGAGCGCGCTCTAACAACATGAAGTGTCAGCACTTCTGTGTATGCCTTCTGAGGTGTTGCTATGTACAAGGTAGCATGGATCTCAAGACAGGGCCTTTCTGTGCTATCATTTTCTACCACTTTCGGTTTAAGGGAGAGGGAATGCCTTGAATAACTGCGCCGGGTGCACTGGTGCCAGGAAATGATAGAAGAATCTGATGGGGGAAGATCCAAAAACATATTTAACTTCCAACAAGTAGGAAAACCTGTATATTCCAGTATGATTCACATACTAAGCGACGGTTGAGGAAGTAGTTATTTGCACCACGCTTTGGGCGTCAATTTAAAGTAGGTTGTATTGAAGGAGTTGTATTATAGTTCAACTGTTGCGGAGCCGAACTTGTAGTAGTTGCAACTGCACGTATAGTAAACAGTTTTCGTTAGCCTTCGCCCCAAGTTTAAAAAAAATATTAACTTTGTAATTTGACTGTTTCTTTAAATATTATATTTATGTTTGCCTCGGCTGCGTCAGTATTATTGTTGGAGACACGTTTCTCTTAGCAGGGTTGTGGTGTAACAAGAATGTAGGCTTACAAAGATTATAATTTTACTTCACTCCTTTTATCAATGATTGACACGATTTAAATAACACTTCACTGATATAGAGAGCTGTGAGATTCTTTTTATTAATTAATTACACTTTTTAACACGTAAACTTATTTTTCGTCTCACACGAATACATATTATATTTCTTGAGGAAACTTTTTGCGTCTGGTTAGTAACGCTGTTTGCAGGCAACTGAACTCTAAATTTGTAAACGTTTCCCCTTTTCAGTTTCTGATTGGCTAATCCTACTCCAATAGAATACCCATCATTTAACTAAAGCTTTTTCTGATTGTTGATTGGCTATTTTATAAACTGTCACTAAAATTACATTATTGCAGCCAAGAATCAGAAGTAGTAAAGTTAAACTCTCAAACTCATTATTGCCTCAAGGTTACCTCATTGTTACCTCATTGTTAGTAACGTTTAATCTGTTATTCTCACAGCTCCTACATTATTAAATTACGTAATACATTCATATAACATTATTAAACCTGGAAGCAAAATATAAAAATTGACAATGACTGTAATATACACTTTATATATATATATATATATATATATATATATAGTTACATACACATATTGCTTTAAGGCGGGCTGTTATTGAATTATATATTATATAAAGAGACTAAAATCATTTAAGTGTTAAAAATACTGCCTCACAGTTTGGGTCTTCCCAGAAGAGGATACCCCCAATAAAAATGAGGCAAGCAAGATGTATTGGAAAGAAGATGATCTATTCATTTTTTAGTTAGTAGTCATATTGTGGCAACTCCAGTGAGGGACAAAGGACTGACTGCCAGATGGTACAGCATAAAATGTCTGCCAAAAGTCTTATATGAACTGAGAACAAATAGTCCTAAGATTGGTGTGCTTGGAATCTTGCTGCACCACAATATCTCTGCCTACATTGCGCTAAAAGAATCCAGTTTCTGCGGGAGTTAGGAGTAAAATATTTCTCCCATTCTCCCTACAGTCCAGATCTGGCGCCAAGCAACTTTTTTCTATTCGTGGTCAACGATTTGAATCACTTGAGACCGCAGTAGCTGCGAAACAAGAATATATTTGCACTTCATCCAAAGAAGAATGGTGTTCAGCATTTAGAAAATGGTTTGAACGAATGGGATGCTATATAGATTGCAATGTAGATACAACGATCCGATTCAAATTTTAAACATTTTATTGCATTCATTCTCAATGCTTTTGGAGTGACTCTTTGTATATGTTAACATATGCTATTTATCCAAAATCGCAAATTACTAGAAAAAAACTTATTGTTAATAACGCATTACGTAATGCATAAAAATTAGATTAAATTATTATTCTAATAAATATTTTTAATGCAATAAATATGTAACTTCCGTTATTTTATATTGGTAAGACTTCCTAAGCCTAGAAGATTTCCTAGTAAGATCGCTATGCCTCTTATTTGATCGTCACTAACCAAGGAATTTTATTTAACTCGCACATGAATGATACAATTCAAACGTTGAGTGTAGGAAAAACAAAAGAAATTAAACTCGACGATGTACATACCAAAAACATTAGTGTGTGCTAACAACTAGATAATAACCACCACTGGAGAAGATATACAAAGAAACAGTTTTTAACTAAATTACATTTCTCAAAAATATATTGCTAAAACGTAAACAGAAAATACAAAAATAAATGGCATTCAGGGAAAAACAAATCATAAGATAAAAATAGTGATAGGAAGTAAAATAATGTGAACAATTAAGTCATTTCAACTACCTGAGCTGCAACACTCCATTGTGAACAAAATAGAAAAATTTTGGGGTATCTGCCGAAGGACTAAGAGAGCATTAAACAAAATACAACAAAAGAAACGTAACTGAAATGTTATATAGCACTAGCTATTCCACTGCTTATCTATGGATCAGAGGCCTGGATAACAAGGAAGAAAGACACAGACCGCATAGTTACTACACAAATAGTTCTTATAGAGATAAAGGCCGTGAATTAGAATATAGATTAATAAACATAAATATCAAGGATGAACTTAGAATATTCACTATAAGACAAAATTGATTCCTATAAGCAGAATTGAAGGAATACGTAAATAGAATGGAACAAGATACATAAATAGCCTCATCTAGTTTTACAGTGTACACCAATACAGTGAGAGATGTTGGTCGGTCTAGAAAACTTAAGTTAAGAAGCTCAACCGGTTCTCAGAAACTAATCCATAAACATAGATTATTATTGGAAAGGTAGAATCAGACGACTGAAAAATTCAATGCCATCGCCGGGATTTGAACCATGGATCTCCGTTTCACCGCTACTCTAACTACTGAACTGCCATGGCAACGTGTGGTACGACATTAAATTCCTCAAACTGATTCGCATTTTGTCGGTAAACCACAAAGAGATCTCAAATTGTATTGAGATGAGATATCCCCAATGGCGACGTAAATGCTATAACTGCTTTAAGTTAAGACTTGTGTGGAAGAACAATTAATACCATAGATTATTATTATTATTATTATTATTATTATTACAAATTTAAAGTAAATAAATCTTTTCATTTTTTGATGTGCTTCAAAGTATTGCACTGACAAACACTATAGCATGGATAGCAGCACATTCAGGGTTAATCTTCTGCAGCTAACATCTTTACTTGCTTTACAGATTATTGGCGTTAATTTTCAATACGATCATTCTCCTCCCCTTTCCGCAGCAGTGTCAGCTTTAATAACTCGCCAATATGTTCCGCTGAAATAATAATTAATAGCTAAGTGTAATGAAATAACCGCAAGCTTTTATCCGGTATTAGATTAATAAAGTTGATAAATGTGCAAGAGCATGCTGCGATGATCGGCCAGCTCGATGTAATGTAAGAGCACTTCACTTGCTCCTTGGAACCTGCATTCCATCGTCACGCTGGCGAGGTTCTTATTTTCAGATCATACAACAACAATAACAACAAGAAGAAATTTCAGAAAAAAATTAATTTATCATTTAATTTGTTATAGGTGTAAGAAATATATACCGAACGAGAAGTTCAGGTACTATATAAATACGTCAAACATTCAGGAGGTCGTGGATTCAATCCCCTGTACCGGTCAATCTGACTTATTACTTTCTCTACTACGTATAGTAAGTAGGGGAAGTATTGCATTCCACCCAAAAATTCGATACCGAGATTTCACCGGAAATACATGTTTTGAGACCTCCTGAATCCAAAAAAAGCATTTTTGGAAACATGTCCGTGTGTGTGTCTGTGCGAGTGTGTGTGTGTGTCTGTATGTGTGTGTGTGTGTGTGTGTGTGTGTGTGTGTCTGTGTGTCTGTGAACAGCATAACTCAAAAACGAACAGTCGGATAAACACCAAACTTGGAATTTAAGTTCAGTATCTTCCAGAGAAGCGACACGAAGGTTTTCAAGAAAATCCCCCCACCCCAGACTACCCTTTACATGGAAGATTTGTCGAAAATTTTAATTTTCTCAAAAATGGCTGTAACGATTTTGATGAAAATATCATATGTTTAAGATAATGTCATGAAAAATAAAATGTATATCTCGAATTTTCTGGGAATGTCTCCAAAAGTATTCTTCATTGTGAACGACTTTTGCATAACTGGTAAACCATAAGGGATAGACAAAATTTTACTACACAAAAAATGTAGATCGCGTTATAATACACAACTTATGTCATATACATTTCTTTTGTTCAGTGAACCGTTTTCGAGATATTGCTTGTTATTTCCTTAAATTTTACAATACTTATACTTTTTCTCAAATTCGTTATTCATTTTTTTTATGTCCTGGACATGCAAAGAGAATGGAATGCGTCACATAGCAACCAGCGTTAAAATATTTGACTATCGCTTGAAACCTACCATATTCCCCTTGCATCTACAAGAAAATTACCAATAAGATTGACATCTCGATATCTCGATTAACATGAAGCATATGGAGAATAGGCGTTTGTAAAATTAGATTGTACAAGAGTAGAGAAAGTCATGTGAGTGTAACACATCAGATTTTTTTTTACGTGGTTTCTCTCAGTTGCCACGTAAATATCGAACTGATTATTGAATACCACGATCCAAAATCCAAACTGCTGAATAAAAGAAAGAAAAAAAGAAAAACATATAGTACATGAGGAGGCGATACGCAACTAAGGACCTCCATAAACAAGTGGCATTGCAGATGGTTTAGGAAGGCGACTACGCAAATAAGAATTTTTCAGCATCACAATCAGTACGTGTAAACCCAAAGAACAACAAGCAGTTCCGAGATCCCAAAGTTTCATTCCGACAAGACCCAAAAGCAACAAAAGTGGATGGTACAGAAATGCGACTACACAACTAAAGTCATCGATCAGCAATTTCCTCAAGCAGTGGCTATAGCAAGGAAACTATGCAACTAAGAGGCATCTGTCTGGCATGCACTGACTAGAGTGAACCAACGAACCTATAGCAACAGTCGAAGAAGTTAAATCGACGTTAAAACAACAAAAAATTCCTAATTTGTATTTTAAGCGGAGATATGATATGTTTTGGTGTTGATACCATATACATATTTTAAGTTTTCAACTTGGGTTACTACCTTTTTGTGCATACAGGCTTATGCCATGTATTTCAACTGCAGTATTAAATGTTATGTCACACATACAATATCATATAACTTTACATTTCGGTTTGTAGTCGTTTTCAGTCATTAATAATTAAGATAATGGATTCCACAATTTCTTAAGAAGTATAAATTATATATAATATATTTTAAAATCATAATAACACCATACATTTCTTAAAAGATAGTTCATTGTTGGTGTGGTGATATAAAATCTAAAATCAGTAAACAAAAAACTTTGATGTGTTACACTCACATGACTATCTCTACTCTTGTACAAACTATTTTTACAAACGATTATTCTCCATATGCTTCATGTTAATCGAGATATCGAGATGTTAATTCTATTGCTAATTTTCTTGTAGATGCAAGGGGAATATGGTACGTTTTAAGCGATAGTCAAATATTTTAAGAGCTGGTTGCTATGTGTAGTATTCCATTCTCTTTGCATTACCAGGTCAAAATAAAATAAATAACGAATTTGAGAAAAAGTATAAGTATTGGAAAATTTAAGGGAATAACAAGCAATTCCTCGAAAATGGTTCACCCCCCCAAAAAAAAATGATATAAATGGTGTATTTTATCGCGATCTACATTTTGTGTGTAGTAAAATTTTGTCTATCCCTTAGGGTTTACCAGTTATGCAAAAGTCTTTCACCATGAAGAATACTTTTGGAGACATTTCCAGAAAATTCGAGGTATACATTTCATTTGTCATGAAAATATCTTAAACATATGATATTTTAATCAAAATCGTTAGAGCCATGTTTGAAAAAATTAAAATTTTCGAAAAATGTTCCATGTAAAGGGTAATCTGGGGTGGGTGGATTTTCTTGAAAACCTTCGTGTCGCATCTCTGGAAGATACTGAACCTAAATACCAAGTTTGGTGTTTATCCGACTGTTCGTTTCTGAGTTATGCTGTTCACAGACACCCACACAGTCACACACGGATATGTTTCCAAAAATTCTTTTTTTTTGATTCAGGGGGTCTCAAAACATATATTTTCGATGAAATCTTGGTATCGAATTTTTGGGAGGAATACAATACTTCCCCTACTTACTGTACGTAGTAGAGAAAGTAAAAATATTGCGTTCTAATTCTGTAAAACCTCCACAGCGATATCTTACAAGGATTCCCTTGAGTGGGAAGTAGCAAGTTTAATCCATAGTTACATAGCTGATTTGAAAGTATTATGTTAAAACTTAGACAGGAAAACTATTAGCCACTAATGACTCACCACGTGCATTACGAGGGCGGCAGAATATTACTGGCCAAGAGGTGCAGAGATCAACCTTCTATGGGGTGTTTTGTACTACACTTCACAAAATGGACATCGTCAACGTTCAAGAAATGTTCAAAACAAACCATTATCTCGCACCATGAACAACGAATGAAAAATGGTGCGCCACAGTGATCACAAAAGTTCACACCATCAAGATCGAGGGCAAACTCCTTGGTAAGTAATAAACGGTTCACGATGTTCAGGTAGGTAACCATCCTTCAAGAATGCACATATAAATCATATTGGTATAACGTGGTGACGAGAACTGACGGATTGTGATGGCATGCAACCGAATGCGAAACGGTCTGTAAGGAGTTTATCGTGGAACTAACTATCCTTTAAGGCGTAGCTACAGATGGTGCGTTACTATGTTTTACATGTAAGGAAAAAACAAACATCCAGAGGCTGAATTTGTCCAGAGGTTTCGGGTGGTAAGAATTGCAATGTCACACACTTCCCAGGAGGGATAGTCTGCTCTGAAGGAGAATGACTTTTATACGACCAGGAATCAAGCAAAAGCAAGTTGTTTTCAGCAGCTATTGACCAAAAGCAATGCTCATACCATAGCTGTGGTTCTGCTAATCCCATTTTCCCACTCGTATTACCATTGACCGATTGCGGCCTCGCACTCAAGGTGTTCCTTTTTAGATAGTTCATGAATTTGGTATGTTTAGAATTCTTTATAGTCATTTTTGAGAAAAAGAGCAAGGATATGTGTTTCATATTAGAGAGGATGGAATTTCTTAGAAATCTTTGCCTTGTATCCTTAAAACCAATCTTACTAAGTATTGTCACCGATCACGTTAATCTAACGGAATGATGCTGGGGATCTGCAACTCAAGGATTTATAAAGAAAGTTAATCACCTTATAATTTTATATTATTATTATTATTATTATTATTATTATTATTATTATTATTATTATTATTATTATTATTAACGAACCTAATGGAAAGTTAAAGACAGATATAACAATCCATGTCCTCCTACTTAAGTAAGACACCTGCATTGATCTGATACATGTTGAGGAATGCGCAGCTCCGGAAGCGTAGCACCAATCTCATTCCTACTGTCTGTCGTAGCAAAGCAAGGCAACAACAAAAATAAGCTCAAAAGAAGGTTCACTAAAGAAGGTTTCTCCTCCCCTAGGGCCTATTTCGATAGGTTTTTTCCGACATGCCATTACTTCAGCAGAGTGCCGCTGGCGTCATAACGTGTAAATCTCGTTTCAATCAAAGAAAATGCTGACACGTGATCCACTCTGTGACAATAAACCATTAATTCTGTATACTTCAGAAGGTAAACGACCATGATATAAGTACATTCCTAGAATTTTATAACTCTCGCTGCCAATTTACTTTTCTATTTTATAATTTGTTATATCGTTTTGATAACGGTCCGCCAAAGTAGGAGAATCGAAATTTATCCTATTTTCACTTTTGAGTTATACTGCTCACACAGACAAATGATTACACACACACACACACAAACACACAAGTAGAAATAAAAGGTATGTTCTGGCGCACAGAGAGATGCCGACAAGCGATAAAGTTCTTTGTTCTACGCCGACAAGCCCCGCCCCCTCCCTTTGAGGGCTTACATGCCGCCAGGTCTCGTGTCGTTAGGCCCCGCCCCCTCTCGCTTTGTGTGCTCACCTAATGCCGACAGTATCTGTGCTAACAGGTTCTACCCCCTCTCCCATGCGTTCTACTGTGGCGTCATGACTTGATGGAATTGTTTTCTCGAGTCCTGCCGCCCCTCGGCAAATTAATTAGGTAATGTTCGTCAAACATTTTTTTTATGATTACTAAGGTCTGCGCATTGCATCCTCGAGCAATTAAGTTTTTTGAATAATGAATTGTTGACTGGAAGGTGAGTATAAGTAGTCTGCTCACGGGGACAGTCTGTCATGTAATGAGAACACGCAGCCTTCTTCTATCCGGGGAAAGCACTTGTCCATTAGCTGAACATGTTAGACGCTTTCACAACATTAATAGGCTTTTAAGTTTACATTCTGGATCTGTTTACATACATTAGCGAACGACCTACTTCCGCCTGGCGGTAACGGTGACCTCTATTAGCTGCCAACTTTAGACGCTTTCACCCCATTAGCGAACAATGTCAGTAATTGTTTTCCTAAGTGCTCTGCCCAACACTCAACACTTTAGATTTTAGCGATGGAAATGATATAAAAAGCAGCAGCTTCTCCAATGAGTTCCAAGTTGACCAGGATGGCCGGGTTCGAATTACAAATTCAGCTTCTAATAACTCAGAGACTAATTACGATAAAGACATCAAATAAAGTTTATTACATTAATGTCATTAGATAGTTTCTTGTGAATGTATATTTGGGTACATGGTGTCCAGGGTTCGAATACCGATAAAATGTAATTTAATTATAAATTTAATAACTCCTAAACTAATTAAGATAAAGACGCCAAATAAACTATATTGCCTTTATGTTACTAGGTAGTATCTTGTGGAAGTGTAATTAGATACCTGACGTTCTGGGTTCGAGCCTAATGTTTAAATCGTCATTATCTCAGAAACTAAGAGAGGTAGAGGAATTGACCAAAGCATGATTGATAGCTCCTATGATGGGTAATTAATACGGTATATAATTTTCAATCAGTTGTCCTTATTTCGAATCCCGATCTTTCAATCACTTACTTATTTTTTTCTATACTCTAGAATATGTCACTTAGATTGATGCTGTAACTGCATACAGCACCTTTAAACATATCAAACTAATATTGTAAATAATTTTGTTTTTGGTGTCCAGGGTTCGAATACCGATAAAATGTAATTTAATTATAAATTTAATAACTTCTAAACTAATTAAGATAGAGATGCCAAATAAACTTTATTGCCTTTATGTTATTAGCTAGTATCTTGGGGAGGTGTAATTAGATACCTGACGTTCTGGGTTCGAGCCTAATTTTAAATCGTCATTATCTCAGAAACTAAGAGAGGTAGAGGAGTTGACCAAAGCATGCTTGATAGCTCCTATGATGGGCAATTAATACTGTATATAATTTTCAATCAGTTGTCCTTACTTCGAATCCCGATCTTTCAATCACTTACTTATTTTTTCTCTATACTCTAGAATATATCACTTAGATTGATGCTGTAAATGCATACAGCACCCTTAAACATATCAAACTAATATTGTAAATAATTTTGTTTCTGGTGTCCAGGGTTCGAATACCGATAAAATGTAATTTAATTATAAATTTAATAACTCCTAAACTAATTAAGATAAAGACACCAAATAAACTTTATTGCGATTATGTTATTAGGTAGTATCTTGTGAATGTGTAATTAGATACCTGAAGTTCTGGGTTCGAGCCTAATTTTAAATCGTCATTATCTCAGAAACTAAGAGAGGTAGAGGAGTTGACCAAAGCATGATTGATAGCTCCTATGATGGGCAATTAATACTGTATATAATTTTCAATCAGTTATCCTTACTTCGAATCCCGATCTTTCAATCACTTACTTATTTTTTCTATACTCTAGAATATATCACTTAGATTGATGCTGTAAATGTATACAACACCTTTAAACATATCAAACTAACATTGTAAATAATTTTGTTTCTGGTGTCCAGGGTTCGAATACCGATAAAATGTAATTTAATTATAAATTTAATAACTCCTAAACTAATTAAGATAAAGACGCCAAATAAACTTTATTGCGTTTATGTTACTAGGTAGTATCTTGTGGATGTGTAATTAGATACCTGACGTTCTGGGTTCGAGCCTAATGTTTAAATCGTCATTATCTCAGAAACTAAGAGAGGTAGAGGAATTGACCAAAGCATGATTGATAGCTCCTATGAGGGGCAATTAATACTGTATATAATTTTCAATCAGCTGTCCTTACTTCGAATCCCGATCTTTCAATCACTTACTTATTTTTCTCTATACTCTAGAATATATCACTTAGATTGATGCTGTAAATGCATACAGCACCCTTAAACATATCAAACTAATATTGTAAATAATATTGGTTCTGGTGTCCAGGGTTCGAATACCGATAAAATGTAATTTAATTATAAATTTAATAACTCCTAAACTAATTAAGATAGACACCAAATAAACTTTTATAGGGGAAAGGATGCTCTCCTGAAACATTAGGTCTCTAGATAGAAGTATTTATAGTGGAGAGATAGGGAATACCAGGGCTGATGCTAGGCTAGTCAGATGCTAAAGGAGGGAGGGATATGCTTTATACGAGAGAGATAGGGAACACAAGGAAAGATGCTATACTAAACAGGACTTGAAGGGTGGAATATGAGCGATATAGCAAACCGAGGAGAGGTATTAGGATAGGAGTTTTGAATGATGGAGTAGGCGTTTATATGCGAGAGATAGGGAATACGAGGGTCGATGCTAGGCTAGACGGTGTTGAATGAGGGAATGTATCTTATATGAGAGAGGTAGGGCAATATGAGGAGAAGTGCTAGGCTAGTCGGGGAGGTCTGAATGAGAGAGTATACGTCTATATGGGAAAATATAGGGAAAACGAAGGTAGGTGCTAGGTTGAGAGAGTCTTCAAGGAGGAAAATGCATTTATATGAGAGCGGTAGGGTATACGAGGAGAGGTGCTAGTCTAGACATGGTTTGAGGATTAGAGTATACGTTTATATGGGAGAAATATGGAAAACGGGAGAGATACAAGGATAGACAGAGATTGAAGGAGGAGGAATGTAGGTTTATACTGTAATATAGAGAGTAATTCGATTATAAAACTTTTCTCATCCAGCCTTACAACACTTTTATATACTTAATTTCTAAACCTTACAAACTTTATATTTGTTAAACAGTAGTGCGCGAGACGGAGAGGGACAAACAGTATATCGGTTTACAGTGAAGTATACGTCCTAACCTATTCCCACCTTGTTTGTTCTGGATCTTCCCATTGTCTATCATCTAACGTAACCACGTAACAAGACGTAACACAGGAAATCATACATATGGCACATTAAAAAAAATAAAGGTATATATAATGAAACATAAACAAGTAGACAGAGGGTCATCGATACATAGAAAACCAGGAGTTGTATGTACTGAGACCATAGATTAGTATAGGCAAACAACAAAGAAGTGAATTTATAGTGTAAATAGCCTAATATTTTCAAATATTATTATAGTCTAAAAGTATATAACTTAATTATGTATCGAGTATTGAGAAATAAACGTTATTCATTATTCACTAATCTCAGATCACTGCAATTGTATTGAATCAATTCACAATTGCTAATGCCATTCAACTTTCATTCGTCTCTGATACATAAAGAAATTGCAAAATGGAGAAGGACGAAAGTAATAAAAGGACTCGGGCAGCAAATTTTAAGAAAGAAGAGAAAGATATATGACCGACATTGTTTTGGAACACAAATTAGTGTTGAGAATAAAATGACTGATAGCTCTGCTAAGCGTAAGGAAGAGACATGGAAATAAATTGCAAATGAATACAATTCTAGGTTAGAAAAAAGAAGATAAACAACATTCATGTAAACCAATTTTTAAAAATCAGTTTAACTGAATACATGTAAAAAAACATATCACTTTACAAAAAGTAATGCAGACAACATTTATTTTTTATAAACATTATCCTATTACATTCCTTTACAAAAAACCATACATATTTCCTAAAGGCAAAGGTGATAGTCTAGACATTCTAAACACTCAGTTATATAATCATATACATCACGCAGAAAGAGACCTGCATTATCAGTAAAAAAACTAAACATCTCAACAATGTCTGAATGATGTATTTTATAAGTACAAGTTTTTTGATATTTCAAAGTTCCTGTTAACCATGGCAGTAATTGATTAACACAATTTCTCGATCCTGTCATGCTATAACTTTAGATGCTTTCAGCTTACTTATAATTTCCTCAATCTCTTGTGTGTGACTATTATTACCAGCATCCCTCGACGCAATTAGTAACCTCAATATATTTACTAGTCTATTTGGATTTTCAAGCGTTGATATCACTGAATCATCATCATATGAAGATTTCATATTCTCGCAACTTCCGATGTATCCAGATTTTTCACCAACAGTAGTCTCCAGTGAAGGACAGAGGCTTGATCCGGTATAACATTCCCCTCTATACATCTTCGGATCTTCAAGTGCAGGTGAGAGAGTCGATTCAGTATAACATGTTGCTCTATGAAACTTAAATCTTGACAAAGAACGATTCTTAAAAATCCGCCCGCATACACAGCATCTAATAACGCGTTTTCCTTCATGTGTAATGTATGAAAAATCGAGTTTCTCATTCGTCAGTTGCACAGATTTTCTCGGGCAGTAGCTCATGCTAAAACTAAAAGAAATTAAATGAATACGTGAATGCTAACGCTCGAAGGAATTAAAAGCGAATGAATGAATTCATAACACGCACCTATGTATATATCCAGGATGAGGACGACGGAGGGAATTGCGATCAATGCATAGCAGGGAGAAAGGATACTCTCTTGAAACATTAGTCATCTAGACAACTATTGTTCACGGAGCCTGTAGACGTCAGGTTGAATGGGACAGACCTCAGGTTCAAATCTTTAAGGGTACGGACCCCTGGCTTTTGCCTGGCATGTATACTAAACCATCCTAACAGCGAAACATTACATTACAACGACACGTAACCAGAACATGACGAGTGCGAGCATGGAAAAAGGATGCTCTCTGGGAACATTAGTGGAAAAGGATGTTCTCTGGAAACAGTCGCCATCCGCACAACGGATTGTCCCTAACATTTCCAGATTTCGGAACGTTCAACATCGTGACGCGCTCCTGTCATCTACATTTCGACGAAATTTTACCTCCTGAATTAGTACCTCAGAATATGCATTACGCTGCGTGTCCCTAGCGTTTCCAGCTCCTGAATCGTTCCAGCTAGTGGAATGCCTCTACCATCTTCATGTCAACGATCTGTTACTCTGAATTAAAGTTTGGTGATCTGTATAGACCTGTACAACATGCATTACGCTATGTAACAGACTCATCACGCTATGTAACAACACGATCACGATATGTAACAACATGTTCACGCTATGTAACAACATGATCACGCTATGTAACAACATGATCACGCTATGTAACAACATGAACACGCTATGTAACAACATGATCACGCCATGTAACAACATGATCACGCTATGTAACAAAACGATCACGCTATGTAACAACACGATCACGCTATGTAACAACACGATCACGCTATGTAACAACTGATCAAGCTATGTAACAATATGATTACGCTATGTAACAACCTGAGTACGCTATGTAACAACATGATCACGCCATGTAACAACTGATCACGCTATGTAACAACATGCTCAAGCTATGTAACAACTGATCACGCTATGTAACAACATGATCACGCTATGTAACAACCTGAGCACGCTATGTAACAATCTGATCACGTTATGTAACAACTGATCACGCTATGTAACAACATGATAACGCAATGTAACAACATGATCACGCTATGTAACAACATGTTCACTCTATGTAACAACATGACCACGCTATGTAACAAAACGATCACGCTATGTAACAACACGATCACGCTATGTAACAAAACGATCACGCTATGTAACAACCTAAGCACGCTATGTAACAACACGATCACGCTATGTAACAACCTGAGCACGTTATGTAACAATCTGATCACGCTATGTAACAACACGTTCACGCTATGTAACAACTGATCACGCTATGTAACAACATGATCACGCTATGTAGCAACCTGAGTACGCTATGTAACACCATGATCACGCCATGTAACAACTGATCACGCTATGTAACAACATGCTCAAGCTATGTAACAACTGATCACGCTATGTAACAACATGATCACGCTATGTAACAACATGATCACACTATGTAACAACATGATTACGTTATGTAACAACCTGATCACGCTATGTAACAACATGATCACGCTATGTAACAACCTGATCACACTATGTAACATGTTCACGCTATGTAACAAAACGATCACGCTATGTAACAACATGTTCACGCTATGTAACAACATGTTCACGCTATGTAACAACATGTTCACGCTATGTAACAACATGATCACGCTATGTAACAACCTGATCACGCTATGTAACAACATGATTACGCTATGTAAGAACTGATCACGCTATGTAACAACACGATCACGCTATGTAACAAAACGATCACGCTATGTAACAACACGATCACGCTATGTAACAACACGATCACGCTATGTAACAACTGATCACGCTATGTAACAACATGATCACGCTATGTAACAACCTGAGTATGCTATGTAACAGCATGATCACGCCATGTAACAACTGATCACGCTATGTAACAACATGCTCAAGCTATGTAACAACTGTTCACGCTATGTAACAACATGATTACGCTATGTAACAACATGAGCACGCTATGTAACAACATGATCACGTTATGTAACAACTGATCACGCTATGTAACAACCTGATTACGCTATGTAACATGATCACGCTATGTAACAACATGTTCACGCTATGTAACAACATGATCACGCCATGTAAAAACTGATCACTCTATGTAACAACATGCTCAAGCTATGTAACAACAGATCACGCTATGTAACAACATGATCACGCTATGTAACAACCTGAGCACGCTATGTAACAATCTGATCACGCTATGTAACAACACGATCACGCTATGTAACAACTGATCACACTATGTAACAACATGATCACGCTATGTAACAACCTGAGTACGCCATGTAACAACATGATCACGCCATGTAACAACTGATCACGCTATGTAACAACATGCTCAAGCTATGTAACAACTGATCACGCTATGTAACAACATGATCACGCTATGTAACAACCTGACCACGCTATGTAACAATTTGATCACGTTATGTAACAACTGAACACGCTATGTAACAATATGATTACGCTATGTAACAACATGATCACGCTATGTAACAACATGTTCACGCTATGTAACAACATGACCACGCTATGTAACAAAACGATCACGCTATGTAACAAAACGATCACGCTATGTAACAACACGATCACGCTATGTAACAACACGATCACGCTATGTAACAACTGATCACGCTATGTAACAACATGATCACGCTATGTAACAACCTGAGTATGCTATGTAACAACATGATCACGCCATGTAACAACTGATCACGCTATGTAACAACATGCTCAAGCTATGTAACAACTGATCACGCTATGTAACAACATGATTACGCTATGTAACAACATGAGCACGCTATGTAACAACATGATCACGTTATGTAACAACTGATCACGCTATGTAACAACCTGATTACGCTATGTAACAACATGATCACGCTATGTAACAACATGTTCACGCTATGTAACAACATGATCACGCTATGTAACAACATGTTCAAGCTATGTAACAACATGATCACGCTATGTAACAACATGATGACGCTATGTAACAACCTGATCACGCTATGTAACATGTTCACGCAATGTAACAACTGATCACGCTATGTAACAACATGATCACGGTATGTAACAACCTGAGCACGCTATGTAACAACATGATCACGCTATGTAACAACATGTTCACGCTATGTAACAACACGATCACGCTATGTGACAACACGATCACGCTATGTAACAACATGGACACGTTATGTAACAACATGGACACGCTATGTAACAACATGAACACGCTATGTAACAATACGATCAAGCTATGTAACAATCTGAGCACGCTATGTAACAACATGATCACGCTATGTAACAACATGAACACTCTATGTAACAACCTGAGCATGCTTTGTAACAACATGATCACGCTATGTAACAACCTGATCACGCTATGTAACAACACGATCACGCTATGTAACAACACGATCACGCTATGTAACAACCTGATCACGCTATGTAACAACATGATCACGCTATGTAACAACATGATCACGCTATGTAACAACATGATCACGCTATGTAAATAGGGTGGACCATTTAAGTTGAGGCTATACAATATATCCAAAACTAAGCATTGTAGAAAGAAATGTCTTTAATAAAACTTGATTGATATTATGACGAAAGTAAATGCCGCTAGTCGTATTTCGTTTGGAGGACGTAGTGAGGGTCATTTCAGGGTCTTTTTAAATGGAACCCTAATTGTAGGTTCCCATTTAAAAAAATAAATTGACCCAAAATGACCCTCATAACGGCCTCCAAACGAAACACGACTAGCGGCATTTACTTTCGTCATAATATCAATCAAGTTTTATTAAAGACATTTCTTTCTACAATGCTTAGTTTTGGATATATTGTATAGCCTCAACTTAAATGGTCCACCCTATTTACATAGCGTGATCATGTTGTTACATAGCGTGATCATGTTGTTACATAGCGTGATCATGTTGTTACATAGCGTGATCAGTTTGTTACATAGCGTGATCGTGTTGTTACATAGCGTGATCGTGTTGTTACATAGCGTGATCAGTTGTTACATAGCTTGAGCATGTTGTTACATAGCGTGATCAGTTGTTACATGGCGTGATCATGTTGTTACATAGCGTACTCAGGTTGTTACATAGCGTAATCATATTGTTACATAGCTTGATCAGTTGTTACATAGCGTGATCGTGTTGTTACATAGCGTGATCGTGTTGTTACATAGCGTGATCGTTTTGTTACATAGCGTGATCATGTTGTTACATGGCGTGATCATGTTGTTACATAGCGTGTTCATGTTGTTACATAGCGTGATCATGTTGTTACATAGCGTGATCATGTTGTTACATAGCGTGAACATGTTGTTACATAGCGTGATCGTGTTGTTACATAGCGTGATGAGTCTGTTACATAGCGTAATGCATGTTGTACAGGTCTATACAGATCACCAAACTTTAATTCAGAGTAACAGATCGTTGACATGAAGATGGTAGAGGCATTCCACTAGCTGGAACGATTCAGGAGCTGGAAACGCTAGGGACACGCAGCGTAATGCATATTCTGAGGTACTAATTCAGGAGGTAAAATTTCGTCGAAATGTAGATGACAGGAGCGCGTCACGATGTTGAACGTTCCGAAATCTGGAAATGTTAGGGACAATCCGTTGTGCGGATGGCGACTGTTTCCAGAGAACATCCTTTTCCACTAATGTTCCCAGAGAGCATCCTTTTTCCATGCTCGCACTCGTCATGTTCTGGTTACGTGTCGTTGTAATGTAATGTTTCGCTGTTAGGATGGTTTAGTATACATGCCAGGCAAAAGCCAGGGGTCCGTACCCTTAAAGATTTGAACCTGAGGTCTGTCCCATTCAACCTGACGTCTACAGGCTCCGTGAACAATAGTTGTCTAGATGACTAATGTTTCAAGAGAGTATCCTTTCTCCCTGCTATGCATTGATCGCAATTCCCTCCGTCGTCCTCATCCTGGATATATACATAGGTGCGTGTTATGAATTCATTCATTCGCTTTTAATTCCTTCGAGCGTTAGCATTCACGTATTCATTTAATTTCTTTTAGTTTTAGCATGAGCTACTGCCCGAGAAAATCTGTGCAACTGACGAATGAGAAACTCGATTTTTCATACATTACACATGAAGGAAAACGCGTTATTAGATGCTGTGTATGCGGGCGGATTTTTAAGAATCGTTCTTTGTCAAGATTTAAGTTTCATAGAGCAACATGTTATACTGAATCGACTCTCTCACCTGCACTTGAAGATCCGAAGATGTATAGAGGGGAATGTTATACCGGATCAAGCCTCTGTCCTTCACTGGAGACTACTGTTGGTGAAAAATCTGGATACATCGGAAGTTGCGAGAATATGAAATCTTCATATGATGATGATTCAGTGATATCAACGCTTGAAAATCCAAATAGACTAGTAAATATATTGAGGTTACTAATTGCGTCGAGGGATGCTGGTAATAATAGTCACACACAAGAGATTGAGGAAATTATAAGTAAGCTGAAAGCATCTAAAGTTATAGCATGACAGGATCGAGAAATTGTGTTAATCAATTACTGCCATGGTTAACAGGAACTTTGAAATATCAAAAAACTTGTACTTATAAAATACATCATTCAGACATTGTTGAGATGTTTAGTTTTTTTACTGATAATGCAGGTCTCTTTCTGCGTGATGTATATGATTATATAACTGAGTGTTTAGAATGTCTAGACTATCACCTTTGCCTTTAGGAAATATGTATGGTTTTTTGTAAAGGAATGTAATAGGATAATGTTTATAAAAAATAAATGTTGACTGCATTACTTTTTGTAAAGTGATATGTTTTTTTACATGTATTCAGTTAAACTGATTTTTAAAAATTGGTTTACATGAATGTTGTTTATCTTCTTTTTTCTAACCTAGAATTGTATTCATTTGCAATTTATTTCCATGTCTCTTCCTTACGCTTAGCAGAGCTATCAGTCATTTTATTTTCAACACTAATTTGTGTTCCAAAACAATGTCGGTCATATATCTTTCTCTTCTTTCTTAAAATTTGCTGCCCGAGTCTTTTTATTACTTTCGTCCTTCTCCATTTTGCAATTTCTTTATGTATCAGAGACGAATGAAAGTTGAATGGCATTAGCAATTGTGAATTGATTCAATACAATTGCAGTGATCTGAGATTAGTGAATAATGAATAACGTTTATTTCTCAATACTCGATACATAATTAAGTTATATACTTTTAGACTATAATAATATTTGAAAATATTAGGCTATTTACACTATAAATTCACTTCTTTGTTGTTTGCCTATACTAATCTATGGTCTCAGTACATACAACTCCTGGTTTTCTATGTATCGATGACCCTCTGTCTACTTGTTTATGTTTCATTATATATACCTTTATTTTTTTTTAATGTGCCATATGTATGATTTCCTGTGTTACGTCTTGTTACGTGGTTACGTTAGATGATAGACAATGGGAAGATCCAGAACAAACAAGGTGGGAATAGGTTAGGACGTATACTTCACTGTAAACCGATATACTGTTTGTCCCTCTCCGTCTCGCGCACTACTGTTTAACAAATATAAAGTTTGTAAGGTTTAGAAATTAAGTATATAAAAGTGTTGTAAGGCTGGATGAGAAAAGTTTTATAATCGAATTACTCTCTATATTACAGTATAAACCTACATTCCTCCTCCTTCAATCTCTGTCTATCCTTGTATCTCTCCCGTTTTCCATATTTCTCCCATATAAACGTATACTCTAATCCTCAAACCATGTCTAGACTAGCACCTCTCCTCGTATACCCTACCGCTCTCATATAAATGCATTTTCCTCCTTGAAGACTCTCTCAACCTAGCACCTACCTTCGTTTTCCCTATATTTTCCCATATAGACGTATACTCTCTCATTCAGACCTCCCCGACTAGCCTAGCACTTCTCCTCATATTGCCCTACCTCTCTCATATAAGATACATTCCCTCATTCAACACCGTCTAGCCTAGCATCGACCCTCGTATTCCCTATCTCTCGCATATAAACGCCTACTCCATCATTCAAAACTCCTATCCTAATACCTCTCCTCGGTTTGCTATATCGCTCATATTCCACCCTTCAAGTCCTGTTTAGTATAGCATCTTTCCTTGTGTTCCCTATCTCTCTCGTATAAAGCATATCCCTCCCTCCTTTAGCATCTGACTAGCCTAGCATCAGCCCTGGTATTCCCTATCTCTCCACTATAAATACTTCTATCTAGAGACCTAATGTTTCAGGAGAGCATCCTTTCCCCTATAAAAGTTTATTTGGTGTCTATCTTAATTAGTTTAGGAGTTATTAAATTTATAATTAAATTACATTTTATCGGTATTCGAACCCTGGACACCAGAACCAATATTATTTACAATATTAGTTTGATATGTTTAAGGGTGCTGTATGCATTTACAGCATCAATCTAAGTGATATATTCTAGAGTATAGAGAAAAATAAGTAAGTGATTGAAAGATCGGGATTCGAAGTAAGGACAGCTGATTGAAAATTATATACAGTATTAATTGCCCCTCATAGGAGCTATCAATCATGCTTTGGTCAATTCCTCTACCTCTCTTAGTTTCTGAGATAATGACGATTTAAACATTAGGCTCGAACCCAGAACGTCAGTTATCTAATTACACATCCACAAGATACTACCTAGTAACATAAACGCAATAAAGTTTATTTGGCGTCTTTATCTTAATTAGTTTAGGAGTTATTAAATTTATAATTAAATTACATTTTATCGGTATTCGAACCCTGGACACCAGAAACAAAATTATTTACAATGTTAGTTTGATATGTTTAAAGGTGTTGTATACATTTACAGCATCAATCTAAGTGATATATTCTAGAGTATAGAAAAAATAAGTAAGTGATTGAAAGATCGGGATTCGAAGTAAGGATAACTGATTGAAAATTATATACAGTATTAATTGCCCATCATAGGAGCTATCAATCATGCTTTGGTCAACTCCTCTACCTCTCTTAGTTTCTGAGATAATGACGATTTAAAATTAGGCTCGAACCCAGAACTTCAGGTATCTAATTACACATTCACAAGATACTACCTAATAACATAATCGCAATAAAGTTTATTTGGTGTCTTTATCTTAATTAGTTTAGGAGTTATTAAATTTATAATTAAATTACATTTTATCGGTATTCGAACCCTGGACACCAGAAACAAAATTATTTACAATATTAGTTTGATATGTTTAAGGGTGCTGTATGCATTTACAGCATCAATCTAAGTGATATATTCTAGAGTATAGAGAAAAAATAAGTAAGTGATTGAAAGATCGGGATTCGAAGTAAGGACAACTGATTGAAAATTATATACAGTATTAATTGCCCATCATAGGAGCTATCAATCATGCTTTGGTAACTCCTCTACCTCTCTTAGTTTCTGAGATAATGACGATTTAAAATTAGGCTCGAACCCAGAACGTCAGGTATCTAATTACACCTCCCCAAGATACTAGCTAATAACATAAAGGCAATAAAGTTTATTTGGCATCTTTATCTTAATTAGTTTAGAAGTTATTAAATTTATAATTAAATTACATTTTATCGGTATTCGAACCCTGGACACCAAAAACAAAATTATTTACAATATTAGTTTGATATGTTTAAGGGTGCTGTATGCAGTTACAGCATCAATCTAAGTGACATATTCTAGAGTATAGAAAAAAATAAGTAAGTGATTGAAAGATCGGGATTCGAAATAAGGACAACTGATTGAAAATTATATACCGTATTAATTACCCATCATAGGAGCTATCAATCATGCTTTGGTCAATTCCTCTACCTCTCTTAGTTTCTGAGATAATGACGATTTAAACATTAGGCTCGAACCCAGAACGTCAGGTATCTAATTACACTTCCACAAGATACTACCTACTAACATAAAGGCAATATAGTTTATTTGGCGTCTTTATCTTAATTAGTTTAGGAGTTATTAAATTTATAATTAAATTACATTTTATCGGTATTCGAACCCTGGACACCAGAAACAAAATTATTTACAATATTAGTTTGATATGTTTAAGGGTGCTGTATGCATTTACAGCATCAATCTAAGTGATATATTCTAGAGTATAGAGAAAAAATAAGTAAGTGATTGAAAGATCGGGATTCGAAGTAAGGACAACTGATTGAAAATTATATACAGTATTAATTGCCCATCATAGGAGCTATCAATCATGCTTTGGTCAACTCCTCTACCTCTCTTAGTTTCTGAGATAATGACGATTTAAAATTAGGCTCGAACCCAGAACGTCAGGTATCTAATTACACCTCCACAAGATACTAGCTAATAACATAAAGGCAATAAAGTTTATTTGGCATCTTTATCTTAATTAGTTTAGAAGTTATTAAATTTATAATTAAATTACATTTTATCGGTATTCGAACCCTGGACACCAAAAACAAAATTATTTACAATATTAGTTTGATATGTTTAAAGGTGCTGTATGCAGTTACAGCATCAATCTAAGCGACATATTCTAGAGTATAGAAAAAAATAAGTAAGTGATTGAAAGATCGGGATTCGAAATAAGGACAACTGATTGAAAATTATATACCGTATTAATTACCCATCATAGGAGCTATCAATCATGCTTTGGTCAATTCCTCTACCTCTCTTAGTTTCTGAGATAATAACGATTTAAACATTAGGCTCGAACCCAGAACGTCAGGTATCTAATTACACCTCCACAAGATACTACCTAGTAACATAAAGGCAATAAAGTTTATTTGGCGTCTTTATCTTAATTAGTTTAGGAGTTATTAAATTTATAATTAAATTACATTTTATCGGTATTCGAACCCTGGACACCATGTACCCAAATATACATTCACAAGAAACTATCTAATGACATTAATGTAATAAACTTTATTTGATGTCTTTATCGTAATTAGTCTCTGAGTTATTAGAAGCTGAATTTGTAATTCGAACCCGGCCATCCTGGTCAACTTGGAACTCGTTGGAGAAGCTGCTGCTTTTTATATCATTTCCATCGCTAAAATCTAAAGTGTTGAGTGTTGGGCAGAGCACTTAGGAAAACAATTACTGACATTGTTCGCTAATGGGGTGAAAGCGTCTAAAGTTGGCAGCTAATAGAGGTCACCGTTACCGCCAGGCGGAAGTAGGTCGTTCGCTAATGTATGTAAACAGATCCAGAATGTAAACTTAAAAGCCTATTAATGTTGTGAAAGCGTCTAACATGTTCAGCTAATGGACAAGCGCTTTCCCCGGATAGAAGAAGGCTGCGTGTTCTCATTACATGACAGACTGTCCCCGTGAGCAGACTACTTATACTCACCTTCCAGTCAACAATTCATTATTCAAAAAACTTAATTGCTCGAGGATGCAATGTGCAGACCTTAGTAATCATAAAAAAAATGTTTGACGAACATTACCTAATTAATTTGCCGAGGGGCGGCAGGACTCGAGAAAACAATTCCATCAAGTCATGACGCCACAGTAGAACGCATGGGAGAGGGGGTAGAACCTGTTAGCACAGATACTGTCGGCATTAGGTGAGCACACAAAGCGAGAGGGGGCGGGGCCTAACGACACGAGACCTGGCGGCATGTAAGCCCTCAAAGGGAGGGGGCGGGGCTTGTCGGCGTAGAACAAAGAACTTTATCGCTTGTCGGCATCTCTCTGTGCGCCAGAACATACCTTTTATTTCTACTCACACACACACACACACACACAGGAACCAACCCTTAAAATGGTTTGTGTCATTCATCAATGCATTTCAAACGAAATTCGTTATAGAATTTGTATGTCGAATACATACTTCCTATACCTGTCTTAAATAAGCGACAGAGAAAGTTTTCGGGCCATAATATCCAATATAGCTCTCAAAATATCACAAGCTTCTCCTTCTGAAAGTAAGGAAACATTAACCTTGGAAAGGTAGAATCGGACACAAGAAATTCTCAAAAACCACAGGGCGCTCTCAAATTCATTTTGAGATAACATACGAGGGTAATCCCAAAAGTAAGATCTCCAATTTTTTTAAAATACAAAGAAACTTTTATTGACAACAAATGGTACATAGTTTTGAAGCTTTGACATTTGTCTATTTTTCACATAATCACCATTTCGGTCGATGCATTTTTGTAGACGCTGTGGCAGTTTTTGTATGTCATACCAGCTTGCCGCCATGCTCTTGAAAAAGTGATGGACCTCATTTTTCACTTCATCGTCGTCACCGAAGCGCCTTCCAGCCAAATGTTCTTTCAACTTGGGACACAAGTGGTAGTCACTGGGTGCTAAGTCTGGACTATAGGGTGGATGGGTGATGGTTTCCCATCCAAACTGTTACAGAAGATTCATGGTTTGACGGGCGGTGTGGGGGCGAGCATCGTCATGGAGAAGGCTTATGCCCTTGCTCAACATTCCTCTTCTACGGTTCTGAATTGCCCGTCTGAGTTTTTTTTAATGTATGACAATACCTGTCGGCATTTATTGTTGTCCCAGGATCCAAAAAGTCGACAAACAATATCCCCTTTCGATCTCAAAACATAGTTGCCATGACTTTACCGGCAGACTGTTCTATTGAATTTTCGCGGCTTGGGTGAACCGGAATGCCTCCACTCATGTGATTGTTGTTTGGTCTCAGGTGTGAAGTGGAAAGCCCAGGTTTCATCACCCGTGACTATTGAATCCAAAAGGTTGTCCTTTTCATCTGTATAGCGCTGAAGAAATTGGCGGGAAGTTTCAGCGCGATGCCTTTTGTGATCTTCTGTCAGCATTCTTGGGACCCATCTTGCGCACACCTTCCGAAATTTTAACTCTTCAATCAAAGTCCGATGAATAGTGCTTCGATAAATCTCAGGAACAACAATGCAGAGCTCATCGAGAGTGATCCGCCGATCTTGAAGCACTGTTCGTTCAACCTTTGCGATTGTTTCATCAGAAATGAACGGTCTCCCGCTTCTTTCCTCGTCATGAATTTCCGTGCGACCATTTGCAAATTCTCTACACCACTTACAGACATTTTTGACATCCATACAAGACTATCCATACACTTCCATCAACTGTCGATGAATTTCGACAGGTTTCACCCCTTTTGCACTCAAAAAGCGAATAACTGCGCGAACTTCGCACCTGGCGGTAGTGACTAACGAGAGCTCCATTATAACTGGCTGCCAAGCCAAGACTGAGGGCGCTAAGGGATGTGCGGTGGTTTCTGAAGAGAGTGGAGGGAGGAAGGAAAAAAGCAGTATGGCGAACATCCACACAAACAGTTTCCCTGCAATCCCAGCCCTTTGGAGACCTTACTTTTGGGATTACCCTCGTACCCCAATTGGGATTTACAATTTCGTAAACATTTTAAGTCCTGGGCTTCATTGTTAGTCACTATTAGGTCGATAAATGTTTTTTTTGACATTTGCCACGTATAGTCTATTGATATATTCAAAACCATAGCCGGATCATGACTTACCGTGCCACTGCTCTGACCAAATGAGTTACCATGGCCGGATGCCGGCACGACATTCTATTCCCCAAATGGCTCACATTTTTTCCGGTAAACCACAAGGCGTTCTCAAATTCATTTTGAGATACCCCAATGGCGACTTGCAGTTTTCGTAAGTAAAGTCCCAGGCTTTATAATTTACCATTATTAGGAAAATCAGTGATAATTAATTGTTCATCCACATCCTTTCGACGTTAGCCTACACGCGGCAAAATTAATTAACATTAATCTTGTTGTTCTAAACGTTGAAACCATATAATTTTAAACGTAGTAGATTTAGCCCTCTACACGTTCTTAAACATGCACTATTTGACCCTAATGCTAGTGGAACAAATAATTATATTGACGTATTTCACTTAGCTATCAAGGAAGAAATATGTCCATACCCTGTCAACTGTAAGCGGAAAAACCTTGAGAGCAGAACGCCATCGACGTGGAGCAGAGCGTTCAGCATCTCTTATACAGATATAGGCAAGGCTTGTTGGCTATAAAGGTCTGGTGGAGGAAGACGCTGCCGAGCTCGATAAAGACGATATACGATCAACCTCGATAAGAGTCGCCCAATGAGGCCTTTCTCCGTCCCCTTCCATTTTCATATCATGTTTCTTTATGCATTTCTTTTATCCTGCTCCTAGGCTCTATACCTTCCATTCGGAAGCGAAGGGCAGAAGATGGTGATATCCTTCCGCGGAGGGAGAAAAACAAAAATACCTTCAACATTCTTCGGAGTAGGTTAGGGCCACTGATGTAACGTATTTTGTAATAGAAAAGATGTATTAATTTCAGAATAATATACGGGAGAGATGTACTGATGTTAATGCACACAATAAGCTACCCTGAAGCCAAAGATAGCATATACGATAACATGTTGTTGTTGTATGTGTGTTAGTTACCTTTACATTCAAGAATGGCCGAACCAACTGCTATGTAACTTGGTACCTAGCACATCTGAGGCCCCACTTAGAGAATAGATAATATGGCATCTTAATTGCTTTCCCCAGAAGGGGGCGCATGAAATTAAAACAAATCTAAACCTAACCTTATGGGCTTGTTTTAATACTACATAAAAGTCGTATGTGTTAAATTCACATGCCTTTCTCTTCCCACTCTTCTACAAACCATTCATATAAAAGCTTATTCTTCTATTCTTATTAGTCGAGATAAACATTTTCAGAAATGGCTTTATTACGCAATTCTTTGTAGGAACAAGGGGAATGCAGAGGGATTAGCGACAGTCAAATTTTTAAAAGCGGGTCGTTATGTGATAGCTTTGAAATTCTTTCTCTTTGCATGACCAGAAGAAAAAAGACAGCGAATAGCGACATAGCACTTGTAAAACGTATAAAATATTATTTCACATTTAAAACCAATAGAAAAGAATATATCAGAAATGGTTAATGCCACAAAAAATATTTGTAATAAATTCTGTGCTTTAACGAGCTCTACATCTATTGTGTAGTAATATTTTGTCATCTATTGCAGTTTACCAATTACACAAAATTCATTCAGAATGAAGACAGCCTATTCACAGAAAATTTAAGATGCACATTTTATTTGTAATGCGAATATTTTAAACATGTGGTATTTTAATAAAAATCGTTGGAATGTGTTTGAGAAAGTCCAAAATAACGAAAAATTTTCCATGTGAAAGCTACTTTCCAATATTCTTGAAAGCCGCTGAACTTAAATACACAGTTTGGTATTTAACCGACTTTTGGTTTTTAAGATATGCTGTTCGCAGACATGTACATATGCGCGCGCGTACTATTTTCTAAAATGCTTCTTTTTTCGGGGAGCTTCAGAATGGGTATTACTGCATTTCCATGGAGAATTGAAATAGACTTGAATCCAATTGCATACTGAATACTATTCGGGTTTCTATGTTAAAATAAATACGTATTGAGAACAATTTGGATACATAAGTTCGAGAATAAATAATTCAAGCATTTATGTTGGTCAACTTGGATCTCCATTGGCGAACCTGTTGAACATATGTTAGTTTATTTTTGGTATATTTGAATCGGGTTTTGAGGTAGTGAATATTTTTGACAAGAATAAACTGCGAATTATGGAAGCGATAAAAGTGGCTTTGCTATGTGTTTTATTACCCATGTGATTAACGATTTCCGCCAAAAAAAATTGACGAGCGTGCAGCGTGTTACAACGAATGCAGTAGAAATAGTATCTTTGGCGCATTCAATACGATTTGAATGTGTGTCACCCTCCGTGGTGTAGTGGTTACCATGCCTGCCTCTAGTTCCCGACGTTCTGGGTTCAAATCGGGCGTAACAATTCTTAGCATGGCTTCCTTCGAAGGGAAGTAAAGCCGGTGGTCCCGTGTCGTATATTTACGGCACGTAAAAGAACCTCAAACCTAATAAAGAGGCCTCTGTGAAAAATCTCCAGTCTTTCACGCCCAATATGGAGGGGGACGCTAAGGACCACAGAAGTTAAAGAGCGTCCATAAATAACATTCAATTTAATTTAATTTCGATTTGAATGTGGGAAGTGTTTCCATGCAACAAATTTCGATCCGATCCTACTTTCTAAGAGAATTGGATCCAAATTCAAAACAATCTCGATACGATCCAGATCCGCGATTCCATGCAGTATTCAATACGGAAAGTTATTCAAATCTATTTCAATTCCCCATGGAAACATAGTGTATTTACGGTGAAATCTTGGTATAGAATTTTTGGGTGGAATGCAATACTTCCTCTGCTTACTATAGTTAAGTAGTAGGGGAAGTAAAGCACCTGTAGGCTTAACATTTCCTTCAATTTTCATTTAAAAAGCATATAGAGTGAATAATACATGAGTTATGCCCACCTTCATTACCAGTGTTTACGCGCCTAAACCTGTTACAGCGTGAAGCTCTGTAGTTCCGAAGGCATTCATAACTCTGTCTCGTTAGTTTTGTGAGTAAAAGGTCAACAACCCAGCTCGGTTCCGTAACTATACTGTCAACAACCCAGTTCAGTCCCGTAACATATACTGTCAAAAACCAAGCTCGGTCCCGTAGCATGCATTGTCAACCCAACTCAGTCCCGTAATATATACTGTCAACAACCCAACTCTGCCCCGTAACATATACTGTCAATAACCGAACCCAGTCCCGTAACATAGATTGTCAACAACCCACTCAGTCCCGTAATATGTACTGTCAACAACCCAGTTCAGTCCCGTAACATATACTGTCAAAAACCCAGCTCGGTGCCGTAGCATGCATTGTCAAACCAACTCAGCCCCGTAATATATACTGTCAACAACCCAACTCTGCACCGTATCATATACTGTCAATAACCCAACTCAGTCCCATAACATAGATTGTCAACAACTCGTATTGTCCCGTAATATTTACTGTCAACAATTCAACTCAGTCCCTTAACATACACTGTCAACGACCCAACACAGTTCCGTAATATATACTGTCAACAACCCAGCTCGGTCCCGTAGCATGCATTGTCAACCCAGTTCAGTCCCGTAACATGTACTGTCAACAACCAACCTCGGTCCCGTAATATATACTGTCAACAACCCAACTCTGTCCTGTAACATACACTGTCAACAACCCAACTCGGTCTCGTAATTATGTGAAAGCTGTCAGTGTAAAATATCTCCCAGTTACAAGTGTGCCTATGTCAGATAGTTTTATGGCGTGCATTAAGCTAAGATGCATGATTTTTAACCATATCTCTATGCCTACAGTGACTGTAGAAAGTGTTTTTACACACTTAAAAAGATTCTAGCAGACTTATTAATGGAGCGATTACACAAAAGAACAAACGTTACCACGAATCAGGTATTTTGGCGTTCTGTTTTAAATCCTTCATTAGATAAGAATTATATTTTTTAATAATATAGTGATTGTTCAATTACATTGTGTTTGGAGTTATGAAACATGAAACTGCAATATTGTTTTGCACTCACTATAGGTCTGCTGAAAGTCCTAATTCTTTTAAAATGGGAATGAAAATTATGCATTATGAACTAGACTGAGATTAATTTCCTACAGGACGAAGGAAGACGGAGATAGGTTGTTTACATTTTGGAAGGCGAGAGCGAAATAATAAACTGTCCTCTTGTTGGGATAGGTGCAGATTTAGTATTCGAAAGCATAAAATGGGACCGAGATGGATTTCAGCAATAATTCCGATTGCAACACAGGCATAACGAAGGGGCATAAATTTGTGTACAGTTGAAAGTCTTTACTTTTGTTTGCATTTTTATTAACACTAAAAACCGTTTTTAATGATACCACCATATTTCCACTTTGCACAGACAAGGAGGAAAAAGTGGTGAAAGCTATTGAGAGAGGGGGAGCAGAGAAGAGTGGGAGAGAGAGACAGAGGTAGAAAGAGAAAGACAGATGGAGAGATAGAGAATGGTAGATGAAGAGAGGTAGAAAAACAGAAAGAGGATGACTTCCATAGATAATGTAAAAACGTGAACATAGCTGTGGATTCTACTATACAACAAACACACTGCGAACCTTAATCATAGGAATTTAATGAATTGGCAGAGAGAAAAATCAGAATTCCTCTGTATGAGTTGCTTTTACGTAGAGGAACCACTGGTGAACCGTGATGGCCTGTGTCGGCATTGTACTCCATGGTGCAACTATTGGTACAAACTTGTTTTGTATTGCACGTTGAAGAAAACGAGCTGTCGCGCCCTTTTTTATGTTCCTTTTTCTTCCCTCGCTTATACATCATGCTGATATCATGACGATTAATTGAAGGCTCTTGGATACAATTATTCAGCGTGCGCCAGATAACTGACCTTAGTTGTATTGCTTTCAGATTCGACTGCACCATATCGTGTACTATTATTTCTCTTCTACAAATTCTTCTTAAAAAAGCTTATTTGTCTGTCTGTTTCATGATAATCGAGATGAACTTTGCAGAAATGGTTTCATTACACATTAGTTGTAGGTATAAGGGGCATACAAGAGGCTGAAGGATAGTCAAAACTTTAAAAAGCTAGTCCATAAATGCTGGCTTTGAAATTAATACTCTTTGCATCATACCACGTGAAAAAAATAAACGGTAACCTAGCACTTCAAAATGTGTATATATGTACATATATATAACAGTATTAGAAAGTTCAAAACAATAACAAATACCACAACAATAACAAATAACGGCTAATGCCACAAAATTGACTTAATATTGTGTGTTTTGAACACATCTGCATTTTCTTTGTGTAGTAAGTTTGTCTATGTCGTATGGCTTATCAGCTACACAAAATTATAAAAAACTCATTCAGAATGAGGGCTTCACAGGATATTCAGAGTAAATTCCTTATATACATTTCCTTAGTCATGTAAGCATATGGTATTTTAATCAAGATCATTTTAGAGAAAATTCCAAATAAAGAAAACGTTTTCATGTAAAGTTTAGTTTGAGATGGGAAGTGTTGCTTGCAAATCTTCGTGTGGTATCTTTAGAAGGTCTGAAATTAAATACCAGGTTTGATATTTATCCAAAATTTCATGTATGAATTATGCTGTTCACAAAGACAGACGAACCTTTTCCTAAAAATGTTTTTTTTTGTATTCAGGGGGTCTATAAACATATGGTGAAATGTCAATATCGTATTTTTGGATGGAATACAATAACCACTTCCGTTATCTACAGGCACGTAGCAGAGAAAGTGAAAAACTTTGCAGACAGATTTATGTTGACAGCTTTCTAACCCCACGAAATTACATCATATACTCGTAATTCTACAGAAATATTTCATCCTACATCTAAAACAAACACTACCTACTGGATATAATCTAATGTATTATATTTACTTACTCCTCTCAGCTACTGCTGTAGTCGAGTTCTTACCTGGAAAAAGAATAAGAAAACCAATTTAGTTTCAGAGAAAATGCGTCACATACATGCAACTACTTCGCTTTGAGCTTTACTGCCTGCACAGTCTAGCGCTCGATGTTTTATTCTGACAGAGAAATAGCTTACCGCAATAAAAGAACAAAATAAACGCTAAATCAATGCAAGTGCCGTATTTTCTTTTGCTGTTCCGTACATGACAATCCCAACTGTGTATGGCACAAATACAAGCCGACAATGGTATTGCTCTTAGAATTAAGCCTACACACTATGTTGCGTTTGGCTACCCAAAGAGACATTTCACAATTGGTAGATAGCCATTTCTCCTAAGTGATGTTATTTTCGCATTTAACACAACCCTAAGATCAATTTGCTTTAAACTAACACCTCAAATCTCCACTGATCATGAGGATGAAACACAAATGCCACATACAAAATTTGGTATCTCTACGTTGAGTCTGTAGTAAGATTATTATTTTTTTTTTTTACTTTTTTATAGGCACAACCCTGCATATTTTCTGACTAAATTTAACCTTGTCCTAATGGGGGGCCTTATAAATGTCTTATTGATTTGAACATAAACATATTAAATAACAGTATAAACCTTCACTTCGCCATTTAAACTAAGTCGTATACGTAATATTTAATTACTCAGTCATTTTTAATTAATTCAAAAACCCCAAATATTTATGTTCCCCATTAGTATAACAATAATCAGCTTTCTGAAAATCATGCATGAAATTGGATTTAAAGAACATTTTTAATAATGCAAGATGTTGAAGAATGCTTATTAGAGAAAACGTTATTTAAAACTTCAGGCATGAATTGAAGTTCTGGCACACAGTACTTGAAATGGTGGCATTGCGCTTTTAATATTCCAGAAATTAAAATAAATACGATGTTATATGTTATACTTTAATCATTCTATTGAGTGAAATATATTATTGTTATACAAATAAGTTGCTATTAATGCAAAATATAAACTCTAGCCCATAAGAATTTTACCTTCACATTGCCTATTTGAAAGATATATAAGTATTGCGGAAACGCTTTATTTCACAAAAAATGCAATCCTATCTTTACTTATTTTTTTTGTTCTGTTGTGAACACACACACATTTTCTCGAAGAGTTTACTTTCCAGCTAATTTATATGTCAAAATAGTCACTTCCGCTCTAAGATAAACCATTTTAAATGCACACAAAGTGGACAATTTACCAAACTGCCGAAACTAAACGACAATCGAACATACCAAAAACCAGCTTATAACCCAGAATTATGTAGGAAATTTCAAGGATTTAGGAGAAAATCAATATTTGAACCTAGGAGAATAGATAAAATGTTTTGCTCTCAGCGCTGAAATACAGGGCTGTTTCATAAGTTCGTTTGCTTTTCGTTACGTTTCAATCACTAAGAACGCCTGGAAGTACGTGTACTAAGAGATAAGGTGTTTACGTAATTTTTCTTTAAACATATGTGGTGCTTGATTACTTGTGCGCGACTGTGTGTGTGTGTGTGTGTGTGTGTGTGTTTGAGTGTGTGATTCAGAGTGTTTTTTTCAATTTTAATGTATATAGTGCGGTGATTATAAAAAAATAGTTAGTTTTCTGGTTGATACTGCAAGTCACGTATACAGACCAGGTATTTTTCTAGAGAGCATGTACGGTCTTACGACCCATGTGACTGTGTTATGCAATTAATGTAATACTAAATACTTAATAAATACCACCACTACCGCCTGGGAATACACCTCACCCACAGCATAGCTTCGACAGCGTAGTTGACGAACTTTCCGTTTACAAACTTTAAACACAAGGTCGTTCAAAAGATAAATAACTATGGCAGTTATGTTTTGTAAACAAAGTATTTATTTCCAGCAGTATACATCATTATTGTCGACAATATATTGCCAAGTACCTGGCTACATAGCACGAGCTAAATTGAGCTCCAATGCCAACACCCGAGTTGTCATTCCTGGATTGTTGACTAATATCTCATGAATCCTTTCCACGTCCGTAACCATTGGCCGTCTAGACCGAGGTTTGTCTTTTAGGGAGAAATTCCCAGTTCGAAATCGACTAAACCACTTTGGACAAGCTCGCTTCGTTACTGCATCTTCCCCGTAGAACAGCACAAATTTTCTGCCGGCATTGTGAGGCGGTTTTACCCTTACGACAGTAAAACAGTATAAGATGTCGGAAATGTTCCATTTTGCTTTCCATAGTTTGTAAACACAAGTTCACGCTGTTCTATCCAACGTCAGTCACAAATACACACTGGCATATACAATAGCGAGTCTGATTGCTGTTCCTTAAGTCATAGGGATGGTAAGGCAACTAGGATAACTTGAGTGTACAAAGGGTTCAAGGTTTTCAGGCGCTATAGATGAAACTTGCGAGCAAAACGAACTTATGAGAAACCCAATACATAGTGCAAGCTACAGAAACTAAATTTACGATATTCAACGAATTCACGAGGGTGCTACAAACTACCAAAAATAATTATCCCAATCCACCCATGATTCATGACGTTCTTTCTCTGTATAACAAAATCAGAATTTCTAGAAATTATTTGTAATATGGATACCGTCACATGTTGGCATTAAAAGGAATGAAAAATCAGATAAGTCTGGTAAAGAAGCCACCCGACATCCTCCTATCGACCTCACAATAGCATCTAGCCTTAACTTACTTAGAGTTCTTTCTTGACTTAGAATTGGTCACTGTAAACTAACTTATTCAGCCAAATTTAGACTCATTCACTTATAATTTACATATCTTACGTGCTCTGTATTGTACTTTAATCTTACAATAATATTTTTAAATTGCTCTGGTCGTGATAAGACTTCATTGTTACAGAGACCCAAAACAACTCAATAAAAAAATAATAAACAGACTACGACCTTAATAATGCTTTGACTGCTCCTGTACGTAGTTGAGTGGTCAGCGTTCTCGCTTCTCAACGCAGAGGTCTCGGGCTCGATTCTCGGCTGGGGTGGGAGTTTTTTCTTAACGAGAATCATTCCCTATCCTCCAGGAAGTCTGGAAGTGAATGTGAGTGTGTTTCCTAATGAAAAATAGTAAAAACCTACAGTTTTTGTTTCTAAAATAAAAGCATCCGATATGGGCACAGAAGATAAAGCGATGCTATAAAAATTAAACAATTAAAAAAAAGCTTTCTTTCAAAGAGGCTGAAGAATTAGTATCGTCAACTTAGCAAATTGCAATTATTGGTTTCTGCTATGAATTTGCTTTAGATATATCCTACAGAACATAGGATATAAAACAAACTTTTACACTGGGACCGTACAAATATCTTGCTCATAAAATAAGTAATTCTTGAAACTGTCCTCATTTATGAGGTAATATATGATTAAAACTATGTATCACAAAGGTTATTTAGCTTCTATATGAGTTCTATAAAAGTCCTTCACTATGATTTTGACCAAATGTTCCAAACAATGAATACGGAATGTGTTAAAATATGTTTATAGTTCCAGTAAATCTTGAAAACCTCTACATGAAGCTTAGATTTAAAGTTTATTAATTGCATGCTAGATTATATTTTTGCCACCCTCTACTTCAGATGAACAAATGAATCTCTAGTGCTGGGTTGTTACCTAACTGCTACATTAATATTAAAATTAAGTGATCCTCGTAAATGGAACTATTATTTTTTATAAATAGAAACATCCAAACTAAAGAGTAATTAACATAATTCAAATGAAGGATTAAGGTTACTAGAACATAAAGATACAAAGCGATCACAAAAGAGGAGTTAAAAAAATACAGCGCCTTCCCTTTAAGAAGATTCGCTTCCCTGCTTTTCTCTCCACGCGACACGAAATCTAGTCGACGGAGGGAGACACTGACAGAAGTGAAAAACGAAATGAATCAAAGAATTATCTCGAAAAGCACGAGAGGGGATGAAATACGAAGAAAGGTGTCGTATTTTTCTTTTGTGCTGCGCTATCTTTCTTTGAGATTTGCTAGAGAAAGGAAGCAACAAGGGGAGGGGGTGGACTCGGAGAAGAAGAAGAGCATTCCCAAATTAAAACCTAAAATCCATTGCATTCCTCGCAACTTATATCCTTCATCTTTCTATCAGATTAAGCAATAAATAGCTATCCCTTTGCGTGTTATACAAGACTTTTCCAAAGTGAAAGCAAAGCACGAAATATCATAGGTTCGAAAATCCGTGGAATCATTTTTATAAAAATATCCCTCAAAAGAATTTTCCCCTGTTCGAACACAAACCTGTATAAATTAAATCGAGCTAGGGGCTTAGTGGCATGTTCGCACTTAAAAGGTCACTTTAAGTTTATGGCAATGTGTCTGTGACAAACCAAATATGCACACTTCTTTTTGAACTAATCCCTTAATGTCTGATTAAATTCCGCTTAAGGAAAAAAGGGAAACCCAGATTATTAACTTAGTATTTGGAAGTTTGGCCAACCGTAAATTCAAAGAAATATACCAGATTAGTATACACGAATAAATACACATACATGCTCTATGTGTCTGCGTTCTCTTAGGCAGAGTAACATCACAGTGTGTACCTATGTAGCGGTTCGCCTTTGGTAGGACCATTTGGAGATAATGGATGCTGTATTACGTACTTGTAGGTCTTCTTGATGCCCGTACTCTTGTGATGTATCAGGAAGTTCTCGTAGACTGGAATCTGATGATCGTATAGTTTGTTTTTTGTGTGTGTGAGAGTTAGTATATTGTAATTATTATTTTATGATTGTGCCACGTCTACTACACTACCTCCCTGCTCGAAGTCTGACAAGCTTCTGTTAGCGTTCCCTTCAATCGTTTTCTTAGCGTACGTATTTGAATTATAGGCATGTATCGATGTGCCTGATTGGTGCTACTATCCAATAATATCCAATAACAGTTTATGTCTTATATATACACATATATATATATATATATATGTTTTCACACTTCCGTTGTCTTAATTATGAATGCAAGGTTCGTTACTTGCTTATGTAGATGCTACTGCATTTCTCGTGGTTTTTATTATTGCTTGTATAGCTAACGATGTCTTTTCTCTTTCATATTATAACTTTATGTACTTATTCTCTACCATTTATACATTATGAATATATTAATATCCTCTTAATTGTTATACCTACAATATTAGCAAAGAAAACGCATAACTTAGAACAAAAATATCAAAGAAACATATTATCAATGTGTTGATGCTGAGAAGCTGTGAAATAGATATCGTATTAGATTAATGAGTTATCGTATTAGTTTTTCCGTGGATAGTACTGTATGTTGCTTCAGCTTCAATGGCATGTTCGTGCTCAAAAGGACTTAAGGTTATGTGAATGTGTCTGTGATAAACTAAAAAGCCACACTTTGATTGACTAATCCCTTAATGTCTGATTAAGTTCCGCTTAAGAAAAAACAGAGATACCTAGATTACTAACTTAGTATTTAGAAGTTTGGGCAAATATAAAATCAAAGAAATATACCAGATTAGTATACCCGATTAGAATACTAAGACTGCTCTGTGTGTTTGTGTTCTCTTAGGCAGAGTGGCATTACAGTGTGTACCTCACAATTTTACTATTTTTCTACAGCTGTTTACATACGAGATCAATATACTTGCGACATATAGTCCAGCAAGAGAACGAATATATAGAAGAGAACGTACATCAGGCTCAAGTAATTAATAATGCTATGCAAGTAGAGTAACTCACAAGAGAACCGCGTGATATTGCAGCTTCAGATCCCGACGAAACTCCCACAATACCTAGCGAGTGATTTAGTCCCATACGTTGTCCCCGAGTTTCCCAAAAGTTTGAAGTACCCATCAATTATTATTTCATTAACGCGAGTTACACACGCCTCGAGCACCCGGGACATATGCAACCCTACACTCACCAGTGACGTCCACATGATGGAACTTTCGAGATTAAAGTACTCTAAAATCGGCATGAGGTATATATTAACCCAGCATTCTACAATTGTATAACTTATTGCTTTCTCTACTACGTATAGTAAGTAGGGAAAGTATTGCATTCCACCCAAAAATTCGATAGCGAGATTTCACCGGAAATACATGTTTCGAGGCCCCCTGAATTCAAATAAAGCATTTTGAAAACATGTCCGTATGTGTGTGTGTGTCTGTGTGATGAGAACAATAAAAAAGAAAACTAAAAGTCAGATAAACACCAAACTTGGTATTTAGGTTCAATGTCTACCAAAGGTGCGACACGAAGATTTTCAGCAAAATCCCCCCACCCAAACTACCCTATACATGGAAATTTTTTCAAAGTTTCTTATTTTATAAAGATTGGCTGTAAGATTTTGTTTAAAATACCTTATGTGAAAGATATTTACATGAAAAATAAAATGTATATCCCGAATTTTCGGGGAATAGCCTATGAAGTCCTCTTTATCCAAAAGGAGTGTTGTATAATTTTGTATAACTGATAAACATTAACCAATAGACGAAAGTGTACTACATAAAAATGTTTATCTCTTTAAAACACACAATTTATTTCCAATAAGTCTTTTTGTGGCATAAGCCATTTCTGAGGTACTCGTTATTAAAGGTTCGAATTGCTCATTTTGTTTTCATTCTCTTAAAGTACCGGTCCTTTTTTCAGCATTCAGTTGTTTGTCGCATTGCATGGAAATGGTATGGAATTTTAAGGCCAGCATATAGCGTTCAGTTCTAAAACATCTGACTATCGCTATTCCCTTTGAATATATAACGAATGTATAATGTAGCTATTTCTTCAAGGGTTTATTTGGATTAAAATGTAGTAGATAGAAAAATAAGCGTGAGTAAGAATAATTTGTATACCCACTAATAAACGATAGAGGGTAGAGAAATTCATGTGAGTGTACCATATCAGAATTTTTGTCAAGAAGCCTTATAAATATATTACGTCAGAAAACCAAGCACCAGATTTGGATAGGGTATTTATATCGAATATCAGGGAAGATATTTATCTTAGAATGCATCTTTATGTAATACCAATAGAGCTCTCTAAAATACTATATCATGTTAGAGGATACATTGCAAGTATCTGGGTACTTGTCAGATAATATCAATACAGTTTTCAAGAATGTGCTGAACATAAATTTCAACACTAGTTCTGAATGGCGCTACAAACTGCGAAGAAGTTGCCACTGTAGTATAAAGCTATGCTACACAGCATAGGTCTTTGCTGCTGACATGATGTATTACAGTTGATATGTTCACTTGCTTGAATAAAACAATAAGTCCACATCATGGATTTCAATGTTTATTTTATATCATGCTCCGTTTTGGAATATCAATATTTCCTTATCCCCTACCCTTGTTCTTTAAACCTTCGCGTAGGGTTGCATATGTGCTAGAAGTTAGCAACACGCAGCAAGTCGCAAGAGAAACTAATTAATGGAGGTTCCAAGAGTTTCCGAAACATAAGAAGTAAGGCATGGGGGTTCTTATTATTCCAAAAACATGCTACTGTAAACCTAGCCTTGAACACCCTGTATAAGGCTTTTCTTCGTTACACCTAGCTAGTAATGACATAATATACGACCTGACATTTTACTACAGGTCCTCGTATCGGAAAGCAGAATATAACTTTTACGCACATGCTCATGTATAATCGCTACATCGTATCGATTTCACACTTTAACGTGGGCTTAAAAATACGGGCAGTCCGGCAGGGAACCGCTCTTCAGTAGCCGTATAAAATACTTCGGAGATTTAAAATATATATTTGTTCACTCGAACATATCTGGTTGTGCATTGAGGTTATATTTTTATGTCAAGGTCCTGCCTGTGTGTGGACCTGTATGCACGTTCGTGCGGATTCCCTTTTTATTTATTAGAAGCCCTGCAAACGACATCCCGATGAAATTTACGAGCTTGCCCGATTCCCAGTTCTAGAGAAGACCTTGCAGTGGCCATATTCTGGACTAAAACAGGGTATATCGTAAGCCGCTATCGCGACAACTGCTTCGGAAAAACTACGTTGTTATTTTTCTGGAGCCAAAAGTCTAGTCTGTGGCCCAGCAAGCCAGCAAGGGCTTTTATTCAACACAACACAACTGCATCTTTTACATAATATTTTTAATATCCTCAAAAGATGTTTTGATTCTAATTTACGAGCAACGAAATGACAAGCAAATTTATCTATAAGAATACGAATATAATTAAATAAAATAATTTCACGAATAAAGCATAATAAATTGTACAAATACTAGTGATTGTTATAAAATAAATAATTAAAATATTTATTTTCACTTTCAATTGGCAATTCTGGTAGTTTAAGGATATTACAATATGGAAACGAATTAATACAAACGGAAGAAATCAGAGGAAACGGAATTGAGGCTAATAGAAATCTCTAAGGTAACTACAGCGATAAAAAAGTAATATTTTTAATGAGTGGAAACACAAATTTAAATAACAGAGATGCAACATATATTAATAAATTAAGAGATTCATTGAAAAAATAGTTACATATTTATTTTGGAAATGCTTACAAAAGGCAGAAAAGTGATAAATCCAAAATGAAAAATTCTTAGCGATATTTGGTTGAAATTCAACGTCCGCTTCTATTTTTTTGATCGAAAGTAGTATGAAAAAGTATAAGTGACATTTTCACAAATAATGGTTAGTTTCGGTTCAGTCAACTCTAGTACAAATAACTTTTCCGAAAAATGTATATGGAACGACAATTTTGTTGCATGGATATGTTTCTTTAGGGTGTCTATGTTAATAAAACATCTGATGTGTTGCACTCACATGAATTTCAACAAACTCTTATTCTCCATCTATTTCATATTAATTCAGGTAAACATTTGCAGAAACGATCTTTTGACACGCAAAGAGAATTACATTTTACACATAGCGACCAGTTCTAAACATATTTTACTATCGCTTAAGGCCTACTATGTTCCCCTTGTTTTGTATTTGCAAGGACAATATACAAATACAGTAAGTAGCCTTTAAGCATAGACATATCTCTTAATAGCTGGTTGTTAGGTGCAGCACCATTCTCTTTGCCACAGATTAATACTCTTTGCATATCCAAGACAAAAAGAAATTGAATAACGAATTTCCATTTGAGAAAATAAGTATTGAAAAATTTAAGGGAATAACAAGCAATATCTCGAAAATGGTTCAAAAAATAAAAAAATATGACATAAATTGTGTATTATAACGCGATCTACATTTTTTGTGTAGTAAAATTTTGTCTATGTCTTATGTTTTACCAGTTATGCAAAAGTCGTTCACAATGAAGAATACTTTTGGAGACATTCCCAGAAAATTCGAGATATACATTTCATTTGTCATGAAAATATCTTAAACATGATATTTTAATCAAAATCGTTAGAGCCATTTTTGAGAAAATTAAAATTTTCAAACAATTTTCCATGTAAAGGATAATCTGGGGTGGGAGGATTTTCTTGAAAATCTTCGTGTCGCATCTCTGGAATATACTGAACCTAAATACCAAGTTTGGTGTTTATCCGACTGTTCGTTTCTGAGTTATGCTGTTCACAGACACATACACATACACACACGGACATGTTTCCAAAAATGCTTTTTTTGGATTCAGGGTGTCTCAAAACATATACTTCCGGTGAAATCTCGGTATCGAATTTTTGGTTGGAATACAATATTTCCCCTACTTACTATACGTAGTAGAGAAAGTAAAAATGCCGAAAGTACTACTTCATTAGTTTTCATTTTCTCTGACGCTTAAGTATTCGACTTAAAGTTCGTTTTCGACTTTTAGAATCAAAAAATTATGTTTAGAAAAACTTGAGTGTTGGCTCGCGTATGTCAGTGAGCAGCACAACTCAAAAGTGAAACCCATGTAAAAATCATATTTCATACTTAAGCCAGGTATACTCTAAAGAATCAAGACTAAGATTTTCAAATCGTTTGAGACTGCTAAAGCCTTGCACTAAAATTTATCACTGAGCGTTAAACCCTAATTGCGTTTTCTGTTACTTGAGGTTATAGTTTTTCCAGTGAAATTCTAATAAAGTAGTGGGCTATTTTCGCCCTATAGATAACGCAACGTAAGGGAACAAACTACTTTTTTTCATTTTATCGATAGTTTAATTCAAGGATATTAAATAAAAGTAAATTTTTAGAAAATTTCCCTTCCATTTTCTTAAAACTGGTAAAAAGGTTTTCTTTGACGCAGTAATTTGTATCACAAATTATGTAAATGTAAAGAGTGATTATAGTGTGAATATGCATTATTGTGTGACATTGATTTGAGATGTTTGATGATTGTAAGCATTGTTGAGAAGTGGGTTTATACGGCCTTACTGAAACTGACAATAATAGCGTGCAATAATGTAGCGAGGGGGTGAGCTGTTTATCATTATTAGAGACGAGCAAATGACGTAATATTGGCGCGTTTTTCTTAGAATTTGCTGGAACATTTTTCCCTAGAGCATATGTTTTCGTAATTTTCATTGGATATAAAAAGAGACGCTAATGTTGGCGCATTTTATTAACCAATAGCAGCTCGGTTATAATCTTTAGGCATATCGGGGTGTAGGAGTATAAAAAGGGCTAAGTCAGAGTCAAATTCGTCCAGTCCATCGGAAACATTTGTACATTACACGTCGTCTTCAGTCCATCGGAAACATTTGTGCATTACACGTCGCTGAGTTCAACAGAAAAAGTCATGGTGAATACATAGCATAGTTTATCGAATTGCAGCGTACGCGTAGCAAAGTTATGAAAAATCTCAAATGTTGTAAAGTTAATTACACAAAAAGTTGAAGTACGCGAATTAATAATGAGCAGTAAATAAGTTATTATAACAGTTTCAGTTTGGCGAGTGTCAAGATTAATATGTGAAAGTGAATAATGTGTTAAGACAATAAAAGTATAAAACAAATTCTTTTATTAGTGTTATCTTTGGATAAAAACTCCTTTCCGTTTACACACCTGTATAAGATAAGTGCTCGACCAAAAAGATCATAGCTAGCCGGAGGACAGTGAACCCAAAAATTAAACACAATAACAGGCGCTCAGTAAGAGATAACACGAAGTGACCGCGACAAATTGTCTTTTATACGTGCGGCAGATAAACAGTAGCATTTTTCAAACAAACCTAACAAAGAATACCGCCGCATATTTGGCTCCCAAACGTGGGGCTCAATAAATAAATAAACAGAATAACGCCGCACCTTACAATTCATTTTTTTCAAAAATTATATGCAGATTATATTTGTATAAGTGAACAGTGAAGCAGTATTTTAACACTTAAATAATTTCAGTCTAATTATATAATATGCAAACTGAATAACAGCCCGCCTTAAAGCAACATGTGTATGTAACAATATATAAAAAATGTATGTAACAGTCATTGTATATGTTTGTATTATTGTATCCATGTTCAATAATGTTATATGAATGTATTACGTAATTTAATAATGTAAGAGCTGTGAGAATAATAGGTTAAACGTTGCTAACAATGAGGTAACAATGAGGTAACCTTGAAGCAATAATGAGTTTGAGAGTTTAACAATACTAATTCTGATTCTTGGAAGCAATAATGTAATTTTAGTGACAGTTTATAAAATAGCCAATCAACAACCAGAAAAAGCTTTAGTTAAATGAGGATATTCTATTGGAGTAGGATTAGCCAATCAGAAACTGAAAAGGAGAAAATTTTACAAACTTAGAGTTCAGTTGCCTGCAGACAGTGATTGTGACTGGATGTCTGATGCGTCCTTAAGAAATTTATACGTTTTTGAGTGAGAGAAAAAATAGTTTATGTGTTAAAAAGTGCAAGTATTTAAAAAAGAATCTCACAGGACTCTATATCAGTAAAGTGTTATTTAAATTGTATAAAATATTAATAAAAGGAGTGAAGTAAAATTATAATCTGTGTAAGCCTACATTCTTGTCGCATCACAACCCTGCTAAGAGAAACGTGTCTCTAACAATAATACTGACACAGTTGAGGCAAACATAAATATATAATATTTAAAGAAACATTCAAATTACAAAGTTAATATTTTTTTAAACTTGGGACAAAGGCCACCTGAAAGTACATTTGGGGCGAAGGCTACCGGAAAATGGTTACTATACGTGCGGTTGCAACTACTTCAAGTTCGGCTCCCCAATAGTTGAAATATAATACAACTCCTTCAATACAAACCTTTTCTCAAATTGGCTTTCATACGTGGAGCTAATAAAATACTTCTCAACAGGATGAGTTTTAAGTTCACCGACAAACTTCAGGGAGCGATTCCTGACTGAAAATGAAGCATAAACGTTCATATCACCTTGTGTCCGGAAATGCATAGTTTCCACGGTAGATGGCCTTGGCGACATTTGCTCATAAATTGTAGCGTGCGTTTTGTGTCTTGAGATAGTATCTCATAACTTGCAGTATGCAGTCTGTGTGTTGCGTATAGTGAGATTTAAGCAACGTAAAAGGCACAATGCTCTGGTATTCATTCTAGGAACAAGCCGAGATGGTGTTCGTGTATGACCAAGCAGGTGAAAATGTTCGAGAGGCAGCACGAATGTATCGAGCCACATACCCACGTACCACATCTCACAATATTTGGAGCCATTTTTCGGTGTTTGTGTGAGCATAGGTCCTTTGAGACAGACGAACGTTCAGGGCGGCCGCGGACTGTGCGTACACCAGATGTAGAAGAACATGTTCTCCATGATATGATCCTGGTACAAGTTCCAGCCCGCCAGCATGGTGTAAGCCAAAGGACAGCTATCTGTATCATACATGACAACCGTTATCATCTCTATCACCTCCAACGTGTGCAGGAATTATCACTGGCGGATTTTCCTCTACGGGAAAGATTCTGTAGCTGATTTGTGCATCAGGCCATCACCATTATGGGATTTCTGTCTTCGCTCCTCTTCATCGAAGGGTCTTTTGGTAGAGATGGATTAACCTGAATACTCGTCATCTGTGGACTACAGAAAATCCTCACGTAATGGTTGAATCGCTTCATCAGCAGCGGTCCAGCATCAATGTTTGGGCAGGGGTTATTGGCGACCGCTTACTTCGACTAGTTCTTCTTCCACAACACCGGAACGAAGAACCGTATCTGAACTTCCTGCAAAAAAAAAAAAAAAACTCCATTGCTGGAGAATATGTCTTTGGCAATACGACAGGCAATGTTGCTGCAGCGCGATGGAGCGCCATCCCTCTTCCGCATTGATGTTCGCCGACACCTCAACCTCTTCCCCCAGACGTTGGATAGGACGGTGGAGGCCCTGTTGCATGGCCTGCTCTATCACCGGGCTTAAACCCCCTGGATTTGAAAAGCATTGTCTATGGTCAGCCTGTTCCTGGTGTTCAGACCTTCAATAGCGTGTCCACGTCGCCTGTGACAATATTCGGACACAGGCCGGAACATTCGAATGATTGAGGTAATGCATGATGTGACGTGTGGACGTGTACATTGCATCCTATGGAGGCCACTTTGAGTATCTGTTGTGACGTGGTTGGGATTCAGACCATCTGCTGTGTACCAAGGCTCTTTATGTCGTTCTTCATTGCCTTCTACCGTGGAAACTATGCATTTTCCGACACAAGTTGATATGAACTTCTGGTTCCATTCCCAGTCAGGAATCCCCCCCAAGGTTTGTCGGTGGGCTTCAAACTCATCCTGTACTTAATACGAATATATGCATTCCTAATGCTCTCAATACATGCTTAACCTGAAAGAGTCCGCGCGACATTAAGAGCGCAAAAAGAATGTCTTCAAAACAGTTTACTCGTAAGCTTGAAATGTTTACATACAATGATTGATAACTTTTATATCATACTCAAAGCATAATTAACTTCAACTATATACAAAATGTCTTCAAACTATGGTCAAATTTTCTCTTTACATTTAAACACTGAAGCGAATGAGTATTTATGCCAACTAAAAATTTTGTAACTTAATACGATTTTTTTTATATTTATTCTCGAAGACTTTCTTAAAGCCACCGTGTGTATAATAAATAATATTATAGTTCTTTCGTGTTTAGTAACCTTCGAAGGCAAGATATTTGAAATTAATGGAGAGCACAAGACATTTATGTGCTGAACGTTCTAATTCTTTCGTAAACAGGAACTAAACGTTGATGTATTTTCAAATACCACCCTTGACCAAAGAGTTGAAAAGTTACGAGTAGAGACGAAAAACTTTTCCAATTCAGGGTTCCATATTGCTGATTTCCTGATACTTGCACAACTTAAATCCCCAAAATAAATCCGTCGTCTCCAACTCCGCCGTTATCTGGACAGGTGAAGACAAAGTGAGCACGCCTTGGCTTAGTGGTATTTAACATAACGTCACAAAAACTGTTATCGCCATGCAGGTAGAAACAAAACTGTGTCTGGATGTATTGGAAACGTTCTATTATCACCAGTATAAAAAGAGGTCTACAGGTTTAGAGAACTCTTACGTTGTGGTCTTCCAATACTGAGTAGTGTCCTTATACAATATGCATTTTCCTTGTGATTCCATTAAAATCCACGATTTTATTCAATTGTTTATAAACCATAAAATGCAGAATATTACTAAGGGTTTCTTATACGAAATATGTTGCAATATTTAGTGGTTATAACTTTTTTGTACAGTCCTATTAGATGAAAGGACGAAGAGCTATTTCTTTGGAGCTTGTTGGAGCATGATTTATAAAGGAATCGCCCATACAAGTGTGGACAGGAAAACACTGCTACATGATGGTGAGTATGCGTGTAGATTGGATGCTAAGAAAGAATTAAATAAGATAATTATTCAGACGTATGCAATAAAGTAGGAGAGAGAGGCCACTGCCTTATTTAGATTAGAAGTGTGGAAACTACCAGATTTTAGAGGTAATATCACACAGGACACAATCCAGTCAAATCTGTGGGGATAATGAAGATGGGGTACGTACCTGAAGAATAGAGAAGAGAACTGATTAGAGCAAAATGGCTTAAGAGCGGAAGAAAAGTAGTGTTTAAGAACATTTTTAGTGATCAGACTCAGATAACAAGGTTAGGGGGAATTTATTTGTAATGTTAAGATGAAATGGAAATGGTCAGTGGATAAGAAATAGAAGATTTTATATAAATAACTTTTAGCAGTATAAAAATTGAGATAATAAATGCTTGTATTGCAATATGTGTGAATACTTGGCTTTCGGATAAGAGCCAGGTCCAAACTCAACAAGCTTGATTATGTAGTGTGCTTAACGTATTCGTAAACAAAAATAAAAAATAATAGAAGATGCAGACACTAAGCTTGTGATGTCATTGTACGGAGTTATTTAAAACAATACCCATATCGTTGTCAAACCATTTTCCAAAAGTGGACCCAAGTGCGCAACCCAAATTTTGGGCTCCAGAGAGCTATAATTTTGTTTAGATTACATATTTCTGCTGTCCTAAATTATTATACAGTCACTTCATCTATCAATGTAAGGTGGATGAACTAACTTAACAAAAGTCCTGGCACTCATCGGTTTCCATTGTTTAACAGAAAGATTTGCCACTTATTTACAATGACTCCAAAAACGTACTTAATATTTAAGTTCAGCATTTTCCAAGAGTGTCACAAGAACATTTTAAAGAAAATCCTCCCTACCAAAACCACCCTTTACATGAAACATTGTTTGTTTTTTTATTTTTCTCAAAAATGGCTGTAAAATGTTTGATTAAAATCACATATGTTCAAAATATTTAATTACTAATGCAATAATATATTGAATTTTAAGTTATGTTACTATTCAATTGTTTTTAGATACAATAGAAGGATTACGAAATTTCAAAGCCAGCATATAGCGACCCGCTTTTTAAACATTTGACTATCTTTTCAGCCTCCTGTATTCCGCTTGTACCTACCATGAAATGTGTATTGAAACTATTTCTGCAAACGTTTATGTATATTCTTACATGCTGGGGTGAGGGCTAAAAGGTTCCCAGCAAATTATTGCATTTTAATCATTCCAACACGCACGTGGGAGAAACGTAGCTCAGAAACTGCAAGAGGATCAGGACCTTGGTGTCTACATTCCGATGAAGGCGTGGGGTTTTTAACAAAATACATAAATGTCACATCACACACATTACCTGTGATTTATTGACAAAACTCTTGGTGGCCCTACATTACACACAGGGGAATGGAGATGCCACGCTGGCGAGGATTGATCACACGCGACGTACTCCTTTCACACTTACTCACAAATAAAGTGACGCTCACACGTTTGCTGAAGTATTAGCAAATGTGTGAACTTCGCTTTCTTTGTGAGTAGGTGTGTAAGGAGTACGTCGCATGTGTAAAGAAGTAACGCTATCTTTCCCCCTCCAACCCTGGCTAGACACGCTAGCCAGAGCTGGCGGAAAACCAGAGATTTCAACAGAGCCTACTCTCTCTGGCGTGGTCGGCGCCAGAGGACAAGGCTCGTTCAGTCGAAACAAATAATAAATCACCCCAATAATACTGTCGACAATGCGACGCAATAATATGTCTAGATACTTACTAATACGCCAAAATATCCACCTACATTGATAAATAAGCATTTGTAAGAATAGTTTGTGCCAGAGATACAAAAATAGAGTAAGTTAACTAGAGAAAGATATGCGAATGTAACACATCTAATGTTTTATATGATAGCCAACAATGTCATCGACATAGTATTTAATTTATGAATTCGTAAAAACTGAGGCGATAATGAGGAAGTTCTGTAAAAGGTTGATACTTCATGACTTGCATATTTTCTTCTTTCGCCAGATCAAAGCCAATTTTTACAGCAATTTCAGCTATTGCATCAAATCAAAATGCTCTACTAACTGCAAGTAAAACTATAAAACTAATAGAATGAAAACTGTGAAGAAATACCAACACGTACGCTGTAATATCATGTGTTATTTCTGCATATTAAAAATAAGAATTTTCTCTCCGTTAATTTGGCTGATAGGGCTTTTTTTACTTTCTCTACTACGTACAGCAAGTAGGGGAAGTATTGTATTCCACCCAAAAATTCGATACCAAAGTTTCACCTGAAATACATAATTGAGACCTGCAGAATAAAAAAAAGCATTTTTGGAAACATGTCCGTGTGTGTGTGTGTCTGTGAACAGCATAACTCAGAAACGAACAGTCGGATAAACACCAAACTTGGTATTTAGGTTCAGTATCTTCCAGAGATGTGACACGTAGGTTTTCAAGAAAATCCCCCACCCCAGATTATCCTTTACATGGAACATTTTTCGAAAATTTTAATTTTCTCAAAAATGGCTCTTAACGATTTTGATTAAAATATCATATGTTTAAGATATTGTCATGAGAAATGAAATGTATATCTCGAATTTTCTGGGAATGTCTCCAAAAGTATTCTACATTGTGAACGACTTTTGCATAACTGGTAAACCATAAGAGATAGACAAAATTTTACTACACAAAAAATGTAGATCGCATTAAAATACACAATTTATGTCATATACATTTCTTTTGTTGAGTGAACCGTTTTCGAGATATTGCTTGTTATTCCCTTAAATTTTCCAAAACTTATTCGTTATTCATTTTTTTATGTCGTGGACATGCAAACAGAATGGATTACGCCTCATAGCAACCAGTGTTAAAATGTTTGACTATCGCTTAAAGCCTACCATATTCCCCTTGCATCTACAAGAAAATTACCAATAAGATTGACATCTCGATATATCGATTAAAATGAAGCATATGGAGAATAAGCGTTTATAAAAATAGTTTGTACAAGAGTAGAGAAAGTCATGTGAGTGTAACACTCAGATGTTTTCAAACGGAGACGAGAGCTTTCTGGAATCACTGCACCACACAGGTGACACAAATTTGCTCAGGTTACTGGATTAGTAATGAACCAGAGGCATTCCTCAGTCTCAATTAAAATACATATAATACACTTCTGACCTCTGGTAACAAGTTTGTAGAATGTTCTAAGTTGTACGGCTTTTAAATTGAAATATTTTCACGAAAAAGTGACAATATCATTATGGGTTCATCTTTCGTAGCCCCAATATCGGATCACACTTTCTTCTAAATAGCAGTGAATAAAATACGTACTCACGATTATGAATGTGGTTTGCTTTAGAAAGCAAGAAGATATGGTATTGTTTTGGCGTACTTTTTAGATCTCACAGAAATCATTTTCGCTGACTCGTGTCAAGTCAGCGTACACAGAGGTTTTAGACCGAACGTAAACGTTTACGTTTTTCAACTGTAGTGTCAAACGTTCCTTTGTTTTGAAGAGAAGCCTGGAATGTCATCGCAGAGATGTGACGTGGATGTGACCCAGCCTTCAAGTTGATGAAGAAGAATTGCCTCTGTGTGTCGTCTAATTTCGCCAAGAGAACAGAAACATGAACCGTATGTCCTGTCCCCATTTTCTTCTAGAGGGTAATTGTGGTCGTCGTCCATCTGCAGCGTGTCCCAATAGCGTGATGATGGTTTCGTTCGAAATGAAACAAGCAAGGAAGGGCGGAGGAGAAATTGGAGAAGAAAGAAATGACTTGTAACTTTTTAAATTTCCGGTGCATTCCTGGCGGAAGTTCCCATAGAGCTTATTCCTTCTCCTTTTCTTTCATGTTTTATGGCTGACGTCGTGGCAAGAAAATACCCCTGGTTATGGCTTATTCAAAATAATGTACCACAAGTATCTAACATTTGTATTTTTAGTAACTTTCTGTGGGGGCTTCTAACCGCACGCTGTTTACAGGCTGATAAAGAAATGGAATACAAAGAATCAAATCGTAACGCACCTCACACTAATTATTGTTGATGGCACAATATGCGCTACTCCTACGTTCTAAAATCCAGATGCTCCTGACAGAAGATCACCTAAGGGTTTGTATACCTACTTGTATATATAATCATTATTATCGCGACATCTGTTGGTGAGTGCATTCGCATTATTGCGACATCTGTTGCTGATTTTGAATGCAATCATTGCATTTATTATGAAGAATGTAATGCATATATTTTGAAGTAAGACTTAAGGCAATATTCCGCTGAAATTTGACAAATTGTCTAAAATATTTTAAAGAAACCCCTCATTTGTATGTCCAATAAAGTGCATATCACAAAATTGTATGCAAAATATGTGAAGTTCACTTTATTTTTAATGAATTATGTATAACACTATGTTTATAAAGATAATAAGAGAAAGACAAAACTTACCTCATAAAAACATTACAAAAAAGTACATCTTAAAACTTACAACTTATGTCAATTTTTTGTGGTATTATCCTTTCCAATATTCCTTGGTGTCGGTTTTAATTTTTCAGTACTTAACAATACTTAGGACATCATTCATTTGTTTCTGCAAGTCATGCAAAAAGTATGTAATTACAAAGCAAGGATACAGCGACCCACTTTTTAAACACTTACTTATCACTTCAATCTCTATCATTCCCCTTATACCTAAAACGAAATGTGTAATGAAACCATTTCTGCAAACGCTTACCTCATTAATATGAAGTTGATAGAAAAAAAGCTTTTGTAACAACAGTTTGCAGAAGAAAAACAAAAATAAACTATAATAGACACTATAATGCACAGAGAAAGTCAGGTGAATTTAACACATTACATTTTTTTCAGTAAGCAATTTCTAAACCTCGTAGAGATTTGAATTTCTGTTTGAATTTTCTATCGAAATCACATTTAAATTCAATTAGCGTGAAATGCATACTGATTTACTGGTACAGAGAATCTACAATAATTCTGATTTCCTGGTACACACACACACACACACACACACACACACACACACACATTTTTTTAAAAAAAATTTCCACGGTGGAGTTTTTATTTAATCTGTTTGAAATTTTAGTAGAAATTGTTGAAGACTAAGAGAATTATCTAAGGATACGTTGTGCATATTTGAAGTAGTGCCGTGGTGATGTCTTCATTTAAAAACGTATTTGTATTTTTACTTTCTCCACTACGTATAGTAAGTAGGAGAAGTATTGTATTCCACTCAAAAATTCGATACCGAGATTTCACCGGAAATATGTTTTGAGACCCCCTGAATCCAAAAAAAGCATTTTTGGAAACATGCCCGTGTGTGCGTGCGTGCGTGTGTGTGTGTGTGTATGTGTGTGTGTGTCTGTCTGTCTGGGAACAGCATAACTCAGAAACGAAAAGTCGCATAAACACCAAACTTGGTATTTAGGTTCAGTATCTCCCAGAGATGCGACACGAAGGTTTTCAAGAAAATCCCCTCACCCCAGATTACCCTTTACATGGAACATTTTTCGAAAAGTTTAATTTTTTCAAAAACGGCTCTAACGATTTTGATTAAAATATCATATGTTTAAGATATTTTCATGACAAATGAAATGCATATCTCGAATTTTCTGGGAATGTCTCCAAAAGTATTCTTCATTGTGAACGACTTTTGCATAACCGGTAAACCATAAGAGATAGACAAAATTTTACTATACAAAAAATGTAGATCGCGTTAAAATACACAATTTATGTCATATACATTTTTGTTGTTGAGTGAACCATTTTCGAGATACTGCTTGTTATTCCCTTAAATTTTTCAATACTTATACTTTTTCTCAAATGGGAATTCGTTATTCATTTTTTTACGTCCTGTACATACAAAGAGAATGTAATACTCCACATAGCAACCAGTTGTTAAAACATGTGAGTATCGCTTAAAGCCTACCATATTGCCCTTGCACGTACAAGAAAATTATCAATAAGATTAACATCTCAATTAACATAAAGTATATGGAGAATAAGTGTTTGTAAATATAGTTTGTAGAAGAGTGGAGAAACTCATGTGAATGTAACACATCAGATTTTTTGTATGCAAGTGGAATGAACTTCTATAGCTGGAAAACTATAAGGAGTACATAAAAGTAGTACTTAGTTCTGAATAAAGGATCTTTAAGACATCCTTACATTTAAATCCTAAATGTTCAAATCTTTATCTCTCTATTGAAAAGATTCCATTTTTAGCTTCCTTCCACGTAGATATGAGTGGAGAATGTTTTGCATTCCACTCAAAAATTCGATAAAAAGATTTCACCGGAAATATGTTTTGTGGCATCCTGAATTAAAAAAAAAACATTTTTAGAAAAAGGCCTGTGTGTGTATGTGTCTGTGTGTCTGTGAACAGCATAACTCAGAAGCGAAAAGTCGGATAAATGCCACACTTGGTAAATACCCAGGGATATACATTTTATTTGTCGTGAAAATAACTTAAACATATAGAATTTTAAACAAACACTTTAGTAATTTTTTAAGAAAAAAATGAAAACGTTTCGCTATTTTTATTTGAGTGTAAAAGGTAGTTTGGGATGGGGAATTTTCTTGAGTATGATCATTTCGCATCCTCGGAAGACTTAATTAAGTTTAGTATTTATCCGACGTTTCGTTTTTGAATAACGCTGTTCGGAGAGAGAGGGACACACCCACACAGAGATCTTCTTCTAAAACTGTCTTTATTTTATTCAGACCTCAAAACGTGTATTTCTGATGAAATTTCGGTATCGAATATTTGGGAGAAATGCAATACTTGCTCAACTTAGAGTAGGTAAATAGTAGAGAAAGTAAAAAGTGTGACTTAATTGCCATGTTAGCTTGCTACCTGTTATCCGAACATAGTTACCAACGTGGTCAAGGAAGCTAGGATGACCCTCTCGGATGACTGGCAGCCTCACCTTGATTAGCGGAAAGCAACTTGACAACATATTTAAGCAACCATCTGGTATAATTCCTTATGCACTAACGAGCGATTAAGTTATTAGTAATGCAATTTTGTTAGTGAAATAATTTCAGTTTCACTAACGAATTCAGTTTTTTTAAATTATTAATAATTTCTATGCTATGCTATCGTAGGGAACTTTGAGCAGTATTTTTAACACTTAAATGATTTCAATCTAATTATATAATATAAAATTTAATAACAGTCCGCCTTAAAGCAATATGTGTGTAGATAACATATAAAATGCATGTAACAGCCATTGTATTATGTTTATATTATTGTGTACATGTTTAATAATGTTATGTGAATGTATTACGTAATTTAAAAATGTAGGAGCTGTGAGATTAGAGACGGAAAGTTGCTAACAATGAGGTAACAATGAGGCAATAATGAATTGGAAAGTTTATTAATGCTACGAGTAATTCTCGGAAACCATAATGTAATATTTAAAACAGTATATAAATAGCCAATCAACAACCAGAAAAGCTGAAAGTTAAATAAAAGTATTCTAGTAGGATTAGCCAATCAGAGACTTGAAATATAGAAATTTACAAATTTAAGCGGTAAACGCCAGTCGCTAGCAGGCACGTATCTGAGGAGTTCGTTTGCTCGGTACGTATTCAGTGTGAGACGAAAATTCATTACGGGAGAATATTATAAAGTTTACGTGTTAAAAAGTGCAAATAATTAATAAATAATCTCACAGCTCTCTATATCAATGACGTGTTATTTAAACGTGTGAAGGATTAATAAAAGCACTGAAGTAAAAATTATAATTTGCGTAAGCCTACATTCTTTAGCCGCATCACACCCTGCTTAGAGATACATGTTTCTACAAATTAATACTGACGCAGCCGCGGCAAACATATATATATATATAATATTTAAATAAACATTAAAATAAAACTTGATTCCTAAACGTTGGGGCGAAGGACACTGGAAACTTTGTATCGTACATGGGGCGAACACTCCAAGAAACTATCTCAAGTTTTGGGCTCCCCAACAGACGAACTACAACACAACTCCTCCTAAAATAAACCTTCAAATTGACTTTCCATACGTGGGGCTACAACCATTCAGAAAAACAACTACTTCAGCTTGCACTAAATTCCGAGAAGATGAATCACGAAATACTAATAATAGGGTAAAACGATTGCATGGTATGTATTTATATTTGTGTAAAAAGTAAAAGTAAAGTGATGTTTTATTTCCTTTACATTCTTCACACATTGTTTGGTTTTTTAATATTTATTTCATAATTGCAATTTCTTTAAAAAGGGCTTTAACTCCGTTGTCATAAATGTTATGGCAAATTAATATTTATTTTCTAAAGTGTATCTTTATACTTACCGAGCGGGACGGCTCACACGGTAATGCCTGTGGCCCGCATTCGGGAGGTCTCGGGCTCGATTCCCGGTGACCGCCCACTCTAACAGTGGGTTTTTCGTGGTTTTCTCTGGCTGACATAGGCAAATGCTGGAGTGGTGTAGTCTACCACGGATTTCCTCTCGTTTCATTTTCCTTTCATGTTTCAGGTTGACTGCGGGGTTATAGTTCGGTTGGTGTTGGGCAGATGGCATAAAGTCTTGCGATTGGAACTTCTTCTCGGTCCTGCCACAGGGAAGCCTGCCCAGCCTCCTCTGCTGTGTCGTGTTTCCCCGATCCTGTTAGAGGGATGTCTCCAAGCGACCCTGCGATGATCGGGTGGTCAAATCTGGATCTGTTAGGGAACTCTGCGCGTCTCTGTCTATTTGCGCCGGCCTCGCTCTGCAACCCATACATTTCCTGCGGGTCTCTCACCTCACCCGTACCTCCCTTGGGGTCGAGGTGCTAGGTGTCCGTTAACTAATTCTAAGTTCTACAACGAGGAGGGTAATCCGTTAAAGAAGAAGAAGAAATATTTTATAAGTAATCCTCTTCGAACTACAAAGATGCATTTCACAATCGAATTTTTTAAGTAATTATACGCTTTTTCACAATCTGCAGTTACTTTATTGCCGCAAATGCCTGGAAAAAATAGTAGGCACTTTCTTTTAATTCAGCTGATAGCACTATCAGCTGAATAATGTAACATAATAAACATTTTAAGGGTATATGCATATACCAGCTGGTAAAGGAACACAAGATGTGACATTACGTATAAAACATATATTATATTGTAGTTTACGCTAATGTATAAACGATACTTGTAGCCTAACTCCAAAAGCAACTCTAAGAACGTATCGTGGAATTTCTAAACTATGTTTACAGTACTTCCTTCTTTTTGTTTACACTTCAGAGATATGGAATTTAGTGACAATATCCCTTTTTTGTTTGTTTTGTTTTCAAGCTTTTATTCCAATCATGTGCACGGGCTTTAATTTTACCATCTAATGTATATATCTTTAATTTTTCTCGTGTGCTCTCGTTTCCTATTGCAACACACACTTTGACCTTCTTTAAAAATCTGATTCCTGCCGCTTGTATTTAGCTTTTGTTTTTTACTTTCATTATCCCTGCATTTCCTTGTAAAACCTTAATTGGGCTTGCTTTCTTATTTTATTTCGCCGCGTTTATCATAGTTCCTACGAGTATATTTGCTTAAATATGTTTATCTGATTTTCTATATCCTTAGATTGCAACTTAAATTATTAAAATTACCCGTTTTTTCAGATATTTATTTCCAATCATATTTGCCATCCTATAGGTTGCATTCTCCCATGTGGCATCTCTTTTTCGTTTTTCCTTGTTGAAATGTTTAAATTATGTGTCCTTCCTGGCTGAAATATTTTATGGACGAAGCGTTGGATGTTCTATTCGCTGTGTTAAATTATTAACATGTTATCATAATGCAAACGTTTATATTATAAAAATTATTTTAATAGCTCCATTTAACTACATTTAACCCCGCCATCAACTACATGGTTTTATCGATGGCCTTTCCTTTGGATCTTATGGCCTATTGACAATAGTGTTAACTCGTGTAATTCTTGTCGTTGGGTTTCTTGTATTTTTTGTTTTTAAATCATTAGATCATACACACATTCACACTCTCATTCATAATTCCAGACTCTGGGAGGAATTAATCTTGGCTAGAGCTACGGGGCCAGCCAAAAATGCTTCTTTAACTACACTCCTTGTATTAAGTTCTTGATATTTATATTTTTATTTCCTACAAGTTAGATTTTAATGTTTGCTTAAATTCACCTCCAAAATGTACAACGGATATCTCCTTTGTTTATGTACTCCGTAAAATCAAATGCTTCCTCCAGGTTACAATGAGTGTCTAAGCTGACTTTTCGACTCTTTTCTGAATCTTCTCAACACAAAAAAAAAAATTTTTTTGTTTCATTTGGGTATCCCACCTTAACTTCTATGGCCATATCGGCGGCTTTGACTTGAGAAACAAATTTTTAGTTAGTATCTATCTCATTGAACCGTAATCCCAAGTTTTATTCATTTCCGCTGTAATAAATTCACTCCAACATTAACCACACACTTAGTGGAGGGTACGGAAAATTCTAATCAAAGAAAACTTACCCCGCCCCAGCAGAGTCGAATCCGGGGTCTCTGATTTGAGATGGGCAGAAATATTGTTGCTGCAAGAATCATCTTCTTCTGAAGCCAGAATGTTTATCCACTTCGGTTTTAAGCAATGTCTACTAAAAGTTTTCATACAGGGTTATAAGCGGAAGGCAAAATCTTTATGCTCTGTAATTTTGTATCTTATTTCTGTCGCCTGTTTTAAATCTCTGCCATTCTGACCACTGGCCAGCATTCAACTGTTACACAATGTTTACATCATTCATTATACACACCAGCGTTTTTATCTAGGTACATTAAAACTAATAAATTCTATACCATCCGGAACGCATACTTATCTATTCTTCATGCTTCGGTATGTATTTTTTCCATTACGGAATTAATTTCTTGCCTACACAGAAACTTAACAGACAACAGGACTAAAATGACGAAGCTCTTTTGGGAAACTGCTGGCTATAATACTGACAATAAACAATTGCAAGGCATTCGAAAAAGCCCTAATGTGATACAGCTGCATAGAAATACACTTAGCACATTAGACACACTTCACGTAATCTCATTATCACGTACTTGATGGCACCCAGGCTTCACTTCCATCAAGAGGGCGGTGTTTTTATTGAGTGCCACTAAAATGCCGTTAATTATCAGATCACATACAGGTTTTGGGACTTTAGTTTGACTTAACTCAGTGTTCAAATGCATTATTATTTACATACAAAATCTGCTATATATTTTGTGGACAAAACGGGCTTGTAACTCAGAAATACATCACCATGCTACGAGTGGTGAAATTATTAAGTTCTGTGCGTCAGTAGTGTATAGTTATAACAGTAGTGCGATTTCAGAACATTTTATTCAAGAACATACGGTAGAAATTCGTCATATATTTAATTATTTATAGAAAATAATAATCACAATACTCGATATTGACAACAATTTGGTTTCAAATGAACACAACAAAAACATGTTTATAATAGTGCCCTATGAGTGTGTGTGTGTGTATGTATGTGCGCCTATGAACAGTAAGTCATAAGCGAGAAATCAGACAAATACTAAATTTCACATTTCAGTCAGACACTGCTTAAGGTTGCAGGAGAAGATTTTTAGGCATATGCCCCACCCCTAAAAAGCCTTTGCATGAAAGATGCTTCAATATTCTTTGTTTTTTTCAAAAACCTTTCTGAGCACTTTCATGTGGCATTATATGTTTGAGATCTTGCATTAAGAATAATGTGTACCTCTTGAACTACATGCAAATAGCCTGTGAAGCCCTCTTCTTTCTTACTCAATTTTATACAGTATGGAAAGCATCAGCGATATAAAATATTACTTATGAAATAAATGTAAACTTATTAAAATATACAAATTGAATGAAATAACGTTCTTCGTAACACCAGTTCTTTCCGAAATCTTCATTTTTGTACGTTTATATTTCTCTAATTTAAAGTACCTCATTTAATCAAGCATGTTTGAAAATTTGCAATTCCTCACGTAATAAAGTTAGCATGTACTTATCATGAATAATTGGCCGGCTCTCGTAGCCTGGTCGCTGGAGTGTGCACCTTCGGCGCTCCGCCAAACTGAGGGTCGCGGGTTCGAGTCCCGCCATGGACATGGGTGTTTGTAATTGCTGTAATAAGCGGTAATGAATAACAGTAAAAACACAGTAATGACTGGGTAAACAAGGGAACTTAAAAATGTAATGCTGTAGAAGCTTCAGATTTGCATACGAATAGTAGGTTTAACATATTATGTAATCGCTAAAGGAAGTTTCTGAATGCCCCGCATTAGAGTTATTAACGCCATTTGTAGTATACTTTCACAAATTAAACATGAGCAGTGTTCATTTAAAGATGGAAGCAACTTTAAATATTGCACAAGAGATGTGAGGAAGTGTTCATCAATGGACGAACAAATATGCCTTATGAACCTCACTCAACACAGATGAACAACATATCATACAAGTCAGACGTATAAGCCTAAACGAGTTAAGATTTATTTCCTAAACATTTCTCGTTCTCTGCTTGGTGAAACCGTGTCCAAACATCTTGGCTAAATGGACTGGGAGCAGCCGACTACAAAACCGAATTCTAAAGCTCTTGGACAGATGCTACAAATGCTTAAATGACACAGGGGATTATGTGGAGAAATAAAGGAAGCTTCATATTTTTTAAAAAAATAATATTGTTGTAAATATATTAAAGCCAAATAGTTGTTACTTACTGAATGATCCTCGTATTTTTATATCGCGTTAATAAATGTTATAGATTTAGTGAAAGTGAATTACAAGTATTAATTTTGTGATAAAACAACATTTAAATAACGAATAGTAATAGAAGAGGTCATGCAAAAGTTCGCTTCGGTGCCATATGAGATAATACACTCTTAGAATATGTTCCTGTGAAAACATCCAAAAATAACTTAGTGCTTTTCATATATTATATACGACGCTTTTCAATGAAGTTCTGTGCAAGCATACTACAATAAACAAAGCACATTTTTTACCTCCGGGTATAGAATTAACCACATGGTTCTTTTTCTCTTCCCAATCACGGCACAGGTAATTGAAAAACGGGGAAAAACCAGGTAGATGAGAACTCAGCTGTTTGTTTTGGAAGCTTCTTCCTCAGGGCACGGATCATCTCTCAACTGTCTTCACCATTAAAAAAATATTTCTGCTTGAAAAATTACAAACAACTTTCCTGCCGCAAGCATTTACTCGTATATTCTCGAACAGAATAACATTTTCCAATATACAAATGTAAGATAAATATTAATATTATTTTAAACAGAATGTTGAATTATTTCGACGAAAACCAGAAACAGCAGTTGGTAGATATTAAAAAGAAAAAATAGAAAAGTTCCATACGTGCCCTTAGGTTTGTAATACATATCTAATAAGACAATGTCAATATTGTAAAACAAGTCGGGTTTTATTTTCGTTAGTGAAATGGTGGATTGCCTATGGGTAAGTACTGTTGCGCTTTTTCCTGGCCGTTGAAGAATCATACAATGATGACGCCATGAATATGAAGTTTAATTTAGACCAAGTGAAAGCCTTTTTCATTTCACAAGAAAACAAAATATGAGAAAAGGACAGAGGCTAAATTAGAGGACGATGCAAGTATAAGCGTAAATAAAAGAGAGAGAATAATTGGTTAATTAATTAGTAAAAGGTTAACCGACAGGATTTCCATAAACTTTCAATTGGTATCTAGAGAATTGATAGTGTTTGCATGTACTACTTAACAACCAAAGCACTTGCAAATAAGATAACTTTGATGCTATTATTTCACACTTCTTATTTTGTTAACCCCAGAGTGGATTTGAAACAATCACAATTATAGCATAGCAATTAGATACATTTAAATATTGCTATGGAGAAATCTGATATGAAATATTCATGGACTTTCGCTAACCATATCGTTATTAGAAACGAATGGGCGGCAAAGTGGCTCAGTGGTTTTGTGGTTCTGACTGGCGCATGTGGTTCGGAGTCCACAGTAAAAGCTATACGTCTCTCAGTAGTCTACAAATGGAAGCAGGTGAACCGCCTCTGGAAATTCGAAGGATACAACTAAGTCTAACATCATCATCTATCCCAATGTATTCCTACACCCAGGAAAATTTGGAGAAGAAAAGATACCATTATAAATCTAAAATACTGGCCTTTATCACTCGAATACAACAGCACAGCGAAGATACGAACTTCAATCTATCGCCCTCCCATTACCACAAGAATCAACAGTTACATTGTTGAACCCTGGAATTGCTAATTCCGACAGTTAATATTCAACTATATCTTCATGAGAAGAATGTAACAGACAAAATAATTTACCAAAAAATGTTCAGTGAATTCCTAGACATGTATGCTAAACATATTTTAATTTATACAAACGGTTCATCTTCAAAAGAAGGAAATGGTTGTGCAGTAATACACTACGTGATCAAAAGTATCCCGACACCTGGCTGAAAATGACGTACAAGTTCGTGGCGCCTTCCATCGGTAATGTTGGAAGTCAGTATGGTGTTGGCCCATCCTTAGCCTTGATGACAGCGTTCACTTTTGCAGGCATACTTTCAATCAGGTGCTGAAAGGTTTCTTGGGGAACTGCAGCCCATTCTTCACGGAGTGCGGAACTGCGGAGAGGTATCGATGTAGGTCGGTGAGGCCTGGTACGAAGTCGGCGTTCCAAAACATCCCAAAGGTGTTCTATAGGATTCAAGTCAGGACTCTGTGCAGGCCAGTCCATTACAGGGATGTTATTGTCGTGTAACCACCCCGCCACAGCCCGTGCAGTATGAGCAGGTGCTCGATCGTGTTGAAAGATACAATCGACATCCCTGAATTGCTCTTCAACGGTGGGAAGCAAGAAGGTGCTTAAAATATCAATGTAGGTCTGCACTGTGATCGTGCCACGCAAAACAACAAGGGGTGCAAGCCCCCTCCAGGAAAAACACGACCACACTATAACACCACCACCTCCGAATTTCACTGTTGGCACTTAACACGCTGGCAAATGACGTATCGTGATTCGTCATTCCTCACAACGTTTTGCCACTGTTCAATCGTGTAATGTTGACGCTCCTTACACCAAGCGAGACGTCGTTTGGCTTTCTCCTGCGTGATGTGTAGCTTATGAGCAGCCGCTCGACCATGGAATCCAAGGTTTCTCACCTCACCCCTAACTGGCATAGTACTTGGAGTGATGCAGTTTGGAATTCCTGTGTGATGGTCTGGATAGATGTCTGCCTATTACTATTTACGACCCTCTTCAAATGTCGGTGGTCCCTGTCAGTCAACAGACGAGGTCGGCCTGTACGCTTTGTGCTGTACATGTCCCTTCACGTTTCCTCTTCACTATCTCATCCGAAACAGTGGACCTAGGGATGTTTAGGAGTGTGGAAATCTCGCATACAGACTTCTGACACAAGTGAACACCCAATCACCTGACCACGTACGAAGTCCGTGAGTTCCATGGAGCGTCCCATTCTGCTGTTTCACGATCTCTAATGGCTACTGAGGTCGCGGATAATGAGTACCAGGCAGTAGGTGGCAGCACAATGCACCTAAGATGAAAAACGTATGTTTGTGGGGTGTCCGGATACTTTTGATCACATACTGTATATCCGGATCATACAATGCTCTACAAACTACCATCATATTTCATAATACTTTCATGTGAATTATTTGCTATCAACTAAGCTCTCATAACAATATCACAAGCCAATGAATACACCTCCCATTTAGTCTTCACTGATTCACTATGTGCTGCTACAGCAATTCGAGATAGGTTGACGCAGAACTACCTAGTTAAGGAGACACAGACATTACACACACAATCAGTCCAAACTAGAAAAACAGTACTACTTTTATGGATATCATCGCATTTGTGGATTACTGGGATCGCAGCTAAAGAAGCGTCAAAACAACCAGCCAGCAACCCTACAATGCTACTCCTTATCAAGATATAATTCAAAACATCAAACAGAAAGTTAAGTACACATGAAATTGCAATGACTTACCAATCAAAATATAAAACTACACAAAGTACGGCAGAACTCACCTACAGCATATTCATACACAAACCTCAAACGTCAACACCAAGTTACCCTACCCAGCTTGAGAATTGGACACAGCAGCATTACTCATTTACTCATTCTTTCCTATTCTCCAAGAAACCCGATCTAGAATACAATAGCTGTAATACCGACCTAATCATCAACCACATCATCATTGAATGCCCAAAATATGATAACTGGAGGAAGGTGTTCAAGATCCTAACAGAACTTTAAAATGTTCTCAATGGTGGAACTAGTGTAAGAAATATAATACAATTTTTGGGAAAGAAATATCTGTATTGGAACAATTATAAAAGTGAACCATTATATTTCCTAACCAAGATAACTTATTTCAACATTGTGTCAACATTGTACTACAGAAGGATGTAATTGTATTCAATTTCTACTATACATAACTCTGATAAGTGTAAACACGCATTCAAGTTGTATTAATACTGTTATCATTGTATTACTTCCTATAAATTTCGAATATTCGGTTTTATTATTGTATAATATAAACATTATAATGATTTACTGTACCACATGCCAATGTAATATTTAAGTCGCGATAAGACTTAGCAGTCACAGCGACTCTAAATAACGTATTATTAAAACAGATAACATTCTCATTGTTATTCTACCTTAGGAGGTAACAATGAAGTTTGTTGTTTGTTGTAAGAGTTGTATTGTAGTTCAACTGTTGGGAAGCCGAACTTGAAGTAGTTGCAACAGCACGTATGTCACCCGGTAGCCTTCCCAAAATTTAAGAATATTAACTTTGTAATTTGACTATTTCTTTAAATATTATATATTTTGTTTACCTGGGCTGCGTCATATTATTGTTAGAGACATGGATTTCTTAGCGACTGAAGAATGTAGGCTTACACAGACTATAATTTTACTTCACCTTTTTATTAATTCTTGACACGATTTAAATAACACTTCACTGATATAGAGTGCTGTGAGATTCTTTTATTAAATACTTGCACTTTTTAAGCAGTAAACTATTTTCTCACACAAAATACGTATTAAATTTCTCGACGACACATCTTGCGTCCGGTTAGGAACACTGTCTAAAACTAACACGTCTAGTTATGAGCAAGTGACTTGATTTCTAGCGCTTGATTTCTAAATTTCTGTATTACAAGTCTCTGATTGGCTAATCCTAGTCCAATAGAATAGCTTCATTTAACTAAATCTTTTTCTGGTTTTTCATTGGATATTTTATAAACCGTCAAACAATTTACACTAGTGTTGCTCCAATAATGACTAGTAGCATTATTTACTTTCTTACTCTTTATTGTCTCAAGGTTACCTCATTATTAGCAACTTTTAACCTATTATTCTCACAGCTCCTACATTATTAAATTAAGTAATACATTCACATAACATTATTACACATGTATACAAAAATATAAACATATACAATGACTGTAATATACACTTTTTATATATTGTTACATACACATGTTGCTTTAAGGCGGGCTGTTAATGACTTTATATATTATATAATTAGACTGAAAGCATAAGTGTTAAAAATACTGCCTCAACAACCATGGCATCCCGGGTGCCTCCAGCTAATAAATGGACGAAGTGTCCCCGAAGATCCAAGACCATCAGGAGAACGTCGGAAACAGACAGTATTTCATAAATTATGTATATAAAACACTTTATTTTCTATATACTTCCTATTAATCGTGATACATGGCAGTAGAAAATGGTTTCGCTTAGATAATAATACAATAATAGAGAGCCACTCGTTTGTATCTTGCCAGTGGGATGACGGCCGCTATGGCTGCTTCGGCGCGTGCATCGTCCGACATTGTTCTCCCTGCAGCCTCGGTTATAAAACTCTTTTAAAATCCATGTAATAAGAATTAACAATAATTCATAATAGAATTTGGTACTCACCTTCTAACAGGAGCTGCTGGAGGTTTTGGCCATTTCCTCTGACACATAATTCACATCTTCGTAAGAAAACATTGTTTACTACATCCTCTAGTTCAGCTAGCCTAATGTCCCTATTTCTGTTAAGTTCCTCCAGTGTAGCAGTATTATTGAATGCACTCTATTTTTCAATTTTTCCCATAGATAAAGGTTCACAATCTATAAGTCCCGGGGACTAGATGGTAATAAATCACTGGCAAGATATAAATGAATATCTCTGTTTACATTTCTGAGGTTGAAATAACACCCAACAGTAAGTAGAAAGTTTGATGATAATCATTATATTACATACTCTTTGCATGAGCTCACGAGAAACAGCTGAAAAACAAAATAACATTTCAGTATTTGCTGGTGAAAAATTTCAAACAAGAACAGTAAATATTTTGAAAACTCTTAATACCACAAAATGTTCGGCATAATTTTTACTTTCTCTACTACGTATAGTAAGTAGGGGAAGTATTGCATTCCAACCAAAAATTCGATACCGAGATTTCACCGGAAATACATGTTTTGAGACCCCTGGATCCAAAAAAACGCATTTTTAGAAACATGTCCGTGTGTGTGTCTGTGTGTCTGTGAACAGCATAACTCAGAAATGAACAGTCGGATAAACACCAAACTTGGTATTTAAGTTCAGTACCTTCCAGAGATGCGACGCGAAGGTTTTCAAGAAAATCCTCCCACCCCATATTACCCCTTACATGCAACACTTTTCGAAAATTTTAATTTTCTCAAAAATGGCTCTAACGATTTTGATTAAAATATCATATGTTTAAATTATTTTCATGACAAATAAAATGTATATCTTGAATTTTCTGGGAATGTCTCCAAAAGTATTCTTCATTGTGAGCGACTTTTGCATAACTGGTAAACCATAAGAGATAGACAAAATTTTACTACACAAAAAATGTAGATCGCGTTAAAATACACAATTTATGTCATATACATTTTTGTTGAGTGAACCATTTTGCTTGTTATTCCCTTAAATTTTTCAATACTTATACTTCTTCTCAAATTCGCTATTCAATTTTTTTTGTCCTGGTAATGCAAAGAAAATGGAATACTCCACATAGCAACCAGCTCTTAAAATATTTGACTATAGCTTAAAGCCTGCCATATTCCCCTTGCATCTAAAACAAATAGCAATAAGGTTAACATCTCGATATCTCGATTAACATAAGCATATGGAGAATAAGCGTTTGTAAAAATAGTTTGTACAAGAGTAGAGAAAGTCATGTGAGTGTAACACATCAGATTTTTATGTAACGTGTAGAGTTCTTTGGGTAAGTTTTTGTCTTAAGGTTTGAGAATTATAAAAATTCAGTGAAAATAAAGAGGATTTTAAAACCTATTCACATAAAATTCAATTATATAATCTATTCGTCATCCCAACATGTCTCACATAGAATAGTTTCATCAAAATTGCTTATAGTTATATTTGAGACAATGAAAACTAGCAAAGAAAACTTTCCGTGTCAAGTGTTTATTTCAGGGGAAATCTCCTTAAAAGCCTTTCCCTTGCAACCTTAAAAATTGCCGAAGTAAAATACGGTATTTACCGGACTTATGCGCTTGAGTTCCCCCCCCATCTCTCTCCCTCTCTCTTTCTCTCTGTCATACACACAAAAGGGACTTATTTCTAATTTCTTTTCTAATTCGAGAGTACTTCATAACCACTATTTTATGGTGTAATCCTGTAACGAATTTTTTAGCCAAATGCAATATTCACCACATTAGGTAAGCGGCTGAGAAAATAATACGAATCATCTAAAGTATTTTGGAAAAAGACCAAAATATTTTCACTGCGAAAAGAAGTTAATAATTCACCGCATTACTCACATATCAGTTTTGTAATCCACAAAAAATATCCCAAATGAAGCGAATACAAGACATAATTGACAACTAGAGAAGGCCTTTTTACGAGTTTGCTTTGATCGTGCTAATTTATCGGTAAACGAACATTGTGCCGGTAAACCTAAGAAAGCATAGAAGACCGCCTGTCGCCAAGGATAACGTGTCTATAATAGCTACTTCTTGCTCTGATGAATTTCTTTCTAGTTTGACAAGAACAGCAGAAGGGCCTAGGCATTTTATTCGGAGAAAAACAATAACATATAGCGACACCTATAACGTAAAACTGGATATTTCTTGAAATGGTTTAAAAAAATTCAAAGCAAGCAACAGAAAAAAAAAAACGCCACATGAGAATACGCGATGGAAGAAAAGTAAGAGGCAATTTGTAGCTTCTGCCTTATCTTTCTTTCTTCCTTTCTTTCTTTCTTTCTTTCTTTCTTTCTTTGTATATCTCGCTCTTTCTCCCTTCTTTTCCCCTCCCCTTCTCTCTTTCTGCTCCGCATGTTGCTGTTTTCTTCTAGTATTACATAATTTCATTCCAGTTTGGTTTCCTCGTCGCGTTTTCAACTCCATGCCTTTATTTTGTTCGTTGTTGGGCAGTTTTCTGACTCTGTATTTGAGACGTGTTGCAGACATGCTGAGATATTCCGCTCGTGTTTCTTGTTGATGTGGTCAGGATGCACAGCCGGATTTCTGCACAAATCTGCGATGTTTTATTATATTTCACCAGAAACAATAAGTAGCCTTTCATAAATATTAAGCCACGTTGAACCATAGCAAGTCACATATAGCACTTATTTAGATTGGATTAGATCACGTTCATCCTCTTCATATGTACGTCAATATTTGCCATCAGTATTAACAATGAATGTGAAAGAAATTTCTACTTTTAGCTTTTACATGTTTCAATACCTTTATTAAACAATAAGCGCCCTTTTTGCACGATTGCATTTCATAAAGACTATACCATTCAATGGTTAGGAAAATTTTAAAGCCCGCAGTCCTTTAACAATAACCATTATAGCAACATGCTTACAAAAGAACCTATTTTATCACCCAAAGAATGCTTGTTCTAAGCTGCTTCTCATTGGTTCCTGTTGTGACGTCAAATGTTAACGGTTTTTCAGAGCTCCAAGCAAAAACAACGAATACACGTTCTAGAATTAATTTACAAAACAATGGAAAAACGTGAATTTCTGTGTATACAGTCACTGAGGAATACTGTTTATAAATTTTGGACCCAATCTTTATTCTGATTAAAAACGGGCAAATCTGAAATTGTGATCGATTAAGGAGCTCCTAGAACCGCGATGATTTTACAGAGCAGCAGGAAACATTAAGGGCTGCTTAAAAATATGTAAATTTAGTTTTACCTGAATAAAACTTGGGTAAATTTTCATCCGAAGGAATTTTGTTTTCCCCATGATAATTTTATAAATCTGCATATACCTTTGTCCTTTCATATGAGCTTCCTACTTCAATGTCTATACACAATGATTCCCTAAGATATTTGTTATTAAATATGTGTATGTATACACATGTCTAGTTCGGCCCTAGAAAGTGTATGGCTGTGAGGATAAAAATATCACGTATATAGTGATCTGATGGAGGTACCTTGAGCACTAAAATCGAAAGTTGTGCAGGATAGATATGAATATTACCGACAAAGTATTAGAGGTTATTCAGGAATGCTAGTTGAAAGTTTGCATTCACTAAATACACAGTCTCTGGCTCCCTTGTAACTTCATGCTGGTGTATGAGACTTTAAATATCCATTGGACTGTTACAGATGGATTTGATCTCTCAAATAATTTATCACTTACACTCTACTTTCAGACTACCATGATTATCGTTTTCTTTTAATCTTGATTATAATTCTGTTCATTGATTCCTATCAATGTATGTACACTTTAATTTAAATAAACGCAATCAATCTTTCATTTGTACAGAAAAAGGTTTGGAAAGATATGATGTGAAGCATCCATACGACTTTGTCTACCAATTGCAAATTCATATAAATTGATTGTATATTACACTATTCATATAAAAAGCGATTCTTCTATTCTTGCCGCGTTACTCGTGATATATTTTAAATTAGTAATTGCTTTAAAAACAAGCAAGTCGGTTTCAAGATTCGGAAACAGCGTTCAAATATTTATTCGTGGTAACAAGATCCTGCAAAAAGAAGAGGAGGAGAAAGAATTGCAAACTTCCAAGGTTAGATGACGCTTAGAAAAGGCCTAAACTTGCAACAGGAAATATTTAGAAAACGGATAAGAATACGAAAACATTTGTTTCAGCCAAATTGAGATTTTAATGACATCTGTACTTTTCCTGTGCTAAGATTTTGTCTAGTAAGATTTCAAAAAGTTATAGAAACTTCAATGATATTAAGGAGACTTTACAGGCTATTCTTAGAAAATTCAAGATATGCATTTTTTTCTGGTATCAATACATTACACACATAACATTCCAATCAGCGGTTTTTAAAAAAATAGAACACAACGAAAAAAATTCTTGTAAAAGTAGGAGGATTTTCTTGAAATGTTGTATATTTAAATCCTTAGAAGATGTCGAACTTAAATACCAAGTTTTGGTACCGACTTTTAGTTTTTGAGTGATGTTTTTCACGCACACACACATACACACACAAACATACAACGTGCGCGAATCCTTTTCTGAAACTGCTTTTATGGAGATGGGGGCTTCAGGGATCCCAAAACATGTATTTTCGGTGAAATCTCGATGTAGAACTTTTGGGTGGAACACAATACATCCTCTTACCTATTATAGACAGGTGGTAGAGGAAGTAAAAATTAGAAAACAAATTACGTGATTAAACCAGCAACTACAGAGTGAATCACCTAAAACTTGCACCTCAAATATTTCGGAAATGGAAAGTGCTATTGATGTGCGTTTTCACAGCATTGATTGGTAGTCAAGGGCTCATACATTTAACCTATAAACACATTTTAATAATACTGAGAAAGTGTATTTTTTAGCAAACATACAATTTTTTAAATGGAACAATCCCTAGTTACATCAACAGTATAAAGGTAGGGTAAATTAGAATATCGGTGGCGTTTGTTGCAAGATTCTAGTGCAAATGGTTTACGAGAAATCTTAATTTGAAACTTTTACGCACCGACACTTATACAACCTGCGGTAGCACAAACTAAAGAAAAACAAAAGGGAATTAAAATACTTCTGTGGATTCTTACAAGTAAAGAGAACATAGACCTTCAAAGGTTGTGTTCAAAATGACCACCGGCAGCTTCATACACGCTTCCATTCTGCTATGGAAAGACTGCTGCACACGTTCTAGCATTTCAGCGGAAATTTCAGAGCAGGCAGCAGTAATACGTCGTTTCATATCATCTGGTGTAGTTGGTACATCCTTGTAGACAGTGACTTTCAGCCTTCCACACAGAAAAAAGTCTAAAGAGGTCAGATCCGGTGAACGGGCCGGCCAAGTTACACGTCCCATTCGTCCAACCCAATGATTTGGAAACAACCCGTTAAGAGAAGCTGTAGTACTTCCTGCACTGTGGGCTGGACAGCCATCATGTGGTACCACAGGTTCCTCCTAGTCTGCAAAGGAACGTCTTCTAGCATCTGTGGCAAACGGTCTGTCAGAAGGCTGCGATACTTGTGCGAGTTCATTGTTCCTTCTATGAACAAAGGGCCTATGAGCTGATGGTTCACTATCCCAACCACACGTTTAAACTCCATGGACGCTGATGTTCCACCTGACGAAGCCAACGGGGATTGTCAACAGACCAATAGTGCATGTTTCTGCGGTTTACCTGGCCATGATTAGTAAATGTTGCCTCATCACTAAACAGGATACATGATGAATCTGGAGTATCATGTCTTAATGCCCATGTACAAAAGTTAACACGATTCTCAAAATCGTTTCCATGCAGCTCTGTTGGAGAGAGATGTAATAGGGATGGAATCTATGTCGATGGAGAATGCGCAGTACACTTGCCTGACTTATGCCACTTCTACGAGCGATTGTGCGGGAACTAATTTGCGGATCTACTGCAACGGCAGCCAAAACATTAATTTCTGCCTCTTCTCCAGTCACTTGTTTGTTTCTGTTACGTTTTCTAGGTGCTACAGTACCACTTTCACGTAATTGGTTGAAGAGGTTGATAAGTACATAATTGTCGAGATGGTTGACGTCTATTGGGATACGTTTCCGCATACACCGTACAGGAACAAACTGCATTCTTCCTACACTCTCCATACACCATGAGCTTTTTCTGCATTAGTAAACCCCATCTTCCACTCACGAGTACTGCTTGAACTGTCACAAACTAACTGACCAGAAAGTCGCAATGCAATCAATGAACAGAAAACACAGTGCAAACAAACATAACAACATCGTACCTAAGCAGGCTGAATGGGACAAACAATTGTCGGGGTGGAAACTTTACAGAATACGACTTCTCGTAAACAACTTGCACTAGAATCCTGCAACAAGGACCATTGACATTGTAATTTACCCTTTCTTTATTCTGTTGATGTAACTAGGCAATGTTCCATTTAAAAATTGTATGTTTGCTTAAAAAATACGCTTTCTCGGTATTATTAAAATCTGTTTATAGGCTAAATGTACGAGCCCCTGACTACCAATCATAGCTGTGAAAACTGCACATCAATAGCACTTTCCATTTCCGAAATTTTTGCGGTGCAAGTTTTAGGTGATTCACCCTGTGAAAGCAAAATGAGTACACTTTTGTTACATTATTGTTTAACACCTGTTCCTTTACTGTTACCGTACAGAACGGTTTCCTTAAAGCAGGTGTTCAAAATGACAAATGCCACAACTACTACATTCTGTACTGAGCGATCATGGATGTTATATACGCTCTGACATCCAAGGAGATGGGTGTCTTCAGCAGTAGCCATGGGATGGTCAACTGCAATATTGTAAACTAGGCCCTTCAAATGATTGCAAAGAAAAATACCGCTGACATCAAATCTAGTAACCAAGGAACGGGATCGCAAATCTGCGTTAAAAAAGCAACGAAATATAATATTTAATATTCCATCAGAGATTCCAAATATCAAACAACTCAGTAAGCAGTCCTAAAAACCTCTAAAAGCTTCTCGGGGGAGCTCCTACAGCGGTGGTTCAGCGATGCCGCTCATGCAACGTCTGAGAGATAGCAAAATACTACTGTCTAGTCTTCGTTCAAAACTGAAGGACTCTTGAATGGATACTATCGTATAACTAAATTATAACATCAACAAAGCGAAGCTGTGAAATGTATTAGAAATATAACAAGAAATTCTGATCATGTTCTCTCTTCTTTGCAGCATTGTTTGTAAAATTTTCATCAGATGAATTGAAAAGATTGTAAAGAAGTGAAAATAGTATTGTATTTTATTAATACTTTCTGTTATGCTGTGTGAATACTAAGGAACAAACGAATACGCAATTTAAGTGTCTGAAAAGTTGAATAGCTCTAAATTACTTAACCTTGACTCTTTTGTTTCTCATTTGTTAATAAAGGAATATGCTCACTTGCATGTACAAAAATACAATTCAAATGTATAAACCAACACACAAAATACACAAAACAAAACCTCTAGGGGGTGAAAATTCACACAGTGCCTTAGCATGAGTGCAAGTAAGTAGTGACATTGAAGGTTCAATTCCTCAACAAATTTGGATATTTACTGTAGTGGTAAGTATTTAATTATTCTTGTACTTTAATGTATATATTATAAACACAACTGCATAGTTTTTATTACACACACACACACACACACCTGCCCAACCACACACACACACCTGCCCAACCACACACACACACACACCTGCCCAACCACACACACACACACACATATAATATATATGTATGGATCTATTTAAACAAACATCTTTACTTTTTCTACCACGAACTTATGGTAGGTAAAAATTCAATTAAATTGAGTTTTATTTATGGACGCTCTTTAACTACTGTAGTCTTTAGCCTCCCATTCTATATTGGGTGTGAAAAGACCAGAAAGTTTCCTCAGAGGTTATAGCAAGTAGAGCAAGTATTGCATTTCATCCTAAAATTTGATAGATAAAGATTTCACACGAAATACATTTTTAAGCCTTCTAAATCCTCAAAAACATTTTTAGGAAAGTATCCGTATGAGAATGTCTTTCTGTCAGTGAAATCATAACTCAAAAACGAAATTTGGAATAAAATCCAAACTTGGTACTAAAGTTCAGGCTTTTTGGAGAACGCCATATGCATGAAGATTAAAAAAACTCTCTTAACACTTAAATTGTAAAATTTACGATATTTTTTATTTTATCAAGAAGACTAATAGTTTGTTTAAAACTACATGTATTTGCATGATTAATAAAGTGCATATATTGAATTTTCTGCGAATGGACTATGAAGTCCTCTTCAATAGGAATGAATTTTACAGCATTTTGTATAACCGGTATACCATAAGAAATAGACAACAACTTGTTAGGTACAGCAAATGTAGATCCCGAAAAATACAATAGATTTAAAATAATGTCTTGTGGCATCAACCATTTTCGAGATATTCGTTGTTAGTGTTTCGAAGTTTTAATATTTCATCATTTGTTGAAGTGCTGTCATTCACTCAGTTAGCTGCGTCCCGCGATACCATGGAAAGAGTATACAACTTTAAAGCCAGCATATAGCAATCTACTTTTTAGAACCTTTGCAGTCTTCTGTATCCCCCTTGTGTCTACAAATAATGTGTAATAAAATCATTTCTGGAAACGTCTATTATGGTTAATATAAAGTATGCGGAAAAATAAGATTTTTCAATAACAGTTGTAAAAGATACATAAAATTAAATGATAGTGATTAGAAAAAATAATGTGAATGTCACACATCAGATTTTAATTTTACGAAAGTTTAGTTAAATCGCCAGAGATTTGATTGTGCTGCAATCAGTCTGAATTTCATTTGAAATTAAATTGGGTTTTATTTATGGACGCTCTTTAACTGCTGTGATCCTTAGCGTCCCATTCTATATTGAGCGTGAAAGACCAGTAATTTTGCTCAGAGGCCTCTTTATCAGGCTTGAGGTTCTTTTATGCGCCGTAAATCTAAAACACGGGACCACCGGCTTTACTTTCCTTCCGAAGGAAGCCATGTTAAGGATTCTTACACCGAAAAGATCCATTGCCCTCCGCCGGGTTTGAACCCGCGACCTTGGGAACTAGAGGCTAGCATGGTACCACTACTTCATTTGTGTAAAATTCTAGACTTTGGATAATGTGTTATTTTTTCGTTATTTTTACTTATTCCTGTTTTAAGTTTACCATATTTTAATGGTGATAACAGTCGATGTATAAATAGATAAAATGAACACGGAAATGGACTTGGGACAAAATGCGCATATCAACAATCGCCTGTACTTCGTCTGATACAAATTCTTGTAATTTGGAAGATTGTAAAGGGGAGTTTAAGGAGATCCGAAATATAAAATCCATCAATATTTCATTCAAACTTCCATGAATGTTCGTTAGTTACAATTCTAGGGGTAATGGGACGACTCATGATCACTGATAGATCTAAAATGCGCCAGTTTGCATATATGAGACAGTATGTTTCAGACGCTGCTTTTGTACAGCCCTAGGAACGCTATATTCATTTCCTGATCTAAGTGTCTGTGAGAGGCATTGTCTTGCACCTGCACTCAACTCAAAAGTCTTAGTGACTCAGAAAGGGTTAGAAATACTACACTAAACCGCCCCACGTAGATTATGGCCTCACCTACCCAATTAGCGCACATGACTCGAAATGCGATTCTGGTTCACATATGGACACCCTTGCTTCTGCTTTTAGACAGCATCCCAAATTATAAATTCTATTGCCGAATTTAGCAAACATTTTTTTCCACGGATGGAGTAAACAGGTCATAAAATTATGCTAATAAGTCGCACTCTATTACGCAAAACCACGCCCTACATCTCGCTTTTGCAGGTATTTTCCCATTCCTGCCTGACTTTGTTGGCAGTTTTTCCAGAAAAGAGAACTCTTGATGACCCCAGGGGGTTTCAAATGGAAGGTCAAAAGTTCGAACATGCACAGTGGGGAACAACAAAGCACTGACTGGGATCAGCTGAAATGGGAAAATATATTTACCTGAGGAAATATGTTACAAAGTAAGAGTTGTCTTTGAAAACGAGCAGCAGAAGCGAGAGGGGGTGGTAAAGAGGATGAGGAGATATAGCGCAGGGATGGGGGGAAGCTAATGTGGGTGCATGTACGCCTCTGGCGACACCAGCGCTAACATGCGGCCAATTATAGTAACTACGCTACATTACCCGTAATGCCGACAGAAAAGGTTAAAATACGAAACAACATAACTAAATAAAAAAGAGAGGGAGAGAAAGAGAAGCCGCCATTCTTGCCGCTCGGGGCGCTGTTTTCGCCTGAGTTCAGCCTCCATCTTCTTCTTGTTTCATTATTACTGTGTTTTTCCTCCACTAAGTATATAATCATGTGGTGGGAGTGCTTTCCAGGGGGCTGAACAGCCCAAAGCTGAGGGTACGGGGGAGTAATAAGGAAAGAAAATCTTCAATTATCTTCAGAACAAGTTTTTTAAGTCCTTCTCTTAGATGAATTTATGGATATGAAAAGGTGGTATACCGCAAGATGGGTCGGCACAAGAAACTTTTCCTTTGTTCAAAAAAATACACTCCAGCTCATCAAAAGTACCAAACATTTATCACGACAATCGATCTGCGTACTAAGAATAGAACAGTTTTCATTGTTTATATTGAATAAACAGAGCTAAATCTTAAAGCTAAGCATCTCTTCCATTTTGCCCTGAATATGCTTCACTGACGTTTTGCGGAATGGGTTGCTCAGATGTTTTGTAAAAGCAGAATTTCACATCGCAACCCTTCTTGTGAAGCAAATAAACAACAGTTGTGTTTGTCCATTGACTTTGAGGGTCAGCCTGAAGTGCTGCTCAGAAAAGCTATATTTTAAAGTAGACGCCTACACTATTGTCCAGTAAACTTGAATTACAACTGTATTACTGCTGCTGCAACATGCATGCTTCCTTGTGCAGCTCTTGTCCTCCTGTCACGCACTTAAAGACAGTCCAATCGTGTTTATGTCTCGCAGCTGTAACGTGACACCTCTCTACGCTATGATTTGCCCAGAGAGGCGTGACGCCAGCCTTTGCCAAAAACTCCTAACGACTTTCATTATGTAAAATACTTATTTCTAATCTCCATACACGATGCTAATAACAGAATCAACATACCTACTCTTAATAATCCTGTATGGTACAATATATTCCTAATAATAAGGCTATTTCATCTCTTCTATTAGCTGAAAACTAAGAAGATCGAGTTTGGAATGTATGGAAAATAGCAGAGGACATTTTTTAGATTACGGGCTAAATTTATACCTCCAACATGAGCCGTAACTGCTGTTTTCTGATTGCTTTTGGATATCTGCTTCACCTGGCAATTGTGACGGAACATATATACATATTATATGCATATTGTAGACATAGTGATTTACATGTGTAAATGTTTTAGCAATTGTTTAGATATTTTAGTTATAAGAAACTGAATGTAAGTGTAAAGCTGGAACCTAGCGGTGCCACTATCTGACTTCCTGGACACGCCTCCTTCAAAAGGACACAAGGGTGGACGAAACAAGTGCGGTGAGAAACATGACACACTCCAAATGGCTCGAAATTTCGTTGACTTGGGGGTGCGAGATTCCAGAGGTGTGAGCCAATAAGCATAGATGAAACAGATTTAAAATATACAAATGAGCGAATGAGATTCAATGTATCTAAACGCCCGGGAAAAATAGCGTCTGTAAGCGTTATGGCTAGTTTTTGTATAAAAGGGAGTGCAAGGATGAAACTGCGCGCATTCTCAAGATTAACATTATGCTTGCTTCGTGTAAGCCTTATAACAAAACGTGTATAAAAAAGATTGAGGCATGTTAAGGGGTTGGCGAGTGGCAAAGACGTCGCGTTTGTAATAAGTAAAGTGTTAACAGTAAAGCAGTGTAAAAAAATCTGATGTGTTACACTCACATGATTCTCTACTCTTGTACAAACTATTTTTACAAACGTTTATTCTCCATATGCTTCATGTTACTCGAGATATCGAGATGTCAATCTTATTGCTAATTTTCTTGTAGATGCAAGGGGAACATGGTAGGTTATAAGCCATAGTCAAATCTTTTAAGCGCTGGTTGCTATGTGGCGCATTCTATTCTGTTTGCATATCCAGGACATAAAAAATTGAATAACGAATTTGAGAAAAAGTATAAGTATTGGAAAACAAGCAATATCTCGAAAATGGTTCACTCAACTAAAAAAATGTATATGACATAAATTGTGTATTTTAACGCGATCTACATTTTTTGTGTAGTAAAATTTTGTCTATCTCTTATGGTTTACCAGTTATGCAAAAGTCGTTCACAATAAAGAATACTTTTGGAGACATTCCCAGGAAATTCAAGATATACATTTTATTTTTCATAAAAATATCTTAAACATATGATATTTTAATCAAAATCGTTAGAGCCATTTTTGAGAAAATTAAAATTTTCGAAAAATCTTCCATGTAAAGGGTACTCTGGGGTGAGGGGATTTTCTTGAAAACCTTCGTGTCGCATCCTTGGAAGATACTGAACCTAAATACAAAGTTTGGTGTTTATCTGACTGTTCGTTTCTGAGTTATGCTGTTCACAGACACACACAGACACACAGACACACACACGGACATGTTTCCAAAAATGCTTTTTTTGGATTCAGGGGGTCTCAAAACATGTATTTCCGGTGAAATCTCGGTATCGAAATTTTGGGTGGAATACAATACTTCCCCTACTTACTATACGTAGTAGAGAAAGTAAAATGTGATGTGTTACACTCGCATGACTTTCTGTATTCTTGTAAAACTATTTTTGCAAACTCTTATTCTCCATCTATTTCACATTAATCGAGATAAACATTTTCGGAAACGATCTTTTGACATGCAAAGAGAATTACATTTTACACATAGCGACCAGTTCTAAAAATGTTTGTTTTGTATTTGCAAGGGCAATATAGAAATACAGTAGCCTTTAAGCATAGACATATATCTTAATAACTGGTTGTTATGTGCAGCACCATTCTCTTTGTCACAGATTAATACTCTTTGCATATCCAAGACAAAAAAATGAATAACGAATTCCAATTGAGAAAATATTGAAAAATTTAAGGGAATAACTAGCAATATCTCGAAAATGGTTCACTCAGCAACAAAAAATGTATATGATATAAATTGTGTATTTTAACGCGATCTACATTTTTTGTGTAGTAAAATTTTGTCTCTCTCTTATGGTTTACCAGTTATGCAAAAGTCGTTCACAATGAAGAATACTTTTGGAGACATTCCCAGAAAATTCGAGATATACATTTCATTCGTCATGAAAATATCTTAACATATGATATTTTAATCAAAATCGTTAGTCATTTTTGAAAAATCTAAAATTTTCGAAAAATGTTTCATGTAAAGGTAATCTGGTGTGGGGGATTTTCTTGAAAACCTTCGTGTCGCATCTATGGAAGATACTGAACCTAAATACCAAGTTTGGTGTTTATCCGACTGTTCGTTTCTGAGTTATGCTGTTCACAGACACACACACACACACACACGTACATGTTTCCAAAAATGCTTTTATTTTTGGATTCAGAGGGTATCAAAACATATATTTCCGGTGAAAAATCGGTATCGAATTTTTTTGTGGAATACAATACTTCCCCTACGTAGTAGAGAAAGTAAAAATTAGTGACGCCAACAGCTAATAAAGTCGAGTCATTTAATAAAGCCAAGTGTCAGTAATTAATGTCCATTCATTTACCTGCACGACTACACCTGAGATAAGAGCTTATAGCCGAGGGCAACTGAGACTACATCTTGGCAGAATAACCCATCCACACAGACATATCGCCAGAGAAACAGCCCACAGAACTCATCCGCTACACAATTCTGGAACCTGGACTTTAATGTCTTCGAACTTCAAATTTACCCCATATATCAAGGAGATTACACAGCTGTTACGCTTTATCATCTTGGACATGCATGTCCAGATTTCTCGTAACCATTTTATAAAGTTAATAAAGTCAGCATTTGCTACAGAAATTCAAAGCCTTGCTTCAAATAAATACAAAATGTTATGTGAATAAGTTTGTGAAACGACATCTAATGAAACCAACATATACAGGAAACACTCACAAAGAAAAAAATGCTTATAAGTGTTAAAATAATATCTTAGTTAAAACTTAACATTTTCTGATACGCAAAAAAAAACAACTGATTTGTAATCTTGCACATATTTCGACATAGTATCACTATGGTAAGCTTGCTGTCAAATTCTACTCAGCATATCATTAATGATATTTTGAATTACACGGAGGGTTTTGCGCTTCAACTCGTCAGGGTTAGCTACTGTTGTTCTATACACTTGATGTCTTATGAATCCCCATAAGAAAAGTCGAAAGGATAAGTTTTCTTGAGCATCTTGTAAATTTCGTTGGAATGCGTTCGGTAAGATTGTTTACTAGTTTACGATTTAAACTTTACTATCACAAGCCATGGATTCAGGTATTCGAAGATTGAATTCTCGACGAAATCGGTATTATACATCTTTCAGACTTGGTTTTGCTAACCAAAGGGGTACATAATTTTCAAAATCAAACCTACGTATTTTTTTCCTCTTTGTTAATATATTTTAAATGGTTGAATTTTTTAATGGTTTTTTAGGTGGGACATCCTGACACAAGACTAACCAGCTTAATAATATAGGACTACAGGAAAGGTTCATATAGTTTGGAACCAAGAATTTTTGTACAAGTCCTATGCGTTAACTGATGTCCTGCATTCTGACTGCGGATCAAAAGAGTTCGGCTTCTGTTGACTTGCCCAAGTGCAAACATGGCAGAATCTCGCTGCCCTCGAGATAAAGGTTGATTCGCGCCTATTTAGGAATCATTGAATGTGGAGAGCAAAACTAATTAAAACACCGAGCTCGGCAAATAAAGAGAAGGGCTTAACCAGCTGAGTTTCTCAATGTAATCTTTGTGATGCTGGTTTCAAATTGCTGATACCTGCCCCATCATGCCATCGCTGATTGCTATCATTTCCCGGGACTAAAGGATCAATTGCTAGGAACGAGATGGGAGACATCAACGCATGGCTGGACCGTCAGATGAAAAGTTGTTTTCACATGTTGTAACCCTAGCCGTGTGGGTACCGAGACTCTCTGATCTACTTGATAAGAGTTGCTCTTCAGCATTATATCACTAGCACTTCCGAGATCAACATCCCCTTGCCTGACACTACAGCGGCAGGGTTACTCTGAGAACCTCCATTTCGCCCAACTAAATCTGAAGCGGGCAATACAAAGGACGATCAAAACAGAGCGATAGGTGTGTGAAAACACGGTCAACGGGGGGATTAAATGGGAAAATAGATGTAAAATTTTATTTCTTATCTTAACAATTTGGTATACAGGTTATTAATACCAAAGGTATATTTAGTATGCACTTAATTATACGCCTACAGCTTATGATTCAGGTTCAATTACAGTTAAGAATTTATATCCCACAAATTATTTAATATAGAATGTGGTGGTATAATTTAGAATTTAGAGCAAATACTATTGCATATATTGACAGCATGTTTTTACGGTCTTGGTTTCAGTTTCTTTCCCTCTTTGAACTTGTTTCTTATCATTGTTTGATGCTAGGTATCTGCAGTTATTGCTTAAAAGGCAAATTAATATTTAAAAAAAATTACTTATTTTCTCAGAAACCTTTCATGCTAGAACATTTGACATACGTATTGACACTTCCTGAAAAAACGCGTGTGCAATGCTTCCTCATATTAATGCCATAAGCACCTTAAATAAGTAATAGTCTAAAGATATAGTTGGAATGGGTTCATTCAAGGCTTAAATCTCAATTTTTACCAGCACTCTTTGAAGACCTTATTAGCTAAAAATCACTTTTCTTTGAATTGAGTTTAAAAAGTTAGTTTATAATAGAAATCTTGGTCCTCCAGATTTTTAGTAATTCGACACTTTTAATTTAGAAAATACAATTTAACTATAAGGTAGAAAGGATTTGTATAACACATTTTATTGCATACCTTCAGTTAATTGTATTACTCTTGCTTTTGCTTATTATTTTAAATATTGCTTCAGCAGGTTAAGCTTTCTTCTCTTTTGAAGTTTACTGACGTTTTATATGATTTATTATTTTTGTACCATAAATTAATTAATTTTGTTATTGCTGGAACTTCTTACAATTCTTCTTACAATGCCGTAAATACTTTAAGTCCCGGGCTTCATAGTTTAATTATTAGGTCAATCAATTGTAAGCCATTAGGATATGTCATCTCAAAATGAATGAATTTGAGATCGGAATGTTGCCACGGTAGCTCACTTGTTTAGAGCCACCGAACGGAAACCGTAAGATCCATGGTTCAAATCCCAGTTAAATCATTGGATTTTTCAGACTAATTACCCTTAGTCATTGTTGTATTTCTTCTTCTTCTTCTTCAACGCATTATCCGCCTCGTTGTAGTACTTACACCTCCAAATACCTTAGGTCAGTAGTGTCGAGGAGCACGCAAACTCTGGATCATAGCAAATCTAGGATGTGTGATCAGCCCAATGTCTGGCATGGTGATGATGAAGAAGGAAATGAAATGTAGTGATGAAAGGGATGATAGAAAATTTCGCGGAACAAATTATCCAACAGCGTTCGTCAGCGACCGAGAAAAGCCGCGATAACATCTTCAGTCAGATTGGTCAAACCCTGGGAGTTTGAATCCGGGACTTCCCGAATGCGGGCCACGGACGTTACTGCCTGAGTCATTCCGCTCGGTATGTTTTCCTTTTATGCATTAATTGGATAGCCACAAATGTAATAAACAAACAGACAGGCCCCTATGGTTTATAAGGAGATTACCAAGAGAATGACCCATAATATTTTAAAACCGTAGTAAATATATGCCCATGAGAAAAGTAGAGAGTCCTAAAACTCTCCATATCCATAAAGAATGTACGCGGCAACTCTCCCGTGAGCAAATTCCTCAACTTGCGGTTACTACAAAATTACACTGTTTTCCACTACCACCAACGCTTAGCAAACAATCGCAGCTTTATGAGCATTGGCTGAGCTTGAAAAGTTGAATCACATTTGAAAAATACAATACCATGACCGGGACTCGAGCCATGGATTTTCAGCTTACCATAGTTCCTCACTTCTGGCCTTCTGGGTCACCCACCACTATGGCTTATGTAGTTTTACTTCTTCTACAACTTATCTATCTATGGTGAGTGGGGGAACTATTGCATTCCACGCAAAGGTTTCACAGGAAGTACAGTTTTGAGATTCCCTTAATCAAAATCAAACAATTTATAAAAAGCTTCGCGCGCGCGTGTGTGTGTGTGTGTGTGTGTTTGTGTGTGTGTGTGTGTGGGGGGGGATAAAGGCTAAACTTAGTATTTAGTTTTAGAAATCTTCCAAGGATGCAACATGAAGATTTTCAAGAAACTCCCCACCCCCCAACCCGAACTACTTCACATAGAAAATTCTGCCTTACATTTTGATTTTCCCCTAAACGTCTCTAACAATTTGAATTTAAAAACTACATATATTTTGAACTTTTTGCAAATATATAAAGTCCTGTGAAGTTCGCTTCCTTCTGAATATTTTTTATTACTGTGTTTATTTTAGTCTCTTTAACCACATGGTCATATCGCGACTGATTTGTTAGTGAGTAACTCTTAGATCGATGTGTGGCAAACAGTTAGCCTTCTAGGTCTCATCCCTGTAGCCACTCTCTTTGTCACGTGTCCACAGAGACCCTAGTATATAGCAACTGGATCTTCTGCTTCGTGCCGTGCAGATGGCATTAGGGTCCGTCCAATCTACATGCTTTCATTGTCTGTGGATAGATGGCACAGCATTCACTATTACCGCCTATTTTTCATTTTTACTATTGTTTTAGATTTAAGGTGGAACTTTTGGTCGTGGTATTAAATATCCAATCCGATATTTACCTTAGCAGATGAGGGAAACCACGAAAAAACCTGGACAGATTAGTCGGCCCACGGGATTTGAACCCGGGACCTCCCGAATGCGGGCCACAGACGTTACCGCCTGAGCTATCCCGCTTGGTTGTATGCATTTTGTACAATTGATAAACCAATTTTAGACAAAGAGAGAGAGAAAGAGACAGAAGTTACCGCACGAAAAATGTAGATCCCGTTAAAGCACACAATTTATGCTAAGTAAATTTCTTTGTGACATTAAATAATTCCGAAATATTCTTTCCTGTTGGTTTGAATTTTCAAATGTTTTATATCTTTCACAAGTTGTTCGCAACTATGCAAGGAGCGAATTGCTTAACGACCCACTTTTTAAAGATTTGACTATCAATTCAGTCTCCTGTATTTCCCTTGTATCTATAATGAAATGTGTAATGAAAACATTTCTGCAAACGTTTTTAACCCGATTAACAAAAAGTAAATAGGTAGAAGAACAAGCTTTCGTAAGAATGGTTTGTAGAAGAGTGGGTGGAAAAAGCCATGTGAATGTAACATGTCAGACTTTTAGAAATTGCTTTTTCTCACTCACTGTATGTAGTGTGAACCACATGAACAACAGTGAAAGCTGAACCACATTTGTTCGTAGATGTTCGACGGCATCACCGTAGCAGAGTGACTGAAAGTCCGCTGGGTCACGGTTCAAATCCCAACCATTGCAATGAATATTTCAAACCTGATTCAAGGTTCTACTCTCTCTCAAAAGAAGTAAAGACAGAAAGAACACATAAAGAGAAGGAAACTTTGCTAACTATATTTCCCACGTACCAAGAGCAGTATTCGTGATTTGAAAGCAATAGGAAAACTTAGCTGAGGAGAAAAGAAAGGCGATAGAACACAGGAAGAGCGACCACGTTCGCACATCAACGTTTTCTGTAACCGCAACCCTGTAAGGAGGGAGAGGATAGTGAAAAAAACATTTAATAAACGCTATGACAAAGACACATGATTCTTTCTTTCCCACAGAAACCGCTTCTCCTTCTGGATGAGCAATATTATCGCGAGGGTAGCAGCTGCAGCAAGGAGAAACAACAAAAAGGGTGGGGGGATGTTGCATAACGCACTAGCAGTTAGAAACAAAGGCCGGCACCTGCAGGGGTTCTGAGCTATGGTACGCACGTGAGAGATCCTTTAGGGGTTATGAATGGTTATGACATTGTGGAGTCTAACGTCACCTGACAAGCAAACCTCCGGAGGGCTGTAATGGACCACTTAGCTGCGTATTTTATGTTAATACTCTTAATTAAATTGTCTGTAACATCCACCCTCAAGGCTGATGCAGACGTTGTACCTATTCTTACATTTCTGCACCTAATTATGACCTTAAATTTTAACGAAACTATTTCATTTGGTGCTGTGCTAACATGAAACAAGCTTCTCTTAAACAATAGGCCATTTAAATATACCCTCTGAAACTTCATGCTCGTCAAAATGGCAAAACTCATGTATACGCTTTTTAATTTAGCTTGCCTCATACGCTTGTTGAGTAAAAATTTGATGTCCACATCCGCGTGACTTTCTCTGCCCATTACAGTAACAGTAGGTAACAGATCCGCGCCGCAGTTCCAAATAAGCATTACAAAATAACAGTAAAGAACGTCCAAGAATACTTTTCTATTTATAGATAACTCTTAAGAACAAGATATTCTGAGTTGGTCCACTCTTGTATGATTGATTCGGATTCCTTCGCATCAAATCGTGATGTTTCGTTTCGTAATGAATATTGCTAAGCGGCAAGACGACATTCCTCACCTTTCCTGTCCCCCTTCCATCCGAAATTCAGCCATGTACGCAGGACGTAAAGAACGCCCAAGAATAATTAATTGTCTGTTTATACATAACTCTTAAGAGCAAGATGTTCTGAGTTGGTCCACTCTTGTATGATTGATTCGGATTCCTTCGCATCAAATCGTGATGTTTCGTTCCGTAATGAATATTGCTAAGATGCAAGATGACATTCCTCACCTTTCCTCTCCCCTTTCCATTCCAAATTCAGCCATGTACGCAGGAATTCGCAAAGTATTGTTAATATTACCTATGCCAAGTTATATCTAATTACTCATTATAATTACTGCTCAGTTAATTCTTATTAGTAAAAATCACGTACATCATCGTAGTAACCATCTTGTATCAGCATCTTTGATGCTAATATTATTGTTATTATGTTCCAGATCGTCAACTCGGTTAAGCATGTGTATAGTAACAGCTCAACAGCTTAATTCTTATTGACAGAAATATTTCTAGTAGACATTGCTCTTTATTGAAACGCAGAGGCGAGATGGGGGTCTTGCAACATACACGTATTTGTAACATTGTAACGAAAACTACTCTCTATGATCAGCACATTGGTTTTGAAACTGGTTTTGAAAATACTCGAACAATTACATTAGATGGTGTCTGTTCTTTTGGAACCGTATAAATTGGCATACCTTTTGGAACAGTTCCTAGCGATTACTTTACTTTTTTCCAACCACTAACCCATTACAAATCTGCATGTGAAAGGGGGTGAGTGGGGAGCATTTCGTGAAAATCTTTGCCGCCATGCTTAAACAGTGTCTTGACTCAAATATAAAATTTAGGATTTATCCTTTTACTTTTGGATTAGCGATGCTGCTCATACATACACGTCTGCGAGCCCATGCACTTACCTTTTTCTAAAACTGTATTCATTTGTGTTGAGTGGAGCTGGAACAGATATCGAATTTCTTGGTAGAATACAATACTTACTCTACCTAATATATGTAGGTGGCAGAGACAGTAAAAATGCATCTTCTGAAGTTCTGGAGTTACCCTTATTAGGCTACTTCTCTCTCTGGGTGTCTCATAAAAACAACTATGGAAGGGTTGGAATATCCAAATATTAACGCTTTATGGTGATATTTTCACCAGATTTTTATTGAAATTAAAATATAAACCGATTATTTTGTCGACAAAATATAATGCACAAAATAATTACGCTTTGACCTAAATCTCCTTTTCGGAAGATTCCATGTTACAAAGGTGTAAAAATCGGACAACTTCAACAAAGCGCTATCTATCGCCCACAACTGTAACTTCCCCCTCTGGTGAAAGAAGAATTACACTTGTACACAACTACGCAATTCCTGTTTCTGCCAACAATTTATGCCCGAATTAATTTAGTGAAATTGGAACCCGACAACAGTTGAAAAACACTCTCTGCCCAGCCTTTCCAATGCTATGCTAAGCTAATAAAATTAAACCATTCAAATGCACATATTTTGCACATGCAAATTCCGCAACACATAACTACAACGCGAGTCTCTCGCGCTAAATAACAAAATAAACAAGTAAATAAAACAAACGAAAAAAAGGGTAAAACATTTTCGAAACTGTGTGTTGGGATCAGTTTGTTGATGTGTTTTGTTTCGAGCTACTCCTATCAAACTGAAGGCCGCCCATAATTTACCTACAACTCCCATTACCTGTTAATGGAATGCATTACAAATAATACATTGTTGGAGTGAACAGTGTGAATACACATCCCTTAAATTAACGTCAGCAAGCGTATCGACCACGAGCAACCCTTTTACTGTAACCTGCATAGCTGCATTATCAATTATTCATTCAAAATCCCGATAATTGACCTTTAATTTAAAATTTCTGGCCAAGAGTTTGTCTCCAGTTCTAAATATATTAGTCATTGCTTGTCCTTTGATTGCTTCTTTTTTGTAACTTTATACAGAAGTATTGCACTCGACTCGAAAATTGATATGGTGAAATGCCTTTAAGGGTACCCAGATAAGAAAATGTTGCATATTTACATTCACAAGCCTTTCTCTGCCCACTGTCGTTTATTTTATATCTCTTCTACAAGCTATTCTTATAAAAACTTGTTTCCACCACTTCAGATTAATCACATAAACCTATACAAAAATTGTTTCATTGATATTTCATTGTAGGTACAAGAAAGACACGGATCGTAGAGATAGTTAAATATTTATAAAGCGGATCGTTTTATGCCAGCTTTGAAATTTCATATTATTTGCAAGAAATTATAAGAAAAGAAAAATGGATACTTTTTCAAAAAGTATTGAAAGATTAAAACCAATAGCAACAAACAATAGAAAATGTTCAACACAACAAATGATGCATGTTTTAATGAGCTGCACATTTTTCCTCGAGTAAGTCTTTGTGTATTTCTAATGGTTTATCATTTATACATCATCATTTCATTCAGAATACTAGAGGTCTTTGCAGGCTCTAAAAGGCAACACATGCTACGAAATAATATATTTAATAGCCCCTACAATGTTAAAGAACACCTGTCTACTTCAAGCAGGGTAGAACTGTTTGGATTTATAAACGTGGAGATGAAACAGATCTTAATAATTGGAGGCCAATTACAATTTACTCAGTGGTTAGAAGGGTAACAGAACGAATCCTTAACTCACGCCTCAGAAGCATGATGACCTTATGTGAAAATCAAGGAGTTTTCACAAATTTCCCAGGTACTCTTACAATTATGTACTTCTAAGCATCTTTACTGCTAGCAGCTAAAACTCGCAAAAGAGACCTTATATTATATTTCTGGATATAAGCACAGCCTCCGATAACGTTGGCCATTCACATTTTCCGAACTCACTTTTATTAATTGGGCCACCTTTAAAACTTTCTAACCTCATTATAGCCCTACTGGAAATTAATACAACTCAACTTGAGACTGGCAGATTCAAAACAAAACTAATTAGAATTATCAAGAGAAAAATTATGCAAGATTCAGGAGGAACATGAGTTTTCTATTTCTGAAGGGCTGTCGAATATAACCTCCATTGGCTTTGCAGATGACACGTTAATAGCTGCGAAAAGTGACGATTTAGCATGAACTTGTTTGAGCTTGTCATTCACAAATATAATGATGATGGTTTAGAAATTAATGTTAATAAGTGCAAGTGTGTTTCAATAAAAAAACTTTCGGACTGAGCACATGTCAAGAAATAAAATCAATAGCTTTGGAGGAAACAATAAAACACCTGACTGTCAATTATAATAGTTCCCCTTGCGGTATACTCGTGGTGGGAGAGCATAACTCGCAGTATGTCCGAGATATTAATATATGAATTAATATATGAACTATGGTGATGCTGATAATTATCTTGTGTTTAAGTTGTTACTCTTAAAGTGCTATTTTTTTTATTTCTTGCCACGGCTGCTGTTATTTGGGTTTTTGTAGAGCTTGTTTAACTTTGCAGGGTGTGATAGGGAAGGAAGGTAAAAAGTAACAAATCTAACAATAGATTAAGTCATGAATAACACTATGATTTAATGACACACGCATTTACTGTTTTAGTAATAAGCTACACAGTTACTAAAGTTAGTTGGAGCTGTAGAACGCTCGAGTCCTACCACGTTCGTGCGCCAAACTTGCGGTCGCTGAGAAATCAAGAATTTTATACGTGCTCTGGAAATAATTGTAGTATTTAACACGTTCCTATGGACTTTTAAATTGATAACATTTCAACGTTCCTACTACATTATAAGAAGTAACTAATAACGCCTACTTCTGAGAGCTTACATGCATGTTATTCACATCGCAGCACTTTATACTCAACCGCTCTGGCTGATGGGGTCGCTACAACTAACATTTCTGTACTTAAAGATTTTAAACATATTCTTCCTTAAAATTTCATTGTCCGTCTTCGTTCAGCTTGGAACCTTCCAGAAGACTTACCCGGCTATTGTTCGAAGTTTGCAAACATGTGACCTCTCTACAAAAAATATGTTGTGTTCGCTTGTTGCCTTTTCTATTTCACAAAGACTCAAGGTCTGGCTTTTATGACTTTTCCGTACAAGTCCTTTTTGCCTGGGCCCTAATTCTAACTCAAAGATATGTTCGTCGGCTTTTAACAAGGGTTCTACAGCTCCAGCTCAACACTTGCACATACATAAAACTTATGCCTTAACTTTTATTTCTATAACCAGTATTTTGATTATTAATATTATTTTACATTATAATTTACATTAATGTATATATGGCATATATATAACCATAGTTACTGTCTCACCCTATATATGACGCATCAATGAACATGAAAAAATTAAAAAAAATGATATACTAGCATCTACATCTTTGTGGCAACTTCACCAGAAATTTAGCGTTCTTTTCGATTTCATCTGCTCCACACTAATCTACCAATTCCAACAACACCTCTTAATAACATACCAGCAAAATTTATTTCTAATGCTGATAACTTTATTAAGGGCAGCTTGAAGGAAATACTGCCTACCGATACACCAGGTAGCATGCTGTATACCCACAAGAAATATAAAGGACTTGGACTCTTTAATTCTACCTGCAGCATATTAATGCCTGCAAAGCTTCTCAAAGGAAACATCCACTTAATCCTTTATAAAATATACACCTGCCAGCAAATGGATTCGACAATCTGGTTGTCTCAGTAGCAATGAATGGAGACTAGCCCTCAAAATGATGGCTAAACGTTTGGCCGCTACGTTCTGTACCAGTATGGGGTCCCGAGACGGAAACCACTGTCGCCGTTGCGGCAGTGAGATTGAAACGTTTTGGGCACGTTTTGGGCACTGTCCTTACGGCGAGACTCTTCGAAACTCCAGACATCACAAAATCAGATTGCTCATTGCCGAAGGCCTTAGAAACAAACACCATCGCGTATACGAATAAGTCCATGACATTTCTCAAGAGGGGTACAGTCGGTGAATAGACATGCTTGCCATACCGTCTGGTTCTTCATCTGCCTATATTATGGACCCAACATTGAGATTGGAGTCTCATGGACAACACCAGTCGAGGTACATAAAGAAAAGTGCAGGATTTACGAGCCCACAGTGCCATACTACCTAGTGAAATACGGTCTCAACTCTATTGAAATGGTAGGTTTAATGGTCGGAGCAAGAGGCACGGTCCCCAAGTTCTTCGTCCACTTTGCAAGAGGTTTGGCTTAGGGAGCCAGCTAATTAAGAATGTTTCACTCTTGGCCTTTAAAGTGTTCGTTTCAACTTAAAAAATATCATCTATATACTGTACGCTTTTAACTGCCTTTTCAAATTTTATGTTATTAATTGTTCGTTTTTTATAATTATTGTTACTGTGCCTTATCCTTTTGAATCATTTTATTACGTTTTATATATTAACTTTTGTACTTGTTTTCCTGTTTAATATGTAAGGTTTTTCCTTCAAAATAAAATACAGAAAAATGTAGGCATACTTTTATTAGTCATGAAAATATCTTAAAAATGTTATGTTAATCAAAACCGTTGGAGCCATTTTTGAAAAAATCAAAAATAACAAAAACTTTCCATGCAAAGGGTATTTTAGGGAATGTTTTGAAAGCCTTCGTATCACATGCTTCGAAGATGTTGAACTAATACTAAGTTTAGTATTCATCCGATTCATCATGTTTAAGATATATTTTGATAGATTCACAGAGATACAAACCGACAGACACGCACATTTTTCCTAATATGCTTTCTTTGGGTTTGTGGGATCACAAAATCTGTATTTCCAGTATTGTATTATAATATTCCTCTAACTATTATATTTAGGTGGTAAAGAAACTTAAAATCGATTATTTTTAGAGAAACCTCCACCTCTATCTTTATGAGTATGTATGTATGTATGTATGTATGTATTTTTTTTTGTTTTATTTATGGACGCTCTTTAACTACTATGGTTCTTAGCGTCCCATTCTATATTGGGCGTGAAACACCGGTAATTTTGCTCAGAGGCCACAGTAGGGTATATAGGACAGACCTGGGCCACTTTTTTGCGTTTATATGGGAAAGGATAGGGAAAACGAGGGTATATGCGGCGGTTCACGGAGGAAAATGCGTTTATATGGCGAAGATAGGGACTACGAGGATCGATGCTAGGCTAGATAGAGGTTGAAGGAATGAGGATGTGCTTTATATGAGAGATACGTGGAATACGAAGAGAAGTGTTAGACTAGATAGGATTTGAGATATGGAATATGCATTTATATGGGAAAGATAGGGAGAACGTGAACAGATGCTAGGATAGACAGATGCTGAAGCAGGGAGAATATGAACATATATACAGGAGAGATAGGGGATGCGTGGAGAGGTACTAGACTATTCAGGGTTTTGAAGGGTAGAGTATGGCTTTTTATATGGAGAGACGAGGAAAACGAGGGTATATGCTAGGGTGAGAGAACCTTCAAGGAGGAAAAAATGCGTTTATATGGGAGAGATAGGGAAAACGAGGAGAGTTCTGAGGTAGAGCAGGGACTGAAGGATGGGAGAGATATGCTTTATACGACAGAGATAGGGCATGCGAGGGGAGGTGCTAGTGCAGTCAGAGGTTAAGGAGTACGGTATACGATTATATGAGGAATATATGGAGAACGGAGGCAGGCGGTATGATAGACAGAAGCGGGGCTACTTTTGCGTTTATATGGGGAGGGATAGGGAAAACGAGGATAGATGCGACAGTTCAAGGAGGAAAATATGTTTATAGGGGAGAGATAGGGAATACCAGGGCTGATGCTGGGCTAGTCAGATGCTAAAGGAGGGAGGGATATGCTTTATACGAGAGAGATAGGGAATACAAGGAAAGATGTTATACTAAACAGGACTTGAAGGCTAGAATATGGCGTTTTATATGAGCGAGATAGCGAACCGAGGAGAGGTAACCACGTGTCGAGACGTAACACCACGTAACAAAGGAATCACGCTATGTAACAAAGGAATCACGCTATGTAACAAAGGAATCGCGCCATGTAACAAAGGAATCGCGCCATGTAACAAAGGAATCGCTCTATGTAACAAAGGAATCACGCCATGTAACAAAGGAATCGCGCCATGTAACAAAGGAATCGCGCCATGTAACAAAGGAATCGCGCCATGTAACAAAGGAATCACTGTATGTAACAAAGGAATCGCGGTATGTAACAAAGGAATCGCGCCATGTAACAAAGGAATCGCGCCATGTAACAAAGGAATCGCGCCATGTAACAAAGGAATCGCGCCATGTAACAAAGGAATCACGCCATGTAACAAAGGAATCACGCCATGTAACAAAGGAATCACGCTATGTAACAAAGGAATCGCGCTATGTAACAAAGGAATCGCGGTATGTAACAAAGGAATCGCGCTATGTAACAAAGGAATCGCGGTATGTAACAAAGGAATCACGCTATGTAACAAAGGAATCACGCTATATAACAAAGGAATCGCGCTATGTAACAAAGGAATCACGCTATGTAACAAACTGATCACGCTAAGTAACAACACGTACCAAGCATGTAACCAAGTAACAAAACGTAAGAACAACACGTAACCAATCTATTGCTAAGTCAATCTAAACTAATTCATCCTTCATAACTTAGACAATAAGTACGAGAGCCTAGCCCAGATTAACCCGACCAATCCTAAACATTCCTCTCATCATCCTTTCTAGTCAGGCATCGACTAACCTAATCTGGCTAACCAAAGATAACCTCAACTTTCTTTTAGGGAAATTGCAATGTTTTATTCAGGTTTTATTATTCGAGAGTTTTAATTGAAAAGTTTACGCCAACATACCTTTATTTTAGTTCCTTGTAGATGTCTCTCCCCTTTTATCTAGGCTTGAGACTAGCACTAGGATTACTCCTAATGGCAGGGTTACCACCTTCCCTTCCATCTTCTTCTTTCTTCATCAGGCGTCAGCTATCTGCATATACAGCACACAGATAACCTTCTTTTAAGATTGTAGACTCACGAGAAACTCTTTATCTTTAACTTACATTCTTTTAAGCACTGTTTGTAATGGCGTAATGTCCATATGCATATGTCGTTATCCCATCCTCAGCAATAATTCTTTTATCATCAAACGGAGTCAATGCAATTTTATTCACTTGCACTGTAGCAAGAGCATGCTTTCGTGATAGGATCAGATTCATAGGTGTTCTGATGATTTCACAGGTTTTAAGACAGTCTGTATAGCTGTCAAACGAAATATGGTGCTTAATGGCGCTACGTTTTATACCTTTAATCTTTTTTATCATTGACCCTTGAATATCTAAGGCATACATCTTAGGACGTAGTCCAACAAAGCGTAGGATGATTTTGCTATTAGCCTCATCTTTAAATTTTCCCAATACCTTCTTGTTCTGGGTAGAGTAACATATATGGTTGACAGGGTAATCAGCTGTATCGAGATGCTCAAGAAAACGTAACTTGTCCTGGTACACATCTTCAGTTGTAACACGATGAATGAACGAATCAGTGTCCATATACATAAGCTTCAGGTTTTCAGCTCCATAATAAGGTAACAAAACGTCGTAATGATAGTTATACATTAATGTCTTGGAGATGTCCAACACACTCATACCAATGTATATAGGCTTGTTGAATACAATCTGTCGGGAGGCCATATGTACTGCAGCTAGATTATCAGCATATATCGTCCTGTCGATAAACGTTGGCTTAGCAATTAACTTTTCCAGAGTCTCCTCATTTGTCACCAGTCGTATATCCATACGGTTACGCAGGTTCTCCATAGTTTTTCCGAACATAGCATTGTTGAACAATTTGTAGAGATCCTTCTCAAAATCATTTCCAGCTTGTTGTCGTAGTCTGTTGTTAAATTCTACATACGGTTTTAACCATCGAGACTGTTGGAATTGTAGCACACGATGGATTTTTGTTAACCGTAGTCCATGATCAAGAGCTTGCTTCAAAGCCTTGTAATGCACTACATACTTCTTTCGAGGTCCTAGATGAGGTATCAGTTTCTTTGTAGATGCTTCCAATGGTTTCATACACTCTGGCAGGAAAGGTAGATCGTTGTGTAGATCGTGAAGTTCTGCAGGATACTCGATGTCGACTTCTAATATGTAGCCGTAAGGATCATCTTCTTGTAGTCTTTCTAAGTCAATTTTTTCAGGCGATACCCACTCAAATCCACCATAAGGGAGAGCGTGACACATTGCCCACCCATATTGGTTATTAGCGTCGTCATATGTAATAAATTGGGTTGGTCTCGACGGATCAAACTTCTCCATATATGTGTTATTAGCCTCTGCATAGCGGTGGGAAACTTGACATAAACCTCCTCTTATACCAGATTCCACCATGAGTAATTGATCATAATCCTGTAACAGTTCCAGCTTAATTCCAGTGTACAGTAACATAGCGTCCCATGTAAGACCTGGAGAGGTAAAATAATGTGCAGGATCAACTTTGTGTGTTTTGAGGGTTTGCTCTCTGAACGTCTCAAAGACATCAGCTAGGAGAAGTACATCCGAAGTTAAGTAGAGATCGCTGTACTCTCCCAGGTTTCTCACATTAAACAGCTCCCATACATTTTTAGCATGATCGTAGTCAGCATCACTAATTTCTTCTTCATTTAATCTATTGTAGAAGGAGTCCTTAGGAGGTAAGCAGGTTTCGTTCAGGGCATCCCATGATGTAACAAAATCATATGGAAATACACCCTTACGGGTCATCAACTTCAATTTGTCTTCTCCAAAGTACTTTAGCGTTTCAGGATACGAGGTTAGATTTTTCACCAACTTATCCAAGCTTGTACTGAGGAATCGGAAGCTATCCACAAATCGAAGCTTTATATCTCCTACATACTTGGTGAATGAGATATAGCTTTCTTCGGAGTTAGGAATTACCTCCACACGTTCACTTGTGCAACCCAGCTCCTTAACAATGAAATGAGAGTCATATCCGCTAAGGTTATGCATGAAGACTGGTACATATTTAGGTGTTTTACAGGCTAAATTACATTCATTATGAAGACTTCCACGATATTCACCGCTGATGTGATCATGGTCGCGTACTTTATAGTTCTCTTCTGTAAAGGGTTTTCCACACAAGTAGCATGCTGAAGAAGACTCAAAATCCAACTGCTCTTGATCCGTAAGTTTCAGAGGCTTAGCAGATTTGTATATGTCCTCAATCCTTTTTGCAAGAGATGTCAGGTACAGCATAAACTTCTGAGCAGCATCAGCACCACGATACACATAGGGTTGCTTAGGAAGATCAGTTTCGAGATGTTCAACACAAGATGTAGGCTTCACGTAAACACAGAAGCTCATTGGTGTGTGCTCTTGATAAGGGATTGTATAGGAAGTTTCAGGATTGGGTATACACGTATGGCATGGGGTGAGAATACTTTCAAAGTCTGCGTAGATGACGTAAGGTAGTTTCAACATCCTTTCAAAATTTTTAAACTGTACGATTGATTTGTCCTTTGTAGGCATAACTACCCTCGCAACACCATGTTGGTTACAGATTGATGTATGTTCCTGCAGTTTTTCCAGTCCACTTCGTCCGTATCGATTGTCAAAATGTGTAAAGCAACGCTTGCAGGTATATATCACTCCATCATGCTTAGTTTTCTGGCGTCGAACGAGCTTCTCAAAATTCTTTATATATACGTAGTGATGTTTTCCACTACTGTCATTCAATAGTAGCAGGTCGCGATGTTCAGGTAGTTCAATATCAACAACCTTTATCGGATACACTTCATGCTTCTCATCCAGCCCGAAAACGTTAATAGATATCTTGTTAAGCTTCTCAAATTTAGGTATTTGAGAAAGTGGAGTAGGGTAAGAAACACAGCTGAAGTCGTACTTATCTTGAAGTTTCTTATATTTGCTGACGCGTTGAGGCTTGGTGCTCACGAATTTGGCCAATACAGAGTACATGAAACATAGCTCATCAGTTAAGTTCTGGATGTTAATGCAGGCTTTTCTTGCTTCAACAGAGGGAGGTAGGGGTATGTAGCTACTTCCTCGCAACGGGTTGTACTTGTTAATACGAAGGCGTACCCCTTCCACAGTAAGCAAGGCCCAGCTGCTACCCTTAAGCTGAGACTCATCCATTTCAGTAACCAATTTCTTGAATTTCACTTCCAGCATAGAGTCCAGATCAGTTTCTAGGAAAACAGCTTGATTTCTGGTTTTAAATGTCTTGTCACAGGTTTCTCCGATACTGTTAACAAATCTACACTCAGCTAACAGATTAATTTTCAAACTCTTATGAATGCTAAGCTCTTTATGCACAGCCTGAATTATCCGCTGTTTTGCTTCATGCAGGTATATATTCAGGTCCTTAGTCGATTCACATCGTATAAAATACGATTTCAAGCGTCCATGGAATGAAGTTTCGTATTCTTTCATATCACAGTCCTCCATCGTAGATAACAACTGATGTTTAGTTGGCTCCAATCTTCTTTTCTTCTGAGGGCTGCTTATTTCACATATATCTTCGTGTCGCTGCCCCTTATAACCATCTTTGAAGGTTACATTACAATGTTTACATTTGAAGAACTTCTTGCAGCTCATCTCGTGTCTTCTCTTGTCATAACCTCGGAGGAACTTCTTCCCACATTTTCCACATGCATATCCAGTAGCGCTTGGAATAATATCCTTATACGCTGAGTTATTCATCTTTATTCTTGATGTAATAACGTATTAATCACTGATCAATGAAATGTACGCCTTGATACCACTTTAGAAAGCTGATTATTCTTGGAGAGAACACGATGTTAACACCTCAGAGATGATCAACAGAATGAATTTCAATACTCAAGTTCGCTCTATTTATAGAGAAAGCACGAACCTTTTTTAATCAATTATATCCTGATTATTAATACTAAAACGGTGATGAAGCGTGTAAGCTCTTATATATTTCAATTCGTGTTACACTGATGTTCGAGCGTCTCCGTATAGCTTCGTATGTTTAGAGAGAAAGTGTAAAGTATTGTGAAGATGTTATGTATTGTTCGGCTATAATCGTACAGATTCGGAGAGCTTGACTGGTGAAGGTAATGAACGATCCGTCAACCGAGCAGGAGGCAAGCAGCCCCAGTCTAGAGACAGGATGTTTATGACGTCACACCCAGAGACAGGATGTCTGCCAGTATCAAACACGTTTAAACTCGTCTCGTAACTACCTGTATATGCTGTCGCATCAACAAGAGAAGTATTCCCACACGCTCATTCAGTCAGATGTTACATTCAAAGCCTACCACCACCCATTACACCGAAGCTAGCACAATCTCAAAAGCTTAAAAGGAAACCTAGAAGATTTTCCCCCTTACTTACTTAAATGTGTATATACTACATTATTTCATGTTTTCATTCCCTTTTCAATTCTTCCTTTCCATCTTGTTCTAGAAAGACCATTACATTTCACTACAATCATGAGAAAAGCAATTTTTCCAGAGTTACAGAGATTCTAAGCTTCTAGAATCGAACTCGGTAATACTTTTAATAAATGGGTTTTAGTAATTTAGCTTCCCCGCATCAGCATCTACCATTTAATCTTTACTCGAACCTGATAGGATTCATAGGCTTGAAGATATATGAAATCACCCCTTCGGGATTCGATCTGAGTACTTTAAAGTAGTTATCGTCATAATAACGATATTTAGGAACTAGGTACTCTGTTTACGTTTACCTTGACATGTCTATCTAAATTAAATTACGAGTTATTAAATGTTTACAAGTAAATTTCATTAAATCGGTATTCGAACCCAGAACACCAGGAACAAAATAATTTATAATATTAGCTTGACATGTTAAACAAAGCTGTATGCAGTTACATCATCGATCTAAGCGATATATTCTAGTGTACAGAGGAAAATTAAGGAAGTCATTAAAAAATCGGGATTCGAACTAGAGACAACTGATACAGTAAAAACAGACCTCATTAGTACTCATCATGCTTAAGCATGTTAACTTTCACCATATGACGTCACAGTCGGGGACAGTTTGACTATCGCAGCCATGTCAGGAAATGCATATTTTAGTCATCTCATATTTTAGAGTCATATACAGAAACCAGGCAAAACCATGAAAAATATGTCAGAGTGAACAACCATCGACAATCGAACGAGGGAAACCATCAGATTACTCTAGGAGCATAAAGTGCAACTGAAAGAAAATCGTGATAGCTGAGAAACCACTCCAGCATTCGCGTGCAGACCAGGGGAAACTATGAAAAAATCAAAGGGCCGAGCGAGTGGCTGATAGAGTGTGCGACCAACAGGAAATCAAGCAAAAGGTCTCTAGAGACAAAAGATGCAATTGAAATGGAATCATGATAGCAAATGCCGCTACAGCATTAGGTAGCAGACCGGCGAAAATCATGAGAAACGTAAGGTCAGAGTAAACAATTGATTGAAATCTAACCCCTGAACCCTAGAAATTCACGACAACTGAAAAACGAAACCCAGATGTAGAGGAAATTTTGTACACCCTTGACGAAAAAACCCCGTCCGCTGGGGAAGTAACCTTTAAGTATACAATTGACGTCTGTCATACCGATAAGGGACGGTTTGAAAGGCTTCCTAATTGCTCTACGCAAGTCACCTGAGCAAACACAGGAAATTCCTAAACCAGACAATTACAAGCCTGCTAAAACATTTTTTCCTACAATAAGTAATTTAAATTCTACATGAAGATTATTCCAAAAGTTTCATATCTCTTATTTCCTTCAATAAAATATCGAATATGACTCTAGCACCAGGGAAAAAAATTAAACGGAGGGAAGCGATATTTTCTTTTTACGCTGAAATTATAATTAAATGCATAGCATTCTTGCATGAAAACACTGTCCATATAGATTATAGGAATGGACTCTGTTTAAAACATGTATTTTTTCACGCGTGGTGTATAGATTGTCTCAGTAAGCATTCGTGACTATTACAATTATCGCCAAGTATTATTTTACAAAAAGATTGGCTTATTCTCTTAGTAAACATAAGACGAAATCGTTTTTTAAACAACTCTCCATTCGAGAGATATTGTTTGATTATTCCAGCAGAGAGAGAGAGAGAGAGAGAGGGAGAGAGAGAGAGATCGAGCCATATTTGTTTAAAAGCTTTTTTTTCATTCACAGGAAATCTTCGAGAAAATTCGAGGAATTATTCAGTTGGACACCATTGCTAAAATAGTTTGTACACCCTTTGAAGAATGTTTACCTGACTGGCGGAGTCTCGGAAATACCTCTCTCGACAGGCTGTCGCCCGCATGCCTTTGTGTGCCATTTATACATTAGGGAGACTATTGTGCTTTAAAATGGGATAGCTATGTTTTAAGCTTTCCACAACAAATTTTTTTCCCGATAATTAATATAATTCTACATGAAGAATATTAATGATTTAAGTTTTCAATTAAACGTATACTGTATAGATTCTGTACTTAAACATTCGATTGTATCTTAGTCATTATTTAAATACTCGATTACGAGAATTGCTAGCATATCAAAAATTGTAGAAGTTTTTCCACCCTTATTTAATTAAATTCATGTATATACTCTATTATTTAGTGATTTTTTCAATAATTTCTCTCATGTCCATCATTCGTCAAAAAATCAGTGTACAATACGCATTTTTATACGTTTTAATGTTCGTTTATTTTTAAAACCGCTACATTTGCCCGTAATTACGAACAATTAGATTTCAGATTTACTCAGATGTGTAGCTTGTAGAATAGAAATGTTTTAATAAATGTATTCTATTTTTAGACGAAAAACAACGATCTGCTTCTGACTGTGTATAATTATAATCAAGACCGATTTGTATTTAGTATAAAGTTTGTTTATTTTCATTTTTAAGACTTCCTTTGTTAAAGATATCTTGCAATCTATTTTTAAATTTCTTTTAAAACCAGAGCGAACATTATCAAATATAACGCCTGCCTTCACGTGTCGGGAAGCTAACATGGTCACAGTCATCTTTTAGTAGCTTGCCTTTCATGTCGGCCTCGGGCGGAGGCGAGCACCTGGCGGGGAGGAGAAGCCTTGCGAAAGGCGGCTGAGGGGTCGCACCTGGAGGGAGAAAGACCGGCATCACGAGTCGCTGAGAGTCCAGCCCTCAGTACGGTCCTGCATGCCGTAAGGTCCGGTCCTATTCGTAGCAGCATGCTATACCACCGCAGCTCGCGCCAGCGTCTTACGTAATCTAGTTTTTTACGCTCACTATACCATTTAAATATACATTCATCTAAGAGATATAATATTCGTCAGGATGACAGATGTCCAAATACACATAACAAAGAAATTAGTTACTGATATAAATGTAATATCGTACGTTCACCATTTTATTTTATTCGAGGGATGAAATTTGTATTCATGTCACGGTTTTCAATCCTAGTCCTCCAACCCTACTTGGATCGACAATCAATAACGAGCTACAATCCAAGGATATAATCGATAATAATACAAATATTTTGATAAAGAATATCAAATGTAGATCTCTATAAACGTATGTATTTCCCCTCACTTCCCCTCTTTCCCCCACCACGCAGTAGATATAACATGGCGACTCCAGCGCAGAGAGATGCCGCCATCTGATAAGGTTCTTTGATCTATGCCGACAAGCTCCGCCCCCTCCCTTTGTGCGCTACTACTTGCCGCCCTGACGGCACGTGCCACTAGCCCCGCCCCCTCCCCCCATGTGGTCTGGTCACGTGCTGGCGGCCACCCCTCCCCCACCCCTTCCCTTGTGACCTCACCCTTAAAAGCTACTGGACACCCGATCTCCCTACCCCATCCTTTCTAATCCTATCCCGTACACTGGGCCCGCCGTCTCTTTGTGCTCTACTCCCACGCTGACCTCGGTATTGGAGAACAATGGACTATTGTTCAAATCGTCTAAGCCAGCGTGGGAGTAGAGCAGAGAGGAGGGGGTATCATGCTCCAGTAGCTTTTAAGGGCGAACCCACAAAGGTTAAGTGTTTTCACGTGTGCTATTCTTTCACCGCAAATCAGAGATACAGGACAATGCATTATTGTTCTCATCGTAAATGGCGGTGTCGGAATAGCAAAAAGCGGGGGTGGGGGTCGGCGGCATAGAAGAAAGGAACTTATCAGTGGTTGCATCGGCTTTGAAGCTGCGTGTCGCCATGTTATATCTACTGCGTGGTGGGGGAAAGAGGGGAAGTGAGGGGAAATACATACGTTTATAGAGATCTACATTTGATATTCTTTATCAAAATATTTGTATTATTATCGATTATATCCTTGGATTGTAGCTCGTTATTGATTGTCGATCCAAGTAGGGTTGGAGGACTAGGATTGAAAACCGTGACATGAATACAAATTTCATCCCTCGAATAAAATAAAATGGTGAACGTACGATATTACATTTATATCAGTAACTAATTTCTTTGTTATGTATATTTGGACATCTGTCATCCTGACGAATATTATATCTCTTAGATGAATGTATATTTAAATGGTATAGTGAGCGTAAAAAACTAGATTACGTAAGACGCTGGCGCGAGCTGCGGTGGTATAGCATGCTGCTACGAATAGGACCGGACCTTACGGCATGCAGGACCGTACTGAGGGCTGGACTCTCAGCGACTCGTGATGCCGGTCTTTCTCCCTCCAGGTGCCACCCCTCAGCCGCCTTTCGCAAGGCTTCTCCTCCCCGCCAGGTGCTCGCCTCCGCCCGAGGCCGACATGAAAGGCAAGCTACTAAAAGATGACTGTGACCATGTTAGCTTCCCGACACGTGAAGGCAGGCGTTATATTTGATAATGTTCGCTCTGGTTTTAAAAGAAATTTAAAAATAGATTGCAAGATATCTTTAACAAAGGAAGTCTTAAAAATGAAAATAAACAAACTTTATACTAAATCCAAATCGGTCTTGATTATAATTATACACAGTCAGAAGCAGATCGTTGTTTTTCGTCTAAAAATAGAATACATTTATTAAAACATTTCTATTCTACAAGCTACACATCTGAGTAAATCTGAAATCTAATTGTTCGTAATTACGGGCAAATGTAGCGGTTTTAAAAATAAACGAACATTAAAACGTATAAAAATGCGTATTGTACACTGATTTTTTGACGAATGATGGACATGAGAGAAATTATTGAAAAAATCACTAAATAATAGAGTATATACATGAATTTAATTAAATAAGGGTGGAAAAACTTCTACAATTTTTGATATGCTAGCAATTCTCGTAATCGAGTATTTAAATAATGACTAAGATACAATCGAATGTTTAAGTACAGAATCTATACAGTATACGTTTAATTGAAAACTTAAATCATTAATATTCTTCATGTAGAATTATATTAATTATCGGGAAAAAAATTTGTTGTGGAAAGCTTAAAACATAGCTATCCCATTTTAAAGCACAATAGTCTCCCTAATGTATAAATGGCACACAAAGGCATGCGGGCGACAGCCTGTCGAGAGAGGTATTTCCGAGACTCCGCCAGTCAGGTAAACATTCTTCAAAGGGTGTACAAACTATTTTAGCAATGGTGTCCAACTGAATAATTCCTCGAATTTTCTCGAAGATTTCCTGTGAATGAAAAAAAAGCTTTTAAACAAATATGGCTCGATCTCTCTCTCTCCCTCTCTCTCTCTCTCTCTCTCTCTGCTGGAATAATCAAACAATATCTCTCGAATGGAGAGTTGTTTAAAAAACGATTTCGTCTTATGTTTACTAAGAGAATAAGCCAATCTTTTTGTAAAATAATACTTGGCGATAATTGTAATAGTCACGAATGCTTACTGAGACAATCTATACACCACGCGTGAAAAAATACATGTTTTAAACAGAGTCCATTCCTATAATCTATATGGACAGTGTTTTCATGCAAGAATGCTATGCATTTAATTATAATTTCAGCGTAAAAAGAAAATATCGCTTCCCTCCGTTTAATTTTTTTCCCTGGTGCTAGAGTCATATTCGATATTTTATTGAAGGAAATAAGAGATATGAAACTTTTGGAATAATCTTCATGTAGAATTTAAATTACTTATTGTAGGAAAAAATGTTTTAGCAGGCTTGTAATTGTCTGGTTTAGGAATTTCCTGTGTTTGCTCAGGTGACTTGCGTAGAGCAATTAGGAAGCCTTTCAAACCGTCCCTTATCGGTATGACAGACGTCAATTGTATACTTAAAGGTTACTTCCCCAGCGGACGGGGTTTTTTCGTCAAGGGTGTACAAAATTTCCTCTACATCTGGGTTTCGTTTTTCAGTTGTCGTGAATTTCTAGGGTTCAGGGGTTAGATTTCAATCAATTGTTTACTCTGACCTTACGTTTCTCATGATTTTCGCCGGTCTGCTACCTAATGCTGTAGCGGCATTTGCTATCATGATTCCATTTCAATTGCATCTTTTTGTCTCTAGAGACCTTTTGCTTGATTTCCTGTTGGTCGCACACTCTATCAGCCACTCGCTCGGCCCTTTGATTTTTTCATAGTTTCCCCTGGTCTGCACGCGAATGCTGGAGTGGTTTCTCAGCTATCACGATTTTCTTTCAGTTGCACTTTATGCTCCTAGAGTAATCTGATGGTTTCCCTCGTTCGATTGTCGATGGTTGTTCACTCTGACATATTTTTCATGGTTTTGCCTGGTTTCTGTATATGACTCTAAAATATGAGATGACTAAAATATGCATTTCCTGACATGGCTGCGATAGTCAAACTGTCCCCGACTGTGACGTCATATGGTGAAAGTTAACATGCTTAAGCATGATGAGTACTAATGAGGTCTGTTTTTACTGTATCAGTTGTCTCTAGTTCGAATCCCGATTTTTTAATGACTTCCTTAATTTTCCTCTGTACACTAGAATATATCGCTTAGATCGATGATGTAACTGCATACAGCTTTGTTTAACATGTCAAGCTAATATTATAAATTATTTTGTTCCTGGTGTTCTGGGTTCGAATACCGATTTAATGAAATTTACTTGTAAACATTTAATAACTCGTAATTTAATTTAGATAGACATGTCAAGGTAAACGTAAACAGAGTACCTAGTTCCTAAATATCGTTATTATGACGATAACTACTTTAAAGTACTTAGATCGAATCCCGAAGGGGTGATTTCATATATCTTCAAGCCTATGAATCCTATCAGGTTCGAGTAAAGATTAAATGGTAGATGCTGATGCGGGGAAGCTAAATTACTAAAACCCATTTATTAAAAGTATTACCGAGTTCGATTCTAGAAGCTTAGAATCTCTGTAACTCTGGAAAAATTGCTTTTCTCATGATTGTAGTGAAATGTAATGGTCTTTCTAGAACAAGATGGAAAGGAAGAATTGAAAAGGGAATGAAAACATGAAATAATGTAGTATATACACATTTAAGTAAGTAAGGGGGAAAATCTTCTAGGTTTCCTTTTAAGCTTTTGAGATTGTGCTAGCTTCGGTGTAATGGGTGGTGGTAGGCTTTGAATGTAACATCTGACTGAATGAGCGTGTGGGAATACTTCTCTTGTTGATGCGACAGCATATACAGGTAGTTACGAGACGAGTTTAAACGTGTTTGATACTGGCAGACATCCTGTCTCTGGGTGTGACGTCATAAACATCCTGTCTCTAGACTGGGGCTGCTTGCCTCCTGCTCGGTTGACGGATCGTTCATTACCTTCACCAGTCAAGCTCTCCGAATCTGTACGATTATAGCCGAACAATACATAACATCTTCACAATACTTTACACTTTCTCTCTAAACATACGAAGCTATACGGAGACGCTCGAACATCAGTGTAACACGAATTGAAATATATAAGAGCTTACACGCTTCATCACCGTTTTAGTATTAATAATCAGGATATAATTGATTAAAAAAGGTTCGTGCTTTCTCTATAAATAGAGCGAACTTGAGTATTGAAATTCATTCTGTTGATCATCTCTGAGGTGTTAACATCGTGTTCTCTCCAAGAATAATCAGCTTTCTAAAGTGGTATCAAGGCGTACATTTCATTGATCAGTGATTAATACGTTATTACATCAAGAATAAAGATGAATAACTCAGCGTATAAGGATATTATTCCAAGCGCTACTGGATATGCATGTGGAAAATGTGGGAAGAAGTTCCTCCGAGGTTATGACAAGAGAAGACACGAGATGAGCTGCAAGAAGTTCTTCAAATGTAAACATTGTAATGTAACCTTCAAAGATGGTTATAAGGGGCAGCGACACGAAGATATATGTGAAATAAGCAGCCCTCAGAAGAAAAGAAGATTGGAGCCAACTAAACATCAGTTGTTATCTACGATGGAGGACTGTGATATGAAAGAATACGAAACTTCATTCCATGGACGCTTGAAATCGTATTTTATACGATGTGAATCGACTAAGGACCTGAATATATACCTGCATGAAGCAAAACAGCGGATAATTCAGGCTGTGCATAAAGAGCTTAGCATTCATAAGAGTTTGAAAATTAATCTGTTAGCTGAGTGTAGATTTGTTAACAGTATCGGAGAAACCTGTGACAAGACATTTAAAACCAGAAATCAAGCTGTTTTCCTAGAAACTGATCTGGACTCTATGCTGGAAGTGAAATTCAAGAAATTGGTTACTGAAATGGATGAGTCTCAGCTTAAGGGTAGCAGCTGGGCCTTGCTTACTGTGGAAGGGGTACGCCTTCGTATTAACAAGTACAACCCGTTGCGAGGAAGTAGCTACATACCCCTACCTCCCTCTGTTGAAGCAAGAAAAGCCTGCATTAACATCCAGAACTTAACTGATGAGCTATGTTTCATGTACTCTGTATTGGCCAAATTCGTGAGCACCAAGCCTCAACGCGTCAGCAAATATAAGAAACTTCAAGATAAGTACGACTTCAGCTGTGTTTCTTACCCTACTCCACTTTCTCAAATACCTAAATTTGAGAAGCTTAACAAGATATCTATTAACGTTTTCGGGCTGGATGAGAAGCATGAAGTGTATCCGATAAAGGTTGTTGATATTGAACTACCTGAACATCGCGACCTGCTACTATTGAATGACAGTAGTGGAAAACATCACTACGTATATATAAAGAATTTTGAGAAGCTCGTTCGACGCCAGAAAACTAAGCATGATGGAGTGATATATACCTGCAAGCGTTGCTTTACACATTTTGACAATCGATACGGACGAAGTGGACTGGAAAAACTGCAGGAACATACATCAATCTGTAACCAACATGGTGTTGCGAGGGTAGTTATGCCTACAAAGGACAAATCAATCGTACAGTTTAAAAATTTTGAAAGGATGTTGAAACTACCTTACGTCATCTACGCAGACTTTGAAAGTATTCTCACCCCATGCCATACGTGTATACCCAATCCTGAAACTTCCTATACAATCCCTTATCAAGAGCACACACCAATGAGCTTCTGTGTTTACGTGAAGCCTACATCTTGTGTTGAACATCTCGAAACTGATCTTCCTAAGCAACCCTATGTGTATCGTGGTGCTGATGCTGCTCAGAAGTTTATGCTGTACCTGACATCTCTTGCAAAAAGGATTGAGGACATATACAAATCTGCTAAGCCTCTGAAACTTACGGATCAAGAGCAGTTGGATTTTGAGTCTTCTTCAGCATGCTACTTGTGTGGAAAACCCTTTACAGAAGAGAACTATAAAGTACGCGACCATGATCACATCAGCGGTGAATATCGTGGAAGTCTTCATAATGAATGTAATTTAGCCTGTAAAACACCTAAATATGTACCAGTCTTCATGCATAACCTTAGCGGATATGACTCTCATTTCATTGTTAAGGAGCTGGGTTGCACAAGTGAACGTGTGGAGGTAATTCCTAACTCCGAAGAAAGCTATATCTCATTCACCAAGTATGTAGGAGATATAAAGCTTCGATTTGTGGATAGCTTCCGATTCCTCAGTACAAGCTTGGATAAGTTGGTGAAAAATCTAACCTCGTATCCTGAAACGCTAAAGTACTTTGGAGAAGACAAATTGAAGTTGATGACCCGTAAGGGTGTATTTCCATATGATTTTGTTACATCATGGGATGCCCTGAACGAAACCTGCTTACCTCCTAAGGACTCCTTCTACAATAGATTAAATGAAGAAGAAATTAGTGATGCTGACTACGATCATGCTAAAAATGTATGGGAGCTGTTTAATGTGAGAAACCTGGGAGAGTACAGCGATCTCTACTTAACTTCGGATGTACTTCTCCTAGCTGATGTCTTTGAGACGTTCAGAGAGCAAACCCTCAAAACACACAAAGTTGATCCTGCACATTATTTTACCTCTCCAGGTCTTACATGGGACGCTATGTTACTGTACACTGGAATTAAGCTGGAACTGTTACAGGATTATGATCAATTACTCATGGTGGAATCTGGTATAAGAGGAGGTTTATGTCAAGTTTCCCACCGCTATGCAGAGGCTAATAACACATATATGGAGAAGTTTGATCCGTCGAGACCAACCCAATTTATTACATATGACGACGCTAATAACCAATATGGGTGGGCAATGTGTCACGCTCTCCCTTATGGTGGATTTGAGTGGGTATCGCCTGAAAAAATTGACTTAGAAAGACTACAAGAAGATGATCCTTACGGCTACATATTAGAAGTCGACATCGAGTATCCTGCAGAACTTCACGATCTACACAACGATCTACCTTTCCTGCCAGAGTGTATGAAACCATTGGAAGCATCTACAAAGAAACTGATACCTCATCTAGGACCTCGAAAGAAGTATGTAGTGCATTACAAGGCTTTGAAGCAAGCTCTTGATCATGGACTACGGTTAACAAAAATCCATCGTGTGCTACAATTCCAACAGTCTCGATGGTTAAAACCGTATGTAGAATTTAACAACAGACTACGACAACAAGCTGGAAATGATTTTGAGAAGGATCTCTACAAATTGTTCAACAATGCTATGTTCGGAAAAACTATGGAGAACCTGCGTAACCGTATGGATATACGACTGGTGACAAATGAGGAGACTCTGGAAAAGTTAATTGCTAAGCCAACGTTTATCGACAGGACGATATATGCTGATAATCTAGCTGCAGTACATATGGCCTCCCGACAGATTGTATTCAACAAGCCTATATACATTGGTATGAGTGTGTTGGACATCTCCAAGACATTAATGTATAACTATCATTACGACGTTTTGTTACCTTATTATGGAGCTGAAAACCTGAAGCTTATGTATATGGACACTGATTCGTTCATTCATCGTGTTACAACTGAAGATGTGTACCAGGACAAGTTACGTTTTCTTGAGCATCTCGATACAGCTGATTACCCTGTCAACCATATATGTTACTCTACCCAGAACAAGAAGGTATTGGGAAAATTTAAAGATGAGGCTAATAGCAAAATCATCCTACGCTTTGTTGGACTACGTCCTAAGATGTATGCCTTAGATATTCAAGGGTCAATGATAAAAAAGATTAAAGGTATAAAACGTAGCGCCATTAAGCACCATATTTCGTTTGACAGCTATACAGACTGTCTTAAAACCTGTGAAATCATCAGAACACCTATGAATCTGATCCTATCACGAAAGCATGCTCTTGCTACAGTGCAAGTGAATAAAATTGCATTGACTCCGTTTGATGATAAAAGAATTATTGCTGAGGATGGGATAACGACATATGCATATGGACATTACGCCATTACAAACAGTGCTTAAAAGAATGTAAGTTAAAGATAAAGAGTTTCTCGTGAGTCTACAATCTTAAAAGAAGGTTATCTGTGTGCTGTATATGCAGATAGCTGACGCCTGATGAAGAAAGAAGAAGATGGAAGGGAAGGTGGTAACCCTGCCATTAGGAGTAATCCTAGTGCTAGTCTCAAGCCTAGATAAAAGGGGAGAGACATCTACAAGGAACTAAAATAAAGGTATGTTGGCGTAAACTTTTCAATTAAAACTCTCGAATAATAAAACCTGAATAAAACATTGCAATTTCCCTAAAAGAAAGTTGAGGTTATCTTTGGTTAGCCAGATTAGGTTAGTCGATGCCTGACTAGAAAGGATGATGAGAGGAATGTTTAGGATTGGTCGGGTTAATCTGGGCTAGGCTCTCGTACTTATTGTCTAAGTTATGAAGGATGAATTAGTTTAGATTGACTTAGCAATAGATTGGTTACGTGTTGTTCTTACGTTTTGTTACTTGGTTACATGCTTGGTACGTGTTGTTACTTAGCGTGATCAGTTTGTTACATAGCGTGATTCCTTTGTTACATAGCGCGATTCCTTTGTTATATAGCGTGATTCCTTTGTTACATAGCGTGATTCCTTTGTTACATACCGCGATTCCTTTGTTACATAGCGCGATTCCTTTGTTACATACCGCGATTCCTTTGTTACATAGCGCGATTCCTTTGTTACATAGCGTGATTCCTTTGTTACATGGCGTGATTCCTTTGTTACATGGCGCGATTCCTTTGTTACATGGCGCGATTCCTTTGTTACATGGCGCGATTCCTTTGTTACATACCGCGATTCCTTTGTTACATACAGTGATTCCTTTGTTACATGGCGTGATTCCTTTGTTACATGGCGCGATTCCTTTGTTACATGGCGTGATTCCTTTGTTACATAGAGCGATTCCTTTGTTACATGGCGCGATTCCTTTGTTACATGGCGCGATTCCTTTGTTACATAGCGTGATTCCTTTGTTACATAGCGTGATTCCTTTGTTACGTGGTGTTACGTCTCGACACGTGGTTACCTCTCCTCGGTTCGCTATCTCGCTCATATAAAACGCCATATTCTAGCCTTCAAGTCCTGTTTAGTATAACATCTTTCCTTGTATTCCCTATCTCTCTCGTATAAAGCATATCCCTCCCTCCTTTAGCATCTGACTAGCCCAGCATCAGCCCTGGTATTCCCTATCTCTCCCCTATAAACATATTTTCCTCCTTGAACTGTCGCATCTATCCTCGTTTTCCCTATCCCTCCCCATATAAACGCAAAAGTAGCCCCGCTTCTGTCTATCATACCGCCTGCCTCCGTTCTCCATATATTCCTCATATAATCGTATACCGTACTCCTTAACCTCTGACTGCACTAGCACCTCCCCTCGCATGCCCTATCTCTGTCGTATAAAGCATATCTCTCCCATCCTTCAGTCCCTGCTCTACCTCAGAACTCTCCTCGTTTTCCCTATCTCTCCCATATAAACGCATTTTTTCCTCCTTGAAGATTCTCTCACCCTAGCATATACCCTCGTTTTCCTCGTCTCTCCATATAAAAAGCCATACTCTACCCTTCAAAACCCTGAATAGTCTAGTACCTCTCCACGCATCCCCTATCTCTCCTGTATATATGTTCATATTCTCCCTGCTTCAGCATCTGTCTATCCTAGCATCTGTTCACGTTCTCCCTATCTTTCCCATATAAATGCATATTCCATATCTCAAATCCTATCTAGTCTAACACTTCTCTTCGTATTCCACGTATCTCTCATATAAAGCACATCCTCATTCCTTCAACCTCTATCTAGCCTAGCATCGATCCTCGTAGTCCCTATCTTCGCCATATAAACGCATTTTCCTCCGTGAACCGCCGCATATACCCTCGTTTTCCCTATCCTTTCCCATATAAACGCAAAAAAGTGGCCCAGGTCTGTCCTATATACCCTACTGGCCTCTTTATCAGGCTTGAGGTTCTTTTACGTGCCGTAAATCTACGACACGGGACCACCGGCTTTACTTCCCTTCCGAAGGAAGCCGTGCTAACGATTTTTACGCCCGAAAAAATCCATCGCCCTCCGCCGGGTTTGTACCCGCGACCTTGGTATGTATGTATGTATGTATGTATGTGTGTGTGTGTGCCTGCTTAAATGAGATGCACGCGCGCGCACACTCACACACGCACACACAGACACAGATAACAGAGCAACAAATTGTATATTTGATTTTCTTTAAATAGCCGGTTAAAATTCTTGCATTTATATTGAATTTTATGTGTTCTGAATCATAAACTGATAGGAAAAATGTAAACCTCATTTTTTGTTGCTAACCAAATATTTCCAAAATATTTGCCGTTACGGGGTTTAAACTTTCCGCCGTTGAAGTCTACTTCAATTCGCCTTCTATAAGACTTTATAAATAAACTGTTTCTATTTCAGGACAAGTTCATAAATTGACAGTGATGTAAACAGAATTCGTTTTACGCTTTCTGCATATTATTAAAATATTTTTACTTCATATGTCAATAGACATATTGTTGATCTGCGTTTTGGGAGGGAGGATTCAAGAAACCTCAAAAGTTACATTTCCGGCGAAATTTCGACAGGGAGCTTTAGTGTAAAATAAAATACTTATCTATCTGCCATAAATAACTGGTAGAAAAAGTAAAAGCTAAAGTTAAAGCGATTTACATTATATCATTTGTTGACATTTGAGAAATTTTACGGTTCATTAAACTGTACGAATTGGTCTATTTTTCCCATCGTTTGGCATTTAAAGGCCTCCTTAAATGCAACAGAAAGGCTGGTTTACGTAATATGCAATACATTTACAAAACCCAGTTCTTTCATTAATTTGGCCAGATGTTTTGACAAGGTTCTATAGAAATCAAATTACCAGTCTTGTCAAAACCATTTTTAGAACTCAGCGGTGCAGCCAACTAGATCGATTGCACGCATCAGGTGCAAGGTGCATGGCGTATGCACATCACTGTATTGGGGAAAATATTGGGATCGTAGGAAACGAATTGATGTATGATGACACAAACAGCTGACAGTCGGAAAACTAAACAGAGAAACAGGTAGAGCGAAGGGGTGAAGCAAAAATACGAGTCCTTTTCGTGAAATTACTGTTGTTTTGTGGAGCCTGTTATCGACAGTAGCGTAGCGAACCAATCATACATCCCTTTGAGGGCCTTGCATAAAGGATGGGCCGATTGCAACGCGTTCTTTGCAGGAAGAGTAGCCTAGGAGTGCTGCAGCCACTGCCCTCTCTATTCCTCAAAGAGATCCTGCAAAGAAAGTTTACGGATGATATTGTCGTAACAAAATAATGATAACACTGCGCACACACCTACAAAACGCAATTACCAGAAAACGTAAATATATCCTAGAATGATGAGTACTTTAACATAACATACTGAGTGATGTTGAACTCGTCTACTGATAATCAAATGACGAATAAAATAAGTAATATCTAATAAATAAAGAATGCAAATTTAATGTGATCTAATTTCCAAAATGTAAACTACTATATTTCCATTTCTAAACCAAAATTCTTAAATCCAATAATTATAACCAAGAAGTTTTAATAAGCACACCAGCAGTGCTTGTAATAACAAGGGTCTATGTTCGACTCTTCATCACTTAGAGTTACTTGTCTGCAAATGCCATCATTAGATTGGAAGAAAAAGTGAATTCAGAAACTATCCTAAGTCTCCAAATACGTATCTGAATTCTGAAATGTAAGCTTTCACGGTAGTTTGTCATATTAACATATCTGTTCGATATGAACCGTGTCAGTTACATTAAAAATACCAACATTACTTCACTGTCAATACTACCCTACTTTCCCTTCCTCTGAAAATGTATAAATATATCGAGTATTGCCCAGAGCCAATCACTACCCTGACAAAGAGGACTATAATATCCTTGAAATTTAGGTGTCTTTTTAACACAACTGACGCAGTTCGTACCGAAAATTAATTTCTATGACTTTGCTCTTTTGTAAAACTTGTATAACAATTTTTATAAACAGAGTGAAGAAAAAATGTTTTCCATGTTTAACAGACTTTAAACTTTGGCAGTTGAACACCTCTTAAACTACTGCACTCATTTATCAACAATAATAATAATAATTAAATATATATTCCCTAAATTACAACTTATTTGTTTAAAAACACATTTCCGTCATCACAGCGCGTTCATTCCAAGCAATCTAATCTCGAAATAAGTTAATATCTTACAAACACATACATTTTATAGAAGCATGCTACTGGCAGGCGGAATAAACATACACATGTCCTTTTCAGTGGAATATTTCAGATTTGCCCTGTACGCCAAAATGTTTACGCATTGAGAGAAGCCTGGTTTCTTAACATTTGCCTTGACCAGCACACCCGAATGCTCCGTACACCGTGAACTTTGAAAGAAGAATTCTCAGTTAATCAAAATCCACCTAATCGATAAAGAAATATTTATGTATTACTGCCAACAATAAGCATGATCACGTAAATCTAGGAAATAAAGACTATTGAAAACGCCTTTACTGTCATTGAAGACGAGATAACGCCCTGCGTTTAGTTGGTTTCCCTGCATTATAATCACACAAACACGAAAATTCATAGAACTCATCCTGTAATGCTTTTCACAGACGAATAAAAAGCACTGGTGCTCAGAAGGTAATCAGCAAATAATGATGGCAGGGATATCATCAGGACGGCAATAAACAACGGACATGGGTCCCCTGACATGTGATGCTTTGAAAAAATACATGAACTGGGCATGAGAGATTACGCTGCAGCACTTTCATAATTCATGTTTGAATTAAAGTTAACTGCAGTTCGTTACGTCGCCGATATCATAAATGGCCTCCCAAAGGAATTTAAAACGAAATGAATTGCTGCATAGAAGGCAGGTGATTGTTATGTCGCAATAAATATACCAGGACAAACATTTTCCGCACATTTCACAAACCGATATTGCGCCTGGAAGATAAAAATGGTTCACATAGGTATTCCTGAGAGCCATGACAAAGGGTGATTTGGCTTCCTTTCCTTTAAACATCTTAAGCCAACAGGTGAAGTTATGTGATTTCATGCGCGCGCTTATAAAATGAAACTATTGGAGGAAATTCCTTTTGATATTTACCTCCACTATAAATCCGGCTAAACAAGAGAAAAATCTTATGTGTTGCGATCACATGACTTTCTCTACTCACTTCTATAAACTATTTTATCAAAGCTTATTCTTCTATCTCCTTCTTATTGAGATAAACTTTAATTAGACATTTACGCATTCGTTGTAGGTTTAAGGATACAGTAAGCTAAAGATAGTCAGATGTTTAAAAAGCGGATCAGTAATGATTTCCAAAACCCATGTTCTTTAAGTGATCAAGAGAAGAAAATGATTAGCGACTTACCACTTGAAAGGAGCATAATCGTTTGAAAATTCAAACCAATAGCAATGAATATCTCTGAAATGTTAACACCACCTAACATTTATTTGCCGTAAATGCTGGGCTTTAACGATATTTACATTTTTTGTGTAGTAAGACTTTCTCAATCTCCACGGTTGGCCAATCACACATAAGTCATTCTTAATGAACAGGACTTCACAGGCTATTCCCAGAAAATTCAAGATATACATTTTGTCATGCAAATATCTTGAACGGAAGGTATTTTAACCAACGTCGTTTTAGAAAATAAACATTTTTAAGAAGCTTCCGCCTAAGGGTAGTTTGGGCTAAGAGGATTTTCTTGAAAATCTTTGCGTCGCAAACTTGGAAAAGTGGGCTGAAATACCAAGTTTGGTATTTAACTCATTTTTCGTTTTTGAGCTACATACAAAGGGATCTTTGTATAAAAATTCCTTCTTTGGGTTTAAGAAGTCTTAAAAGGTGCATTTCCAGTAAAAAACCGATATGAATTTGTGGATGGAACGCAGTAGATAAGTAGTACAGGATGTAAAAATATACAAATGTGATAAACACTGAAATAATAAGGAAGGGGAATATCACGACATAAACTGTCTCAGCCAATGCAGCGTAATGTCCTTACACGCCAATCGAAACAAAGAAAGAAATCCTTTTACAGGGAAAAATTAGTTATTTTGCAGTATTACTCGACTGATATTATCTTGCAGGGGGAAACAAAAGGCAGGTTATTAGCTGTCGCTGGAAAGCCCAACGGAATCTCTTCCTTGAATATGTAAATGTGTGCGGGGAGAGTTAATTGAGGGCGGCACATTAAGACATGGAAGACTACGCCTGCATTAATTCTTTCTTGAGACGAGTCCTATTCCACCGTGTAACAGTACAAGGGAACATTTCCTCCGAATGAAGGCATAGAAACTTTATTTTAAGAGCTTCTTCTCTCCCTCTGTTTTCAGCTAGACGAGATACCTAAACGCTTATATAAGAGGTTTAGAAATTTCTGATGTATTTTACATTTTTCTTGTACGATACTTACTGACAATGAAGGTGTTTTCTGTATTGCAACTAACAATGCATAAAGCATCTTGTCACTTTTGTAGCAAACACTGTAAAAGTATCGAAGAAAACATAGGTGTAATTACTATTTTATTAGGATTTCAAAAATAACTCCGTATACTTTTAAACCTTTAATCAACCAAATTGAAATAATAATACAACATATGTTAAGGGGAGTCTAAGTAAATACCTAAAATTGCATCTTTAGTTTTCTTGTGTAGATTTTTTTAAATTTTCCCTTTAATTTTATATGTACTTTATCATTGTGAGCAAATGGTACTCCATATGCCATTTTGTACTCTGAATTCTGCACCGCTTTGTAGAAAAAAAATCATAACTCCTACTCTATTTTGGGTAAAAAGTTAAATTTTAGCTCATCTTTTAGGGAAAGATTTGCTCTAAAATTGGCACTGCTTTCCAGTATGTTTAATCAAAGCTTTTTTTCTTACTAAATATATGTGAGATATTTTTTCTCCATGTTTACTTTGAACAGTTTTTTCTGTGAATATTTTCCAAAATATCATTTGGCCCTTTTTCTTAGGAACCATTGTAGGTAGATAAATTAAATTTTGATGTTATATAGAACACCTCATTGTTCATTTAGCTTGGTATTAATTTGTTGATTATGCTTTAAGAAATTAGTTGCTGATAATTTTAATAAAAATGTGTAATAAAAAATCTCATCTTTCTTAATAAGCCATATGATTGCAAATAAGTAGATCAGTGAACTTAAAATGCATCTATACCCTGTAAAATTTCAGTCTGATATGCTGAATAGTTTTTGAGATAATGGGTCATGATGTTAGCAAGTGTAATATTGGTGGGATGGTGCTTTTAATCTCCCCTTAATTGAAAATAACTCTGCCTATCCATAGATATTATAATGTTTCTTTTCGATTCATAATTAAATAACTAAAAATGCGTGCGTAAATCTACAGATCAGTGATCTCTGTACGTAAGTTTAGAATGATTAGCGAAATCAGCTAGGCAGTAATTATGAGTATTCAGGCAGCTATCGCTGCATGTACTTATCAAACCAGTTATTTCTTGTTTATTATATTAGACTAAAACAGAAATGTCGTACATAAAAATGTGATATTAAGAAAGCTACATTAGTATTTTGGATTCGGCGATTCACAGAATGAACATTTATGAATCTTAAGTCGTCCTCGCGTAGCTCAGCTCTACCAACATGTTTCTAAAATTATAAATGACTCGGCATTGTAATTACTAAAAGATAACACTGATAAAAGAATTTGTTTTTACACTTTATTGCCGTCACACAGTATTAATTTCACATAATTACTCTTGATACACGCCCGACTGTAACTGTTATACTTTCGAATGTAACTATAATTATTTATTTGCCGCACATTATTAATTCGCGTATTTCACATCTTTTAACTAACTTTACGACGCGAGAGATTCTGTTGAACTGCGTAACGTGTACTTCGTGAATGATTCTGTTGAACTGCGCGACGTTTGGTTTGTGAATTATTCTGTAGAACTGCGCGTTACCCGTCTCTGGCTCGGAATTTATACTCCCTCACCCCGATATGCCTAAACATTATAATGGAGCTGCTATTGGTTAATAAAGCGCGCCAACATTAGCGTCTATTTTTTAACCAATCAAAATTACAACACATATGCTCTAGGGAAGATATTCCCTCCATTTCTAAAGAATAGCGCGCTACTCTGACGTCATTTGTTTGTCTCTTCTAATTGATAAACAACTCACCCCCTCGCTCATTGTTACCCGCTCCTATTGTCAGTTTCAGTGAGGCCGTGTAGACTTATTTCCTAACAATGCTTATAATTAACAAACATATCAAATCATTGTCATACAATAATGCTAATTTACACTACAATCACTCTGGCATTCACAGTATTGTGATACAAAATACTTCGTCAAGTTCTACCAACAACATGTTTCTAAAATTATAAATGACTCGGCATCGTAATTATCTACATTTCCCTCATTCGTCTCATGAATAATCGCCTAGCGTCATGGATACCAGTAGGCCATTAACTTTGATGAACCCCTGGAAAATATTCCAAAAATATTACAAAACATCGTTTTGAACTTACGCAATACTTCCCGTTTAGTTATCTGCATTAATATTTATTTTTAATATGTCTTGCTTAAAAGCAGAATCTTTTAAATTTGTAGTATTTTTATAACTTTCTGGCCTAAAGTAAGCTATAGTAACGATCTTATTGCCGGAGTTTCCAGGGAAGGAATATGATTAATAAAGGTATGGTCAGTGCCGTTCTTATGGCTATGTGCTTAGCATGTATATAAATGAGGAAATGTCATGGCAAACTACTGTTCAAAGATTATGGTTGACAGAAACCGCGTTAACAATTCATCTTCTATTATGAACATGAAATCCTTAAAGTATCCCAAACCAGACCCTACACACGATATCCATAAACTGATTGCAGGTTTTAGGTGTGGTGATTGGAAAATCCATAGATGAGTTTTAATACAATGAACTTTGGATTGGAAACTCATTGTTATTGACGTAAACAACATGAATGAAAATATTCATAGCGTTTAGAGAGAGAGAGAGTTGTTTTTAGTTCATACTCATATAGAGAAAAAATTAGCAAGAAGTACAATACAGCCCATTTACACAATATGCGCGGAATATAGAAGAAACCTAAACATCACCTTAATTCGTGCTCCTCATTCATCGGAAACTGATGAGACACAAAGCAAAACTTGAGGATATTATGTTTCCGTTACCGCTTACTTCATTGATCCGAAATTAATAGTACCAGAAGTAGTTATAATATTACGAAATCATTCTCAGACATTCCATAAACAATTTTGAATAGCGAAAACAGTGTATAGATAAGAAAGTAAAGTGAAACAACCCCCAAGATACAATACCTACAAGAGATGGCTCTCAATATGTAATTCGTTATTACTCACATCTCCAACACGATTATAACAGTACACAAGAACAACCAAAACATCAGCATATTGTATTTCGGGACAATCCAATCTAGTAGACTAGATGTCCACATTATGCGACAAACCGACCAGGCGTATGTATAATACTGAGAATTTTTACTGTACTCCAAATACTTTAAAGTACAATATAATAAACATAAGCAGTTACTGCACACTTTCTGGCCCATTGTGGTTTGTCAAGTATTACTGTGCAAGATAGATAAGGGTGGAATAATGACACTGGCCGGCGTACTTGGTTTGCCGAGTAGGCTGTTGTGATAGAGACAGGGATGAGAATATGATATTATCCGACACGTTTGGTCGGTTTGCTGAGTAGTGCTGTTGCAATAGAGACGGGGATGAGAATATGATATTGGGCGACACGTTTGGTCGGTTTGCTGAGTAGTGCTGTTGCAATAGAGACGGGGATGAGAATATGATATTGTCCGACACGTTTGGTCAGTTTGCTGAGTAGTGCTGTTGCAATAGAGACGGGGATGAGAATATGATATTGGGCGTCACGTTTGGTCGGTTTGCTGAGTAGTGCTGTTGCAATAGAGACGGGATGAGAATATGATATTGGGCGACACGTTTGGTCGGTTTGCTGAGTAGTGCTGTTGCAATAGAGACGGGGATGAGAATATGATATTGTCCGACACGTTTGGTCGGTTTGCTGAGTAGTGCTGTTGCAATAGAGACGGGGATGAGAATATGATATTGGGCGACACGTTTGGTCGGTTTGCTGAGTAGTGCTGTTGCAATAGAGACGGGGATGAGAATATGATATTGTCCGACACGTTTGGTCGGTTTGCTGAGTAGTGCTGTTGCAATAGAGACGGAGATGAGAATATGATATTGGGCGACACGTTTGGTCGGTTTGCTGAGTAGTGCTGTTGCAATAGAGACGGGGATGAGAATATGATATTGGGCGACACGTTTGGTCGGTTTGCTGAGTAGTGCTGCTGCAATAGAGACGGGGATGAGAATATGATATTGGGCGACACGTTTGGTCGGTTTGCTGAGTAGTGCTGTTGCAATAGAGACGGGGATGAGAATATGATATTGGGCGACACGTTTGGTCGGTTTGCTGAGTAGTGCTGTTGCAATAGAGACGGGGATGAGAATATGATATTGGGCGACACGTTTGGTCGGTTTGCTGAGTAGTGCTGCTGCAATAGAGACGGGGATGAGAATATGATATTGGGCGACACGTTTGGTCGGTTTACTGAGTAATGCCTTTGCGATAGAGACAGGGATAAGAATATGATATTGGCCGACGCACTTGGTCAGTTTGCTTACTACTACTGGTGTGATAGAGACAGGGATGTGAATATTATATTGGCCGACACCTATTCGTCGGTTTGCTGAGTAGTGCTGTTGCGATAAAGACAGGGATGAGAATATGATAATGGTCATTTGGATAGTTTCTTGACTAGTGCTAGTGTGAGAGACAAGGATGAAAATATGATATTGGGCGATACTGTTGGCCGGTATGTTGAGTAGTGATGTTGTGGGAGAGACAAGACTATGGATATTATATTAACCGCTAGGGTTGATACAGATCACCAGCTTTACTTCCCATTCATGATAACGGTTTTTACGTTCGAAGAAATCCATCGCTGTTTGCGATGTATTTTTTTTCTTTTTTCTGTTTTTTTATGCCCGGAAAAATCCTTAGTGTTGTGGACTGTGCTGTGTCATGTTGCGTGTTGTGTCTATCTGATGTTAAGGTCATATGATGTTTTAATCCACCGGGAGAGAAGACGCCACCTTCGCTTCCTCAAGTGAGGTGGCTCAAAGTAATCGTGCCGGGTTCTTCAACCCCGTACGATCTAGGGTAAGTAGCCTGCTAGGGCGGTCAAGATCCACTCGAGGCATGCACACTGATGGGTAAACCCACCGAACTTGAACATCGTCCGGGATTGTCAAACCGCCGAAGCGTGGCGGAAGTTTTGGGGTCGGGAGATGGTTAGTCCGGGTAGGAAGGTTCGTCTTTGATTAATGAGTAGACTGTGCTCCTTTTCAATAGCCCGCCACTGTAATTGGTAACAGTAACAATATGATAGTCCGGATCAGTTCTGACTGCCCACTCCATGCGTCCTTGGGCCTATTCATTTCACATCTGTGGTCATTAAGGGTAGTTCTCTGCGCCAACTACCCGTGTTGCTATCTGGTTTACTGAGCTTGAACTACTTAACATTTTTGCTATTTGGGCGCGTACCTTAACTAACTACTACTAACATTGTTTACAGGTTCCTTATATTCTAGTGACTTTGTGGTGTGTATCATAAAGTTGTTTACTATGTACCATCTGTGTGAACTTAGTTGTGTTGTGGTCGGTTGAGCTACACTCAGCATTCCTTCTTTCGGTAGGGAAGTAAAGCCGGTGGCCCCGTTTCGTGGATTTACGAAGCGTAAAAGAACCTCAAGCCTGGTAAAGAGGCCTCTTGAGCAAAATTACCGTACTTTCACGCCCTAAATACAATGGACGCAAAGAACCATAGTAGTTAAATGCGTCCGTAAATAAAACTCAATTCAATTCCTGGTTTATTGAGTAGTGCTGATCTGAGAGAGACAACGATGAGAATACAATATGAACCCATACCCTTGGTCAGTTGTGGAGTAGTGCTGGTGTGAGAGGGATAACGATAAGAATATTACATTGACCGATACCCTTGGTCGTTTTGTTGAGTAGCGCTGGTGTGAGAGGGATAGCGATGAGAATAAGACATTGACCGGTACCCTTGGTCGGTTTGTTGAGTAGTGCTGGTGTGAGAGGGATAACGATGAGAATATGACATTGACCGATACCCTTGGTCGGTTTGTAGAGTAGTGCTAGTGTGAGAGGGATAACGGTAAGAATAAGACATTGACCGGTACCCTTGGTCAGTTGTGGAGTAGTGCTGGTGTGAGAGGGAATACGATGAGAATATGACATTGACCGATACCCTTGGTCGGTTTGTAGAGTAGTGCTAGTGTGAGAGGGATAACGATAAGAATATTACATTGACCGATACCCTTGGTCGTTTTGTTGAGTAGCGTTGGTGTGAGGGGGATAGCGATGAGAATAAGACATTGACCGGTACCCTTGGTCGGTTTGTTGAGTAGTGCTGGTGTGAGAGGGATAACGATGAGAATATGATATTCATGGACACCCTTGGTCAATTTGTTGAGTAGTGCTGGTGTGAGAGACACAAAAAGCATAAGAATATTTTATTGACTGACGCGCTTGTTTACTGTCTGTGAGAAAGGGTGAGATTATGATATTGACCGATACACTTGATCGACTAGTCGAGTATTATACAGAATGTCACACCTCCGACTACAATTCTATTAACAACAAATGCATTCAATAAACTTACCAATAGAATAATAGAAAACATTATTTCAACAGTACCTACGAGGAAACACAAAAGTAAACAACATTATTTGGGGAAGGGAAAAAGCTCTTCTATTGCAACGGTTTATTATTCCTATTAACTTGAATTTTAAACATCTACTACAAGTAATTCAGGCGTTATGTATAAAACTCCATCACATAATAGCAACAGTCTTGAAACAGAGAATATATGATAGAGCGACATATGTTCACTGTATAAGAGGATTTTTACACATAATTTGAGATACCTAACCCAGGTTTATATCCTGTGTCGTAACGTAATGGATTTGGGTTTCGTGCTCCGGCTCTCTGCCACCAAATGCATCTTGGTTTGAGCCATCCAATGCGGATATTTCGGACCACTCAACATTATCATTAGCCATGCGCATTTCTAAGCATTAAAGCCAGAACGAAAGGAATGAACCTGAAATCCTATTGGATTTTTATGTAGTGACGTCGCAGGTTACACACCCATCCCTCGTACAGTCTGTTGGCGTTTGCAGCCCACTCACCAGATCGTATTTACCTGCCCGTTAGTGACCCTCGGCCACTGTGTTTACATTCTTTGTAATGACAATGATTTTGAGTATAGATATCAATATCAATTTATTGTCATTAAACAGTTATATAACTGCAATAGACATTGTCAGTATATACAATAAAATACAAATTAATAATACAACATAAACCACACCTTGTACAACTTTTACAGCAAAAAAGTAAAAATTAAATACCAATATCAGATATATTAAGATCAATAAATTCATTAATAGAATAAAATGGATTATCCACAAGCTAAGAATGCAATCGCTTACAAAATATTTTATAAGGCAAATCATTTACAGGTTGAGTTAGCTTATTAAAAAGTTTAATGCCAACACAGGAGTAACTTTGAGAAGTTTTCTTAAGTCTATGTTGAGGAACATCAATCATTTGACCATTTCGGGTATTATAATTATGAATGTTGGATCTCGTGCCATACATATGTTGATTCTGCTTCATAAAACCCAATACAGTATAAATATACAAATTTATAACAGTCAAAATATTATATCTTTTAAAATAGAGTTTACAAACGTGTTCTAGTAGTTATCTTAGCCATAATTCTTATATCTTTCTTTTGCACAAGTAGAGATATTACCCCAAAATAAATATTACCCCATACTGTGAAAGTATGCAAAATATGAGTCACGCGTATACTCAAAGGGTACGCATTTACTAAATTCCTCAACAAGAATACTACCCTTGACAACTTTCTACATAAAAATGTAATACGTGGCTCCCAGGTTAAAAATCTACCAATAAAAATGCCTAAAAAATTTACATCTGTACAAAGCTTCGGGACAACAACATTATTTAAAGTAAAAATTATATTTTTAGTTTTAGAATCATTAAGTAAAAAATTATTTGCTTGAAACCATTGTGATGTATACACTATATTGTTTTGAACCTCAATTTCAATATACTATATATTTGCATTATTATGAATAAAAATTGTGTCATCAGCGAATAATATGATTTTAGATTCAGTATTGAATGGTAAATCATTAATCATAATCAGGAATAGTAGAGGACCAGAGCCCTGAGGAACGCCGCACATTACTGAAGCCATATCCGGAATCTTATCATTAATATGAACAACTTGTTTGCGTTTAGAGAGATGACAAGAAAGCAATTTATTAGGCGTACCACAAATACCATAATGTGCTAATTTATCTAACAGTATACAATGATCCACACAATCAAAGGCCTTGCTTAAGTCACAACATGGGACCCAAAAAACGCTCTTTGATTCAAAGGTATTCGTTATATTATCAATAAAGAATCGAACTGCATGAATAGTAGATTTACCAGCCCTAAATCCAAATTAATCGATAGAAAAGACCTTATTTTGTTCAAAATAGTAATACAATTGGTTGTGGATTAATACCTCAAATATTTTAGAAAACACTGGCCCAGAGATATGGGTCTATAATTTTCCAATAATGATTTATTACCTATTTATGAACCGGTATTACTTTTGCTATTTTAAGTTTACTTGGAAATATGCCCTAATTGAAGCATTTATTTATACAGATAGTTTATGGCAAGACAATATAACCAATTATTTTCTTTAGAAAATTATTTGAAATATCATAAATATCTCTGGAATCAGAATTATGCATTTTAGCAACGGCTTTCAACACATCATCACATGACACCTCCTTAAGTTGAAATGAAACTACAGGCACCTCACAATTTGACAAGTAATCAAGCGCCAGTTTATTAGGCTTTAAAATATTTCTCTTTACTTCTTGCACAGATTCTATAAAAAATTATTAACCTGATTAGGAGAAAAATTAATAGAAGCAGACTTTTCACCTTTAACCGTTCTATTTATTACATTCCATGCAGCTTTAACTTTGTTATTAGAGATTTCAATAAATTTAGCATTTGCAAGTTTCTTGGCTTGTAACATTAATATTCTATATTCGTTTCTAACCCGCTTGAAAGCATTTTAGCATCTTCAGTAAGTGTATATATATATATATATATATATATATATATATATATATATAAAACAGAATAGCAAATATTTCCTCATCTGTTTAAGGTCAGAAGTAAACCAAAATTTATTTTTAGCTTTACCACGAGCTTCATCATTAAAATATCTAACATTCCTTTTAGGAAAACACCGCAAATTAAATAGCATTAAAAACATAGTTAAAAATTCATCAAAAGTACGCTCAGCATTCAAATTATTACTGAGTAGAATCGTCTTCCTATCAATTTGAGATAAACAATCGATAAAATAAATAAGTTTATCTTCACTGTATAGCCTAATAAAAAGAGTTGTATGTTTGAGTTTAATCACAGACTGTAAAAATGATAAAACTACAGCAGAATGGTCAGATAGCATAAGGTCAATGACCTCAATATTATACCACTGCATATCTAAATTGATTACAATGTTGTCTAAACATGAGTTGATTCTTGTAGGTTCAGAATTGGTACAGAAATGCCCAACAGATCTAAGCAAATTTTTAAACTGACAGTTAAATGAGCCAATCATATTAATATTGAAATCCCCGCATAGGACTACATTAAATTTTTCTCTATTGAAATGTATAAGCATTTCCTCAAGCTTATTCATAAATATTTCAGGATCACCACTGGGTGAGCGATAAAGACTAATTATAATTATAACTGAAAGCCAACTACTTTAAGAATTTCTATGCCTGATAGTGATAAATATGAGGAGCTAATTGGTAGCGTTCTGAGGATCTCAAAAACCAGCATTGGGCTGAGCACGCATGGTGATGATCACATAACTTTCCACATCCTCTCCCGCGCGCATGAAGCTGAGGTCGACAATTGTGTTGGTGGCCATGGAAGACTGAAGCGCCACAGGTTATTAAGCTGGCTCTCAAACTTAAAACATCGAAGTTATGTGCTATTGACGCAACTGCAAACTGGCATAGAGAAATTCGCCATCATCATCTTTTTCTTCCAGAAAATGGGTTTTAGTCTATTGGATTTCGAAATTAGTCTATCCTCCTCTTATAGTGGCATCCTGTATTTCTTTGCCTTCTTGGGTTTCTTTGAAGAAATTTTTCCTATTGGGACGTATATAGTTTAGCCAAAACTGCTTAGAACGCCACTTATTTTAAAATTCTTTCTGAAGCTAAATAATACTACACAATACTAAATCTTCCACTATTTAGTGTTAAAATAATCTTATTAATACCATGTCAAGTAAAAAAGACTAAGCCAATGTATTACTGTGGTGATAGAAATTCCGTGATTATAAACAAAGGTTGCTATTCTATTTCTTCCTAGTGTTGCGAGCTATCAGGTACGACCCGCATCCTCCTTTGAAACTTTAAGCCCTAACATGTAAGTTTGAAACTAGTGATCCCTAAGAAACCTATGTATAGGGTACATCTTAGCTTAGAGCACAATTTGAAACGGTTGATGGTAAACGAAGAGAGGAAACAAATCTTAGCAAACGTAGGATCACAAACTGCGAAAACGGAATGGTTAGAACCGCCACTGACTTCATGGTTCCCACACATGTATACATACATTTATTTGCACTCTCTTCTTTGGTATCAGTTTGTTCCGTTTTGCCTACAGTGTACAATAAGTGACACTCAGAAAAGTGATCTGACGGTTACGCCTTTTCACACTGTGTCGTCCTGTACAATGTGTATGATTTTACTGCAACTCCATCTCTCGGCAGTGTTCAGTTCTATTAACATACACCAAACCTCGAAGATCTTCTAGTGCACATGGAGAACAGCGTAAATCTTTACGAACGATTACGTCAGTGCCAACCTCGTAACCATATATTCCCAGCAACTTACAAACTGCTCTAATTTGGATCCATATTTATTGATTCAGTTTTTTTTATCTTATCCGATACTTTCAAATGTTTCACATTCCACTATTAATTTTTATGCAACCTGTACGGATTCAAATTTTACGACACCCCTTTTACACTCTATGGGTGATAAAAACATTAAAGAAATAGGTATTTAAGAAGTGAGCTATTGTTGTTAATTAGGCTAAGAGTGTTCGACTCTGTGTTTTCTATTTAACTTAGCAAATTTAATCTCATATATACTATGGATTTATTTTAAAAATGTGTTTTTGACCTAATTAGTTCTAATAGTGAAAGAGTAAAACAATTACTCTCCCCTAAAATTTCAAAAAGGAATTTACAATAGGAAATTAAATTTGCACATAAATACTCATACCTAGAGGATCTACGGTTCTTGCTGCCGATGATTAGCAAATTTAGAAATTTCTTGTTGGTTATTTTTAGCTTTCGCATGTGCTTTTATTCCATTTTCTGTGTACAAATATATATAACTACATATTATTCATAGACAGCATCAAAATGCAGGATAAAAACAAGATTGCAAGTGCTTCATAATTTAGGTGCTTATTTTCCTTTCCGTTCTTTCTTTTTTATTGGAAACAATCTGATAGCATTGGTAAAGTGCATTATGAACATTTTCAGAATTTAACGTACAAATCTTAGTTTATAAAACGGCTGTTCATGTAAACGTTTCTAATATTCCATCGATTTCAACCAAACTTAAAGAGTGTCCACAAAAAGTTTTCAAACTTTTATGCATAAAATTTACAATTTGTGTGTACATGCGAGTCTAAAATATTTAGGCATTCCAATTAAATTTTGAATACGGTGACCAATTTTCCTCAGACATTTTTGTATAAAACGTTTTAAGATTGAGCATGCAACGGTTCTGGAGTTGTTTCTTGCGTAAATACACAGACGGATGGGCAGATAAAGTAATGCTGTCAGGTGCTGGTAGTAGAGAACGCAAGTAATAATATGTTTTTAACATTTTACATAAAGATAAAAGCACATAGACATTAAACACTCAATTTTATAATCTGAACGATGACCTATGTAATATTTACTGAACCATTTACTGAAATTATTTTACAACTCCCTAAAATTAATTCTTACAGTCCCCTTGAGCTTTGCTATATTTTCTAAAATGTCATTCGGTCCATGCTTTTATGTTAAAAGAGTGCAATAAATTAACTTTAAGTTAATTTATTCCGCTTATAATCGCTTTTCGAAGTTGGTGGAAATATTTGGCCGCATGGAACAGCTTCCGCGGGCCTAGCTATGGCGGTAGTAACAGCAAATGGAGTCTTTTAATCCTTGATGATGTCCGCACACATAAAACTGGCATAGCACCGTTCCCCACGGAAATATTTTTAATTTAGAGGCGGGCGGAAAGTGGGGTGACTTCTATATTATGATTTAAAACCTTCATTTTCAGGGGCAAAACCAATTCTCTTAAATTCATTACGGAACCTGAATTGCGGTCGTATAGGTTATGTAGCGCACTTCAGCGCCATGAGTGACACTTTGGCTAACTATACGCCGTATTAATGTTTATGCTACAGGCATCTGCTGCAAACGAAATGGCCACCAAACTGCGTTACCCAAAAAGCTGTTTTGGGGAGTAAATTGGAAAACGGCAGCAAATCTGTTCCAGCGCAAATGGGGAGTCAGAGAAAAAATCCCCCTAGAACTATGTCGGGTACAAATGGTATAATACAAGCAAAAGCAGTGACCTAATCATAAATTACAATCTTTCTTTAAGCAGTTCATAAAAGGCTTCAGGTGTTACAAATGCAAAGTTCTTTTTACGTAATGTAGGACTCAAAGTTTTACAATTTCTGTTAATAACATATAAAATGAGTATAAATTTTAAAAATTTTAAACAATGCATGTGGTGAGTTTATAAATGCTGAATATCTTTGAAATGATATTTTCCGTTTTCTGAAAAAATAATAAATACTTTTGAACAAAAGTAATCCTCTATATTGGCTATAATATTGAAAATCTACAAAGTAAAATATATATGACAGCAACACAGTTAGGAGACAATCAAACTCTCTGAATGAAAACCGAATACACGTTAATATTGTGGCATTTGGTGTGGTAATACATTTATAACACGTGGTTGGTATCATATGGCTATATGTTAGAACTGGCAACACAGACCGGTAATGACGTAATAAGAGTGAGGGTAAAGCCGGTTATCAGTAGTAGCGTCTGACGCTAAGTCTGTCTCTTGGAATGCAGTGAACAGAGCAGTTGTAGAACAGGAGACGCTCCGTCAACAGTAGGAGGTAACATGTATCCTCTTTTATTGTAATATATATTGTACATCCAAATTCATACCATGTAGTTATTTGATGTAGATTGTTCCTTCCTCCCTTCCCCATAATAAGATAGGAATATTTTTAGAATTTTCAGGTGTTTAGGAACTTTGTTGAGCTCGCCCCGTCGGACCTCGTGTAGTTTGTGATATCTTAGATCCTGGTACCATACTCTACCCCCCGTGAGTTATGAAAATGTAGAGGTTACGACAATATTTCGGTTATGCCACTTTTGAATCAAATTCAGAAACTCCATAGATTTGTTTGTAATGGAAGTAGGAGGCAATATAAAATATATTGGAAAAATATATTTTGGGAAAAATATATTTTGGGAAAAATGAGAAGGTTAACCAGGGCATGCACACGAGGAAATGTGTACATGCAGTACACATATATAATACGCCTAAAATCATCCAAAGTAGGAGTAAAATCTACCTTGCAGTTTTAAACAAAACTAAAGTAACATTAGATTCGTACAATCGCTTTTTTCAGTGTTTGAAAATGAAGTAGCCACAATTTAAAAAAGTATATGTATGAGATTGTCCAAAATTTGGGAGTAACGTCATCGATTGTTGGCATATAGGTATCGTCAAATGCTTTTAGTGGCGCCAGATAAGAACACCAGCAAAGTACTTCATCTCGAGGTTAACTGCTTTCCGAATGGAATCCTCCAAGCGTTGATGGTACACGTTATGTGTGTGCGGCGTTCAAGGAGAAACTGCTCTCACTGTTAAAGCTCCAAATTGTTTCCGAATGCACTTTAGAAAAATTAGGAAACAGCTACCGACAATAGAGCAACGGTTGCTTGAGAGGCTGGACTTGATCTAGGGAAGGAAAGAAGAAGAAAAAGAAAAGTCACCGACTGTTTTCCCTATTTAACTCTATAGCCCTTCTACGGTTCGTTTAATATGTATATATAGTACAAAAACATTTTGTATTGCAAAAAGGTGTGTTCTATAAACAACTATCAAGAAGGGAAGCCACAGCTGCGAAAGTTTCTACATCTAAAATCTCACTTCGTAGTCACTCAGTAGATGTAAAGAATTGGTTTACCATTATCATTCTTAGAATTGTAAGATTTTGTTAAGAATATGGATGAAATGCTGACATTTGACTCCTAATGCTGACAAAATATTTTACAGCCCCTATTGCAATGCTAAAAAGCCCTTTCGTTAAATTGGTTTTAGGTTAAAATTTAGCGCTATAAAACTTTTAGCTTTTAAATGTTTTATCATATCTGAATATGCTACCATGTAAAAATGCAAACTTTCATAGCCTTTGTTCAAATTTATCGCATCTTCCTAAAATACGACATAGGAAACTGTCATAATTGCTAAATATTTTATCCGAATTGTTTAAATAGGCTTTTAGTTTAATCCCTAAACTTATAATTATTTTGCTTACTTATACTGCCGTAATTTTGAGGGTATAAAATTTAGAACCTTGGTTTGTCACGAGAAAAATACGTTTATAACAAATCATATTTTGTATGTAAAATCAAACAATCGTATGCTTTAGTGTGGTGTTAACTGATGACAATAAGTAATTATCTGAAACTAAGCACAAATGTTATCTATAAGGTGCGAAGGCAGCGAGGCAGAGAGGGTTGCGTCAGGCAAGATAAGCCCTACAGTCTCGGTAAATGTGTTTAAGAGTGTTAGTGTGGTGGAGGCATACAGAATATTCTTTATTGTCGCTTTAACTTTAAAGTCATATCGCGACTACTTTAGAATACAAAACATGATTACAATGAAAATAAATATTTTTAACAATAATAGTACATACCACATTATACGTATTCTCTAGATAGGTGTGTTACACATTGTTATACAATTTTGTTGCTTTTATAATTTTTTAAAGTTCTTTGTTGTGCTGAATTTAGGGCGTCTGGTAGGCTGTTGGAGATGTCATATCTTTTTCTGTGTTGTACATAGCGACGGCAGGCTGTAACGAAATGATGCACTGTGAGGTTGGATCTGAGAGGTCGCATACAGCAGGAAGGTCAGGGTTGAGGAGATGTTTGTACGTTATATGTAGAAGTATGTCCAATACGTAGTCGAGTTAATACAACTTGGTCTTTGCGGTTGAAATGATAGTGTTGAAGTTTGGGCTCGGAAATGGGGACATCGTGTAACTTGCTTCTAGATGTGACTTTTCACGTTTGTCTCCATTGATTAATGCAACTCTTTTTGATGAAGTTGATGAAGTCCCTGTTGGGATCTTCATGTCCTAAGAGGGATGTTTGGTGGCTTCTTTGGCTGCCTGCTCAGGTCACTGTTCTAAACTATGGAAATCATTAAATGATTACTACAATATTTTTTGAGCCTGGTTTCATTTCAAAGCAGTTATAATTATTTGTTGTATACCTTGATTAGTAATAATTACTTACTATTCTGAATGTGAGCTTCCTTCATTGTGGGTTACTGAAGCCACGACAGGGTTTATAATTTCCTTAGTTCGGTATTGTATCTCTGCTGTTTTGTCCTTTATTTCTTATCGGAAAAGCTCCATGAATTCGATATCAAATCATGCAATTCATTAGCATTTTTTCTTCCAAAGACGTTCCCAGATTTCACAGTTTAAGTTGAATGGAGGACTTAAACAACGGTGAAATGCTGGTAGCTGGAAAAACTTTTGTGCAGGTTCTAAACTAATTAGCCCAGTCCAGTAAATGTATTATCACAATCCGACAACACTGCAGTTCTATTTGGCATTAGAGCGGGCGGACTTTGCTACGATGCTGCCCTAGCGTTCAAATTCCCGTGGCTACTTTACTATGCAGTCGTTTAGAGCTTACTTTTACTTCATTACAGATTCACATTACGGCAGGGAGAATCATGGCATACTACTGATGAGATAACGAAACCAGCTTTATTCTAAAACGTAAGCTTCATTGCCCTGAGGAGAAGTCTGTAATGTTCTGGAAAAAAAAAATTAATATAATACACGCTTTATACAGGAAATTAATGAAATCAACTTGGGTGATCAATTTTGCACCTCTGCAGAATAAGTTTTCGTATTGAAGACACGGAACACAATTATGTATTGACAACGTTCCCTTACCATGCGTGCATATTCGAAACTTGACGGAAATTCCTTATTCTCCGATGCATTAATAATAGAGAAGTTCAATTTTTATACCTTCATTAATTCCTCGTAAGAAAGAATCAGTAATAAAACCGCACATAAGCAAACACAAGAATTTTTACTATTAACTTTCATATTGTTCTCGCAGGAAAGACTGAAATAAACACGAAATGCAAGTTTATGTTGCGTCACTTTGTTGGATACTAGGGTCCGTGGTACTGTTTGTATATATCCGCTCATAGCAAAATGCCCGGCAGACGGACCTTTTCCGCAGGTGCGTGAGCTATTTTAATCCCTGCATTTATTTTATTATTGTTAATACCCTCACATAAAATATTATATGTCTCAACACTAAGGTTTAATTTTGTTATAACATACCAATAACGCTTAAAAAGTAAGAACAATAAAAAACTCTTTGTGTTACTATAAAAGCAACTTATGTGCTATTGTTAAATAAAAACCTTCGTCTACAAAATTAACTTTGGTTCAATGCTCTGGAACAAAACGTTCCAGAATTATGAGCTCTTAAAATGTTCCAAAATGATTTAGTACTCTAAAATTTAGTTTCCATTAGCACTATAGCCCTTGGTATTTCGATGCTATATTTAATTTCCTCAATACCTTTTAGCAATATGAACAGGCAGAAGTTTGGGAGCTATTAAACCTTTTATTTAGGTTTTAATTTTATTGTACAGCGATAATAACCGGTTTACAAAAACAAAGATGTAAGAGCGAGAGACAGAGGGAGAATCAGGGTATGAGAGGGAAAATGTAAGGAAAGGAGAGTCATGAGAGTGGTAGAGGGGGAGAAGGGAGAAGAAACTGCCGTACTAGTACATGTCTGGTTATTTTCGATTTTGGATGAATAGTTGATGCTATTTGCTTAATGAAGATCCCATAATGCAATGCAGTACAAATTAAAAAGGGCAATATTATTTGTGTTTTTGAAAATGTTGCATAAAAACTCAATAGCCACAGTGTTTCTGAAAACGTTCGTTCTTTACAAAATTAGAATAAGATGAAGATTTAACCAGCAATTCCATTTTTACTTTCTCTACTACGTATAGTAAGTAGGGGAAGTATTGCATTCCACCCAAAAATTCGATACCGAGATTTCACTGGAAATACATGTTTTGAGACCTCCTGAATCCAAAAAAAGCATTTTTAGAAACATGTCCGTGTGTGTGTCTGTGTGTGTGTCTGTGTGTCTGTGTGTGTGTGTGTGTGTGTGTGTCTGTGAACAGCATAACTCAAAAACGAACAGTCGGATAAACACCAAACTTGGTATTTAGGTTCAGTATCTTCCAGAGATGCGACACGAAGGTTTTCAAGAAAATCCCCCCACCCCAGACTACCCTTTACATGGAACATTTTTCGAAAATTTTAATTTTCTCAAAAATGGCTCTAACGATTTTGATGAAAATATCATATGTGTAAGATAAAGTCATGAGAAATGAAATGTATATCTCGAATTTTCTGGGAATGTCTCCAAAAGTATTCTTCATTGTGAACGACTTTTGCATAACTGGTAAACCATAAGAGATAGACAAAATTTTACTACACAAAAAATGTAGATCGCGTTGAAATACACAACTTATGTCATATACATTTCTTTTGTTGAGTGAACCGTTTTCGAGATATTGCTTGTTATTTCCTTACATTTTCCAATACTTATACTTTTTCTCAAATTCGTTATTCATTTTTTTATGTCCTAGACATGCAAAGAGAATGGAATGCGCCGCATAGCAACCAGCGTTAAAATATTTGACTATGGCTTAAAAGCTACCATATTCCCCTCGCATCTACAAGAAAATTACCAATAAGATTGACATCTCGATATCTCGATTAACATGAAGCATTTGGAGAATAGACGTTTGTAAAAATAGATTGTACAAGAGTAGAGAAAGTCATGTGAGTGTAACACATCAGATTTTTTTCTTTGCTGTTATTCATACGGGAGACAGTATAGAGTCCTTAGCATAAACATAAAAAAACAGGCAAGTTAATATAATATTAAAGCTTTTGCTTATGTACCAGTTAACATTCCTGAAAAGGCAGTTTTGTAATAGTTTTCAAGATACAAGGCCTAGGTTGCACATATGAACGGAGGGGGAGAAAGTGATGGAAAGAGGAATGAGCGGGAGGGACAGCGAGAATGGGGAGGAAGAAGAGAGGAAAAAGAACGCAATAACGAGAGGGAAATTATAGATGTTTCTAATTGACAATAAATGTATAGGTTTTCATCTCTAAATTAGAACACTTCTGCTGAATTACCTTCCACAAAAATAGTAACAAAATTAATACGTGGTCAATTTATAGCCCGCTAATGCCTTAGATTATCAGAACAGTGCTATTAATTGCCATTATTGTAGATAACTATCTACATAATTAATTTCCAAAATTATTTATGTTAATGGAGTGTTTAGACCACGAGTGATTACTAGTTTTACATATGTTGAGATACTGCAATTATCAGAAACCACAAGCATTTGTGAGGTAATTTATCAAGGGCTTTGACTGAGATTCACAATCGTTGATGATCAGCGATCGCGTATTGCGGGTAGGCTGCACCGACCTTGCTCGCTCTTTGCTGAATGGTACCACAGAGAGGCGATTTAAGACCACACACACATAAAATAAACAAATAAAATTATGATTATGATAATGATAATAATAGTCAGATTTTACAAAGCGGATTGCTATGTGATGGTTTTGGAATTCCATGCTCTTTGCATGACCACAAGAAGAAACTTCTCACTTCCCACTTGAAAAAAGTATGTTTCTGAAAATTCAAACAATTACAAAAAATATCTTGGAAATTATTAAGGCATAAAAATATTTTATTTTAAATAAAGTCCATGATTTAACGAGATCTACATTTTTATATAGTAAACTTTATTTACGGTTTGCCAATTATACAGAAATCATTCGGAATTAAGAGCATTTCACCAATTATTCTCAGAAAATTCAAGATATACATTTTGTTTGTTATGCAAATATCAAACATGTGGTATTTTAATCAAAACCATGATCAGTTTTGAGAAAAGCAAACGAACGATTTTTTCATATAAAGGATAATTTGGATGTGAGGATTCTCCTTGAAAATCGTGTCGCAACCGTTTTTACGTTTTTGAGTTATGATTTTTACAGACATAAAATTATTTACCTTAACACAAAAAAATGAGCAGACTTTCGAAATGCATTTATCGAAATCTAAATGTTTCCGGGCTGGTTCACAATGGTGTCTCGAGACGCGTGTCTTTAGCTTCGTTGTCACCTTTCATATTGAGTTCCAGCTACTGAATATGTGCTGACAGCCGAGCGGTTATAAGCAGGTACGTAGGAATGAGGCCTACCCAGGTTCGCATTCCGTGCATTGTTTGCAGAAAAATGCAATATTTATTACGCATATTATAATTTCCAACTGATATGACTTATTTGATTTCAAGGCATTTATGCTCACACACTGACAAACTCTCCTTTTGCATTTTCAAACTAAAAATGAAATAAGTAAATATTTTATTCCTAAATGAAATAGCAAATAAAAATAAAAATTAACTTAAGACCGGGTGTGTAAACCCTCTGCTTCTATTATTGACCTAATTCTACGGGACATGTGTTATATGAAAGTATCCATTTTCACGGGAATACCTCCTCCCAAGCATCCTGTATTTAATCTCATAAAACATCTTTTGTCTTGCGTTGTCTTGCAGGGTAATTTAACTCCAACATTTTCCTCAAGACTTGCAACGTTCCGTCCATAAGATGGATGATATAGGAAATAATTATAACATGAAAATATCAAAAGTAAATCAAAAGTGATGCCATACAGAGGAAAATACCCTAGAAGATATAAAATGATGATAGAAGACAAAATATTAGAACAACTCTCCCACTTTTGAGTACTTGGGATATAACAAATTTTGACAGAGATAAAAATGTAGAAAATAAAATCAATAAGCTTTACCAAATATGTGAAACAATACCAAGATCATTACAAAATAAAACTAGAAAACAATACAAAAATTATAAACTTTTATAAAACATTGGCTGTTCCAACATTGATGCATGGCAGCGAGTCCTGGATTATGAGCAAGAAAGATAAAACTAAATTACAAGCGGTAGAAATGAGATTTCTGAGAAGCGTAAGTAAAAGGCAGATCTTTTTCGAAATGAAGATCTATGGGATGAACTAGGTATGTATAAAGTAAATGATAAAACTGAAGAGTCCAAGGAGAATTGGAAACATCATTTGATTAGAATGAATAATAAAAGAATATCCTTGATAAGATAGGTTGGACGCCCAAGGAAAAGGTGGAGCTGAACAAAGGAAGACGGAACAAGCAATTTGCGTAACACACGCAGTGAAGAAGAAGGCTTTCTTCACCTCTACCCACACATTTCTAATAGGATTCAAATCTGGTGAGCAAGGAGGCCCTTCATTCATTGTGATATCTTGCATTTGCGAGGACCAGTTTGAAACTTGCTGGCTTGTAAGGACAGGGCGGTTATCCTGCTGGAATTCAATTATTCCATCGAGATATCTAGTCCTTACAGAAGTAAACATGATGTTTTCGATTATGTCTGTATACTGGTGGCTATTTAATGTGCCATAATGCTGCTGCAATACACCCAAACCATCTCATGACATCCAACCCCAACACCACATAGACATGCGACCTTGGCGATCCATTTATGCTATGTGTTTTGCGATGTAACATTTTCCTCTGGGGGCGCTAGACAATTGCTTTCCTCCCATTTGTAAACGAATGTCACCTCGTCTGTGAATATAACCCTATTCCAGTTATGATTTATATTTTCTTCTGCAAATGCAAGGCGACAGAATCTGTGATAACCTGTAAGACGCTGCTTCTTAGCTGCTGAACGAGTCCTGCTGTAGACAAACGACGCAAGGCTGTGCGGTGCGACCCAGGCAAATTATAATTACTTCTAATTGTAGACACATGTTGGAAGGTATTGCTCCCTCTAGAAAACTAGTGTCCTGCTGAGCAATGGACAAACGTTTTCAACCCGAACCAGGTAGATGACAACCAATGGATAACCGCACACACCCCGTAGCCGTTAATATAGGGATATAAAGTGCTCTTGCAGCCAGAGACACATTATCCAGCAACTCCATTAACGTAAGGAGAGATATTCTTGCAGCTTGGTATTTATTGTGCGCTGAGCCATAGCAAAAGGAATTTGATTGCTACCATATAATGCAGAACTCCAAGGCGTGAGAGGCGCGCGCATGATCACGCCAGCGACGTCTAATATTAAGTCAATTAAAATTTGGTTTAGCTTTTCGCTTTAAAATTCTTACTAATATGCCATTTATTTTGAAATTCACGAGAGTAATTTGTTTCTGTTTTTATGCATGAATGTCTTAAAATCTATAGTTATTTCATGCATGGAAAGCATACGCCATTGTCATATATTTAAAAAAAATTAAATTTAAATAATAAAAACGCATACACCAAGGATTGGAACCCAGGTTGTTCCAATTACGAAGCACGTGCGTTTCACCGCTTGGGTACCCTGCATACAACTAAACTGAAACGCATCTTCCTATTTATCGCATAGCTTTAAATGAACGCAGGCTGGTATTATGTCGTGTATTGTGAACGCAGCGTCAGCGAAATGCTTTCAATATTTATCGAATCGAACTCCCTCCCTGGCTGTTGCTCATTTATTATGTCTTAAGCAGTACATACACATACATTGAACTTTTTCTAAAAATGCTTCTTTTGGATTCAGGGAAAACGTGTATTTCCGGTGAAGTCTCGATATCGAATTTCTGGGTGGAATACAATACAGTAAAAGTCCGCTTAACCGAACTGCGCTTCACCGAAACCCGGCTTAATCAAAATGGCGGAAGAAAGGCGAGAGAGAGAGAGAAGTAAGAAAGAATGAAGGAAAAAATACGATACACTCAAATTTGCGCTGGTTGGTAGGGTGGTCATGTTCTTTTGTCGCAATCCTAAATTCCAATACAGTTACATATTTGGTATTGTATGCACAAGTGTTAACAACTTGCACACACGTTCAGTGCGGAAGCCCACTGTTATTTTGCTGTTGATTTGATCAGTGTGGTTTATTTATGTTTAATAAGTCAGCGAAAAAACAGTGTGTTGTAATCAGTATTGCACAGAAACCCGAAGCCGTTAGTGACAGGCTGACAGAGGACAAGGGTTCAAAGCATTAAACCGTATTCACTCTTAGGTTGATCCGCACCAAAACAAAACCCTGGTGATCAGTGCACCGTAATAGTGTATCCTTCCGCCATTCGCACCAGAAATACTGGCGGCACGTAATACAAAGAGAACATGGTCCAACAACTTAAATGGTGACTAGCATACTCTGTTAGGGTTGAAGGTGATAAGGTTGATTTTTGCAACTAAATAAATGTTTGCACATACCAGAGCTAATTATAAAAGAAACGATATCTTACATGTGATATGTTAAATTTATTCGCTCTCTGGAAGCGGCACTTTATCAACTGTTGGCGGCTTATTTTTAAAAAATAAGGTCTATATTGTTACGTGAACTGTATTCTTCATAAATTCTTCCATCGCGTATTTCGCACGCTTTCTGTTTTTCCCGCGTGTAACCACTTTCCCGTTTCAGAGCACTGTTTATACTTGTACTCGAAACGCCGGTGAACTTAGAAGTTAATTTCACCACTTCTTTCACGGAAAGTGTTTGATATTTCTCACATAACTAACAATAAGCTTCCAACCCTATTGTTTTTTCACCACTAGTCAATGGTTTGCCCGCTTATGCTTTACGTAAGTCGATGAAAACGCAAGAGCAAATCGCCGTCCACCATGATACTAAACAGAAACTGCTGGTTTCTGACTACAAATAATATTCTGTGCATACCTGGATGTCATGCTGGGACTTGTAGCTGTATTTAACGGTACAAATTAGCGTTAATTAGACCTTAAGGAATTATTATAGAATAATATACCATTTAAGGATAAATTCATTCCAAAATTTAGGTATTAGCTTGGGACTACTTTCCTGCACGTATTGCTACAGTGTTGCACCACGGTGCACTAGTCATGTGTGTTTGTTTTGGCGTGGAGTGAATGCAGTATAGAGATAAGAAAGACTACAAATTCGTATTCACATCTTAACGAATCATATTGAATTACAAAACTAGCAATAACACAAAGCATTTTGGGGGGTTGCTATGCGTTTTGTGGACCTAAAGATTAATGCTTATCAAGCGATGGCGTGATATAGCTGCTCTCAAGTATTGCGAGAAGAAAGTCCTTTTTACTTTCTCTACTACGTATAGTAAGTAGGGGAAGTATTGCATTCCACCCAAAAATTCGATACCGAGATTTCACCGGAAATACATGTTTTGAGACCTCCTGAATCCAAAAAAAGCATTTTTGGAAACATGTCCGTGTGTGTGTCTGTGTGTGTGTGTCTGTGTGTGTGTGTCTGTGTGTGTGTGTGTGTGTGTGTGTGTGTGTGTCTGTGAACAGCATAACTCAAAAACGAACAGTCGGATAAACACCAAACTTGGTATTTAGGTTCAGTATCTTCCAGAGATGCGACACGAAGGTTTTCAAGAAAATCCCCCCACCCCAGACTACCCTTTACATGGAACATTTTTCGAAATTTTTAATTTTCTCAAAAATGGCTCTAACGATTTTGATTAAAATATCATATGTTTAAGATAATGTCATGGGAAATGAAATGTATATCTCGAATTTTCTGGGAATGTCTCCAAAAGTATTCTGCATTGTGAACGACTTTTGCATAAATGGTAAACCATAAGAGATAGACAAAATTGTACTACACAAAAAATGTAGATCTCGTTAAAATACACAACTTATGTCATATACATTTCTTTTGTTGAGTGAACCGTTTTCGAGATATTGCTTGTTATTCCCTTAAATTTTCCAATACTTATACTTTTTCTCAAATTCGGTATTCATTTTTTTATGTCCTGGACTTGCAAAGAGAATGGAATGCGCCGCATAGCAACCAGCGTTAAAATATTTGACTATCGCTTAAAAGCTACCATATTCCCCTTGCATCTACAAGAAAATTACCAATAAGATTGACATCTCGATATCTCGATTAACATGAAGCATATGGAGAATAGGCGTTTGTAAAATTAGATTGTACAAGAGTAGAGAAAGTTATGTGAGTGTAACACATCAGATTTTTTCTAAATATTGTAATACGTAATGCAAATTTTAATACTGCATACATTTTCATAAAATATGTTTATTGCTATTAAAATTATAGGAACTTAGAATACAGTTCTGTTCTTCCTTTCGCTGCTTAAAGTCGTTATGGATTATCCGCAAAAAAATGCACTATCAGAAACGGCTCTGCCACCTTTATTTCGGTTAAGCGGAGTTCTGCTTCACTTCCTCTACTTATTATATATACATAAATGGTTTAAAAGTAAAAATTAAAAACCTTATAACTTCTGGTGTATATAACTAGGTTGAAAAGGTATAAAATAAACGTTAGCCTATATATGAACCTTCTTAAAAAATTACGATGTTAGGCGGACCTCATGCACGAGCTGAAATGTTTTATCTACGAGCTAAAACAAGCAACTCAGTGAGTTTTATGTATGAGTTACAGATATGGTTGAAATCGGCACAAGATTACGAATTAAAACGAATAACTCTCCAATAAACATATGAAGAGTGTTCTGAAATAACACATAAACACACATAAACAATCGGTATGTTTATATTGGAAATAATACAGATGTAATTCTTTAAATCAGAGAGATCTCGATGAGCACATTGAAATTATCAATCCTTTTTCTCTACGTTTCACATACCTGTAGAAAAAGTGTTGATAAGTAGAGAGTTTTGGTATGCTTTTCCATTAATATGGATGCGACAATCATATTTGACAGGCAAGATTTGGTCCACCGCAGAGTAGATAACGTACTCTTTTTACTTTCTCTACTACGTACAGTAAGTAGGGGAAGTATTGTATTCCACCCAAAAATTCAATACCGAGATTTCACGGAAATATAGGTTTTGAGACCCCCTGAATGCAAAAAAGGCATCTTTGGAAACACGTCCGTGTGTGTGACTGTGTGTCTGTGAACAGCATAACTCTGAAACGAACAGTCGGATAAACACCAAACTTGGTATTTAGGTTCAGTATCTTCCAGAGATGCGACACGAAGGTTTTCAAGAAAATCCTCCCACCCCAGATTACCCTTTACATGGAACATTTTTCTAAAATTTCAATTTTCTCAAAACTGGCTCTAACGATTTTGATTAAAATATCATATATTTAAGATAGTTTCATGACCAATAAAATGTATATCTTGAATTTTCTGGGAATGTCTCCAAAAGTATTCTTCATTTGCATAATTGTAAACCATAAGAGATAGACAAAATTTTACTACACAAAAAATGTAGATCGCGTTAAAATACACAATTTATGTCATACATTTTTGTTGTTGTTGAGTGAACCATTTTCAAGATATTGCTTGTTATTCCTTTAAATTTTCCAATACTTATACTTTTTCTCAAATGGGAATTCATTATTCATCTTTTTTTTGTCCTGGCAATGCAAAGGGATCCACATAGCAACCAGCTCTTAAAACATTTGACTAACGCTTAAAGCCTACCAATTCCCCTTGCATCTACAAGAAAATTAGCAATAAGATTAACATCTCGATTAATGAAGCATATGGAGAATAAGCGTTTGTAAAACTAGCTTGTAGAAGAGTAGAGAAAGTCATGTGAGTGTAACACATCAGATTTTTCATATGGTGTTGCGCAGTTGTTTCTGCATTACGGGAACGATATTAACTTTGCTAGTTATTTAATTCCCAAGACCGTTCTTTCTGTATTTTAAGCGAGTTCTTTTAAAACTTTTAAGTAAGAAACAATAAAACCAAATAAATGGTTTAATTTAAACGTTTACTCATTATGCATGTGATGCAAAAACGAATAGCTACTGTATTTTAGAAATGTACATAAGCAAAATGTTCAGGTGCTTATCGAAGCTTTCAGTTAGAACAAATACAATAAAATAGTATTTTATTTAGAAATTTAAGGCAATGTAATGAAAGAAGTGAATAATTCATTTAATCGTTTAATAAACGAGACAAACGAAATAGATTATTTTTATTTTACTTGAGCATTCAATAAAAGAAAATGAAAACTGACGCATATTGTTGGAAACTACACCCTATAACAAGGACAGCAATGCCACTGATTGAGTCATGAGATGCGTGTGTGCCTCAGTTACTCAGCCGCTGTTGTGAAGTGGTAAATTCTGTGTGAACTACAATTTGTACAAAACAAAAAATATTAAATTGAAACGAGAAGCTTAAGTAAACAAAGTTAAACTATTAAAAATATATATCGGTTATTGCTCTAACAAATGTTTTAATGCTTCAGTATATGAATTATTATGCGACAAAAAGTGGGGAATATGTGTTTTTGTGTCTAGAAAAGCGATTACAGATTAAAATGATATTGTAATTTTTCAATTGTTCATGTGCAGGAAATCACTTCTTAGGAGAATGGAATCCACATCTACTCTACCTGGTAGATATACAGAAGTTTGAACTAAAGTTGCTACGTTAGGTAATTACTACTTATTTTACCTGCTCCATTATTTCTTATATCCACACGACAAGTGTTTCCAATCGGCTTTCCTCGCTTCTTCTTTTCTGAGTTATACAATAATCCACACTGCACACAGCACTTCATTAAGCTCCTTGTCATCCTCCGTGGTGTAGTGGTTCCCATGCTAGCCTCTAGTTCCCGAGGTCGCGGGTTCAAACCCAGCGGAGGGCGATGGATTTTTTTTCGGGCGTAAAAATCCTTAGCACGGCTTCCTTCGGAAGGAAAGTAAAGTCGGTGGTTCCGTGTCGTAGATTTACTGCACGTAAAAGTACCTCAAGCCTGATAAAGCGGCCCCTCAGTAAAATCTCCGCTTCTTCACGCCCAATATAGAATGGATCGCTAAGGAACACAATTTAATTTAATTAAGCTCCTTCTTAGCTCTTTCTTCAATAATCCGAAAAATGTTTCCTACTTTTTCTACTACATATAGTAAGTAGGGGAAGTATTGCACTCCATCCAAAAGTCGGTATCGCGATTTCACCGGAAATACATGTTTTGAGGGCTTCTGAATACAAAAAATTTAGAAAAACGGTCCGTATTTGTGTCTAATAGCATAGTTCAAAAACGAAAAGTGGGATAGATACCAAACTTGTTATTTAGGTTCAGCATCTTTCAAAGATGCGACAAGAAGATTTTCAAGAAAATTCCCCCATCCCAGACTACCTTTACATGGAAAACTTTTCGAAATTATTTATTTTCTCAAAAAGGCTCTAATGACTTTGATTAAAATATCATATGTTTAAGATTCTTTCATGGCAAATGGAATGTATATCTTCAATTTTCTGAGAATGTCCCCAAAAGTCCTCTTCATTCTGAGTGAATTTTGTATAACTGGTAAACCATAAGAATTAGATAAACTTTTACTACACAAAACATATAGAGCTCGTTAAATGGCGTATTCATGTTATATAGTACTTTTTTGTGGAGTGAACCATTTCCGAGATTTTCCTTGTAATTTGTTTGGATTTTCTAATACTTATACTTTTTCACAACTCAGAATTATTTATTCGTATTTTATTCCTGGACATGCAAAGAGAATGGAATGCGCCACATAGTAACCAGCTCTTAAAAGATTTGACTATCGCTTAAAGCCTACCATATTCCTCTTGCACCTACAAGAAAATTAGCAATAAGATAGCTCCTGCAAATTTTTGTATCGATTAACATGAAGTAGATGGAGATTAAGCGTTTGTAAAAGTAGTTTGTTCAAGAGTAGAGTAAGTCATGTGAGTGTAACACATCAGATTTTTTTTATTTATTTTATATTATTAACGGTTGCTTCCTCATTGCTGTGAACAATTCTTCAGGAATTCTCCAAGCAGATGTTGGATAAGGCTGCCATAAGCCATTCCTCACTTAACTTCCCTCTGAAGTATCTGAAAGGCTAACTAAATACGGGTTAGATCAGAAATTTCCTGTCAAAAGAGAATATGGTGTTTCTACTTCTCTACATGGATTGCTGAAGTTAGGTTTTTGAGCATCTAGCCTAGAAACGCGTTGTAGTAAAGAGATGCTGTTCCAACAGGTGAAACACGGTTTCGCTCGCCTGAGGTAACAAGCATCACGTTTTAGTGCCCAGGGTGGTCGTGTACCGCGTATAACCCTACGTTCATATAAAACGGAAATGCCCCCGATTCCCCCAAGAGCAGCTACAAATGTTTTAGCTTACTAAAATGCTGCGTGTGATGTGCTTCTTTGGATAACTTCTCCTTTGCAAGAAGTTGAGACGCTATGGTATTAAATTGTTAAAAGATGCACACACGCCCTATGAACGTTCTAGGGGCACTGGGGTAAAGATCTGACCTTCTTACCTCCACTAAATGTTCAACATTGCCGTAGAGTTAGCGTATGTGTGTGTGTGTGTGTGTTAGTAATAAAGTTTATATGTAATAAATTGTTAATTTTAATTAATTGTGATTTTTATTTAATTTATGCCTCGGCTGCGTCAGTGATATCTGGTAGAGCAAGTATCTCTTAGCAAGGGTGGAACTACTACACACTTTACACAAATTATAGTTTTAAATTCTCACTCTTTATTACTTCAAGGCAGTTGAATAATACATATATACACTGAAGTATTTATGTATGGAGCTGTAAGATATTACGTTCCATATGTGTGCTGACGAACTGCAGTTTACACAGAATTTCTTAAGTTCTTTATCCCCGTTAAAAAATTATGAATCACACAAATAAATATCTTTGCGAATATTTAATGAAATGTATTTTATGGTTCTAATAATTATCTGTTCCTAACTACATTTATAAAGGTCAAAATTTATCTTCTTCGCACTACACTAAAATTTCACGTCCGCACACTCTGAGCTTGCTACCTCTTAGCGTCCACAGGCTTCAACTTTTAAATATAATCTCTCTATTTACTGACTTGCTACGCCTACTTTAGCAGAACATTTTAGTTTGACTTCCATTGGTATTTTGCACCCACGTGATATTTACAAAAGTTTTGACGTTTCAGAATTTTTCCATCGATTGTTGGTAGCTTTCTTAGCTTTCTAAGTTATTGTTCTGCCAAGGTTACAACTTATTGTTAGCCACTCTCTGCTTCCACTTTATGACATCCTTACGGCTGCTACGTTTCTAAACTAAGAAATGCATTCACATAATATTTCACACATATATACATTAAATAAACATAATACAATGGCTGTAATACGTATACACTTTATATACTGTAATATACACTGATTACTTATAGGCAGACTATTATTTTTATATTGTATAATTAGATTTGCATCAGTTAAGGGGGGGGAATACTGCCTCAACATCTCCAGAATGAGTCAATGTGCCAGGTATTCATTAGTAGAGAGCTGGCCAAAGAGCTCCTCTCTTGGTCTTGAGTCAACGCTAGCATTACTACAAAGTTTTTTGTAATAGAATTTTAATAATGCGGCACATTAAACACCTGAGTCGCGTGACTGATGTTCGGTTTTAGGGATTACCACACAAGGATCATCATAGATCAAAAACAAAAAGGCAGATAAAAACAAATATCATATACGGCACAGACACCCTTTAAGGTTGCTAAGCTAAGGTGTTCAAGAAAATCACGCAAATTCAACAACCTTTCACCTGGAGAAATGCTCGCGTTATTTTTATACAAAATAAACCTATCGATTTGAATTAAAAGACAATTATGTTTTAGATATTTGCAAAAAGAACAGAACGTATCTATTGAATTATCTTATAATTCTCACTGAATTATACAACACTTAGAAACTATGAGAAATAGACAAAAACATACTGGATAAAAAACTTAAGAGTTCATTAAGATACACCATTTGTGCCAAATAACTTTATTGTAACTTAGCCGTTTCCGAATTATTCGTTGTTACACATTTTAGATTTAACCAGATTGAGCTAATGTTCGGCATCTATGAAGCTACTCTACAAATATGGATTCTTCATTTTTCTGACGAGCGCAGTTCTAACAAAAACCGATTTACGGCATAAACAATTATTCCGCTCGGTAGTTACTTCTTGTTAATCCAGGCTAACTTTAAATTCACATTTACATATTTCGAAGAAGGATACGGTGGTAGGATACGCGATAGTTAGTTTTTCAAAGAGCGTGTCGCTGGCGTTAAAATTCCATGCTCTTTTGCATGACCGAGAGAGAGAGAGAGAACGAATACAACTTTGAGGAAAGTATTTGGAAATTCAAACCCATAACAATGAATATCTCGGAAATAATTACTCCATATAAAAAGTCTGATGTATAACACTCACATTTCTTTCTCTACTCTTGTACAAACTATTTTTATAAACGCTTATTCTCCGTCTACTTCATTTTAATTTGAGATAAACATTTGCAGAAACTATCTTATGGCTAATTTTCTTGTAGATGCAAGGGGAAAATCGTAGATTTTAAGCGATGGTCAAATCTTTTAAGAGGTGATTGCTATGTGGAGCATTCCATTCTCTTTGCATATCCGGGACATAAAAACAAACAAACGAATAACGCATTCCCATTTGAGAAAATGTATAGGTATTGGAAAATTCAAACAAATAACAAGGAATATCTCGTAAATGGTTCACCAAAAAAAGTTTTGTATAGAAAAATGTCCATCTCTTACGGTTTACCACTTATGCAAAATCCATTTAGAATGAAGAGAATTTTTGGAGAATTCCAAGAAAATTCAAGATATACATTTGATTTGTCATGAAAATATCTTAAGTATATGATATTTTAATCAAAAACGTTTGAAGGATTTTGAGAAAATCGAAATGTTTGAAAAATGTTGCACGTAAAGGGTAGTCTGGGGTGGGGGATTTTCTTGAAAATCTTCGCATCGCATCCGTGAAAGATACTAAATATAAATGCCAAGTTTAATATTTATTCGACTCTTCGTTGTTGAGTTATGCTGATCACAGACACACATCCACACGTATACACAGACACACACAGATGTTTTTCTAAAGATGTTGTTTTGGATTCAGGGCGTCTCAAAACATATATTTTCGGTGAAATCTCGGTATCGAATTTTTGGGTGGAATGCAATACTTCCCCTACTTACTATACGTAGTAGAAAAGGTAAAAATATATTTTGCATCAATTGCGGGCTTTCACGAGATCCACATATTTTTTATACGACGATTTTGTCTATCTTTTACGGTTGACCAATTACACAAAAGTGATTCAAAAAGCAGGGGATATGCCCAGAAAATTCAAGATATACGTTTCATGTGTTATACAAATATTTTAAACATGTGGTATTTTAATAAAAATTGCCATCTTTGAGATAATAGAATAATGAATATTTTTCCTTATGAAGGGTAGTTTCGGATGGGCAGATGTCATTGAAAACCTTCGTGTCGTATCCTTGGTATTTAACCCATTTTTGAATTATGCTGTTCGCAAATACACACATATCTTTATTAAAACTTCTTGTTTTCTTCTCTCTTTTTATTCAGGAAGTCTCAAAATGTGTTATTCCGGTGCAATCTCGACATCCAGGCAAGTAGTAGCAAAAGTAAAAATGCTATCTGGGAAACATCTGGAGTTACGAAAGGCTGAGGCAGTATTTTTAACACTTAAATGATTTCAGTCAAATTATATAATATTTCAATAACAGCCCGCCTAGAAGCAATATGTGTATGTAATAATTTTTAAATTGTAAGTCATTGCATATGCTTATAATTATTGTATCCATGTGTAATAATGTTATGGGAATATATTACGTAATTTAATAATGTAGGAGCTGTGAGAAATAAGTTAAAATTTGCTAACAATGAGGTAACAATGAGGTAATAATGAGGCAATAATGAGTAAGGAAGTTTGAATGCTACTAGTGATTATTAGAGCAGTAATAATGTAAATTTTTGAGACAGTTCAAAAAAATAGCCAATCAACAACCAGAAAAAGCTTTAGTTAAATGAAGGTATTCTATTGGTCTAGGATTAGCCAATCAGAGACTTGAAATACGGATATCTACAAATTTAGGCGGTGGAAAACAGTTCAGTTGCTTCTAGACAGTGCTCATATCCAGACGCGAGATGTGTCCTCGAGAAATTAATTACGTATTCGTATGAGACGAAAATAGTATACGTGTTAAAAAGTGCAAGTATTAAATCAAAGAATTTCACAGCTCTCGATATCAGTGAAGTGCTATTTAATTTGTGTCAAGGATTAATAAAAAGGAGTGAATTAAAACTTAAAAATCTGCGTAAGCCTACATTCTCGTCGCATCATGCCCTGTCTCTAAAATAATACTGACGCAGCCGAGGCAAACATAAATATTAAATATTTAAATAGCAGTTTAATTACAAAGTTAATATTCTTTTTTAAACTTGGGGAAAGGCCACTTGAAAGTACATTTGGGGTGAAGGCTACCGGAAAATGTTTACATTACGTGCGGTTGCAACTACTACAAGTTCAGCTCCACAATAGTTGAAATATAATACAGCTCCTTCAATACAACTCCTACTTCAAATCGGCTTTTCCATACGTGAAACAAAAACCTTCTTCAAATTGGCGGCCATACGTGGTGCTAATAAATAACGCAACAAACTACTTCAAGGCTTAAAACACGGATGCAATACCGCCGATTTTTATAAATAGTATAATAAAAAGGATATATCTGAATTGTAATGGACGAGAAAGTCGTGAATGCACACTACGCGCGGTATCTGCAGCAGGCTTGGAAAGAAGTCCCTACCCGTGATATAGCTATGGAAGAGTCGGCGTTCAAACGACATTGCTGCCAACATTCCCCTGGCCAATTTTGTGCAGTGGCATATATGGTATTAAACAAAGAACTTTATTGCCGAGTAGGGTACAGATTAGGCCATGCGACGAACATTATCCAACTTCCATCCCCTTTTATATCCAACTGTTTTTTCCCTCCCCCTCACGGGCTTGCTCTTCTTTATAAGAAGCCGAGGATCGCTGCCCGCATGGATACTTCTAATAAATTAATATCGCAAATTTCCATATTTAAAGCAGTCAATTTTACAGGTTTTCAACAAAATATTAAACCTCTTAAGAATGTTCTACAAATTCTTATGTACAAAAATTCGATTCTGTATGTGAAAACTTCATATAAATGATTAGTTAAAAGTCCAACATAACCTAAAAATATTTTAAAGTAACAATTTTTAAAGTTGGTCCACATGGATGTAGCTGAATAATAGAAATAATGAAATGTATTACTTCTTGTTTTATCGTTATCCCAAATATCTTATGTTAAATGGAGCTCGGTAAACATTTTCCATGCTTGAGCAGTACCTATTTTTAGAGTATTAAAAATAAGGGGTTTGCCTGCAGTGTAGATCACCCAATATTTTCAGTTGCGTTGATTTATTTGCAACTTGTTAATATATGGCAATCCTAAATATTGGAAAAAAATTCCGATTCTGTATTCTTTGTGTGACCTCAATTATCTTTTAATTAATAATCTTTTGAATTAAGTGGTACATGCGCACTAGAGCCTGTTCTCTTTTACATAAAAAATCAGCAATAGTAATTTATAAATCATACAAAGAGGAAATGTAGATAATAGTAATTTTGTTCCAAGCTATCTCGGAAGCTTATAGCTCCAGTTTCAAACATTTCTTCAGTGGATAATAACTACACCCTAGAGAAGGAAATAACATCTCATTATTTAAAGCGTAGCACTCACTCGTTTAGCAGGGATAAAATGGGATGGAAACATGGACCTCCTTAATAATACATATAAAACATGCATAAAAACTAACCTATTATATGGAGGAAAACTAATAGCAACAGTAAACAAGAGACTTAAAATTAAACCAGAAAATTCACAAAACAATTCACTAAGAATAATAACAGTAAATGTAAAAATAACACCAATTACAGCACTACAAAGCTTCACAAAAAACATGGCCATAGAATTGGAACATGAGTTGAAAGCAATTACTCTAGCACAAAAGCTGCAAGTCAATGGAAACACATACAAGTGGTGCCACACAGCAGATACTATAAGAATTTAAAAACTCAAATAAGGTTTAAAACATATATTAATAACTTAAAATACAAGAATATAATTACAACAAATATAATAGAAACAGAGGTAACGAGTCTAATAGAATATATTGATATACAATATCAGAATGACCTGATATATACAATACACAAGCAAAACAATATACCAGATGAAATGAGAGCCATAGCAATAGCTACAGAAAATGAAAGAATGGCTCCGAATATATACAGATGGATCCCTTATCAATAAAAAAAAACGCCGGTGCAGGAGTAAACACTTTGCACAGTATCTAACATTAGATGAAGCATCAAACCACTATGATGGAGAATTAACAGCTATAAAAGCAGCATTACAGAACGTTCTATATAGACCATACATAAAACAAAAAATCTGATGTGTTACACTCACATGACTTTCTCTACTCTTGTACAAACTATTTTTAAAAACGCTTATTCTCCATATGCTTCATGTTAATTGAGATATCGAGATGTTAATCTTATTGCTAAATTTCTTGTAGATGCAAGGGAAATATGGTAGCTTTTAAGCGATAGTCAAATATTTTAACGCTGGTTGCTATGTGGCGCATTCCCTTCTCTTTGCATGTCCAGGACATAAAAAAATCTGATGTGTTACACTCACATGACTTTCTCTACTCTTGTACAATCTATTTTTACAAACGCCTATTCTCCATATGCTTCATGTTAATCGAGATATCGAGATGTCAATCTTATTGGTAATTTTCTTGTAGATGCAAGGGAAATATGGTAGCTTTTAAGCGATATTCAAATATTTTAACGCTGGTTGCTATGTGGCGAATTCCATTCTCTTTGCATGTCCAGGACAAAAAAAATGAATAACGAATTTGAGAAGAAGTATAAGTATTGGAAAATTTAATGAAATAACAAGCAGTATCTCGAAAACGGTTCACTCAACAAAAGAAATGTATATGACATAAGTTGTGTATTTTAACGCGATCTACATTTTTTGTGTAGTAAAATTTTGTCTATCTCTTATGGTTTACCAGTTATGCAAAAGTCGTTCACAATGAACAATACTTTTGGAGACATTCCCAGAAAATTCGAGATATACATTTCATTTCTCATGACATTATCTTAAACATATGATATTTTCATCAAAATCGTTAGAGCCATTTTTGAGAAAATTAAAATTTTCGAAAAATCTTCCATGTAAAGGGTAGTCTGGGGTGGGGGGATTTTCTTGAAAACCTTCGTGTCGCATCCTTGGAAGATACTGAACCTAAATACCAAGTTTGGTGTTTATCCGACTGTTCGTGTTTGAGTTATGCTGTTCACAGACACACAGACACACACACACACACACACACACACAGACACACACACACACAGACACACACACAAACACAGACACACACACGGACATGTTTCCAAAAATGCTTTTTTTTGATTCACGAGGTCCCAAAACATGTATTTCCGCTGAAATCTCGGTATCGAATTTTTGGGTGGAGTGCAATACTTCCCCTACTTACTATACGTAGTAGAGAAAGTAAAAATAGTCATTTTATCAGACTCAAAATTAGCCATAGACGGGATGGTAAATTACAATAATAAAACAGCAAGAAATATTAAAGAAATAAGAAGCCTAATTAAAGCAGTTAAAACTAGATATCATGTCACTCTACAATGCCGGACTTTTGGGCAATAAACATGCGGATCAACTAGCAAAGAAATGTGCAATACCAGAAATAAAACCTGCAGGACAAATAGAAAGAGACAAACCATTAAATAACATTAAACAACATTTCAAAAGAAAGCAGAGACTTGATGAAGAAGATAAATTAAAAGATAAAGATTATAAGAATATTAAAGATAGAGTTGATATGCAAAAAATGTCAAGGAAAACTGCAGTGGCCTTATTTAGGATGGCAACTGGCCACGATTGTCTTGCAGAACACCTCTACAAAATACGATGCTTACCTACACCCAAGTGCACTCTCTGTGAAGAAGAGGTCATCCTGGACAAACAGCATCTCGCCAAATGCAAAGGCCTTTAAAGTGATAACTTACAGACTTTATATTTGGGAAGTCAGAGGGAAAATGAAGCAGATCAATAATCCCAGTGCCATTGGTGAACAACAACAACAACAACAACACTCGTTATTAAAATAATATTTTGTAGGCATGACCATTTGTATAGTAATTCTGAATGCTCGATGGCTCCATTGATCTTCAGAATCCAACTTTGTGTTGTTCAAGTAGTTTGGTGAGCTTGACTGCTTTGATGTGACCATGACAGCCAACATAACAAAGCCTTGTCGCTAAAAGTAACGTTTTCTCCTGTTCTAGTTTTTTAGGAAATAACTCTCTGTATATTCACGGACATGCACGTGGACTGTACTATTACTTTTTAAAAGAATAACTTATACTAAAATATTTTACAGACATGAGTAGCTGAACACAAATATTTAACTGCCATATCTCAAGGCTGCGCGGTCTTACGGTTTGGGGAATTTAAGAATATAGTAATATATTTCATTTTGTTAACAAACGCTCCAGTGATCCAGACATATAGTTAATTGAAAATACAGCATTTAATTTTGTATAAAGTATGCTACACAGTGCGTTCGCTGTGGAGTACAGTAACGTAACAGACTACTGTGCAACAACTTTATACGAGAACGATGCTGCAAAAGCAAACGGAAGAAATATAGCAAAATATATCATGCTTCCCTACGAAGCTGAAAGTGGGTTTGTGGAGGCAAATTAAGTGTAATAGAATGACTAAAATTCACTATGGGAAATATACAAATGTAAATGTAACATGCAAAATCTGATGTGTTATACTCATATGACTTTCTCTACTCTTGTACAAACTATTTTTACAAACGCTTATTCTCCATTCGCTTCATGTTAATCGATATATCGAGATGTCAATCTTATTGCTAATTTTCTTGTAGACGCAAGGAGAATTGCTAGGCTTTAAGCTATAGTCAAATATTTTAAGAGCTGGTTGCTATGTGCAGTATTCCATTCTCTTTGCATTACCAGGACAAAAAAATGAATAACGAATTTGAGAAAAAGTACCAGTATTGGAAAATTTAAGGGAATAACAAGCAGTATCTCGAAAATGGTTCACCCAACAAAAAAAGGTATATGATATATATTGTGTATTTTAAGGCGATCTACATTTTTTGTATAGTAAAATTGTGTCTATCTCTTTCTTCATAATGAAGAATGCTTTTGGAGACATTCCCAGAAATTTCGAGATATACATTTCATTTGTCATGAAAATATCTTAAACATGTGATATATTAATCAAAATCGTTAGAGTCATTTTTGAGAAATTAAAATTAAGAAAAATTTTCCATGTAAAGGGTAATCTGGGGTAAGGTGATTTTCTTGAAAACCTTCGTGTCGCATCTCTGGAAGATACTGAACCTAAATACCAAGTTTGGTGTTTATCCTACTGTTAGTTTCTGAGTTATACTGTTCACAGACACACAGACACAAACACACGGACATGTTTCCAAAAAAAATAATTGGATTCAGGGGGTCTCAAAACATGTATTTTCGGTGAAATCTCGGTATCGAATTTTTGGGTGGAATACAATACTTCCCCTACTTGCTATACGTAGTAGAGAAATTAAAAAGAACGCCCTATGCATTTAACTTTCCAGAAATAAAATAAACTTTGCAGCTTATAGATGACGTTAAAATATTTACTTTAGTGATATTTCTACCAAGAACAGAATGTTTTTTGGACGTCAGCATTTACGCAGATAATATCCAGTGCAGAGGTTGATATTTCGACCAACGCAAAGTTGGCATATGAAGCGGTTATTTTTAACGAGTTATTGCAAATGCATAAAAACCATAATTATAACTCATTCGAAGCTCTTCAGGCACAAAGGCAACTGCATTGCCTCGAATTGGAGAATCTAGTTTCAGAAACTTTATGACCCTACATTTAGTGATGGGAATAGTGAATTAGATGTCTTGTTAGAAATATTCCATGTGCTACTAATATAATGAAAATGAAACATTCACACCAGCAAAGCAGTGGTTAATAGTTGGAACACTGTACAAAGAAGTGATTACAGAATAGTTCTTGACTCATGCAAATGTAATTGTCATTTAATGCTGTGATTACATGGGATTTTGGTACGCAGATTTGTTTCTCTATGAGGTATACTGTGGACAGTCTATGACGATATGTTTCATGGTTAAAGTAAAGAGTGCACTTCTGAAGTCAATTAACCAATTAAAAGAAAAAGCTCCTGAGAGGGGATTCAAATCTCTTTTATCTAGACAAGGGTTTCACACTTTTTATAGGCGTGACTCCATTGACGAATTATTTAATTCATTTTGGTGACAAATTTCACCGTGTACATTTTACAAAGGTTAAATTCGATAGGTTTGTCCTGATAATTTTGTGATCAGTTCATGCATCTCCAATGCACATGTGCTCATTTGACATCGGTTGCCTCAGTCACAAAACACCATGTCACGTGCTACTAGCTTATATGCCCTTTCTAACGGAAACGAAGACTTTCTGGAATGCGTGTTTGCAATAGGCAGACACAAGTTTAAGTTGGATTCCCGAAATTAGTCACACTGACAGGCTAAAAATTAAAAATATTTTATTTCACAAGATATAATAAAATAAATAGAATATTTAATCGTTAGAAAGATCAACACAATCGTGTTTGATGTGCCCATGAGAAACTTTATTTTGAAGTTTAAAAATTATTTGTTTTCATTTTTTGTTGGTTTTGGTTTACACTCAAAATCGCTTCTATGTATGTTGCTACGAGGTAAGAATTACCTAATTACTCGTGTGAATTCATGCAATACTGGAGGTTACTTTTGTGAGATCTTCGGCTTGCAAATGTGCATTCTGCTGTTTGTTGACTAACATTAATCATGTTTATTCCTAAATTGTATACTTTTTGGTTGTAGCAATTTGATGTCACCATTTGTTACTCCACCATAATCTCTCGCGATCCCCAAAAGGGTCGAGCCCCCAAGCTTGGGCACCGTTGGTCTGTATGGTAACGCAACCAGCTTCAAACAACTATCAGTCGTTCGAACAGCAATAAAACAAGTGCCATCGGAAAAGCGACATGTGAGCAGAAGTGTGAATGAAAAACTCCTACACAAGCAAAAACAAGGCACGCTAGAGCAATCTACACGTGCTACCCAAAAATTGCAACTGTGGATACGCGCTGATATTTTTCATTCAATTTTCCGAACAATAAAATAAAGGAAAAACGGGTGAAATGAAATTGATAGCGCTTGCACTTCCCGTTCCGATGATGATCACGATACTGGTGGTGATAATGATGATACCCATCTGAATTGCATTTTCAGTATAAAATCAATCGTTCGCGCTGAATGCGCCGTGAATTGTTTATTCACTCAAACGAAATATGTATGCTAATGTGGAAATGGAGATTGTGTGTGGGAGGATGTGTGTATACTTTAAACACATGAATATATTCAATCCAGTAGTTGAAATTACGAAATGGCGTGTGGGGCAAAATTGAAAAGGGGCGGATGGAACCAAAGCGATTCGAAGTTTAAGTCAAGAACGGAACATGTGTGCCGGTGATGAGCTTTGTGCGCACGCGCATTGGATTAGCATCGATAAAATGCATCCTCGAAATTCATGCAACGTATGCTAGTATTTTACCATGTTTTGCATGTTTCACATGCAAATTCGTTAGCACTGTAAATCGCTCAGCAACCTAAGAATTAATGAACGTCACACACTTCATAAACTGGAACAGCTAAACCAGTTTACTCTCTGTATATTCAAATTTGTTACAAAATTTGTTGGGAAAATGTTTCATTCTATACTTGTAGTAATTAAGGAGATTAAGTGATTAAACACTTGTTTTAGAAACAACATGATCACGGAATAAATATTTCAAAATGTTGATTCACAGATGCTTTCGATTTTTATTTCGATACCCTCCAGGAAGTATTAAATGTCACAAAAAATTCGACGAAGTGAATTGATCATAAAATATGTTTCGTGGTTCACTGAGTCAATAAACAGGATTTTTCGAAAAGGTTGTGCCTAGCTTACTATGAGCTATGTGGTTTAATAAAGCTAAAAGGTATGTAAATCTCAAATTACATTGTTTAAATATTTTTCAGAATGCAAGGCAATGGTTTCAGAGGTTCTCCAATCTCAACCAAACCTTTAATTGCAAAGGTATTATTGCAATGCTTTAGTTTTTCAAAACCCGCTGCATAGATTAAAATAACTTGTTTTGACTTCTAAATATGTATTACTTTTAAGCAGTAAGATGTCTGTAAAATGAAAGGCAACAACCACCTAAATAGCTAAACATTCTGGATATCTTGGCGGCTGCTAAGCACTTAGGAAAACAAGAGTTTATCATATGGACCTCTCATTCATTGTGAGGAAAGGGCAGGAGTGCTCACAGTACTTCCCTCGTATAACGTAAAACGATATGGACGACTGCCATTGAATTCAGCCAATCTCGCCTTCATTGCAGAGTAGTCATCGCTTCCGAGAAGCCGATAATCATTCGATAATTATGCATCTTCGCATCTTCTATGCTTAATTGGCTTCAATTAACAATAGATGATGTTCTTTCAAAGGGTTTGGATTTGTATTCTGTTAACGTAGCACTAGTCTATCGTTGGTTTTGAGGTTAGACATTGTTTAGTAATTCAGCAATTGGTATCATATGTCGCGACATGGTGGTTTGCTTTTAAAACACTACGTAAATAGAAAGACTTTTATTACGTGCATCTCCCTCAAACCAAACCAACGGAGTTGCAAGCTTGCTTCTTCCTGCATACTATTCGGAATGTATGTATACATCGTGAATAAAATACCACTTCTACTTTCCAAAGAGAAAGAAAACAAAAAGTGTCTTGTATTCGGTATAGTACTTCACATTCTGGAGGAAACGAAATTGAAACTGGTAGCCAAATGTTGAATTCTTGTCCTATGGGAAAACTGCTGCAGCAGTGAGACAGCGAGGACGTCATTTCGACAAGGACTAAACATCAGCGGACTAGATAAATTTGAGTTTTACTTTACGGATCGAAAATGGTGATTAGGTATTGTTGAGAACCGAATGCCCCAGAAACGAACTGGATAAAGCAGCACCAGAATTAGGCGAACAGCTGTAAACCCTTCGTCGCTTGCACTATGAAGACATATTCGAGTATTACTAGAATTTACTGCAGAATTAAAATCGAGATGTTTATTAACCTCTACCAATTTAAGGTGATTTGAAATATGTCGCGATAATATGTTCGTGTTATCTTATTTGCTGGGCGCCTGTTATTGTTTTATTACTTTAAGATTTGGGTGCTTTGTCCTTCGGCTAGTTATTATTACTCAGTCGAGCAAATATCTCTGAACAGGGCGTGTAAACGGAAAAGAGTTGTTACTAAAAGATAACACTGATAAAAGAATTTATTTTCACACTTTTATTGCCGTCACACTTAATTAATAGTTCATATTTTTAATCCTTATACACGCCTGACTGAAACTGTTATATTTCCGAATGTAATTACTGTCGTATTAGTTTCCGCATACTTCACATTTTGTAACTAACTTTACGACGCGAGAGATTCTTCCAAACTGTATGATGCACACTTCACGATAGATTCTTCAAGACTGTACCTCGTGAATGATTCCATAGAACTGCGTGATGTGTACCTCGCGAGAGATTTCTTAGAACTGCGTGATGTGTACCTCGCGAATGATTCCATAGAACTGCGTGAAACATGCTTATGTCTCGAGACTATATACTCCTTCACCTCGAAATGCCTAAGCATTATAATAGAGCTACTATTGGTTACCAAATCGCGCCAACATTAGCATCTGTTTTGTCAGCCAATCATAATTACTAACACATATGCTCTAGGGAAGATATTCCCTCCATTTCTAAAGAAAGGCACGCTACCCTGGCGTCATTTGTTTGTCTCTTCTTAGCGATAAACAACTCACCCCCTCGCTTCATTGTTACCCACTCTATTTGAGGCCGTGTAAACTTATTTTCTAACAATGCTTATGGCTAACAAACATCTAAAATCATTGTCATACAATAATGTTAGTATACACTACAATGACTCTGGCATTCACAGTGTTGTGATATAAAATACTGCCTCAAATATTAGCCATTTGAAGATTAATTTTTTGGAAAGATGGAAAGTAACCTAATACTCTCACGCTTTCTACACAGGTATTAACAAATGCTCAAACTGACAAATTTATGTACTAAACACAAAGCATCGTTACTGAAATATACAGCATTAGTCAACAAAAAGACGGGAAGCTCTTGAAGAAGTAAAAAATAAATTAGGAATAACGTTTCAGACTTTTCTGTCACTTGTTTTGATAGATTGCTGCTCATAACAACTCTTTGATTAGCAGGCACAAAAAATTATTTTGTACGTTTACTGCCAGACTATATCGTAAAAGAGTGGGCAGGGGCTGGCAAAATGATAGCAAAAACGTCAGTAAAATGTGTTACTCCTGGGAAACGTAATTCTTTAAACCCTTTCGAACCCAACTATGGGAAGGGTGAATCGTGGAGATGGGGTTGGAAGTGTCTGATGGAGGAGAGGAAAAAAAACTGTAGAAAGATGGTAAAAGATGTTGATTTAATTGTTCCTGCCACCACCGCCAGGCGCGCTGACACAGTCCCTACCCTTCGTGAGTCATCTGTTTCCTCCCTCGCTCTATTCCTCTGCTTTCTTTCCTTTCCTCGATAATTAACAGCTGTTCTTTTAATTAGTGGAAGAGATATGTACTTAATGAAAACTGCACAGCAGGTGGTCCTCGGAAGAGCCTATTTTCCAGAACTGAAGTGGAAGAGAACTATAGCTATGGGCCTATATGTAGTTTTAACTGTAGATATACACACCACTTCTAAAGCAACGAAATGTTAACTTGAAAAAACTAGTTGAACATGTATCAAATATGTTTAAAAAGAAGTTATCAATAAATGTATTCCAGGTTTTCTTTCGTTCTACTTTTGTATCCCTAACAACTTTTTAAAATTGAGTTCATAAGCTCACTAATGCAAGATGTTTCAATATTGGTTTACTTAGTGAGTGAAACAACTAAAGGCTAAAGAGAGGCTTCATGTCATACAAGTAGATACATAGCTTATAATCTTAATACAAAGCTTGGATAACTGCTGAGTTATTATCTAAATGACTCAATAAAAGACCAATGACACTGAAAACGTTAACTTTATCCGCATAAACCAGAGATGCTACAAAGATTGCTGACTTGTGAGAGATATTCTATATGGATAAACAGTCGCAATCTTGCGTATTAAAAGAATCTGATGGGCTACATCTGCATGACTTTAACACACAGTCTTCTAAAGATTATTCTTAAAAAATCTTATTCGTCTATCTCTTCATGTTAATCCAGATCAACATTTGTAGAAATGGTTTTATTACACATTTCGTTATAGGTAAAAAGGGAACAGAAGTGCTGAAGCTATTGTCGATTCTTTAAAAAGCGGGTCGCTAACTTTGAAATTCCTCTCCCTTCATACTCAGCACTTCAAAAAGTATAAAAAAGTTATAAATTCAAAACAATAACGTAAAATATCTCGAAATTGGTAATATCAGAAAAATTCCTTTGAAATAAATTGTGTTTTAAAGATATTTGGATTTTCTATGAGTAAGTTTGTCTGTTTGTTGTGGTTACCAGTTGTACAGAATCATATAAATTCATAGAATGAGGACGACTTCAAAGGCTATTCCTAGACAATTAAAAATATCCATTTTGTTAGGCATATAAATATCTTAAATATGCTGTACTTACTAACAATCTTTAAGAGCTATCTCGGAGAAAATCGAAAACAAAGCAAACTTTTCCGGTGACAGCAGTTTCGGATAACTCTTGTGTCACATCCTTGGAAGATGCTGAATTTTAAAACGACGTTTGGCATTTATCTAAATTTCCATTGAGTTATGCTGTTCAACAGACAGACAAACCAGCGCGGGTAGACATTTTCTTAAATGTCTTTCTTTATTTTTAACTTTTTGTTTTCAGGGGTCAAAACATGTATTTCCGATGTAATGTAGATATGAAGTTTTTGGGGGTAGAATGCAGCAGTTTCACTACACACCATAGGAAGGCGCTAGAAAAAGTAAACAGCTAATAAAGTAATTACTAACTACGATATTATCTCTGGTTACAAAGGTCAAATCTAGTAGGGCATAGGCATCCTTGACACAAGTATTGCAATTTGAAACTCTTTGCTTACAATGTAGTTAAAAACGTCAATCCCCTTAATATGAAGTAGTTGACTGTGTTTCTTAACAGTCGTCTCGTATGTTGTAATGATAACATAACTCCCATCATGCTGCAGCACCTACAGCAATGTGAGCATTATTGAATAAAACCGCAGTATGCGCGACAATATTTCCCGCATTTTAAATGCTACCAACTGGCACCATGCCGGCTCATTGTTGACTTTCATTGGTGCGCCAATTGCCGGGAGGGCAGCACCAGCAACAATGCAAATTAAAAACAAGCAATTGCTAAACAAAAGCCCTGCGCAGAATTTTAACTCGCGTACCAGCCTTTTCACAGGATCCCGCCCTTCTCTTTTTTTTCTGTTTACGTTTATTTTTGCAGTGGTGGAAACTGCGCGCAATACAACGGTGATTTAAATTAATGGTCTTGCGTTTCCTTTGGGGGCACAATGCACGATGACCCACGGGCTCAAAGCTACAATAATTTGTTTTTTAAAACCCCACACTTTTCCCATAGGCATACTACCACTACATTGCCTCTCCATTTTTCCTCTCTCTCTCTCCCAGCCTTTATGCAACCCATAAGGAATATTTTTGTGCTTGCACCTGTGTTGACACATAGGATGCTATGGCATGTGTCAGGGTAAATCTGAACCAAGGAATTTATGGCAGCGTTTAACATTTTAACAGCATTGCTCTTCTGTTGATTTTCATTAAATGTACACAGGGTGAGTTTGTAATTCTCGTGACCCTTTGGGAACGTTAATTCCCAGTTCCATAACCTATGGGATAAAAAAGTACATGAAAACCTCTAGAAATGCGTCTATCTGGTGCCAAGCGTGTGGGGGGGGGGAGATTCTCCCCAACCATTATTTATTTATGCACGTGTTCTACAAAATATTCTTACAAAAGCTTATTTTTCAATCCACATTATATCAATGGAGATAAACTTTTATAGAAATCGTCTCATTACACATTTAGTTGTAAATACGAGGAGACAGAAATCTAAAGTGATATTGTTCATCACAAGGTTTATTGCTTAGAAAATTTGGATAATAGAAATAGTTAAGATACTATAGGAATGTTTTCTTCTGCTATTTATTATTCACGCACATAAAATATTTACGCGGGAAGCAGTCCATACGCACCTTTGTATACGTACTATTAATTCTGGAATTAATTGTTCTTTCACACAAGCCATGTGTTGGAAGGGTTGGAAAGGTAGAATCAGATGACTGAAAAATTCAATGCCATAGCCGGGATTTGAACCACGGATCTCTCGATCTCCGTCCGGTTGCTCTAACCACTGAGCTACCATGGCAACATGCCGACACGACATTAAATTCACCAACTGATTCGCATTTTTTCCGGTAAACTACAAGGAGATCTCAAATTGTATTGAGATGTCATACCCCAATGGCGAATTACATTCTTTGTAAGTACACGGTTTGTGTGAAAGAACAATTAATTGCATTAATTGCCCTAATAGTGGTTGTAACTATAAATCCCGGTACTTAAAGTACTTACAAATGATGTAAGTCGCCATCCAATCCTTTTAAGTTTAAATTCTTATCAATACCCCAGGAAAGGAATATTTGGAAACTATCGCGATTTTGAAACTGTCAAGTCATGACATGTACGTTACACATGTTAAGGGAACGAGAAATAGAAACAAGACTGAGGGTGAGGGATAGAGAGCGGGAGAGAAACGTAAAAGATAGGGAGAGACGGAGAGGTAAATGGAGCGAGAGAGGAATAGAGAAGAATCTCAATGTCACAACTTGAACGAAGTTAAAGGTTTTTCTAGTTCATAACAACATCTTATGGTCTACTCAGTTTTCAAGAAGCTAAAAAAATTATTGCCTTGGAACTGACAACATTTTCTGGCGTTTCCTGTTAATTAAGGATAAGTGTCGTGCAGCAAAGGTGAAAAGCTATGTGTGACAGTAACTATCTTCAGTAATACCTCTGATACTTTTTCTGTAATTTAATTGAGGTTAACGAATGGCTGTTGCCATGATTATCTGACAAGCTTTAGTTTAAAAGCTCAATTAAATCAGCCAAGAAAAATTATAAGCAATAGGGAGATTAGGTAAGATAATTGCGAGGGCTGATCTATAATGACTGAGACTAATTTTTTTCACAGATATTTATTACTCCATTTCAATGTTGACATGGTCTTTTTCAAAGTAGTTCTCTCCTACTTGAATGCACTTTTTATAGCGTCTCTGTCAGTCTTCGAACACATGGTACAGGCCATTCTTTGTCAGGTCTTTGAGAATCGCCTCACTTTTCTTCAGCACTGCTTCAGTGCTCTCAAATCGAATGCCCCGGAGCTTTTTGCCTTTAGTGATGGGAATAAAACGAAATCACGGGGGACAATATTGGGGCTATAAGGCAGATGCGGCACACAGGTAATGTTGAATTTAGCCAAAAATTCCTGGACTTGATTTGCAACGTGAGGACGCACGTTGTTGTGATAAGTTCTGGATGTTTCCTTGCAATGCGCTTCTTCGGTGTAGCCAATACTGACGTGTAGTACGCTGCTGTAACAGTGGTGTGAGTGGGAACAACAATCACAACAGCTGTGTTGATGTAGACTTCAGCCATAGTAGAAGCCCAAGCACCAGGCCCACCTTGCTTAGCACAGAGGACTCGCCCTTCTTTGAAGTGCTTGAACCACCTAAACATTGTTGCACGATATAGTGCATCTTCACCGTATGCTTGCTTCAGCTTTTCCAAAGTTACAGAGGCTGTATGATTTAAACGAAAACAAAATTTTATTGCTCCTCTCGTGTCGAGTGGTATGCGAAATTCAAGTAGGGTCAACAATATACAGCATTACTACCAACCTACCGATACAAGAGTGCTGCCGTCTATGGACATTATACATGAAACCCCGCTCTTTTCAAATATTCATGGTAGAGACAGAAAACCCTCAAGAAAGCTACAGGAAAAAATCAATCTCAGTCTTTATTGATCAGCCCTCGTAGAATTCGAGAACGATGCCTTCTTTGCACTGCAATGGCTTACCTGTTTCATATCATACTATGCTACTTGGGCATTGAACCCAAAGAAGCACTTTAAAACATCGTCTCCGCGATGTGTGTGTGTGAATAACTCAAAAACGAAACCTGAGATAAATATCAAATTCCATACTTGAGTTAGCCATTGTTTAAGCTTTCTGGGCTTAGATTTTCAAGAAGATTACCACATTTCTTTTACATACAGAAATATTCGTTGTTTTTCATTCTCTTAATAATAGCCTTAAAGCTTTTGATGAAAATATAATATATTTGAGACATTAATGTGGCAATTTATATATTATATTTTCCATGAGTAGTCTCGAAATGAATTTTGTATAATTTGGTATAACTATGTAAGTGTAGTTTCGACAATTATGTAGTATTAAGTTTGGTTGATAATTATGTAACACCCGTTGTTGGTAGTTTTGTAACGTACCTTGTTCTGGAATACAGGAATGTCTTGCTCTCTGTATTTTGTAGTTTGTTCCGGATCCAGCTGAAATCAGTGATAGTAGCACTCATTGACTCTGTAAAAAATACTTTTGTATTCCTACAATTTGGGTTCTCAGGTCAGTCGGTATCGCTCGACAAATTTTCTTTAAACTCTGAGGAATTCACTTTTATTTAACTGATTAGCCAAATTTCACAATTATAATTATAATATTTTGCTGTAATTTTTCTATAAATCAGGATTAATGTATTTAACCGAAGTTTGAGAAGTCAAATGTAATTCGGTAACGACGTACAACATTTTTTATGCGTGATCGATGCGTTCGACTTCCTCGATTGTCGGTTAAGAAGTATTAGCGGGCTTCCCTTCTTCAGGATTTTTTCGTAATGTCGTCATCAGTTGCTATAGTTACTCCATCAGTTTAATGGTATTTACTGCTAAGTTCACTGCTTGGCGCGTTTCACTATGTACATATTGTTAGCAATTGTTTGGTACTATTTCACAGCATTATTAATTTAATCATTGCCTAAATATAATGTTACTATCTTATAGGACTTTAGCAGATTTTAACATACATCACTCCAAGGTCTTTTCTACTGTCATTTAATCTAAATTTATTATTTAAGCGTATTTTGTTTCCGAGTTGAATTATTTCCTTTAGATATTTTTGTTCGATTACTGGCCTTAAATGCTCGTCTCAATTAGTAAACTATAAGATGGTAACAAAAACTTCCTACGCAAACAATTCAGAGTTCATTGAAGTGCACAACAAAATCAAATAAATGTTTTTGCAACATTAGTCGTTTTCGTAATATTGGTTGTTACCTTTAAGTTACGTGACCATATTTTTTCGATGCTTTCGGGGACAGAATTTTCTAAAAATGTTGTAGGTTACATCCTTGCATAAAATAGTCTTATCTTAAAATAAAATGAAAAATAAATAATAATACTGATAACAGTACTTCATCGAAGTCTCGTCCTCCTAAGCCCCAAGTGTCAGTTTTGTCATATTTATGTTAATGGGGATTAAAGAAAATACTTTATGTATGTAATGCACAGATGTACTATAATTTTGTAAACAATATAAAATCTGAAATCTGAATTAGAATAATATTATTTTTTACTGTGCCTTATTTACACCGAAGAGCTTGTCGCAGTGGCGTGTTACTTTTCTGAAGAGTGTATTTTTTTCAGGATCACAGATTTTGAAGCAAGTTTTATCACTAAACGCTTCACACGATAAGTTAATGTTTGTTTTCACTGTTAAAATAGCTTGCGTTGTGCTTATATTAATCCGAGATTTCTCTTCCGACCACACGTAATTCATATTAGAAAATACCCTTTCTACGGGTGCATTACTGCCAGGTAAGCACATAAAAAGTTCAATAATTGTCTTCAGATTGTCATGGGGTATGTTACTTTTCTTTCAAGTGCAGAACACTTCATTCCATATTCTGCCAGCTGACTTGTCTCTGAACATTCACATTCTTTTTTCGGTACATAACCCCCTAAATAACTAAATTCATCAAATAGTTCATCACGATTGACGGTTACGATTTCTTGACACTTCGATAATATCTGTCCAACAGCATTATCGAAAATTTCCCTTAAGGGCACATTATCCATGAGAAGGCAGCCTAAATGTGACAAATCCTCATTGTGCTTATTCCAAGAATGCAAATAAGATAAAGCATTGCCATAAAATTATTTACATATTTTGAAATAACCTTCCATTTTCATTTCACAATTTTCTACTAGATCAGTTAACTAATTCTTTACCATGTGCGGAATAAACCGTTCATCACGTTACGATTGTAATTTTATTAAAAGGTTTTGCACAGCTAGTGCGGATTCTGCTGCGCATTTGTCATCACCTTCAATCACTTTAATTGTTTCATTGAAGAGTGCAGCATGCGAGTGAGCAAAGCTAAGCCATAGCTCAGTCTCACTGTTTTCGAAGAACTGTTACAGTATTTTAGGGCACTGTGATTCCGACATGAAGAAAGATTTCAATATTCTTTTGAAGGCTGCAAGTAATGACAACCATCTTACATTAGCATAACCAAGTATTTGCTTGAACTCTTGTCCAACAAAATCGCAGAAATCTTTCAAACGTTCAATCACACCGTATAGACGTGAAAATACCCAAATATTTTCGTAAGAAGCACTTCTATGTCTATAGACATAGAATAAAGCGCTGTTTTTGCGCAATTATGTATGATATTCACATTGCAGCCAAGATCCATTATGTATTCTCTATTCAATTCAGACTTAATTTTAGTTATTATATTCTCTTTACCCTTTCTCAGCAACCCTCGGAAGTTAAGAGTTCGTATTGACTGCTCATAGTTGAGGGTGTTATTCCCCCACGTATGGGAGCCAAACTTGCAGCAGTTGTAGCCCCACTGTTGGAGAGCCAAACTTGAAGTAGTTTTTTCCCCACGTACGGTACAAAGTTTCCGGTGATCTTCGCCCCAGGTTACCTTTGCGGTATCCTTCACCCCACGTTTACTTTTCCAGTGGCCTTTGTCCCACATTTAAAAAAATCAACTTTGTATTTTAATGTTTATTTAAATATTATATATGTATGCCTAGGCTGCGTCAGTAGCAATTTTTGAAGCACGTATCTCTTAACAAGACTGGTACGGCTAAAGAATGAAGGTTTACACAAATTATAATTGTACTGTACTTTGTTTATTAATCCTTCACACGATTAAATAACACTTCACTGATGCATCCTACTATAGAGCTGTGAGATTATTGTTAACTGTACTTTTTAACACGTAAACTTTATATTATTCCCCCCACAATCAATTTTTATGTCTCACACCGAATCTGTACCATACCGAATCTAAACTGGATTGTTTGGTTACGCTTCCTTATAGTGTCTCCCATCTGAATTTGTACATTTACTCTATTTCAAGTCTCTGATTGGCTAAGCCTACTCCAATAGAATACTTTTATTTAACTTTAAACTTCTCTAGTTTTTGATTGGCTGTTTATAAACTGTTTTAAATATTACATTATTGTTCCAAGAATTATTAGTAGCCTTTATTAAACTTTCTAATTTATTGTTGTCTCAAGGTTACCGCATTGTTACCTCATTGTTAGCAACTCTCGGCTTCTAATTTATAATTCTGTTTACTACGAAAAGCAGCTTGCTTCTATTCTCACAGCTCCTACATTGTTAAGCTATGTAATACATTCACATAACATTATTATACATGTACATAATAAAATAAACATAATACAATGACTGTAATATGCACCTTATATAATAATAATATTATTATTATTATTATTATTATTATTATTATTATTATTATTATACAGATATTGCTTTAAGGCGGACTGTTATTACTTTTTAATATTATATAATTTGACTGATATTATTTAAGTGTTGAAAATACTCCCTCATAGTCCTACCACCTTTTTGCCTAAGTCAAAATTATCAATTGCTTTCAATACCTGTGCAGATATTATATCAGAAGTTTCTCCTGGGATTGAATGGAAGTAATAGGTTTGTTCTTAATTGGGGTTTGTAAGTCATAAGCTCGATAATAACGCACTAAAATAGGGAGTAGTTTTAAAAATTTATGATTAGATGTATCGTAAGACAGAGTTACGAAGTTGACATATTTAAGAATATGTTTTAGTTCACCGATAGTCCATATGGCAAAAACATGGGTAATTATGGATTCACACTTTATTCTTGCACAGTTAAATTGTTTCGTTTTTTCTGTAGTGTTGTACAATCCATACTACTATGGATGTACTATGGTTGTGAAGTACAGTGTGATAGGCGTACGTTCCTTCGTAAAGACCTAGGTTGTATTCACTTTTAGACTGTGCTAGTTTACGAAAGTAATTCGATATACTTCCCGACCGAGATTTACTTAGTAGCACTCTTGTGCTTTTTTCATTTAGATGAACAGTTATTGATGTCCTCCCACCACTACCTATTTTGAACTACACATCGGTACAGTTCACTGGTGTTTCATCTTCTGAATTACCTTGTGTAATATATGGAAATTCCGTATTTAACAAATCACTGAAATGGCACTTACGTTTTCTTGAAAGCAATTTCTCTCTCAAACTTCACATACAAACTAAACTGACATACGCCGAGACAGTTGACACACTGACTACAATATTGCTAGTCAGTATTTACAAATAAGTTGTTTTCATTGACCATTGTTGAGGACCGGCTGGACGACAACTGCTTACCGCCGCGCTATGTCTTATACAATAATTTAAAATGCCAACATGGATTTTACGAATATCAGCACGCGTAGAAATTCAGTTCATGCTGTTATTATTAATATTATATTCGGTATATTAAATTATGTATTACTGAATTTGGGGACAAACTCAGGGACATATATAGCCCGGGTCATTGGTCTTATTTCGAGTACTGTCCCCAAAAATCGGAGACGAATGGTCACCTTACTTTAAGTTTTCCCAAGCCACATCTATAAAACGTTTTGCATGATTCTTCTTCTTCCTTGCATAGTAACAACAACTGACTGACGGTGTTGGAACACTTATGTTTTGTTTTCTATATCGTTTAAGCAAGCGAGTCCTAACTGGCTGGTCTCGTAGCTCACACGGAGCACATTCCTGCTATGCGAGGGGTCCCGGATCCGATTCCTGGCTTGGGATGGGAACTTTTTCTAGCCAAGATTATACCCTATCCTTCCCAGAGACTGGAGGTATGTATGAGAGAGTGAATGTGTGTATGGTCTTATAAATATAAATTTTGAAATCCAATGACAACGGTACACGAGTTAACACCATTGGCGATAGGCAATGTGCTCGAAAGGCAAAAGATTAATATGACCATCGCAGTTAACAGTTGTAAATGGAACAATAAAATAAGCCTAAATTATGTACATTTCAGATTGTTTCTGGTCAAAGTGCATAACGAGTAATGTAACTTGAATAAAAGAATCACTTTTTATCTGAATACAACTTATAATGTATACAGAAAGTTGTGTGACAAATCAGATATTTTTGTTCCGCAACATATTGAATAATTTCTGCACGAAATAGCATATTTATGTCATCCATAAGTGCATATTTATTATTAACAAAGGTCCTAGAGACTGTTGCAAAATAAACGTCAAATACTGTGACGTATGCAGAGATTATAGCACATACGTCTCTCTGGTCACCGGGATTCAAGATGGCAGTTGGAGTTTGGGTAGGGGGAACTAGGAATCTTAGGAGGGGATGAGTTGTTTGGTGTCCCCGACGCTTTAGTAGCGTGGCTTGGGACAGAGAGAGTCAGTGGGCAACCTTCAAGCAGCAAGGACGTGGAACTGCCATCTCCGTGTGAGGCAAGCATGGCTACCTCGCCCGGCAGACATGTGGGCTAAGAATGTAAGATATCTATCTTTATCTGGTAAATAATCATCCATCCATTCTCTTGCAGTTTTAATTATGATAGAGTAGAGTTCCTTCCTTCCTTGTGAGCCATGTAGCGTCTCTTTTTGCCAGTGATTGATAATATTTCTGTACTTTCTTTAGCTGCGTCCCTCGTCGTGGCCTCGCCATGTAAGAAGTTGGTTAATTTTCTCGGTACCCCTTTGCAAGCGAGTAGCTCACCATCATTTTGAGTGTTATTTAGAAGAGAGGCTACGATAATACGTAAGGGGTCATTCACAATGCAAATTAAGCATTAACATAACGACGTAAAGATTAACATAAACATAACGCAATTGTTGTCATTCACATCGACAGATGCACATATAAACAGCAGTCAAACTCAAGAGAGCGTCAAAAGCTGAGCTAATATGGCGGCGTGCGAAGTGACCAGCGGCAAAAAAGATTATGTTTATGTATCAAAATGAACAAAATTATCTATCCGGTTAAACTAAAAAAATAAAAAAAGGCGTCACTCACAACTACAATTTGTAAGGCTTTCTATAGGTATTCCATAATTCCTGGTCCGTGATCTTTCACAAAGTCGGTTAGCGATTCAACGGAAAATCTGACGAGAGCTGGCAGAATGATCACGTAATTAGAGTCGCTCTCTGATTGGTTAGTTGCTTATGCTTGACGTAGATATAAACTTGAAATCTTGACCTTGCAAGCTTCTTTATTCATTGAACCGCATGTTTTCATACGAGGACAATAATGAAAATTTTTAGAAGACTATGTTTATAAAAAAAATTAAATCTGTTTATATTTGACCGCTACATTTTAATGTTTTGCGAGTTGATTGCCGATCAGTTTGTTCCATTTTTACTAATAGTTTGTTAATTATCATAATTTAAAGATTTTGTGTTCACCCAAAAATGAATTTAACTAGAGAACATTTACAGAGGCAATAATATTTTTATGATTTTAAATCGTCATTAACGCCTAAAAATGCGAAGATCGGCTTAGAAATGCATTTGGCGAAGAAGCCCCATCTATGGCAACAATTTATAGTTGTTGCAGCGAATTCAAGAGAGATCGGTTCTTTGTTAGTTATGATTTGATGAATTTCGTGAAGAAGGGCAAGAAACTGCTGTTACTGATGAAAATATTGCCGCTATTCGAGCAATGCTTGAAGAAGATCGACGGACATCTTATGAATTTACTCGACAGACATTGAGCATTAGCATGGGTCAAATCTAAAGCATTTTACATCAACAGCTAGACGTGAGAAAACTTTATTGTCGATAGACTCTACATAAACTGACTCCCGACTAAAAACATCAACGCATTGATTGGTGCAGAAAAATTCCAAGGCGGCACTTCAAATTTGGTTTGGAATATCATTACTGGTCATGAATCTTGGATTTATTGTTATGATCCCGAAAAGAAAAGTCAATGGGCTCAATGGATCTTGCGAACAGAACCTATGCCTACAAAAGTCTGAGAAATTTGCAGTGCTGATAAAAAGATGGCTGCTATTTTTTTTCTAAAACGGGTCATATTGCTACTATAGCATTAGAAGATAGGCGTACCGCTACTGCCGATGGGTACACAAGTGTCACTTTACCGTAAATTTTTTAAAAAGTTCGTGAAAAGCGTTACATCATGAAAACTCATCATCGCATACGGTAAAACAAATAACCGAGTATCTGGACCACCACCATACAGGCCTGACCTAGTTACCTTGGGATTTATTTTTGTTTCCAAAACTTAAAGATAAAATACGTTTAATCACTTTTAGTCATCAGATGAAGCAGTGGAACATTATAAGAACCTGATTTCTGAAGTGACTCAGGAAGAATGGCATCATTGCTTTAAGGACTGGTTTCATCGAATGCAAAAGCGTATTGATGTTAAAGGGGAATATTTTTAAAAACAATAAAATCATTTAAGTTATTTAAAACTAATCCTTATTTAAATTTCTAAAAATTTTCAGTGTCGCTTTCCTATTATTTATTTTACTAATCAAGAAGTTAACCGTAAGGCAACTGCACTGAAGCTTAGTCATCAATAACCATTGCTGTTTATATTTGGTATACTTAGAAGAGATATTAATAAGCTTATTGTTAAACACTACAATAATATTATGTAGCACTATACATCACAGCTCCTTTAATGTTTATTTTCTTAAAAAGTTCAAGCTGTGCGTTCTTTATATTCTAAACATTAGCATAAGCTGGGCATTTTGTGCGAAACGTTGAACAGAATTTGCAGTATGGAATTCTTCTGTGTACGTGAAATGGCGTGTAAAGCTAGATTCCTCGTAAAAGGCTTTATGCTTATACGACCGTTTCCTTTTATAGCTTGAAAATAATTCGGACTCGCAGTTATGAGCTTATTTAAACGTAAAGCTGTCTTAGTTGGGAAATGAAGGCAAATTCCAAACCAGTAAGTTTTTTAAAAGTAAACTGGCATATTTGGGAAGCAGACTAACTGATTATGCTTAGTAATCTCACTACACGTTTTGAGTTTTTATCTACAAAAAATCTAAACTCAAATGAGACTTAATTAAACTATTTCTCGATTGCAACAAAGTATGACGGCTAGAAGAAATACAAAATAAAACAACGACAATAATAATAATAATAATAATAATAATGTGCTGATGAGTAACAATTTCAAGAATATCTCTATCAGTTATCATTGTATTCATAGCTATAGTAAACACTATTATTCATAAGCATTAACTTCCTACAGCTTTCATATTTTAAAGAAGAAGTTCTGTATTCACCCAAAAATTTTATATCGAAAATACATAAGTTGAGAGCCCCTGAAAGAATTTTTAGAAAGAAGATGTCAGTGGGTGAGTGTGAGTGTGTGTGTGTGTGTGTGTGTGTGTGTGTGTGTGAGCGCGTATGTTAACAGCATAACTCAAAAACGAAAATTCAGATAATTACGAAAGTTGATATTTAAACCCACCAGCTTGCCGTCCTCCGTGGTCTAGGGGTACCATACCTGCCTCCCGAGGTAGCGGGTTCAAATTCGGCGGAGGGTCATGGATTTTTTCGACGTAAAACATTCTTAGCATGGCTTCCTTCGGAAGGAAAGTAAAGCCGGTGGTCCAGTGTTGTATATTTACGGCACGTAAAAGAACCTCAAGCCTGATAAACAGGTCTCTATGCAAAATTGCCGGTCTTTCACGCTCTATATAGAATAGGACGCTAAGAACCATAGACGTTAAAGATCGTCCAAAAATAAAGCTTTATTATTATTATTATTATTATTATTATTATTATCATTATTATTATTATTACTATTAAGCCCACCATGTTCTAAGATGCTACACTAAGATTTCTCAGCAAAGTCTTCCCACAGCAAACTACCTCAAATGGAAAATGTTATTATAATTTATTGTTTTCTCAAAGACGGTTCTAATGCTTTTGATTAAAAAACATGGTTGTTATATTGCCAAGAAAAATAAACGTACGTCCTTAATTTTCCGCGAATCTCTGTGCAATCCCCTTCACTCTAATTTTGTCTAATTTTGTATACCTATGGAACTATGAAATAGACGAAGACTTACTTCAGAAGAAAATGCAAACTCATTTAAATATACAATAAGTAGAATTACATGGTGGTCCGCCGATGTTCTAAGTATTAGGCCATGTCCTTTTTGCTCTTCCGGCTAGATATTCTTGTGAGTTGAGTAGCACACATATGAAGGAGAAGGGTAGGAGGGAAAGGGGGAATGGACGTAATTCTCTCACATGTTGTACATCGGCGCGCCGAGGGATACCTTCCTTCCATTTACACATTCTGTTTGTTGTTTTATTGAAAAGCTTTGAGTTGACGCTATGCGCAATGTGCACCTGACTGGAAGAAGCCAGACACACACAAACACACCTGCCCGGTCCAGGGGTGCTCAACTTGTTTGGCTCTCTGACAAACCTAGTTAAAGCATGAATATCGAGCTCAGTTGGAGTTATATAAAGTAAAAGTTAAGATTGTGAATCTGTAATGCTTAAGTTTGTTTATTCAATTAATGTTCATTCGCATACTGGATCTTTTTGGGAGTTGTCCGATTCACACCGGCAAACAAGTCGGCAGTCAGAGCGGTAACTGTCGGCGAACAGTTTGTAACACCCGCGCAGTTTTCGCAATCACAACCACAGATAAATGAAAATATCCGTCTGATGCGAATTACGAGAGATGCTGGAAATATAATCCTGCTATTTAAACTTATTTTGTATATATCTCTATAAAAATCTTCATTTTCAGCTTTAGTTCATCTTTCAGTGCTTGGATAGAGATACGTAGGCACGTAATCCCCGCACGGGCATCAAGGGTTTATACTGCACCCACAGGCCTATAAAGTTTGCCATGGTTACAAACAAATGCAAGAGAGTGATGTAATGCAAAATATAGGTATAAACTAAATGAAAATGCTTATTTTTCGCCAACGTACAAAGGCAGTGTATTCAGATACCGTTTCATTTCAGCTGCAATAATTAATTCTCTAAATTTTCAAGAAATATTACAAATTTCATTCACCTTGTGTCCGTATGTTAGTAAAAAGACTCCCTAGTTACCATTTCATTACCTCCTCAATATCAGCGACTAGGTGTTTTTACACAGAATGGTGCGTGTAAAAATTCAGTCTTTCTCTCAGAAAAAATTAAATTGATTTTTTTTAATAGACGCTCTTTAACTGCTGTGGTCCTTAGCGTCCCGTTCTATGTTGGGCGTGAAAGACCGGTAATTTTGTTCAGAGGCCTCTTTGCCAGGCTTTAGGTTCTTTTACGTGCCGTAAATCTACGACACGGGACTACCGGCTTTACTTCCCTTCTGAAGGAAGCCATACCAAGGATTTTTACGCCCGAAAAAATCCTTTGCCCTCCGCCGGATTTGAACCCGCGATCTCAGGACCACTACACCACGGATATTCTCCGAAGGCGGTGCCTTTGACAATGATATACAAAATTTACAAATACTCATCAAAGTAATTAGACATTTATGTGGAGGTTAAAAACCTGTCCGCCAATGTTAAATAAGCTGGTTTCATTATCCATTATCTCGAAACTACTTGAGACGTCAGACACACTTTTACAGGATATAGATGCATGCCCTCTAAATTCACTGATCTACTTGTATACGAGGAGTTTGTTTATTAAGGAAGATAGAGTGTTTTTTTTCTCAAATTATACCCTTCTTTGATTAAAATTTATCAGCGATTTTTTTTGAAATAACCAAACATCTTATTAACGCCAAAGTAAACTCAAAACAGCACTTGAGTTTTTTTGATCCTAAAACTTAATGTAGTTATCTCAATGTAACTAACATGTCGTTAGAGAAAACGGGCCATGAATTGTAAGATTTGTGATTTTTTTTCTGTGGAGGGTGCAGAATTCACACTACTTAATGTCAGATACGGTACTATTTTAAAAATATATTTAAAATATATCTATTGTGCCTGCAAAGGTAAAATACACATCAAATTAAAGAGGAAGTTCAAATTAATAAGACGGCATAAAATATTTAAAATGTCACTTTTTTGGCAATTTTTGCCTTTTCGTCTTCCCTTAAATATTTATTTATTTTTGTAGTAAAGAAATGAAACAAATTACTGAATATAACTCTGGAGTTAATAATAATTCATATCCGTACCTCCAGGAATTAGAAGTCTGGAGCCACATGCCCTCCGTTTAGCAAATATGTTGCCCTCAGTGCATACGTATCAGTCTAATTACCTTGGTAGATAAATTGTCGCAGTAATCGGCTCGTGTTATCTTATTTTCTGTTATTGTTTTATTATTTTAAAATTTCGGTTCTTTGTCCTCCGGCTAGCTATTATTACTCAGTCAAGCAAGTATCTCTGAGCAGGGCGTGTAAACGGAAAGGAGTTGTTACTAAAAGATAACACTGATAAAAGAATTTGTTTTCACACTTTTATTGCCGTCACACTTAATTAATAATTCACATCTTTAATCTTTATACACGTCTGACTGAAACTGTGGTATTTCCGAATGTAATTACTGTCGTATTAGTTGCCGCGTACTTCACATTTTGTAAGTAACTTTACGACGTGTACTTCACGAGAGATTCTTCCAAGCTTTATGACGTGCATCTCACGAGAGATTCCTTAGAACTGCGTGAAACATGCTTATGGCTCGAGAATATATACTCCTTCACCCCGAATTCCCTAAACATAATAGAGCTGCTATTGGTTACCAAATCGCGCCAACATTAGCGTCTGTTTTGTCAGCCAATCACTACTAGTAACAATATATACTCTAGGGATGATATTCCCTCCATTTCTAAAGAAAGGAACGCTACCCTGAGGTCATTTGTGTGACTCTTCTTAGTGATAAACAACTCACCCCCTCGGTTTATTGTTACCCAATTCTATTGTCAGTTTCAGTGAGGCCGTGTAAACTTATTTCCTAACAATGCTTATGGCTAACAAACATCTAAAATACTGTACATACAATAATATTAATTTACACTACAATCATTCTGGCATTCACAGTGTTGTGATATAACATATTGCCTCAAAATAACTATACTGTTCTTAGAATATATGCGGGTTTATTTTTTAACTCCATGTAACTTCTCTTTTCCTAAGTTTCCCTATCGCCTTACCTTTTGCTTTAACCCAGAACCATTACTAGCTCTAAAGTTAGAACTGTTCGTACAGTATCTCTATGCAATATTAATTTACGATACGAATATCGTAACGTATCATATTGCAATATGAGATTGGAAGATTGACAAACGAGGCCTCAGGCCTTGTTTGATAACCAATTGAGTATTGTGATATGTAGTTTCGATATGTGTATCGTACAACATTTTATCCACTTGAGTTACGTAATATGGATTTTTTTTATTTACTTTGGTAAACCACATTTTTATTTCAGATGTAGTATTAGGATTCGCCGAAACACTACTCTACATTGATACATATGTGTAGTGGGCTATATTTGTTTGTTAGGTTTTTGTTTAAAACAGAAGAGCATGAGTACTAGATGAATTGAATAAACTTTGAAAAATGAGTTCTGACGAAGATATTGCAAACGCAGCTAATTCTGTTATAGATAATTCAAGTCCTAATAAATCCCGACTTTATTATTATTAATAAAGAGTAGTTTATTATTTTTGTATGGTTCACAATATGCAACCAGTTTCGTAATAAGAGTTGCATTACGAAAATCGATGCGCAAATAGAAGCTTCATTACGAAACTAGTTGCGTAATGAGGTACCATTACGAAACTAATTAGGTTAGTGAATAAGTTTTTTTTAGTATTGCAAAATCGATATTGCATAACTAAAGTAGATAAAAGTAAATACACTTCATACTCCAATAAAAATCTCCTCCTAACTTCCCTGCAAGATTGTAGTGTCATATACAAGATTCTTTGTGTTACAGTATATGCAGAGGCGTTATGAAAACTGTATCAAAGCACCAATAACGCTTATAAGCGCTATTCACACAGTTATAATTCATAAGCATAAAAACAAAATTTCAAACAAACTTGGTAATAGCTGCAGGCAAACTGCAATGAAGTACAGGTAAGAATTTGTGCGCAAAGCCTGAGGCGCGTGCAGCGGGAGGTATACTGTCACTGGACTACCCACTGTCTCATCAGCTAGCGGAAACGGGCGACGAAACCAGGAAAAACCTAGAGCAACACCAAGTGATTAGGATATGTTATTAAGTAAATTCCGAAGATGCAGTCTATGAATCGTCCACATGTTTGTTTCGTAAGTCGAGAAAGCGTTGTAATCAAACTACAATAACAACAGTGTATAAACATGCCTGGACTCGCTAACTCAGGCTAAAGCAACCATATCCCCGCAGTGAAACATATTCCCTTTGTGTTTCTTTATGGCATTATCATAACGACCCTCTAGAATAATCCACTTTTGTCATCTTCTCCTAATTAACCCCAAACATCAACTACTTGCAGAGTTTTCTCTGTGGCGAAAAAAAATTAAAGTCATTAAAAGTTACAAACGCCGTGCTCTTTTTCTGTTCTCGACATTATGTGGCATCGTTTGTGTGAGGAAGTTTGGAAAAGTTAACAGTTTTCTTTCGGGGAAAGGCAATTTGCATTTCCAAACCATTCTTTCGTGAATGAGATTTGTTGATTTCTTACACTGGTTTATAGCTGGTCCCCACATTCTACCCTCTTTAGAAGTTTTGGCACGTTCTGAGCTACATTTAATGTCTTAAGATAAAACAGGGGGACCGCAAGATACTTACAGTCCTTAGCAACATTTAACCAAAATTTCAGGTTCGGAATTTCTCTCTTTCTTTTGATCGTTAAGAGAAATTTCTTTCCACATTATTATCGCCTTTCACTACTTCTCGAAACTTTCCTATGTGAGGAAGAGGTAAATTGGTGGGGAGGAACAAATGGACATGGAATAGAAAGCGTTGGAAATTTTAACAAACTAAGGGGTGAAAAGGGAGAAAACAGGGAGAAAGAGAGACAGAAACAGAAGATCGCTGGAATATCTAATGAAGGGAATAAGTAAGTTAGTGTGAAACCGAAATGGGATACGCGGTATCAATTTCTGCTAACTTTCTTCGCCTATTCGTTACTTGGGCCATTGCACGCAGAAAAGATCTTATAATGCACACCTATAGCCTGTGCCACATTTATGGTATCAAATATTGAAAGAGTTATTTTGCAATATTATTCCACTGTACAATATTTTCAAAATGCGACAAGCGTTCTTGATAATCTATCTAAATCTCTTTAGTTTTCTAATAATGTTCACAATTTTAAGAGGAGAAAAATGTTACGACTCCAGAAATATATGCAGAATACCATGTATTCAATTATGTTAATGTTAAAAGTTTTCGGAAGGCGATGATAAAACTTTTTTTTTCCTTTGGGTTAAATTCATTTAGTCGCTTAGCTACAAAGAGTTATATTGCGACATACAATTTATACAACAATGTGAATACAATGCAACACTGTCATTCAGTGAAGTATATGCACGATAACAAATTCACTCAACATAATACAACATATAACATTTTGCAAAAAAAAAACAAAATCCTAAACAGTTATACAGTCAAAGGGGGTTATACAATGATGTGGAGTGAAGAGATTTAAGATAGCTTCATAATTTTCGGATAATTGAATACTGTTGGAAGATCAGCTGTTGTATTGTAGATACTGTTTTCTTTTTCCTCTTAAGCTGGGCATTCTGTGAGGACGTGCTTGATGGTTAAGTTTCTTTTTTTATTTTGAAAGTTTATAGTCGCTTTAACATATTAGTCATATCGCGACTTTAAAAACTTTTAAAATAAGTATTTAACAGTAAAACAATGAGGTTATTTAACATACTGGCAGTTTTAAATCATTACAACGAACTAGTATAAAATTGGAACAGTATAATTAAATTGATTGAACATTATATACTTTTATATAAATTTATGCTTTTAAAAAATTCAACTATTTTAGAGTACATCCAATAGTTGAGTGCTTTTTATAAATCAGTGTTGTCTCCATTGATCGTATTGCGGACATTCCACGATTATGTGTTTCGTCGTTAACAGTACGTACTCTGGTGGTAGATGGGTGGTTGGTCCTTTGAAAGAGGATAACTGTGCGTGATCATGGTATGGCTCATTCTCAGTCGGGGTATTAAAACCTGATCTTGTCTGGAAAGAGAATTACTGGGAAGATGTATCAAAATCTCGATATTATATCACGGAGTTTGTTTCTAGTGGAGTCAAGCCTCTGGGTAGAGCTTCTTTTTAATGGTTGAGATAACATCACAGGCTGGTGTAGTTATAGTTGTGTCACTTAGTGGATGTTTAGTGGCTTCTTTTGCTGCCTGATTGGCCAATTCGTTGCCTTGTATTCCAACGTGGGACGGAATCCATACTAAAGACACTTGCTTTCCTTGCTTATTGGCTCTATGAAATAGTGATTGAATTTCTTGTGTAAGAATATGAGTTGATGACAGATTGTTTATTGCAAGTGGTGCACTTTTAGAATCTAAATATATAACAAATAACTTTGAACATCGAGTATTCAAAACATAATGACAATGTTGACATTCAGGTGGCGGTTCTTTGTATAAAATGTCAGTATGAGTGGGTCTTGTGTGGCCAATGCGAAGTATTCTTATCTTTATTTGACCACCAAATCATCTTAAATGTATTAATATAGCAGGAGATGCAAACTTCTCTCCTTCAGAACTCTTTATATTCCTTGATTTTAAATCCTCTAATTATTTCTTCAATCCGTGACATAATTTAACAAGTATTATCTAGTGCTACAAATTATGATTTAAGCTAGCAATAACGTAGTAGCAGGTAAATATATATTTAAGATATTTACAATTTCGATCTCCAGTCAAAAGTTTACAGGAGTGGGATTTAGATATACTATTTCAGACTAAATGTAAAAAGAACCTGATATGATACATTTACATGAGCTTCTCTACCCTCTATCGTTTATTAGTGGGTATACAAATTATTCCAACTAAAGCTTATTTTTCTATCCACTGCGTCTTAATTCAAATAAGCCTTTGCAAAAACACTTTCGCTATAGATACAAAGAGAACAGCGATAGTCAAATGTTTAAGAACTGGACGCTATATGCTGGCCTTAAAATTCCATACTGCAATCGCGAGAAACAACTGAATGATGACAGGACATTAAGAAAATGACGAACCATTCTAACTATACATCCCCGATATCTCAGAAATGGCTTATGCTACAAAAAGACTTAATTAAGATATATTGTGTGTTTTAAAGAGATCTACATTTCTTATGTAGTACGTTTGAGTCTATCGCTTAGTGTTTACCAGTTCTACAAGATTATATAAAATACCTTCCGAATGAAAAGGACTTCAGAGGCTATTCCCAGAAAATTCAAGATATGCATTTTAATTATATGTAAATACCTTTAATACATGGTACTTTAATAAAAATCGTTAGGAGCACTTGTTAGAAAATCAACATTTTTGAAAAATGTTCCATGTAATGGGTAGTTGGGGTGGGAGCATTTTTTTGAAAATCTTTGTTTCGCAACCTTGGAAGATACTGAACTTAAATACCAACTTTGGTACTTATTTGACTTTCGTAATAAAAATCGTTAGGAGCACTTGTTAGAAAATCAACATTTTTGAAAAATGTTCCATGTAATGGGTAGTTGGGGTGGGAGCATTTTTTTGAAAATCTTTGTTTCGCAACCTTGGAAGACACTGAACTTAAATACCAACTTTGGTACTTATTTGACTTTCGGTTTTTGAGTTATACTGTTAACAGACACACACACACGCATGGACGTGTTTCCAAAAAATGCTTTATTTTGATTCAGGGCGCCTCAAAACATGTATTTCCGGCGGAATCTCGGCATAGAATTTATTGGGTGAAATGCAATAACCTTGCTACCTATTGTTTACGTGGTAGAGAAGGTAAAATATATATTAATAACAATTATCATCAAACGAAGTAACAGCATTTATGCTTATTTTCAAATATAGAGTCTGCTACTTAAAAATATCACCACCCAGAAACCAATATAAAAAACAGTGGAATATGAGAGTACGCCTACCCCAAACCTAAGATAAGCCAACAGAAATTTCTTAAGTCTAAATAAAAGCACAAAATGCTTTAAAAGAAAGGAAACCCAATTTTAATGAATGATGATGAAATTAACATAGCAGTTACTGAAAACACAGATGTAACCTCTAAGCATCAACATTTCAGCGAATCTATTTGCTGCAAATAGATCATACATGGGTATATAAGCGATACATCCCGGGCTATGGGTAATATTTTAATGAGTTTTATTATGGACGCTATTTAACGCTGTGGTCTTTAGCGTCCCATTTTATATTGGGCATGAAAGATAGGAAATTTTGCTCAGAGGCATCTTTATCAGGCTTGAGGTTCTTTTACGGCCGTAAATCTACGACATGGGACCACCGGCTTTACTTCCCTTCCGAAGGAAGCCATGCTAAGGATTTTTACGCTCGAAAACATGGCTAACATGGTAACCACTACACCACGGAAGACGACAGGGCGGGCGTGTGGCGATCATCCATCCTGGTCTTTCTCACTCTGATCCGTAGGCCCTCTGCCACCCGTCAGGCGTTGTCATACGTCCTGGGGAGTGAGTCCTTGGTTCGGGTGGGCGTTAAAGAGGTAAGGCTCCGCCCTGTAGTTAGTTTTTTATATAAGCGATAGCCATGGAAATAATAAAACCAAAACGATAAATTCATAACAATAAAATAGCAGCATTAATAGCTTTAAATAGCTGAAACATCTGTCCACTGGTTTTGCTGGTCGAAACTAGTATTGTGTAGTGCAAGTGAAATAGTCATGAAAGTGCATTACTCCATCAGCAACCTACTGCATGTTGTATATGGCATTATGCTGAAATATTCATAGCAGTTATATCTTTACTTATACATTACCAGCTTCAAGAATTTATTTAAACATTCAATGGTCTGTTGCTGTCCTCAAAAGCAGAATCCAAAGTGAAGGATGATATTAGAGATCACAAATACCGTTGCGTAGGGAAGGTACTGACCAAAAGCAACTGTGGAGGGGAATAAATCCGATGACTTTTAGATATATTTCATTACATCCAGGGAATCAGGTCTCACTAAAAACAAAACATTCACTGCCAATCCTCGGGGGCAAAAACAGCTAACACAAGTGCGTTCTCTTTTGTCAATAGTGTGTTACATCGCGAACATGCAAAGTAAATTCTTTCTAATACATTTATTCAGGAAACCGATAACAAAAACACACAAACAGAATTACAATAGCATGCAGTACCTGTTGACCTGTAAAATTACCCATCCGCTTTTTATCTCTCTGTCATTTCCGTGCTATCGACATACCGTGTCAGCTGAATTTGCTGTTTTTCGTTTTGTTTTTGCGAACAAAACACTAACGCAGTAATCGGAAACGGATAGAGGAGGATCACGCGGTTTTGTTGAGAATCGAGACCCCTCCTTTTTAATCATCGCGCGACATAGATGCCATACTGTTGAAGATACCCAGAGAGCAGCGGGGTTTAAAATAAAAGTTATACAACCGTAACATAAACAGGTTGTTAGCGTGATCAATATCGTAACGCCTCACATAAAGGTTGCCTGGGAAACAATGACGTAATAAACCACTGAAAAGGATGTTACCCCATCTAGATTCCTCTTAAACTGCTAAATTCTAAAACTTGCTTTTGCAATGCCATTTTGATTCCTTCTGATATGAACTGGCGATGGGAACGACCAATGCCCCAGTTGCCAAATATCTACTTTATAAAAATGACAATCTAGGTTTTCATTCATTATTATATGCCAATATTACAATAATCATTATTTACTATACGTTTGACACTCGTTCCAGAAACTTCACAACACCGAGGTACCTCTCTGTCCACCATGGAGCCTGAACAATGAATGACATGGCTTGTGAAAGGCATTTATGTTCAACATTGTACCAGCTTGCTTCCCATGGATAAAAGCTTATCGCGTTTCTAAAATTTCATACATCCGTTTTCTAAACCATTCATTTTCAGAATAAGTCATCGGCGAAAATTGAAAAATCACTCCAATTCCTTTATAATGCTAGTTTGACGTTACTGTATTGAATTAAAGTAAAGTTTCGAGGTTATCCTCTTGATTCTGCTTTATTTTATTTAACGTCTTTTAAAACATATAAGGTATTTTGCGACAGTTACTATTAGCTTCTTTAAAAATCACGCAGGTGTGTACCATACAGACGGTCTTAGTTGTATAGTTGCCTTCCTGTGTAGTCTGCTCGAGTAACTTGCTGGTAGAAGGACTAAGCTATGTAGTCGATCTTCTGTGCAAATCAGTTTGCTATTGTTAATTAAATCCGAAGGCGGACGTTTGATTTTCATGGCAGTGGCTTTGATATTTAGTGGGAACGTACACTTGGGAGCATAAAAAGTGACCCATGTAGGAACGAGGGGATTTAAGTTGGTACTGATATACGTAGGTAGCTCTGCCCTCTCCAAGTATCACCTTTCTACCTCCCCTCTTGCGTTTCTCCAGACAGTAGATTAATAAGTTGCTTGCGTCATCCGAAAAGACCGGCGGAGGTATAAGGCTAACGATATTGTCCATTTACTTAACGACGCTTTTCTACTACACAGAGTAATGTAATTATGTAATAATAGTAATAATAATAAAAAATAATAAATGGGATTGCTATTATTATTATTATTATTATTATTATTATTATTATTATTATTATTATTGTATTTACATACTTCTGGTCTACAGCAAGTACTGATGTTGACAAATGGTTAGAAAGAATATCATCCTGGCGACAATAATTATTCTGCGAGGTCATTATTCCCCGCAGAATAATTATTGCTTGCACGTCTACATGAGAAGTCCAACATGACATAATTTAAAATTTATAACAACGAATATTCTGAAAACGGCTAATATAAATTATGTATAAATTCATTCACAATAAAGAGGACTTCATGTGTTATTCACTGAAAATTAAAGATATACATTTTATTAGTCATGAATTGGAATTAAATATATGGTATTTTAATCAAAATCGTTTGAACCATTTTCTTTAAATAATAAGTAATAGAGTTTACAAATAGCCCTTCGTCTAATAAATCTCCAAAAACATATCCTACAAAATCATTGCTTGTAAGGAGAAACTATCTCCGCAAGCAAAATCGAACACTGATTACATCCGAACCAATATAAAGGTGCATTTTTGTGTGTCAAGTACAACGTATTTAGATTTTGGTGACTCGGTAAAAATCTTTATTAAACAAACTTTGTTGTTTATTAAAATAAAAACAATGTAACACGAACTGGAGAGAACACTGTAGAATTAGTAAATACAAATTAAGAAATGCGACTAAGAAAGTTTGAATGTTGGATTTACGCGGGCCGCCACTGATTCCCGCAACACGGCAGATAACGGTGCCTTCTCAACCCTGTCTGACCTCCACATGTCATCAATGTTTCAGAGAAATCTCTAGCAGCTGCCAAGGCTCCCCTCCAGCCCCTAGGGGGATTGTTTGTGCCGTGATTATCCCGTAACCAGGGCGGTTCCTACCTCACGTCAACACAGTGGCGGCTCATACATAAATACCTAATTCTGTAACGCACTCGACGACAGGCTGGTTACATCCGTGAATTAAATTAATCTGAAGTAGGGAGAAAAGGTATTGCTTTCCAAATATAACTTCGGAGATATGTATAGCTTCTTACACTCAAATTAAACCATAGAAAACGTTGCATAGAGGCGCTGGATAACATTCGATTGTTTTATGTTTCAATACGATTGAAATTAATCGAGTAAAGAAGTATCTTTGTATTGTAATGTGATGAAGCTTATAATGGAATGGGTGATAGCAAGAATAAAAATATTCTATAAATATTAATTTTCGGTAAATAAAAAAGATTTTTGTGACTAAACCCTAATTATTTTAAAGTGACACTGCGTAACTCTGTCAATGATCATGAAAAAGGATTTTATGACGGTAATGTTTCCCTTTTGTATTTCAGATGCAATTCGGTAGATAAATGTAACATAATGTAATTTTTTACTTAATTTAAGTCATTAATTGATAAAAAGATTATAAACTTTAAACATACTGAAAAAACTGTTAATTTGGCAATAATTATTGTTAAAAAGTCACTAAGCTTTAATCTGTTTATTTGTATCAAGATTAAACCTCAAACCAATAACTAAAAATAGGCGTCTGTTTATTCAAGAATTTTACTGTTCATCATCAACAGATTGCAAGGATCTAGCCAAATTAAAAAAAAATTTCTCAAAAAAGGTAGTTTAGCGATCATCTCGCTTAAACTTAGCTATTATAGTGTGGTTATCAGGTAAATTTTTATCTCATTATACGAGGGTGGATCGAAAAGTAACGCACAATATTTTTTTTCTGCCTTGGTATTTCAGATGGAATGTTGTAATTCAACACAGATATGGTTTGAAGTTTTCACTACAGAGGGTATTTTTTGTTTTATGTGCAGCTCTAGCGAGAACTACGCAACTAAGATAGCGCGCATGTTACTGTCGTCCACGTGTGAAGAGCAGAGAGGTGTGGTTCGATATTTGTGAGCCAAAGGGCATAAATCGAGTGATATTTACATTCGCGGCGTATATGGGGATGATTGTATGGACCGTAGCAATGTCTCCAGATGGTGTATATTCTTCTTAGAGGGCCGTGTGAACCTTAGTGATTCGTCACGCTCCGGGAGACAACCCCGCAGAATGTCAAAGGTGCTGAGATGGCAATTTTGAACCACCGGCGTGTGCAACTGCAAACCTTATTGCAACAATTCAACATTTCCAGTGTAGGATGTTGTTCATGACAATTTGAAATTTCTTAAAGTTAGTGCTCGCTGGATGCCTAAGAATCTGACAGACAGCCAAAAAGCCCATCGAATGATGACGAACTTGGATCACCTAACGCGGTACTCCGCAGAAGGGCATGGCTTTCTGAAAGGAATCGTCACTGGTGAAGAGTCGTGGGCATACCACTACACGCCCGAAACCAAGCAGCATGTATGGAGTGGAAACACGCTGGTTCCCCAGTGAAGAAAAAATTCAAAATGACTCAATCTGCTAGGAAAGCGCCTGTGGCGGTGTTCTGGGATATGCATGGTGGACTTTGCTGAACATGGGACCACTGTGAATGCTGCAGCCTACATGAAAACTTTGGTGAAGTTGCATCGTGTCCTTTGTGACAAACGCCACAACATGTATTATGCTGACGATGTCAAAATTCTTCATGACAATGCTCGCTCCCATGTTGTTTCTGCTGTTCGTCAGAAAATCACCAAGTTTGGTTGGGAGATGCTCTAGCATCCACCATACAGCCCGGACCTTGCACCGTCGGACTTTCATGTATTTGGCCCCATGAAAAAATTCCTGGCGGCCAACGCTTTGCGACAGATGGGGAAGTGAAATCAGCCATACTCCAAGGAAATGGACTTCTACGAACAGGACATATTGAAGGGTAGCACAATGGGAGAAATGTGTTGAGAAACTTAGTGACTATGTTTAAAAGCAGGTAAAAGGTGCAAGTTCATTTGTGATTTTATTTTCTTGTTTTAACTATTAAACTTTTTTGTAAAAAGATTACTGTGCTTAGTTTTCAATCCGTTCTCGTATCAAAGGATGCAGCTTTGTAGATAAACGAATTGACTATTACTGTTTTGGCAAAAATGTGTAAAGTAATGCTTTTCCCTTTGCGTTAGATAACTATGCTTTATCCGAAACTGTTCTGTAACGTAGAATTATAATATATTATATTGCTTAATAACCAAACCAAGATTTTGCTATGCTCATAGTAATAGCAATACTGAGAGTTAAATTGTTGTTTTAAAAATGGTACCTAAGCTGAACACACATGTCGATACATTTCTAAATAAAACGTGCACTGGAAAACAGAGGAACAAAAAACAAAGAACGGGGCGAACAAACAAATAGCGAAAGAGGAAGAGAGGGTGTGGGGGATTAGTAATTAATAAACAGCAAACAAATAAAACAAGAGCAACAAGAACGAGAATGCCGAGATGTGTAAATAACAAAAAAGAAAGCAGAAAATGCAATAAATTACTTTAGCAGGCAAAATTACAAAAGAGAGAAGAGGGGCGTGAAAAGGACAGATGCTAGTGTCCTCTAAAACATTTCCCGTCTTATTTCCACGTACATCTTTATAAGTTTATTTTCTATCTAATTGATTTGGCGTAACATCGACAGAACCAAGGAAGGAGCATAGGTGAAATATTATAAAGTGAAGATTCTTAAGCATACTCAATAAAACAAACTTACAATATTTTTTTCTTCTATTAGGAGAGTAGACAAAAAAAAAACAAGTGCAAGTCCTAGTAATTGAGTAACAATAAGGAAGAAAACATATCAACATTACTTGTTCCCAATACTCGTTGTCGTGGTGTATTTCCGATTATAGTACTGCTAATTTCATGTTCTGATTAATAATGAATATGAAATGGAATTAAAACTCAAACATACTTAAACTGTCATTTTCTTAAATAGTGATGTTTACATAAGAAAATATTTGGTTCTTCATTAATTTACTGTTACGAAAGCCTAAGTATCCAGAATATTATTATTATTGTTATTATTGTTATTATTATTATTATTATTATTATTATTATTATTATTAGGTTTATAATATTGATGCATCTTGCTATACCCAAATTACTCTTCTCAATGCTTCTCTGTCTTCAAAGTTTCCCTTTTATAATATTCTCTGTCGCATTTCTTTGATGACTTCTTCCATGCATGTAACCCTTGGTCTTCCCTCTTTCCTCTTCCTGCTGGTAACCATTCCAAAATCCATCATCTTTCATCCTCCGTCATCGAACCTCTTCATATCAAGTTAGTTGTTACAATGGATAAAATTAATTATTGAATTTTGATAAACATACTTCTACTAATTTCTTCAATTTTAATTTCATCTATTTAAAAATCGAGCAGGTCTTCTGAGAAAACCCATTTCCGTAGATTGTAGTTGAGATATTACTCTTGAATTTAATACAAAAATATCTGCTCCATATGTGGTTACATTCCTAACTAATGTGTTATATTATATACAAAGTGTAACAAATATGTACGGCACAAATTCTAGGACACATTCCTCACGCGTAGACGAAGAAATTATGTTATATGAACATGGGTGTGGCAACGCTTTGTTTCCATGTTACAACTCATTAATCATGGGAAGCACACACAAACAAAACGTTAGAATCATGGGGAACATGCACTCTTGGTTATGTCTGGTTACGTTGTCATTATCATAAGTGCATCGCCAGTGTTTTGTTTTACATGTCCCTGTTGTCATGCGACTTACGTCATTGCTTGTTTACAGGTAACATCAACTGTTCTAGTGAGCAGTACGACCTTGATAAGCACACGGGTTACTATGTACTAGTAGAGCTGATCACAGACTTGGCTCGTGCAACGGCAGTGTACACAAATGCAGAGATGGCAGATGCCCATTTGATGTTTAGATTAGCAGAACGGCAATGGCGCTTGCGCCCAATGTTTGTACCCGGACGAAGATGCCCCGACAGGAAAATGTTTGAAACCATTGATCGTCGTCTTAGGAACATGGGACATTTCAGTCTGATACTCGCGACCGGGGGAGGCCTAGAAGGACGAGGATACCGTAACGGCAGGCAGTAATTGATCAGGCAGTTGACGACCACCCTCGGTGTCGGTACAAGACAAGTAGCTGCAACAATGAATGTTGATCACATGACTGTCTGGCGAGTGTTACACGAGGACCGCTGTATCCATACCATTTACAGCGTGTGCAGGCACTATCAGTAGCTGATTTTCTGCACGAGCACGCTTCTGCGAATGGTTTATGCAACAAAGTGTCAACCCTAATTTTAGTGCAACTGTGCTGTTTACAAATAAGGCGTCGTTTCAACGAGATAAAATTGTAAATTATCACAATCGGCATGTATGGGCTGAAGTCAATCCTCACGCAATATTGAAGCAAGTCATCAACAAACATTTTCTGACAATGTTTAGGCCGGCATTGTTGGTGACTGTTTGGTAGGACATCACGTTCTTCCACCCAGGCTCAACGAAGAAAGTTACTCAGTCTGTTAATAGATGTGCCTTTAGCTGTGCGACAAAACATGTACTTCATGCATGATGGAGCACCTTCTCATTTTAGTGTTAATGTCAGTTGGCTTCTAATTAACAGATTCGATGACAGATGGATAGGTAGAGGTGGACCAATTGGCTGGCCTCCACGCTCCCCGGACCTAAACCCAATGCTCTTTTATTTGTGGGGGCATGTAATGGCTCTTGTGTATCGAACCCCAGTACCAGATGTTCAGAGTCTCCGTGTCCGTATTATGGAAGGCTACGAAACCAAACGCAACACTCCAGGGATACATCAGCGCATCCGGGATTCACTATAATGCCAGGTTGATGCACGTATCAATGCTCACGGAGGGCGTATTGAACATCTTCTGTGAGAAAGAGTTGCATGTGGTATGCTGGTATGTTCTATTCTTTTGTGTTTCCCATGATTAATGAGTTGGAGAAAATGAGTTGTAACATGGTAACAAAGTGTTTCCAGACCCATGTTCATATAGCATATTTCTACGTCTGCGTGTGAGGAATGAGTGCTGCAATTTGTGCCGTACATATTTGTTACATCCTGTATACTATTGAAATATCCGGGCGTTGCCCGTGGTTTGATAGAGTATCCCTACAACATTTAGCCTTAGGTTGCACTTACCCAACAGCTTTGGGTTTCTTTGGAAGCATTTAAAACGCATTACACAAAATACTTAAAGGGTTAACTGAAACTCTGAGGGTTCTATAAAAAAAAAAAACAGAAAACAATAAAAATGCTGAGAAAACAATACAAAAGCACGTAACATTCACAAATACCACAGCTTGCAATAATGATTTCTTGTGAATGCAGCTGAGTGACGACTGAACGCTGCCACATTCGGAATGCCTCGTCGTTATTTATACAGAAAATCTCGGTTGGGAAGAAATAACAGCAGTTTAAGTAAATCAATATAATCTTGTTCACTCTCAGTAACCAACATATTCCACTAAGCAACTAAGAAAACACGCGAAAGATAAAATAAAATTAAGGCCAAAATGAATACATAAAGAAAAGAGGAATAACAATCGGAAGTAGTACTTCGACTGGTTTGTGCTATTGTTCTTACTGAGCCCACTGTCATTTTATGTTACTCACTTGCTCATAAAAGCATCACATACTTCCCAAGAAATCCACTACTTACAAAAATGTGACGCTACAGATTATAATAAGTGAATATCCGAAAATCGGAATATGATTGCAGAATGAAAGGATATGAACTTCGACTTATTTATTACTCTTATGTTAGCAATTACTGGGTATCATAGAGAGTTTTAGAGTCAATACGATTATGTTGAATGCTTTTGCGTTATTTTATATCAATACGCAATAATCATATCAAGATAAAGAAGAATAAGAAGAAGTAATATTTTGTCTGCTTTGAAGCTGTTGCTGTTATCACAGTCAAATATAATAAGGTTCGAAATGTTGTTAATTTTTTTAACAAGCGATGGTAGCCCTTTACATTTGCGCATTCACAGTCACAGGTGGCAAAGCTGTTGTAATTTATTTATTTGACTGTTTATTATTCCATGATCAATGTTAGAAAGGAGATCAACGAATAATAAGTATTCCTTTGTTATTTTGTGGGGCCGTGAAAGCCTAAGTAATTATTCTTATGTTGGCAGTATTCGACCTATTCGATTATCGTTGAGAAACATATAAATGGTCTTGCGACCTTTTGTAGGCATTACATAAGACTAAATAAGTAATCGTGTGAAATGGGGCGGAATTTCAAATTCTAAGATAGACAGTAATTTTCGCCTTGTGCCAAAAGTTATGTGTGCCAAGTTTGGTGAAATCGGCGCAGAAGCGTATTAGAAACACACACATACACTGACTTATATACATATTAAGATAGTTATTAATAGTAGATATTGATACTAGGAGTTAAAGTAAGGTTTTATTTTGCGAGTAGGAATGTTTGCGAAATGAAGGCCGTAGACCTTCGTTTTGCAATCCTATGAACAAAATAAAACCACTTTTAACACGTGAGGCATATACTATTTTGTAAATAGAGCTCAAATTTGTAAAATATTCATAATATCATATTGATTCCTGAAATTAACAGAGATTACATTTAGAACGCGGTTCTTGAAACAGAGAAATGACGTTAAAAAAGCGAGATGTTAGATGTTTTGTTGATTTAGTAGTACTCTTTTTCAGTGAAATTATTTTCAACATGTTTTGCCTTACACCAGCCAATGAAGCGATTAAGAACTATATAAAAATGATTTCTGGACTTTTTCGGTAAGTACTTCTAGTTTATTCTTTCTGCTGCTGCTGTAATTTCACCTAACTCTTCCATTTCGGTTTCTTCTGAAGTCATAATTTCCGCAATTTAACCGTTATCCGCCATTTTATCCTAGATAAAATAATGACAATTAATGAAAGCAGAAGGCTACCAATATAACCTATAGGTTAACTCTACAACGAACTGCGATAAATTTAAGTATGACGATTTATATTGTAAACGGACAATGCGAGCGCCATGAGAAATTAATCATATAAAATGACATAATGAAAAGTAAAACCTAGTCAAACCAAGTCGAGTTATTAAACATTTGCAAATACAATTGGCAATTGCCATGTGATTGGACTTGAAACCAACGTTGGTCACAGTGAAGATTATTGCACTAGTACTAGTGCGATAATCTAAAGCTCGTGCGTACTGTGCTAGAAGCTCTTGTTTTAGGCCAAGCTGTCTAAAAAATGTATTTGTTCCATACTATTCCATTTAATCTAGTTATCATTGATCTTCCTTTTGCAAACCCTCTCCTTCCATCTCTCTCTCTCTCTCTCTCTCTCTCTCTCTTTCTCCATATAAATGGTCTTATTCATATTTATTTTTAATTCCCAATAGTTGCACTCTTCTTTTAATTTTGAAGAATACAAATAGTTGTCGATAAATAGGATAAAAGAAAATGTTCCACAAAAATTTGGTGAAAATCAAGGAAACTTGAGCATTTCGGTTACGTATTCAAAAACAGTTAAACGTCGTAATTTAAAAATTTTCACTTTTGTGTATAGTATCAAACTGCTCTTCTTCGTCGTCCACCGCGATGTAGTGATTAGCCTTTAGTCTCCGAGGTCGCGGGTTCAAATCGGCGGAGGGCGATGGATATTTTTGGGCGTAAAAATCCTTAGCATGGTTTCTTTCGGAAGGGAAGTAAAGTACGATAGATGGTATCGTGTCGTAGATTTACGGCACGTAAAAGAACCTCAAGCCTGATAAATAGGCCTCTGAGCAAAATTACCAGTCTTTCACGCCAAATATAGAAGGGAACGCTAAGAACCACAACAGTTAAAGAGCGTCCATAAATAAAACTCAGTTTAATTTTTTAATTTAAACTGCTCTTCATTTTAAAATTACAGAATTCAGGAGTTCTTTTTCTGAGAACTCAGGCTCCAAAATGTTATATATGATGGAGTTTTCATTCATTTCTTCGACATTTTTCATGCATACGCAAAAAGTCAAATAATTAAAATTAGTCATATAAATGTTCAAAGTTAAGAAAGGTTTTTGACTTACCAACTGATTTTTAAAGCCATAAGGTAATAATTTAAAGGGTATAAGTTTACAAGGATAGTTGTTTTGAACTAAAGCTAGTAAAATTTGTATGTCCATATTTGATGATCCGATAAACTATGTGGGTATTTAAAATGCTTTTTTAAAATGTCTATGTAAAATATTTGGCACTGAATGTAACATTTATGTTTGGTGAGCAAAATAAAAAACAACAAAGAAAATTTAATTATAAAGTCATACACTGCTTATGTAACAAAACTTTAGAATTCAACTATCAGCTAAATTAACTGAAAACTTTAAAAAAACTAGTTTATTTTTTGCTTCATTTGTATTTTCTCTTTAACATCTATAGTCAATTATCACTAGAGAAACTATTGATGGTGTTTGAACTGTACATTTTTAACTTTGGTTTATCTTCTTTTTTACAACGAAACACATGATATTCGCACTTCCATACTCAGCGGATGTTGAGGAATGAATCTAGTAATATTTTTAAAAAATCCCCCGCCCCAAGTAGGCTAGATGTTATGTATAAGAACAAAAGAGAAAGTATAAGAATCTGCACACTGTTCATTGCTAATAATAAAATGGGAACAAGCTCACTAGCGATGGCAGAGGACCGTACACTTGGGTGCTAAAAAACGTGTGATATATTGAAATGGGTATTTAAGTTGGTAAGGGAGGCTTTTGATAGTATTTCTTTCGTAATGGCGGATGTGCACCAGAGGCTAGGATCCAAGACAGTTTTAGATTCCTTGGGAAAGCATAATCAATTCAACTTTCTTAATTGTTCGAAAGGTAGAATCAGAGTGAAAAAGTATGTAGGTTATTGGGGTATGTTACCTCAAGAGAAATTAAGGCTGTCCTGTTATATCGACATCGTACCCCAGAAGGCGGAGCAGCGGTGTACGGGAAGCTGAAGATCAGTGGTTGGAATCCCGGCTATGGCATTGAATTTTTTTATTCTGACTTTACCTTTGCACAGTTAATTTGGAATTAGAATTATTTTAAATAAATTTTATTATCATAGTTTTGCAAGAAAAGGAATATAAAGAAGGTTGCCAAACCTTTACAAGTAATGGGAACATTCTATGTTTTGCGACCCTTTTGTAATGCTTTTTCGTTTTACATGTTCATTTCGTATAACACAGTTCCTTAACGTGCTTGTTTGTGATATTTTATAATTGCTTGTATCCCATTGTGATATGTAATTGAAGCTTCTGGTGCCATGCCGGCTGCATTATACATTTATAATTAAATACGCCACGTGGTTTGCGTGTACAGTAACCACATTCGTGGCATTTCTTCCACCAATTTGACGCTGTTCCTGGAGTACTCCATAGCTCAGCAGCCCTCACTGCGCTATAACCTTGGTGATTAGGGGTAATAATTTTCGGTTTCTTGTGCATATCCTTTGTTCCTTTCAAATGACATATAATGAAGAGGAAATTGTTTAAAAACCAATTTACCAACCAGTTCACTTTATTAATTCATTGAATTAAAAAGTGCCCATATGATTTGCTTGTACTTAATTTTAAGTTGTAATTTTATATTACTTATCTTATGGCTGTAGATAAGCTCTACAAGATAAAAATAAAATCTATCTATTATCACATAATGTTTGTCTTACCCCCTCCCCGGCTTCCTTTGCTCCTAAGCCGGAAATCGACCACTGTTCATTGATTAGGGTTTCAATGTCAGACCTTTGACATCAAACCAATAAGAGACGGACAGATTTGGTCAGTGTCGGCGAGTACCTTGCAGCCATTCAGGAAACTAACGTTTCCCACTCTTTTCGCTGCTCACTTTGTTCAAACCAACAAGATATTAGCATATCCGGGTAGGTGTGGAACACAACTGATAAGACGATTCTACCAACATTAAATAAAGAAAACCACCATAGGAAACGGCACGCTTTTTTGCATCGGACTATACATCTACAGTGCAGGAAGTATCGGTTGCGCCTATCCTCACAATACCATATAGCATCACATTTTTCGCCACATGCGTTACAACTGTAACTGTGCAAATCACCGTATTCTAGTAGTGGAATTTTGAGAGGCCATCAGACATCACCAATCGTTCGCATATCGGAAGATGCTAGCCTACAACAGATTGCATGTTGCATGTCTCTGTCGTTCTGGTTGCACATGGTTGCTGATCACAGAGGTTAAGAGGCATGAGTACAGTTGGTTTGATTTCATGCTTGCTATAACCTTAAGCATAGGTGCATACGTACTGTAAACAGCTAAGATTACGCTCTTTTTCGAGACTAACCTGTATATTTAATTTATATATTTTTATATATGCCTTGTGTTCTTCTGTGTTTTAACAGCATCCGATTTATGCAACGACAGATGACATCATCCCCTGTCATTTACCTCAACCAGAATAAAGGAATGATTTATGAGCTTCTAAGTTTATACCTTTGGGAATTAAAATACGAACACTAATTACACAATTAGATGCTGTAACTCTGTTAGACCTAAATTAAATAATAACATACATTTTTGGCGTAGCTGGGAGATTTGTTAGAACGATATTTCTTTAACATACTTTGCACTCTTACTGTTTCTTTCAAATTACTTTCACTAACTATATCACTTCACCTTTCATATTTTTAGCTTTTAGATACAAATTTAATTTTCCATAGCGCGATTTACACAGGAGAGGATGCTACAGCACCAAAATTCGCTTCATCTTTGTAGTGAGTTGACATTTGCCATTTCTCCCATTTGAAGAAAGTGGCCCTCTACGTCAAATAAAGCGTCTGCACTTTACAGAGGGAAGAAAATTGTTTCACACATAATATATACAGCTTTTACGCCAAATTCTAAATTCTCTGTCTGAATGCGTAAGCAAGACAAAGTAAACTAAAATGTTCTCTTCAAAAATTCTCTTCTACTGGCGCCCAAGCGGACATAACCCCTTGCGCTTTCTAGCCTCTTCCTTTTTTTCCTTCTTCTGTCTTGCTCTTCGTCTTCTTGCTTTATTTCACATACTCGCATATGTCTGTCCTCCAGTAAACAATAAAAACATAAATAACATGCTTTATGGGGGCTTATATTCGCGGCAGTTAAAGCAGAGCTGCTGCTGCTACTCCTCTGAATGAAAATTGGCTGTAAAAATGTTACCCAGTATTAAAACACGCTGGTTTCAGTGACCATAAAAACCAAACGGATCTCAAGAAAATATTTTCATCATTGTAGTCCATAAATATGATTTTTTATTTATAGAATAAAAACATTTTAATTTATCTAGTTTAGTTTCCTAACTCAGTAAATATGTACAATAAATATATATAGCCAATGTGAATGAATCAGCAAAGCTATTAACAGACCAAAAGCTTTAATATTACAGTTTCTTTATTTTAACTTTACTCAGAAAACAAGCTGCCTAAATTTACATTATATGACAAATGTAATTTATTTCACATAAAATCCAATCTGCAAAGAAATGCAATAAATAATATAGCCTACGCATAGAAAGAACATTAAAATACTAATAATATTTTGAGGGCACGGTATAATGGCGCACTCTTTATATGCATCCTGCAGATTAAAGTTCACAGGATAGTAACTTTAAACATTAATATAAAGAGCGAGTGACCAATGTACCTGGACCATGGATTGATCTATTGTGCTTGCCCTCCGATGATTATTTACTTACTCCCTTTCAACAGAAACAAGTCTCAATTACAGAAAGTAGAAAAACAGTGACATAAATAAATATATGTGCAAACATATATATAAATATACAAACACACAACGCACTCACACAAACTAAACTATGGATAATTAGTTAGACAAGAGATTTATAAAACTGACATTTAAATTGAGGCAGTATTTTATATCACAACACCGTGAATGCCAGAGTGATTGTAGTGTAAATTAGCATTATTGTATGACAATGATTTTAGATGTTTGTTAGCTATAAGCATTGTTAGGAAATAAGTTTACACGGCCTCACTGAAGCTGACAATAGGAGTGGGTAACAATGAAGCGATGGGGTGAGTTGTTTATCACTTAGAAGAGACAAACACATGTCGTCAGGGTAGCGCGCCTTTCTTTAGAAATGGAGGGAATATCTTCACTAGAGCATATGTTTTAGTAATTATGATTGGCTTATAAAACAGAAGCTAATGTTGGCGCGATTTAGTAACCAATAGCAGCTCTATTATAATGTTTAGGCATATCGGGGTGAGGGAGTATAAATTCTTGAGCCACAGGCAAGTATCGCGCAGTTCTACAGAATCATTCACGAGGTAAACGTCGCGCAGTTCTAAGAAATCTCTCTCGCGAGTTACGCGTCAGGCAGTTCTAAGGAAGCATTCATGAGGTACACATTATGCAATTCTACAGAATCTCTCGCGTCGTAAAGTTAGTTATAAAATGTGAAGTAAGCGTACGACAGTAATTATATTCGGAAATATAACAGTTTCAGTCAGACGTGTATATAGATTACAGATGTGAACTATTAATTAAGTGTGACGGCAACAAAAGTAAGAAAACAAATTCTTTTATCAGTGTTATCTTTTAGTAACAACTCCTTTCCGTTTCCACGCCCTGATCAGAGATATTTGCTCGACTGAGTAATAATAGCTAGCCGGAGGACAAAGAACCCAAAATTAAAAGTAGTAAAACAATAACAGGCGCTCAGCAAAAAAAGATAACCCGAACAGATTACTGCGACAAAATACACAGTAATCGAGAGGAAAATCCAAGTTATTGAATTTGATCAACATTTTATTGCGTGTAAGACACATTTTTAATAACACTGAATTCCTTAAAGCTACCGATCTTGGAATTTAGCACACAAATAGTGGTTGTTCGTATTCATAATATATATATATATATATATATACCACTGGATTGTTTATTAATTTATATAATCGAAGTGGTTGTGCAATGTCTCTTCTTCTAATCGGCTTAATTAATTTAAATTTGATCAGTAAATACTTATAATGAATATCCAGGTATAATGCTGGAATATTGATATTCTTAATACAAATATCTAAGAAATTTCTTCTGGACCTTATCTATTCTATTTTAGGCGGATTTGAAATAAAACTCCGATCTGTGAAGATACTCCAACTTGGGCCTCACATATATATTAAGATGTAAAATTAAAATTTCACATCTAATAAGATCTTTTGAATTTCCAAATACACATCCAAGATTTTTAAATGCATGTTCAACAATTTGATCTATGTAGTCATTAAAAGTCCAATTTCCGCTCGTTTGGGTTCCAAGGTCTCTTAGAATCCCAACGTCCTTAAAAAAGAGTGCTAGTTACTTCGCAAATATTATCTGAGCTCGTGCAACTGCACGATCCATTGGTTGAAGTATTTAACCCTGTAAACTGCTAATAGTTCAGTCACATAACAGATGGTATGCTGTTTTGCATCCTCTTCAAGTTAGATCGACATACTTACATATTTTATACAAATTAAGTCCATTAAGTTGATAACGTCTTGCAAACAGCCCAACTGAGTTAGTTTTGTCCAGTAATTTGGTCCGGCCGTTAGTACTGCCATCAGCCCTTCATGTTCCTATGGCTACTAATTGATTGCCAATTTTCTCTAGTCTCTTTGCAGTCCATTCTCCTATAATCCTTAAAACACACCCTTAAAACAGTCCAAGTTCGGATTCTGGACCAATATAATGAGTTGGAGCTCCTGTTTTGGTCATGTCATCTGCTCTTTCATTGCCCATGTTCTGGCACTCAGCAACACAGAATGGTGTTTCATAACACAGCCAGTTTCATAAGGGGCACCCGGCATTCCCAGAGCAATTTAGATTGACTTTGCCTACTTCAAGAGCTCTCAGGGTTTCTTGACTGTCTGAAAGTATAGTAATTTGTAACCTATACTTTCCTATACTTGTTTTACGAAGAAGAAGAAGGTACGAAAGTAAACTATAGTGGAAAGAGAAAGCCAGAGGTTGTAATGCTCGTATTTTTACCTCTTTTATGAAACGTATACCTAACTTTAATAGTCATTTCTTTTAAAATAACTTAGCCATGGAAAGTTTCTCGTTATAATACTAACAGAGCTGGGAAGTTCGGTCGTGATTACTAGCTATACATTATTATCTTTCGGAGCAATTCAGCAAAATCGTTCAGCTCTGTGTATCTGAGAGAAGTTTCTCATTAGGAACGTCTTGACGATAAGGAAACAGACGCGTTTTGAAATTGGAATGCGGAGAAGTGGTTTCCAGAATTTAAAATCAACGAGGAGATACGGAGGAAACTTAAGGCGCTGAATGCAAGTGAAAAGAGATACATTGTATCTCGTCTTTTGTTGCATTGTGAAACTTCCCACACCCTCCCCTTACTTCCTATTTCTATCTTAATTAAAGATCTGGAAATGAACTTCTCTAACCATGGTTTTATGCGAGGAAGTAACGGGGGAAGCTCTACCCTGTATTAACATAAATTGTGGCAATATGATTTCCATACCGTACAAATGTGAACGTACTTGGCACTGGCGAAATGTCGGCCAGACCTTAGATAGCAGAGTTTCTTGCAAATTTACGTATTTACATTTGCAACGCTATCTATTTTGCCTTAGCGATAACAATATTTAATATATTCAGCAAATTACGTTAAGGATTTAGCAATTCTTGTGGCTGCACATTCGAGGTTGTCGAAAATATAGAAAAAATGCTAAAGCATCTGCCATTAGCAGATGTCAATATCTTATTTTCACAACTTCAGCAGTAATTTGGCAAATGATGTCCGAAATGTTTCATTTATTTGTAAGATATTCCTTTCGAAGCTAAATCTATGATGATATAAATACATAGTGAATCTGCGTCTATGACAGAGAGACAGAGAGAACTGTGAGAGACAATAACAACATTCGGCACATATCAAATGTCATAGGTACCCTTTAAAGTATACTCTCAGGAGATTTGCCCGTCTCATACATCCTCTTTATATGGAAGCATTTTCATTATCTTTATTTTCTTAAAAATGCATCCATTTTGAGTAAACTATCATATGAAATACGACAGAACGAAGAAAATTAATCTTCTGTAACAAAAATCTCTGAAGTTTTTATTCTCGTCTAGTTTAATATAACTGCGAAGCCATAGGATGTAGACAAAAATTATTATAAGAAAAAAGTAGGTCATGTTAAGACGTAACATTTAGGTACAAAAATATTAATCACTTCCAAATATTCTCTTTTATTATAAAGACTTTTGCCATGCATTAACACGCTGAAAGGTTAAGTGGTCGTTGTTGACTTTTTCGTGAGCATTTAGAAGTAGACACCTGAGCTGACAGTACGGAGCATGAAGTAAGGGGAGACCTAGATTTTTGTGATTGCGGAAGGGTGATAAAGCGGGAGTAGGCTTGTATTTTGCTTCATGATAGGCGTGAAAGACTCGTTTTGGCACACGCCTAGCCTCTACTCCCAAAATTATCGTCTCGAATTTCTACATTACTTATTCCACATTCCTCGCCGACAGATGATCTGTTTTGTTTCAATTTTAGAGCAGAATCCCCTTCTTAGGTTTTTTCTACACAATGTTATTTTGCTAACAATTATAGCCCTTAAACCCAACTGATAAAGCGCACTCCATTTGGAAAAAACTCCATGCTAGGATGCTGGTCATTATGTGTGATGTATCGAATTCAGTTTGGAGGTTTGTGTTGGAATACAAAGAAATTTAGTTGCTAATCTAAAAGCAAAACTGATACTTTTATTACGGTGATTGAGACCAACTGTCGCCAGGTTAGCGCCGGGGTAATAGGAAAGCTACCTGTATTGAACCTACTTTGGCGAATAACTTGTTAGATAAAAATTTGATGTGTTTCGCTCACATGACTTTCTCTACTCTTGTACAAGCTATTTTTACAAACGCTTATTCTCCATATGCTTCATGTTAATCGAGATATCGAGATGTTAACCTTATTGCTAATTTTCTTGTAGATGCAAGGGGAATTGGTAGGCTTTAAGCGATAGTCAAATATTTTAAGAGGTGGTTGCTATGTGGAGTATTCCATTCTCTTTGCATTACCAGGACAAAAAATGAATAACGAATTTCAGAAAAAGTATAAGTATTAGAAAATTTAAGGGAATAATAAGCAATATCTCAAAAATGGTTCACCCAACAAAGAAAATGTATATGACATAAACCGTGTATTTTAACGCGATCTACATTTTTTGTAGTACAATTTTGTCTATCTCTTATGGTTTACCAGTTATACAAACGTCGCTCACAATGAAGAATACTTTTGGAGACATTCCCAGAAAATTCGAGATATACATTTCATTTGTAATGAAAATATCTTAAACATATGATATTTTAATCCAAATCTTTAGAGCCATTTTTAGAAAATTAAAATTTTCGAAAAATTTTCCATGTAAAGGGTAGTCTGGGGTGGAGGGATTTTCTTGAAAACCTTCGTGTCGCATCTCTGGAAGATACTGAACCTAAATACCAAATTTGGTGTCTATCCGACTGTTCGTTTCTGAGTTATGGTATTCACAGACAGACACACAGACACACACACGGACATGTTTCCAAAAATGCTTTTTTTGGATTCAGGGTGTCTCAAAACATGTATTTCCGGTGAAATCTCGGTTCGAATTTTTGGGTGGAATACAATAATTCCCTTGCTTACTATACGTAGTAGAGAAATTAAAAATATAGTTTTGTATGTGTAGTTTGTGGAATAGTTAGGAAAATAAATGATGATTAGAGAAGGTTGTACGATTGCTACACGTCAGATTCTATTGTTATATTATTACTTGACACATACGTATTTTCAAGAAACATTCATGGACTCATGTGAACGTTAGACTTGTATAGTTATAGGTTTTAATCTGGGGGGTAAAGCCCATGCGTTCATTCCAGCAGTGGTAACAGCAGTTGCTCCAAATGTGAAGCTAAAAATAAAAGTGTACTGATATAATAGCACTACTTTTGCTAAAACCAAGCCAAGTAAACACAGATCAAAGGAATACGTTTTCAGATAACACTGAAACATTGCTTCTAAGGCTGGCATCTGATCCATGTTGGGAAACCTGACACGCCTCTTGCTGTGATACGCAATAAAAGCACGACGAGCTTATACGTCACCTGGAGTCAAGAACGCTCGTGCAATCAGACACGTCCCTGCCCGGCTAAATGTCTTAAATATCATATATCTTATGTACAAGCATTTCACGTCGAGAATAAATTAAGTTAGGAAACGCGGGGGATTTTGTTCCCTCCGGGATAATGTAATAACACAAACGTTTCCCTTGAAATCTAATATTTTGGGTTTCATACAAGACGCGAAATGTCTCAGGATTACTTGCCGCCGTACCTAGGGGTCCTACTGTCACACAAGAGCTTAGGGGTACTTCATTTGTTTCCCACGTTCTCTTGTCAGAAACACCGTTTCATTTATTTATGGAATTAAAGTAAATTTTTATTCCTCGTGCATTTCCCTTATCTTGTTAATGAAACACATCAATGCTTAATGTATACCAACATTGTCATTTGAACCTTTTGGTTCAGTTACATTAAAAAAATGTTAGTAATGTAAGACATCGGCACTTTCACTTTCAAACTCCCTCTCTCCCTCTTTCAGTCCCAACACTGCTCATGCCAACGAGCCAGCTCACAATCACAGTAGTTTTAATCAATTGCAGTAACCTTATTTATTCCTTATCCGCGATATTCTCTCACCGATTAACTTTTATTTATCTCAGATAAATAAGATAAAGCAGCATGGTACCACTACTACGATCTTAGAGGTTGGGAAGGCTTCTGCACACAACTTAAAGCTTATTGTAAAATCTTGTAAAGTTCAATTTACTTTCTTCTTTTCTTTGTATTTTAAGGTTTAAGCCTATTACCACGTTTCTTTCACAAAGGAGAGTATGTCCATCTATCTCGTCAAAATGTTAAGTTTCTGCAATGTTAAATATGTTTCACAAAAATTTCCTCTCTTGGTACTTATTCTTTACAAGAAGAAAATTCAACCACTCTACTGTGTATAACGTTTTCAAATTGTGATGGGGTATAAATTAAAAAAAAGAAGCATAATTTATTATTTTTTCTTCTGGGTCTTAAAAACTTGACATTAAAAACAATGCTATATTTAGCAAGGATCCTGTTCTTTTTAATTACATAGAAATGTTAATTAACTTTATTAATTATGAAGAAACAGGCTTTAAATTTAGTAACAGTTTTTTCCCTTATTATTTTTACACAGCCACATTTAGACAAAACTTACTTGTCGGTATTTTTCCCATTAATTAAAACCTCTGTAATTAAGGAGACTTCTTTTAAACATATACGAGTAGAATTTAAACCGTTTTTTAATTATCGGTATAGTACAGTCTGCGGTCACAAATGAACAGGGGAGAAATAATAATAATGTATTTATTATTATAATAATTATTACGTATTAATCTACTTTTGAATTTATTACATTATCTGAGTTAGTAAACCTGAGTATAATATGTATGCAAAATCATAATACTTTTAATTAATGCCTAAATTAACCCGCCTTAAACAGATAATGTAAATGAATTGGAGTACGAGCTCCAAATGGTACCAAATTTCCTGTGTTGCATAAACCTCCATAAAGCAATCTGTACGCGTAATAAGATTTTAACCGATAATTTTCTGCTAATTTTCGATTTCGCATGTTTAACTGATGCTAATTGCGCAATCAGATACATTAAAGCCAAAAGTTTCGCTTTTATATTGTCATTTGTATGTAAGAATGGCAAAATCGATTGTTATATGGTTCCACTCAGAGATATAGAGCTGATCTTAATTACTTTCTCCTAAACAGTACGGTGTCAAAAAAATCTCGATTATTAGTATTTTTAAATACCTATTACATGTAATGAAGGTGTTACTAATAACTTTTCACTAGGGTGAATATTTATGAAGTTACACTCATTTAAGTTATTATTATTTGTAGGGAATATGCGAACACTATTATTCGTAGTGTGTTGTTAAATCTATTATTAATTGTTTTAAATTTTATTAATACCCAAAAAAAGCAGTTTTAATATCGAGTTGCAAAACATCACTGACATATTACTTGCACAAAGGTCGATGGAAGAGAAAAGTAGGAAATAGTAAAGGAGAGAGAGAGGCAAGAGAAAAGAGAATGATGGAGTAAGAGGCAGTTAGAAACCGAGAGAAATATTGCGAGCGAGTGAGGGTGCTGTTAATTCTATTCATCAGCCTTTCAGGGACTAGGACCTTCGGCTTGTTCCGGCATCAATTCTTCTTCGCCTCGGTCTTCCTGGGTTTCTTGGCCTATATATCTTTATACCAGTACTATTTTCGGAATATTATATTATCAATTCCTTCTAGAGGCTACTCCCAAATACATCTATAGCCTTCCATTTTTCCCCTTATTGGAAATATCTGTAATTGATTCCATATATTCTGATTTCTTATTCTATCCAGACACTGTGTACCAGTAACAGCCAAGGAATATGTATATATATATATATATATATATATGACTGAGGTCGCAAGATTGTACAGCATTCATGCCACAAAGACGCATCGTACTGTCGCATCTATATTTTAACTTCAGTTGTGTGTTTATTCGTACGGTTCTCAATATTCTATCAGACAGTACCGCAAACTGCCTGGTATCTTCCTAAATTATGTGCATCTCTATCATGTGGGTCTATTTTCTAAGCTTATAATTACAGCTAACTAGTAGCTAAATGCTGCAATTATAGTTACTGGTGGAACATATTTTTTTTACAGTTCCTTTGTGTTGTGTTGTGTTGTGTTGTGTGGCTGTGTTTTTACTGTTTTTTCGTTACCGATTATTACCGAATTACACAACACATACACACACACACACACAAACACCCATGCCTACGGCGGGACTAGAACCCGTGACCCTCAGCTTGGCGGAGCGCCGGAGCTATAACTTTATAATGAAACTCGTAGGAAATCGTAACGATTCTACTAACGTTAAGCTTAGAAAACAGACCCCAACAGATGAAATATCACACCCTAAATAGTTGAAATGTTGAGTGCTAAAAGTTTCTTATCATCAACAATCTTTGTTCTGACAGATTTTCCCTGCAAGGTCATGATAAGTGATTTTGAAGTGGAGATTTTAAAATTATATTCCCTCTTTTTCTCTATCAAGTGCTCAAGAGCACCATTCTCTTCTTACAAGAGTGATTCTACTATTGGCTTTATTCTGTTGTTTAAAATATCAGCATTTGAGTTAGTATACTTATACCTCTGTAGTACCAAATTTTATTAATAAATAAAACAGGTTTGCAAAGACACATCAGATGTTCTAGTTTTGCTAGCAGAAAATTGAAATAAACTAGGTTGAAATCCGTAACACGCATTTTCGCTGCCATAAGCATTTTACACGAAATCGTTAAAGAAGACGTGCTACTATTGCAAATACGAAATTAAAACCTTCACCTTTACGTTTATGAGGCTTTGTATTCTATTACTTCTTCTCGGCGTAAACAGCGCCACTTTATATGGTGTTCTAGGTCCTATGATCAAGATAGTTGTAACACATGAAAATTCACGTTTTCTATGATACATGCAATCCAGGTGCAAGAGTTTGTGGCGCATTCTGCTGATCTTACTATTTGTGTTTTTTACCAATTACAAAGCCTTCGAGGTTTCCAAGTATGATTATGAAATATGAGCGTTTTAGAAAATTTAAAAACAGGTTATATCGAAAATAAATACCATATGGTCATTTTAGAATTTATGATAAATAACATCTTCATAATTCTTTCCTACATTTAAAAAGAACTCACACAATGAAAATAATTTTATAGAAAACCAAGGTTGCTAAGTTACATAACGATACTGTTAATTTCTCATAATCTAAAGCCATCTTCTGTGTATCCAATTGTACGGGCTTCGAAAATACTCCCTTCGCTTGAATCCAAGATAGTATCAATTTACATTCGTATAGGAGCCTGTTCTACTTACTCGGATATTTCCATAAAGTCATGTTAATTCGCATTTCCTTTTATATACATATTTTTAAAAATAGATTTGCAAAAATTGTTTGTACAATATAATTTCTGAGAGTGCTTTACAGAAACTTGAAAACATATACGCCTCGTTGCTTCATTTCAAATTGTTTGGATTTTCCCTTATCCTGAAACGATGAATGTCGGATAACGTAACTTGCATGGACACCGAGGTTATTTCAGCATCATTTCACCATTCATTTACTCAGTCCGACACGGCCAACCCAGTTGAAGAACGTTAAACCCACAAGGAAAAACAACAATTACAATAGGAAAACTACATGGAGGACGCGGAAAGAATAAAATCTATTTTTGTTAGTATCGGAGGCATTATTTGGGTAACGCACCAAAGTAAAACCAAGCTGGTAAATCTAAACAATAAATATTTTGGAAATGCTTTATAGCAAGTAAAAGTTATCTGATATAAACTACTGTTTGTGTGGAAGTTTGTTTTTGGTTTCAGTTACATAAAACTTAATGAAAATGAATAGGATTTCATCGGCTATTTAGAGAATACTCAGAAATTACGTTTTGCTTACCATGCCAGTATCTGAAAAGTATACTAATTTGACAGAAATCTTTAGAGGAAGTTCTGAGAAAATAAGAAACAATGGAAACTTTTCCTCGTAAGTGAAGGATTAGAGGAAGAGAAATCTGAAGCTCCTCGCCTCTGAGCCTTTAAAAGTCTTCAACTTAAATAGGAAATCGTTTATTTATGGAATCTTTCCTTTTGAGCCATGCTGTTCACATACACACACACACACACGAATGCACGCACAAACACAAAAGGTTATTTTCAATAAAGCCTAGATATTGAGCATTTAATCCAATGCTCTACCGCTCTATCTTAAGTGATCGAGAAAGTAAAAATAGTTTAATGTAAGACTTTAATAATTATTCCTTCACAACTGTAAAATTTTAAATAATATATAGCTACTCCATTATTAAAAGATAATCTGAACAGTTATGATGGAAAAGAATCAGAAAATAAACATCGAAAAGGAAAGAAACAAGGAAAACGAGAGAGGTGATAATGCAGTAATGCCAGTAGAATAACATGCTCTGCCAGCAATTCTCATCCTATATAAAATACAGTACGTGATGCCCCAGCGTGCTCCGCGAGCCTACGTGGAGGCGCTGGCCGGTACGGCGGATACGGAACCGACCCGAAGCTGTGCGCTCTGACGCGTCTCCTCTGCGTCTGGAAAAGTGCCTCTGCAGCAGAAAGATGCTGCAGAGACGAATGCGCGGCATGGACCAATGCGGGAAAGGTGGGCGTGGTCGGAAGGGGCGTTGTCTTGAAGAGAGGGCCCAAGGCGCAAGACGCCCCCACCCTTATCTTACGTCATCCGACGCTGGAGGGGTAGCGGTATCTAATTAACGTGAAGAGCAACTGACTCTTCTAAATCAAGACTCTCTTTCTTTCAGTCTGGCTATCATTTATTTTTAATATGCTTTCCATTAGTTCTTCTACTCAAAGAGAGATACATCTTGCAAGTTCTCCTTTAGAATTTATTTCATTGTCACAATCTTACGTAGTTCATACTTAATTTTTTCCGCTACCAGACTTTCAGATTATCAAAAGTATCGAGGTATTCATGACTGATTGCGCTGCTATGACACGGTAGTAAACAAACATACGTTTCGTTGCTACTAATTTATTCACATAGAGAAGTTTAGAATATTATATTTATAACAATAAGTGCGAAAGGAATCACATTCGATGAATAATTTGTAAAACTAATGGTGGTGATATCTTTTCAATATAATTTTGTGTTCTGAAGTCACATTTAATGAAACAACTTTGAATACTTAAAACAGTTTAAAATTGGCAGCTGAAAAGAGTATTTTAAATGAGATGTGTTTTCAAATAACAGTAAGTATACGATCGAGTTCTTTTCAAGAATTGGTTACCTCACATCCGAAAATGTTTAACAATAGAAACTCTCATTCAAATGCTGAATTCAAATTGTGCCACAGAGCTGAGAGCATATGTATTATGGCTGCAGTACTTATCTTCATCTCTTAATACTTAAATAGGTCTTAAATTTTGCTTGTAAGGTTTGCACTAAACACCTTTAGTAGCAGTGAGGACAGTACTGCAGCTGATAATGCCCATTTTGTTCTGTGCAGTCAGAGATGCCTGTTAATGAAACCATCATAGTTAGCAGTTGCATAATGCATATTGCTTAAATACAAATGGCACATGCCAATAATGATCTACCCGTGTTACGTTTATAGTATAACTAGGTGTGTTGTGGATGCATTCGGTAAGTAAGGATGGATTCTGAAAGTCGTAAGTATTCTATAGGTATCGCTGCGCTAAAGTATAAATGCAAGAAGTTTTATCCAGATTGGTCAATGCTGTAGTTTTATATGTACGAGAGGTAGTTTTTTCAAAGTTATAAGTTGGAGTATAATTTTCGTCGAGTAGGATAGCTCAAGAGCACAAATTTTTATCCCGATTGGCCAAGAAGTGTAGAGATTTAAAACAAAGAGTAGGGGTAGTTTTTTGAGCTTTAAAGGTACTGAAAATAAAGATAGATGTAGTCTTTGGAAGTTGCTATAACCTAGTTGCACAATCTTTTGACCATAAGCAGTGTAGATTTATATACAAGTGTTTGAAAGGGTAGTTGTAAAGAGGAGTAATTTTCGTCGAGTTCAATAGTATACGTACAAAATTTTGAATGGATGGATCAAAGAGTATTGATTTCTAAGCAAGGGTTGAAAATAAGAGAAGTGGAAGCTTTTGAATTTTTTAGGTACTTATCATAACAATACCAAAAATATACATAATAAAAATATTGAACAAACTCAAAGAGAGAAATCTGATAATATTGTAATTTAATTATGAGTTACTTAAAGTTATATTCGCAGAAACATATAGCATCTGACATAGCGTTTACAAATATAAAATTTTAAAATCCAAAGAAACAAACAAAAATGTTCCGAAGGAAATACCTACATAATCCGTCAAGAAACATTGAAAACAGAAACTGTGCTTACATACCATTACTCTGGTTGTCGCAGAATTATAGTACAATTATTTCGAAAGCGAAGCAAATTCACTTGGCTTCCATTGAAATAAACTGCCTGTGGGCTACCATACTTCGCAGAGACATGCCCCTGAAACATCCGCAGTTCTCATGACAGGTAAGCTCTGCGGGTATACCGCTTGAAAGGCTGGCCGGCATGCTTAAAGCTCGTAACTTCACCGACGTGTTTTGTTTCCTAAGCTACTGGCGATTCATTTACTTTGCATTTGTTGATTATACACATACAGTTTTAATTTTAAAAAATTAAGCGTTCATAAATAAGATCAGTGAAATTTTTACAGATGTAGTAGCTAATATGTGTTTAGACTTTCCCACTCCCCTGGAGTGAGAGTAAGGCAACATTTCCACAAAAATGTTGAAAGATTCACTGGTGATTGAGAATGAAAACTGTAACCAAGTAGAAACACAAAGAGTATTGAAAAATGAATAGACAACACGCTGATATGGGGACCAAATATATCTGCACACACTTTAGTACAGTATATGCAAAATTAAGGGAAAATTTTATTTTAGATTTGTAAAAGGTAACAAATACATTAAATGCCGGCACAATGAAACGCTAACCGTTGCTTTTGTAAGAGTATTCTGCAAGGTCTGCATTATAGACAAAGAATATAAATATCTAGAAATACAAAAGACCTCTGTGCTCGTGATTATACCTTGGACAGGCACACATTAATGTATTCACTAGATGAATAGCTAATTAGTCGCTAGGGTTAACACCTCCTTACTGCTGGAATATTTATATAAACTAAGATAATTCAGTCATTTGGTTCTTTGTTGTGTTTGATGCCAATGACACTAATTTTCCATTCTGAAGTATTCACAAAGCAAGGTCCGTCACCTGTGCCCCGGCCTCTTAAGCGCGTTGTCCTAGCTTCGGGTAGAATAATATAATTGAAGTAATAAGGGCAATTAAACCTCATGTACCATAGCGGAATAAACTACCATGCACCTAATAACCAACAACCATTGGTAACCTACACACTCTTCTTGTTCAGCCAGTTTACAATGATATTCATATCCTCGACATTGTAATACCAATTTACAGTCAATTATACATTTCTCTCTGTACAAAACCATTCTCCTCTGTACAACCATTGTCTTCCTAACTCTCTTCTCTACATTTCCATCTAGAATATTCTTTACGATGTCGTCATTGGCTCTTCTCTTTTATTTAATTCCACCTTTCTCTCATTCTCATCACAAGTGCATACCATGTCAGTTAATTTGATAATATGTCTTCTACAATGTTATTTTTTACTTCCATCCTATTCTAAATATTTCTTACTCTTCCTCTTCTTCAAACTCTTGCTAACCAGCAGTATTCCATTTCCATTACCAAGGTATTATTCATTTATCAAATTTATGAACTTTATAAACGTGTACTATTGATTTATAAATGTTCTTATAAGTGTTATTGATATTGCAAATATTCCATTTTTAGACTAAAAGTCCGTTTTTAGGCCTAAAGTTCACCCTTAAAGATAAATGATCATTTTCTTACAATTACATAACAAAACCGAAGCTTCACTTGAATCATCAGCAGAACTCGGTAGTCAAATAAACAAAAGGTCTGAAACATTGCACAAAGTCTCTTTCCGCCGTGAAGTATGCATTTCGCCAAATTCCAAGGAATTAACAAGTAAAATAAAATATTTTCTTAGCGTTATTTTAAAATGTGACATTTTCATTATAACATGCAGGATATGGAAGCACAATCATGGTTTTAGATTATAACACAGGTTTGTTTGTAATCAGATAAAACCCGTACATTTTTAACGTCGTTTCAGTAAATAAATTTAAGTTTGGAAAGTGTCTAAAAGGGATCCTTTCGTTATAATTTACATATTTTAATGAGCTCTACAATACCCTTTATTATGGTTTTGTCTATTTCATTCCATTTCCTAGTTACACAGAATTGAAAGGGATGAAGGCAAGTCTTCCTTGGTCACTACATAAAATTAAGCATTTGCATGTTATCTGTAATATCCATATTTTAATGAAAATTGTTGGTCCTATTTTTGAGAAAATAAAGGACGGAAATTTTATCATATGAAGGATTGTTTTCTAGCAATAAGTTCCATGCAAACTTACTACAAACTTCCTTCAGGAGAAATTTCGCCCAAACAAGTCTAAGTATTAATCAAACCTAATTATTTTTCTCCATATATATTGGCTTGAATAGTAAGCGAAAAGTTCATCTGAACTACCACTAGTAGTAGAAGGTGAGACATGATTGATGACCTGTAACATTATCGATTTGAATGGAACGTGCGCAACAAACGCCTTCAGGCATACACGCCGCTTAAAGTAATGATTCTGAACCACTACTTAATGTAAAGCGGGGAGCTATTATTGCCTCTAAATGCATGGATAGATAACAGAGTTTGAAATACAAAAAACATGAAGGCAATTTTGTGCTGTGAACCGAAGAGAGACGGAAGAAATGTTCACTATGTTGGAACATTTTTCTTTCAGTTTAGTAAGCATGTCCATGTTTGCATGAGCCTCTTCGTTATGGACTGTTGTGGTCAAAGTAGGACACACTCATTCTGAATTTAATAGCTGAAGGCATCCTCTTCAACAAGTTTGGTCAGGTAGCAGATGGACTTCATTTTCCCTTCTAAATCATGAGCTTTGAAACAGAGGGTTTTCTATAGAAGTTACTCTGCCGTTTAGGTGCGTTCGCCATAAATGAACACCTATTAGTAGCCCTTTTGTCTGTTCGCATCAAACGTTTCTCCAACCGCTGGAAGTGAATAGCTTCAATATACTTTCTCGACTAATTTAAAATATGCTTGAAATTGACATAAAACATTTTTAAATGCATTACATACCGCAAATTTCAGAAATTTAGTTTCCTCAGTGCATATTTTATTGCTTATTTAAAAAAGCACAGAAGTATTGGAAAATGGCTTAAAGGCTCGCTTTCCCTTCAGCAATAAATAGGTGGAAGCCTTAAATGTAGCATAATTAAGGTTGTTGCGTGTGCTGTAGTACTTTTAAGACCTCGCATATGTACATATGTGCTGGTATGTTTAATAAATGTGTCTATATACTATCCTTTATTTGTGTATGTGTCTATAAACTATAGTTAAAAAGCGTATTTTTTCCTACTACTTGCTAATCAAGACATCTTTACACAAATGTTTTTGTCATACTTTTCGTTGTACGCAAATCAAGGATTACAGTAGGCTGAAGCGATGTTCACCTGATCGCTTTATGCTGGCTTTCAACTTTCATACACTATCATAAAATAGAGAAACAACTGAACGGTGACACCACTTTAAAACATGAACACGTATTCAAGAATTCAAACCAATAACAAGAAACAACTCGGAAAGGCTGATGCCATACAAAAGGATTATTTGAAATAAATTGTGTTTTAAAGAGATCTACATGTTTTCTGTAGAACGATCTTGTCTTTCTCTTAAGGATTACCAGTCATACAAAATTATACAAAATTTATTTCGAATGAACAGGACCTCACAGAATATTCCCAGAAATTTCAAGATGTACATTGTATTACTCGCGAACATATCTTAAACTAATGGCTTAGAGCCATTTTTGAGGAAATTAATAATAAAGAAATTTGTTGCATGTAAAGGGTTAATTTGGAATAGTCGGATTTTCTTGAAAATCTCCAGTGTCGTTAACCTTAGAAAATGCCAAACTTGAAATACCAAGTTTGGTATTTATACGACTTTTCGCTTTTGAGATATGGTGTTAGTAGACTCACGCACATATACACACACATACCCACGGACCTCTTTCTAAACAGGTTTATTTTGGGGGGCGGATTCAGGGCACTACCTTAAAACATTTACTTCCGGTGGAATTGATATTGATGAAATCTCTCAAAATTATGGGTGGTTATGCAACATTTCCTCTGCCTAATATAAGTAGGTGGTCGAGAAAGTAAAAATGCTATTTTTATTCCTAAAATTTCACAAATCATCCCCATTAAGCATGCATATAGCAATGGTATGCAGCAAGCTCCGTAAAAAGTTTCCATTTTTAGTCACATTGGTGCTTTAAATTCTACTTTACATGTTATGAGATTTTGGTGGATGCCTCGTCTTACATAAATTGTGTTTATACATTATTTATAGGTTTAATATTTGTAAGTAGTATTTTGTGGCTTCATTCGTGCTTTCATCCAATCAATTTACTCGGGCTCACCGTTTTGTTAATTGAAATTTAAAATGCTTACTCCTTAGGGGTACAAAAGTCTTAAACTTGAACATACTAGGCATAAAGATATTGTTTTAAACTTTTGTTTGAGTTCATTCGACATGAGCCGCATATTTCATTCACTTCTCGAATGTCAAGAAGTACATCTGCGCCGTGGAGGGATGAATTTGTGAGCGGGGATAGTGCCGGAAAACGATGACACGCATGACGGAAAAACTCGGGAAAAAGTGGGCGGGTTGCATACTGGGCGGGATTTCAATCACGTGACCGCGAAGAGGTGGGAGTGCAAAGGGGTTGCGCGGGGATTCGGATCGGTTTGCAATACAGGTATAAGCTTTACGGCGGGGGGAGGATGAGATACAGGGCTCTTAGGGCATCTTTTCTGAAAGATGAAAACATGATACATCGGAATTTTTGTTTTCTCTTTCTCTACATACATAATGAATACTGGCGTCCTATTCCAGGTACCTACCTACGTCAATATCTCGCTGTGCTTGTTTGCTTAGAGGATTTTTTCAGCTAGGGACTTGTAAAAGGTCTCTGCTATTCCCACAAACAAAAGCGTTAATTAAATTTAAACAAAAAAGTTGCCTACACTGGCAAACTGGAAACTGGGGAAAAAATTAGCCGAAATGTTAAGGTTGTGGGAACACATTTCACATTAGATAAACTTTAACGCAAACAATAGCAGAAATAAATTTTGAGAAACTCTTAGCGATCACATTTATGTAATCATTCAATCTAATATTGCTTGAAACAAAATAACGAAGACAGACTTGTGTATTACAGTCGATTTCATGCGTTTTCTTATACCTCTGCTGCCACCAAGCCATAAGTTTTCATTAGTGGAATTTTCTATATTGTTCGGTATGAAATACGCAAACAGTTTTACTTCTGATTTTAGATTTTAGTAGTTTTTGATCACAGAAGGAACGAGAATAAATGGGATGTTATTTACAGATTAGACACCAAACAGCTCTAGACCTCAATCAATATGACTCAACTGTTTCTCTTTGAAAGGGCAGATAAATCTTGAACAATTTAAAATAATATTTCCTACAGTTTCATTCTCTGTGTTAGGATATGTAGATATGCGGAGGTTCGGGGTTCGAGTCTAGGATGGATACTTTGCTCTCTCTTATCTTCCTTCTGCGCCGGCAGTAGATCTCTTTGTAGTGAGCATTGATCTTTCCTTGGGTTGCTGGATTCTGAGTGAGATAAATGAATTTTCATATAGTATTTCTTTTTTTTTTACACTGCTGCTTTTATTTTATACCTTTCCCAGTTTACTCCTGTCACAACGCAAAAAGCACCTTATCACGACTATATCGTATACTGTCGCGAGCTAAGATGCCCGATACACGTCATATACGATAAGGCTATACGTTATTTTGAGTTTGTCAGGTCTCTTTATTATTTATTTCTCCCCACTACTGTTCCATGTATATTAGTTTAAATCCATTAGTTCAGCGGGCTCTACTGGTATACTTCAACATTTTTAAAAACCTAACGAGTTTGCCTTTCTAGCATATCCACGAAGTTTCTTTTTCTAACGAAGGGGTCAATAGGCCTATATAACATGGAATATTTTCCATTCTTTTCTACGATATACATTGTCTCCTAACCTCCTGCAAAGATCAACTCGAAGCTGGACGTTTCGTGAGAGTGGTTGCGTTTCTAAGGCTAGCTAGCATCTTCCTTTACTTAAAAAGTCGCACACATACCCTATACACATATATTAATAATTAATATGTGATACATATTGTTTCTTTATGCTTTTGCATTGAAATTTGTAATGATTAAGTGTTAAAGGCTTACTTTAATAATAGATGAAATTTGCTTTTTAAGATAAAGGAAAATCTGTATTTATAAACCTCAATGATTAAACTTGTTGTACGCAAAGACAGAGGCACTTACACAGTCTTAATTTTAAGTTTTTTTTTAAATTTAAAATTCTTAAATATTCTTATTGAAGCTAAAACAAAACTGAGGCTGTTGATTTCAATGATAGTGATGCCTACAGAAAGTTCTGTATAGTTATATTGACATTTGTAGAAGTGATAATGTTAACAGCATTGAAAATCTGATGTGGCATGGACAAATGGCTTTCACTACCTATTATCATTTAACAGATGCCACTTATAGATTGTACTGATCATGTAAACAGCGATTCTTACAGGTGTAATACTGTTTACCTTGAAAAATTATTTCAAGTTAAGCAATATTAACTTACATTTTTTTCTTCCACGACTACTTGCAAGATGCGAAAAATACAGAAACAGTATCGCATCAGCTGTCAAATGCGTGGATTTTTGTTGCTAGCAAACTTCGTGACTGCATTAGACTGTGACCTCGAGCTCTTAGGGAAAACAATGATGACATTGTTGTCAAAATGGAATTCGTCTTGGAAATTCATAGATTGAATATTTCGAAAATGACTAAAAATAACAAACTAATTAGACACAAATTACTTATATTAATCAGTTATAAATGTTGTCTCTATTACGAATTTTGGCTTGCCAATTATAAAAAATTATAAAACATCAATTTGAATGAACAGAATTTCAATCTATTTGTATAAATTAATCAGAAGCTTTAGAATAGTTTTTGATCAAATAAAATAGTCCTTTCTCTACCTACCATAGCCAAGTGGCAGAAAAAATAAAAATACATTTTTAGAACCAAAGGACCAACATAGGATCCGTTTAATTTACGTGACTGTACATTAAGAGGTTTGAATGCAAAATAATTTTTGCAGGTATACCAAATATTTTTTTTTCAAACTCATAAAACTGAAATTATAAATGATAATTTCAAATTATCATACAAACAAGGAAGAATTTAATTTTGTATCTGTTTACTGATTACGAGGACAAAGTGAAAAATTCTCAACCTTCAAGTGAAAGACTTCATTTTCTATGGAAAAATGCACTTATTGTTTTATGTAGTCCCATTTTAGGTCTATGCATTTTGTACATTTTTCTAGTGAGTAGATTCCATCCCTGTAGTGTGATGCTGGAAGATCTGCAAAATATCCATCTACGGCTAACTACCATAAGGTCTTCATTGGATGCAAAATGTTTTCCAGCGACAAATGTCTTTAGATGTGGGAATAGGTGGAAGTCAGAGGGTGCCAAATCTGGTGAATAGGGTGGATGTTCCAACAATTCGTACTTCAAGTCTCTCGGTTTTTTCATTACCAAAGCACCTTTGTGAACAGATGCATTGTCCTGATGATATTGATCATGCCTCTTCTCGCGTATTTTTTATCCAGTTGGTCCCGGAGGTTTGCGTAGTATGCGCCACTTATTGCTTTTCCTGCTGAAGGTAACCAATTAGGAAAATTCCTTTTGCTTCCCAGAAAACCTTTCCGGCAGACGAAATCCCTTCACCGGCTTTGGTGCAGAACCGCCAGCTTTCATGCAGTGCTTTGATTGCTGTTTCGTTTCTGGCATGTAGTGGCGGACCCACGTCCATCCACAGTAACAAATCGGCGCACAAAATCAGTTACCTTCTTTTTAAAACGATCCAAACTTTGCTATGAAAGTCCTTTTCGTATTTGCTTTTGGTCAGCATTCAGCAAACGCGGCACCTACCTAGCACAAAGCTTTCCCAGTTTTAATTCTTCGTGTAGAATGTAGCATACACGTTCTTCTGATATGCCTATGGTGTCAGCTTTAATCGCCCATCGTCCAATACCATATTCTGCACTTTCTCGATGTTTTTCTCGGTGGTTGCAGTTCTGCGACATCCTTCATGTTGATTACCTTCAAGAGAACTACGGCCACGTTTAAATTCTGCTGCCCATTTATCTGCTGAAAATTAAGGAGCAGACTCGTTATAAACCTTCAACACTTTGGATGAATTTCCGTTGCCGATAAACCAGCCAGAACAAAAGAATTTTACGACTGAACTGTATTCCAGCTTCTCCATTTAAAGGAACACAAAGAATATGTCTACTATTAAGAGCCATAAAAACAAAACTGTTCGGTAGATCAATCTGAAACTCGCCTTAAATTATTACGAAACATGTATACCAATACGACAAAACAAAATTTCATTCATATCAACGTCATCTCTACGCCAGGTTGAGAACTTTTCACCTTGCGCTCGTATCTGTTTTCTGAAAATACAAAAAGTGCTTTTAAAAAGTATGAACGAAAGTTTTAAAAGCCTAAAACATGCTCTGGAGATTGTTAGGAAAGTCAGATTAAAGCCGACGAAAAGGATTCTATTACTTTTCGAACACACATAATTTATTATTTTTCGAGAAGTAACATATTTTTCTAATAGAATTAAATGATTATTTCTCGAAAAGAGTTAAATACTTTTAAACTTTATTATTTGGAATAAAACTGCCTAAATGATTAGTTTTCAAGAGGAAGTAAACGATTATGATTATTTCTTGTAATCCAGTAAACGAATATATTTAGAGGATAAACGATTATTTTTAATAGAAGTAAACAATCGTGTTTAAAATAAATAAAACTATTATTTTCCGGATTAACTAAAGTATTATATTTCAATAGGGCGGCGCCGTGGCCGAGTGGTTAGACCGCTCGCTCCCACCGAGGCGGCCCGGGTTCAATCCCAGGGACCTGCATGTGGGATTTGTGGTGGACAAAGCGGCGTCTGGGCGGGTTTTCTCCGGTTTCCCCCGCCATTCATTCCACCAACTGCTCCATCATCACCTTTCCTTTCATCCATTTCACCAACATTTCGTTTCATCTACTTCCTTCATCCCATACCAGGCATTGGGCTGATCACCCATCCTGGCTGCTCTGTCTGATCCATGAGTGTCTGCTCCTCGACGGGCCTCTGACCCCAGGCACCCGCTTGTAAGTCCTGGGGGGTGTAAGTCCTACATAAGAGGAGGGTAAACCGATAATGAGTGAATGAAAAAATTATATTTCAATAGCAAGGGATTAATTTTCAAGCAGGATTATTAAGGATTATAATAAAAGGATTATAAACCATTAAGGTTCGATTACAAGCAAAGCTTATTTTTCAAATGTAAATAAATTGGTGTTTTTCGTTTAGTTATAATAATTAGATTATTTTTCGAACAGAACTGTTATTTATGAGTCAGAAGGAAATGATTGCCTTTCGAATAAACGTACATTACTACTTTTGGAGTAGAAGCAACTGATTAATTATTTGATTGTAAATATTTTGCTTAATAACTGTATTATACCACTACCCATCATTCTCTGTTAATCACACAACGTCGTTTTCTTGAATACGTTGTAATTAGAGCATTAATATAATCCACTAAATAGAGATAAATATGTATAGAGAGACAAATAATTTATTTTTTTAACTGATTACTCTCCTCTATGTAGGACTTACAAGGCAATGCCTTGAGTCAGTAGCTTGTCGAGGAGCAAACTCAGCATCATAGCACATCTAGGTTTGGTTATCAGCCCAATGCATGGTTTGGCGATGAAGAGCAAGGAAATGAAATTCAAATATGAAAGGAATAATAGGTAAGGTCGAGGATCAAATTATCCAACCTGGCATTCGTAGCGACCGAGGAAAACCACGGAAAAGTCTTCAGGCAGATTGATCGGTCCCGGGGGTTTCAGCTCAAGACCTCCGGAATGCGGACTTCTGCTTTAAAACCCAACTTTAGTCTCAGAGAATTACTGGGACGGCCACGACCTTATAAAATTTCAACTGAGTTTCCTTCCTAGTATTTTTTTTTTAATTTTTGTTAGAGTTTCACGTATCTTTTGATATTTATGGATCTTATTATGTATATCATTGCCATATTTATAATTTATATCACAGTTACAGTTTTGTACCAGCTTCATTATTTGATCATTCACTACTACTTTAGCTCTTACGGGCTGTTTTTCTATGAATACCATTACTTTCTTTTTATGTACTGAAATCTTCCGTTCATAATCTACCAAAATCTTGTTTAATCCATATATAGTCTTCTGAAAATTATTTTCTGTTATTGTCTTTCGATTGAGTTGTATTCCTTTTACATTTTTATTTTTCCAAGCTCTTATGGCATCCTCAATATATACTACTTTGAGGAGTGGGTACTAAACTGCACCCTTATCTTATTTTGGTAAAATAGGTTTACTCGTAAAACTATTTCCCATTATTATTATCATTATTATTATTGTGTCATCACACTATAACGTTCTAATACTATTAATTAGATGTTTCGGATATCGCCTGTTCTCCATTACGTTCCATAATTTTTTACGTTTAACTCAATCAAAAGCCTTATCAATATCAGTAAATGCTAAAAAGTTGGCAAACTATATTCTTTCCATTTTTCAATTATTTGTTTAATTATGAATATAGTATCCATACGTCACCTTCTCTTCTGAAATAATTCTGTTCCTTGAAGCCTCTTCCCAAGTATTTTAAGATATATACCTATTTTTTAAGTTTGCTTTATCCCAAACCCAAGAAGTGTACGCTCTTATTTACACGTCGCTATATCCATAAAAGCAATTTTTTGAGCTGAAATAACCTGTGAGTAGTATTTCAACAGTGTGTTTCGAAGCACACTCATTTCAATTCAGAAGTACTAATAAATAGATACAGATAACAGATAATATCAAATTCGATGTGTGCTGAACTTTTCGAAACAACGTATCGCTCATAAACAGAGAAGTCATCTCTCATTTGTTAACTGTGGTCAAATGTAACGTTTTACAGATTTAATTAAGCCTGTTTTTTGTGCTTTAATTCCGCTTTGTGTGGTCTGCTTCAAAAGCCGCACTGACCTTGTCATAAATACAACGAATTAAATGTACTCATCGACGGGTTGAAACATATTTGTGCTGCATTTTAAACTCTCAAATGATTGATTAACGGAAGAATCACATGTTATGGCAGCATAACGGAAAGCTTTTCTGTCAAACATTTTTCGAGACCGTCACTCTTGAGGCTGTATTCAAATAATGTAGTTGATGAAACAAAATTTCAGTTCAGAGGTCACTTTCAAGCTCCATGGATTTGGTTAGGCTATTTTCGTCTCCCTAACATTTTCAGTTCACAAAAGTACAGCCGGTCCCAGAAAGAATTACTTATTTGCCACAGAGTTTATCTTTTTAGCCTTTTTACATTAAAATCCTTAAAAATTATCCCGTATAGTAGAAAATAGAATCATAGTGAGAGGCGGGGATGTGAGAGGAAATGCAAAGGACACAGAGGAAAGACAGAGAGAAAGTGGGAGAGGGATTGAAAGACGAAGAAGAAGGAATGAGAGAGTGATATAAGGAGCCAAAACCACTGCATTTAACACCATAACGCGAGCAGAGCTGCAGGTTCTGTTTGTATCAAATATAGATAGATACAAATATCAGTAGTTTAGAGTAAGAGTTGAACAGCGTTATTAAAGCACTTCTATGTCAAGGGATGATGGCGTTTTCCTGGCCTTGTGAAACTCTCATAGGCGGCGGGCACTCTGTTTGAGATATGAATGCGACGTGGTCGGAAAGTGGCACGACACAGAAAGGCCAGTGCAAAGTTGCAACAATAAATTTGAAGCGTGCGAGAAGCAGCATTGTACTTCTGGCAGGGGAGGGGGTGGGGGCGTGTTTGCAATATATGGTACAGCATACGGCAGTCCCAGCATGTGGCTTATTGGGCACGTTTGCAATAAAGTGGAGGGTACAGAAATTGTTGCCTTCACCACCACGTGCTCCAAATATGGTAAAGACAGAATCTTTTCAAAAACAATACAAACCTTAAGGGTGGTTTGCAAGTGTTACATAAGGTTTCTTTATGAGGCACTCCCTATCTACAACCTCGGTCTGGAAACGCACATAGACTGGCACATCTTCAAACAGTTTTGTCAAGCCTATAATTTCGCATCTACACAAACATTACACTGAAAAAAAATCTGATGTGTTACACTCACATGACTTTCTCTACTCTTGTACAAACTATTTTTACAAACGCTTATTCTCCATCTACTTCATTTTAATCGAAATAAACATTTTCAGACTCTATCTTATTGCTAAGTTTCTTGTAGATGTAAGGGGAAAATATATTTACAAGGACAGTATCGAAATACAGTAGCCTTTAAGCAGATACATATCTCTTAGTACTGGTTGCTAGGTGCAGCACCATTCCCTTTGCCACAGATTAATACTCTTTGCATATCCAAGACAAAAAAATGAATAACGAATTCCCATTTGAGAAAATAAGTATTGAAAAATTTATCGAAATAACAAGCAATATCTCGAAAATGGTACACTCAATAAAAAGGATGTATATGACATAAATTGTGTATTTTAACGCGATCTACATTTTTTGTGTAGTAAAATTTTCTCTATCTCTTATGGTTTACCAGTTATGCAAAAGTCGTTCACAATGAAGAATACTTTTGGAGACATTCCCAGAAAATTCAAGATATAAATTTTATTTGTCATGAAAATATCTTAAACATACGATATTTTAATCAAAATCGTAAGAGCCATTTTTGATAAAATTAAAAATTTCGAAAAATCTTCCATGTAAAGGGTAATCTGGGGTGGGGGGATTTTCTTGAAAACCTTCGTATCGCATCTCTGGAAGATACTGAACCTAAATACCAAGTTTAATGTTTATCCGACTGTTCGTTTCTGAGTTATGCTGTTCACAGTCAGACAGACACACGGACACACACGGACATGTTTCCAAAAATGCTTTTTTTGGATTCAAGGGGTCTCAAAACATATATTTCCGGTGAAATCTCGGTATCCAATTTTTGGGTGGAATACAATACTTTCCCTACTTACTATACGTAGTAGAGAAAGTAAAAAAAGGGGTTGATTGCCAGATGAAATATCCAAAAATCCAATTTAACGACGAAATGAGATGTAATAGGGAGTAGTATCAGCCACTGGCAGATGAGCAGTGTAACATGGTCGTCCTCCGTGGTGTAGTGGTTACCATGCTAGCCTCTAGTTCCCGAGGTCGCGCTGTTCAAACCCGGCGTAAAAATCCTTAGCATGGCTTCCTTCGGAAGGGAAGTAAAGCCGGTGATCCCGTACCGTGTATTTACGGTACGTAAAAGAACCCCAAGCCTGATAAAGTGGCCTCTGAGCAAAATGTTCGCTCTTTCACGCCCGAAATATAATGGACCACAGCGGTTAAAGAGCGTCCATAAATAAAACTCAAATTTTTTCAGTGTAACATGAATTTCTTTTTGCCAGGATATTAAAATCTCAATCAAAGGTGCCTTCCCAAGGTTTGTATAATGAAAGACTTCAAACCAGTAAAATCACCTCATTAAATAACCTCTCGTTAATACACAGGTGTTTTGCGCATATGCTTAACAACAGAATATTTAATAAATTTAAAAGAAAAGTTAAAACCATAAATGACTGACAGTATTGTAAATATTAATGCGGAGAGTTTTTAATCGAACAACTTTTACTCTATTTATTTTACGTCGCGGACAATCTGTGGCACTTACGTAGCATCATTTTCTTTACGGGTAGAACCCACCAACAACAATGAATGCCGTGTTCCAAATAAAGTCCTTTCTGCGATTCTTTAAGCCACTGAATTGTTATCTATCTCTCCGTCAAAGCTAATATGGCGTGATGTTCTGAAAACCGGTTTAAAGTTCCTTTCTTGGGGTGTCAAAAACAATAATTAAGTTGGAAGTTACCTGTACCTTACGCTCCTTATGCATTTGAAGTATACTATTTCCGAGGTTAAGAATAAAACTACAGTAAAACTATAACGTTTAAACTAAAATTGGTTTATTCACAGAAATAATGGTAATACAAATTGGTATAACTTTCTAAATATTTATCCTACTGAAATGTTATAGACCATGAAGTTATAGAAACTTTCTACTTATAAACGATTTTTACGTAAACGTTTTCCTAGATTTTCTCTGATTTCGCGCTCCATTACAACTCCCTTTCTTTGGGGAAGTAATCAAGATTCCATTTAGCTCGTTTTCTAAGTGATAGGTAACATGTTACACATCAAGTTTAATAGTCATGCTTGAGTGAAAAGTTACAGCGCACGCGCATTTTAAAACGCTACTGCTGATTTCAAAGCACCCATTACATGCCTTAACATCGCTTATTACCAGAAAGTTTTCAGTTAGTTACATTATACGCAGAGGCTGATATCGATTACGTTAGAGGCAGATGCTTGTTCAGCTTGAACTTAAGCCCTGCCCCTACCATGGATGGAATGAAATTAGCCGATCATAGATATGGAGTCCATTTCTGATGATGAAATGCTGGTCATCAACATCGATGTTCAGACTAAAAGCAGTTCTCTAACTAGATCAAACTCATCAACATTACCAGTGTTCAAACATTTACGTCTGTTGCCCAGCATGGTTAAATATGGAACCTTACCTTTATCCCTTACATGTTTTCCCTGCGTGTGTTTAGTTTAGCAAGCGAGGTAGGTTCTGATAGGTAAAACTAATGTTTGCAAGAAATTAGTTTAATGCACATGATTTGTTAACCGAAGTATCACTATGCTTAATAACCAAAGGTTCAGAGTGATCTAAGTATTGGCTAAAGTACATCACGTATTGAAAAAATCTGATGTGTTGCACCCACGGGACATTCTCTACTCTTGTACAAACTATTTTTACAAACGCTTATTCTCCATATGCTTATGTTAATCGAGATGTTAATCTTATTGCTAATTTTCTTGTAGGTGCAAGGGGAATATGGTAGTATTTAAGCGATAGTCAAATCTTTTAAGAGCTGGTTTGCTATATGGCGCATTCCATTCTCTTTGTATGTCCAGGACATAAAAAAAATGAATAGAATTCCTATTTGAGAAAAAGTATTGGAAAATTTAAGGGAATAACAATCAATATCTCGAAAATGGTTCACTCAAGAAAAAAAATGTATATGACATAAATTGTGTATTTTAACGCGATCTACATTTTTGTGTAGTAAAATTTTGTCTATCTCTTATGGTTTACCAGTTATACAAAAGTCGTTCACAATGAAGAATACTTTTGGAGACATTCCCAGAAAATTCGGGATATACCTTTCATTTGTCATGAAAATATCTTAAACATATGATATTTTAATCAAAATCGTTAGAGTCATTTTTGAGAAAATTAAAATTTTCGAAAAATGTTCCATGTAAAGGGTAATGTGGGGTGGGGGGACTTTCTTGAAAACCTTCGTGTCGCATCTCTGGAAGATACTGAACCTAAATACCAAGTTTGGTGTTTATCCGAATGTTCGTTTCTGAGTTATGCTGTTCACAGACATACACGGACATGTTTCCAAAAATCCTGTTTTTGGATTCAGGGGGCCTCAAAACATGTATTTCCGGTGAAATCTCGGTATGGAATTCTTGGGTGGAATACAACACTTCCCCTGCTTACTATACGTAGAAGAGAAAGTAAAAAACACGACGTCCTCTACCAATGACAATTAACATATATTCATTATCACAATATATTATCTCGGAGGTGCTTCAACGCGTTGAAATAGGATTTAAACCGGTATTAGTGGTAAGAGGATGGGGAAAGAAAGCAAGAATCGTAAACTTTCAAGCAAGTCCGTCAGGTGACGCTTAGGAAAGATCTAAACTTGTAACATGGAATATTTTGAAAACGGCTAACGCTACATACACTTATATTTCCTATTATAAGCTTTTGTTTATCCGTTAGTATGTCCTTATACAAAACTACACAAAATTCAAACAAACAAGAGGAAGTTATTCACATAAAATTGAAGATATAGATTTTATTTCCCATGTCAATACATTAAACACGTGGCATTAAACGACAGAACCGTTTTGAGAAGATAAAAACAACGAAACTGTTTCCATGTTAAGGGTAATATGTGTAGAGCAATTTTCTTGAAAATCTTCGGGTCCCATTTTTAGAATATGCTGAATTTAAATACCAAGTTTTATATTTAACCGACTTATTGTTTTTGAGTTCTGATTTTCACAGGCAGATAAACAGGTATACACACATACACACCGACCTTTTTTCAAATACTGCTTTTCAGAACCCAAAAAGTGCATTTTCCGTGAAATCTCGACATCAAATTTTTGGAAGGAATATTATAAGAGGCATGATAAGAATAACGGTTTTATCCATGAACTCTATCGCCATTACGAATGCATATTCTTTTCCAGAAAATATCTTGAAAACACATTAATGACATAAATAAGTGAAATGCATTTAAATAGTTTCGAATACCTATAAAATGACAAATTTCTCATTTTATTTCGAGTGTAAAGATCATGCTACTATAAATTTCCTCAGTAAAATTTTAAAATGAATTTCTGTAGCTTATCTGGCAATCAAATAACTTTTAGTTTTTTCTAACAAAACACCATTTTCCTCCTTGTCCAAATTGAAGAATGATATAAGATTTAGAAACCTGTTTAATTCACGCTTCCGCTTACATTGTAGGTAACGGGAATGTATTCCACCCAAACGTTTGCTATTCATATTTCATCAGAAATACATGTTGTGAGGTGCCTTGAAGCTCCAAGAAACTTTTTAGAAAAATGCCCGCTTGTGTGTGTATGTATGTATGTATTAATGTATGTATGTATGTATGTATGTATGTATATCAGTGTAACATTGGGTATTTGAATTTATAAACACTCAAGTATATATTTGCCTTAGTATTTATCTCCTTAATATTTATCTTATTTTTAAAGATCCTACTTTTACTAGAATATCTAAGAAAGGCAGATATTTGAAATTTATTTTCGGAGTTGGTTAGAGTTATTTTAATTTGGGACAGTTTAGTAATTGCGGTAAACTCTTAACACCAGGTATACGGACGAATATTTCAGGAATACTTAATGCTAAGGAAAGTCTCACCATAAATGTATGTTTTTAGTATAAGCACTTTTTTGCTGAAGTATTTTTTATACTATCTATAAAAATTCAGTATGGATGAAGATAAATTATGCTTTTGCATAACATTGCAAGTATTTATTATATTTGGCTTGCCAATAACTTAAACTTAGGCTGCTTTAATAAAGGACATTATACCTATGCATTTAAAAGACTTAAAATCAGCGAAAATGTTTCCATGGGAAGCGATGTATGGGTTGGAATGAATTCCAGGTAAATCTTCGACCTACACCCTCTAATGATGCTCTGTTTGGTATTTATCCACACGGAAATGTCCCATTCTGTGAAATCGTGATATCGAATTTTTGGCACTAACGCAATGCCTTCTCTACCTGAGTTAAGGAACAGAAAAGCCCATAGCAATTTTGTTACATGCATTTTTTTTAAAGCTTCAGGCTGCGTGAAAGAGTGTTCATCTGACAAACGTTACTGATATTTTGTTCAAACGTGCTAGCTTTGTTATTTTATTTTCCGTAACATCCATGCTGCTACTTCTTTGTTGCTAGTAGTATGAGTTTGTATGCTATTTCTGTGTTAAATGTCCAGTATTTGTTTGGATAGTTGGGAGTGATGCGCTTTCCTTTAAGCTATTTTTCCCCTCCTCTCTTGCTGTCTGCGTCAGTGTTCGGCTGCTGGTACATTTGGTATTCTCTTTGAGAGCGCGCACATTTGTTCTCGCCTGCCCCTGGTAATACACTACCCGCACAATGGCTTGGCCGGTATTAATACCGACACGCTAGTATTTCAACGCCTGTGTGCTAACAATGGCACTAGCACTGAGAGGAATAGGTGAAGGTCGCCTTTCTGGAGAATCGCTGACCCGTCCAACAGACCATGGCTTTGCGGTTCCAGCCTCAATTTATTGAATTTGCCAACTTTTCTAGCTTAAAGGAGGTTCAATTCTCTGTATGTCGCATTATTCTCCAATTGTGTTTTCTGTTCGGTTTGAAAATGCACTGGTATTTGTATTAGAAAGCTTTATTGGAAACACAAACGTGTCGCCCGAATCCTTTGGGCTAGCTCGTGTTTTCATTGCACCAGAAAGGTATCTGCAAACAGGATTGCAGCTGTTCCAACATGGGTTGTAATTACCTGAATGGTTGCACTGTTCGAATTATCCACATAATTTCGAATGCCAAATTGTATTCCAGTTTGCGAACTATTTTGACTATTAGAATACTTTAATTCGGATTACTCCAACTATTCTGATGTTCAGACTTTTGCAACAGAATTATTCGACTAGCAATGCTACTTAGTAGCACATTTAGAGTATTTTAATGTAAAGTGAATTTCTAATATACACAAAACCGCTTCTTGCAGCAGTGCAGCTCCATACATAAAACAAATACACTATGTTTAGAACTTGTCTTGGGTACGGAATCTCATTCACAACAACGCCTATTCTACTGTGAAGATAAAAATAGTATTTTCGTTATCATGTTGACGTACATTCGCTGTCACCCTACCTACTACTATTGGTAATGCATGGATATTACACCGCTAGTTTCAGCAATAGCTAAAGTTGTTACAAAACAAGAATTATCCTAATAACTCGACAGTCGGAGAAATCCGATTTATTCGAATATTCAAGAAATTCGACTTTTAGCTTTCGATTATCTGAGCCACCGCGATGTAAATCCGCATGTTATTAAAATTGGAATGTTCCAACATTTCTATACTTCGAAAATAGGGTGCATTACACAGTTTAAATTTTAGCAATACATTTGATTCAGGATGTAGATAGTTATTTTGTAAGAACAGAGCCCACTTGTAGCTTAATGCATAATATAGAAACCCCATTTGAACGAAGAAACGTCAGTTGTGTCTTTTTGGCGTAGAAATTGGACTGTATGAGTACAATATTTCTTTTCACAAAATATAGTATTTCCTTTTCTTATTTTCCTCCCCTTGTTGCATCTAATTACGGCTGCTGTATCATGTACCGGGATAAGTAAGTGGTACTTGCACTAGGAATAGTGTTCTGAATACAACTGTGGAGCTAGCACCTCCTTGATTTATTTAATTACTATTAATATCATGCCATCTGTGGGTAGGATCCGAAACGTTTTCTACCTGCGATGCGGCGAACAATTTATCGACTGGATACTTTGACTTCAAACTAGTAATATTTTAAATCTAATTTATATGAAAACTCATTGCTTAATTAAAATACTATAAAGTAATAACACATTTTACAGAACTTTCAAGTTATATCGACGCACATAGAAACACTTAGCGAAATTTTTTGCACTGGGAGATCACAAAATCATTCTTTGTAAACTACAAATTACCTGCAATAAGGGTTTAGAGTTTTTGTTGTGTAACATGATACAACTTCTTAAATTAAATAAAAAACATATTTTGTTAACTTCGTTCCTTATTTGCACCAGGAGGCCGTTCTTATACATATGCACAAGACCAGGTGCACCTAAGAGAAAAAACATTGTATGCATTAGTGAATATATTCTTAATCAGAGGGAGGTTTTATTACAATTCTTGTCGTTTAGCACAAAGAAAAGAATATATTGTAAATTTCCCTTCACTCAACCTCATTAAACTGAGTAAACTCTTTTTCATGAGGCAGTTAACTATAACTTAAGGGATGAAAGTTACAAACACTCTGAAATGAAACCCCAGTTCTGCTTTCTCTCAGCCCATACCCTCACAGTAATCTGATACTTTCTTTACGAAGTGCTCAATCTCCAAAGTTTGTAATAAATATTTCGATGCTTGAGCTTTAAAAGCGAACAGAGTTATGATTCATGCACTATGAACCTCGTTGTTGTTCCTTTACAGATGCTATCAGAACTAAGCCCTTCATCAGCGTGAGTTCTTTGATTTGATATATTCGATTATGAGTTAATAGTAGCGTTACTGTTGTGTGTAGATCGTATCGGTAAAGAAGAAAGATGAATGATTCCCTGTCTGTACCGTTTATGGACAAAAAACGTGCGGCAGTATTTTCGTCCAGTTGACGGAAGAGGAGCTGCATGAGATGTGCATGCCAAAAATTTGGAGAACAATACTATATGATTGTGCAGAGAAGGACCTGTTCTTGCCGAAATGTTTGATAACAGCATCAGTACACCATGATATATGATTGTACAGGATGATTTACGAAGAACTGACACATTTATTTGTATAATTGTTTCAAAACGGGTTATGGTAGCGACAGCTTTTTATACCTGAAATGCAGAGGAAACTTGGGACATAATTTATCTCTTTAACAAATGTTGAAAATGTCCTCCATCCTGCATACAGCACAACTCAATACGTCGTTCCTGTTACTGGCCACTCGTTGGAAAGCTCTGTTGTCAATAGCTTGAATCTCCTGTGTAATGTTGTGCTTCAGATCGTCCAATGTCTGGGGACGTGTGGCATAAACCCTGTCTTTTAAGTGACCCCATAGAAAGAAGTCCGGCGATGTCAAATCTGGAGATCTCGGTGGCCATAGGTTCTTGAGAATTATCCGGTAGTCAAAGAAACTTGCAATTAGTGCCATGGATTCATTTGATGTATGGCATGTAGCGCCGTCCTGCTGAAAATATCCTTGACTCAGCTCTACATCGTCTAGTTGCTTAGCAAACTCCATGAAAATCCACCGGTACTCTGCAGTGTTCACATTGTTTTAAACAAAATTGGTCCCACTACTCTCTGCGCGGATTTTGCGCATCAAACTCCGATTTTAACCCGGCGCATAGGTGCATAGCCGGGTAAATGGAACCATGCTTCATCCTGAACCATGTGATGGACAATATGGCAGGATTTGGCACAATGAACAACTGACCAACGACAATAATTCAGTCGTTTATCCTTATCTGGTTCCTGTAATTGATGCACAATCGTAATCCTATATGGCTTTAGGCCTGCACTTTTCACAGCTCTCTGACACATTGAGTAGCTGTACCCTATCTCCTACGACAACTGTGTTAATGATTTTTCGGGTGACTGATCCAGTCGTGCTCTTACGTTAATAACAACCGTGGGAGGCCTAGAGGAACGAGTTTTGCCTTTTTCACTCACCAGAGATCCAGTTGTTTCCAATTTGTTTACCAGTCCCAGTATTGTGTTTCTTTGGGGAGGATTTCGAAAACCAAATTCTCTCTGGTATGCCCTTTGAGTAACTGTAATTGAATTCGTAATCCAGTATTGCTTTACAAGGAAGAGTCGTTCATTTAATGTGTACACCATTTTCATGTTGATAGAAAAAAATCTCAAAAACAGTTGCCGACAATCAAACCAACAATTACGAATAAAACATGAGCATCGGCGCATCTAGTGACAGGCAATCGAAATTCCAGAACATTTTGCTTAATTTGGTGCAAGAATTGGGGCATTGAGTGAATTTGGAACATAGTAATTAAAGAAAGAAATGTATCAGTTCTTCATAAATCACCCCGTATTGTTCTCAATGTGGAATTTTCCACCACATTACTCTGAATATTTCTCAAGATAAAATTTTGTCTTTCTTGAATACCTTACTGTGCAATGAAAGTCCTACCATTGGTTTGTATGTAAATGTGGTTATACACCTAGAGGTTGCTCACAGACTAGCATGGGAGCCGTTTACGTTGGACCGGATTGTATCATCCCATTCTCCGAGACTCGCTTCAAAATAAAACAAACGACACATGGCCGGCCCTCTGTGTTTGTATCACTGTCGTTACACAATATCACTCACATTCACTATTAACTGCCGCGCGTGCAGACAGGCAAAAGGGAGAGGACAATATTTCAGGAATGTTGGCCGAGCTGAAATATGCCTCGCCCTTTCCGTGCCATCCAAACTGTCAGGTGTCGATTGTTCCAACCCTTGTACATGTGTCCGAGAAGACATCACGGAGCGCTATCTATAAAATCAGACAGAGAAATGTCTGCGCAGAGATATAATGTGACGCATAGGGGAGACGCCGACATTTTTAATTTGCAATTCATTGGGTGCCCTGTCCCACGGCTACGAGTGGGAGAGTCCCAGCCGACGTATCTAAGGGAACGTCATCGTGTTACTCTAACAGCAAAATTAAACTAAAAAGGAACATACGACCGCAGTCGTCATCACATGAATGTTTGCTTTTTGATTTCTACTCACGCTGAAGTAAGTTTCCATAAGCAGAGCGCCATCAGTCCATCTCTCTTGAGGAATTCAAAACATCTTGCGTTTATTAAGACTCCTCAACAAATAGCATGTAAATAACTAATTAAAAACCTCCGATACGTTGTTACACAACTTTCTCTGCCTGCCATAATTTATTTTCGTGCTGAGTTTACAAATTATCTATATAGCAGCTTAATCCATTCTAAATTATTTGATTCGTGACAAGTGTTCGATAGAAATGGAGTAATATACTTTTATTGCAGGTACACCAGATTACACCGGAGACTAAAATTAAAATCGACTGTTTAAAAACCACATCGATAAATCGTAGGTGATATTACATGCTCTGTGTGTCAGCCCATGCAAAACACAAGAATTACTCTCGTATATAGTATTTGACTGTGTACTGCCAAGAAAAAATTCAACCAAGCCAGAGCAAATATTTCGAAAGTTGTTAACCATAATATAAATTTTATTTGGCATAAATTGTACATTTGAGTACCTCCAATTTTTCCCCAAGGAAAGATTTAGATATCAGCTGTTTCTCGATGACACAAAATTCAATGATAAGCATGCATAATATTTAAAGAAACGTCAACATATGTATACATTTTATTCGTCATGCCAATATTTCAAACATTCTATATTTTAACCCAAATTGTTAAGGTCATTGTTGATAACATAAATAACAAATTAAATGTTTCCACATAAAGAGATGTTTGAGGAACTGGATATCCTTCCTTACACTTGAATGACGGTGGATTTAAAAATGAAGTCCGGCATTTATGAATTTTTTCTTTTTAGGGTTATGCTTTAAAACAAACCTTTCTTCTTAAATCATCTATTTTTAATTCAAGGAAGCTTAGAACGAGCACCTTATGCTCGTGAAATTTCGATACTACATTTTGGACTCGAATGCAATAGTTCCTCCCTACCATTGGTGGAGAAAGTAATACTATTATGAAGTATGAAAAAATCAAATATTTACACTTTACCTACACATTGTTTAAGTGCAAATCAATATAATCACAATATACTGAGAACAATCATAATCTTTCAAAGTCGGTCGCTATGTGGTGGCTTTGAAATTCTATTCTCTTTGCATGGACACGAAAAGAACGAAAGAAAAATGAAAATAAAGAAACAAAAGAATAGAGATTTGCACTTGAGAAAAGTATAAAGTATTTGCAATTTTAAACCAATAACACAGAATATCTCGGAAATGGTTAACACCACAAAAACTTTCTTTTTATTTTATTTGTATAGCCCCTTTTAATTTCTATGTCGTTTCGGAAGCTTTGACTTGAAAAACAATTCGTGTTATTGCTCGCTGAGCTGTGGGTTTTCTTAGCCCACAATGTTCGTTTTATCAGACATATCCATATTCACTCCCACATTATACTTCCAGAGTCTGTGGAGGATAGGGAATGATTCTGGTTAAGGAAAAATTCCCCGTCTCAGCTGGGAATAGGAAAAAATTGTAGGTGATATATTCACATGACTTTCTCAACCCTCTATCTTTATTAGTGGGTATATGAACTATTCTTAATAAAGCTTATTTCCCTATCTACTACATTTAATCCAAAAGAACTTTACACAGCTAATTTACGCATTCCGTTATAAATGCAAAGAGAACAGCGATAGTATAATGTTTAAGAACCGGACACTATATGCTGGCCTTAAAATTCCTGTTTCCTTGCAATCCCGAGAAACAACTGAATATCGATGGGACTTTAAAAGAATGGCAAGTATTGAAAACTTCGAACCTGGCTGGCCCAGTAGATCAGTCGGTAGAGCAATTGCCTGCTGTTCTAGGTGTTCTGGGTTCGATTCCCGGCTGGGGTGGGAATTTTTCTCCAGCCAAGATTATTCCCTATCCTCACGGAGTCTGGAAGTATGAATGAGAGTGTGAATGTGTCTGTGATCTAATGATTAGAAAACCAAAGTACAAGAAATCCAATGACAAGAGTTACACGAGTTAACACCGTTGTCAATAGGCAATACGTTCCAAAGGAAAGGCGGGGTATAAATGGAACTATATAAAAAAATCGAACCTTTAATAACTGATATTTTAGAAACGGCGTCTGCCACAAAAAAAGAAAGAAACTTATTTTAAGAAATTGTGTATTTTAAAGAGCTCTACATTTTGTTGTGTGGTGTGTTTTCGTATATCGCTTAATGTTTACAAGTTATACAAGATTCCTTTCGAATGAAGAGGACTTCCTAGGTTATTCCCAGAAAATTCAAGATATACATTTTATTTGGCATGTTCATATACGGTATTTTAATAAAATCATTAGAGCCATTTTTCAGAAAATCAAACTTTTCGAAAAATGTTCCATGTAAAGGGTAGTTGGAGATGAGATTTTCTTGAACATCTTCGTGTCGCATCCTTCGAAAATACTAAACTCAAATACCAAGTTTGATATTTCTCCGACTTTTCCTTTTTGAGTTATGTGCCCACAAACAGACATGCTTCCAAAAATGTTTTATTTGGATTCAGGACGCCTCAAAATATGTATTTGCGGTGAAATCTCGGTATCGAATTTTTGGGTGGAATGCAATACTTCCCCTACCTTGTGTGGTTTAACGAGATCTATATTTTTGGTGTGGTAAGATTTTTTCTGTCTGCTAGGCTTTACCAATTATACAAAAGTGATTCAGAATAATGACATATAAATACAATTAGCCGGCCTCTGCGAATGGGGGTTAGCGTGCCTGACTCACATTCAAAATGTCCCGAGTTAGAATTCCGGTTATGGCAAGTTACCCGTAGAAAGTTTTTTTTTCCGGAGTTTTCCCTTATCCTGAAGAGATGAATATCAGGTAACTTTAAACACTATGGTCTCCGGTCTGATTTGAGCATCATTTCACCAATATATTCATCGTCCAATATAAACTAACCGGTTACAGAACGTCAAACTTAAAAAAAATACCATAAACATGTGATGTTTTAATGAAAATCATTAATCATGCTTTGAAAATCGAAAGTTTTGTAAAATCTTACATATAAAGGGAAATTTGGGGTTGGGAAGATTTCCTTTTTTCTCAGTTTTTCATAAAATTTCTGAATTTTTATTTTGCTCTATTTTGCAGGCTTTTATTGACCTCAGAAATCTTATTTTGACAGCTTGAATTTGCTTCTTTTGTTCCTTTGTTGTCAATGACTCGATTTCACATAGCAAAATTGGCTATCATTTTAAGTTCCTATTTATGGCTTCATAAATACTATGTCTGAATTTATTTATTTTGTTTCGAATATCTGCATCATAATCGCATGAAACACCACTGCCAAAGTAGTTTAAATCAGCTATTGGTTCAATGTTTTTGTCATTTATTATTATTTTTGCTCTAATTGGTTCTTTCCCCATAAATGTCGTAATTTTGCCTTTCCTGTTGATACTTTTATATGTCACGGATTTATTAACTTATTTACTATATACACATTTCCAGGCCATTTTCGCGTTGAAATAGCAGTATTGCATTAGTCGCATAAAATATTTACTAATAGACGTTACTTTATTGATACATACACCGATTTTTATTTCTTTCTGACATTTTGTCATTATTTTGTTTCTCTGCATGTTATACAGTGTCGATATAGATTCATCCTTGTTTTAATCGCTTATGGGTTTTTATTTATCATGTTGCTCTTTTATGCTAAAGGGAATTAGGATGTCTTTTTAATTCATTTGGTGGATTTACATTTCTTACAGTTATCAAAACGTTTTCAAGGGTCATGAAATGTATACGTAATAAAATATTGTGACATCAACCATATTCGAAATATCTCTATTGTTGATTTCATCTTTCTGACGTAGAAGCACTGAACTTTAAAATGTTAAGGGTCTTTCTTTTGTTTCTGATAATTACATGAAAAGGACTTGTAATACACTGTCATAGCAGTTTATGTGATCTCAGCCCACAAAATGGGTATTGCCATAGTACTACTGCAGTGTTATATTTATGACGAACATTTATCATAATTAGCTGCAAAGCAAAGATAAAAACGAACTTCTGTATGGCTAATCCATAGAACTGAAGATAAGTGATAAGGGAAGTTGTGTGACTGTTACACTTCAGATGCTTTTAAACGTTTCAACGCAGTCTCATGTTGGTTTCTGTTTCTATTATTAATCACGTTAAGAGATTCTTTGCGTGTATAGTAAATGTTATGAAAGGGAACAAAGGATGCTAAAACAGCTGTCATGGTTTCCAAATGAAATGCGGAGCCAAAAACAAAAGGATAACGTTCTCTTGGGCATGTGGCTTGTCTCATATATCACATACTAGACCAAATAAGCGGTGAGACGAGGGCGCTCTAGCGGTTTCTTTGCATATTACTTCTTGCACGCCTCGCAGCACATTCTGGGAACTGCATATGAGAAGCCAGACCCTTTCTCCTCCTCGTATCCAATTTTACGTTCCATTCATTCGGTAAATCTATTCCGTAGGGATGGGCCAATATAAGGTTACCGATATTAATCAAGAAATGACAAGAGTAGGACCGGAACAAACGTGGCCGCTCGAAATGGACTCTGGAAACAAACGCTCGTAATTTGAAGAATGGTGATAATCTATCTCCCAAGAGCTTAACTTCTGCTAGATATCCGGAAATTAATGACCGTGAAATTGTAAAATACGAATAACTGTTCTCATTTATAACTACAGAAGCATTATTCAAGAGGCTGTGTCTTTCCAGCAATTGTAAAGTTTCATTTTCGATTTTAAAGTAGTAGGTACCATATATAAGTGCTTCATAAATTACAGAAATACTGAATGATTAATTTTTGCTTTAAATTGATCTTTGGTGTATTATAAACATGATGCATAAATGTACAGCTCCTCTGCCTAACATCTGATAATCAAGTTTACTAATGTGTATTCTAGATTATTAATATGTATACAGGCTGCATCATAATTAATAGCGCAAAATGAAATTGTTGAAAGTTTACCACAATAGAAGCAAAAACATTCCAGTAAAATGGGTCCGCAAACGAGCAATGTGCGAGATAATTGCAAATGTCTGATTACAAGCCGCTATTAAGCAACACCGTCCTAATTAGTACAAATGAATTTTAAAAGTATACTTTTCGTTTAATGACTGCCATTATAAGTTGCCTCAAAATTCACTCATAGCTTAACTTAACAAGGATTAAAATTCTACTTTAGTATGTTACATGTTATTAATACTGTACACTCTTCCCTGTTAAAGAAGGTGTTCAAAGTGTCGTCCTTGCGTCTGGACGCAATACTGCACCCATCTCTGTTGTGAGTTTCGAATTCTTTCAAACACCCCCGGATCATCTCGGAGTTCTTGAGAAGCGCGTACAATTCTCCGCTCCAGCACTTCATCGGTATCAACGGGAGTGCTGTACACTACGCTTTTGAGGTAACCCCATACAGTAAAGTCCAAAGGATTGAGATCAGGTGATCGTGGAGGCCAAGGTACAGACCTACCTCGATCTATCCATCTTGGACCACATCTTCTTACAGTAGCAGAAAATGTGCCGGTACTCCATCATGCATGTACCACATACTCCGCCGTTGCTCAATGGGAACATCCGCAAGCAATTCACGCCAGTGCCGCCTCATAAGCATTCGGAATTATAAATCTCGCACACGGCTTGTTTGCGGACCCATGTTTACTGGAACTTTTCTGCTACTATTATCGTATACTTTCAACCGTTTAGTTTACGCTATTAATTATGATATACCCTGTATAGGTTATTTCACTCTTTTTTCTTTTTTATCACAAAAGGTTTTAAGCCTCACATATTAATTAATATTATTCAATTTAACATCGATAGTATGTGATTGCTTTTCCAGTATTGAGATTATATGATTTAATATTCTAGAGCGTTAGTCGCAGCAACGAGCAGCGGTGGTTAACTTAACAGCGTGTCAGATTTTAAAAGGTGCTGCTATCTGGTAATTTTATTTAGTTTTCATTATTTTATTAGTATTAACATTTCATAATGATACTGAATGGAGCATTTGGTGCAATACTTGAACCAAATAAGGCAACTATATGCTGAAACACTTAATTTCCATATACTGATTGGTTTGAAGCTTTAACCACAGACTGAAAAGTTACTAGATAATTAATACCTTACAAATTTTCAATTTGTTGTTACAAATAGTTTAGCAGCTATTGTTTCATGGCAAATATTGTTAATTATATCAAATGTCCGTTGCATCAAAACACTTAATTTCCTTATAATCAAATGCATACTGTGCACCTTAAAGTATCTCTAAGACCCACAACTAGATACTTCTTATATATGTTTTTCGCATTTTTCCGAAAAATATTCTTAACCTGTGGAATTAATTGTTTTTCCACACAAGCCGTGTGTTGGGCAAGGTTGGAAAGGTAGAATCAGACGACTGAAAAATTCAATGCCATCGCCGGGATTTGAACCACGGATCTCCCGGTCTCCGTCCGGTTGCTCTAACCCCGGTTATGGCATTGAATTTTTCAGTCGTCTGATTCTACGTTTTCGACCTTGTCCAACACACGGCTTGTGGAAGAACAATTAATTCCATTAATTGACCTAATACTGGTGATCGAAACTATAAAGCCCGGGACTTAAAAGTACTTACAACATTGTAAGTCGCCATTGGGGTATGTCATCTCAATACAATTTGAGATCTCCTTGTGGTTTACCGGGAAAAATGCGAATCAGTTGGAGAGTTTAAGGTGGTGCTCGGCATGTTGCCATGGTAGCTCAGTGGTTGTAGAAACAATTTCAAAAAACATGTACAGGTATTGATAATTTATACATCATAATATTCATAAATCATTCACATGTTTAAGAAAAGCGCTATTTGGAGCTCATTAATATTGTTTTTCTATGCCTATATTTATAGCTTCAATGAGATAGGTGAGAAATTGCATGCGGACTGTTTTATGAACTGAGAAAATTGTGCTTCTTGGAAAATCAGCTTTAAAGTAACACACGATATTCTTATGTGTTATTCATCTTGGGGTAAAGTTATAACCTCCGACAGGAATGCAATTGCAATCATAAAAGCGGGATACTATAATATTTCATATAGACTGGACATTAACACAAAAATAAAAATGAATCAAGATTTCCTGAACATCACTTCACCTTCACGAGAAACACTTTCGAGACGAATTACAACATAGACATAATAAGGCTTCGTTGTTGGTCTGGAACCACGCGAAATCACAGACACGTTAAAGAATCCCTTTATAACATGGTTATTTAGGTATCAAGCAGGGTGACCTGCGGCACGTTCTCCATAACAAAAGACCGTCACGCCGGAACAAAAGCCAGACTGAAGAATGACCAGTCATTAAGAATCAAGAATCAGAAGATAAGAGGTACAAAACAAGGGCACCACTTCGAGGGGGCGGAGAAAAAAAATTACAAAGTAGCAGGGAAATGTTAGAAGTCAGACATTATCGGGCCATTGTTCACTTGTTGAACCTAGGGCATGGCGTCAGAAAGGAGCGATTAATTATTATTGCGTTGGGTATACGTTTTAGATCGGTCTTATATCTACTCAATCTACAAATACGTCCTCCACAGTGGAAGAGAAATATCACTGTCGCACTGTATCGGAAAATAGCTGTTAAAATAGAACATTATTTATAAACAATTTTACGCCAGCCACGATCTCACAACAAATAAGGAATGGTGACCCATAATTTCAAGATATAAAATATCTGAAGAATAACAAAAACTTAGTCGAGTATATATGAAATTTCACAAGCATGAAGAGAACCTAAAAAACATTTTATACAAAATTCCAAATGCAGATTTTTCTTGCTAACTCAATGTTTTTCACTAAAAATCAATTAAAAAGCCATTTTGAGTAACTTTGAGTAGTGTGTCTGCCAGTTAATGCCGGAAAGGGCCAAGTTCTAATCTCGTTTGTGGCGATTTATCTGATAAGGTACTTTATGGGATTCCCCCTTATAGATAAGTATGGTGACCCCAGCTTGAATGAGCTACTTCAAGTGGTAGCGTCTGAAGCTGGATTCGGGAGATTCCGGGTTTGATTCCTGTTGGACGGCCACCTTCCTTAGGTTTCTTTGTGGTTTTCAGGTAGGTAGGAGCATGCTGGGGTGGATTATATACTACTATGAAATTTGCTATCTCTCATTTGGTTTACTCTTGTCTTGCTGGGTTAGGCATGCGACGGTGGTGTGCGGCGTATGCGGTGATTGCGCTTTTAAGGAGAGAAGCATATTTTCTTTCTTTGCACGGAACCTTTTACTCGAAACTGCCGGTGACGATAGTGGTGCGTCTATAAAGGCGCGGCCAGGAATGTTCACTCGGGAAACGTAGGGGATCCAGCTTCGTTGCGCCTGCCGCCTTCAGGCGTTGCGCCTTATCCCTATTCTGAACTTGTACACTCACAAATTTATGAAATTCCATTTCATATATTTCTTCACCAACCGATGTTACCTTTCAGGTCAGAAATTACAAGAAAAAGCAAAATAAGAAAAAACAGAAAGAAAAAATATACGATAGTTTCTGTGGGGAATTTTCTGGGAAATGGTTTAAATACTTGAACGATGTCGTATTTAAACATATAATCTGCTATTGCAAAACACTTTGTTACTAACAAACAGCAGCTTTTTCTAATGGGCACTGGGAACCTTTAAATATTGCTGTCTTGTGATGAGGCCGTGAGATTCAATTTTTTTTCTGTCAATCGTTATATTTTCTTTAGCTAGGTAAAGGATACAGAAAGGAAAACGTAGAAAAGAAACCACAATTTCTCACACAACAAAGAAAATGAACACAACCTGAAAATAGTTGGTCTGCAGAAACAGAGGCCGCCATGGGCTATGATGGTTACAAACAGATACAGTACGAAAACCAATTTTCCATCGTGATCACATGGTAGTCCGCTGCAATTCCGCGCCGGAAGTCGACTCGAACGTAGTTGCAATTACAGCAGGTGTGGGCGTGTGTTTAGATCTCTCCTATACATCAAACGACTGCATTAGGGAAACAAAAGCCAGCGGCATATACTGTTTTTGTGTCCCATAATCAGTTTCATTCGCGAACCACTTCACAAAGAGTTTGCGTGTTATAACCCATTTCAGAGATGCATAAACAAATCTTCTCCCATTCATGAATTCCATCAAGCTGCGACTCGCTCCAGAGGAACTACTAATGATAGCAAGTGAAGGGTTTGTGGCATACCTTGGCTGTTAAACATTTGTGAATACAACTAACTACTCTGGCTGTTTTCCTGCCACAATATACATTTTCACATATTCTATGCAAGCATGCGTCTAGGTTCCACCTGCTGCCGAAGAATGTGCACCTTATTTTAGGATCTAAAGTTGTTACTATGCAGTTAGTTATATAACAATGGTGGCAATATAAGACTATTTTATTTAAACTTTAAAACATCAATAGTTCACAATATTAAATCAGAAAGGTCAGTACTAAAATATTCATAAAATTTCCTAAGCAACATACATGTATCACACTTACCAAGCGTTGAATAGAACACAATATGATTTCAACAGCACTCACCTGGAAAGAAAAAAAATAGGAACATAAGAAATTGATATTTTACTGAATTTATATGTGAGCTTAAATTTATAAATATTTATTAATAGTAAGCAGAATCCACAGCTCTGTTCGTGCAATTATATTAAACGCAGTGTCTGCCTCCCTCTCTCATTTGTCTCCCTCAATATCTTTTTCTCCCCCTCTTTCCATTTCCAAACACTCTCTCATGATAAATCTCTCACTCTCTGTACAATCTGCGAGTCATGTGATATTTCCAAAATAGGTAACAAACTGCTATTCTGGGGCATTAACACATAATTAGAGGTTTAATAGTACACTAACTCGTGCCCGTTTCGTCTGCTTGTTGTGCTATCGCAACTACATGGTTTCAGGTGGTAACCAGTTAACGCACAAGAACATCAACAAGGAACAATTACTAAAAGTTCTTAAATTGAATTGTGCAATTAACAAAACATTTCAGAAACATAAAAATTATAAACTTTTATTATGAAATACGCCTTGTAGGACTTTGAAGTTCCAGCGAAAAAATCCTTAGAAAAAGGTATCCCCGTGCGCAGCTGGTGGGGTGGTGAAGTGTGTGTGTGTGTCAAAAGCTTAACTCAAAAACTAAATGTTGGATGCATACCAAGTTTCGTATTTAAGTTTAGTATCCTCCAAAGATGGGACACGAAGATTTTCGAGAAAATCCCCCACATCAAGCTACTTTTTACATAGAAAAACCTCCCTTAATGTTTCTTTCATTAAACATGACTCTGCAAAGTTTAGATATTTAAATGCATATCCTGAATTTTCTGCACTTCATTCAGAATAAATTATGTACAGCTGGTAAACCATAAGAGATGTGTAAACTCTTACTCTACAAAAATGCGGAACTCTTTAAAACGCACAATTTATTTCAAATACTTTTTTGTGGCAAAAACCGTTTCCAATATATTCGTTGTTATTGGTTGTAATTTTTCAATACTTACTCATTTTAGATCATTTCACCATTCAGTTGTTTCTGCGATATCATTGAAAGGGTATTGTCCAAGGTTATCGGGAGGTCGGCGCCGAGCAGTCCGAGTAAACAATGATAACGCCGCTTGTCAGCGTATAAACCGGGCGCTATCGGGAGATAACTGTAACCTTCTGGATTGTTTATCTCCCCCTCCTCCAGAAAGTGTTCCAGAAGTTCGAGAACCTTCTGTGGAAGATTGCATTGCCTATGCAAGCGAGCGCTCTCGCAGGCACTTCAGTTCAGTTGCGAGTCAGTGCGTGGAAGTCGAGTGACGACAGCAACGTGAGTCGCGCCATTCAGTGCGAGATGAGCAGCTGCGAGCTGAGTTGCGTCGGTCAGCGAGCGAGCTAGTTGGTGAGCGCTTCTATGACGTGTAGCGAGTGCTACCGCGGAGCGACGGTTGCGGAGGTCTTGTGTTCGATTCCAGAGTGAAGTGAACCATCCGGCGTGAAGAGGTTGCGTAACATGAAAGTGAAGTCACGGAGAATTGAACTAGTTCACCTTAGTTAACTTACATTACTGAAGTGAAAGTGTGAACGAAGTGAACTAGATACAACGAAACAGTGACAGTGAAACTGAGTGACAGTTAAAAAACCATAGAACATCAAGCTGCCCATAGTGACCCTATGTTTAAAGATTTCATTATCGCTTAAGTCTCTTGTGTCCTTGCACCTAAAACGGATTGTGTAATAAAACTATTTCTGCAACATTTATCTCGATTAACATGAACTGGATATAAAAAATAAGCTTTTTTAAAAATAATTTGTAGAAGTTAATAAAAATAAGCGACAGTAGATACAGAAAGTAATGCGAATGTAACACAACGGATTGTTTAGACTTCCTATCTCATTATACAACTCCCTTTGGGGGAAGTAATTAAAACGTCATAGCCTATTGTGTAAGTGAGAGCTAAAATATTGTATAATCTGGGTCACATAACAATATACCATTCTTGATTGAAAATATGAAGCGTGCGCGCGCACACGAACACATACAAACTTTAAATCGATGTACGTGTTAACTCAATTATTTATCTAAAATCAAACTTTTCTAGAAACAGTTGTGTACTTTATAAATAAAACCTGTGGCGCTATAGACCGCCATTTGGGTTGGCAGGACCAACCCGAATGCCGACCTCACGCCCACTTACGACCGTCAGAGCTGGGTGATCATCCAACCCATACGGGCAAGTGATGTGGCCAGCATCACGCCGGAAAGCTGCTTCATGAGGTCAGGACCGCTGCCTATTGCAGCTCCTCACAATGCTGAGTGGGCTTTGGTCCTATATCCGGGACTTAGAGTCCGCACCCTCAAGAGTGGGAATGAACCCGGGGGCATTCCGTAGAGGGGAAGTAGAGCTGCCGCACTTGCCCGCAGCGCCACGGCGCAGGACGTTACAGCTTTATATGCAAAGATAATTTTTAACAAAGTAATAGAAAATGTATTTCATCAGACATACAGAATGCGATAAAAGTATGTTACCCCTGTTTATACGTGATCTGTATATGAAATAATAAATAACTGCGGCGTATTCACTGAGAAAATGTTTGTCAAATCAAACCAAAATATTGGGCATTATGTGCTTCATGTACTAAGTGAATGAAAAAATACTATTAGCAGGCCTTTATACTTTTGTATACTGGATTTAAATGCATGATGGATTCAAGCACAAATAAATACACGGAATGCCACAATTCGTAACAAAATAGTACAATGAACGCGTAGGTATTCTCGCCGGAACTGAAATCTCTATCGCGTGCCGAATTTTATTGTTCACAAAGAACGGTATTTGCTGCATTTGTCTCTTGCGTTGGTATTTACACACAGGACATTATATTCTGAAATATTTTAGGGTCTCCATAGCTATGCGCCATCCACGGTATATTATCAGTGGTATTCGTTGCATTTTGCGGGCCGAAACTGAATTTCACATATTTTTGGGATGGCCGCTTTTACCGCCTTTAAATACAAAATCTAAAGCCAAATAAAGGTTAGCATAATTGGTTATTCTATAATTTGCAGGTTATTTTTCAAAAAAACTCTGTTTAGGTGCATCTCCCCTATACAGCCGGATAATGTGGGTGGATCACATTAACTTTGGATTAATAGAAGGATATTGTGAAATAGTTACATTACTTTCCTTATCCATTATTACGTATTTCCAAATGTACTCAACATATCATTTCTTCTGTTTTATACGCTTTGGTCTAAGTAGAGAGAAAAGGTTGAGAAAATAGTCAACTGTTTAAATAACTGGCCGATATAATGATGCTAGTCGTATTATTACATTCTCTTTGAATTAACTTGTGAAAAAATAAAGAAAGGACGAATAAAGTTAAGGGTATCTGATACTAATTCCGATACAATTTCGAAAACATAATTACTGCTTTATATGTGCATACAACCTATCGATAAACATGGTAGAATCATAATGCAATTGCGGTTTTGTCCTGATTATTTGCATGTACAACAAACGCAGCGTTTAAATGGATATGTGTGAAAACATGGCGTGAAATATAAAAACTTGATTTTCTCGTTTGTTTCTCAGGATTAAGTTTTTTCAGCTCCTTTCAGATATTCAGCATATATTCTTTGTAGGCGGATGAAGAATTCTAAAGAGGCTTTTCTT